>CP141146.1:862500-3262500 GCA_035235625.1 Saururus chinensis
CATTTCTCTCCCACATTCAAAAACTTTTGTTCTTCGTTTCTTACTCATTTTAAGTCCAATTCGAGTCGTTCTTGAGGCGTTCCTAGCTAATTCGAGGGTGATCTATGCAATGACATGGTCTATCCTTCAAGTTGGTGTCCCTAGAAAGGGGAAATAGCCTGGGGCAAGAGGAGGCTCTATCCGCCACCCTCCTGCCCCGAAGAGAGAGCAGCGGCCTAGAGAGAAAGGGGGACTCCATCCTCCATCACGGGCTACATCGTGGGTCATCGCCCGAAGTAGGGAAGGTTTGCCCTTCACCAAAGGGCCACGCAAGGGGAGAAACGCCCCAGAGAAAGGGATGTTCTATTTGTCGCTTACGGGCGCAGAAAATGAGAAGTCTCCGAGAAAAGGGACAGTTAGTCAGTTGTCTTTTGGCGCAAGGCAAGGAACATGCGGAGGTTAGAGGAGGCTCTGTTCGCTGTCTCTAGATCCGAAGGGGAGGATGCCCAAAAACAAGTACCCCGAATACCACTACCTCACGAAACATTAGGGGAGTAAGCGTATCCGAAGGGGAGGATGCCCAAAAACAAGTACCCCGAATACCACTACCTCACGAAACATTAGGGGAGTAAGCGTACCTCCTATTTTAATTATAGAATGCATGTGCTAGATAGGGTATACGCTATGCCTTGATATGCTATGATCCTTTATATTATGATATGCTATGCTTACATGCCATAATGTGTGTCGTCTCCCTTTGGGTTAGAGAGAGACGTGTTGTGCGTGTGTTTATATTATGATATGCTATGCTTATATGCCATGATGTGTGCCGTATCGCTCTGGGTTAGAGAGAGACGTGTTATGTGTGTGTTCGGTCTCGGCTAAGTGATATAGCGAGACGTGTGATGCATGTGGTCTCAACTCAGTGATGGAGCGAGACATGCAAATGTGATGGATTTGCTCTGGGATAGAGTGAGGCATGTTGTGGTGGTCGTGTAGTGCTCGTCTCTATGATAGAGCAAAATATGTGTTGCCGGTGTTTTACTTGTATAACCCCGATTAAATATTTGGGTATATGTATGTGTTATCATATGGTTTGATATATGTAGTAGCTAGTAGGCAGAACTACATACAAATTCGATCGTATCAGAGTAACATCGTGGATGTTATCCGATACATACGTAGGCAACCAACGGCAAGGCAACGTTGGCCCAATCCGAATTAGTTATATAATTAGGTTTATTCTGGCCTACGCGTAACGAAGCACTAAAGTTCTGAAGCACGTAGAGGAACAAGAAGACTCTCGCACTTAGAGTGCGCCACTCCCGGTTCTGGGTTTGGTTTTTTGTCATTTTCGGACCCCCGGCCTGGGTCGATTTCCGGGTCGGGGCGTTACAATGTGGTTGCAACCGCTATGCTGCCTCCTTGGCATCTCCAACTTGTCTAGGATGGAACAATCTTCTCTAATCTCGTTCACCTCTCCAGAAATCCTTTTTTGCATAGAACTGTCACATTCTCCCAAACCTCGAAACTCCGATAGCAATTATTGTGATTATAAGGACTACGATAAATGCTTTAGCATATAATCCACGCAACAAAAACAAATCTTTGTGGGGAACAACGACGTGCAAACATTAAACAAGAGAAGAACACGTGTTTATACGTGGTTTGGTAATAGGTGCCTATGTCCACGGGATCACACCAATTTACTATTTCATATATGAGTACATGGAGAATTACAAAGTTAAACCCTTCCCAAGGATATGACATCCAAGCCTCTAGGCGACACCTCTCTCTCTCTCTAGCACACACATGTGATTAGTGCACATGAATAGTGACCTATTTTGAGTGGGGATTTGCTCTCTTTGGGTTAGAACAGACTTGCATTAGGATGGGAAAGGCATGACCTAGTTGAGTAGGGATTAACACAACTCATTTAAAGTCTTAGAGAGATACATTAGAGTCCTAAGGAATTAAAAGTCCGCAATGCCTCCATGATGCTCATGTCTTCACGTCCAACGTTACCTTTCTTGTGTTTGTAAGTTTTTAACCAGGGGTTATTGAATTAATACTTCTTAGGTAAGTATGCTTGTAATTAGAGTACAATTTACCAAAAAATAAATGCAATGAATATATGTGAGGGTCAGGAATTGATAAAGGGGGAAAATATGAGATGCGAGTATCGGGTTGTAGAGGTCATAGAGGGGGAGAAGGCCCTGCCATTGCTCGTGTTGAGTGCTATTAGGATATTTTTAGGGATGTCACTTGGATAAGTGTAAGGGAAAACATAACCAGACTTATACCTTAATAGGTTAAATTTTAGTTTTTAAATTGAACCCCAACAAATATTCTGATCGAGTTATAAGTGATCCAACTTGACTTGACTGAACCCAATTAAGGATATAAATATTTTTTTATTTTGATAATAACTTTTTTAAAAAAATTAAAATAAGAGATAAAATAAAATAATTATTTAATATCTTATATTTTCCCATAGTTGATTTTTTTAAAATATAAGGATTTATTTAAAATAAATTTTTTATACTAAATAAGCTGAGTCAAGTCGAGTTTGAGTTTGAAATATTTAAGTTGAAATCTGTCATGTTTAAGTTACCATTTGTTATAGAAAAAAGTTTTGAGTCATACATCATAGGTCGTTGGATCGAGATTTGATAATGTAAGGAGCATAAACCAATCTGCCTCCTGAGTTATATGTGCTATCAAATCAAAATTGAACAACATGCAATGCCCAAGCTCACGTAATTGCACGCGAGCCTAAGGTCATATAACAGGCTCTTTATTAAAGGATGATAATTTGTCAACGCATGTTTTAGCCGACCCACACCCTATTTATACAGACACGGTAGATATCCACCATCACTGTGTTATATTTGGGTGTTAGATTTTTTAGAAACAGAAGTGGAATTTTTTAAAACTAATTTAAAAAATTCACCTCCGATAGTCGTTAATGAAATTTTTTAGAATAAATTTAAATGTCACATCAAACCAAAATTTAAAATTTTAAACTAATATAGCTCTCTCTCCCGAACTTGAATATGCACGTTCTTGGTACTATTACATCTTAAATTCGAATCATATCAAACAAGATTACACAAGGACAAGTAATTTTGAACTTTTAAAGTGGGCCTCACCTATATGACATGCTTCTCGAGGTTTAATTCGATATAAGATGTAACCGTTAAAAAATAACAGAATCTATAATTTCAAAATGGGGGCTGGGAGCTAAAATCGACATAATCACCTCATGTGGTGATTCAGTAGTTTTGACCGATTTTAACTTCAAACAGCTTAGAATCAACTTCTGTGCAAATATTTTAATTCTGACCACCTTCTATGCATAAACATGATTTTGATAATTTAAACTAACATTTAGGCAAAATTGATTGAATCTTACATAAATTCTACATCTAAATAGCCACTTTAGGTACGCTAACAAGGGTAGGAAATGTCTCACCCATTGTTAAATACTTAACATACTTAAATCCAATCCGCATCACTTAGATAACTTGGCGGTAGGCTTGGATTAGTAATATTTTTTTTCTCTTTTTCTCTTTTAAAGGTTTGTGGGCCTCGTAGGTCCTAATCCTAGAGTTTCAATCCTAACACGACACATAACATGGCAAAGAACCTGCAAAAATAAATTTGCCTGCGGCTAAGGAAAGAGACCGAGCTTGAATGGTTCGTGCCTGTAGGGTCCAGGAACTTGAATGCAGGTGTCCGTATCCTAGGTGATAATACCGGTATTTAATTTGTTGGTTAGGGTGAGACACTGATACTTCTTTCTCCTCGTTTGTATTGTACGCCCCACACCAGAAAACAACAAAACCGATGGGCGCCCCCCGCCTCTGGCTTTTCTGCTCGGCGGTCTGTCAGCCATCTCAGTTGCACGCGCGGGCCAAGCCTTAGAGTCGAGTGGACGGGCCCCCGATGTAGTAGAAGAGCTAAGGAGTCGGGACTGTGGAGGTTGCATGGAGAGAATAATTTGAGTTCAGCTGTAACTTGTAAGTAGATGCCATTACAAATAGGTAAAAACTAATCTGAGCTCCAGCATGTCCTGGTTTGGTATCAATTCCCTCTCTCCGGTCTCTGGCCACAACGTGCAAATTCTGCCACCCTACTTTTTAAAGGTCCCTTGCAGCAAATGCACCACCGCCTGCCTTCGTTCACTTCGCTTCTAGTCACTAATACTTGCGTTTCGGTCCTTTGGGACGGGTGGTAGCAGTACAATTCCAGTCTTTCCAGGTATCACGTGATCAACGGTGATTCGAATTGATATTAGCCCATGGAATCTCGTATCAGTGGGATGGAAGATTAATTGATGGATCCCACTTAAATATTCCTCCTTAGTTATCTCATAATAATAGTAAAGTTTTTATTAAATAGTAAAGTTCACATCCAAGAAAATAAAAAATAAGGTTATGATACTTTTTTTTAAGTACCAAACTATTTAAATTTAATAAAATATAGCTATTAACATAAAACAAATTTTTTTTGTTAAATAGAGCTATTAATTTAAGACGGGAAGAGTAGTTCCCAATTGGACCATGTTTAATTTTTATTCTATTTAATAGACAATCGTGGCTTGTTTCCTAGTACTATTAGGATGCACTCTAATGTGAAAATAAATCTCTATAGTTCTTGATAAAAAAAAAAGGGGTGAGTGTAATGATATCTTTCTCCTCGTGTTTTTAATATATAAATTTTAGCGGAACTTAGACTCCATCATAGATATAGTAAACACATTATGGACTTTATTGAGACAAGAGAAATGTGTGACTTCTAGTTGGAATATGAGCTTACAAGTTGCTAGATGACAATGGGTGATAAATGTATTATATATATATATATATATATATATATATATATATATATATATATATATATATATATATATATATATATATATATATATATATATATATATATATATATATAAATAATATTTTTACCTTATTTACTAGTATAGTATTAAGTTAATTTATAATTTAATTATAGTTTATTTATATTAAGATAGATATTAATATTTTTATTTAATTATTAATTAATTTAGGTGCTATTAGTAATTTAGGGGTGTATTTGAATCAAAGTTGAGATTTTATCTAAAATATGATTGTATATTTTTTAAGTAAGGTAAGCTTATCGAGGTCCTTAGACAATGAGCAAAATATTTGAAAATATCCTTGACATGCTTTAAAATGATTTAGATAAATTTTCAGAGTTACAAATTTGTTCAAAATTAATATAGACGTGAACGAAAGAGCTTAATGAACATAGCATAAAATTGGACAAGAATATGGATTGTCTAGTGTCACGCCCTGGCACTGCCCGACCCGAGCTGAACCTAGTCCCAGGGCCGGTCCAGCACATAGGAGCGACGGTATTGGAAACGGTTAAAGAAATAGCAGAAGTCTTATGCCCTTACCATGGGTGGTCTAATTAACGAAGTTATGCACTATGAGCAAGAGTAAATAGGTAGTACTGAAAGAGTTACTTAAACTCTAAATTAAACCACAAATCTCAAACTCACATACTAATAATTCATAGCCAACACATTTGGCTTAAAACAAGGTCTCAAACAACACTAAAGATATAATGTATCACAAGTCTGAAAACAAGAACCACTCTACAAGGATTCTAACATCACAACAAAATAATCAGAGAGAGATGCAAAATCTAGTGGCCTCTACTCCTACTTCCAAACTCTCCCTGACCTTTCCTCAAAAAGAGCATCCTGTCCGATTGCATGTCACGCCATGCAACCCCAAAACAAAACAAGGAAAGTGGGGTGAGTATAAAACTCAATAATGGTTTGAATACAACTATAATAGTAAAAAAACACGACGACATGATAATGTAGCAATTCAAATCCAAAACTTACATGATATACCACTTTGTGATCTTTTACTAGCAAAAACCTCTATTTAACCATAAACATAAGAACTAGCTTGCATAAGGCATACCTATCAAGTCAAGTCATAAATATTCAAGTTATAACCTAACATGCATCCCACATAGGTATTTGTTCATATCTACTCAAATCAAGTATGATAATCACATGAACCTGCATAATAGTGTCTTATTCACACACTTTCTAATCATTCATTCATATCACATAAACCTGCATAATAGTGTCTCATTCACACACTTTCTAATTATGCATTCATATCACATAAACCTGCATAATAGTGTCTCATTCACACACTTTTTGATCATGCATTCTTATCATATAAACTTGCATAATAGTGTCTCACGCGCACAATTTCTGATTATGTATTCATATCACATAAGCTTACATAATAATGTCTCATTCACACACTTTCTGATCATGCATTCATATCACATAAACTTGCATAATAATATCTCATTCACACACTTTCTGATCATGCATTCATATCACATAAACCTGCATGAGATGTATCTCTAACATACATTTCAGATCATGCATCAACCTCATATAAACTTGCATGAAATGTATCTCTAACATACATTTCAGATCATGCATTAACATTCTCATTCATCATTCATGTACAAGTGTCTCACACACACTAGTCTAACATGCAAGTCCACACACAGAGAGAATAAACCTGCTCTTCAAGGCCAACGCCTTCGAGCAACCCCTGCTCCTCAAGGCCAATGCCTTCGAGCAACTCCTACCCATCAAGCCTAAACACTCGAGCAACCCTGCTTGTCAAGACCGAAGTCCCAAGCAACAATACCTGGTAAACTGGTGCACTCAGATGAACCAGCTGGAATCTTATGGTCCAGATAATCTCAACAACTAATCTCATTCACAAGACAAGTACATAACTCGTCCCTACATAACTCAATTTAACTAGACTCAACCCGGGGAGTATACATGTTCTCCGCAGGAACTTAAATCGAAAACATGTCCTTTCGGACCAACCAAGTTTCCGATTAATTTACTGAGCAATTAATCCGGCACACAATCTCAATCATTGCATACAATCGATCAATTTTGGTTAAACATCGGTAAAACTTTGTTTATTAATACCGATCCATGATGCATAATACCATGATACATCCGTGAGCAAGAGTCTACGTGGGTTCCAACACATGGAACGTGCTCCCAATCAGTCCCCTCATGAATCATAATCAAAACATAATTAACTACAATTTCATAGTAGATTCCCCATACATGTGTGTATTCATGCATATTCTAAGCACATGACCAATGTTTGACATAAACTCATAAGATAATATACGCATGCTTAAACACATTCAAAACAATGATTCCCAACTGAAATTAAAACAAAATCCACCATAAAGCTTAAATCCATCTATGTGAAATCGAATATTCACTCCTACAAACAAGATTTTTCTACATATTAAGCCACAACATGATCACATCCATTACCCATAAACCATCCTTATTATAAGAGAACACATCTCACCATTTTTCATATAATCACTGCTGAAAACATATTTTAATCACAAGAATTCTAACATTCAAAAGTTCAAGGTACTTCAATATCAACATGCATAATTATCAACATAAGATAATGCCATATGACTACACTTAAACACATTCCATAAACTTTCATCATCAATTCTATACCTCCAGTAGCTTAATTTTATCATAACACACCTCCCATAACCATTAGAATCATCAAATGAAATAAAACGTTGAAATGTGCATAAGTTTCAAAAATAGCAAAAACTGCTATATAGCCGTTCGATCGCCCTGCAAAGCTGTTCGATCGGCTAAACTAAAAATCTGCCAGAAATATAGTGTTGCTGATCGATTGCCCTAGTAGGTCGTTCGATCGCCAGCAAAGCAATTTTGACCTTCTTCTTCATTTCGAAAATCAAAACCAAGACACCATGAAAACACCTTAAAATCTTCACTCATGGTCTCAAACACTATCAAAAACTTATCAAACCTTTCATAATACTAATCTAAATCATTCTAAAATAAAACCCTAAGAAATCGAAGTAAAAGATTAACATTTATTAAACCCACCATTAGAGCCAAAATCAAGCAAATCCACTTCAAATAACATCATAAAAACAAAGATTTTTACTACCCAAAGTTGAGATTGAAGAACCCATTACCTTTCCTTCTTAATTTGGGTCAGAATGAACCTTCAATCTCCTCCAACACCTTCCAAAAATACTATTTTAAGTTAACATACAACTAATCTCGATTTAGTTTTGAAAAATCAAAAGTAAACATTAGATATAGGGTTTTAGAAGCCTAAAAACGAGATTTTGAATATTAAGGCTTGGAGAAGAGAGATAAATGAGTAGTTTTATGTTTTTAAAATGGATTAAATCCATGATTGAAGTCAAGATTAAGAATGGATTAAGAGAAAACCTAGGGTTTAGGCTTTATTAAAGCAGAACATACCTTAATATCTTCCTAATTCGGGCCTAATTGGAGAATTAAGCCTTAATCGCCCTCTCCCAACCTATTCCCAAATGGAAATGGCTCAGCCTTTTTTATTTATAGTAAGGCTTGGGGTATACCCAATGAACTAGTGGAGTATAAATAGAAATTCTAGTTAAAATAGATATTTTGAATATTTGAGCACTAATTAAATCCGAGAAAATTCTAAAAATTTTTGTATAAGCTTGTGTTGATACAAGAGTCATTTTGGTCTAAAAACCTCAATTTCGTCGGTAGGGCCCACAAGTGGGTCTCACCAAGCCCTAATTTTGGAAAATTAGTAAAAATTCCTAAAAATTCAGGTTTTACCCAAAATCACTTAAAATTAATAATTGTGAAGTTGATTTTGATCAAAACCTTCATAAACCCATTTATTTTTGAAAATCAACGAATTTAAATTAGAAAATGCTTAAACCACACAAAAACTGATAAATAATCATTAAAATAAGCTGGTTCAAGATGAGGGATCTTACATCTAGTGAACAGACTTATTTTCTAAACAGAAATTAGACACGAAACTAAACAAAACTATATAGATTACAGAAATATTGTTGCCTTTCAAACAGGCATCCAAGGCATTAAAATGGGATAACGTGCAATTTCATATTTTAAGACAATTTTTAGTCCTTTTTCAATTGGACTTCTTCCTATGACTCTTATGTCTACATAAAGTCATATGGAGCTTGAATTTAAAAAAATTTAGTAGATTTTTTAAAGAGAAAAAAGGAGAAAAAGATGAAGATGAAGAATCAATCAAAGCTTTTAATGAAGATTGAAGAATCTTCTTCTACCATGCAAAGGCTAGGTTTTCTTTTACTTAAGAGTTGATGAAGATATATATAAGTTTTAGTTTTTTTTTTTAATTTAGATTTTAATTGTGATTAATGATAATTGTATAATAAAGATTTTTTTTTAATGGAATAACTTTTTAATGGTATTTAATTCTATGTTGATTTATTATTTTGAAGATAATAAATTAAAGTAATTTTCAGATTTACATCAATTTTAATTTCTATGATTTAGATGATATGGTCATATAATAGTTTTAATATTTATATAATTAATAAATTGGATAAGTTATACGAAGATTAAACAAGTCATGTCTATAGATTAATTTAGTGTAAATGATTTGTGTTATTGTTGAAGATAGTTTACGCTATGAATTTAATTAATAATTTTTTCTAAAGTAATTCTAGCTTGTAGCTAAAATACTTGTTTATATTCACACTATATTGAAACTAAAAGTTAAGAAAATGGTATGATTCTATGGCGGATTCAATTTCTTAAGTAATTGTCATCATATTGATATATTTTTTAATTTAATTGATTACTTTCTTTATTTAATTTAAGTTTAATTTCTTTTAATTTGTAATCAACAAATTCTTCTATTCCATATAATAATTAATTTATCAATCCCTGAAGTTCAATAACCCTTAAATAATTATCCTAATACAATTACCTTATATACTTGCAAATAGTTTAATTATAAGCGATTAATAAAACTCTAAAAGAAAGGCATAAGCTAAATCCTAGTGGGGCTAAAACTCTATATTAGGGTCTTAGGAGGGTAGCGAGTAGGGTCCTTAGTTGTACTCGAGGTATGACTATTGTATAATGAGTTTAGAGGACAAAAAATTTATATTCCTCCCCTCTATATAAAGAGTAGATGGGATAATATAGAGGGCACCAGACTATGTAACCAACAAGAGAGAGTTGAAGGTTGTGACATGAGTTGGGTACGGGTATGATTCATCAAGGGTGTTGTTTTGTGTGAGTCCAAGGTTGTATTATGAGTTTATGGGCAAGGTAAAAGGCCTTGTTTTTTGTAATTTAAGCATAAAGTTGTTAGAATAAAGATTAAAAGAAAATTTTAGGTAAAAAATAGGTGAGTAGGCACCTAGTTGCGTAGAGGAGCTAGATCATCACAAGACATATTCTCATCAAAGCGTTTGTCACCATGGGAAACATTTTTAATGCTCTAACAAAGAGCCTAGTATAAGAAATTAATGAGAGCCCTTTATCTCTGAGATTGATAGTGTACGTGCTAGCGCATGTTAGCACTAATATCAACATGTGTCAATCGATCTCGATTATCAAAGGCTCATATATATTTCTTACACTGAGCTCATTGTTAAAGGGGAATATGAAAAATTCTTCTATCCTGGTGGCACTTATCATATTAGGTTTAATGAGTAGATTCATTGGAAAATATTATTTATAGAATTTATAACAAAAATACTTAAAAAACATTTTTAAGTCGTCAGTTTTTGGACCAACTCTAACTTATATATATAACAAAATAAAATAAACGTGTCTATATGCACCCCGAAACGTTTACCTCCACGCATTGACCTCCTTGTGCGGCTTTAAACAGGGCATTTACTCTACGATGTCTCGTGCATGAAGTAAAGGAAGCAACGTGCATTTTAACGGGGAACTTGCAGCTTTTATATACAATGGCTTCTAGTCCCTCCATGTAAAAGAGAACGCCCCCACCCCCAATTCTAAGAAAAATTTGAAATATGTTATAAAATTTAAGCAAACATGTTGATTGATACCCCAGAGGAAGAGAAGTAGAAAAATCATCACATTAAATATTGTTCAAGCGAAGACGGGCTTTACGACATCCAAGTTTTGACTATTATTAAGCCGATCGAGAAACTATTCGATCTGTGACTCAAAGAGTCTTATTTCTTTGATTTTTCCTTTTCAAGCAAATACCTTTCCTCAGCTTCTGGTATTGCCAACATAATAGCGTGCATCCTTACATTCATCTCTTCAATCTTCTCAATGAGTCTGTCGTTGGTAAACATCCCGAGGAAGACATTCTGGATGGTAGCCCAGCTCTCTGTTACAGGTAAGATAATGATCACGGCTGATCCAATCGTACCCCATGCTATTGCAATCACTGCCCAGAATGTGAAATAGCCCAAACTGAATTCTCCTACAAAAGCAAAAATAGGTAGCAAAAAATACATGAATGCAGTTATAAATTCTAACAGGAATTAATCACAAAAAATTTCAAAGAGCCGATCAAAGTAAATAAAAAGTTTACGTGCTGGAAGAGAAAGCAGTGGCCACAGCAGCACGATCACAAGAGTGAAACCCACACCCCATTTCACTATCCAAGTTTTTGCTCTCGTCAGCTTCCCTTCGCTGAACTCCTCAACCGGCAAATCACTCTTGTCCTTCTCCACCGTAGTTATCTGCTTTGTGCTCTCCCAGTCATAATTTTGCGGCCAAATGTAACTGCATATAGCATGCACAAGTCCTCCCGTCAATATGGAAACAAGATTGCCGGCAAGCATGGGAGCGTTGCGACCAGTTGTGTCAAGATTGACCCTTCCATATTCTATAGATGCTACAGATATCCATGTTACGATTCCCAAAATGCAACCAATGACGCTTCCAAGTATAGCTCCAGTTGCATTGGCCTTTTGCCACAGAAGCATGAAAGCTATGGGCAAAACTGCAGAGCCAATGAGGACGCCCATGGCAAGGTACATCCAACCTAGGGAAACTCCGGCCTTGTTCAGTATGACTGCTAAAACACCCATGAAACATCCAAAACCCAGGACGACTCCTCTGGAAACTTTGAGAATCTGTTTACCACTTGCGTCGGGATTGATGTAAGTCCGGTAGATGTCGTATGTGCATAGGGACGACACTGCTATGAGCTCGGACGAGCCAGCAGACGTTACAGCCCTGCAAAACGTGGGTTATTGATATAATTAGGGACAAGGATTCATAATAAAGTCCACAAAAATTAAAGCAAAAATAATCCCTTTAAATCTTTATAAATAAAGGGACATCTTTGAAATTTAAGGCAGTGGTGCTTGCTGATATTACACTCACATGAAAAGCATAGTGAGAAGCAGAATGGAGCCTCCCTTTCCCATCAAAGCTATGGCTGTAGCAGGAGGTACGAGTCCATGGCTAGCCTCGCTTTCTGTAAGTGGAAGATCAAGAGCAAGAGCACCGAGACCCAGAGACGTGGCCAAGGAAAATGGCACTGCAAACCAGACAAGGCCACCCAACAAATAGCCCTTATGAGTCGATGAAGGACGTGCAGCTATGGCGCTAACCCAGTATCCCTGCTCAGTTTTTAATTCATTAAGATAAGATATATTGCCTTTTCAAGAGATATGACTCCAGGAACTTCAAATTTGCGGAAAGAAGAAGATTTGTGCTTTGTGACTGAATGTGTTTCCGAACTTACGTTGTCCACAAAGACGGTACCAAAGTTGCCAACGATGTTGATTATACCAAAAACAAGCCCTCCTGAGCTTAGCATTGTTACATAGGAGCCCTTGTAGTTCCCACTGACGGGTCCACAGGCTTGCCCGGCAAATGAATTGGGGTCCTCACAAGCTCTTGATTTGCTAGCAACTTCCATCAGATGATGATACACAGCTTTCGGGCTCCCAAGGTCTCCACTCGCTGTGTAGACTAGATAGACGAATATCACCAGCACCACATGAACTGGCAGACAACTCAAACATTTTAAGCTGAAAATGTGCAGAGTCCGCACTATGTATACTAACTTCAGTTTAAGATGAAAAAGAGACACAGAGTGTGCTGCAAGATTGCTGGTCATAGTGCACACCTATAACCGAATGTATATAGCTTGCTAAGAAGGTGGCCTTCAGGCCTCCAGCCAAAGTGTAGACTATCACACCAAGAGGAATTAGGAAGCTTGCTGCATAGATGTTTACACCAGTGAGTGCATTAACAACCGCAGAACCGCCAAGGAGCAGCATGGCTGTCACAATTATGTTCGTCAAGAAGCAAAAGCATAGGAAGACTATATGTGCAGCAGTGCCCCATCTGTAGGCATTGAGTATGAATTAGACTGATTGACCTGGAAAGCAGAGGAACAGAGTGTTCCGAGGAATAAAATGAGCAACCTAGGCTATAGAAATTGCAAACCTGGCCCTCACAATTTCGCAAACAGTATGAGCCCTGGGAGCCTTTCTTTTGATTTCGATGGCCATAACACCAAACAAGAGCACCTGCTTCCATGAACAGAGTATCAAAAGGCCATGAGTAAGATTTATGACTGAAAGAGCGGAGCAGGAGACATTGGCAGACCTGAATGGTGGCTCCACTCGCATACCAAAAGGGACCACTAATACCATACTGCCAGGCAACGTTGGAGCTTTGCAGAATCGTCGCAGCCCAAGTCCACTTCAGATTTCCAAACATGATCAAACCCCATCACTAAATGCCCAATATGACATTGAACTAGAATGAATGATACATGGGAAGTTACCATTACCTGGGATACAATCACACTGGCTATGAGTCCGGTCTTCACATTTCTGCCGGCTGTGTTGAACCACTCAGATGTGTGGCGAGAACCGACGTATCTCTTCTCCAGCCATACCTAATTAATCACAACTCGTACATAGCAGAAGCATGTTTTGACATCACCAACATTATGGAGGAGGCAAACAAACCTCATGAAATTAAGTAGCATCATTGGGGTAGGTGGGTCAAAACGCAGGACATGGAATTTCATTTGTGTTATTGCTGAACGTGAAAACGCAATATTCTAACGAATTTCTCATTGCATTACATGCGAGTACGACCAATATTACATTCTTGTTTGCTCATTCATGGCAGGTAAACTCCAATTAAGAATGAAACTAGTCAGTCCTTAAAGAGGATTCTTACTGTAAGGGTCAATTTTGAAAGACGAGAGAAGAATTGGATGAGGTCAAATTAAAAACCCCTATTCAAGTGAAGGGCCCCGAAGCCCCATAGAGGTGATTAAAGAAGTAAAGTGAGGGAAGAAGCGTAGGGGATACCAGAAGGGATGTGAAGACAGCAAAAAAGGCGCCGAAGCCCAAGATGACAGAGTAGCCAGCGCCCTGGTTGAGAACCGGCTTGCCCTGGAAGAAGCTACTCTGCCTCATACACTGACCACTCCCAGAAAGGGAATAGTACTTGTCCGCAAACTCAAACGGAGGGCAAGTAGTAGAGGAGGAAGCCATGAAATGAAATGAAGTCGAAGTTCACTGCCTGCCCAATCCTCCACGCCCTCAATTCCTCATATATAGGAGCAATCAAAGAGGGAGAGGGGCGTGCGGCTGATATCATGAACCGTCCAAGTCAACGTAAAGGAGCGCCAAGTATCCTGAGAGCTTAGGGAGTATCATTGGTGCAATGATAGCTCCACCACATTTGCCCGTTAACGCCAGAGTCGAGGTCAGAACATATACAAGTAATAGAAAAGGGTGCATGACATGTAACTGGACTTTACAAATTGGCAACTTGGGGCCACTATTGTAATATCTCTCGAGTCCAAGCAGGTTTATTAAAGAAAATGATATTTTTTAAACAAAAACATATATTGATTTTGATTGGTTTAGATAAATAAGCCAAGCTCATGTAAACTTTGCGTGGAGCTTACTTGTTAACTTCAATCAAAACTCTTGAGAATTTTTGTAGGTATTTTTGTTGTAAGAATACTATCCGGTTTTTAAAGTCGTAGGTGGCATCAATGGGAGAAATTATTAAGTACGCTGATCCGTATATGCATCTATATGAGCTTACAAACAACCTTTACATGTTTAACACAAATTAGTGTCAATTTTTCCGTACTAGTAATGTACTTAATAATTTGTTTATCAATTTATCTTCTTTAGAGTTAACAAGTTGAGTTGAGTATTGGACTTTCTCAATTTGAACTTGGGTTATTCAAAGCTTGGCTAGAGTTTAAATCTTTCAGCTTGAGCTTCAGCTACACACATAAGCTAAAGCTCGGCTACAAATTGAATCAAAATAAGTAAACCACAAGTCTATGCTCGACAGGCTCAATTAAAAACAAAATATTAAATTATACTTATATCTAAAAATACTAAAAATAGTCAATATAATTATAATAATAAAAAGAAAGAATAATACTAAGGTCTTTTATAATGGTTATAAATATCATGAATTGGATGTATCTAAACCACCTAAAGTATTGACTATGATTTATGGAATAAATAGGCCAGATTATAAGAGCACCATACAAAAGTTATGCAAGTAAACTTAACATAGAATTCAAACAGAGGCAACTTTGCAGCATAGACATGAGCAAGAAAAGAAGTATTTCCTCACCTTATTCACTATCATTAGAGTTTATAATTATAAATACATAATATAAGTTATTGACAATTGTAAATATGCGTGTGTGTATGTGCGTGTGTGTGTAAAGGAAGTATGTCAGCGTGAGCCCACACATTATGGGCTAACAAATTAAAAATTAATGGCACAACAAGGCATAAAACTAATATGCCTCTTGAGTAATATATGTTGTCAAATCAAAATTCGATGGCGTATGATGCCTACACTCACACGGTTGCTCATGAGCCAAAGCTCATATAAATATCTTATTTTTATATAATTTCACAAGTACATTTGAGTTTCAGTTCAAATCAAGTTTAAGAACAAGTTGGAGTTGAGTATATCTATGTGTAAACGTAATTGGAACTTATTTGACTTTAAACTAAGTGTGAGTTGAACCTAATTCAAATCGAGCTAAGCCAAGCCGACTCTGCTCCATGAGTCAGCTAGTTAACATTTATTTCAAAGGCAGCCAATCAAGGGAATCATTTCTAGTGTTCTACTATGAGAATAAGCTTAGTGTAAAGAGTGCATAGAAGTCTTTCATCCATGAGATCGATTGCGTACATATTAATGCATATTAGTACTAATGATATTAGTGTTAACATGATCCTTTATGGATGAACAGGCTCAACCAGCAACAACCCATTGACCACTCTTTCAAACTATCCATCTGCCTTCCTTCATCTAGTAAACCTGTGGCTCTAAATTGTGGTTGTCCCCTTAGAGACGTGGAGCTTCACGCTTGGAGTTCTTGTCATGGTATTGCAAACGTATTTCTCCATTACAACTTGTTAGAATAACAGAAAACAAAGCAAGCGATGCAGCACAACTTGGTCCACTTGATGCAAAGTCTTTCGTAATTTCAAGTGCTGATCAAGTGGATAGATAAGTATGGGTTGTGTGACGACCTCAAGTTTTTAGTTAATTATGTTAGGCAATAATAAGAAAAACGGGTTATGGGAATGCGCGTTATGGTCTCCTTTGGGGACGGTAGAATATAATTGTGGATTAAGCGGTTTGTAGCCTTGTAGGCATTTGATTTAGGGTTGTTGGGATAGATTAACAAAAGCCCAGAACAGCTTAGGGCCCATTAAGAGATTAGCACGTGACTCATCTCTCTTACTTTTCTGATTTCATGAATGGCGGATTAAGTAGTTAGTAGGAGAGTTAGGGTTGCTTGGATATTAAATTGAGGAAATTTGGAATATAAATTTTATAGAATTAATTCTTATCAAATAAAGCGAAATTAAAATTACGTTTAGTGGCCGAATTACCCCGATATCGTTGAATGGAATAAGATGGAATGTTATAGATCCGTGATGGGTAAGAATCAACTAAAAAGGTCAACAAAGACAGCTATTATTTAAAACCAACGGAATTGAATGAGTGTGTCCTCACGAGGAGATTCACAAATTCAGCAAAATATGGATATTGAGCTGAAAGGAAAAAAAAAATTCATTGTGTTCGGGTTGATGTCCAGCCCATGCATAACTTAAGTTATGACCCAATTTAATATACTTTCTCCGTCCCATATTAATAATTTTATTTATTTTTATTAAATTTAATTTATTTTAGATACTCTTTTTTCCTAGATTAATAGTTTTTTTAAATTTATTTATTTTAAGAAATTATTTAATTTTAAAAAACCAAATAAAATATTAACATGGGACAAAGGTAGCGTTTGAATTGATGTATGCTATCCAAACTGAGAGTTATTGATCAGTTTGCCTTCACTTGATACGTTTGAACACTTTCACCCTATTACACTGAAGACAAGTTTAACTAAGACTTTCTCTATTTCAAAATTCTAAGTCACTTGTCTCACTGGATGCATACAAGTATGAACTGTTATAATTCTAGTAGTAGATGTTTGTTATGTGCAATTATTAAAATGTAAAATAAATATATAAGGATTTTCTTCTTAATAGTTTAAGTTTATGGAAAATATGATTATCGTACATAGTATCAAAGCATCATGTTCTCAGGTGTCATGGTCCAAGTTTTGTTGAAGGCATTTATATCTCAATTGTGACCTATGTGATGCATTTGTTAAATGTTTGCACGTAAAGGATATGTAATTAAAATATAACATAAATATATAAGATTTTCTCTTTCTAATGGTTTAAGCTTTTGGGAAATAAGATTATATTAAATCAATAATTTTATGTTACGATGTTGTTCCTTGAATCTCTATGCAGTTACGTCCCATGTTTTTTGTGTGAATGCTTGCAAACGACCTGAGTTTAGTTAACGGGTGTTATATATAACAAGTGATTGTGCACAAATATAACTCATCTTATCCAGGGCTTAGTGGTACCCAAGGCCGATCGCGATCAGGTGTGTAGTTGGGAGCTCAAGTTGAAAAGCCGGTGACATGGAAAGTACATGACTAGCATGCAACAGTCTTCCTACCTACACTAGACGCGATACGGGTGCCACTGCCGATGGAAGGGAAACTACCTCGCTGATCATCTTGTTTGTGTTGGGTGCAAAGCAGGGAGCGTAAGCCAAATTAAGTGATCAGTGATCAGCTTTGGTGGTACCAAAACCTTGGGAATCTCTCACAAAATAAAATATAATAAATAAGTACACCTTTGGTCTTATATTAATAGCTCTAATAGAAAAAAAAATTATATTTTATATTAATTGCTCCATTTCGCTGAAATTAAACCATGTCTCTAATGCATCTCACGTGAAAACCTTCTCATATTTAATCCCTGTAACTCCCTCCGTATTCACATTATGAATGAAAAACTCTAGAAAGCTCAGTCTAAAACCATTCTACCGGCACAGAAACAGCAGTTTGCAACACGAACATTTCGAAGAACGCATACAAAACAAATCACAATTATGTAGATAGAAGCCAGCACGACAATAATAGCAAAGCAACACAGATTGTTGTCGTTATTTCACCCTGAAGAAGATATAGACATAATTACACTAACAGTTTATGGGGATCTCTACCTTAATGCTCAGGGCAGCTGATCATCAGTAGAACATACAGGAGAAGATGTAAGCGTCAACAAAATGTGCTAGCTGCTCTTTCTTCTACTATGAAGAAAAAAGAAAGAAAAAAGGACTTGTCATGTACATATCCGAGTCGTATGAATTTACTGAAAGAAGATATGGGAGCTTGCATGCATGGCTTATTTCAAAAGCCACAACGAAGAATGCAAGGGCCGGACAGTGTGTTCACATCCAGGCCCACCGGTTCTCCCTTCGAACCTCGTCTTCCTCCTCCGGAGAGTAGTCATTTGCGATGCCAAAGGTATTGCGGATTTCGTGGATGGCCTTGCCCTTCATCATGTCAGCCACGGTTCGACAGGCTCGATCCAACAAAGGCCTGATGTTGAGGTAGTCTGCCGCCAGTGGAAAAACTGAAACTGCTGCTTATTGAATGAATCAGAATCTTGCAATATTGTAGATTCAGAGAAACAGCTCCTACCATGGCAAAGCTGCAGACAAGTAGGCTGAGCAGCTGATCGTTGTTGCAGGGAATGACAGAGAGGAAGCCCAAATAATAACGGGGCAACGCTTCTCTGTTTCTTTAGTGTTAATAAAAATAATACTCCCTCCGTCCTATATTAATATATAGCTCTATTTCTAATTTCTTTTATTTTTATCAAGATAGTAATCACATCACTCCTCCGCTTCTAACCATAAGTAAAATCTACGCTCATTCAGCCTAGTCACTCGTAAAACCGAAAAAATTCCAGAACTAGTCTCCCATCCTAATTTTTTGTGGAACATTTGCCCCTACTCAAGCTCCTAATCGGGACCTCCAGCATGATAAGATATCGAAGTGCTTTGCTAAGTTTGAGCAATATTCCTAGCTCCCAACAGCCTCGCCATTGCTTCGATGAGTAGGTCAGCCATGACAAGGAGCTCTAAGACGAGTAGCCTGGCAGATTCATCATGTTGAGTACATGTAGATGCAATACACTGATATCGGTCATGAAATGATAGTGCAACTGAGACCATGTTGTATTTTAATTGATATAAATGGTTCAGCCGTTTCATTTTGACTTTTAATTGATATAAATGGTCCACTAGTTTCGTTTTGACTTTATGGGAGCGTGTTAATGATCATAACCGATGGGTAATTTAAATCTTAGACGTTTCGTCCATTTCATCTTTATGGGAGCGTGTTAATGATCATAACCGACGGAATTTGTCGTATAAATACCAGAACGAAATCAGAAAATATACACACTATTTTCTTCCTCTTCCATTGCTTTCTCTGGCTGATCACTCCTTCCATTCTCTCTAATTTTCTGAGTTTGACATTGAGCAATAGAAATCTCTGTTAGAGATCTAGTTAGTCTGATTTGAAGTGCACCATCATCCTGGTAGAGTGGTTCGTTGTATCTCGGGAACAGAACGCAATTCGCCTGTGCACAGAGGGCAGCGTATCTATTTCAAGGACAGCGTATAATGCGCCTCGAATCGGGTTCAAACTTCTTTCTCTCTGATATTCTTATTCATATAGATAATATATGTTTATGTGAGACTGCTTGCTTTATAATTGCTTTTAGTATTCAATTGCCCTTCTTTTAAGTGACAATCCCAACAATCTTGAAACAGATACTGTGATTTTGTTGATTGAATACTACTACAATTATGAGTATTGACAAATCCTTGAAACTTGAGAAGTTTGATGGAAAAAAAATTTCATGAGATAGCAAACAAAGATAAAATTTTGGCTAACACAATTAAACATATTCTATGTGGTTTCTGATGCTGTTGCTGATAAGACTGTTTCTTCTGAATCTGACAAGACTGCTAGTTCTTCTAATGTTGGAATTGCAAAGACTCATGATAGTGAGAAATTCAAACAAGATGATGAACTATGTCATGGTCAAATTCTTAGTGTTTTGAACAATGAACTGTATGATTTGCATGTGAACACTAAAACTGCCAAAGAATTATGGGATACCCTTGATAAAAAATTCGGAAAAGAACATGAAGGGGAAGAAAAGTATGTTGTGGGAGAATATTTTGACTATAAGATGGTTGATAACAAATCTGTTAGAGACCAGGTAGTTGAAATACAAAATTTGGTGGCTAAGATCATTGGGAAAGGAATTCCCATTGACGAGAGGCTCCAAGTTCCTACTCTTATCGACAAACTACCACACTCATGACAGGATTTCCAAATTACTTTGAAGCACAAGAGGGATGCAATGTCCGTTGATGACTTGATTGTGGCCACTCAAATAGAAGAGAAGTACAGGAGCAAGATGAAAGTCTTGCAAGGTACTTCGACTGTGGCCAATGATAGTGCTCAAGCTAATGTGGTAGAAGGGAAACAAGAAGAAGAATAAGAAGTTTAAAAATCAGCCTCTCAAACATGGTTCTAATATCCAAAAAGACAAGAAGTTGAAAGTTTGCTGGGTCTGTGGGAAACTTGGACACTTTGCAAATAAGCGCAAGGAGAAGAAAGGTCAGGACCAGAGTCATGGTGGGGCTACATCTTCTGCTCAGGCTAATGTGGTTATTTCAGATGACAGGTTAGTAATAACTAATTCTAAAATTAACTTGGCATGTGAACCTACTGATTGGTGGGTTGATACAGGGGCAACTGTTCACATCGGTGTTGATGTCTCTTCTTTTTCTTTTTATCAGGAAGTAAAGAATAGGACAGTGACGATGAGGAACTCCTCTGTGGCTAGAGTTTATGGAGTTAGAAATGTGGACATCCGGTTTACATCGGGGAACACACTGACGCTCCATAATGTCTTGCATGTGCCAAGTGTGAGGAAGAACCTAGTTAG
Source organism: Saururus chinensis (assembly GCA_035235625.1). Taxonomy (NCBI): domain Eukaryota; kingdom Viridiplantae; phylum Streptophyta; class Magnoliopsida; order Piperales; family Saururaceae; genus Saururus; species Saururus chinensis. The sequence goes on from CP141146.1 coordinate 883,798, forward strand.
TGGTGTGCTTCTTAGTAGAGAAGGATATAAACTAGTGTTTGAGTCAAATAAAATAGTAATAACTAGACATGGTTCTTTTGTTGGTAAAGTCTATGTGTGTGATGGTCTCTTTAAATTAAATTTAGCTTCTTGTAATAACTCTTTATTTCAAGTAGATGACTCTTTAATTTGTCATGTTGATTCTTTTGATATGTGGCATATGAGGCTAGGACATGTGAATTTTCAAATTATAAAGAGAATGATGAATTGTGATTTGATTTCTAAATTGCATGTTGAATCTCTTGATAAATGTGAAGTTTGTGTTCAAGCAAAACAACCTAGGAAACCATATAAATCTGTTTATAGATCTACATGCTTGCTTGATTTAATTCACTCTGACATTTGTGAGTTGAATGGATTATTGACTAGGGGTGGTATGAGATATTTCATTACTTTCATTGATGATTACTCAAAATTTTGTCATGTATACTTGCTTAAGTCAAAAGATGAGGCATTTGAGAAGTTTAAGATTTATATGATGGAGGTTGAGAATCAAACTGAGAGGCGGATCAAGAGACTAAGGTCTGATCGTGGTGGGGAGTATTGTTCTCTTGAATTTTACAAATTTTGTGAAGATCAAGGAATAATACATGAAACCACAGCCCCTTACTCTCCTCAATCTAATGGTGTGGCTGAAAGAAAGAATAGAACTTTTATAGATGTGATAAATTTTATGCTTTCCTCTTTGGGTTTACCTAAAAATCTATGGGGAGAAGCAATTCTTTCAGCATGTATAATCTTAAACCGTGTGCCTCATAAAGGATAAAATATAACCCCTTATGAATTAATGAAAGGAAGAAAACCAAGTTTAAAGTTCATTAAGGTTTGGGGATGTCTTACTAAAGTTAAAATCCCAAATGTGAATATGAACAAACTAAGTTCTAAAACTTATGATGCAGTGTTCATTGGTTATGCACAAAATAGCAGAGCTTATCGGTTTTTAGTAATTGGGTCTGATCGGCAGGATTATGCTCCCAATACTATTAAGGAGTACGATGATGCAACATTCTTTGAGAATGTATTTCCTTTGAAGGAAAAGAATAAGGTTGTAGTGCATAAAAAAGATGTTACATCCTCTTCAACTCCTAGAATGGAAGATTCGGGAACTTATGTGGATGTTAGGAGATCTAAGAGAACTCGGATAGAGAAGAACTTTGGGGATGATTTCTATACTTTCATGATGGGGAATGAGGATCCTTTGACTTTTAATGAAGCTATGTCGTCTACTGAAGCTCCTTTATGGAAGGAAGCGGTACAGAGTGAGATGTATTCAATACTTACACATGGGATGTGGGTTTTAATAAATCTACCTCTAGGGTTTAAACCAATTGGATGCAAATGGATTTTCAAAAGAAAATATTATCCTGATGGATCCATTGAAAAGTACAAAGCTAGACTAGTGGCTAAAGGATATAGTCAAAAGGAAGGTCAAGAATTCTTTGACACATATTCTCCTGTGTCCATGATAATTACAATTTGAGTGCTTCTTGCATTGACAGCTCATTATAACCTCGAAATTAATCAAATGGATGTCAAAATAGTATTTTTAAATGGTGAATTAGAGGAGAAAATTTATATGGAGCAGCCTGAAGGTTTTGTAGTTCCTGGTCAAGAAAGAAAAATATGTAAGTTAGTAAGATCTCTCTATGGTTTAAAACAGGCTCCTAAACAATGGCATCAAAAGTTTAATGATGTTCTTCTTTCTCATAACTTTGTTATTTGTACTTCTGATAAATGCTTGTATTGGAAGTCTTTCGATCACTCTTATGTAATGTTATGCTTGTATGTGGATGATATATTACTGTTTAGTGATAATGTGAATCATATCAATAAGGTTAAGGGCTTCCTTAATGAGAATTTTGATATGAAAGATTTAGGTCTTGCAAAGGTTATATTGGGCTTGAAGATTGATAGGACTTCTCAAGGAATAGTTGTGAGTCAATCACACTATGTGGAGAAAATTCTAAAGAAGTATGGCTACTTCGATAGAAAACCTGTCAATACGCCATATGATGCAAGTGTAAGACTTAAGAAAAATTATGGGAAAAGTGTATCACAACTTAGATATTCACAGCTAATAGGAAGTTTGAGTTATCTGGCTAACTGCAGTAGACCAGATATATCCTATGCTATGGGAAGACTAAGTAGATATACTAAGAGCCCTAATGAATCTCATTGGACTGCCATTGAGAGAGTTTTCAGATATCTGAAGGGAAGTGTAAACCACGGTTTACATTATTCCGGGTTCCCTGCTATATTAGAAGGATACAGTGATGCAAATTGGATATCAGATTCTGATAAAACCAAGGCTACTAATGGTTATGTGTTTACACTATGTGGTGGGGCAATTGCATGGAAATCTTCTAAACAAACAGTGATAACAAGGTCTACCATGGATGCAGAGTTGGTAGCTCTGGATAAAACTGGTGGAATGGGGGAATAGCTTAGGGATTTTCTGATAGTATACCCTGGTTGAATAAGCCAATTCCTGGAATATTGATTCACTGTGATATCCAATCAGCTCTTGATAAGGTTAAGAGTAAGATTCATAATAAGAGGTCCTCCAGGCACATTGAACTAAGGTATAAAATCTTGCGCAAGTTGACTACCTCAGGAGTCATTACCTTAAGTTTTATACGATCAGCGGAGAATTTGGCTGATTCGTTTACAAAAGGGTTGTCGGCACGGCAAATCCTTAACTCATCTAGGGGAATGGGGATGAAAGCATATGATTAAGTCATCGTTAGTAGCAACCCAATCTCTTTGCGTGGAGATCCCACTACGAAGATTCAATGGGTAAAAACAAGCTGATGCGTGACTTGGAGAGAGCACTATTAAAATTAATATGCTCATTTCTGTGTTATGATGAGAGTGCTCTTAATGCATATGGAACAGGTTGACGAAAGTCTTAATGCAGTCAAGGCTTAAATAGCAGGGTATTGTGATACATATTACCCTTGGAGACTGTCACCTATATGAGTGCCACTGAGGTCGCAGTTAAAGAGAACGAGGGCTTGTTCTCTGATGTGCAACTCATGAAAAGATATAAGGCGCATGGCCGTAAAGCGCTACCCAGAATGATCTCGAAAAGGGAGTTATTCTAAGTGTTAGGTTTGTCAAAGCTCTTGCTTTAAGGTTCAAGTTCAAGACTTCGTTCACTTTAAACTTGTGAGAGTGGCGGCTTACCAAACTAGGTGTAGGTTCAAACCCGCAAGGTACCTATCGCCGAAAACTTGGAGTACTATTGCTCAGTGTCTCATTTTGTGTCTTATAAAATTTTGTGTTGTGGATGTGTTCTATATCAATCATGGTGGGGATTGTTGTATTTTAATTGATATAAATGGTCCAGCCATTTCATTTCGACTTTTAATTGATATAAATGGTCCAGCAGTTTCATTTTGACTTTATGGGAGCGTGTTAATGATCATAACCGATGGGTGATTAAATCTTAGATGTTTCATCCGTTTCGTCTTTATGGGAGCGTGTTAATGATCATAACCAATGGAATTTGTCCGATAAATACCAGAACGAAATCAGAAAATATACACACTATTTTCTTCCTCTTCCATTGCTTTCTCTGGCTGATCACTCCTTCCATTCTCTCTGATTTTTTGAGTTTGACATTGAGCAATAGAAATCTCTGTTAGAGATCCAGTTAGTTTGATTGGAAGTGCACCATCATCCTGGCAGAGTGGTTCGTTGTATCTCAGGAACGGAACGCAATTCGCCTGTGCACAGAGGGCGGCGTATCTGTTTCAAGGACAGCGTGTAACGCGCCTCGAACCGGGTTCAAACTTCTTTCTCTCTAATATTCTTATTCATATAGATGATATATGTTTATGTGAGACTGTTTGCTTTATAATTGCTTTTAGTATTCAATTACCCTTCTTTTAAGTGATAATCCCAATAGTTCCTCTGATGTTGTTTGGATGGATATGTGGCAAAACCATGCCACTCCTCAGAAACACCTCCTGCAACGGAGTCTGTCAGCCTGAGCATTCGTTGTTAGAATCTTCAGGTGGTGCAAAAGATGGATTCAGTGTAGAAACGCCCACTATCGTCAGACCTTCAATCCCTGAGGTCCGGCAAGCTCGAACGAATCGGTTGGTGGCCAAGTGGTGCCCCTCGCTGGTTTCGTCCTACGACTGACATACCCTCCTCTGTGAGAACATCGCTTGACGGGTCTTCCAGTTGGAGTCAGAGCCGGAGTATGCGAGCCTTGCGGAGGCCCACTACACCTTCCGAGTCTGGGACCGGTTGAGGAAGGAGGTGTTCATCCTGCTGCGCCATGCTCTGGAGCTGCCTGATGTGTGCATGAGCGGAAACCGGTGGGATATGCTCCCCTACGAGCAGGTGGCCTCTGTGGCAATGAAGAACTACAAGGAACACTTCGAGAAGCATGACGTCGTGTTGGGTGGTGCAGCGGAAGCTTCATGGTTGAGCCCGGCCTTGTGGATGTGCAAAGATATCACCTTTAAGTCCCTCTCAATCAAATTACATGCATATACACATAAACATAAATAAGCAGTAGTAAATCCAAGTATCAATGAATTAATATAAATTAAAGCAAAGATTAAATACTATTAACCTTTAGGGGCTGAGCCCCAAGGACGTGGCTAATCACCCTGCACGACCTCTTTGTTATATCAAGTATAATAATGGGGGATTAGAATTACCTCTTGTAATGAATCATTCTCTTAAAAATCAAGAGATAAAGCCCTTCTTCTTCTTGCTAATTCGTTGGGAATTATTAGCTTGAGATAGGGTTTGATCACCACACACCAAAGGAGAAAAGAAAATTTTCCTCTGCACTTTTTGTATGGGAGAGAAGAAGAAAAACCAAGACTTTTCTGTTTTTCATCACAGGAGAGAAAACGAAGCCAAGAGCCTGTTTTTCGTCTGGGAAGAAAAGCAAAGCCGAAAAACCACTTTCTGTTTCATGCCTCATATATTTTCATGAATAGATGGCTTCTCATATTTATAACTGCCCCACGTTCCTATCCTAATTGAAATAGTATTGGGCCCACTTACATTTCTCTCCTATTCACGTATCTTTCAAACTGGAACCATCTTCCCTGTTTAAGTGGGTACGATGCCCACTACACAACATCCCCCACTTGGGTGAAGTGCCCACGAACCAAACAGCAACCTGTGCACCTAGTCTTGTCTTAGTCTAACCTGAAGGCAAAAATGTCCATACTGAACTCCACAGGAGCTGGCACCTTAGCCCTATCGAAGTCCTATACTATGAACATGACGTACAAAGTGATCCATTGTTAAAACCTTAGTTAACAGATTTTCCAACATCTCAGAAGTAGGAAGATAATTTACTACCAACTTTCCTTTCTGTAGCATGTCAAACACAAAGTAGTAATTTACTTCAATGTGTTTACCTCTGGCGCTGATTTCTCCATTTTTAAGTGTCGACACAGTAGCCAGATTATCACAAAACATCTGGACAGGAGAATCAACCCAGCTCTCTAGTTTAGCTAGAAAGTCTTTAATTCACACTGCTTCTGAAGCTGCTAAACTGCATGCATAAAATTCAACTTCCATGGTTCACTTTGCTACGCTCTTTTGCTTTTTACTAGCCCAAACTATAGCACTGCCTCCAAACATGAAGACATAACCAGCAGTGGATTTCCTGTCATCTGGGTCCTCAGCATAGTCTGAATCACTATACCTAGCCAATGACAGTTCCTCAGCCTGATAGGTGAGTTTTATACCTTTGGTTCTTAAGAGGTACCTAAAAACTCGCTTCATTGCTTGCCAGTGAGCCATACTTGGGTTTGCCTTGTATCTACTCAAGAGCTTTACAACATAGCTCAAATCAGGTCGAGTACAGGTCATGACATACATTAAGCTGCCAATAGCCTGTGCATAAAACACTGACTCCATTTTGAGTCTATCCTCGTTAGAGGATGGTGCCTGACTTTTAGATAAAGTTGTACCCTTATAGATAGGAGATTCTATTGCTTTCCAACCAATCACACCGAAGCATTTCAATACGCTTTCTATGTATGATTCTTGAGATATACTAAGTAGCCTTGCTTTTCTATCTCTGTCAATCTTCATACTGAGTATGTAAGAGGCCTCACCCATGTCTTTCATTTCAAATTGGGTCTTGAGGTACTCCTTTAGACTGACTATTAAGCTCAAGTCATTTCCCATCAAAAGGATATCATCTACATAGAGAGAGAGTAACATAAATCTACTTTCATCCTTAAAGAAGTAGACACAATGATCACATTCATTTGCTATGAACCCATACTCGCTAATCACTTTGTGAAAAGTGAAGTACCATAGCCTAGGAGACTGTTTAAGGCCATATAAAGACTTTATGAGTTTGCGCACCTTGTGTTCCTCTCCAGGAACAACAAAACCCTCAAGTTGTTCCATGTAAATCTCATCCTCTAAATCACTATTTAGGAAGGTAGTCTTTACATCCATTTGGTGCAACTCTAAATCTAACTGTGCCACTATAGCCAATAAACACCTAATAGATGTAAATCTAGTCACAAGTGAATAGGTTTCCTTAAAGTCAATTCCCCTGACTTGGTTGAAACCTTTAGCTACTAGTCTTGCTTTATATTTATCTATAGACCCATCTGCCTTAAGCTTTTTCTTGAAAATCCACTTATAGCCAATAGGCTTTCTTTCACTGGGAAAGTCGACAACTTCCCAGACTTGGTTTTTCATAATAGAATCCATTTCCTCTTAAATAGCTGATTGTCATTCCTTGGAATCTGGACTATCCATTGCCTGCTCATAAGTTAAGGGATCATCAGATAAAGGTTCATCTATTGTTACTTCATCTTCTCCTAACATGGCATAGAAGTCCCGCAACAAAGTCGAGGGTCTTCTATCTCTTAACTCCCTTACTTCAGATATTTTCCTAGGTTCAGATCCTATAACTACCTCTGTAGAAGAAGTAGTGTTTTGTTCTTTCTCTACTTCAAACAGTTCTACTCTTTTACTAGGAATTTTAGGGTCTAAGTCTTCTTCTAGGAAATAAGCATCCCTAGATTCAATGACCCCCACTGTCCCATCAGCATGGTGCATTATAAACTTGTACCCCTTAGAATGTTCACTGTACCCTATAAAGTTACACTTTATTGTTTTAGGGTCTAGTTTGCTTCTATGTTGGTCAGGCACTTTTACATGTGCCTTAGACCCCCACACTCTAAGATGATCTAAGTCTAGACATCTGCCTGTCCATAACTCATAAGGTGTTCTCTTGACAACCTTAGTAGGTACACGGTTAAGCACATACACAGCGGTGTCTAATGCCTCACCCCAAAAATTTACTCCTAGTTCTGAGTGGTTTAACATGGATCTAACCATATCTAAGAGGGTTCTGTTTCTCCTTTCAGCAACTCCATTTTGCTTAGGAGTATAGGGCAGAGTATATTGGTATGTAATTCCTAGGTGGGTGAAATAGTCCTTAAATTCATCAGAGGTGTATTTTCCACCTCTGTCTGTTCTTAGGACTTTAATTAACCGACCTAATTGAGTCTCTACTTCAGCCTTGAATTCTTTGAATTTCTCAAGGGCTTCAGACATTTGCTTTAGGAGGTATATATAACCAAACCTAGAGTAATCATCTATGAATGTAATAAAATACATCATCTCTCTATGGGTTTGTACATTCATAGGCCCACATATGTCTGAGTGAACGACCTCTAAAAGGTCTGTGGCACGCTTACCCTTTGGGAAGGGCTGCCTACTCATTTTGCCTACCAAGCAGTCTTCACACACACGCATATCCCTAAACAACTTAGGGAGGAGTCCAATGTTGGACATTCTATGTAATTTATTAACATGCACATGACAAAGCCTCAAGTGCCACATCAAAGAATCAACATCAGACAAACACACCACATAATCAAACTTAGCTACTGCATTAATTGAAGAGTCATTTGCTACATCTAACTTAAATAAACCATCAACAAAAGAAACAGTAAATAAAATTTTATTGTTCTTGCCAACTGTTGCCTTTGACCCCTTAAACCTAGTCTCAAACCCCTTGCTTGTGAGGAGGGGAATTGAGATAAGATTCCTTTTGATGGTAGGGGCAAAGAGGACATCTGTCAGCACCAAGTTCATCCCCTGAGGAAGAGGGATCCTATAAGTGCCTGTAGCAGTCACATCACAATATGTGTTGATCCCCATGTAGATCTTGTGCTGCCCTAGAGACAGATCAGTCATCCTGTCACCCCTAGTCATAGCCACATGCTTAGTGGCTGCAGAATCCAGCCACCATCTCTTCTCATTGGAGTCAGCAATCATAACTTTTGAGATCATGCAAATGATATCTTTCCCTTTCTGATTTGCCTTGCTTCCAGCTCCCTTATCCCCATTAGGGCAGTTGTTTTTAAAATGACCCATCTGGCCACATTTAAAACAAGCCCCTTTGGGTTTGTTGCCATTGTTGCCCTTTCCACCGCCTTGGGGTTTCTTGCCGTTTCTCTTGAAGTTCTTCTTCCTCTGACCTTGACCACCACCTCCTCCACCTTTCTTAGAGCCACCATGCTGGGCAAGGTTGGTAGATGCACTCAGAGTACTCACATGGTTCCTCCTCTCCTGCTCGAAGCCAAGCTTGGTAGTGAGATCATCCAATGTGAGTTTCTTATCAGAGATGTTTAATGCAACAACCACACTTTCCCAAAACCTAGGGAGGCTATTCAAAACAGTTGAAACTTAAATCCCCTCATTTATGGGGTTCTCAAGGATCTCCAGATCACTTGCAATGATGGATATGGAGTTAATGTGCTCAAGCACATTATCTCCTTCCCTCATGCGACTGTTCTGATAATGGGTCTGCAACATCCTAATATGTGCCTCTGTGTGCTCTCCATACTGCCTAGCTACAGCCTCCATCATTTCCTTGGCAGTCTTATGCTTTTCAAAAAACATTTCAATATTTGGCTCCATGAATGTAAGGGGGGTAGTCCTTGCTTTGACATCTTCCTCCTTAAACTTTTCATAAGCTCTCTTCTGAGCCTGAGTGGAGGAATATGCAAGCGGGTCTGCACATTGGTCCAAAACATGAGCCAGATTATCTAGGAAAAGAATATGTCTGATCCTCCTCTTCCAGGTGAGGTAGTTGGTGGAGTTGAGCTTTTCAGTTTTGCTTAGCTCACTAGCAACCATATGAGACGCCATGGAATAAACAAAAATTGTTTACAAAGGAAAACAAGGGAATAAATAGGCAAATAAATAATACTGCAAACTTATTTAGATGGATATAAAAGGAGTAGGACTCTATCTAATCTCAGCAGCAAGCAAGTTCACTCCCAAGAATAATCTTAGTGTGTGTGGGTGAAAATAGAGTGAATTACTATTTTACCCTTATACAGGGTTATTTATAACAATAATCCACTCAATTAGACAAATAAGCAATGTATGTGTGCTTACTATGATAAACAAGCAATGAAAGGGAGTGAACTTTATAAATAATGATAATATACACTTCTGTCTAGAAAATAAAAGTGTGATTTGTGTGAAGTTACTAAACTACCCTTGGGCAAGTTAAGTACAATCAATCACATACAACAATTGTGCACTTTATATCATGCATCAATTACTTCACACAAGATATTATGCATGTAATAACCTCTAAACAGCATATAAAATAAGCCTCAATAATAGAATTCAGCAAGGTGAATTTCCTATAATGCCCTTGAAATCAAGTTTTACAAAACAAGTCTCTTTTAGGGTAAAATCTATTTATAGAATAAATCTATAATCCAAATTCACCAAAACAATGATAATTTCAGCCAATTAGGGACCTAAATAACCCAGTAAAAATACTGAAAAAATTTAATTCGAATGTGGGCGAATTTGGTCCAAATTGACCAAAATACCCCTGATCTTGATGGCAGCGTTTGGCATGCTTCCCGAAATCCAAATAATGTCAAATTTGGTAGAGACCTTATTTAGACAGTAAATAAAAATCTTATTGAAACATAATTTCAATTACTATCTTTATGAGAGAGATATAGCAATCCCTAGCCCTAGCCTTATTAGGGATGGCAAGGGGCAAAAAGGTAATTTCCAGCACCCAATCCACTAACTAGTGCTCCGATACCACTATTGGGTGGCACAGCGGAAGCTTCATGGTAGAGCCCGGCCTTGTGGATGTGCAAAGATATCACCTTTAAGTCCCTCTCAATCAAATTACATGCATATACACATAAACACAAATAAGCAGTAGTAAATCCAAGTATCAATGAATTAATATAAATTAAAGCAAAGATTAAATACTACTAACCTTTAGGGGCTGAGCCCCAAGGACGTGGCTAATCACCCTACACAACCTCTTTGTTATATCAAGTATAATAATGGGGGATTAGAATTACCTCTTGTAATGAATCATTCTCTTAAAAATCAAGAGATAAAACCCTTCTTCTTCTTGCTAATTCGCTGGGAATTATTAACTTGAGATAGGGTTTGATCACCACACACCAAAGGAGAAAAGAAAATTTTCCTCTGCACTTTTTGTATGGGAGAGAAGAAGAAAAACCAAGACTTTTCTGTTTTTCATCACAAGAGAGAAAACAAAGTCAAGAGCCTGTTTTTCATCTGGGAAGAAAAGCAAAGCCGAAAAACCACTTTCTGTTTCATGCCTTGTATATTTTCATGAATAGATGGCTTCTCATATTTATAATTGCCCCACGTTCCTATCCTAATTGAAATAGTATTGGGCCCACTTACGTTTCTCTCCTATTCACGTATCTCTCAAACCGGAACCATCTTCCCGGTTTAAGTGGGTATGACGCCCACTACACAACAGTAGACCGATTCACTGAGTTCCTCATGCAGGTGAAAGAGGGGACGACAAAGATCGCGGCAGGGGCGTTCTCACGCACGAGATATTGGAGGCGGAGTCGAAAGTGGCGGATATACAGTGGAAGTGGATGGCCTCGGACGTGGCAAAGAAGGGTAAATTGAAGAATTGAGGAGCCGATCCGGCTGCACATCACCGTCCCTCTGCTTTTCCTCAGGAGGAGCTCGAGCGAAGTAAACTTGTGTGAAAAGCATTATAGACTAATCTAACGGTTTAAATTGAGCAAATGGAGCAATAGAACATAAATTTTTGTCTATTAGAGCTATTAATATAAAAGGGAGTGAGTAAACATTAATAAAAATTAAAAGGAGTAATATTTTATACAAATAATTTAATTCAAAAGCATCTAAACAAATTAAAACATTAATTAATTGTACATACTATCCTTTGATGTTGAAACTTTGAAAAGTTGAAACATTATCCTTCACCCAAACACCCCTTCACATGATCACACACAATAAAGTACAAGATGAAAATTATCTCTTATAATTTTTATTTTAATCCATCAATGGAGAAGCCAAGGATTATGTATTATTTGTTTGTGTTACCAAAATGAAGGTTTTTCTTTTATCTTCCTCAATGTTTTTCTCCAAGAAAACGTGAGTGATAGAAAGAACAACAATGTAGAGAGAGGCTTCACAAGAGAGAGGTTCTTATGGGAGAGACATAAGGTGAGTAGAGGTATCAATGAGTAGGATATGGTAAGGCTTTACCTACATCCATACCTGCTTACTCATGCTCTTTTACCCATTACCCATTTTTTCATTCATTACTCATATCTTATTATCACTTATTTCCCCATTTATTACCCTTATTCTACTTATTACTCATTGCTCATTGGGTAAATAGGCGGGTAATAGGTAAACAGCTAACCGATTAATAAATAAAAATAATAACAATAAATAATACAAAATAAACTATTATAAATAATTTATATTTTAAAAAACTTATCCAATATATCACAAGTTCAATCTAATAAGGACATGAACAATGTTGTATATATGTATATGACACCTTATATGAACTTACATAAAAAAAGGCAAAGGCTTAAAAGTAATTTATATTACTCCAAAGTCCCTCGCTCATCATACCAAAATATTACAAGATACAAAATTAATCTCATTACATATACAAACCTTATTCTTCCTATCAATTATAATAAAGTGAAAACTGGGTACTTATCAAAACCGAAGGAGAAGAAACAAAACTCCCACTACTCACTCAAACAAAACACCCTCACTCATCATTCCCTCTTGTTGCGATTCATCGAGGATAAATTCTATATTTGCTCTTTAAGATACACACTTTATATAGCATGTGTAATGTGAGAAAATATAGAAGATTGACCGTGTTCTCTTTCATTTTCTCTATCATAAGTTTATATATATATATATATATATATATATATATATATATATATATATATATATATATATATATATATATATATATATATATATATATATATATTAAAAGCCTATCTAATGTATCATTATGAAAGTACAAAATATTCCGTATATAATATGTTCTCCTTAGGCAGCATATACAACTATATCTTTATATATGATTCAGATAACGAGTAACGGGTATAACTAAGGGTTTCACACCCTACTCACATAATAAATAAGTGAGTAAACTTGCTCACTTATTTTACCTGTTACCCATTTATCAATTACCCACTCACAAATTTTAGATCGGGTGAGCGGGTGAAGTGGGTAAATAATCACCTATTGACAAGGTTAAAGAGATGCATGAAGAGTGTTAGAGGGGATGTTTGTCCCCATCTTTTTGTAGGAAGAGTTTTTCATACTTACAACGTAAGGAACACATGTAATCCCTTGCTATTTGAGATCGTTGATGTGTATACTAACACACATAGCGCTAATGGTATTGACACTAACATATGCTAATATATGCACCGATGATGTCATGGATGAAGGGCTATTGTGTGGTCCTCACACTGGGCTTATTGTGAGAGTGGAACATTAAAAATATCTCCCTTTTTGTAAATGCATATAGGTAGGACAATCCTATACTCATCCCACTTATCATGTAGGCCCCACAAAAGACCCACTCCCACCCGTTTTCTCTCTTTCTCTCACTCTGGTCACGATACTTCCGCCCATACCAGTTTTACTTAACATTGGGTAGATTGACCGTTATAAATATTACACCTATTACATTGTTTGGGAGGGTACACTTTAAATTTTCCATATATAGCAGAAAAAAGAGCAAGTGTGTGTGATTGTGAAAATTTTAGGACGTGATTCCCACTAATGAAAACAGAGTACTTGTAGCCTATTTTATATGATAAGTCTTTTTTTAAGGAGGGCATGGCTAAGTGGGTTGCCCATCTCAAGTCTAACTTTCCTTTAATAATATCTAAATTTATCCTTTAAATCATTATTTTAAAGTTTTATTATCTTTCACCCAAATTACATAAAAAATTTAAATTCTATTATATATAATAATTTAAATAAAAAAATGTTCTTGCTTACCCCTCCTCCTCAGGCTACAGTAGTAATGCCCGCTTAACATCCCCTTCAATCACATGGTGGGGATACAAGTTCACAAGATCCCCACCATGCTTAAAATTTATGTTTTTGGTTGTTTTGTATCAGCTTTCCTCAGCTGCTTTTACTTTGTGTATCACAAGCACCTCTTGTAATCTATGTTTGTTTAATAGATAATGTTATGATATTTGAAAACAAAATCCTTCAACATAGCCTTGGGATGCTACTCAGCATGCTTGCACGGCATGTGGAGGATCACTTTTTTTATACAGGTTCTTAAGGAACCAGTTCATTAATTCTTTTGTCCATTTTTTGCTTAATCTTTTGGTTTCAACCTCTTTTTATTTTTCGAAGTAATAACTGTAATAAAAAAAGAAAAGATTACTAAAAGTTTGACCGATGGAGCTACTAATGTGTGGTTCCACGATGAACTTGTTAACTAGTTTCTCCCGCGTTGCCTTTTCCTCAATGATCGGCCCCATTATGAACAAGTAGGTGGACTAAAGCTCATATACATCTCTGAGAAGAGGACACCAAAACGTACCAACCTAGGACTGTCCACACACGTTATCTGTTCATTTTTACGCCTCTAAGACTTTGGGTTACCAACTGCACATCCCTCGGGAAAAAAGGATATGCAAGGGACTGCACATGGTGAAGTCGGTGACCAGGAATTCTCTCTCCTCCGCCTTTCATACACACACAACACAAACTTCAGTTTCTTTGCATATTGCAATGCACTAGATACAAAGCATCAACCGGAGTTCATTATATAATGTTGTCGATGCACAATTGGCAGACCATCACTATGATTCCAGTACGCAGCGTCCACAGCACTTATAGAAGTCAGAATAATAGTAATTGATGATTACATAAATGTTTATGGCATCGCTAAAAAAGTGAATCAGATGTTTGCTATTGGCTGCTCAATGTAGCCATGGAGGAAGCACAAATTGCCTCATAAGATAAAGGTAAAAGTCAGAATAATAGTAATTCATGATTACATAAATGTTTATGGCGTCACTAGAAAAGTAAATCAGATGTTTGCTATTGGCTGCTCAACGTAGCCATAGGGGAAGCACAAATTGCCTCATAAGATAAAGGTAAAGATGGAAAAGTTTTTTCCATATTGCCTAGTCAAAGAATTAAAAATTTTATATTTCTTTGATTTTAAATAGAATTGTTATAAAACTTTGAATAATATGATATAAGGTAAATTTTGGACTAAAATACCCCTAACTGAAGATAGGGTTTTATATTGTATAAAACCCTCACTAAGTCGCATTCATTGTCAGACAACTTTAATCACGGGCAATTCCTCCAATTGAAAAGGTCTTTCCGATTGAAAACTCTGTTCTAATTAGAAAGTCCTTTAATTAAGCAGCATTTACGTGGCGTGAGAGAAGATTTTTCGACGTATCCAACTAGACATTAAAAATTAGGGTTTTTTTGTTCTGGAACAATTGTGCGAAGAACACTCCGGCATTAGTTCTGGAACGAGTTTTTTTCATAAGTTGAGTTTGAAAAGGTATACCCAAAGCTAGTTCTTCTTTGTAGAGAGGTTCCGTTTGCGGCGATCTTGGTAAAGGAGTAAACTTTTTTGGCCGCACGATGGTGAATCCAGCTTGGAGAACATTAACGGTGGTTTTTTTAGTAAGGCATCTTGGATATTCGTATGCACATTTTTTGATTTGGCGTGTATGACAGCACACGACATTGGCAGTCGAAGCAAACTATCGTTTGGTCAGTAATACGATGAGTCATATATCATGTGTTGATAAGACGCTGGAAACACAATGTTTAACCATTACAATATCGTGTATGAGATTTCCTCTTAGTGTATGTTCGAGCACATGATTGATATACTTATCGTATAACTAGAAGTTAGTTATATAATGTGAATCGATGTGACTATTGATGATGGTCACGACTATTGTTTTACATATATTTATCTAATTTTGTAGACGTAAAGTTAGAGTATTACATCAAATAGCGGAGTAAGTGAAGGCAGCAGAAGAGAAGAAGAAAAGAATTTACGGGCGAAGGCCGGGTTTGGGAATGAATAGTTTTTCCACTAGACTACGTCTATCAAAAGACCTTGTAGATTCACGTTTGGGATGTGAGGCCATATTGGTGAAGAGTGGGTTCTACCCAATGTATGATTGTGAGTCCATCATCATATCCAGGCCACTGTTGGATGTTCTCATTGGTGAGTGTTGGGACAACTTATAGGAGGTCTTCAACATAAGGGGCAAAAGACTACCCCTTAATGTGGATGAAGTAGTTATGATCACGGGTTTGAGGGGAAATAGGAACCCGTGCAAACTCAAAAGTAGCGAGGGGAAGGCTGCCCAAGGCAAGGGGCAATTCTACAAGAAGCCGGAGAAGACAAGAGTTGAAGAAATGTTGAAAGAAGTGGTTGTCGAAACATAGAGTGTATCAGACAAGGACTTAGCACAGTTGGCTATCGTGTACATGGGTGTCCTCGTGTTATTCACATAAAGCAACAGAGTCATATCCCCAGCTCTGTGTGATTACATAGATGACTTGTTGGTCGTGGGGAGCTACAATTGGGCTACTGTTGTACATGATATGTTGATGAAAGGCATATCAGCAACCCACCAGAACATCATGAGCAGATAGGATGAGCGTTCTGCCACGACTGGAATTCTCATTAGGGCTTCATTAGTGCTCTAGGTAACACTCGTATGTTATATACCACGCTAAAGACTATTAGCGTCTCTCTAATGATACGATATGTTTACACACACATGTATATCGCCATATCGTGCACACGATACCAAGTCAATTGTGTTATCGGAGATACAACATATAACATACATGTAGATCTATCGTGATCTCGGTAACACGACTAAGTGTAATATCGTGGATTAGTCATTACACGATGGGTAAGCATCGTGTTATCAATAACATGACTAATTTGTCATGCTTACAATACTAACCATTTACTCTACTGACCATTTTCTTTTATATTGTCTGCCATGTATGGTTTTATGAGCATACCTTCATATGGGCTCCCAATGGTCCTCCATGCAGCCTGAGGTGTAAGAGGTGGCTCAGATTTACCCAACTTTTGAGTGACATGGAGAAGACCGATAAACTTTACCCGCCCGACGAAAAGGGGAGGAAGAAGATTCAAGCCTATCACCAGATGAGGAAGTGGTACGAGGAGGTATTTATGCGGCTGAAGCCAGGCTCGCAAATTATAATGCGAATCACACCAATTGCTAAAGAGACGTATTTGATAGATGGCCAACGGACAACCCTGAAGGCTAAGAAGGTGGGTACACAGACTTTCCGGCAAATGAGACCCGCCCATGCCCTCCACGGTGAGACGTTGGGGCATGTACATTTTGGTTAGGATATCATTGAATTATTCGTCATGCCAGTTGATGTCATGACAGGGATTTGTGATGTTATTTTGGAGAAGGCTATTCTCTACGGTGAGCGGGGGATGGAACATGGAGTGAGTTGAAGCTACACTCCAGCATGTTAAGAACAATCTTGATGTGGCAACTAGCCTCATAGAACAAATGCAGCCCCCCGAGGAACCGGAGATGAAGTAGTTGCTTGAACACTCTCAACCGAATGTCGCCTAAGCATCAACCCCTCCTCCAAGAATCAAAGGATCGTCGTCAGTTCGTTTAAAGGTAAGAGCTTCAAAATCCAGAGAAGCTTGCCAACCATTTGCCCCCGAAGATCAACCAATACATGTCTCTTAGCCGGTGGACGAGGGATTCATTTTGAGTAAGTACGACATTTTAATGTATTGTGTTTCGTTAGGGGATCTTCGTGTAATCAAGTACACGATAGACTAAACAGTCATGTATTAAGAAAGACGATTTTGTTATTGTTGTGTCATCGATCACACGATCATTGAAGTAGTCGTTACTTCTAAAAACAATCTTGTTGTGGTCATGTAATCTTGAGCACGATTAGTCCTCTTTTCATTTTTCTATCAATACGATATGCAGTTTCAACGTGTTTGGTAAAAGATGATTGGTGTGCATATTGTTTGTTTACTAGCACAATTGCTTACTTCTTAAATACAGAGAAATGACAACTGCATGTTGCCACCAAACCGAAGAAGAAGCTACCACCAAACCACCGGCTTCTTCACCCAACTGGTTTGGGTTTGCTTCGTACATCATAGGGTGGAGATGGTCAGCACTTCTACGGTGGTCCAAGTCTCAAGCAGCCAACCCCTGAAGAATTTCAAAATCAGGTAGAGCACCCACGACCCACGCCATCAATCGGGACTTGCCGCCACGACCAGGACTATTCATGGCTATTAAGTGATTTCTCTATTAGTTAAGAGAGAAGAGAGCATTCAAGACTATTACAATTGTTCATGTCTATATCTTTAGCTTCATTAATAGTTTATCAGAAGAATTTACACATAAGAAGAGAATTATTCACATATATCTTAGGACAAAATGGTAAAGAAAAAGAGCCTTGAGACTATCACTTTAGTTCATATTTCAGCTAAAAGAGTTGCTGTGAAGATCAAGATATTTGAAGTTGGAGATGAGGCTAATTATACACATTGATTTAAGCTTCAGCTCGGTTGTGCCAAAGAAGAAGGGTAAAGACCAGTGTTTTAAAAACCGGCCCGGTGACTGACCCGAAATGGTCGCCAGGCTAGGTTGACTCGGTTTAACTACGGGTTAACCTAGGTTGACCCATTTTCTTAAATATTATATTAAATATAATATTTATAGAATATGTTATCAAAACAATAGTAACTCAGTGGTAAAGTGCACATGGTACGACAAATATGTCTTGCGTTTGAATCCCTCCCACGACAAGCAAGTTTTTTCCTTGTATGTTATAATGTAGATATTTAAATAAAATAGATATAGGTAAATAAACATCAAAATAAGTCCAGCCCAGTGGTAAGTGTTTTAAATGGGCTTCACGGTTAAACTGGCCGAGTCAACATAACCCAGCCAGGTCAACTCAACCCGAAAAATACATTAAACCAGCCCGGATTGTTAGCCGGGTCCAATTGAACCCGATCCGACCAGGCCCGGATTGTTGGGTCTTTGTAAGTTCTATTTTTTCTTAATGCATAAGGTTAATCAGTTTATAGTGGTCGCATGGTTTTTTCCTAATTAAGTTTCTACGTAAAAAATCTGATGAGTATTTTATCTTGTTTAATTTATAACATAGGAAAAGAGACAACATATTATAATCCTCTATATTTATTGTTTTGGGCTAAAAATACTATAATGACCCTCTAGAGTTAACGGGTTGGAATTGAACAACCTCAAAACATGCCTCGATCTTGCCCAAGAAGAGGAACAAAACCAATTAAAAGAGGTAACTAAGTTAGATTAATACCAATGAAAATGTTAAGATCATCTTGCTATGATGCCCTTATTGTTTATATGGCCCCAAGCCTCACCTGTGCTATGATGCACTCATAGTTTGTGTGGCCCCATGCCTCATAAAGAGCTACATGGGGTTATGAACTATAAATTATTATGATTTTATTACAATGGATTTGGAAAGTGAGATCGCATTACAAGGGAGTAGTCATCCCCAAGCTAAAATGCTATAATGCACATCTATATAATTTTACATGCGCAAGGTGATGAACAAAGAATGTCATTTTTGGTTTCTAATATTAACCGAATGAAAATATTTTGTGTCATGGTTTAGTATGTAAAACACCTAAATGTTCCATTCAATTTTTGTTAGAAAAATTATAGATAATCATGGATCATTAATAGTTAGACACTCATACAAATAGTGGACCCAATCCAATAGTTAACCGTTATTATATTATAAATAAAGTGATTTGTGTGTAATCCTTTTATTTGTATATGTTCATCTTATCACTTCATGATTGTCATTCCAAAGTTCGGCAAAAGAAAAAAAAACAAAATATAAAAAAAAATCAAAGAATATCTATTGTATCTATGTGCAAATACTATAGTTATTTAATATATCAAATTATTTTTATTTTAAAAATAAACATGTAATGGGTAGTAATATTGATGATTACTATGCTTACATTGTCATATTTTTTAATAATTGAATATATTCAATTTTTTATCAAATAATTATTAATTTATGCAAGAAATAAATATATAGTTAAGTGTATGAGTCGTGTGACTTATTGAACCATATGTTTATAAATTTATTAGCTTATAGTAAATAATTCTATGTCTTAAACAAGATTATATTTAACATTTTGATAGTATTATTTTTTATCAAGCACTTAGTATATATGAAAATTTTAATATAATAACGTGAGCCTAGATATTTTGAGATTTGACGTTGTCGGTAAGGGGCAAGTGGTGTTTCAAAATGCCATCAAAATTCGGGGGCTCACGTTAATGCACGTGAACCTAAGCTTATCATGACTTGGTCTAATATATATATATATATAATAGGGTAAAAATATTACTTAATTTCAACATTTGTACTTTGACTACGGAATTTGACTGTCTTAAGACTTGCGTGTGCACCGTATCATTCCCTAAAAAATTTTGTTCATAATTTATACTTTCTTCTTACATTTGAAAATTAATATTTTTTCTATTTTATATTAATATATTTAAAAATAATAATTTTTATTAAATAGTAAAACTTACATTTTAAGAGAAAAAAATTCTTTCTTAAATACCTAGAACTATTAATAATACGAAATAATTTTTTTTTAAATATAACTATTAATTTAAAATAGATAAAATATTTTTTATTAAATAATATAACCCACATTGATGAAAAAATAAAAGTATACTACTAATTTTTTTAAGTAGTCGACCGCTTAAATTGAACAAAATTCGGTCAATTACGCACCACGTCAGGGCCTACGTTAAAATTAGCAATTTGGCCAGCTTGGCTGCCTTGCTTGCTCCCCAAGAAAATCTAACCCCGGTTATCTCTTAACCCGACCACATTCTAGAAAGATTACAAGTCAATTACAAAACGGCCCCTATGCCAGCTCGGCATCAATAAAATGAAAGGTGGGCAACGTCGTGAATTCGAAAACCCAGTGTCTTCAATTACGGGTACGGGAAGTAAATCTTGGTGCATGAATCTCGTGTTGCCCAAGCCCTAGCCCTAGCCCTAGCGTGGAGAATCGGCGCTGACCGGTTAAGACAGATCAGTCTCTTCCTATAATAAGCCTTCCCCAAACCCCTTCAATGAGCTTATCGCATCGTCTTCCAAGAAAACGCACCCAGAGGTTGTCAACAGCCGTCTTTGTCTTGCATTAAGTCGTGTTGGTTTGCTTCGTGTCTCTTTGCGCGTTACGATGAATTCCAGAGTCGCAGGTGTGGCGGGGAGGCACCTCAGCCATCGCCTCTTCTCTACGTCCGCCGCCGCCGTCCAGCCTCTGCGCGGCCTGCTTTCCGGGTCAGTGACGCTTGATAACGCCGGGGTGAAGCCGTTCCTGGCGAGTTTTGTGCGGTTCCAGAGCACGGTGCCCGCCGGGGTGGCGCGTGAGGAGGAGGAGAACCCCAAGGAGAAAGCCATTGCCAGCTACTGGGGTGTCTCTCCACCCAAGGTCTCGAAGGAGGATGGCACCGAGTGGCCGTGGAAGAGCTTTAGGGTATATCGCTTCCATCCGTCCACAATTTATGACTACTTTTTCTTTTCTATAGCTTATTCATTATACTTTTCTTTTCCTTTTTCTTTCTTTCTTGGCCGGGGATTTATATCATCTTCTTCACAGCCACAGGCAGCAGTGCCCCAACACGCATACCCAGTTCACAATCACATGAGATGAAAAAATATATATATGACACGCGAGAGCAACAAACGAATTAACACGGACGTCTGTTGCCCGGCGTGTTTACCTTTTGAGAGCAGGGATATGCGTGGACACCAAATTACTAGTCTGTCATCGTTATTTATGGTTTGTTCATTTTTTTTTCATACTAGAATTTTTTTTTCTTAATAATCGATACATGTCATTAGCGAATATATTAATAATTATTGATGAACGTGTATGAAACAGCCATGGGAGGCATACCAGGCAGACGTGTCGATTGATCTGCACAAGCACCATGTGCCCACCAACCTCTTCGACAAGGTTGCCTACTGGACCGTCAAGATCCTCCGTTTACCCACCGACGTATTCTTCCAGGTAATTGGGATACAACCATTCCATTCTGATTCTGCCCATTTGATAATTATGGCGTATTTTAAATTGCATGCCTAATCATTATTAATATAGAAAGCATGTGACTAAGGAAATTCATAAAAAAAATATTTTGCAGAGGAGGTACGGGTGCCGGGCCATGATGCTGGAGACAGTGGCAGCGGTGCCAGGCATGGTGGGGGGGATGCTGCTGCACTGCAAGTCTCTGAGGCGGTTTGAGCACAGCGGGGGATGGATCAAGGCGCTGCTGGAGGAGGCGGAGAACGAGAGGATGCACCTCATGACTTTCATGGAGGTGTCCCAGCCTAGGTGGTACGAGCGGGCGCTCGTGTTCGCCGTCCAGGGTGTCTTCTTCAACGCCTACTTCCTGGCCTATCTGACGTCTCCCAAGCTTGCCCATCGCATCGTGGGATACCTGGAGGAGGAAGCCATCCACTCCTACACGGAGTTCCTCAAGGAGCTGGACAAGGGCACTATCGAGAACGTCCCCGCCCCGGCCATCGCCATCGACTACTGGCGCCTGCCCCCCAACTCCACCCTCCGCGACGTCGTCATGGTAGTCAGAGCCGACGAGGCTCACCACCGTGATGTCAACCACTTTGCATCCGTAAGTTTTCGCCGTCCCTCCTCATTGAAACGAAAATATGTCTTGGTGGTAACTTGTCCCAATTTAAGCTAATTATTATCTACATGATCCATCTATAATCGATGACCGCCGGCGCGAACGAAGTTGCTTGTTCTGATTGTTTTGCTCCTCCAATTTTTGTAGGATATTCACTTCGAGGGTCGCGAATTGAGAGAATCTCCGGCGCCACTGGGTTATCACTGAAGTCTACATCCTCTCCGACGAAGGACGAGTCACTGCTACTTGTTCGTACTACGAGTTACTACTATACTTGTTCGTACTTTTGCTAGTATCGTGCAATTATAATGGAATTGAGTGATTACAGCCTGTCCTTTTCCGTTTTAAGCACTTTATTATTGGTTCTTCCCGATTCCTCGGCGTCTTTGGTAAAGAAAAGTGCGCTGGTTGATGTTGATTTTTTATTACTTTTTTTAATTTTATAAGGGATGTGAACAATATTCATGTTGAAGCGGTTCTTGTCAAATTTTGTTATGCTTACTTCACTTTTCTATTTAAAATTTTACTTCAGCTTTTTATTGGAGAATAAAAGCAGATCTCATCTATCAATAGGAATCCAAATTTTTTATTAGAATAGGAATATTAAATAAGTTTCCAATACTTTTTGAAGTATCTTGTTACTTCAATTTAATAAAATGAAGTTATAAATAATGCTAATAATTTAAGATGGAAAACGAATGTTCCTTTTTCGAGTAAGGTTTTGGTCTATTAATTAGGGCAATGCAGTGTATTAAACATTCACAATTGTTTATCTACCAACTCTTTGAGTAGCTCGTATAGGGTTTTAAATAAAAAATTATTAGGTATGGATAGAGTACTAACGTGGCGGAATCTATCATGAATCACAAACTAACTTATTCAAACATTTTTAAGTTACCTTTTTAAAAATAACCTACTTAACAAAAAATACAATAACATCTTAAATCCTGATTGGTGATATGTATATCACTTTGGTACCCTATCTGTGTTTAATATTTTCTCATTTTAAACATAGTATTAGGCAGCTATTATAGAAATTAAAACCCTTTTATGTGCTTATTTTGAATCTTATGTAGGTAGGTCATGGAGCATGTGTCACAAAGCCTTGTCGACTTAGAAGCGTCCTTAAGAATTTTTTTGTGACTACACCAATGCCTTCTCAATTTTTAATGAATGTGACATGAAACATAGACACTGTCACCAAAATCACCACACCTCGGTCTGTGAGCTACCATGCAATCATCACTGTAAACTCTCAAGGAGGATATATATATATATATATATATATATATATATATATATATATATATATATATATATATATATATATATATATATATATATGAGTCCCGTTTATATAAGTCTGGGCTCATATATGCTTACATGAGTCCGGGCTTCATGGGCCGCTGGATGTAAATCCGATGGCCCATAGAGCGCGGGCTCACATAGCCGTATATGAGCCCGGGCTCATATAAACTTTTTCATATATATATATATATATATATATATATATATATATATATATATATATATATATATATATATATATATATATATATATATATATATATATATATATATATATATATATATATATATATATATATATATATATATATATATATATATATATATACACATACACACACACACAATAGGGAAGAGAGGGGGTCATCCCAATGCTTAGAGCCCCCTACTACAGAAAAATAATAAATAATTTTTTTATAATACAATAACCCTCACACCCCCCCTATAATTTTATTCACGTCACCCCAACACCCCAAAACTTTTGAAGATTTTTTTGGTGGGTAGTACCTTCAACTAAATAAAATTGATTTGGACGAAGGCCTTAAGTCTCCGTCAAATTCTACATATTGTGACGGTGACCACCTCCCCACAAGAGTTTTTCAGAAGTTTTTAAATTTTATGATACCCCCAACAAATAAAATTACATTATACGAAGAACATAAGTCCCCGATAATGTCTGTATATTATAGTGGTGACCTCTCTCCACCAGAAACCATCCAGAAGGTTAAAAAATTGTGAAGGTTTCTTGGAGGGGGATACAAACTGTCAAATAAAACTTATTTGCATGGAGACCGTAATTCCTCGTCAAATTATGCATATTTTGGTGGTGACTACCCCCCGTCAAAAATCATTCAAAAGTTTTCTAGATAAACAACAAGGCAAATGGTAGAGGAAAAAAGATCATGTAGAGGAAAAAAGATCATGAAAAATGAGCCACAAGCGAGGGAGAAGAAGAAAATAGTTAGTGAAATAAGAATCACAAGCGACGGGGGAGATGAAAGAGCTCACGCTTGAGGGGAAGATTGGGAATGGGGCATTGAAAGAGCAGAAATAAAATTAAAATAAATAGTGAGGGATAGAGGGTATTTAGTAATTTATTTAATTTTTTTAGGTGTGTATAATATAGGGGGGCTTGAGTAAAAACTATGGGTGAAATAGCCGCGCTCTATTGTATTATCAAACAAAGCCTTTGCTTTAATGGATATTACAAAGCATCTTAAACAATTAAATAAATAACAATTAAATAAGAGATGAAGTGGTTGAAGGGAACAAGAGAGACACCGGTAATTATTAGTTTATTACTAATGAGGCAAACAGGGTAGAGATCTCTAGATTAAGTAATTTATTATATAATAACATTAGATTTATATATGTCATCTTCTTTATTTATGGTTATATTATTATTAATTTTTTTATTTTAAATATTTAATTCTAACAAAAATCTCAAATATAACCTCATTGTATTTAAATTGTTAAAAATTTAAGTATTAAAAAATATTTAACAAACAATTACAAAGAAGAAAAAAATAATATATATACAAGAATATAAATAATATTTAAAAATTAATCAACTATATGCCAATCAAGGTCTTTATCTATTGTCATGTCAAAAACTTATAAATTTTTTTGACTAAACTTGCCTATCAACACTTCGGACATGGCTCAAACAATGAATGTCCACAACCAGCCTTGGCTGTACATAGGACCATTTCTTAGATTACTCTAAAAATTGGTGATATGTTACAATACATGCCATGACCATTTTTGTATTGCTCTAGTTAGAATCATGCATTCGGCTGCATCTAATAGGATAAAAGACTATGACTTGGTTATGGGAGATGACGCGTATATGGCGAATACTTCTAAAAGCTTTAACAAATTCTATCTTATATGCTCTAACCTGGAAGATATCACTGAAACGATTTTTATAAGAACAGAAAGCAGTGATTTTTGTTTGAATACTAGATCTTCTTTTTTTTTGGAAAGGTATGTATACAGGATCATAATTGCCAAGATTATTCCCTTGCTTCAATCATGCAAGAACATTATTCATTTTCTTATTTGTATGAAAACTCCTCCTAGAAACCCAGGTTCAAAATATGATGCTTCCACAACCATGTGGTTCGGAAATGCTATCAACCAAGAGAGAAAAAAGTTCTAAAGATCTGCGTCAATAGGTAACTAGCATGATGAAGAGGAAAACATGTAATTATGTCTCGTACACATTGACACCGCCTTCAAGAGTAAAGAGACAAAAACTAAAAATTCGTCGTCATGTAATTACACGCACACCATTGAAAGAAATTCCTGCCTTTTTCTGTTGGCAACAAAAGGTACATGACAATGCTCCTTTGAGAATTGAAAGAAATCCAAATCATTCCTCATCATGGTACACGCACAAAGTTACTATAAACATGCGTTTCTTACCAAAATTTCCTGCAGAACTTGAAGAATTGATGCTCACCTACTGAAGTAGTTTTATCATTCCAACGCACAAAACGACTTACATCCACAAGAATCGCATACATGTTCATTATATACCTTAAAAAAATTAACCACATAGAATGTCTTAGCTTCAATGCCAAAAGATTCCTCATTCATCATAGACTTCGTCTCTGCAAAAACCTCTTTGATCAACCGAAAATTCATAAGCTTCTTAGGTTGAGAGAACATGCCATATACCAAAACTACATATGTTGAAGCCCCTTGGCTCAAATATTTATTGAATTTTACCACAGTGCAATGAGACAATGACTTTATCACAATCACATGCAACAATTTTGTTCTTTTGATGCCTTTTTTGTGGGTTTTTTCTCTTTTATGAAGGAAAGAGGGGTGGGGTATGAAGGGAAATGGGCTTTACAAGTTTCCGGGATGTAGACATCACTGTGCCATGTGAGCTTGAAGTAAAAATGTCGCAAAACTCAGACATACACGATATTAAAAAAAATAGACCAAAATACCCCAGGGTTAGGGGTTTAAGATTTATATCATGTAAATCGGGCAAACCGATACATTTACCCAAAAAAAACCAACCATTAAGCAACCTATTCGACCAACAAATTTCAAAGTTCGATCAGTGAGAAGTGAAAATGCATTGGGAGGTTTGATTTTTGACTCCACATTTTGATAATCCGACCTATCAAGCAAAGTTCCGGCCATGAAGTGAGGTTCGACCCTAAGGTACACTCACGTGCCCCAAGTAAATAAGTGATTTTTAGTGAAGATCAGCAGCCCATCAAGGGGTTAGTCCGGCGAGGCTCATCAACATCAACTAGTCAGCGACATCCATGGTAATGCCCTATTATTCAAATTCTATTTTTTTCATAGGTTCGAATACATAATTATTTATATATCGTGTTATGGAGCACACAATAAGTTGTACTTCCATACACACACAATACATAGTCATGTTATCAATAATACAATACAAAAAAATAGTGTTATAAAAAATACAATATATGACATTGGGAAGTCGTGTTATCGTGTATGGGAGGCATACATATCGTGTTATCAATAACACGATATACGAAATACAACATTGAAAAGTTGTGCAATCGTGTATGAGAAGGTATCCTATTATGTTAATGATAACACGATATATAAACTTAGCATATGTATTTGAACATTAGTTACATAATGTGAATCAACGTGACTCTTTGGCTTTGGTCATGATCCATTGTTGTTGTTGTTGTTATATATATATATATATATATATATATATATATATATATATATATATATATATATATATATATATATATATATATATATATATATATATATATATATATATATATATATATATATAACTTTTTACATACGAAAGCTACAAGAATACAATCAAATGGCAGAATCAGTGGTCTCAAAAGAGAATTTACAGGAGGAGACTGGGTATGGGAACAAACAATTTCCCTAGTTGACTTCGAATATCAAAAGACCTCGTCGAATCGAAGCCGGGATGCAAGGCAATTTTGGAGGAGATTGGGTTTTACCTAGTATACGATTATGAGCAAATCATTAGCTTTGGGCTACTCTTCAATGTTCTAATAGGTGAGTGCTGGGATGACTCAGAAGAAGTGTTCAACTTCCGGTGCAACGTACTACCCTCACTAAGGAAGAAGCTGCATTGATTACGAGTTCGAGTGCAAAAGGAAACCCGTTGAAGTTTGACAGTGGTGATAGGAAGGTTGCCTAAGAAAATGGGCAATTCTTAAAATGTTCTTTACAGAGAAACTGTCGGAGAAGAACCTTATTAAAGAAATTTTGAAGGAAGTGGCGGAAAATAGACATGTTGTCCCCGACAAAGACTTAGCACGCTTGGCTATAGTGCACATGGAGGCCCTCACATTATTCACACATAGCAACAAATATATCTCCTCATCTCTGTGTGACTTCCTCGAAAATGTAGCTATTGTAGGGAGGTACAACTGGGCGGAAGTAGTTCATGATATGTTGTGTCACAGCAAATCCTAAGCCCACTGCAATATCAAGAGCAAAGAAGACGAGTGCTCCGCCAGAACCGGTTTCTCAACGGGGCTTTGTTCGTGCTACATGTAAATTTCATATTATTGATAACATGATTACTTATATTAACATAGAATTGATAACAATACAGCATATTAGTATTTTAGGTATATCGACTTATCAATAACACGCTAGTGTAATTAGTGTAGTTTAGATAACACGCTAATTTGATTTTCATGTTATTGATCTCACGCTAGTGTGTTATCGATAACACGATAAATTACTGTAGCATGTATCTTCAATTACACAATGTGAGTATTTTGTGTAAGCAATGACACGATTAGTTTAATAAGTGTGTTATCCCTTACATGACATACATGATAGATAATCACTATTAATGGAATTATTTTGCTAATATAATTGTGGCTTTTTTAGCACCCTTCTATATGAGCTCTAAGTTCTCCTCTATGTAGTTCAAGGTGCAAGAGGTAGCCCAGGTTTACCCAATTGTTAACGGGTGTGGAGAAGGTTGCTAAACTTGACTCGGCTGGCGAAAAGTTAAGGAAGAAGTTGTTGACTCATCACAGGATGAGGGAGTGGTACGAGGAGATGCTTGGGAGGCTGAAGGTAGATTTTGAAGTTAATTTGCATAACTTCAATTGCCGAAGAGGCTCACTTGATTGGGGATCAGTGGCCGACCTAGAAGGTGAATAAGACAGAGACGCATTTAACGATACGGAGGAAAATGGTGCCTATTTAAGCACATCATGGCAAGACGTCATGATAATATCAATCTAGTACAAATATTATTGAGAGCTTTGTCACGCCACTAGATGTCATGATTGTGATTAGGGTAGTTAAAAAACAATGTAATGAAAGGATTGTTGTTGTGCATGCAGACGTGTTGATATATAAAACATACGGCCTGGTTGTCACGCCCCGGCGATGCCTGATCCGAGCCAAACCCGGTCCAGGGGCCGGTCAAGCACGCAGGGGCGACGAGGGAAAATTGAGATACAGTTTAGCGGAAGACTTAACCCTAAATATGGGCAATCTAACAGAATTACGGAGTACGCACATTCCTTTAAGCAAGAGTAAATAAGTAGAAAAGAAAGAGAGTCGCTTAACTCAAAATAAACGACTAGTCTCAAACCCACATGTTTAGTCAACCATAGCCCACTCTAGGCTCCAAAATAGGTCTTAAGCAACACAACTATATAAGGTAACATAAATCCAATAGAGAACTATACACAAAGGTTCTAAACATAAATCATAAACTATGGAAAATAAGTCACGTAAGAGTCTCCACGGTCACATCCAACTCGTCTTCGATCTTTCCTCATAGAGAGGATCTTGACCATCTGCATGTTGCGCCACGCAGCCCCAAAGCAAAAACACAAGAAAGAGGGGTGAGTTTAACAAACTCAGCAATGGTTTTTAATATAACTATCATCATCAGAAACACGATAACATAGCAATATAATCATTCACATCAAAGATCGACAAGATGTATCATTTTCTGATCACACATACACATCACCTAAACCTGCATCATAGTGTATAATCCACATAGTGTCATTCACATCATATCCACCTGCATGAAATGTATCTCTAACATACATATCAAATCATGCCTCAACATCATATAAAGCATACCTCCATCAAGGAGTAATCACAAATAGCGTCACAAAGACGGGAACACAGACAAAGCCATGTAGGCATGTCATGGTCTAAATTCTACACAAGAATTTAAGAAGATCACATCATATAAAGAATGCCTCCATTAAGGAGTAATCATAAATAGCATCACGAAGACGGGAACACAGACAAGGCCACATAGGCGTGTCATGGTCCAAATTATACGCAAGAATTTAAGAAGTTCGGGGTTGTCAATCCCTAATTGCTGCTAACCCAGATGATCCTGGCCAAGGATGTCACATTCTCACGAAGAGAACTTAGAGCAGGGGTGTTCCTTTTAGGACATCTCCTGCGATGCGAGAAGTCCCGAGTTCCCACATAGGAAACCCACGAACACATGGTAGCTGGTGCAAAGAGTATACCATACTAGATTCTCAGGGTTTAGGTTCGACTATCTCAATAAATAAATCTCAACCGCATTAACGATTCAGAACAACTAAACTTGACTCGACTCAACCCGGGGAGTGCACTCATTCCACGAAGGAGCTCAAATCAAAACATGCCTTTCAGACCAATCAAGTTTCGATTAAGCCACGACTGATTAAACCGGCACGCAATTTCACCACATTGCATCCAATCAATCAAATTCGATTAATCTCGATAAAGCCTCAATTGAAAATACATTTACATCCACTTAACTAGACTCAACCTGCCTCGGAGTGTGCACGTAAAAATACTTCTATGACGACTCTAGTCCTCACGTCCTATACCATGAGTATTCGTGACGCCATAGAAGCAAATTTAACTAAGCACTAGCGCAACAAACCTTAGAGCTATCCATCGACATAATGCGTCTCATACCGCAAGTGTCTAATGGTTTCTCTTCGGCTGTTCCACACAGCCAATCAATTCCGATTAACCAACGGTAAAACCTCAATTGGAAATATATTTTCATGATGCATGCAACGTGGTACATACGTGGGCAAAGCATACATGAATTCTAATTCATTATAGGTCCTTTCATCAGCCCTTCATGCATCATTCATAATCATAATAGCAAACCTCATCATCATCATTAAACCCCGCATGTGTGTGTACCTAGTAGAAGCACTTCACTCAGTGCAGATTAACATGCTTGAAATTAACTCACTACCACACTACACATGTGAATTAACATCTAATCATGAATTCCAGCAGAAATCATAGGAAAAGAATCATTAAAAATCAAAACTCAAATCAAAGCTTAACCACAAGCTAAACACATATAAGATCATTCACTTCATCCTTGAGCCATGACATTCGCTAACATTCACACATCAATTAACTACATATTATCATGACATATCAGTCCATTAGTATATTGTAGCTCAACTGAAAATATACTCAACCATAGAGAATCAAACACTCATAACTTCAATATGGCAATTCAACATCGTATATCCAACCATAAGCCATTCCACATAACTCTAAATATATATATATATATATATATATACCACAACTTCAAAACATCAATGGTATACCCTTCCAGTAGCATACTATAGCTCAAAACACTCCACATACATATAAAAATGATATATCAGAGGAGAAACATCGAAATAAACAACATACATACAAAGGGTAATTTCTGCAATGTAGCCATTCGAACGCCCTACAGGGCCGTTCGATCGGCTAAATAGGAAAAATGTCAAAATTGTAGTGTTGCCGTTCGAATGCCTTGCATGGCCATTCGAACACCAACAAGGTAGATTCAACCTTCTTCTTCCTTTCGCAGTTTCAAACCGAAACTCCATTGATAAAACTCAAAATCACCATCTAACAACCTAAATGTCATTAAAAGTCCACATAACTTTCAGAATGCTAATCCACATCATAATAAGATTAAACCCTATGAAATCGGGATTAAAAATTACCATTTACTAATCATGTCATTTGAACACTAAATCAAGTAACTACATTCAAAATAAACCACAAAATCAAGAGTTTTACCATAGAAAGATTGAAATTTCGAAAGTCCATTACCTTATCCCATGATTAGGCTTAGATTTGATGGTCACCCTTCTTGAAAACCTTACAAAGACATAGAGTTTGAATTAAACTCCATTAAAACCGATTTAACATAGAAAACCCTAATCAAAAACTTAGATCTAGGGCTTGTTGAACCTAAAAATCGGATTTTTAGAGCTAGGGTTTGAAGTAAAGATGCAAATCAGTAGTTTTGATATTTAAAAAATGAATCAAAACAAAGGGGAAATGGTAGATTTAGAAGTGATTAAGGGAAAGGCTAGGATTTAGGGCTTAATTAGAAGAGACTTACCTTAAACACCTTCTAATCCGGGCCTAATTGGGGATTAGGCCTGACCTCTCCTTCTCAGCCTATTCCCAAAATGGAAATGGCTCAGGTTTGGCCTTTTATAGTAGTGTTTGGGTTGCACTCACTCAAATAATGGGGTGTAAGTAAAATTTTGGGCTAAAAATGGGTATTTTAATAATTTGAGCACTAATTAAATCTGAGAAAATTCTGAAATTTTTTGTATGGGCTTAAGTTGATGTATGAATTTATTTGACACAAAAATCCAAACTTTGATGGTGGGGCCTACAGGGGGTCCCGCC
Organism: Saururus chinensis; assembly: GCA_035235625.1. NCBI lineage: Eukaryota > Viridiplantae > Streptophyta > Magnoliopsida > Piperales > Saururaceae > Saururus > Saururus chinensis. The sequence goes on from CP141146.1 coordinate 915,984, forward strand.
AAATTCTAATTTTTGAAAAAATAGTAAAAATTCAGAAAAATCCCAAAAATTCAAATTTGACTCAAAATCACTCAAAACTAGTATCTGTAAAGTTGATTTTGATTAAAACCATGAGAAACACCATCTATCGTTGAAACCACAGAATAAATCAGAAAACGTTAACCTCACGATAACCAATAATTAAAGTGAAACGAAAACCGGTTTAAGATCAGAGATCTTACACTGGTCATATGCACTATTATGTCATTAGTCTATAATATACATTGTGTCATGCCACAAATAAATTGCACCTTAATATTTCCTTTGGTATCTTAGTAAATTAATAAACCCTCGAGTAAAATGAAATACTGAAAGGATTATTAAAGTAGTTATTCATATGATAATTTCACCACGTGTTTAATTTTAACAGGGCATTAGTTGTTATGCATTGCACATTACAATTCATTGATGTCAAAATACAGAGTTAGTCGTTTGGGATTGGGAGCGCGCATTTTAGAATGAGGTGTTCGTCGTTTGGGATTTTGCATGTGCATTTCAGATTACCCTATTAGTCAATGCGAAAGTGATTTCTAAATTGGTGCATTCCAAACCCCAGCTTACAATATGAAATAGCTTTCACTCGTAGACTTTTAATTCCGACCCAACTCATGCTGTTTGAAAATGCACGCATTGGGCCAGGGGTCTTTTCTCAATCATATTCTCCTTTGCAACCCCTTAGAAAGACAAATTCATCAAAGGATGGGGGTGGCAGCCTTGCTGTCGCTGGGCAGAGGGGGAACAAAGGCCAGTAAGTGGTGGCTGGCACCCGACAGCACTACTGCTATTCGCAACGCACAAAAACAAAGGGATAAGGAGGGGTGGATGGAGTTTTACCTCATGCCAGCGAAGGAGGGGCGGGGAGCCTAGCTCGGTAGTGCTCAGATATCATCTTGGCCGGGGCAAAGCCATGGCAGCAAGCTGGAGGCCAATCAGCCTATGGCGGTGGTGGATCGAGAGAAGGAAATGTGGGCAATTTCGTCCTACTAAAACAAGAAAAGAGGAGAGAGGACGGATGACCGGTGGGGCCAGGCCGAGGTGGCAGCAACGCCGGGCCAAAGCCGGCCAGGAGGAAGCCGGCAGTGCCATCGCCTCCAGTCTCACAGAAGGAAGGTGCAATTCCCTTCCTCTGTTCTACCCGCAGGTCGGGCTCCTTCTCTTCTGTTCTTTCTGTTTCTATTTTCCTTTGCGTCTCTTCCTTTTCTCTCTCATTTTCGCATCGAAAGCTTACATCAAGGCCCATAACCTTGAACTAAACATCAATTTTGACTCTACCGTTATAAATATCGAAGTCAATCACAAAAATAAATAGGTTGAAGCATCAAATTTCCTTTGTCAAAAATTCAAATAAAAATAACAAAAAATTTATAAACACTTACTAAAAAATCAAGGGTGTTACAAATATGCAAATGACAAAGTGCGATTATTTATTTTTATATATCTTACTAAGATTTAAAAATTAATATTTTATATCTTATGTTTAAATAAAAATTAAATTTTATCATGTATTTAAAAACCAAAGATTTTGGTATATAGTCTAAAATTAAGCGTCTCATATGAAGGATTTTAGTCTATATTTAAAATCAAAAGTATATAATATATCAATTTAAAATTAAAAACGACTAATGCCCTCTAAATGTTATTAGTATTATAAGAATATTTGACCAGAGTTTCTGGCTTTCAAATCATAGTCAGACATCAACTCAATTATTATCTAAACGTCATATCATGCAACCCCTTTACCAAGCATTAATAGAGATGGAAATCACACCCTCGCACGAGATCAATTTCTCATTTATCTCACACACGACTAGTTCATCAGGCACGCTATCACATAATACGGTCACGCATGCTAGTCGTAAGTATCATGATACAAACAGACACGGAAAATAATATTTTTACATAAAAACACACAACAAAAACTCACACAAAAACTCACACATGTGTCTTGATTGGATTAGATATATAGGCCCAAAGTAAACTTTGTGTGAGGCTTACTTATCCAATCCAATCAAAATACTTAGTGTAAATTTTTGTGGGTGTTATTGTTGTGGGAATATCACTAATAGACACTTTACCCCACAACGACGAAGCTCCCCTCCTCTGCCAGTCACACCTCGATAAGCATGTAACCTTGCCAGCAATGGCCGATTTGAAGCCCTCGAATAGGACAAGCGCTTGAATTGAATCCCAGGCCATCGTATAGCAATCTTGCAGCTGCATTCTCACATATTTGTCTACAGGCGAGTGATCAGCTTTGCAGCTGAATTTCGGAGGTGTCATGACTGCATTGGCATTCTGCCGTTGGCCATGACAACTTGGGCAAGGCGAACCTCTTGAGGCAGAAGGTGGTACTCAATGCCCAGGCTCTCGAAGATCCTTTTCAACTCCAACACCAGGTCCGACCTTCGGTTGTTCTTCTCTGGGTAATCCTGAAAGTTCATCGTGTGCTGAACGAAGAGCACCATCTTCATCTTGTTTACGTTCTCAATCTCCTTTGCCACTACTGAATGCTTTGGATTCCAATGCTTAGGCTTGCTCAGTATGTATCTGCACCCAACATTGATACCACCAATTTCTTTCAACAAACTTTTTTAGGGTTTGAGAAATTAAAGGAACTGGGGCTGGTTATAACTGCTTACGTCTGAATGCACTGCTTGAGATCAGTCAACTTATCAGCTGGGGTGGATACGTCGATTGCAAATTCGATGTTGTCTCCCATATCCGGACTCCTATTGAAGTTGCTAATGGGCTTTGTGAGGAGCACTGAATTGGGGAAGAATATCATCTCGTTGTCGTACCTCAGGAACGTTGTCGTCAGTATATTCATCTCTTCCACAATCATCTGCACATAGTTGACCATCGTGCAGCAAAAGGTTGACATGAGGAAATTTGATAGAACAAAAGCTGTGTGATATATACTTAAAATGAGTCAAATGACCCACTAAATACGATTCTTCATGTTATATTTGCAACACATACACACCACAATGATATTCTCATCATATCAATATAATTATGTCTAATTAGTAATCAATGTCACAATCGAATCAGAAGCAAAGAGGAATATCACCTCATGCACAGCAAGAACTACATGCTACAGTTACAATAATACGAGATGTAAGCAATTTTTTTTTTTTCACCTGAACCCCATCAATGACGCAGCGATCCCCGACGTCGAAGGGGTGCATAACAAAGACGAAGATGATGGACTCAAATACGGTTTTGCAGGTGTTGCCAAAGATGAAGACGACGAGCAGCAGTTGGGAGCTGACCACAAGGACAACCTTGGAAGTGGCGAGGCCCATGACTAGCACCGAGACCACCAGAATGATCACAATCACCACTGCACTCGCCAGCTTGTGTAGCTGCTGCACTGCCGTCCTCGTGTCGTTCAATGAATGCGCCAGTGCTTTTCTCTCTTTATAAGCTTTCACCTTCCATCAAGTTTTCAAATAATACACCAGTAGTTAATAGCAATTGATTGACTGACCTTAACCGCTGTTTGGATGGATATTTGGTGGAGAAATAAAAGTTGATTTTCTTACAAAAATTAAAATAAGGTTATGATTAGTTTCTCTGTTTTGATAATTTTTAAAGAAAAATGTGCTTTAGTTTAATTTAATTTTTGTATTATAATACAATAAAAATATCTTCTAATATAAAGAAAAAAATAAGTAAAATGATAAGTAGAATGTCCTTTCACATCATTTAAAAAAGAAATGATTTCCTTAAGGAAAGTTCTTTAAGAAATTAAATTTTAAGCTAATTCAATTTAAATTGACATAAAAAGTAATGTTTAGCAGGAAGAAAATTTTCATACCAAAATCGACACTACTTTCCATTGTAAGATGGGTTGTGATTACTACTTCGATCAACTAAAAGATGGGTACTCGAATGAGGAGCTGCTAGTTAAATATTCTATAAAGTAAGCTTTTTAATTTGAAAGTGTCTAGCGTAACCGGTTGCCATGCCATGACCCGAGACCTGCGACCAGCCCTTAAAAACTAGTTAAAAATACATTTTTTTAATGTATTGTTGTTTCTATACAAATGCCAACTTGATCAAATTTATTCACCCACCTAAATTGCATTCCCCAAGAAAAAAACAAAGGCCAACTATGAGAGCTACATTCCACCAAAGAGAGGAAGAAGTGCTTACCACCCAGTTCCTAAAAGCAGACTTTCTGATCTTGCAAGTTCCAGAAGTTCCTTCAAAGAAAGACAATATGGTTTGAATCTCTTCCTTGTTTAAGAACCTCGACAGGTCATCCTCCTCAATATACCTGATTATATCACAAACAACCATAAACACTAGCCGGTGAGATACCATTAAACGCGTATCGTAATTGCATGTAACTAATTATCCTGTAACTCGTGATGAAAAAATAATTTACTAGAACCGATCTACCGCACGTACATGTAACAAATCATCCCATAATTATCTAGTGAAATTGAACCATTTAGTAACTTTGTGCATAGTTCCATTACATTCAGACACATTAAACTATACTCCACATTCCCTTAAAGTTATCCACATTTTAATATGTCTAACATAATTCCCTTAACATAGTTCCCTTGAAGTGCATACATCTAATTAATGTTTGGGAGTGGGGGCAATGGGCATACAAAAGTCACCGGGTTGTGATCACTGTGATGATGGAAAACCTTATACAGGTCCTCTTCGCCACATCCTTGGGGACCCGTCGATCACATTAGCCTTATGTGGGCATGCGCATTACGTATGATTACGTGCGCTAGCTTGTGACGGCTCCCTCTGTTTTTTTGGAAGATAAACGTGTTTATATGTACCTCAATAATATTTTAAATACCCCGTTTTACTAACAAATACAGTTAATTTTCCTTTTACTTTTTTAACCCCTAAAAACCCCAATTACCACCCCTAACAAAATACCTCACTATCTACCCTCCAACTCCTAGCGGTGGTGAGGAAAAAAAGGCAACTGCATCTCCAGCCTAGGCCACGGCCGGAACGACCTCGTTCAGCCTAGCTCATGACAGATCTGATCAGTGGCCCAAATTTCGTGGCCGCAACCCCCGCGACCGCCAGATCTGGCCGCCGTAGCCTCGTTGGTGCCGGAAGTTGATGTCGCCAGTCTTGGTGCCAGAGGAGGAGAAAAACTTTTGTTTGCAAGTTTAAAATATGAACGATGCTATTTAGACCCCGGTTTTTTCCGGGGCGTCCCCTAAAAAGTGAAAAAAAGTGGATTTTTTTTTTATGCTTTGTCCCCCATTGTTCCCCCTCATTTCTTTTCTTTCTTACCCATGTTTCTCTCTTTATTTTTTTTCTTCCCTCTTTTCCCATTTTCTCCGGCAACTTTAACACCGGCGGCCGGCAACATCGACACCGGCGGCCAGCGACTTGAGGCCACAGCCAGTGTCTCCCGCGGCCCGATCTGGCTGTAGCCGGCAGCCTGGCCAGCCCGTGGCTGCGGCCACTGCGCAGTCGCGCGCAGTCGCGGCTGCGGCCTGCACGGCTGCGGCCATTGAGCAGTCGCGCGCTGTAGCGGCCGTGGCCTGCGCGGCTGCGCGCGGTCGCGGCTGCGGCCGCAAATCGCGCGCGGTCGCGGCCGCAGCCACTGCGTAATCGCGTGATGTCGCGGCTGCGGCCTGTGCGGCCGCGGCCAACGCATGGCCGTGGCTAGTGCGTGGCCAATGTGCAACCACCGACACTGCTCAGCCGCGCGCAATTACGGCCGCGGCCGCGTCCAGCAGTCACCGGCGTTGATACCGGCTAACCGGTGCCTGAGAAGAAGGGGAGGGTGAGAAGGAGGAGGGGAGGGAAAATGGAAAATAAAAAGTGGGATAAAAATGGAAAATATGAGATATTTCAATAAATAAGGGCGGGGTAAGAGAGTAATGAGAGACACAGAAAAAAAATAGGGTGCATATAGCCACGTTCTTAAAATATATTGAGGTGGGGGTATACATCAATAATATTATAATTTTTAGTAGAGTATACAAAGGGGGATAGCCGCATTCTATTCTCGGGAGGACAAAAAAATTTTGACGTTGCCACTAATTTTTATGACCAATGGTGACAAATAATGAGAATAGTGAGAGAAACTTACTTCTTGCCATCGCCGGCGACGTTTTTGAAGACGCGCTCCGCCGTTAAACGGGCCTCGCACTCGCTGGCCATCTCGGATTGGTCGTTGAAGTCGCGAATGGCCTCGTCCATGGCCCTGGATATGGTCGACAGCCCCGACGTCATCACTTGGTTCACCAGCCTCTTCACGCTGCAAGCCGACGCGCTCGACCGGCTAAGCTTCCTCAGCTTCTCCTTGTCGATTCGCCTCGAACCCACTCCTCTCGACTGCGACATCCTCGCCGGCAAGGACGTCGAGCTCTTCAGAGAGGCCCTCTTCGGCGGACGAGGTGACTGCGCACTCACCTGGTCCATCCCTGGCCCGGAGAGCTCCTCCAGGATGTAATGATGGAACACGCTCTCCGTAATCCGGTCGAAGAATTTGGTTACGTGGAAGGATGATGCCAGCATCTTCACGAGCAGGATCTTCACCAGCCAGATAACGGCGGCGATCAGCACAGCCAGCAGTGCACGAGAGACCTTTGAGAGGAGGCGGCGGTGGTGGGGGCTGGACGTTTCGATGGCCGACCGGAAGACGAAGGACCAGGCCAGCAGGACGAAGCCCAGCCAGATGCAGTTCTGAACGCTCCGCCTCAGCCCGTAGACGAAGTAGACCACCTTCTCCCGGAGCATGAAGTTACGTTCGATGAGGAAGACGAGGAAGACCACAAGCCACCCGGCTACGAGGCGGCCGCAGAAAATGATGAGGATCATGAGGCACCACTTCCAGGGCTCCAGTCCCCACAGCCTGTCCCGCTTCATCGGCTCCACAGTCAGGGTCGAGACCAGGCAGGCGGTGATAACTACGAACGCCGACCACTCGACCATGGCCCTCCACTTGACCTTGCTCTTCTTCTTCCGATACTTCTCCGCCACATGCTCTGCTTCTTCTTCGCCTTCTCCGTCTCTATTCTGCTCGTCGTTCGAGTCATCGGAGTACGGATTTGTGATGGTGGTAGTGGCATCCTTGTCAGTGCGGGGTTGGGAAGGATTGTCGGAGGGGATGGACTTAGATGGGGGAGGGTAGTTGAGCTCGACGAATCGAGACTTGGGCTTGGAGAGGGTGATGGCACGGTGGATGGAGCGGGGGGGCTTTGCAGTGGCGGAAGGGTATGACGGGGGCTTCTGATCTCTCCCGCTACCAGTGGCGGAGTCGTAGAGGTCGGTGGACTTGAGCAGAGATTTGGTGGCGGGCTTAGGGTCCATCTGGAGGACGACCTGTCCTCCTGCCCCTGGTTCTGGCTGGGCTACTTCTTCTTTCTGGAAGCTCTGCATCTGTGCCCGGCACTTCCCCTTATCTTCTCTGCTTACTTCAGTGTCGTCTGAGCTAACTAGCAAATAAGGAGATGGCTATCCAGCCGATGAAGTTGACTTGTGAGTAGAAGCTTGGAGCGGCAGAGGTCTAGTGCTAACAGGAGTAGCCTAGCTAGCTCCTCCGAGATACCAGGGGCTTCTTCTTCGTCACCGATGCCATTCTCGTGACAATATGTTACCAGTACTTATGGCAAGAACGTGGTTATTTAAACTCTTTTTTTTTTTTCTCTGTGTCCCTTATTGTTTTTTCTCTCACTATTTTTTATTAAAATCTCCTCTATTCTCTATTTTTACTCTAATTTTTTTGTTCTCAGTTTTTTTCCACCTTTCCCTTTTTCTTCTCCAACACCGGTATTTTCTTCTCCAATACGTCGGTAACTTTTTTTTGCCGCCGCGATTGGTCACGGCCACTCGTTGTAATCAACCGTGGCTATTAGATGTTGACTGCGTTCAGTTCGTAGCCGGCCATATCTAAGTTGTGATCGCGCGTAGGCCATGGCTGTGTACTGGCTATGGCCACTGGACGCTGACAGCGGCCAGTCCGCAGCCAACCAGAGGCCGGCAGCTAGCCGTGGCTGCGCATAGGCCGCACCAGCACAAGCTGCGGCCGTGCGCAGGCCACGGCTGCACATAGGCCGCACGATGGCCAGCTAGATTTGGCCGGCCGAGTTACTCACGGGCCGCAGTCGTAACCAGCAACCACGTATTAGTCGTAGTCACTGCAATCGCTCGCAGGCCGCAACCAGCGACTGCGAGCTAGTCGTGGTCACTACGGCCGATTAAATTTGGCTGGCCGCCACTCTCATCCTGCAGTTGCGCATTGGCCATGGTTATGTGCTGGTCGCAGCTACCACAGCTGGCCAGATCTAATTGGCCTGTCGATAGCCACTGATACTAAAGAAGAAAAATAAAATAAAATTTATATTTAAAAAAAATATAAATAAAAAAGATGAAAAAATTACAGAGAAAAGAAATAAAAAAAAGTAACTTTTTCTTTGTGCGGCAGAAAAAAAATATAAAGTTTAAATAGCCACGTTTTTACGGCAATCGTAAAAATTTTAAATAAAGAAGTTTGCTAGTGTAGAGAGACTTTAATGTGACTATAAAATATAAAATCAGAGAACTGTTTGTAGTCTTGTCCATCATAATTTCAATGTAATTAATTTCGTCTTGTCATTGATTCTTTTACACTAGAGCAGTTAGAGTATTTATTAGAGACCCTGTGCGGACTATTATAATGTAACGTACTAGTACTATATCTTAATAATTGTTAATTGTCGTCAGTTTTATATTACTCCATTATCATTATCATTGAAAAAGATTAAACAGCTTTCGTTATGGGGCAGGGTTGAGCTCTGTTACATATCCAATCTTTAAGAATTTATAGACCACATGTGATGTACTCTTATTTATTTTGAACATGATTAACCCATCTTTAGGGCTTGAGCATAATAAAGCTAGCTGGCTGAGTATTCCTACTCTAAATTGACTAATTATTTTTTTGCATAAATAAATATTTTATAAATTTAATTAAAAAAAATAAAAACTACTCATGTGTTTGATATTTATGTGTTTGAGTTATTAAAATAAAATTTAAAATAACTTGAGAACTGCAAAAGTATTTTATATAAAGTGTCCACATAGCAAGTTAAGATACTAATATATATAATTAAAGTTGAACCCTAACTTAATAAAACTATAAAAATTAGACAAATAACCAAATGGGTAACATCGAAGCGAAGTAAGTTCAAAAAAATATAAAATATAAGTTAAAAGTAGATATTTTTTATAAAAAAATTATATTTAGATATAAAATGCTAGAAAGAGAAAATTGTAACAACTATAATAAATACTTATAAGCAAATTAATTCAATAAATATTCGAGATTTGAATAATGGTAAATAATGATAAAAAATTATTGTAAAATGTCATAAATCAATCTCTTGCAAAATTAAACCACTTAAGAATAATAGGTATAATATATTTATAAATTTTAAATATGAAAAATGAGTAACAGAGAAACGGGTATTGAAGAATTGTTACCTTCTATTTAAATAATAGTCGGATAAAATTATCTTCTTATTTATCAGTCAAATATATTTAATTATATCATTTAACTTCTTACAGGTATAGATGGTAGAACAGTAGCTAGGGGTACCATTGTGATGCAATAGCATCAGGAAATGAATTTGTATAACACAAATTTGAAATAACAGTTGTATAAATATTTTTCTGTAACTTTCAATTCAGATATTGTAACATCAAATTGTGGAATTTCGATTTATAATCAATTGACAAACAGAAACAAAAAATTCTCAGTTTGAGAATTCCAGTACAATAAAAAAGAACAAAAACAGAATATAAGCTCACACTGAGCTAGTTCGACAGTTTAATAGACTTACACGATTAAACAAAGTAATCACAACAACTCAATTCCATGAGTCCACAATGAGCTTTAGCTCCACAAATAACACAATCATGTCAAAATTTTCAAAAAGAGATAATTTTGATCCAAAAATTCTAGATCTTCCCCTTTTATAGCCTGAAGTTTGCTTTTAGCTGAAACCATACGTTGAAGTCATTTTCAGCTAAACCTGCCAACTCAACCACAATACAAATGACCAAAATATCTTGCTAGCAACCACTATGTTTATTTAATTTGCAAGGGCAATTAAGTCTTGTTCCACATCACGTTGGCATCCCTATATATACCCTAATAATCTCCTTGCTACCCCAATAATCCTCACTTGTGGTTCTCCCATATTAGGTAACAACACCAATTTTACTTCATAATTCACAATGGAATAAATATTCTTCCTGCCTTCACGATGAAAATCAACTTTATACTACCATGGTTTACGAGAAAAATATGATATGCTGACATATCTACCACATCACACATTATTTCTATCTTTAATGATTTACTGATTGAAAATGAGACTTTACCCCTCTCAGTCACCCTAGTTTCTCAAATGTCTTTAATTCACCCTATCAGTCACCTTAGTATCTCCAATGTCTTTGATTCACCCTATCAAATAAGGATGATGATGCTTTTAAGTTTTCAGATAAAATTTTTCAACCACATTTTTAGCTATAATATTTTCATTACTACCACCATATATAATTACTTTGCATATTCTATGATTCACAGTTCCAGTAAATTGGAAATTTTTATGCCTCTGGATTTTATTTTCGTCAATAGGTAACTAGCATGATGAAGAGGAAAACATGTAATTATGACTTGTACACATTGGTACAGCCTTCAAGAGCAAAGAGACAAAAGCTAAAAATTCGTCGTCATGAAATTACACGCACACCATTGAAAGAAATTCTGTTGGCAACAAAAGGTACATGGCAATGCTCCTTTGAGAATTGAAAGAAATCCAAATCATTCCTCATCATGGTACACGCACAAAGTTACTATAAACATGCGTTTCTTACCAAAATTTCCTGCAGAACTTCAAGAATTGATGCTCACCTACTGAAGTAGTTTTATCACTCCAACGTACAAAACGACTTACATCCACAAGAATCGCAAACATGTTCATTATATACCTTAAAAAAATTAATCACATAGAATGTCTTAGCTTCAATGCCAAAAGATTCCTCGTTCATCATAGACTAGTCTCTGCAAAAACGTCTTTGATCAACCGAAAATTCGTAGGCTTCTTAGGTTGAGAGAACATGTCATATACCAAAACCACAGATGTTGAAGCCCATTGGCTCAAATATTCATTGAATTTTACCACAGTGCAATGAGACAATGACTTTATCAAATCAAGTGATAAACTGAACAATGTACTCTGATTTAGGTATATGATTATATAGTCCGGTAAACAAATAAGGAAAAAAATAGACTTTGGTGAATGATGTTTTACAATTAATAGTATATAAATCGAAGAGTAATTTAGCATTAGTGTGCAACCATCATATGCAGTGAGTGCTTGCATTAATATGAGTCTAGATATCTAAATATCCAGCATATCCATTCTTTCTTAACGCACAATAGATATGATGCCATAATTTTATGTTCAGTCTACCACCGCGTACTCAATAATTTTAATTGTACGTTGTACTGCAGAAAATATTAGAAAGCTTGCAATATTTATTGGTAGACGATTACACCTTTGACAGGTTAACGACTTTAAGATTAGGAGATCAGCAAAAGTATTAAAAATAATACAGCTTGTTGATTGAATCATGAACATGCAACAATTTTGTTCTTTTGATACTTTTTTGGTGGGTATTGCGCTTCTCGAATTTCTAGGATGCAGACATCACTGTGCCATGCGAGGAGTATAAAGAAAAAAAAAAAACGGAAGAGATACAGACACACTGGGCGAGGAGGGCCAGGCTAAAGAACCAAATGCCCAACTGACCCTCCCCTCCACAAGAAAAAGTCATAATTCATTATGGTTGACCGGCCGGCCCGCAAGCGCACCTGCTAAGGCACAGTCATGATACCGGGCATTCACATACGTAGTTACATAACCCCGGTTCTCCTTTCTCCCACGGTGACTGCTATAAGATCCTTACACACTGCAGACTAGAATACTATCATGAAAATATAATGCAAAATATATATTGTACAAAAGTAAACATCTAGGCAGATGTTGCACAGAAACCTTTGAATGTCCTGGAATCGATATCTCGAGGTGGATCCAGTTTCTCTGCAAAAAGAATAGTAGCAAACTTGTGAGCACAATATTCATGGACTGAAGATAAACTTCTAAATAAAAAGAATCAATCTATGATCTATATTAAATCCAAAGACTGGGCAAATATATTCATCATCATCATATTATGTGAATGGAAGTATCTCGGAATAGTCATGGTGGGAGACGAGTTCTCTACTGTCATCCAGCCCCATCATGGTGACAATTGCCATGTAAGAATTCCCTGTCATACTAACATGCCATATGACAAGGAGATCATAAAGTACCAAAACAAGGTACATCCTGAAGATATTTTAATTTTAACTACAAAAAAAAAAAGAACGCCTAGATTAAAATTCAATTTACGAGCAAGAGGATCCACATATCAAATCGCGGCAAATCTGGAAGTCTATATGAATTTCAAAAATATAAAAACTAGTAGTAGATTTAATAAAGTCGACTAAACTTCTCATGCTGTTACGGAAAAAAAAACTGCATATGCACATCCGATACCACAGAACTGAAAATTAAAAACCCAAAACCCAAATAGTGTCAGATTGACCGAAACCAGGAAACGAAAATAAAATTCAAAATTAGATTAAAAAAAGTATAGGGTGTGAGATAGGAAGAATTAAACCTAAATAACGAGAATCACTTATCCGCCCGCAACAAAGACAAAGGCCCTCCCTTAATTGAGAAGAACGACTCTGGTCCCTCCCAAGCAAGAGACCAACACTGCCATAGAAAAGGTGCTCTTAATAGGGTGGTAGGCGAGATGTCTTATTTAGAGAGAGAGAGAGAGAGACTTGTAGAATGATTTGTTGGAGTTGGATTAGTGGCGTGCTGGGCTTGGCAATTGGATTCATTCATTAAAATTAGGCCTGCAGCATAGACGTCTAGTGTTGGTGGGCCGGCTTAATAATCAACATCCTCTGGTTGACAATAAGCAGGCCCAGATTCCATGGACTACATGGATACGAGCTGACAGAGCGTGAGCGGCACCCGGATGGGCCTTATTGTTTTTTTGTTGTCGTTTATATTTTTTTGCTGGGTTATATTGTTTCGATTTTTGCAGCAACCCTCGTATAAAAAAAAAAGCTGCAACCAAGTTGGTGATTCTGCCGAAATTCAAGGACTCATAAACTTGCAAAAAACAAAAAAATATCAAAGGGCTGAAGAATCATAAACATAGATGGAACTTGGAAGATGTCACAGCTCAGGAAAGGGTGTGCTTGTCGCTCGCTAGCTGTATTACCAATTTGACTAGTCGGATGATTTGTTATTAGCTCACACGTGTTATTAGCTGTATAAAGTTTGAAAAAATTTATGTAATTTTTATTTTTGAGCTCTATTTATATTGGGTGGTGCACCAAAAGCTTGGTTGTGAGCCCGACTTGTAGATATGCAAAAAAATTATTTTTCTGTCCCTCTAAAGTAATTTACATATATTTACACATAAACATAAATATATATATATATATATATATATATATATATATATATATATATATATATATACATATATAAATAGTAGAACAAATTTAAATTACTTTAAATTGTCATAAATTAAAGTAAAAATTAATTACTATTAACCTTTAGAGGATGAGTCTCAAGAACGCGGCCAATCACCTAAAAGTACATACAAGTGTTTATTTATTTTAAGTATTAATATAGGGAATTAGAATTACTTCTTTTAATGAATTCCTTCTCTTAAAACTAAGATAGAAAAACTCTTCATTCTCTTGCCAATTTGTTGGGAATAATTAACTTGAGATAAGGCTCTAAGGAAGAGGAAAAACTTGAGGAATATAGGAAAGATTTGAGTGCAAAGATTTGAAGGAAATGCCCAATTTACTTTGATCACCACTCACCAAAGGAGTGTGAAAAAAATCTCTCTTCTCTTTCTCTTGTACTCGTTGGAGAGGAAGAGACGAAATTTGTTTTTTGAGAGATGCATGTTTATTGATATATGAGAATCTATCTCCCACTTTTAATATAACAAAATTTTGCAACATGATGGGGTAGGACTTAATCAAGTCCTACCCTTTCCACATCACCTAGGTGGGCTCACCTAACCACCATCTCCCTCACGTCGCTTTCCTAAATCAAATTCTCTCTTTCTTTTCCTGTTTATGTGGGTACGTCACCCACTACCCATCAATTTACACTAGCCCTAGCTTAAATGCGACTATATATGTGTAATATCCCAAAATTTTCTAAGTTTCAAAAATTAAATACATAAAAAATAAGATATTTAACTCATTAAAAGTAAAATAACTTTATCCTTAAATAGAATTTGTGGTTAAAACTATGTAGTTAGAAAGTAAACAGAAAGAGCTTTGAAATGCCACCAAGAACGTGCGAATCAGAGTTCAGATGAAAGAGATACGACTATTTGAAGTTGAATATATCGTATAGGGCCCATTTACCCGATTTAAATGTGTATTTGGCCCGTTTAAGTCATCTTGCGTGCCTGGTTAATTAGAGTTCTGAAATTAATTTTTAGAGGCCCAATTAGGTGGCCTAATTGAGGAAGATTAGCCCAAATTTTAAGGGGATTAGGAGCCCTAATCTCATGCTTATAAAAGGGATGGTTAGGGCACAATTAAGGGGTCTTGACCAATGGGGGGAGAGAAGGCAATCGGCGAAGCTTCGGTGAGACTTCGGCGAGGCTCCGGTGGTGGAGGATCAATGGCAAACTGACTATTAAGGTAGGTTGGTTATCTTAATTTTGAGTTGATTAAGATTAAATTTGCATATACTGTTGTGTAATTAAAATGAATAGAAAAGTATGTAATGTATATAATTACTAATCAGTTGAGTGCAGAGATCATTGTTCCCGTAATTACGAGGAATAGTGAATCGGCAGTAATATTTTTAATTTGGGTTGCCTGCCACCGGCGGCTGGACACCGGCCAGTCCCGTGTCATCAGATAGCCCGTTGTTCCTTCCGGCCAAATATATGGCCGTCATAAAGATCGGGCGGTGTGTGCGTCCAATCACTGGGAGAAATAGTGAACGAAAAATAGAAAATATGTGTTCTTTCCAACCACTCTACTCCGTCCCGACCAAAGTCTCGACAGCTGCCAGTACCCAGTGAGAGAAGGAGAGAAGAGGGCACTGGCCATATCCAATCTTTAACCGCCGTTTGCTACCAGCCGCAAATGTCATGATGCATCTTAGCATGGGCGGAACGGGTGGTGGAATTTTAGCAATCAATCGGGAAATCACGGTGCAGCTGAGCGGTGGAAACTCGATCAACCATCTCAAAGGAACCTCCAGGTGGCGACTATTGATTAAAGGATTGAGACCACCCTGGTTGGCCTTGGGTCACCAGGTGGATCTTTACCTTCTGGAAATTTGGCAGAGTTGTTGGACGTCAAATAAGGAGGGGCCGGTCACATGGGCCTTTGACGGCATGACTTGGTTGTTGCCTCTTAGTTGTCTGACAAAGCCCCGCTGCCTTTGGCCAGAGGTCCGCCGCATAGTTGCAGATTGTCTTCCAGCAGTTGAAGGTATGGAGGTTGAAGATGACTCTACAGGTCTAGATCGGGTTGCCTAGCCATGGTCAGTTCAGGTTGGACCGGCCTGAAACTAGACCGCTGGGTCGGGCTCAGTGGGCTGGTTCCAGGGTCTAAGCAGATTTTGAAAAAATAAAAAAACAATACACACTGAAACGGGTCTGATTCAGTGTGTTAGTCATAAAAATTTGGAAAAAATTATAAATGACTATGAATGTATGCTGAGTTCTCTGACTAAATTTTAGATTGAGGAAAAATCCCGAATACTTTGAAATAACTATTTTACCCTTATAAGTTGAATCATAGAACGATTTTAATGACCCGGTTCAGGCGCTTACGAGTGGATTTAAAAATTAAGAAAAGTTATATTGATGGGTACATTTTTACCCTAAATTTAGACCATCTACAAAGTGGGAAAAATCCCAGTATGTAGATAATTGACTATTTTACCCCTAGGGTTAAGGTAAAATAATAGTTCAAGGGCTTTACGATCCGTTAAATGGAAAGAAAATTACCTTGGGTTCATAACGTCAAGGTGTAGCCATGAGATTAGTTTTGGACCCATTGAGTTTCAGGGAAGCCCTGAACAAAAAGATAAAAATACCATTATGAGTGGATCGGCCCGCATTTGCGTGGATGTTATTAATGGGCCAATGTGATACTAAAACCTTTTGAGAGGTTAACATCTTTCCTGAGAGCATAGAAGACCTTATCCAATGTTGGATAATTACTTTAATGCTCTTTGGTGCATTGTGACCAGTTTTCATAACATTTAATAAGTTAACCCAAGGAGGGTTAGGGCGCGTGAGCTCAAACAATTCTAATATCATTATTGAATTTGATTATTGATATTATAATTTACTTGGATCTGTGTGGTTCTAATTGTTTATGTTATTCATTGTTTCGATATTTGATATTGATGTTGTGATAGTAACTTATCACTAGCTTAAAGATTTTGAAAGATTAATTGATGGGGTTGATAGCTTTGGATTAGGCGAGCACACCTAATCAAGATAAATACTAAAATACCTCAGAGGGGTTTGGGACTAGTTCATAGAATAAACAAAGTCTTTGACCTGATGATTTGCCTTGGTTAATGAACCGATGGTAGTTTCGAGTTTTAAACCCTAGTGTAGAAGGGGCTAATAGGGTTTGTGATAGTCATTTGAAATCCTAGTTTATTGATGAATAAGATAGGGTTTAGAATAGTTTATGAGTTTTAGCTCTATTGAGCAGTTGTTGATTTGACTGTGTAGTTGTATCTTCCCATTGGGGGGAGCTCTATGTGAGTTGGGCTTGCCACAGATCTATTGGGGATCTTTTAGTATACACACATTTTGGATTAGCTGATATCTTGCTTGGTTGGCTATTCCCGCAACTTCTGTTTAGGTGCAGTTGTGGGCCCTTCCACTTCGGTCAGGTCCTTCATGGGCTAGGAGGGGTGATGGTACTTCTTGGTGGATTACAATGTGCTTCATCATGGATTTACCTTTGAGGGTGGTCTATGGTGAGTTTATCATTTGTCACTTAGGATGACATCTGATGAATCTGTCTATCATTAGAATTAAACGAGGATATTAATTATCGAACAATGATTTGAGAGATAATTAATAACATTGTTGAATATTGCTTGTTTAATTAAAACAAGTAGAACGATTAAATAACTTGCATAAAATATAGGTTGCTTTAAAATATTTAAGCATTGCATTTGTGATGCTATGCTTCTTAGTATAGTATAGTATAGTTTTAGGTAGAACTACATTTAGATCCGATCTTGTTAGAAACATTGGAGATGTTGTCTAATGAGTACGTAGGCAACTAACATCGGGTGATGTTAGCCCGAACCGAAAAATAATAAATTTTACTTTTGTTCTTTTGAAACGCTCTACCAAGGGGATGAGATGTTTAGTTGTTGTTTGGTCTTGTTTGCTTGCAAGTTCTTTAGATGGGGAAAATGCAAGATCAGGATATTAGTGGGCATTTGAGGACGATATTGCATTAGTGAGATCTAATTTCTTGCTTTTGCAATCTTGTAAGTAATTGTAATTACTGGCATAAGAGCCAACTTTACTTGGTTGTTTATTTTCGAACAGATGACATACTTGAACTTAGAGGGTTAACCTGCTGTTTATCGAATTTTGAAACGTGTAATAATGTCATATGTTTGGATATTCATAGTTATGAAGCCCAGTTATCTTGTTGGGATTGTCACATAAATGAGGGCAGATTGAATACAATTCACAATTATCATGCAAATCATCACACATAAATATATTAATTAAATACCAAAAAGAAGAGAAATTTTAACCCGGTTCGAGACGTGTTACATGCTGTCCTTGAAACAAATACGCCGCCCTCCATGCACAAGCGTTAGACTGCGTTCCGTCCCTGAGATACAACGAACCACACTGCCCATTTAATGGTGCACTTCCATACAAATAGACTGGATCTCGATCAGGGTAGACTTGATTGCTCAGCCACAAATTCCAAGTTCAGAGAAAGAAGAAGAAGAGAAGTTTCAAAATCTTTCTCTAAGAAGAAGAAAAAGACCGGAAGAAGAGACATTCTGTCTTTGTGTAAAAACCCTTTGTTTGTCCCATCATTTCTAATAATTGAAAAAAACACATACAAAGCCGAAATGGCTAAGTTTTAATTAACCGTCGCGTCCCAACTTTTTAGGAGCCAAAGCGGCAAAATTTATCAAAACCTGTCACGATGCAATCAAAGCGCGGTTCCGATTTAAGTTTTTGGTCAAACAAAGCGACACAGCTAATTTCTGGTTTTATAACAAGTCAAAATCCAACAGTTATCATGACTTGGATAATTTAATCAGATGATTTATTTTTTGTGTTTAAGAAAAAAATTATCGTAATTTATTACTTTTCTTTTAATATAAAAAGTGTTTTAAAAATCCGAGTCGTGACAGTATGAGCATAAACATGAGCATTATGCATCGTCAAATAAAAATCCAACACTACACATAATTTAAAGGTAGATTAGTTTTTGCTCCTTGATCCGACTGCTAATTATGTCCAAGCTAATACATTTTTTTTATTTGTTATAAACTTTTTTAAAAAAAAGTTAACATCAGCCCCGGAGTTATTTTTATTTGTAAGCCCTATTTATATATACTTAATCCCCAGCTTATATGCAACTGTGTGTGAGTATGAGCATTGTGAATGGTTACATAAAAAATCTAATACCACATAACGGCAGATTAGTTTTTACACATTGATCCAACTGCTCAGTGCTCATTATGTTCGGGTTAAATTTTTTTTTTTTACTTTTTATTTGTTATAAACTTTTTAAAAATAAAAAAAAGTTAACATCGGCCTGGGGTTCACGTGGCTAGTATGATTCTGAACATTACGTACAAACTTGCTTGCCTCTAAGTTACTGCAAACGTGTATTACTCACACTTGCAAGTTTATTTATTAAATAGCATTGCCATAACTTACTGCGCTTACAAGCCTGACAGGCTTATTCTAAAGGAATTTTCTAAAAAATTCAAGTTAACACAACAAGAGGGGCTGATGTAAAAGGTTTAGACTACTGCACTAATATTCCTCGGTTCCTAATCCATTCACCATGAAGTTGTTGTTATACTGCAAGAAACATGAACCCGGCCAGACCTTCCTCCCGCTAATTGGGCTAGGCCCAGCCCATATACCACACCTGCTAAAATGCCGCCGACCGCAGGTGCCCCGAAAATCAGTCAAACAAGAATCCATTAATAAGAGAGTCAAAACAAAACGGCAAAAACGCTACGCAGACAGAAAAGCCCGGCCTCATCACCGCACGCCTGCTGCGAGCGTGCGTGACCTTCTTAATTAATCAATCAGGTTAAACAAAACAAAATCACCTGAGCCGATAATTAATTAATTAATTAATTAAAAAAGAAAAACAAAAGCTTCCCAAGTCCCCCTCTCCCCCCCCCCCCCCCCCCCGTCATTTCCCAAAATTTTGTCCTAAACCAATTTTTGGCTTGGGCCGCCTCGCCTCCTCCTCCTCCGCCTCCTCCTGCGCATCGCCCTCATCTCCTTCCCCACTTCTGGACTCTGCGCCGCCTTTTGCCTGTATTCACTTCCCTTCGCAATCAAGATTACACTCTCCCTCTTTCTGTTCCCTCCTTTGCTTCTGATCCCCTTCTTAGTCGCCCGCAGTCAACAAACCGAAAAAGGTTGACGTGGTCGTTGCAGATGGGGCAAAACTGTTGAAACTCACTCCCTGAGTTTCCTTCTCCCATGGCGGCCTTCGGGAAAGGTAACATCTTTCTATTCCTCCTCCTCTTCACTGCCACTCCTTCCTCCCGCGCCTCTGGCGGCCCCTCCGTTGAAACCGACCCACATCCCCAGCTCCGGCAGGACGACCGACCCGCAGATCCACCGTGTCTCCGCGATCGCCAGGACGCCCAGTTGAACAAACTCGAGTCCCTGGTCCAAAACCTCTCTGAAACCGTCGCTCGATTGGAGTCTTCGCTAGCGGAGTTCCACCAACTCCGGACGCCGGAGAAGGAGCGAGGCGGCCGTCCCTTCGAGGAGCACCCGGGCCGGATTCAAACGGATGACTACAGGGATGGGACCCCGGATTTGGCCCGGGGCAGCCGTGGTGCTTCTGAAGGCGGCGGAGAAAGCGTGATGCTCAAGGAAGTGGGGAGGAGGCGGGGGATCACGGTCACCAAGTACAAGCCCTCTTGGTTGGAAAGGTTCAATTTTTTGTCGGCGGTGAAGCTCGAATCGGAGACCACCTCCATCAACGTGCTGCCTTACGAGGACGACGAGGGGTTCAGCAAGTATGTGGCGGTGGGCGACGACAGAGGCAGGGTCTTCATCGTCCTCTCCAACGGCGACGTCCTGGTCGAATTCGACACCTTGTCGAATTCCCCTATCACCTCCATCCTCTCCTACTTGTCCATCTGGAAGAACGAGACCATTCTGATCACCGGACACGGGGACGGGGCGATCCTAGCCCACCGGGTCTGGGAGGCCACTGGTGGCGCCGGCAGCGACGACTGGAATTCCATCTCCATTGCGCATTTGCGCACCTTTTCGATGCCTGAGAAAGATGCTGATGATGGCAACTCGTCGGTGCTCATTTTGGAAGTTCATTTGGTGGGCAGAACGAAGTACATTTTGTCTTCAAATGTCAATGGAAAAGTCAGAGTGTTTCTGGAGAATGGCACGCTCTTTGGGGGAGCCACCTTGCAGAGCCGGCCGCTCGTGTTCTTGAAACAGAGGCTTCTGTTTCTGACGGAGAGTGGCGCTGGCTCCTTGGATTTGAGGAGCATGACAGTGAGAGAGTTGGAATGCGAAGGGCTAAATGGATCGATTGTCAGGAATTATGTGTTTGATGCTTCGGAGCGTTCCAAGGCATATGGGTTCACATCTGATGGGGATTTGATTCAAGTGGTGCTCTTGGGTGATGTGATGAGCTTCAAGTGCTTGGTGAGGGCTAAGAGGAAATTGGACACGGAGGGGCCTCTTTCGGTGAACTCCATCAAAGGGTACCTACTTGTTGTCAGCAAGGAGAAGGTGTTCGTGTACAATGTTTCTTCTCCACATTACTCCCGAGTGAGCGGGCCACGCCTTCTGTTCTTCGCTACCATTGATGAGATAAAGGCTTCTTTTCTGAGCAGTGGTGCTTATCTGGATGTTACATACCCTTTGATCTCCAGTGACCGGGAAAAGCTCGTGGTGCTTGGTCTTGGGAGTGGCTATGTGGGACTCTATCGTTCGGCGCTTCCGGTGTTCAAAGCTGAGTTTAACACTGTGCTCTGGAGCAGTCCTGTCGTGATTTGCATTCTGTTTTTGATTGGGGCATGGCAGTTTTTGGGTAAGAAGAAGGAAGTGCTAACTTCATGGAACCCTAATGATCCTTTCAGTGCTAGGCCAATGGATACTGGAGCTTCGCTGGGACCTGGTTCAGGAGACAGAGCAACATATGCAGACTCTTCAAGGCCCGGTGATTTGAGGGATCTGAGAGGGGGTGCCCTGAGGGGCCCAACAAGAAGGTATGCCTCTCCCCCAAGATATCCTGGTGGAGCAGCCTCTTCCTTCAGGCCAACTGCAGCTGACCCCAATTTCAGAGCAGCAGCTGAGTTGAAGTTTAGAGGGCAGAATCTGGAAATGTCAGGTTTTCCCAAGAGAAGAGAGCCTCTTTTCCAAAACAATCAAGCGGTGGATGATAATGCGAGCATTGATTGACAATCTATAACTGTTCATCGCCGCTATTAGCTAGTGTTAAAAGCATATCACCTCTGCGGTCATGTTGCCCAATTTATTTGATTTTCAGGCCACAAGATAATATATAGTCATGAGATTCAAAGCAATAACGGTTTTAATAAGCCCTGACTGTATGCCTTAGACAGGTGCTGTATGAGTTCAATTTCAACCCCATTACATTAGTCCACACCAAATACTTTTTTGAGATTATGGTTAATGAAAATGAACATCTGAAAGGCAATAGTGAAATGAATGTTAGTTTTTCTATGGTACTTTTTCTTCGACAAAGTGCTCATGCAACTTTTATATTTTTCTTCTAAATGCAATTCTTGAAATTGTAACTCATTCTCCATGTACAAAACTTCATGCAATAAACCTTACCTTTAACCAAATATATCATGCTAGAGTAGCAGAGAATTTCAGTTATCTTTCCTGTATATTGAGCTGTAGAATATTAGGTGAAACTCTGCAGCACTAGCTACAAAATGATAAGCGTATTTAATCTAAACAAAATTCCTCCTTTCAACATCAGAAATCAAATTCTAGTTCCTTTTTTTGTCATAATTAAAAATTGTAGTTATGTGGAATCTCTGCAGGGTCCTCTTCTTACCTAAGAAGTCGGAAAAGAAGATGATTCAGGACTAGGAGGGCATGGAATTTATACTTGACTAGGTTATTTAAACTATCTGTAGCATTACCCAATCGGAACTGGAACCTGCTTGTCGAGGATGAAAAGCCATTGTTAAATTCCAATGGATTTTTTTTTCCAGTTTTTTCTCATTTCCATTCCATGCTGGCTATTCTGAACATTTCTGCATTTAATTTTGTTAACATCTCAAAAATTAGATCGCCCTCCAAATGATATGTGGATCCTGAAGTAAATATGTTCACTTTATTTTCAAGGTAGATCCAACTGCAGCCAGCTGACCTTTTTACCTCATTTAGTCTCATTTTCCTCCTAATCCTCCCCATCTCGCCCCATTCTCCCACTGCCGCATAGACATTAGCCAACTGCACATATCTTGCCCCGTTATTTGATTCAACGCTTAACAACTTCTCCTCAATTAGTTTAGCCATGTCAATGTTACCATTCATCCTGCAAGCATTCAAGAATGTGCCCCATATTATCCCATCAGCGTCAGAAGGCATCTCATTGATTAGCTTCATTGCCTTCTCCAAGTAGTTTGCTCGCCCATATAGATCAACCATACAAGAGTAGTGATCAATCCCAGGCGAGATCCCATAGTGTTCTACCATAGAAGTAAAGTATTTCTCCCCTACTTCCACTAATCCAGCATGCCGGCAAGCAGAAAGGAGCGCAACAAAGGTGATTTCATCGGGTCTGATACCCCGCTCTAGCATTTCGTCAAGTAACTTTACAGTTTCTTTTGCTTGTCCATGATGAGCGAAGCCAAACATCATAGCATTGTAGAGGACCCGGTCTTTAGCATTAGCTCGTCGAAATATCTCTTCGGAATACTGTATTTTCCCACATTTTGCATACATATCAACCATTGCATTCTCCAATTTCTCATCCAGTTCAATTCTATTCCGTAAAATATAAGTATGAATTTGTTTCCCATGGTCAAGATCTGACTGTAAAGAGCACGCACCAAGAACATGAATCAGAATCAGAACGTCAAGGAACACTATTTCATTCCTCACATAATCCCTAAAGAGTTCAAACACCTTGTGACACTGTTGGAGTTTGACATAGCCAGAGAACAGAGTCGTCCAGATAACAGTATTCCTTTCACTTGATTCATCAAACAGCCTCCTTGCATCAACCATGTTTCCCTGACTCACGAGTCCCATAATCAGTGAAGCTGTCGAAAAAACATTCTTTTGTGGACTCTCAGTATATACAAACTTTGCATAGTCCAACTTCTCACATTTTGAATAAAAATCCACAAGGCTGCTATTTATGAATGGATTAGAGACAAGCTGATTTTTTATCACGTATGCATGAATTTCCTTTCCATGTCTACAACTGTTCGATGATGTACAAGCACTCAAAGCGCCAGCAAACGAATGCTCTGTTCTTCCAATTCCAATATGTCCCATTTGAACAAATAGTTTGAGAGCCATGTCTCCGTGTCCATTGCTAACACAGCCCGAGATAATAGTGTTCCAGGAAACTGAGTCGTTAATTTGTGAATCACCCCAAAACAACTCAAACGCCAGCTTCAAGTCACCCTCTCTACAGCATGCTGCAATTATTGCATTCTTACAAACTGTATCTCCCCCATGTAATCCATTAAAAACCACGAGTGCATCAGAGAACAGCACACATTTGGAGTACATGTCAATCAATGAGCTTACACTAAAAGCGTCAAATCCATTCCCAGTCTTCACCATGTCCGCATGGATTTGCCTACCACACAGCGGGTCGGAAACATCAGCTACTAAGTTCAACATAGCTGTGAGAGTGAAGCCATCTGTGTGGACGCCATTTTCGCGCATTTGTCTAAAGAGATGAATGGCTTCGTCTGCCAGGCCAATGCGGATGTAGCCGGATATCATTGAATTGTAAGTTACAGTATCCTTTTCTGGAGCGGAATCCAACAGCAGACGGGCCCCAGCGAGGTCATGGTTCCTAACGTGAGCATGGATTATGGCATTCCAAGTGAAGACGTTTCGTGCGGGCATTGTATCGAACACTTTGCGCGCTTCAAGCATGGCGCCGCCTCGGCTGTAGGCGTCAATGAGGGTGTTGGAGAAGACGATGGTCCGAGGAAGGCCCTTTTTGATAAAGAGGCCGTGAAGTGCGAGGCGCTGTTTGAGCAACATGAAGGACGCACAACTCCCATCTGCATTCTTCTTTGTCAGCCGAAATGGCAGGCAGACCGAGATGGGAATGGGAGTGGCGGCGAACTCCTTGACTTCAAGTCCAAAAGATTTCGTGCAGTCATTAGGAGTTTGAAGTTGAGAGAGTGGCGGCGAATCTATGTGAGAAGGGTGGCTGGGTGGTTTTGGCTCATGTTTCCTCGTCTAGGCGGGACGGGATCCTATGTGTGTGTCCTCTCTAGGAGATTCCCTCAGTTCCCTCCGCCGCGTTCATTGTCTCCCAACTTCTTTTTCTTTCGGCTTTGGCAACGACTCTTATAGACTCCCCGCGATTAAATTTGACCGTAGCGGCATATTAACTGTGTACACAAAGCTAGCAGTGACCAGATCCGATCGCTGGATGTGGCCGCAACCAGCCAGTTTCGACTGCTGGCCAGATTCGGCCGTCAGATGGCTGGCCGCAGTAGCTAGATCCGGCCAATATGCCAGCGCTAATACGTTGATCGCAGCGATCTAGCAGGTGACGTGTTTGGCCAAGCGACATGTTAGCTGTAGCTAGATCTGGTCGATAATATGCTAGCCGCTGATAATTAGATTTATGCTGAAGAAGAAGTAAGAAGTAAAAAAGATGAAAAATCAGGGAGATTTTAATAAAAAAGGGTAGAATAAGAGAGAAATAAGGTACACAGGGAAAAAACACCGCCACGTTCTTGTCAAATCGCTTTAGTGTTTTCTCTTCCCCAAGGGGTGTTTATTGTGTACTTCGGCTGCCTCCCCAGGTGCCTAGGGAGTTCTTACTATCTATTGAGGAGACTATCTATCGACCCTTCTGGGTGGTTGGGGTCCTCCATTGCGGAGGGAGGTGATCTTCTGTTCTTGCCAGCAATCAGATCAAGTTTTTTGGGTCTCACTATAAATGTATTCTTTGGTTGCTAGGTGTGGGTGTAATATAGGTGGAATTTTGTACATTGATTGGCTTCTCGCATTTTTCGTTTTGTCGTAGGAAGAAGCTTTGATTTTATTGATATCTCTGGTTTAATGGAGACTTCTTTATAATATCCAAAATATTTCTCATTCGTCGCCACAGTCTTCATCTCTGCAGAAACTTACTGACCAACCCGGAAATTTAAAGGCTTCTTAGGTTCAGAGCATATGCTAATGCCCCAAAACATATCCTTGCCGTGACATATCGAGTTATCGCCGTACAGTCAACCAAAACTCCAGTAAAACAGACGTCCAGTAAAACGAACGCTACGTTAAAAACAAATTTTGATGACATGTGTTTTACAATTAATAAAATACGAGTTGATTATAGGTTTTAAGGGTCATTTGAGTACTCAATTAATTTAGTAATAAATTTATTTAATAATAAATTAATTAAAAAAATTTACTATTAAAAATAAATTACGTTTGACAAAAATATTTGTTAGAAAATATTTAGATATCACATTAAATTAAAATTTAAAATTTAAAATTAATATAATTTTTTTTCTTGAACTTGGATATGTATATTCTTCGTATTATTACGTTTTTAAATTTAAACTCTATTAAACAAAATCCTATAAGCCAAGAAATTTTAAAATAAATTATATACATATATAACATATTTATCGAAGTTCAAATCAATATAAATAATAATATTAAAAAATATAAATTTATAAATTTTAAAATAATAATTAGGAGACTAAACTGTGAGATGATTTAGTGATTCATGCTGATTTAGACTTGAAACGATTTAAATTTAATTTTAGTACTAAATTTTTAATTCAACATAATTTATAAAAATTAAGGCTAAATCAACTGAATCTTCTCACCATGTTTTCAAGCCCTGTTCTTCATAAAATATTTTGTTTCCAACCAAGCGTTACAAACATTGTTTCATCATCTTCGAAGGGTAATTAGAAAAAGTTTAGCAAGATAACTTTAAGTTTGCAGAATTGTAAAACGACACAAAGGTGTTTCTTATGCATTTTGTAGAAACATTGAGATTAGAAAATGCAGAAGAGTTAAATATTCTGGCCCTCCTGGTTGACGATGTTTGTTTTATTAGGCGGACGTCGCCGAATGCCAGCTGAGAGAAAGAGACGGAGAGAACTATTTAACGTGGTAAAACCCTCCCGAACTAAGGAGGGAAACATCCACGGGCTAACCAGTTTATTATTTTATTAATAATGGATTCTAGTTACATTATACATAAGTATTTTACATGTGTATGATCTTTAAAAAAAAATTGTAAATTAAAAAATATAAATACAGGTGCATAGGAGCGTCAGTAAATGGAAAACCCCAAGGTTCGTCGAGTCTTCTGTCAGTAGCGCATCAGCAGCGGCGCTCTCTCTAAAATAAGCAGCAGTTTCCGGAAACAAGACGAACCAAACAAGGCGATACCGACTGCCGGTTATAAGCAGGCAGTTTTTCTGCCAGTAACAATGGTTAATAGCTTATTATATTTCCTTGCATCATTTTTTATCCCATATGCAATTTATTGACTTCAAAACTCCTCATACGGTATGAAAATAATAAAATATGTATTACTTACTTCAAAACTTTTCATACCATAATGTAAATAAAAGGTTAACTTAGATGTATTTTACTGCTTTTAACTTACAGATTTATCGACTCCAAAACTCTTCTTATACCTTAAATACAATAATAACTTACAATATATAAAAAACTGGTTAGCCAAAAAAAAACTATTGTTTTCAAATTATTTTTAAAAAATGATTAATTTAAAGTACATTTACATTCTAAGAAAATTGTTAATGTTCGAGTTTAAGACTTCAAAACTCTTCTCATACTTTATTAAAATATAACAATAACTTACAATTAGAAAATGGATAGCCAAAAAAGGTTTTATTGTTTTCTAATTATTTTAATATAAATTAACTTAAAATACATCTACGTTTTTAAGAAAATTGTTTAGGTGCGAACTTTTTATGGCCTTTTTTTAATTATTATCGACAGCAGTTTTATAACCCTTTTTCTATTATCATCACCTAGCAGTTTGATAGTTTAAAACAATTTAATTTAATATTAAATGAAAAGCTTGAAGAATGAAGTTCCAAAACGGCAGTCAGTTCTAAGCACCCTGCAAAAAACCAATAAAATGGAAAAACTATTTAGGCCATTACTGGTATAACTCAATAAATGACAAATGCAGTCATTTCTAACACGCATTTTCCTCATTCATCTCTCCCTACCAAAAATCCAATAAATGAAAAAACTATAATCCATAACTGGTATAATAATATCGGCAAAAAAAATGGACTAGAGTGTTACTAAATACCGTCACAATTGTGATAGAGATATTTGTTGGCTTCTCCTCTCCGAGAACACAACATTCCTTCCTTCCCAGGCCCTCGGGCGATTCATCTTATGAAGCTCACATTTGAAAATGGACCGGCATTTGTTGTTTTGGCTGCAGGTTTGGCTACTTGCGGCGTTCCAAATACGTTCCAAAATCTAAGAGTCTCATCTCCTGCTGCAGATGCTACTGTGCACCCATCTGGGCTCTGCAATGTATGAAAACCATCTGTTTAGAAGGTAAAAAAACCCAAAGAATAAAGTTTTTTGCAATCAGGAGGCAAAAAATAGTTACCTGTGCCATGAACAGAACTCGTGAAGTATGGCCAGTAAGCTCGGCCATCTTAACCATAGACGGATACTTCCACAAAGTGAGCTGATTTTGTGTAAAACCATGAGCGCTTAACAGTTCCCTTTCATTCTTACTCCACAGCAAGGAACAAACTTGGGAGCCAGCATCCACAGAATTCAAACAAGCACCCGTGTGAGTATTCCAGAACTTTATGCATCTATCCCCAGCCCCACCACCGGATGCAAGCAAATTACTCTGGAAGGGGCACCAGGCAAGAGCCTTGACAGCAGCCGTGTGGTCATCCAATCTGTGAAGCCACTGAGTTGATGTATTTGAGGAGGCCATGGATCGATCCCATATGTGCAGGAGATTGTCATTCCCCCCACTCGCCAATTGCTGTCCTGATGCTGACCATTTTAGACCGCAAACCTCTTGTTGGTGGCCACTGTATGTGTCCACAATGTGGGATCTCACTCTCACGTCATTGTTGACGATCAAACCATCCATTCCTCCTGTAGTTAAGATGTGGCTGTTCCAGGATAGTGAGCCAACTCGAGAGCTATGCCCCCCTTGTAGAGTTCTCAACTGCAGGAGGAAGAAGTTGAAGAACAGTGTCAAATAAAAAAGGTCGGAGCAGTCAGAGTATATAAGAAAAGTTAACACCAAGTAAGCAAACTAAATGCAAGAGAATATAAACGGCTTTGAAGAAGTAATAACAAGAAGGAAATCAACGAGTTAGATAGTTCCAATCTCTCGGACAGTATAAAGGGATTTTTGTAGATGGGCCACAAAACAGGAAAAATGAAACCAGGAAAAAAATCCAGTAGATTAGGATAACAGGAGATTAAACACCAAATTGAGGAGTGGTAGACACAAAAAAACATGAAAATTAGAAGATACCAACTTCAAATTATTAATTGAATTCATGCGAATGAGAATAAATTAGAGACAATGATTCATTACAACAAACATATAAATTTTAATCTAGAGCAATGGGCATCTTCTGGTTAATTGGTTAATAGACTACACAAGCAGACAAATTCGTAGGAATGTTTTATGTACTTTGCGGTTGGCTGTTGAGTCCCAGAGTTGAACATCCGAACTGTTCAACCCAACAGCTACATGCCTCCCGTCAGGAGCCCAACACACACTGGTAACAGGACCGCTCTCATCATCAATGGTCATGAGCTCCGAGGTGGAACCACTTGAGGCGTCCCACAGATACACCGTATGCCCAAGGGCAATAGCTACAACGTTACTGCTGCTCCAGTCCAACAAATTCAAATAGTAGTCATCAACAATTTCTGGAGCATCCAATGTCCTCTCCGCTGTCTATAAGAAGAAGTGAGAAAGGTGATCAGAAAACAAGAAACCCAGTGACACAGTCAAGCACAACCCTACCTGGTAATCAGCCAAGCACAACCCTACCTGCGGAATATATCTCCGGGGCTTCACGGAGTGGACTTGATGAGAAGAGGCGTTTGCAAAGGAGTTTTCTTGGAACGTATTTTTGGTCGGAGTCGGAGGTTTCTCTTTGAAAGCAAGGATCCGAGTCCTGGTCATGTTGAGAGCCTCAGCGAGATGCTTCCGGTAGGCCTCTTTTGATGGAGAAACCACGGCGTCGTTTTCCTTCTCTCTTCTCCCTTCAGTCAACAAGTAATGGGCCATGTTGAAATCCATGGCCGACCTAACCGGGATAAATCGGTCTGCCACCTGCACGGATTCCACAAAATAACAATAAATCTCAAATGGGTGTTCAATCAAATACCCAAAAAACTTCTAACACAGATTACTCCCGGGCCATGTGAAAGATCGAAACCAGAAGAACAGTCTGATAGGAAATCAAACTTACAGTCTTTCTGCAAGATGTGTAGCGAGGAATGATTTGTTCCCGGAGAGGGTGACGAGACACGGTGCTGCTGGAGGAGATCGATGACGGAGAGAACGAACCTGCATCCATGATATTAAAAAAAAGAAAGAAACTACAAAACCCTGCAAAAGAAAGAAAGCAATAGCCACACAAAACCAACAGCAATAGTAGTAATGGCGTAATCAAACAAAAAAGAGGGAGGGAGGGATTGCAAGGAAAGAAAGAGCGATTGATTGCAAGGAAAGAAAAGAGCTTTTTCTTCTGTCTTGTCGGGTGTTTGAGCGCTGCGAGTGGGTGGGCACAATAGAATAGAGCGCCAGAGCGAGAGCGATTGTTTGCAGGAGATCATCCTCTCTGTTGTCCTTCTATATAGAGAAAAAAAGCCGGGTTTGGTATTTCAGAAATTTTGGACACACAACTCTCTAACGGCTATATTTGGTTCTTTGTTTTATTTTTAAAAATTTTGTGGGACCCGATTCGGCATGGAACCTGCAAATGGGCTGGACAAGCCCTCATTCTTCAAGTCCAGGTTCCGGGCCGGACCCATTTCTCATACCCTTTTAGACTTGACACAAACGCTAGAAAAAAAAATACTTTTTTTCTCTAGCTACCGAAGAAAATTTTTGCACTTGACATCGAATAATTTGGGCGAAAAATGTGCCAATAGTAACCCATGTCATCAAAATTCATGCAAATTAAATAAAGTATGTGTCATGTAACTCACATGAGCTTTCGTGGCATCCACTGCTATCGTCTACTCGTTTTGTAAGTTCACCAACAGTGTGGATACAGGCCCCACCCAGGAGGCAACGACAATGGTGGTCTTAAATAATTAACATATTGTTTTTAATTTATATATATATATATATAAAAATTAATAATCATCGGTTTGCATCCCATTACATCTCATGCCATCATAATTCAGAACCAACGGTGCAAGTTTATTGCGAGGCAGGCAAGCAGATCCAAACCAGCATACCCATCAGTAACAAAGGGGTACGTTATCAAAAGTATTATCAGGGGGTGGGTTATATGTAATTTAAGTTATAAGGACAAATTGTCTCGAAAAATTTAAACTTGAGGACATCATCCTTTTATGTTAGTTGAGTTATTGATAAGGATTATGTCCAGGTTTTCATAGTAACAATGCCATATTTTACAATTTATCCAAGGGGCGGATCGATCATCAAATTAAAGTGTGGTCGTTGGAAGGGGATCAAGAACATGGCCTAGAGGTCGGTGAGAAAATTAGACAAGGACATGCTCAGGAGTGAGGAATGTAAAATCTAATGCTTCTTCTTCTTCTTCGATTTTTGAATGGGCAAATCTTTTCTTTCTAAGATATACAACCGTCGCTAACTGCTCATGATGATACCATCACAAGCAAATAACTCACAGTTTTGATTGTTCATATGAGAGGAATCCGGCCCCGAATGGTGGCCACAATAGACGGCGGCGAGAGAGTTGCATCGACAGTAACTATTCCTTCAGTGCTATCAATCTGGAGCAGGTCAAGCTGTGACTGCAAGAGACTAGCCGGCATAAAATGCCGCCCTTCCTTTAACCTTGATTTCACCCGAGCAGCAAGCACATCCGGAGGGGCCTCCAGGCAAACAAACTTCACCTGGCAGACATAGCTCATTGGCCTGTAATTTGGGTCCCCTGAGCGGAGTAGCTCTCGGTACTTCTTTTGCAGGGCCGAGCAGCTGACAACTACATTTTTTCCACAAGCCATGTTATCTCTAATAGCATCACGCAGAGTTTTAAGCCATGGAATTCGATCGTCCTCTGAGAGAGGGATCCCTCTGCTCATCTTTTCTGCACGAATAAGACCTAAAATGGTTATGAATATTTCAAGAAATCTAACATGGAATTACATTGGTAACTGTCACATTTAAGATTTTCAGCTCATTCAGAAGCTCACATGATGCTTCATACCTTTTCTTTTCCTGACTAATTACAATGGGAGTTACAATGGTTTGCCCACGGTTAACGGATGTATTTTCGAAGTGATTTCACAGCGTCTTAACTGATTTCATCCAAGGCATCTAATGATTGCAGACACTGACATTTCCACTTTAATAGCAAATACTTAACAAAATCCTTTACAATATTGCTCAAGACAGCCCCCAAGTACAAAAAGTATACTCCATCTGTCACATATTAATCGTCCACATTTGAAAAAAAAATGTAATATTTAAAGAAGCCAATTTCTTAACCTTTTTACTCCATCCACTAATTAGTATGAGAATGAATAACATGATATAGGACAATGAATATGGGACAAGTCTTTTTTTCAAATCCAAATAATATGAGACGGAGGGAGTACAATTTACTCTCTAAGCCTGTTGGCTCCATAATGCCTAACATAGTCTGAACACAAGTAATGACCAATGCTCAATTCGAATTAGATATAGAGACCTGAAGAAGCTTCACTCCACTAGTGCACATGGCAACAATGACTTCCACATATGCGAGGATGTTTAAATCCAAATTAGCATGTCAATAGTGAAGCTTGAAAGAAGCCAAGAGAATCAGATTGACATTACACCAAATCATGGCCATTCACATCAACCAACGGAAACAAGGATACCTTTGTTTGCTGGCCGGTGAAAATCATCGGCATCAAGGAAGCTGCATCTAACATCCTCAGCAAGCATTTGGCCGATTGTCCTACAAGGTAGGCCAAAACAGCAATAAATAAAGTCCCAAATATCCCATAATCAAAATCGACAGTAGTTCTCGGTGTATAAGACCAAAAGATCGTTCTCTCTCTCTCTCAGCTATGTGTACGCCGTTCAATTCATCATTAAATTGTTAAGCAAGCGCTAAGGAGTGATTTCCCAGAAACTTCAAATTTCATGCGGGACTGAAGTTATGCAGTGTAGTAAAAAATAAAAGGTCTTTCAGATAACACAAAATGGAGGAGGGCTTACGATTTCCCAGAGCCAGTGACACCCATGAGAACTATTGCTAAACCTGAAAAGCCATTGTAGATCATAGTAAAGAATTAGCCCAAGGAAACAGGCCAAACAAATGATAAAGCAGAAAATTCGCCGGGGTATGAGATACAATTATATTCGACCAGAAACTTCTATTTGTTGAACGATCTCTCTCTACCTGAAAATCAAATTAGCGCTTGCAACCTGATAGAGAAACGGAAAAAACCAATAAAATGGAAGTTGAAAATCGAACCTTTGGGATCGGAAGCCATGGCTGGAACTGGAAATTGGAAAGACGACTCTCAGTTTACCGTTCAAGGGTGGTTGGAAATAATATATCAACGATGATTGGCGGGTTTGAGATATCTACTGATGGGGTGGTCTGGCCAAAGGGCGTCACCTGCACTGCCCATTGATCAAAGATGATTGACAGGTAAAGGTTTGGACCGGGCTGCGCCAGACCATGCGGGTTGCAACTTTGCTGGAAAACTTGGACTGGGATGTCGATGCCGGGTACGTGAACCTCCTTACAAATGCCCATGATCAAGCTGCCGTGACAGATGACTTATGGGGTTTGTTTTCAGTTTTTTTTTCTGCAAAGGCCTGAGTAATGACTTAGGGGCTAGTGGTACAAATGACAAAATCATCTCGCAAAAGGGAAGGATGGTACTAACGCTAACGTGCTTTAGTATGTGTGCGCCAGGCTCACCGAGCATTAAAAGTCTTGCCAAATAAGCAACATGGCAACTGGAAAAATGATCAACAGTAAAGTTGAGGGCTTAGAACGCCAAGTACGGGAAAAATGATCAAGAGCCAAGTTGGTTGCCACTTAAATGTCTTGACGATAAACATACGTCCACGGAGCTGAAACTAGCCAAACAGCGGGTTTGTTTTCAGATTGAAGTTTGAACTTGGACGTTGGAAAGTTAGTTTTTATTTTGAAGACTGCAGCTGAAAAGTTTCAACAACACAACCATAGAATTCGGAGACGGGTTCATCATTTATATGGCGGCTGTTGCTTTTGTTTGGACGCTGGCAGAGCACAGTAGGGCCTGCGACTGACTGTTATTAACTGAAAAGAAGGTTAGCATCTATTCCATGTCGGGAGGGAGATATAGCTCCGATGTTCATCCTTGTTCCATAAGTGGATAAACAGGAGCACGATCTGTGACTTTTCAATTGTTTTTGGACAAAAGGATGCAAGACTGTAATTGGACAGCTCTTTTAAATGCATACATATACAGCCTTCAGTCCTCCCTCTTGTATTCTTCATCGTCTCTTCCTCTTTTCTCCTAGGTTACAAAACCTACAAATCGATGGCAAGCCTGATAAATGGCCATAAAGGGATTTTTGGCTCACAAATGACTACGCAAATATCTTTTATGTTTGCTTTTGCTCTTTGATGTGAAAATCTCCCAGTTGTCCAATTACAATGTGATGCTCTAGAAAGTCTTTGTAACTTCTAAGCATTATGACTATCAACTTTCTTAAACCAAACAACCCTTAAAGCCTTTTCTCAGGGCAGCTTCGTCCAAATCTCTCCCAATGAAAACGAGTTTGTTAATCCTTTTCTCATTTGGACCCCAAGGCTTAGCTGGACTTATATCAAGCATGGAGTGTACACCCTGAATGCAAAAGGAAGAATAGAAAAACATGCACCAACATAGATTTAATTTCTTGTGACTGAAGAGTAAAACGTTTGGGGTTCAGAATGTCAAGTATAATCAAAGAGTATATACCTGAAAGACATGGCGCTCTTCAGAACCTTCAACACACACCACACCCTTCAGCCGGTACAAATCTTCCTCCTTTTCATCAACTACTCTCTCCAACCAATCAGTTACCTAATAGTCAGCAACTTCAGTCAGTCTTGAGGGAGACAAGAAATATATCTTTCCACATAACCACCTTATTTTATATATCTACACTTTTAAAGAAAATTCTGTGAATCCCTAACAAAAACATTTAAAGGAGAAAAGTTTAGCTGCAGGTACGTAAAATCCTGGAAACAATAAAGTTTGCCTTCCAAAATGGTTCAAGACAACTGAAAAAATTAATGCAATTATTCTCAAATTGAGAATAAAAATTTAGAAAAATTTCAGATCTTTAAAACAGTAAATTAAATGATTACTTAAGATGATTGTCACTCATAATTAGACTATAATGAAGGAGCAAAACATGAATTTCACAACTTATGTTTACATACAGTAAATGTAAGTATAGTTTTTATTTATAGGGACAAGAAATGTGAAGGAATAGAAATAAGTAATGGCACCATTAACAGTTGGACCATGAAGTTTTGTCCAAGAAATTTCCACAATGAAAAACTATGCAGAATAAATAAAAAATAGAAATAAATTTAGTGGCATGTATTTAAGTTTAATTTTACAAGAATGGACTCTAGTTGCAATCAATGGTAGCAACATACTCCCTCTGTCCCGAATTAATAGCTCCATTTGGAGAAAAAAATGGCCCATATTAATAGCTCCATTTAGCTCATTTTAAGTGGTGGGGTACTTTAAAAGATGTTTCAGAACCTTATTTTCTATTCTCTTAGCTGTGGATCTTACTATTCAATAAAAATCACCATTTCATCTAATGGAGCTATAATATGGGTCAGAGGGAGTATTAAGTAACATCATTACAAGCCATCAGAAATCCAGTCAACATCTGGATGACGATTCCCCTTATATGTGACAAAATGGATATTAAATAGGAAAAATTAATCAAATCCTCAAGGCCCCTCTCTATGATGCATAGACACCTCTAAATTGCAGTAAATATCCAGAGTATAGAAGAACAATTTGTCAGAGACACTATGACATCTAAATAAAGTTAATATAAGCTCAAGCTTACTTCATCTAAATCCAGAGTCCCTTCAGAGACTATGCTGACACTCGAGACAGCAGAATCATGTTCATGGTGATGATGATTATGCCCCTTGTGATGATCTAACACATTACGAACAAAATTTTAGGAAAAATGAAAAAAAATTATGTGATGCAGATTTGATACAAGAGAACAAAGTTGGGATGTCTATAGAAGAATAAATCCCCACTGTGAATATCCTCTTTATGACAAACTGCATCAGATTCATCTGGCTTAACTTCAGAGTCAACCCTGTAGATTAAATAAATTTCATAAGGAAGACAAACTTCACAGTATGCAAGACAAATCGTAAATGAAGAAGGTAAAATGTTGTAAAAGTGTTTTTGCCTGTCAATATCATATCCACCGACTCCTAGCACAAAGTCCACATCAACATCCCCATATTTGGCATGTTTAATTTGTGCCATGGCATTAATATGCTGCAATCACATTTCTAACATCTCTGGTGAGTAAAATGTATGTGAAACAAAGATGTGTCTCATGAATAAGTGATGCAAACCTTCAGCAGCTAATGAACTTCTGACCTTAATTTTCTTTTTCAGTGTCTCCAACTCGGTCTCACTCACCAAATCTATCTGCCAAAAAAAATTGAAGGATAGTCATTTAGCAGTTCAGAACTCCATTGAGAAACACTATATGATACCAGTAGAAAGGAAACCTTAAAATATTTAAAGATTTGGTCCATTGAAATCAAACAATATTATAACTATGTCCCTTATAAAGAAAATGAATGGTTAAACGAAACAAAGTCTGAATTTGCTGTAGAAACTGACCTTGTTTAATATAATGCGATCTGCATAAGCCACTTGCTCTACTGCTTCATTGACTACCCACCTCGGTTTTACCTCTGTCAGATGTTGCATTGCGTGCTTACAGTCAACCAATGTAACAACACCATCAAGCTTTACATATCGTGCAACCAACTCGTCCGTGAAAAATGTCTCAACGACAGGAGCAGGTTTTGCAAGACCTGAACAATTAAGCACAGCTTATCACGGTTTACAGCTTTTGCGAGCCCTTGTAAAGGATACTTCATGATAACCCAAATAAGGAAACCATGTGGCAGTTTTGATGTAACATAATTGCTATGTACACTACACACACAGCCAGAATACAGTACCTGTTGTTTCTATAACAATATGGTCAAACTTGTCTCTTTTTTTCCGGGCCAACTCCAAAAGCATTTTCACGAGATCCCCCCTCACAGTACAGCATAGGCAGCCGTTATTAACCATAATGATGTCCTCAGAAACAGAGGAATGATTAGCAACTAGAGAACCGTCAATATCCACTTCTCCGAACTGCATGAGAGAACAGCTCAACCAAACCAATCATCATTAAACGGAATTTGCTTCCAGGCAACATGCATTATAAACTGATGAAATTGCGCTTACATTTGATGCAAAAAACAAACAGAAAAACCTTCTACAAGTCTATCTTTCACGCCTTCACGGGGTATGAGATTCTCAAATGTAATTGAACTAAAAAAAACGGAGAAGAAATGCGAGACTCGGAATTAATGTACCTCATTCTCTATGACAGCAATCCTCTTTCCGTGATGAGCTGTTAAAATGTGGTTTACGAGAGTTGTCTGACATAATTTCCAAGGCCGTCATCAAATTATATATGTAAGGGCAGATGCGTCAAGAGAGAAGAGAAGAGAAGAGAAGAGAGAAAGAAAGAAAGTGAGAAAAGACTCACCTTTCCGGAGCCGAGGAAGCCAGTAATAACGGTCGCAGGGACCCTACTGTCGACGTCGGCATCGGCAGAAGCGGCTTCCACAGAGTCGCACATTGGAATCGACCACGTGACCATGGACTTGGAACCACATGGCCGAATCCCGGCGGAATCGCAGAAACTGGATCCACTGGAGAGAAATGAGTGGATGGCTCTTCTAAGGCAAGCAGTGATAGACGGAGGAGAAGATGAGAAATAATTGGCAGTAGAAGTAGCAGAAGGCTGGAAGAAGGAAGAGCGAATGAGAAGGTTTTTCGATGCTGTTCTTGAGATCACCAATCTGGCAGCAGCCATGAACAAGTGCAAGGGAAGCGATGGAAGAGGATGGGAGCTTCGCAACGCAAACTACGCAAGTATCAACTGCCCGGACTGGAGAGGGTTTTTGGGAGGGAGGGCTGGTCGTGGACGTCCGTTTTCGACGTCGGGCCGTGTCCGACCCTCCGAGCTGTTTATCGCTATGTCCGGCCAGAATTTTTTGTCGAACCTCGGCTGGCCGTTTGTCCGAGATCCAGTTAAGTTTTTAATGCACTTCACTTTCCTAGGTGAATACTGAATAGTACTCCATAAGCATCATTTTATTTTTTATCCATATGCTTCGCTTTATTATAGTTATTTTTTAATAATTAAATAAAATTATTTTAGTATTATATTTGATTTTTTTAAAGTAATTACTAAATATTCCTTTTGCCTCACACTAATGGCTCTATTTGGTTTTTTTATAATGAATTAATTTTAAAAAAATTAAATATCACTATTAATATGGGAAGAAGAGAGCATATACAAGGCAATTTAAATACTAATACTACTACTACGAATAAAGATGATATTTACACATTTAAATTGATAACATATCGTACTAAATTACTTAATCTATAGATCCCTATCTGGGTTTGTCATATAGTAGAAAGGCATAATATTTATGACATATGTACATTATGTGTGCAACACATAACCACACTATGTGTAGCAAGGCGTAATGCTTATACATGCACATATGTTGTACAACATAATTGTGTCTGCATGCACACTATGTGTGCAACACATAAGCACATTGTGTAAGCCCCATCATGTATCACGAGCATTATGTCTCATTGTTCCATGACATGTTACCCCGCTTAGTCATAGTCTTTAATTCCTTCCTGGTTTTCTCCAATCACCTCAACCCTCTTCTAAACACCTTGAAGGCGATATCTGTTAACAATGGTCGTATCCACCAGATAAAAGGTTTTGTTTATGGACAAAACATCAACAAACAAAGTGTTAACAAATACATGCATGAACAAGACTTGCCTACCAACCTAGGCTCAAAGCCATGGGGTGGAGCACCGGCGGAACCATATTTGAAACGTCCCGGGCGGGGCGGGGGGGGGGGGGGCCCAACCTTATTTTTTATTGCCCAATGGAAGACATATTCATTAGATGTATGACATAAGTTCCAAACAGCAGGGGATTAGAATGTAGTTCTGCTTCATTATAAAAAAACCAAATAGAGCCATTAGTGTGAGGCAAAAGGAATATTTAGTAATTACTTTTAAAAAATCAAATATAATACTAAAATAATTTTATTTAATTATTAAAAAATAACTATAATAAAGTGAAGCATATGGATAAAAAATAAAATGATGCTTATGGAGTACTATTCAGTATTCACCTAGGAAAGTGAAGTTAAGAGCGAGACTCGTTCAATAATTGGAGTTTGGTTTGAGCTGGTAGAAGGGGTTTTGGCAATTTCAATTTCCATCTAAATATGTAATCTCATTTCCAATAAATAGTCATGTTTTCATGGTTTATTGCCCAATTTAATATACCTATTGTTGCTAGTCTTCCAATATTATGCTCAGTCTGGTCTGCATAATGTTGTTAATCTACTACTTAGGTGGATGTACTAAGGGGCATTGGTAACCGATTTGTCACTTTTAATTATTGACGAGGGGGCACTTATAAGCGATTTGTCACTTTTGATTGTTGACAAAGTAAATTTGTTGACAATCCAAAGGAAATATAATAATGACTCTCTCATTTTGTGCGAGATGAGGAGGAGAAAGGGAAGAGAAGTAATTAGACAAGGGCAAAAACCAAGGAGGCCAAAGCTGAAGACTATTTTGTAGAAAAAAAATTGTTTAAGGACATTAGGAGAAGAGAAAGGGGTGGGAATTGTGAGGGGTATGTGCGAGCGAAATATATGTGAGGAAGTATCTTAGAGGTATGGGATATACATGAGATTACTTGATATCTACAACTAGGGTGATTTAACGGGGTGCAAATAGTATCGTTCTATTTTTTTAAAAAAAAAGACAAAAAGGTTGAATTTTATTTTTGTGGCAAGAAAATTATGTTTATATGATTCCAAAAAATAAATGTACAATTTATCTAAATGATGAATTTGATCATATGGTTTAGCAAAAATATTGCAAATCAATAAAAATCCCAATCGAACAGTTGGCTGAACCAGGTCCAAATGGACTCATTCTTTTTTTTAGGTTAATTATTGGGGTCATTGAAGGTTTGCGACTTGGCTTAGTCATGAAGACCAAGTTAAATTGGATAGACATGCTAAAAGAAGATATGAAGAAGAATAAACAAATATTATTTTATATTACTTGGCCCAAGATTCAGATATATATTTTATATTTTCTAGATTTTAACACATAATCTCTTATGACCTAGTTTAGGACAAAAATACCCTTAAGGTATAAATGAACCAAATTTCCATATCATATTTTCACTTTTGGGGGGATTTAGGTGGGGAGGTGCTGCTGGTGAGGGCATTGTTCCGATGGGGAGAGGTGTCACTAGTGAGGGCACCGTTCCGGTGGGAAGGTGTCATATGCAAAGTCTCACCAAAGGCATATCATCATCAACGACTACTGGTGAGTTGCAAGAGGTAGTAAAACCCCTCATTCTTTTTTCCCTCCACATAAGTTTTTTAGGTAAAAAAAATTATCCTTTCTCGATAATCGACAACCAATTCCCGGGTGTAACAAATGAAGTAATTATAAACATTTACAACATACATCATATCATGTTAATGATATCACATGATGTGTGTACTTTGCATGTATTAAAAAACATAACATACACCAATTTTGTATTATCATTAATACGATGTGGCTCATATTGCATCAATGATAATATGGCATGCCAACAATACATGTTATTGACAATACGATATGTGTCATAACGTGTTAATGATAATATGATGTATGTCATATAATATTAACAATAAGATGATATGTGTCATATAGTGTTAACGAGAACACAAGATGTAACATATATATAATGTTAATAATAACATGATATGTGACATATAGTGTTAACAATAACGTTATATGTGCCATATTGTGTTAATGATTACACAATATATGTGTCATATCGTGTTTATCTAAGCCCATACTTTGTTACATCCCTTGAAATAGATGAGAAATTCTTATTGATGCACATCCCCACAAAGCAAAAACTATCACAATAAAGGTCACACCAAATTGGAATTGTAATACCATGCTATAGGTCAAGGCTTTGGTAGCCTTAATGTAGGCCAGCTTGATACATGGTAGCATGAAGCCAACCAGAGCAATTGTGTTGAGGGTGATCAAGCCCGCCAAGTACTCAGTGTTGGAGATCTCGAGTGGACTGTCTCCACTCTTGCAGACGCCAAATTGCACCTAGGGTCATCAACACCACTGTACTAATGGAGTACGGGGTGAACCTATGCTTGACGATGATGAGGGCAAAAAGGCAGTGAAGGTTATTGGGTGAGAAGAGGAGGTGGAGATGGGAAGGTGAGCCCTATCGAGTATATGAAATTGTCCAATCCCATGATGAGGCCTATGGCCACATTGGCTATTGACAAGAATTGCCGGTCGAAAGTCAAAAATTGCAAGTCACTGTTGAGCCCCAATCACCTCTTCACTTATGCATTGTTGCTAATGGGTTTACATGATTTTACCCCTAACCCCCTTTAAAAGGGTATTTTGGTTCGATACTTTTAAAATTTTGTGAGGTTTTATGGATTTTTACAAAATCAGGTAATATGAAACATTTGCATCTTGGGCCAAGTAATATGGAAAATCTTGACGGAAAAAGAGGAAGCAGAGATGAAATAGGAAGGAGGAGACAATGATTTGTAAAATGTTTCATTCAATAAAAAAACTTCTATAGAATTTTGTACTCCTTAATGTTTATCATAATGATGTTTTCACCATATAGTTTATCTATTAGAAATCTTAGAATGATAATAGAAGAATAGTAAAATTCAACCACACACTTATGATAGGAAAAAGCATATCTCACAAGGAAGTAAACCTACAAATTTAAGAAAGATATTTTAGTGACGTGAAGATTTATACGCTATGCACTTATTGCATTATCCAAATGCCCTTGATTACTAGGGCCCACACTACAACAAAATGTAGTATTAGTGACGCTTATTTAAGCGTCGCTAAAAATAACTATTTGCGATGTATAAAGAAACGTCGCAAAAAAATGAACTATTAGTGACACATTTTTGTATGCGTCGCTAATACTAACCATATTAGCGATGCTTCATTATAAGCATCGCTAATAGTTCATGTATTTGCAACGCTTTATATAGCCATCGCTAAAATAAATATATTTTAAATAAAAAATATAACTATTAGCGATACTTTTTTAATTGTCGCTAATAGCTTTTACAATAGCGACGCTTATTTAAAAGCATCACTAATAGTGTTGCTATTAACAACGCTTATAAAAGCATTACTAATAGTTATTAATTAAAAATAAAAAAATTAAATTTAAAATTATTAGCAACGCTTTTTAATAAGCGTCGCAAATACCATTTCTAATAAGCTTTATTAATTAATTTTATTTAATAAATAAATATTAAAAAATTATAATAAACTTCCTAAATATAATATATTTTATTTAATATTTACTATTTGTATATACAATAAATAAATATTAATTTTTTAATAAAAACTAGTGTTCAGAATAGATTAAGCTTTCACTATATTATATATAATATATTTTATTTGTTAAATATTATTATTATTTTTAAAATATAATTTATAATAAAAGAGAGTGCATGGAGAGAGAGTGAGAGTGAGGAGAGAGAGGGGGAGGTGGGAGAGTGAGGTGAGAGAGAGGGAGGAGAGAGAGGAGAGAGAGGGGAGGGAAGAGAGAGAGGGGAGGGGAGAGAGAGGGAGGGAAGAGAGAGGGAGGGGAGGAGAGAGAGGAGGGAGAGAGAGGAGAGAGAAGAGAGGGGAGGTGAGAGAGGGATAGAGGGTAGAGAGGGTGAGGAGAGAGAGAGAGGAGAGAGAGAGGGGAGGTGAGAGATAGAGGGTAGAGAGGGTGGGGAGAGAGAGGAGAGTTATTTTAGAGTTTTTAATTTTTTTATATTTTTAAAATAAAAATAAAAATAAAATAAATAATAATAAAAATAATTTTTAATTTCTTTTTTTTTGAAAATTAATTTTAAAGAATAAAAAATTTAAATTAGAGGAGAGAGGGAAGAGAGAGAGAGAGGGGGAGAGAGAGGAGAGGGAGGAGAGAGGGTGAGAGAGAGAGGAGGGAGGAGAGAGAGAGAGAGAGAGGGAGAGGGTGAGAGAGGAGAGAGGGAGAGAGAGAGAAAGAGGGAGGAGAGAGAGAGAGGAGAGAGGAGGGGAGAGAGAGGGAGAGGAATTTTGTTTTGATTTTTTTAAATTTTTTTATTTTAAAAATAAAAAATTAAAATTAAAATAAATACTATTAACGACGTATAATTTTATACGTTGCTAATATGAATTTCTTTATTTCTTTTTTATCTTTAAAAATTAATTTTAAAGAATAAAAAATCTTAAAAATTTTAAATTAGAGGAGAGAGAGAGGAGAGGGAGGAGAGAGAGGAAGGAGAGAGAAGAGAGAGAGGTAGAGAGAGGGGGAGAGAGAGAGGAGAGAGGGAGAGAGAGGAGAGAGGGAGAGAGAGAAAGAGGGAGGAGAGAGAGAGGAGAGAGGAGGAGAGAGAGGGGGAGAGGGAGGGGAGATAGAGAGGAGAGTGTTGAGAGTGAGAGAGGGGAGAGAGGAAGAAGAGAGAAGAGAGAAGAGGGTGGAGTGAGGGAGAAGAATTTTATTTTGATTTTTTTAATTTTATTTTATATATTTTTAAAATAAAAAAAATAAAATTAAAATAAATACTATTAACAACGTATAATTTTATACGTCGATATTAGTACATTTATTAGCGACGTATAAATTTATACGTCGCTAATATGTGATGTATTAGCGACGTATAATTTTATACGTCACTAATACGTGATGTATTAGCGACATATAATTTTATACATCACTAATATGATTTCTTTTTTTTTAAAAAAATTAATTTTAAAGAATAAAAAATCTTAAAAAATTTAAATTAGAGGAGAGGGAGGAGAGAGAAAAGAGAGAGAGGAGATAGAAGTAGAGAGAGGGGGAGAGAGAGTGTCACAACCCGGATTTTTAAAAACCCTTTTTAATACAGAACCATCGATAAATCACGATAATTTTTTATAAAATCAAATCAATTCAGCCGACTAAGTATCCAGGTCATAATCATTGGGGTTCGTAAATACATATAACAAATCATATAATATCATATAAGAGTAACCAAAAATCCACAAATAAATGAACCATCCATCTAAGTGCAACCCTTACATCTGTCTAGAAATAAGCAACTAATCACAGTTGGCTCTCACGCCATTATTACAACCGTTCAAAATGTACTGAAATAATGGAACTAAATCCTACTAGAGCTAAGTCGTCCTCAATTTGAAAGTCCAATCCCGATCCTGCTAATCCTCACTAGAAGATCCTGCAAAACTAGGTAGCTGAGTATACTAATACCCAGTAGGAAGCTGAATAATATGAATGCAAAATGTTATTACATTTTATGCAAAACTGTTAGGTTTCCACTTGAACCAATTATCAAAACAGTCCTAATTATAATTTCCCTTTAGTTTTTCCCTCTTGGGAAAAACCAATAATCCACCTAACTTCATAGACAAAAACATACATAAGATGTCATCCTAAGTGACAAATGATACCCACCATAGACCACCCCTAAAGGATGATCCACAATGAAACCTTGGAATCCACCAGAAAGTGCCATCTCCCAACCTAGCCCATAAGGATCTGACCGGAGTGGAAGGGCATGACCCACAATTGCACCTGAACAGAAGTGGTCAGAGATGCCAACCAAGC
This sequence comes from Saururus chinensis, assembly GCA_035235625.1. Taxonomy (NCBI): domain Eukaryota; kingdom Viridiplantae; phylum Streptophyta; class Magnoliopsida; order Piperales; family Saururaceae; genus Saururus; species Saururus chinensis. The sequence goes on from CP141146.1 coordinate 960,850, forward strand.
AGGCTGTCAGCGACCCTAAATGCATATACACTATGTGATCCTCAATAGACTAGTGTGAGCCCGGCTCACATACAACTCCCTCCAATGGGGAGGTGCAATTACATGGTCAAATCAAATAGCCCATCAATAGAGCTTAAACTCATAGGTCAACCCTAACCCCAATAGCCTCATCAGGCTGGGTTAATGTAACGACCCGTTTTTCAGTTACGCTTAACCCGGTAGGGTTAAGGGTAATTCAATAATTTGAGATTAATGTTAAGGGTTTTCATTAGATGAATTACCCATTGCCAGGTAGAGCTTGGCATAACGAGCGTAACGATTTGAAGAACGCGCAAAACGGAGGTCGGGACCGGAAATTATGATATTTAAGAAACATGCAATATAGGTGGGACCCACATAGAAAGAGCACGATTTATTGCTTTAAGTGGGTTTGTATCGAAGGGCTCAATGATACGAGTCCAACGGTACCTAGAACGCGCTTATCCGAATCCGGGGTAAGAAGATACGCGCGTTTGAAGTTTTATTAAAAATAAAAATAAAAATAAGGAACCGTCGGCGCGCGGCGCGTGATATTATTCAGCTTCCTACTGGGTATTAAAGCTCCGTAGTGTGTAGACGAACGTTGTACCTCTCACACTCAGACGATGATTCCTGGCTTAAGGAAAGAGAAAATTTCCTATTAGTGATTTTGTGGGCCCGGCTCGGGTCGGGTCGTTACAGTTAAGGTTTTCCCCCCCAAAAAACCATCCTTGGTTCTTCAACCAAGTCAAATGTCAGGTTAGAACCCCTATTCAATTTATAAACGGGTTTTTGACCCCTGTAAGGGTAATTTAGTCTTTATCTTAATTAGGTGTCAACCCCCAATCTAAAGCCTTCTACCCTTAACCATTATTCTGTATAATTTCTATGCATTAATTCTCAAGATGCAACTATACACATAGAACAAATTAATAAAGTCTAACAACTCATAATTAATTTAGCCATAACTATTTGTGTTTCAGGCTCAACAATCACTAAGAAGCCCAGCTTCACTGTTTGCATAGGGCTCGGGCTGACAGAACGGTTGAATTCCACTTAAATTTAAAAAACAGTTCATATGTACCATACTGCACATATATGTACTAGGTAGGATACATTATATATATATATATATATATATATATATATATATATATATATATATATATATATATTATTTTTTCTACGATTCAATAAGCCCAACTGGCACCTCTGCCCAGAACATGTTTGACATAATTTACTCTAATGTAAATTTCTCTTTTTTTTTTGGGTTTGGGCCGGGTTAGAAAAGATGACCTCAGGCCGGGTCGGCCTGAGGTAGTCTTCAACCTCCAGATGCCCAGCGCGTCTGTGATTTCCTTCCACTCCTGAGGTGCGCGACGACGACGTCCAGCACGAATGCGGCGGCCCCTCCAGACTTGCCTGAGACCCAAGGCGGAGGCTTTGGAGTGGCCGGCCACCATCAATCGGCTCCCGCCGCTGCTCTCCCCCAAAACGTCCCTCGACCTAAAACTCTGGAAGTTGCCACAGTCGAGCGTGGACAGCAGGGTTCACCAGAGCGGGACACGACTGGAGGCCGAAAGTGCGAAGTGTCGCTCTGGCTGCCGTCCAACGACTATTTCCGTGCAACCGCCGACCAGAAGAAAAAGGGCAGCTAAAACTCCCGCCGGAAAACCACTACTGCAAGGCCGTGGAGCTCGACCTTCAACAACACGTAAATTTGGTTGTAAATCAAGGGCTACACACCAGCTACGAACTCAAGGCCGGGAAGAATAGATCTAGCCGAATGTTTCCCTTTCGTTCATCGTTCTGATGTAATTTTTTTTTTAACATTCCACAAAAACGTCTGCCTTGTTAGACTCCGTCCGGCCACCGAAATTGTTGGTTGGAAATCTCCATCGGGTGGAGAGGGGTGCAGCAGTGGTCAGCGGCGAAGTTCACCGTAATGAAGTTCACCATAATTTCATTAATTCACTGCAGAGATTACTGTTGCAGATTTACTGTAACTTGAATAGTAATCTCTGCAATATACTGTTTATACTATTAATCATCACAGAGTGCAGAATTTAACTAATTATGCAATTTACATCCAATAAAATAGTCATTAATCTTGACTCGAAACTAAGACAATGATCCTACCTCAAATGCCAATTTGCTGTCGATCCACAATCACAGGAGCTCCACCATCAACCACCTTTCTTCTCTAATTTTTTTAGGGCAAAAATTAGAGTTAGAACTAGTGGAACATCCAAATTTATAAAGAGGGGATTAGGGCTTAATTGGGTAAGGATTAAACCAAGTAGGATAGAGACTCCTAAGTGGATTAAACCCTCCTAAATTAAGTGGTCTATCCACCACTTAATTGGGCCTGCAATGGGCTCTGCAGATCTTTCTGCACAGCCCAAAAATTGTTCTGCATACCCCAAATTCTGCAAATTCCCAAAAATTCCAAAAAAAAGGAAAAAATCAGGAAAAATCTAGAAAAAAATACCTAAAATTTCTTGGACATTACAGTTAGGTTTCCACTTGAACCAAATATCAAAAAAATTCTCATTATAATTTTCCTTTAGTTTTTCCCTCTTGGGAAAACCAATAATCCACCTAACTTCATAGACAAATACATACATCAGATGTCATCCTAAGTGACAAATGATACCCACTATAGACCACCCCTTAAGGATGATCCACAATGAAACCCTGGAATCCACTAAGAAGTGTCATCTCCCAACCTAGCCCATAAGGACCTGACCAGAGTGGAAGGACATGACCCACAACTGCACTTGAACAGAAGTGGTCAGAGACGCCAACCAAGTAGGATGTCAGCGACCCTAAATGCGTGTACACTATGTGATCCTCAATAGACCAGTGTGAGCCCGGCTCACATACAACTCCCTCCAATGGGGAGGTGCAACTACACGGTCAAATCAAATGGCCTATCAATAAAACTTAGACTCATAGGTCAACCCTAACCCCAATAGCCTCATCAGGCTGGGTTAAGGTTCCCCCCAAAAAAAAAAAACCCATCCTTGGTTCTTCAACCAAGTCAAATGCCAGGTCAGAACCCCCATTCAATTTATAAACGGGTTATTGACCCCTCTAAGGTTAATTTAGTCTTTATCTTGATTAAGTGTCAACCCCCAATCCAAAGCCTTCTACCCTTAACCATTATTCTGTATTAATTTCTATGCATTAATTCTCAAGATGCAACTATACACATAGAACAAATTAATAAAGTCTAACAACTCATAATTCATTTAGCCATAACTATTTGTGTTTCATGCTCAATAACCACTAAGAAGCCCGGCTTCACTGTCTGCATAGGGCTCAGTCTGACAGAACGGTTGAATTCCACTTGAATTTCAAAAATAGTTCATATGTACCATACTGCACATATATGTACTAGGTAGGATACATTATATTCTTTTTACGATACATTACATTTAGCCATAACTATTTCTGTTTCAGGCTCAACAACCACTAAGAAGCCCGGCTTCACTATCTGCATAGGGCTCGGTCTGACAGAACGGTTGAATTCCACTTGAATTTCAAAAATAGTTCATATGTACCATACTGCACATATATGTACTAGGTAGGATACATTATATTCTTTCTACGATTCAATAAACCAAATTGGCACCTCTGCCCAGAACACGTTTGATTTAATATACTTGAATTTACTCCAATTTGAATTTTATTTTTTTTAACCCATGGTCCTGAAACCCGGCCCACTGGGCCCAGCCTAGTGGCCCGGTTTGGGTTGGGTCAAGGCTGATGACCTCAAGCCGGGTCGACCTAGCCTGAGGTCGTCTTCAACTTCCAGCGTCTGATCTAATTTGTTTGTTTCAGAAATAGAGAGGAGGGGAATGGGGACGGCGGCCGGGCAGCCCGACGAAGGTCTTCTATCATGGCGGAACATTGCTGGTAGACCAAGAGATGCAGCAGCTACAGTGGGGCATCCGTGGCTCACCGGCCGATTTCTCTGTTTCCAGTCGACAGTCTCTGTGACAAAAGAAAATCCGGAGGCTTGGTGTAGTAACAATCACGGCGGCGTGTGTCTGAGTGATGGTGGGTCTCGTGCCGCCGTTTCCCAATTCCATTCCATAAGGCTGAAGGAGGCGGTGGCAACAACTGTTGCCTTGCAACAGCAGTGCCGATTTTCCCCCAAATCCTCCGTTGCTGCAATAACTCTGCCTACACTGCGAGCTTCTGGTTGCGGTGACTAGCAGCGAGCGGCGGACCAAAGGGAATCAAGGCAGCAAGGATCCCCTCTTCCCTGACTGTGAACCGCCATTGACGTCTATCGGCCGAACCGGAACAGAGCGACCGAACATAGTTTTGCTTGTGTTTTTTTTTAATATATATACGTTTGGCGATCGAACGATTGGCCAGAAAGGATAACAGATAGCCCTTTAAATAGGGCAGTGGACATTCCGGTGGAGAGGGTTCAGCTGGTGGCCAGCCGGCTGGAGGCAATCAATTTCTGTAGATTTATTGTTCCGTAAAATTATAGGAACAGTAATCTCTGCACTAATTAACATTGCAAAAATACAAACAGTAAAATGCAGATCTCAATAATCATACACTCTACACACTAATTAATCAATAAATAATCACTAATCTTGACTCAAAACTAAGACAGCGAACCTACCTCAAACGCCGATTTGCCGTCTATCCACAATCACAGGAGCTCCACCATCAACCACCTTTCTTCTCTAATTTTTCTAAGGCAAAAATTAGAGTTAGAACTAGGGGAACATCCAAATTTATAAAGAGGGGATTAGGGCTTAATTGGGTAAGGATTAAACTAAGTAGGATAGGGACTCCTAAGTGGTTTAAACCCTCCCAAATTAAGTGGTCCGTCCACCACTTAATTGGGCCTGCAATGGGCTCTGCAGATCTTTCTGCACAGCCCAAAAACTGTTATGCATACCCTAAATTCTGCAAATTTTTAAAAATTCTAAAAAAATAGGGAAAAATCAGGAAAAATCTAGAAAAAAATACCTAAAATTTCCTGGACATTACAGAGAGAGAGAGGGGAGAGAGGGAGAACGAGAAAGAGGGAGGAGAGAGAGGGGGGAGAGAGGGGAGAGGGAGGGGAGAGAGAGGGAGAGCCGGGGAGGAGAGAGAGAGGGGAGGGAGGAGAGAAGGAGAGAGAGGAGGGTGTTGAGAGAGAGGGGAGAGAGGGAGGAGAGAGAAGAGGGTGGAGTGAGGGAGAGGAATTTTATTTTGATTTTTTTTAAAAAATATTTTTTTCTTTTTAAAATAAAAAAATAAAATTCAAATAAATACTATTAGCGAAGTATAATTTTATTCGTCGCTATTAGTACATGTATTAATGACGTATAAATTTATATGTCACTAATATGATTTCCTTTATTTCTTTTTTATTTTTAAAAATTAATTTTAAAGAATAAAAAATCTTAAAAAAATTAAATTATAAGAGAGAGAGAGGAGAGAGGGAGGAGAGAGAGGAGATAAAGGTAGAGAGAGGGGGGAGAGAGAGAGGAGAGAGGGAGAGAGAGAAAGAGGGAGGAGAGAGAGGAGAAGAGAGAGGGGGAGAGAGGGGAGGGGAGGGGAGAGAGAGGGAGAGCCGGGAGGAGAGAGAGAGGGGAGGGAGGAGAGGAGAGAGAGAGGGGGACCCCCTTGCTCCGCTCTTCCCCCCCCTCCCGGCTCCGAACCCCCTGCTCCCCTCTCTCCCCCTTCTCGGCTCCGGACTCCCCAGCTTTGGACCCCCTTGCTCCCCCCTCTTTTCCCCTTCTCTGGACCCCCCTCTCCCTTCCCTAGTGGGTCCGGTGGCCCACCAAGGAATTTGTTTTTTAAAAAATTACTCTTTAGCGACACATCCATACATGTCACTAATAATTATTTTTAATGACACTTTTCTATACGTCATTAATAAAAAAAAATTATTTTTTTAAAATAATTATTCTATTAGCGACGCATAGAAAAATGTCGCTAATAGTTATTATTAGCAATGCTTAAATTGCTTATTTTTAAGTGTCGCTAATAATAACTATTAGTGACACTTTTCTATGCGTTGCTAATAGAATAACTATTTTTAAAAAATAAAAATAATTTATTAGTGATACTAATAATCAATTATTAACGACGTTTATATATATGTTGCTAAAGGGTGATATTAGCGACATTTTTGTTTATACGTCGCAAATACATAATAGCGACGACACTTTTTTAGATGTTAATAGCGACATTTATTATATGTTGCTAATAGTCATTAGCAATATTTAATAGATTATTAACAATGCATAAATATATCATTAATAGTCTTTTTTGATGTAGTCCTATTTTTATTAACCTTACTAATTAATTATTTTGAGATGATGAAGTAGGTTCATCACATATGAAACTTTGACATCTGTTTAAGATTATTCTAAGGGTCCCGTTTAAATGCACCTGGTGCTACAGTCATCATGCGACAATGCTAATTGTAGGGGGCGGTCCATAGCCACGGGATGGGAATCTTGTGGATATATACAAGGCGCTCAGGCACCAAAGCGCCCAACGTCTCTCAACTATTCTCTTATTCTAAATTTATTTCAATGAAAAGATTGACGTGTGTAATTAAAAAACCAAATAGGATATTTATTTTAGGATGAAGGAAGTATATAACTTTAAATTTTATGATACTCTAAAACTATAAAAAGGGTTAGAGAGAAGAGTGCTGGGGTATGTACATACGGAAGTCAGGCAGATATATGATGATGGTAGTAGTTGGACATAGTAGACGTTTAGCTAATGGTATCTAGATTATAAAACTTTGAAACTCCTGCAGGCCTTTTTTTCCTTCTCCAAAGAAATATTGCACTTGCGTACTTTGACGTGAAATTTCAAAATTCAATTGCGTGGGTGTCAGACATAACTGGTGCCCGAAAAACGTATAGAACTCTTAATTACGTGATTGAAGGACATAGGTAATCATCGTTAGGACCCAACTTAACATACATAATCAACATACATAACCATGTACATCCCAAGAGACAACATTGGTAGCTGATGCGTACAGGCTTCCTAAGAGGTGTAGGACTGCTTGAATGCTGTATATAAAAGACACGGAATCAATTTTGAAATTAAGGAAAAGGATCAAACTGCTTTCATGCCAAATTGCCATATCCATTGTAATTCGAATCCGTAATGTATAACCATAATCAACATGAACGAACAGGTGCAATTTACGTGATAAACACCCTTTGCCATGATGGTAGAAGGCGTATGACATGATTCCATCTCTTCCCAGTTCCCTTTACTAACCTTTAATCACTGTAGATGACACTATCAGGAAACAAAAGTTGATGTAGATCCTTTTTTTGGGCATGGATGTCGACCTCAATTATACTAAGATGTATTATTGAAGTTAAAACGTATGAATAGTTCGGTTATATATGACTTTCCAAGGCAATTGTGACGGTATTTGGTCTTTCTTTCATTTTCTCACTGCAGTGTGCTCATGCCAGTCTTTGTGCTTCTTGCCAATAAAATGCATGATATTGGAAAGGGAAGTTTAATATTTTATACTCCTTTATATTAATATTTTTATTTAAAAAAATAGTAATTTTTATTGAACGGTGAAACATACTGCTAAGAGAATAGAAAATAGCTTTGGGGCATTTTTAAGCTACTTAAATGGAGACAAATTTAATAGGACAATCTTTTTTTCCAGTTAAAGCTATTAATATAGGACGGAGATCCTATTTATGTAATAGAGTTATTGATAGTTCTTAATTCTATTTGAGTATCTGCAGGTTATTGACAGAGGCATTAGATATATACCCTCACCATTCCGAAAAAGGTCCTAAATTAAAAGGAGAACAGATTGAGTGCTCATCCTGGCTTCGTCGTGACTGAAATGTATGGTTGATATTTGCCAACATTGGACAAACAACTACGTAGCCACAAAAAGCTCCTTTTGTCAATATATGGGCCATTAGCCTAAAAAAAAAAAACACATTTGTCAACATATGAGAAAATGCGGGGAAATATTCCTACATGTATATAATTGGCCCTTCCTTAACTACCCACCAATCTATGCCCCCTCCAAAAAAAAAGTACTCCAAACACAACATCAAAAAAATAAATAAAATGAAGGCCAAGCAAAAAATATAGAATGGTGAATGTAAAAAGAGAGAAAGAAAGAAAGAAAGAAAAAGTGGCGAGGATATATATCCAGCTTTCTATTTGTTTTGAAAGGAAGACTACTAAAAGGGTGGCCGATGCGGAGTGAATTGGCCTAACATCTTTAAGGATAAAAATGCCGCTACTGTTCTTAAAATCTGGTAGCTAGCTGACGCTGCATGCCTGGTATTTCTCATACATTTGTATACAAACTTTATGATTGGAGTGTGGCTGCAGCGTATGTAGGAGGGGAGAGAGGCATGTCCCTCATTTCCCAACTCCCCTCTGCTATAATAACTGCAATTAGTGGGTAGCATGAGCATGTAAAGAACCACCTCTCTCTCTCTCTCTCTCTCTCTGCTCTCTCTGTGGGGCTTCAACGGGTGCAGAAGTTTTTTTGATCCAATGGCAGAAACAATGCGGGAGTAGTTGGTGAATGCCTTGGACCTGTGCTGCAACAAAACCCGAACTAATTTTCATCCGAAAATATTGAAGCTAATACACATAAACAATTTTGATATAAAATATGGATATTCCAGCCCTCTCATCCACTTTCCGTGAACGGCTTGTACTCCAAACAAAGTAACAAACTCCTCTCTCTTCGTTCCCTCTCTTGCTCCTCACACGCTCTAACAAACCGAAATGTTGGAATAATTTTCCTTCTTCCCTATTTGCCTCTTAATTGTCGAAATAGAACGAACCGCTTGGCATTATACTCATTAAGGGCAAAATAAAATGAACACAAGCAACAGGAATTATATGAGGATATATCTCTCACAGTACATTGAAGCGTACTGGGAACACACCAGCTCTACCTTCTCAGAGCTGGGATACTCGAGGATGGCAGAGTGGTAGTTTCAGATAGAGAAGAAGGGCAATGGGTCCTGGATCATCCTTGCCTTTTGTTAATAATGAGGATTGGAAAAATTCCCAGTCACGCAGAAAATCACTATACGGAGATTGATGTGGACCCCATCACAATGGAATCTCAGTAACAACCTCCTTCTTTCTCTCTCAGTTTCAGTCAGCAACTACTTCCCTCCTTTATTTATCCATCTCATCGTCTCTCTTTCTTTCCTTCCTTAGTCGTTCTCCGTCCCACCGAAAAGCGACTGCATTTCTCTGTCTTCCGGCCTGGTGCTGGCTTAATTCACTAGAAAGAGGCGAGGACGATCTCCGACCTCGTCGTCTTCCTCTGCCAAAAGCGGTTGAAACTTCTCTTTCTCTGACCAAATTCACCTGCTTAAATTCTGCTCTCTCTCTCTCTCTCTCTCTCTCTCTCTCTCTCTCTCTCTCTCTCTCTCTCGTGAATTTAAGCTGTAGTGTGGATGAAAATTTGAGCTGCTTTAAGATTGTAGGGTGAGAGGTTATCGACTCTATCGCTTTCTTTCGTCAGTTGTAGGTTTGAACACAGGCTAGCTGCTCTAGCTTTCATTACATATCTTTGAAGTTCATCAATCTCCACGTTACTTCTGCAAAACGGTACTAGGCCATTGAGATCGTCCAGAACTCTTGCTTGCCTCCCCCTTAATTTGTTACTGGTTTACATATTTTTTTCTCGTCGAAATTTAATTTTTTTCTCATTTCTTTTAAGTTACACTTGTTCATGATCCATCAAACAGAGAGTTTTTTCTTCATCCCTCATAAGCATTAGTATCTTCATGTCAAAATAAAAAGATATGAATTTATATATCTAGGTGGAAAGAAGCTTATGTATAGGTCAAAATCGCGATCTTCTGTGTTCTTTCCTGATCGTAGCACTTATTCTCTTTCAAAACTCGTTTGTCCTTCACTTTACAAGAGAAAGCTGATCACTCAAGTCTCGTCTTCTGCTTGTAAAACATGTTAGGGCCCTGGGGTGCATCATGCATAATGCATTTAGTATTTCATGTGTTTCCATACCACCGTCAAATGAATAAATTTGGAAACCCCAATGATTTGATGTTATAATTTGATGCAGACAAGGACCCATAATTTTAGGAGAACAGAAAACCAGACAGTCGTTCCATTTCCATCTCCAAAACCCAAAGAAGGATGAATTAATACTACTGCAGAATTGAAACCTCAGCGAAAATGTATGCAGAACCGGAATTTTATGATGCCCAACCACCATCTGGCGATGGGACCTCCTCCCATCCCCCCTCCAACCTGCAAGACAATCTCAGCCTCTCGGCATTCTCCCTCCAAACCCTTCCCAATCACATTAACAATAACAACCACCCTCCATCTGATGTGGGAGCTACCGCCGTGGGAGTAAGCCTTCCAGTAGATCACCTTAACTACAGTAGTATGGACCAGGAATACAACAGCCATCACTACGTTGAAGCAGCCCTTCAGGAACCACACCCAAACCCTTCCATGAACAACAACAACTGGGACTCCTCTGAGATTCAGGACGACCTATCAGTGAACAACTCCCACCTCTTCCAGCAGCAGCAGAATCTGGAACTCTCATGCTTCGCTTCGTCCAACTTCCCCGTCCCGCCATACCCAGCTGCACCTGACCTCCTCAACCTCCTTCACCTGCCCCACTGCTCCATGCCTCTCCCACCACCCAACTCCGCCCTCACCTTCACTGGGTCCGACAAGAAGCCGGCCAACTACCAGACGCTGGACATGTTCGGCGAGGAGGCTCAGGGCGGAATCAGCACCACCGGGTCCAGCGTCCTGTACGAGCCGCCCCTCCAGCTCAACTTCTGCCCTCAGCCTCCGGTCTTTCGCGACCATTTCCACTCGCTGGCGTCGCATAATTTCGGGCTTTCTGGAGCCGGAGGCGCGTCCTTCTTCAGAGGGATGGACGAGATGGAAGGCGGCGGAGGGGTCCTCCAGGAAGGGGACAACCCGGTTCTGGGCTTCAGGAGGGATATGGGCGGTTTTGGTAAGGGAGGGGGAAGGGCCGGCTTCACTACTGAGAAGGAGCGGAGGAATCAGCTGAACTTGAAGTTTCAGGCGCTTAGATCACTTATTCCGAACCCTACCAAGGTAGAGCTGACCTATATTCTTGTCTCTTCTTTACCTAATTTAAATATTATCATTCCTCAATATAAGCTTATATATACTGCTTTTCTCGCTGTGATTAATCACTTTTCTGCTACTTGCACCTAAATATATGTTGTTAGCTCGTTTTCGTTTCACATGATTTGGATATCGTTTTAAGGGTGATCCTCTTGAAGCTGGATGATAGTATTAACACTTTTTAATTTCTTCTCGCTAATAATTATATTCTCTCTTTCTCGATGTAGTTATAAATTGTTTTTTTTTTCGTTTTGTTATATATTTCTTAGTAGTATCAATATTTTCTCATACTGCTTTTCTAGTTTATTTGATTTACATAGTTCCAGTTTTTTGTGATCTTCCAATATTTTTTTTGCATGTATATGTACAGATAGATAGGGCCTCCATTGTAGGGGATGCAATCGAGTACATCAAGGAATTGCTGAGGACTGTGAAAGAGCTCAAGATGTTGGTGGAGAAGAAGAGATGTGGTGGTGACAGGGTCAAGAGGTTAAAGTCCGAGGATGAGGCGACTGCAGAAATGGAGAGCTCCGGCGGCAAACCGGCCGATGGAGAGCACTTGTACAATGGATCACTGAGGAGCTCATGGCTCCTCAGGAAGTCCAAGGACACTGTTGTTGATGTTCGCATCATAGATGATGAAGTGAACATTAAGCTGACCACGCAGCGCAAGAAGATGAATTGCTTACTCTTGGTTGCCAAAATCCTCCACGAGCTTCAACTGAACCTCCTCCAAGTCGCGGGTGGGAACATCGGAGATCACTACATCTTCATGTTTAACACTAAGGTAATCATTTAATTTCTCCAATTAACGTTTGAGTTAATCTAACTCCTCAATTTTGTCTAATAATTACTAATCCAGATATGGGTGCCTTCCTTGGGACTAATCTGATGCAGATAAATGAAGGATCGTCACTGTATGCGAGCGCCATAGCTAAGAAGCTGATTGAAGTGCTTGATAGGCAGTACCCAGCATTCCCTGCTCGCCTTTAGGGTTTGAGCTGGGATATGGAGCACGTGATCTGCAAAAGGGGTGGGTAGAAGGACATGTTTGGTCTCCAGCAGGTGAAAATATTTGCTCATAATTAATAGTTACTCGAGTGCTCGTTTAATTCTAATTTTTCTCTTCTTTCGGTTCTGCGAAATGTGTCAACGGATGAACTGGTTTCATTCCTAGATCAACTGCCTACAATATGTAATAAGGTTTGACATAATCAGTATATACGAACGAACACCGTGTTTAGTTGTTCAAAAGGCTTTTCTTCATAATTGATTCTATTTAGAAGCACAGAATTTGTCGTCTTACAGAAATTTAGATGATAACCATTTGCATATTTTCATGTAGAATTGAGAAATTAATATCGTGCAAGAGGTCAATTCTGCATATAGATAACAGTCGGATTTAATGTGCCTGATAACTGATTAGTATGCTTAAAGTAATCGGCCATTAATTTGCGTAGTGAGCTGTATCTCCTTGTGCGCCATTCACGCGTTCGTGCTCCTCCTTCAAATATCTCACGTTTGGAACTTACTGTATACATCAACACTGTATTTTGATAGTTTTATCTCCACAAATACAGTGGTGATGCACACATCAAGGTGAGATTTTTGAACGAAAAATTGCATTACCCTAGCTGGAAACCAGCCCGGCCTAGTTGCCTGAAGTAACGGGCGATGAGCAATCTGACTGTGTGTAATTTGCTAATTGGTGAGCTCTGTCATCTTCTTCATATGACTGGTCCAGAGACCATGATGACACAGTTCTATAATACTATACCGACTGACATCCGCAAGCTCAGTAGTTGAGCACACTAGGTCTATTTGTTGTATCCTTTGGCTCCAGTCGAAAACAATTAGGACCTATAAACATGCTAGAATCTGTACGTCACAGTCTTGGTAAGGTGGGGCATGTCCATGATTTTATTATTGTTCAATAACAGAAAGCATCTGCTCCTTCACGTCTTGTTCACTTTCCACGCTAGTTCACAACACACTTGACACTCTCCTACAGTCTTTTTCTACAGTTGCAAAAATTCCTCCTGTCTTATATTAACAGTTAAATTTTAAAAAATAATATTTTTTATTAAATAGTGAAACCCATCTTTAAAAGAAGGGAAAATAAGCTTATTATATATTTTTTTAAGTATTCAATCACATAAATTGAACAAATGAGTTATTAATAGAGAAGAAACCTTCTTTATCAAATGGAGTTATTAATTTAGAACAGGAGAGTACATAATTTGACCCCTACGAAGTAGAGTTTCAAGAATCAAGAGGAAATTTGCAATAGATTGGCTTTTGATAATTTATATTGGGAGAGGTACAACATGTGCCAGACCTCTTCCCTCGAGTCCGTTCTCTCAATCCTCAAAATCCCACTTTAGAACATTTTGTGAGTCTCACTTGTGCACTTGAATGATTTTGTAGATCCACAACTTCTCTAAAATAGGAGTAAATTCTAAACATATTTCGCGAATATTACTTAATCATTTCTCTTATAATTAAGTATACACGTATAGATTGTAAACAATCGTTGCGCATCCCAATGGTGGTTAACTGTGGATTCCATCTTCGTCCCCTTAATCATAAAAAAAGATATGCATAATAAATAAGAGATGACAATGTCAGCTTTTGGTTCAATATCCCTAAATAGTTGCTAAATTAAATCCATTATCTTCACAGATTAGTTCATCAAACAAGACACTCACTTTTTGTGCATTTGGTCGTGTTACACTACTCAAAGTCTTTATTTTTCCTACTTCCTTCTATCTTGCTACCTCCATAGCATTGTCATGTACCAGTTCTAGTTGGCACTCTATATGATTTTTTTAAATATATATAACATTAATAATTAAAGCTAATTGTGATTGTAAAAAAATTAATTTAAAACATACTTCATGCCTAAAAACACTAAGCACAAAGCATTAATTAATTACTAATATTAAAATCTAAGGAACAATTGAAAGAATCAAAGAAAAGAACTATGCCAATCAAATAAATCAAATTCTAGAGTTTTCCCATAATGCAACAAAACAAACATAACTAATCGCTTTCATCTTCTTTGTTGGTGAAATGGTTAGAGGAGCATGTTGAAAACCTAATGTTTCTAAATCTACTTGTATAGTTGTTCTTTTTGAATTTAACCTTAAATAACTGAAAAAATCATTCTTGTTGGCCATATAACTCAACTATAAGCACTTCTTCACTAGTCATAATAAGTTTATTTTTTGGCTTAATCTCGACAACAACATATTACATTGGGTTACATGGATCTTGCACATAAAAAAATTGTTTCACTTGAAAACAGAGGTTTCCTCTATCTCTCCCTAACTACTAAACATCTATGTGTTAAATTCACAAGAGTAAAACCGTCCATACCAATCTTAATTCCTCTACCTTGTGCTCTTATATATATCAACTTAGTAAGACATGAACAACGCAAACTTGATGTTAATTACATATGCTAACACAATTATGTTGGTTAAGCCACCATAATAAGTTACATGCATTAAAAATAATTGGGGATTTTCCTAGAACTTGTATGGATTGTAGTTTCTGCCATGATTGTCACACCACTATTTTGGGTCTTAACCTTCCTCTCTCTAGTAAAGATGTAAAATTTATATCATGTCAAAGTGGTGCAAGTAGTTAATCACTTTTCCATTGAACTTGGGCCTTGTGCAAGTAATTAATTCAATTCATGTTATCATGCCCTAAGATTTTAAAGTCATTTTTATAAGTAAAACAACAGAAACAAAAATTTTAAAATTGTTTGTCAAACATTTGACAAGTTATCTCGCACGGTGTATGAGCCAATCATTTTTCAAACATACAAGTACTAAATCAAAGTATAATAAAAATCTAAGTTAAATCATATATTCATTCACACAGGGTCTTACCTGAGTACATGTCTGAATATCTTGATGTGCACAAATACAAATAGATTAGCACTCATATACCTAAAATTATCTACTTTAAAGTAAGAAGACATTAAACAAGCTAAATAACTTAGCAATATCATCATTGTTGTATATCCAAAGTCCTAAAATTACTTTAACCATGCAAAGAACCTTGTCACGGGGTAGCGGAGCGGACTACCCGTGACACGTGCTGGGGCACACACACGTGGGAATGTGTTGTATATGAGGTGTGCATTCATTTTGGGAACTGCCCTTAGTGTTGCATATCATGTGTGCAGGCGTTGCGGGGAAGGCCCGCAACGTTGCGCAACATATGTGCGCAACGTTGCGCAGAAATGCCGCAACGATGCGCACACATAGTTGGCTATGTTGGCACACATAGCCAACTAGCACCTTTTTGGATTCTAAAGATGTCCCCACCTACCTATATAGTGTTTGAGGGTCCTTGGGAGTGTTCTCGGGTAGTTTCGCGCAATTCAGAAATACTATGCCCGTACGGCCACTTTGGCTGCCACTCCGGAGAAACACCATAAATCTCTTATGCTATATAGGGAGGGACATGGTGAGCTTAATGGATAAGTTGTTGGTATGATGCCTAGCCTTGCAACAGGCTGAACCGGATGGCAACGAAACATGTTGCCTTGCTAGCTATCATGCTAGGAGCCCATCCGCTGGTGGGATGGGGCTCTCCGACTCGTCGGGCGGCCGTCCGGCCTTATGGCCGTGTTGGTAACAAAGGCCCTTACATGCACATGGCTGAGACGGATTGTTTGGATGACCGAGTTGCCTAAGTTGGATCCGTGCATCGCAAGGAAGTGTCCCTCTCCGGCCAGCTCGCTTGGGAGATGGTCTGGCACGTCCGCTTACTTATATCTCACTTATTATACTTACTTTTCACTTCATAATCTGTATGTTATGCTTGTACAATTATGAACACTCTTGCTATCTGACAAATCTCACCTGATGTACCCATATCCTCTGCCATCCTTCATACGCTTACACATCCGTATCCAAATCTAGACAAAACCTCTGTCACCTCTTACTGTCCATCGCCCATACTTCTGCCCACAAGCGCATACACACATCCATAACATAAGCAATAGCCATCATACATACATATGTCTATCATACATATGTATAACATACACATACAGTTATACATACGTAGCTTACAAACATTCTCACTAGCCATCACTAGTGCATACATACATACGTCAAACATACACGCTAGCCATCACAAGCACATGCATACATATATCAAACATACACGCTAGCCATCACTAGCACATGCACACACATTCATACATACTTTAAACATGCACGCTAGCCATTACTAGCACATGCATACATGCATCAACATACATGAGTCATCACTAGCACATACTCAATCAACATACGAAACTTACCAACAAACACGCTAGTCATCACTAGCACATACTCTTACATCCAACATACTTACAGCCAACAAGCATATCATGCGCATTTCAACATACCATATAATCATACTTACATGCATATCTTGCAGTCGGATCGTTACTTAATATCCAAAGCATGGAATCATATAATCCAAGCATACTGCTACTCATTCAAAGCATGCTATCATAAAATTACGAGTTCAAAGCTCCCCTACCTCTTAATCACGATGTTTGATGGCGAGCACACGATGGTGGGGCTTCGGTGACGGAGTTGGCGGTCAAAACTATTGCTTGGTTGAGAGAGCTGTTGTCCCGAGGATTTAAGAAGTGCTGGAAACAATCACGGCCAAATAAGGTGTCAGAAATCAATGTGGCAAAACCCGCAATCCACGGCGGCACACTTGGGCGGCCGGGAGAAATATCAAGCCAACATATGTGGCGGTGCTACCAGAAGTCGACGGTGTACTCACTGAAGATCGGCTGGTAGCTAAGACGTGCTCAGCTGGCCACAAGACATCGAAATCGGTCGTGGACAGCACCCAACGGCGATGATTTCGGTCAACAAAGGCCCACATAAGGGCGGAGAGAGTGGGGCAATGCTCGAGGACAAAGGAGAGGTGGTGGAGGCTCTAGTGGTCAACTCCACTCGGTGGCAAAGCCAACCGATGGTCAGGCGGTGTGAATGTGGCACCTAAACCCAAAAGCACCTGCGTGGCCACATGCACACGTGACCCAAAGGGGCGGGGGAGAGGGCTGAACGGAGACGACCCAAGGCCCACAAAAGCCAACAGGGCTAAAGCCCTAGCGGTGGCCAATCTAAGCGGCGACATCGCCGATCGCCACCCACAACCAATACCCATGGTGCGGGCGGTTGTGCATCTCGCACGGTATAGGGCAAGGGGAGGGTTCAGGTTTGAGCAAAGGCCATGAGGTTGTCACTAGCTAAGGCCTGTGCAGGTGAACTCGTCCACCTTCGGTCAAGGTAAGTCATACAGATTCTTGCCAGAGGCCGTCCATTACCAACGGCATAACATGGGCAAGAAGGGTCAACGGGCAAACGTGCCGGTAAGATGGAACTAGTTGTGGCTACGTGTCATAAGGAAAGACACAGGTCAGAGGCAATCATACCGTGCTAGGTGGGACTGACTCTAGTCATTACTAGACTGAGGCGGAATCCTCGGTGGCCATTCGGCCACTACCGGCCAATGCCGATGGCGTCAAAAGCCAAACACAGAGGGGCTGACTGGGGAAAACCCATAAGGGCAGAGCGGCCATGGGGATAGAGGCTGAATCGGTCCAGGTGGGTGGGGCCGTCCCTGGGCCATTGCTAGGCCGGGGCGGAGCCCACGGTGGTCAAGTCACCCTCACCTGCCAACGATGGCGGTGCCAGTCCACTCGAAAATCATACGACAAAGCGTACTGGCCGGAGTAGGGGACGATAGAGGAGATGGATATGTCGGGTGAGATTTACCAGACAGTAAAAGTGTTCATAATTGTACAAGCATAATGTACAGATTATAAAGTGAAAAGTAAGTATAATAAGTGAGATATAAGTAAGAGGGCGACAACTGGGTTGGCTCTAAGGAGCTTCATTTGAGGATGTCAGTGTAAGATGATTTGGTCATAAGATGGATGGAGAGGTATGTAAGACTGTAAGGGTTTGATGTACTATGAGTTTTGTCTATGATGTGGACGGGTAAGTGAAGTCTGCTGCCCTGATGAACTAAGGTTTCGATCGGGCTCAGCTTTGGCTTGATCAGTCGAGGACTGTGAGTTGTTTGGCATAATTGTACCGCATAATGTACTTAATTCAAACTTGAATTATAAGCACAACTAATGATAGCGTTGTGAGTTTGAGACCCGAGGGATCAACGGATTAAGTTCTGTGTTTGAGCTAGCCGCTAATGAGTCGGCCGAGCATTTCTCATGTCTTGCCATGGTGTTTATCCTGCGGGATGTTGTCTGTGTGCTGTATAGAGCACTAGACGTCTGATGCTCTGTTGAGAGCGACATATGTTTCTGATTTGGTCTGCGTGCTATATAAGCCCAGATGTTTGATGCTTTATTGAGAGCGATGTACGTTTCTGACTTTGTCTGTGTGTTGTATGAAGCCCAGACGTATGATGCTCTGTTGAGAGGGAAGTATGTTTTCGATTTGGTCTGTGTGTTGTATAAGCCTAGATGTTTGATGCTCTGTTGAGAGCGTTGTATGATTTCGCCCAAGAGTGGCACTGTACGTTTCTGCCCAAGTGGCACTGTATGTTTTCTGCCCAAGAGTGGCATGGCACTATAAGACCCATTATGGTGGGCGATTCTATGGCACTATAAGACCCATTATGGTGGGCAATTGTTTGACCCCTTATGTGTGGGTGTTTATGTTTACGCGCTCAGGTAAGTAGTATCATGGATCTACTCTTACCTGTTTGATCCAGTGCCCCATGAGCATTGGTGTGTCTTACCTTCGAAAAAGTCCATGACGTCTAGTCACTCCCCGGAGGTTAAGGTGTTGCCCTAGTGACATTCTTTTCCATTTCGACGCTGGAGCTTATTAGTTGTAATGAGCTTCAGTGGTCGTTGATATGTGTATGATTATGAGTACGACTGTATGAGTATGAGCACGACTGTAAGTGTATGAGTATGAGTAAGACTGTAAGCATATGTGTATGAGCAGGACTGTAAGTGTATGAGTATGATTGTGAGAGTATGATTTTGAGTAAGACTGTACGAGTAAAGTCGTACGAGTATGATTGTACGAGTAAGGTCATATAAGTATGCGTGTGTTGTATGTGTAAGCGTATGATGGTACGAGTAAGTTTGTAAGACCCTGAATAAGGGTGTTTGTGTAAGTTTGATTTGATAGTATGATTTTGGCACGATGGTGCCTTTGGTATGATTTTGGCACGATAGTGCATTTGGTATGACTTTGGCACGATGGTGCATTTGGTATGTTTGTATGCGTATGAGCATGATATTGATATGCCTACCTGCTTCATGTTTGAGTTGCATGAATGCGTGTATTTATGAACTTACTGAGTTCACGGTTTGGGATTTCCCCTAATGGGTATTTTTCTACTGAGTATGAAAATACTCATTACCCTACTTTTTAGCCCCGTTATACGGGAGGTTTTGTAGGTTATGCAGAGAGCTCCTGGAGATGGATGCTCATTTTAGCGGTGGATTGATTCCCGTTGACTCAAGTATATGCTTGACTCACTGCGAGTTTATTTGTGCCACAATCTCTTGTATTGGGTGAGACAAGACGTTAATATGTTTATTCTGGACTTTCATTTGGATTAGTCTGTGGACTGTTATGGGACTTGCATTCAGGGATGCCTGGGAGAGATTTGTATTTAAAGTATGATCATAGCAATTTATTCATACGTGTGTTTTCGAGTAGCGCCTGATGATATTTGCTTTGGTCTTACGATGTTTGACCGTATGATGAAAATATTTAGATGGAAAATAGATGTTTAATGTTTTGAATTATAAACTGTTTTATCAGGTTTTGATTTCGTCATTTTTCCTCCGATTTACAGACGTTATATTGCAAAAAATTTTGTGAATTTTAAGAAAAATGTGTGAAAAATCTCGGGCGTTACAAGTTTCTATATTTAAAATTTTACAATTAAATTTAACCTACATAATAAGTTATTGTAAGAATAATCAAAGGTTAAATTCACTATTTTTCACATATACTCCAAAACTTCCTTTATGTTTCATCTATCATAATTTCTTCATCTGAGCTTCGAATTACGCACTTTGAGAAACCCTACAAAGCTATTTATATCTATTATTCAATACTAAAGTTTTATATCTCTATATATAGAGGAAGTTATTATATTAAGAATATTTAAAAGGTCAAACTCACTTATATCTACACGGTCAAGTACAAAGAATTTAGAAAATTCCTTAGTGTTACACATGTTGACACTGCAATATTTAATTTCACTTGATCTTGAACCTATCAGAAATGAACAAGTGTTAAAAATTAAATAACAAGTATTGTAAATAAATAGATTGCCTAAATGAGGTCTCACATAGATTACCTCATCTTTAAACTAATTGATGAATTGTTTATTGTATATTTTTTGTATTTCACAAGGTGTTACCTTATGATGTAGCATATAAAGGGTTCCTTCATGTTAAGTGCAATAACTTAATGTCATTATAAATGGGGAGATTTGAGTACATGCAAAATCAATTTAAGATGGAGAAGTTCTTACATTATAAATGGTGCAACTGTAACATCTCAAAATTCAGTAAAATATTCTTTTACTTAAGCATGCTGATTGATTTTGTACTTGTTTATTTTATCATTATATGCTCTTAGTTAGAGCTATATTGGGTCTCATCTTTTACTTGAATTGTGGTGTGGGACCATTTTTGCTTATAGGGCTGCGGACCATGTTGCTTAGTAGGAATATAGTCCTAAAACTAGAGTCCATTGGAGGCAAGGCACATCTAAGGGCAAAGGAAAACGTGGGTAAAATAGAATCTTTGTAAATAAGGGAAAAGTTTTGATGTAGGCTTTTCTCTAACGGACTGTTGCAAGTTCTCCATGGCAGTCCCTGTTCCTCCATTTGTGAACAACAGAAGCAAGGGTATCATCCGAGTAAGATGTTTTTATGTTTTTTTACATTAATATTCTTGCTATGTGTACAACTGCTTTACTCCGGTTCATATTTAAGTTAAAACCCAAATTTCCATCTGAGGCCTAATTCACCTTTTTATACATGAAAAATTTTTAGAAAAAATTCTAAAAGCTATTAAGATGGTGTTAAGGCCTAACCTTACTTTCAAATCTATCAAAATTGTAATTAGATTTACAATTGCACCCTTGATTTAAACTATTCTTTGTTGTGCCGTTTTGGGTTACATTCTAACTTACTATGTAAAAATATGAAAAGACAAGAATAGCTCGTTGATAATAGCTATGGCGGCACCAACCTATGTGGTCACTGGCCTTTGTGGCCTCCATATTCTCGGGGCTTTGGTCCCCAACTTTTTCAAGGTACTACACGTGCACCTAGGTTTATGGGCATAATGAAAGGTTAATCTACCTCTAGCCATTGTTGTCTATGAGTACGATGATACCCACATCCCTAGGCCCATAGCTGATCTAACCTAGATGCTAGGATATGCTGTCTATTTGCAGTTCACTCCTTTGAGTGTGAGTCATGTTCTCTTAGCATTGTAGCTAGTTGCTCCAACTTTAGAATCTTCTTACTCTTAGAGTTAGAGTTAGTCTTTGTTCATAATTGGAGTTGGCTTTTTTAAGATGTGATTTTAATTTGAATTGTAATTTATATCATTCCAGCACTTACTTGTGTTATTGCATAGCTATTGTTGATTTTCACATTAGTAGATACTTTTGTTGTTTTATTTTAATTTTCATGGCTTGAATATAAGTAATTTTAACATCTTATTAAATATTAGAAGAAATACTTATGCATCTCTCGATTGGTAGCAGAGTAGATTTTAGTAGAAAGTTGAACCTAAGACATCTTATAGTTATAGTTTTTAATAAGACAGTGTGTTATATGTTATTAATTGACTACTTCATATTATTTTATTCATGTTATTGCACTTGCATTTAGTTATTATTTTGTATTGTAATAGTCACATTTCATTAGATAGTTTATTTTGATGTCATGTGATAGTCACTTATGTGATATTATTGTGCACCCAGGGTTGTTTGGGAGTATTGCAACAACTAACTTACTACCGAACAACATGTAACAACATGCCTACTCCCACTTAATATGGCTTACACAGAACACAATTCCACCACCCACATTATCATTCCCATATTGATTCCTTGTTTTGACGTATTAGTTGCAAAAAAATCTCAAAAACAGAATATGAGGCACTCTTCATTCAGCAATGAACTCTTTTGATTGAACTCTATTATAGTATATGATTTTAAAATACACAAATACCTATAATAGCCACAATTATATATGCATAAGTACAATTGTTAACCGTGTTCGTTCCCGAACAACAAAACACCCTTGGGGCGAAGGGTGTAAAGAGTCGTGGACAATAGACAAAAACACAATGGATCTTAGAATAGGCCCAGTTGGAGTAAGATACAATTTGGGCCTGGTTATCCACATTGGAGATGGAGTTCCGTGTGATAGGAAACAAAAAAAAATTTCAACTCACACCACCTTCCTCACCAAGCCCCCTCGCTCTCTAACCGAGGGTTTGAGCTCGAATGCTTTGAGCGATTGAGCCCCATCCCCCAACCCACGGTTCCGACTCTAACCAAACCAGCGGTGGGGCAGAGAGGCTCGCTGGGAGCAGGGGAGGGAGGGAGGGAGGGAGCAGCAGAGACACAAGAGCCAGATATAGCAAAGTAAGACAGCCAGCCCCAACAGAAGCATCGCCGGGCCCGATAGAGAAGACCGACAAAAAAGAAGACAAAAGGAAAAGAAAAAAAACAAGAAACGAGATTTGTTTTGCGATCGCAGCCGGAGGCTGGGAAGAAGAATCAAGAGAGGTGGGAGGGGACTTCTGGCCTAAATGCCTTCTGTTTTTGGAAGGCATTCAATTTGAAGCTCTCGTCGCCGGCGCTAGTGTGTGAACGGAATAGGAGCCTCGAGGCGGACACCCTGGCCATCCGACCGGCCGGATCCGCGAGATGCGGAGGCTTTCCGATTCTCCGTCCGCATTGCATCTTCTCTCGCTCTTCTTCTCTGGAGGTTGACTCGTTTGCCGGTTGTCGGACCGTTTCTCCGTGAATCTGCGTTGTGAAAACAAAAAAAAAAAAAAGATAAAAAAAAAAATCCTTTTTTCCTTCTCCTAGTTCGCTTAGGGTTTGGCTTGCTCCTTTCCCTCCCCCTATATATTGCCCTTTGCATTACTGGGGGCTGTAGCGGCCGAAGGAGGGAGGGATTGATTATGGGGATTTCGGAAGGGATTCCGGATGGAGAGGAGATTGATTGCAGTGCGGGCACAATCGTGTGGGTGCGGCGGCGGAACGGGTCGTGGTGGCCCGGCAGGATTCTGGGGGCCGACGAGCTCTCGGCCTCGCATCTTATGTCCCCGAGATCTGGAACTCCCGTGAAACTTCTCGGTAGAGAAGACGCTAGCGTGTAAGTCCCTTCCAACTTTGTTTTAATCTCTGTTCTTTAAGTTTCCATGTTTGGATTTAACGTGCTGAATGTGATCGTAACTTCTCGTCACTGAGTTGATGAGGGCAGGGTCGTATTTTCCCTGTTCTTCTGTTGATCTAAGGTTTGGCCTGCGGTTTAATCCTCTCCTCCTGCACTCGAAGATTGGCATTATCAGTTTTGACCTGTTTTTTATGGGAGCTTTTGTATTTGATTAAAACTATTTATTACTTGATGATGCTTATATTATTTTTGTGCAAATCCTTTTTTAATAAAAAAAGAAAATATGCTCTGAAAAAAGTACATTATCATCCTCATGATTCATAAACGTTAATCTAAATCTGTTGGGAGAATGACAAAGTTGAATGGTCAATTCATCAGGATTAGGTGATTTACTAATTTTGCAAAGAATGTTGAGCTAAAGTGCCGTTAAATATTGACTGGAAATTTTCCTTTGAAAGCCAAGAGATTTTTAGAGGATTCCTTATTTTTGGGACAATGCATTAAGATGAACAATCTGAGAATAAGTTAAATGTTGCAAATGATATTCAGTGCCGCTAATCTTGTGTACTAGCTTGGGGTGTTGAACAATTTTATATTAGGAAACATACACATTTTCTTGTGATGGGCTTTTCTCATTTTGGTGGGTCTGTTTCTAACTGTTGTAACTATACAGGGATTGGTACAACTTAGAGAAATCCAAACGGGTAAAGGCATTTAGATGTGGTGAGTTTGATGATTGTATTGAAAGGGCTGAGGCATCCCAAGGAAATCCCTTAAAGAAAAGAGAGAAATATGCACGTCGAGAGGATGCTATTCTTCATGCCCTAGAGCTTGAGAAACAACAACTTCACAAAAAAAGACTGAAGTTGGGCATTAGATCAAAATATTTGGCTGTAAATAATGGCCTTCCAGAAAATTATTATGAAAATGACGAACTTGCAGATACTCACGAGTCTGGAGCTTTAAAACCTATTCCTGTTTCCTGGAAATCAGGCTCTCCTTTTGATGATGAGGATGTGGCTAACCCATTATACTCTCGGAAGGAAAAGCCCATGAGACAGTCTAGCCATGAAGATGGAAATTCTGAAATGTTTCAACGGATGAGAGGGCTACAGGATTTTGGACTTCGAACTGCTTCCTCGAAAAGAAAGCTTCCTGCATCTGTTTCACTTGCCGATAGTGATAACATTGTTCTTCCAAATCATGTTGGTAATAGCAGGAATCCCTTGACTGTGAAAAAAAAAAGATCACATAATGGCCCCATTGAGGAAACATTTGTTAAAAGGCGTGATAGACGACGACCACTTGTTCAAGTATTGCAAAGTAGTGCTAAATTGCCCTCGTTTGACCCTTTAATTTCACATGATGCTGCTGCATCCATGTCTATGCATGGGGAGAGGGTTGGTGCTGTATTTCGAGCAAAGAGGAGCAAATGTGTATATTTTCCAGCAGATGAGTACTTGAATAGAGTAGAATTTCCTCCACATGAGATGCAAGCATCTGGTCCATTGGACACAAACAACACATTCTTTCGATCATCTGGGGATGAAATGTCAGATTCATCGGAAGAAGATTGCTGTGATGAAAATATGGAGGAAGCAACAACTGCATATTCAGGTTCCTAAACGTCAACTCTTCTAGTTATGTTTTATTGTGGCATCCTGCATCACGGTTAAATATTTTATCAGAAACGATGTTATCTGGCACTTGTTTATAAGTAGAGAATAACGTTCATTTTCCATGTAGAAGGTCTGGCCCAGTAACCCAAAAAAAAAAGAAACTGTCCCAAGCAAAGATTTTGAATGCCTTTGTATACATGAAGGGGAAATTTGAAGCGAGAAATCTGGATCTGGTCGTATCTTGTTTTGAAGAAATTGCTCATATAGGGGCTATTTGGGTGTTGGAATTTTTTAGACACAGAAGTGAATTAATTCCATTGATTTACCGCCAGACTGAGAATTAAGGTTGGTAATGGAATTTTTTAGAATAAATTCAGATGTCGTGTTAAACCTATTTCTAAAACTCTACATTAACATAACTCTCTCTCCTGAACTTGGAGATGCACGTTCTTGATATTGTTGTGCTTGTATTAACGAGCCCTATCAACCAAGATCCTTAGTAATTTTGAATTTTTAAAATGGGCCCCACCAATATAATATGCTTTTTGAGACTCAAATCAATAGGAGGGGTAACAATTGAAAATTAATGGAATATTTGATTTCGAAGTGAGGGGCTGGGAACTGGAATTACCTCGCAAGGTGATTCGGTCATCATAGCCATTTCCAGCTAAAAACGGCTTGAAATGAATTTACAGGGGAAATTTTAATTTTGCCCACTTTCCGTACCCAACCACTATTTCGGTTATTCCGGAGGGAATTGGGGCCTACATTCCACATCCAAACAGCCCCATAATCTATGACTTGTTAGTGGAGTTGGAAAAGATGATTTAGCTTGAAGAGGACAAAAATCAGTAATTCGATTTTCCCAAGGAATCTCTTGCATTAAATTTGGTTAGGTTTTTATAGACCTAAAAAATTACTGTTTGGTAACTCCTAATACAACTCTAATAATTTAAAACGACTTGTAATATATATATATATATATATATATATATATATATATATATATATATATATATATATATATATATATATATATATATATATAAATTTTATTTATTTAATAGAACACTCCAATCTACTTCAAATAGGATCTCTACTTAGACGTGAACATCTCTTGACAGCAATTATCAGTCATCATTTCAAGTGCGCAAAAACTGCTCCAGTTTGAAAATCATAACCAAATCTCTCGATGTAGATATAATCCTTGTGTATATCACTAGGTTTATTTGGTATGGTTATTATATTAGCTCTTTCGCAGAATTTCTTCAACATTTGAATGTTCACAAAATGATGTTGGAAACTTGATATATTGGATCTATATTGTTACGTAGTGTATTCTCATGATTGTTGATTAATGTATACATTGTTATCAATTACTGGGTGCAAAAGGCAGGCTTTTACCTGATTAATGTAGTTTGTTTGGAATCAGTTATTTTCAGTTAAGTTGTAGCTGTTCCCTACATACATTATATTTTTCTGCATGTTTTTACGCATTACAGTATATTGAGTTCTTTGTTTATGAGTTGTAGAAGTGTTGAGTGCTACAACAAGAAATTTAAATACTGGCTATAGATACCCATCCACCTTCTGGCTAAGCAAAATGGTTGGAAGCAGGTTGGCATTCATGTGGGCACTTGGTGAATAGAATGTAATTTTCTTAAAGACAACTATCTTGGAAAAATCTAGTATTTCTCATTAATTGTCAGTGCTTGAACACGTATGCATCATATAGGAGTGGTTTGTCTGTTTGATTGTCATTTTTTAATCGTGTCGTGCTGGCATAATGTAGCTTCTTTCTTATTTTTCATCTACTTGCCAAAATAGGGGGTTATGGAAAACAAGTAGATTTAAGGGCATTTTGTGCATAATTATCATTTATTATTTTCTGCTAATAATAAATTTTTTTTCTGAACTGTTTGAGCGGAAAAGACAAAGAAGTTGGGATAATTAAGGAAACAGGAGCCTGTGGATGAAATGAGGAGGGAGTTTGAGGAAAAGGATAGTTATTCTGAATGAAACAGAAGTATGAGAGAATTATTAAAAAAACAAAATGCAGTTTAGAGTTCATTGACATGTAGGGAAGATGATGTTACTTTAGGGAAGTTAATGTGCATTTGAAGGATAAAACTAAGGATTGGAGAAAGAAAAACTTTTTTTACCTCTATTAGAATATTAACCTTTCTTTAGGCTCTCCAGTATAAATTCTATAGTCAAGACCATAAAACTGATATTTGCATATGAATATTGATGGTTCCTAGTATGGTTAAATATGTACACAGTACATCTTAGATAGCACAATAGTTGAAAGGACTCAATCTAATTGGGCCTAAGAACCGATGCTAGCAGTTAGTTTAATTGGGAACAAACATATATACCCAACTAGAAGATGATGTCAATGGTGCTAATGCTGATGCTGATGCTGATGATATATCTCTTGTTTTCTGTTAAAGAAGCTGCAGAAAATTTATAATTTTTTTTTTTGAACCTCAAGATATTGAATTTTTAAAGGAGGTTGTGAGAACCGTTGAGAACTTTTTATGCATTCTCCAAGAGATGGATTGCTGAAATTCAATTAAAAAGGTTATACCGTGTATAAGTTACTGCTCATTCTACCTGTACAATTTGCATTTTATGATTCGGATTCATGTCACTCATGGTTTTTGGTGTAATCTGCAGAATTTGCATATACCAAGTTTGTTTTTATATTTGGATAGCTTCTTTCTAATTTTTGCGGAATGGTTATGACTATAGGCTGGTTTTATAATGTTCTCATTAGGTAGTGTTACACTGCAAAGTTTGAAATTTGTGAAACTTTAAATGTTGGCTCCTATACAACCTTGTCACCAGGGAGGATGGAAATAGTGTCCTTCCAATAGGGAGTCCACTTGGAATCAGTCTAATCTGATATATCAACTCTGTTCATATCGTTGGGGTGGGAGGTGCATTTTATTGGGCGGGAAATTAGTGGAACCCGATCAGAATGGTTTTTTTTTAAATCCTCCCCCTAGCTGCATGTGGCCATGACAGTGTGCCCTTTCAAACATGGAGTATTAAAACCCCATCCTATCTTTATGCATATTTTGTTTCTTCTATTTTGTTGCATTCTGACAACTCTTCTCATTATCTAGACTCTTTTGTTGGTTGATCTTCAGATTCGGCTCAAGTGCTTGCAGTGAGGGAACCCTCAAACTCTGGTAACAGTGCTGGAAAGGGGCAAATGCAGGAACTTGAAGATTTTGATGAGTCAGCTTTGTCTAGTTATTGCTCTCATTCTCACATGTATGAGCAGACTTCTGGTATCTCAGCAGATGTGGCAGGCTCAAAGTGGCAGTTGAAAGGGAAACGGAATATTCGCAATGCATTTAAGAGACCTTCAGAGGTAATGGACACCAATCATTCTTCTGCTGCTGAGAAATGCAACGGTTCCAATCAAGTGACAGTTTATGACAGCAAGAAGAACACCTTGATGAAGAGAACTAGCCAAAGGGCCCTGGGAGGAGCGTTGTATGGTAGACGAGATGACCCAATATATGATTATTATTATGATGATGATGATGAAGATGAAGATGAAGATGAAGAGGATGATGATGATGGTGATGGTGATCATGTCAATGAAGGTGATGGTTTGGCAGAAAATGATTTGATTGATAACTCATTAATAGAATATGGAAGCAACAGATATCCATTCATGTCTAAGATGCATTCTAGACAAGAAATAAGTGACGATGATACTACTGATTTGGATGATGACTCTGAACCTGGTCTCAGAGGATACTGGGGAGAGTCTGATGAGTGTTTCAACCCATATTATGTTGGTCATCTTGGCAACAGTTTAAATATGCTTGTGGATGTTGATCTCAAGGTCCAAGTGAGTTATAAACGGGAGCAGGTGCCACTTGTTTCCCTCATGAGTCGATTGAATGGAAAGGCTATTATTGGTCACCCATTACAGGTAGAAAAGTTGGAAGATGGTTCCTCTCAACTCTTGTTTCCCAGGAATGACATAGGTGAGGGACCATTGGCATATGATGATGATGATGGAAATTCAGGACTTCAGCCAGTGTGGCGAACAGCCAGAAGGACAGTCATGCATCGTGTTCCACGGTCTCATCCATCTTCTGCATTTGATGCTGATGAAACTGACCTTGCTCAGTACTCAGATATCGAACATAGGTCAAAATCTTATGTTGGTTCTTTTAATAATAAGGGCAGACCAGTGAAGAAAAATAGTTCTCGCTCACAGGGTGCCCTTTCTGAGAAAAAAATTTCAAAAAAACAGTTGAAAAAAGTAAGCCTGTCCAGTCAAAAGACAAGAACACTCTCTTCAATTGCCACTGAACAGAGGCTTAGTGATTACATTCCAGCAGCTAAAAGTGACCGACCCGTCAAACCGGAGGGTGTGACACCAATTGCATGTGTCCCGGTGAAGTTAGTCTTCAGTAGAATAAAAGAAGCAGTTGGGAAGGTACCATCCTTACCAGAAAGAAAGTTGTCATAGGAGTTTTGGCAGCACATTTCTAGACAGTTCTTTTATGCAAATGCCGAAAGTGCCCTACCTACATGGCAGGATTATCATCGGTTTACTTATGTCAGTGTTCTCATGTTTCAAGTTGACAACGTTCAATCTCCCGTTTATACTCGTGGGAGGAAATTAGTAGCTGAACAGTTATACATCCTTTCTAGTGACCCAATGTAAATCTTGTTTTAGCATAAAGTTCTGTATGTAATTTATTTGAAACTGCTTCTGGGAAATTGAAGACTAGGAGTAGAGTAGTTGGATACACCTCAAGATAATGATATCTTTTAGTAATGAAGTTCAGGAAATGAGCTGAAGTTCAATTTGAAGATATGGCTCACGAGTTGTAAAATAATTAGCTTTTTGAATTTTTTATCGAGCACTCATCAATGGGGTGAGGAAACATGTAGCATGTGATTAGTGTAGAAGCAGAAACTATCCTATATTTACCGGCCGTGGATGTTTATTCACGTGTACAATATTTTGTTCTTCTTCTTAATAAGTTAGTAACCTTTTAAGAAGACTTTGGGAAGAGTTTTTCTTATTAATGGTTTTTTTTATCTCCTATATAATTGTTTGCATATGCTTATGAGAGGTAGTGTGTAGTTCCTTGATACATTTGATAGGTTTTATTACGACCCTGTGCAACTGGAATAAGGACCCAAACATCAAATGCGTGTTTGGTAGGTGATGAGACTATTAGCATTAGTGGTGTTTGAAAATGGAACTCATCAATCAATCCGGCGCACGTGCGAATCAGGGGATTTTTTCGTTTCTTTTCTTTGTTTTGTTTCGTGGTAATTTAAAGGCAGCCAAGTGCGCCCCAGGTCCCAACCATGTCATGCCTTATAGAAAGCAGATCCATCGCGGCTTACGGCAGGCATCCTGAGGATCGTAATAGCTATAATCAATAGTAATGCTTCCGTCCATTTTCATTGCCTATTTTTATTCTTTATTTTGTTTTTTGTTTTTTCGATTGACACAAGTCCCACCTACGAGAAGAGGAAAGATACACAGACCACGGGGAGGTTTTCCATGCCACTTTCTCATATGGAAAGTGGCTTTTAAATCCTCTACAAGTTCTTTTTAAAAATAATAATGAGATTAGGAGTCAACTTTGATAATAAAAAAAATAAGTTAATTTTAAAAAAAATAAAAAATTAATTTCAAGTAAAAAAGGGAATAATTTTAAAGTGACAGGGGGTTTCTGACGATGTTTGATTGGAGAAGAAAGTAACTTTTCACCCACAATATGACAAATAAAAAAGAGACTAAAATACCAAATAAGGGGCTCTTTGGATGCCATGTGGGAAAGTGGCTTTTAACGCCTAGAATGTCCTTTTTTTTTTATGATAGTCTATTTTAATATAAAATAAGCTAAAAATTATATTTTATGACAATTTAAACATAATTGACCCAAAATCTCATTTTTTTAAAGAACCCTCCTCTCACCATCATTTTACTTAGTTTCTTCTTTATATTTGAGGATATTTTTGCCATTTTATGCACAAAAATTAAAACTGAGCTGATATGCATTCCTCTATAAAAATTATTAAAATAGAGAAAACAAACATAATCTCATTTTAATTTATTTTTTAGAAAGAAAAATTATTAAAATTTTAACTTCCATATACAAGATAACCTCCTTTTATACTCCATTCGTTTTACAAATAAATCCTTCATTTGCCCTTACAACAATTAAACAATAATATGCTCAGTTTTGTATGTGTTGTATACAAGTGTTTGATATAATTCCTCAACCCACACTTTTAAACTAGGATATACGGCCTGCATCATTTTTCTTTCTTACTTAAAAAGCCCATTTCCATTCTTCAAAATATATTTATTTTTTATTTAATTTTTTGAAAAGAAAAGAGCCTTCCTAATTCTTATTTAAAGGGTATCCGAATGAGCGCTAGGAAGAGGGTGCGTGAAAGGAAATCTTAATTGCCCATTCTCTGATTGAAGTTGACACCTTCTAATTCTTTTTTTGTTTTGTTTTTAGAACCCAAAAAATGCCTCTACTAGCTGAAATGCCATCCTATCACCCAAAAGGGCGACTAATTGAACTAGGAAAGAGAAAAGAACGAGTCTTTCACTGGGTCCAAAACCTGATGCAAGTATGCAACGACAAAATGCACATTCCATTAGCATACCAAGAAAGGAACTGAAAAGGCAAATTTTTAATTTTTGATCGGACAGAAAGTTTGACAAATGCAACACAAAAACTAGAATGAGATAAGGAGGAAGTCAAGGAAGGAAGGTGCCACAACGAACTCCGGAAAGCAGACAGTCCACGATTGGGGAAGGGAAAGACAGAGACTGCGCCAGCCCTTGAGACGCAAGGAAAATGAACAATTCCGTACTCTCTCTCTGACTCGATGCCAATTGAGCAGGCCCCCACATTGTGCCTGCCCGTCCGTCCGTCCGTCCGTCAACTCACTAGCCAAAATAGCTGCGAATATGCCTTCCCCAGATTCATCTCTCGAGATGGCCAAATTCAACATACCATCTCATTTCAAAATCCCCCTCCTCCTCCGGTTCCGTTTCCAACGGAGGGCGGCGGCAACTAGAGGAGGCGACGAGCCAAAAAAAATACTCAGTATAGTAGAAGCGAGGAGGGAAAGGGTGATGCCGTTAGTAGACGGGAACCGTTAGTCGTACGCCCCTTTTGTCCTGTTACGGACCACGGAGTGAGCTGAGGTAGGTGACAGAAAACGGATAAAGTAATGCTGTCTTCCCCACCAGTCCTCCTCTTCCATCATTCACTATAAAATCTCCTTTGCCCACTCCTCTTCCCTTCCCATTTTAGCACTCCCCAATTTCTCTCTCCTCCATTTTTTCTATTAAGTCTCTTCTCCTATTCTCTAGCGACTCTGTTGTATGGCAGCCAACTTGCAGGGGCGCGGGATCGCCAGCGTCGGGAAGCGATTCGTCGGTCGGCTCCGGACCGATTACTTCCGGCCGCCTCTTGCCTCTTCTGCTGCTTCTGCCAGGTACCTCCTATTTTTCTCTTTCACCTCGTTTTATTTTCTGGAATCTGGATCTCGTCTTGCCTTTTTTGTTGATGTCCACTTTTGCCCGCTCTCGCGGATCGCTTTTAAAACTCGGGAGCTGCCCAACCATCATCTGCTCTGCACCTGCTCTAATATGCCTTTGTTTATCCTAATCTACTTTTCTCCGCCAAACACCTTCCTCCTCCTCGTCCTGCCTTCGCTTTTGCTGGAACTTGTCTTTGATCATTCTCCCAACCACCTCACCTAACACTGTATGTTGGGGAATTGGGATATGGGACCTACACAGGTACAAATAGTAGTTGCAGTCACATCCTCTCAGTGTTGGATTTATCTCATTCCCCTTCCCTTTTTCATTTCACAAGAAAAATGAGATGGTAAAGTCGCCTTGTGAAGGGTCAACAAAGTTAACTAGCAAATAGCCTTTTCTCTCCCTCTCTCTCTCCTCCTTATACATACACACTTGATGATGGCTGTAGCAACAGTGACTAAATTTGCATTATATCCCCTTCAGAAACAAGGAACGTGCTTGCTGATTTGGTAGTCTTCCATTTCACAGCTGGGGTGATTGATGGTGAATTTTGCAGGAGAAGCGCGCACGTCTCCTCCTACGACAAGAACCCGGACGAGTCGGTGCGCCCGGCGGTGGTGCCGGACGATGTGATCCAGCCGCACTCCGACAAGTACTGGGGCCCCCACCCGACGACTGGAGTCTTCGGTCCCGGCCAAGAGCCTGCCGCTACCGTTGCTGCCACTGAACATCCAGCTGCTCCAGGGGATGGTTCGGTGCTGGAGCAGCAAGTCTGGTTTCGCCCTCTGGAGGACGTTGACAAGCCCCAGTCCACCTAAGATTGGTCGCACAACTTCCACCTGCCCGAGAGGGAGACTCAGAGAGTCCTTTGTCTCCTTCTCACTTATCTTTTTTACGTATCCAGTATATTTGCCTATTATCCAGCTGAACATCTGGTTAATATTGCTGTAAGAAAGGCCTAGTACCGTGCCGTGCTATTGTGCCTGTATCATGCTCTTGTCGTTACACCAAGAGCCGGGATCACCGGAAGCTAAAGCGTACAGCTTTGTACTCTGCGTTTGGTGGTTGGTTGGCTGGTTTATATACATAAATAAGAATGAGCTTTCAGCTTGTTGGTTGGCTTATACATCTTCACAAAGATTGATTCATTGGCTCCTATCCGTTTAATTTGTTGCATCTTTTAACTTTAAGTTTGTTGGTTGCTTGGTAGGTAGGTTTATATACATACATAAGAATGAGCTTATAACTTGTTGGTTGGTTTATACATCTTTACAAAGATTGATTAATTGCCTCCTATCCGTTTAATTTGCTAGCCTAACGTGTAAGTAAGAAGCAATCACCAAAAATCCCGACAGGAACAGGTCCCTTCTTTGAAATGGTGGAAGCGGTTTCGATCTCTCACAACTATCTCTCGCCAGAAAACCTTAGAAATGAATTTTGTCAGTGTATGGCAATCGTTACAAACACGAAGGTTCTTCACCACCCTCAGTGGCATCCCGGCGCCTGTGCTAATTAACCCCAGAGCAATCGCCAACCTTTCACTGTGGAAACACAAGGCGTGCTCTTCCTCCTCCTCCGCCATATTAGTTAAAGCATCCATGGCAGAGGGTACATAGCCCTGTTGCTTCGCACGCCCAACCATTTCCTCCAACATCATATGTATCTCCGTCCTCTTTGGGTGAGATTTATCTCCTGCTCGGAATTCATGCACCACACCGTCTAGTTCGATCATACTGCACCCTGGTGTCTTCTTCACCCTCTGCATTTTCATCTCCTTTCTCACATTCACTGCATCCCACAGCCTATTCGCTGAAGCATATATGTTCGACATAAGCACATATGCTCCATCCCGATCAGGCTCCAGCTCCAGGAGAGTTTTCATGATCCTCTCCCCGAGCTCGACCTTTTTATGGACCCGACAAGCTCCAAACAGAGCTCCCCATACGTAGGCATCCGGCTGAATTGGCATCTTCCTTATAAACTCCTCTGCTTCTTCCAAGAGCCCTGCTCGGCCTAGTAGGTCAACCATGCATCCATAATGCTCTATCTGAGGACTGAGACTGTACAATTTCGACATGTTATCGAAATGTTCTCGACCCTCTTCCACCAACCCGACATGGCTGCAGGCTGATAGAACTCCTACAAAGGTCACCGCGTCTGGTTTTATCCCAGCAGTGGACATCTCGGAGAAGAGTCTCAATGCTTTCACCCCTTGCCCATGCATAGCAAATCCAACGATCATAGCTGTATAAGAATACACATCTCTAAACTTCATCTTGGCGAACACCTCCCTGGCCTGGCTTATGCTGCCACATTTTGCGTACATATCTACTAACGCATTGCCAATGAAACCATCTTCGCGAATGGAGTTCTTCCGGACGTAGGCATGAATCCACCTGCCTAATTCGAGGGCCCCCAGATTTGCACATGAGTTGAGCACACAGACTAATGTGACATCGTCGGGTTCCACTCTCTCTGCTTGCATTCTCCGAAACGCGGCTAAGGCTTTCTGGAATTCCCCTTGCTGGGCAAGCCCCGAAATCAGCGCGTTCCAAGAAACCACATTTCTTTCAGGCATCGCCTCGAACACCCGGTAAGCGAATTCAGCATCCCCACACTTCAAGTACATGTCGACCAGAGCGTTTCCCACAAACACGTCCACAGGCAACCGGTTGTCCTCGATGTATCTGTGTATCTTCCTGCCCAGGTCTAAATCACCCAGTTTTGAGCAAGCAGAAAGAACAGTGACAATGGTTAACTCGTCCGCCACTAATTCAGCTTCTCCCATCTCCAGAAAGACCCGAATGGCTTGTTTTCCATTGCCTACTTTCGCATACCCAGAAATCAACGTGGTCCAGGAGACAAGGTCCCGCTGTGTACTTCCGTCGAAAAGCTTCTGACAGGAACCAGTTTCACCACAGACTGCATAAACCCTCATCAAAGTGTTATTCACGTAAACGTCCGACTGCAGCGCAAGCTTGGCGGCCTGGGCATGGAGAGCTGCCCCCTGTGCCAGCGCCCGGGAGTCCGCGCACGCCTTGAGGAGAAACGGAAGCGTGAAATTGTCAGGAAGGTAGCCAGTCTCCAACATCCTACGATAGAGAGACAGGGTCCGGGCGAGGCTTTTCCCGCGGGAGGAGAAGCCCCGAATGATGGTGTTGTAAATATAGTGGTTGGGGCTGTGGAGGGTGCGGAAGAGCGCGTGGGCGTAGTCAAGGTCGCCACGGGGGGAGACAGCGCAGAAGAAGAGGAGTTTGCTGAGGACGAGCTGGGTCTGCAAGGCCCTATTTTTTATGACAACTGCGTGGATTTGCTTGAGCTCGGGCATGGATTTGCAGGCTTCAAGTCTGTGGAGAAGGAAAGGAAATTGGTGGAAAGCGGTGGTAGTATTACAGATTGGGGAAGACTGGATGTGGGTGTGGAAGGGAGATGGCAGAGATATCATGGCGCGACACTGCGGGGACTCTGCAACTCCAAAGCAAAGAGGAATAAGACAGAGCATTTGTTCTGTTTTGTCCCTAAAAATAAACGTGGATAATTTTTAATCACGCACCAACAACAACAACGTCGCTTTGGCCGAGTGGTTAAGGCGTGTGCCTGCTAAGTACATGGGGTTTCCCCGCGAGAGTTCGAATCTCTCAGGCGACGAATGGTTTCGTTTTTCTGTCATTCTTTTTTTTTTGAAGGATCCTTCAAGCTTCAACTGGATTTGGGCTTCAGCGCCATTGATGACATTATCCTGCTTCCTCATCATTTGCTTCTGATATGTATTCCTTCCCCGCTTTCCTGTAAAGAAGCCGCCTGTAATTGAATAATGCTTGCAAAAGTAAAGCTGAAGCAGAAACGACTATTTTTAACTAACAAGCAGCATCAGCATGCCCAGTTCAGAAACGAGCAGTCGAGCAACGACTATGTCAGCTCCCTGTGCAAGCAAAAACTCTTCCGCCCAGCTCTGGATGCCTTTCACTTTCTCCGAACCACTACCCATTTCGTAATATTCCCCTCCACCTACGCCCACCTCCTCTCAGCTTGTGCGTCCTTGAAGTCTCTGCACCACGGCCAGACGGTCCATGATCATCTTCTGCATTCGGATTCCGAAGCTGACGTCGTTTTGAACAACCATATCATCAACATGTATGGAAAATGCGGTTCCACTGCACATGCCCGCCGCGTCTTCGATACAATGCCGGAAAAAAATGCGGTTTCCTGGGGTTCTATGATCGCTGGCTACTCACACAACCATTGTGATATGGAGGCTCTTGATTTGTACACTGCCATGTTACGTATAGGCCTTTCACCTGATCACTTCACCTTGGCTAGTATAATTAAAGCGTGTTATGGCTCGGCAGAGAGTGGGTTGGGTAAGCAGTTACATTGTCACGTGATAAAATCCGAATTCGGGTTCCATTCTGTCGTTCAGAATGCTCTTATTGCTATGTATGCAAAGTTTGACAGCATTCAAGATGCAGTTACCGTATATGAGAAAATGGAGGAAAAGGATTTGATATCTTGGGGTTCAGTCATTGCCGCCTATTCCCAGCTAGGTCATCATTTTGAAGCTTTATGCCATTTCAGGGAGATGATTTCTTTAGATGTTCATCGCCCCAATGAGTTCATCTTTGGGAGTGCCTTCAGTGCTTGTGGATCTCTGTCGCAATTGGAGTATGGTAAGCAATTACATGCTCTGTGCATGAAATTTGGGTTTGGTGGAGACCCTTTTTCCGGTTGCTCACTTTGCAACATGTATGTAAAATGTGCAAGTATAGAGTCTGCCAAACAAGCTTTTTACCAGATTGAGATGCCTGATTTAGCATCATGGAATGCAATCATAACTGGCCTTTCTTACACCAATAATGACCATGAAGCCATGTATTTCTTCTCAAACATGAGGACTCTTGGCCTGAAACCCGATTATTTCACCATTTCTTGCCTACTTTGTGCTTTCTCAAGCTGTTTGTCTTTTCAGGAAGGCCAACAGGTTCACTCTTTCATTCTTAAGACAGGATTTGTTGTAGATATTCAAGTCCATAATGCTCTGCTTAATATGTACGTTAAGTGTTCAGAACTTTCTAATGTCTATAAAATTTTTGAGGAGATAAAAGGACGCTGGGACATAGTTTCTTGGAACACACTATTAACAGCATGCATTCGACATAATCAACCAAATGAGGTTCTCCGATTAGTTGAACCAATGCAAGTTTCAGCAATAAAATTTGATCAGATTTCATTAAGTATCACATTAGTTGCTTGTTCAAGTTTGGCTACTTCGGATGTGGGGAGCCAGGTCCATGCTTATGCCATGAAAAGTGGGTTAGACTTTGATCTTTCAGTTGCAAACAGCTTGATTGACATGTATGCAAAGTGTGGATCACTTGATGATGCAAATAAGATGTTTAAATTAATTAGCAATCCTGATGCCATATCCTGGAGCAGCTTGATCATGGGGTATGCACAGTTTGGGTATGGGAGAGAAGCTTTAGAACTCTTCAGTGCCATGCAAGCCTCGGACATTAAGCCAACTGCTGTAACTTTTGTAGGTGTCCTTTCTGCTTGCAGCCGATTTGGCTTGGTAGATGAAGGATTGCACTATTTTAATGTTATGGTAATGGAGCATGGGATTTCACCAACGAGGGAGCTCTGTTCATGCATGGTGGATCTACTTGCCAGCGTGGGTTGCTTAGAAGATGCAGAGAAGTTCATTACTCAAATGCCCATTGAACCTGACATTATAGTGTGGAAAACATTGCTGGCTGCATGTCGAGTTCATAAACATGTTGAAATTGGAAAACGTGCAGCAGAGAATATTTTGAAGCTGGATCCAACCAATTCAGCAGCTTATGTTTTGCTGTGCAACATATATGCCTCCACTGGGTGCTGGGATGAGGTAAGGAAAATGAGAAAACTGATGAAAAGTAGGGGTGTGGAGAAGGCTCCAGGTCAGAGCTGGATTAAGGTTGGTGGTGACGTCCATGTTTTTTCTGTAGAAGATCGATCACATTTCAAGTCGGACATGATACATGATACAATTGGGAATCTCTTCTTGCAAATGAGGGATATTGGTTATCTGCCTAACAGAACATTGACTTGAAATATTTGTGAATTGGCTTCAAAGCGTCTACAGCTTGCTGACATATTGATTGCTTCATAAGATTCTTATCTGCATTTTTTACCTGAGCACCAACGATGCAGGATCACCTCCTTTCACAACATTGCACATACGGTGTAAGCTCACCTTCGCTTCAGCTTTTGTCACCTCTTTCTTATCAACTGCAGTGCTTGTTTATAAGGTCTTTTTAGATAGATGAAGGTAAATAGGCTGTAGTTATTTTGTAAATTTTTACCTGTACAAATTCTGATATCAGCCCCCACCCACGTTACTTTTATTTTCTTCTGTCTCAATTTAAAAACTAAATTTTACCATTTGTGCTGTTACAAATTGCTAGGATATTTCATGGGATCACTCAATAAGCAGAGGGCTTTGGTTAGTAGTTTATCAGTGCTATAAATCACATTGAGGTATGAGGCTACTTTAATCAACGAGCTTGTTTATTCTTTTCTTTATTTACCTGCATTTGACATGTAACAGTTGGCAGCAATAATTTAGGAAAATATCCAATTGGACTTAATGACAATAGTTTAAAGTTTGGTGCGAATACTAATAGAACAATAATGTAAAAATTGTTAGCGATCATTCATGTTTGCATGGCAGTCAGAACAACACAAGTTTTACATATTATCACTTATCAGTCATAACAAAATGGAACAATGTACAGTTATTCTTTGTTATAATTTCTGTTAATGTTTTTAGAGTACTATTTCAATCCTAGGTTATTTGAAGTTACTTTGTGATAGGTTGAGGCACTTTCGACCTGAATATAGGATTCAATGTTGTGAATGACCTCAAGCAGATTTTGCTTCACTGTGATCCTGGACATATGAGTTTATTAGGTGAGGTTGGGAAACCGAATTTGATGCTATACCACAGGTTTGTGGGGCTTCCTTTTTTCATGATAAAACATATGAAGGGAGAGGTGGAGTTGACCGATCACAACATATGAATTTTGTGAGACAAAATCTTATTAGCTTTTATTCCATTTTTATGAGTTGAATGACAACCAGTTCCTCTATCAAGACCCAAAGTAGAACTTGGGAAATGGTGCTCCACCATCAAATGATACATTGAGTTCTGATGCAACTGAACTAAACCTGATCATGTGGTCTTCTTCATTTCGTATATTAGACAGTAAAACTTGAAAAGGGAGATTTTTGGGTTCATTTCAGAGCGGTGCATCTAATTATGGGAAACTGGCTATAGCCAGTCAACACCCAGCTTTTCAACTGGTTGACTGGCTGCAGCTGGTTTCCATTGCCCCAGATCCCTCTGCAATATGTGCCTCATCTTGGGCTCATTGCAAAGGGGCACATTTAAGAATCTTCCATGGATGCTGAGCTAGGGTACCTTTGATGCGAAAATGTCATTGCAACTTCCAAGATATTCGCTACAGCTTCTTCTTGATCTTCCGCCATGGATGGATCACTCATTCTGTTTGAGTCAGGTGGCATGTACTGATTTCATCTTCTTCCTTGTGAAATCCCCTAGCTCTCCTCTTCTCTGTTGTTCACCAGGTTTCCATTTTCTTATCTTGAATCTCTCAGCTCCATATCTACTTCGATATGTAATCAACTTTCTTTCATATTGATGTGTGTTTGATTCCTAATTCTTTCATTTTCAACGTCATTGCATCTGATCAATTCTCAGAATTTTCTCATCTCATAGTCTTTTGTTTTGGTACTTGATCATGGCAAACTTAGATCTGTCCATCAAATTTCTTGTTTCACATCTCCCTTCTCTAAGTGGACTTCTTCGTGCCAAAGAAATATTATCTAGAGCAGCAATGCATGATGATTAACCTTGTGCATTTCCCATTCAGTCAAAACAAAAGCTTCCTGATGTAGAACAGAATTCTACATGCGAAGGATAGCAAATGGAGACAGTTAAGAAAAGGGAAACAAGAGGAGAAAGAGAAAAAGGGTGGGGGGAGGGATAACTTTTCTATGTAATCACCACCAGAGAACACTGCCGGAATCGACACATCACACATCACCGTGTATTGCTGGAATCAACACCAACCAAAATCTCTTTCAGCAGAGAACACAGTATTTTTTTCTTTCTAAAATCATCATAGGCTGTTTTCATTAAGGACTACGGACTATAGGAAATAAAGTACCGCACAACACTTTCTAAACTTAGGGAAATGAAATGAAATCTAAAGTTCTCAATCAATTAAAATCTCTACTTGAACCCTTACTTAAATTAAAACTCTTTAATAAGGTAATTTATTACCTAAATAAACATGATAAATCAAATCTCTAATCCCATATATTCATATTAGTTGGGGCCCACGTATGCATCCGCATCACTTCCTCTTCTTGATAACTGCCCTTGTCAATTGTCATGAGTCAGTTCTTCTAGTTGATGCCAAAAGGTTCAATAGCCAGAGAAGGATTAGGCATGGGAGGCCACTTTGGGAACAATTG
The DNA here is from genome assembly GCA_035235625.1 of Saururus chinensis. NCBI lineage: Eukaryota > Viridiplantae > Streptophyta > Magnoliopsida > Piperales > Saururaceae > Saururus > Saururus chinensis. The sequence goes on from CP141146.1 coordinate 1,002,187, forward strand.
GCCATCAGAAAAACCTTGATCTTTCTGTGGGATCAGATCATACCCCATAGCTAGTGAAGATACAAAGTCGGGATTTGAACTGTATTTATGATGTCAATATGACACAAGTCGTGGGAAACAATGACATCCAAAACCGTTGAGAAAGGCATAATCAGGTTTACTTCCAATGGGCAATTGGTGGTGTTTTGATGTGGCACAAGTCAAAAGTGCCCCTGGGATCTGAAAGAGCTGAAAATCGCATTTGATAATGATGGGGGTATTTTGGACTTTGTTGTAAGGCTGAGTTGGCAAGTTCAGCTGAAAACGACTTACCAGACTTAACTGGGGATTTCAGCTGAAAGAAAACAGGGTAGAAAAAGAGGGTAGATCCAGAAATATTGGTAGATGATTCCTTTCAAATTTCGAATGAATGAATTGAGTTCTTTGTGGAACTTGAGATCGTTGCAGTCTTGTAAATTTGAGTCATTGTTCATGTATGTGAATGGTTTTGTAAGTCCCTGTAATTGTTGGACTACTATACCGTGAAATTCATACTCTGTTTTTTGTTTTGTTCTTCCTAACAAAACTTTTGAACTAATGATTCCTTGTTTATGCTGAAGTTTGAATTATAAATTAGAAATAATTCAGTACATTGCTTCAATATTTGAATACAAGTTAGCAGAACAACTTTTCCACTTAAATACATCGAATTTGATATAATGCCAGTTAAACTGATTTCTTTGTCAATGTTCCTGAGAGATTAAGTGAAAAACTAGAGTTCTAAGAGAGGAAGAAGAAACCCTAAAATATTTATCTTTTTACATTGCCAAAGAAAAGAAAAAGAAAGAAGAAGCCTTTAGTCAAGCTCAATTGCAAAATACTTAAATACCCTCACTTTAAGTTAAGGGTTGGCTAATTACAAAGTAAGAATAAATATAAACGATATAACTAACCCTAATACATTGAATACTACTAAAGACTTTGGACAAATATAAAAGAGAGCAAGTATACTACTATAACAGTTCCAAGTCCACAAAAGACAACAAAACATACTGATTTCTTGACGATATGATATATGATAGATCCAGGTAATTTGAGGCGGAATCAACTGAATCTTACACAAATTCAGTACAAAAATAGCTCCTAAGTATATACATAAAGAATCTCTAAAGACCAGACATTATTCACTCTGTCTTTTCTTTTTCTTTTAGATATTGAAATCTCCTCAGAGGGACCAGGGGCAGATACAAGAGTTCAGGTGAGGAGGGCAGCCTTCACGGACATTTTTTTTTAAGAAGAAATCAAGTCAAGTAAATTAATTTGTTTATAGTAAACATGTGAACATTGGCAGCCATAACATTACGGACATCTAAAAAATTCAAGTTGGCTAAATTAATTTGTTTAGGGTAACCAGTTCCCATTGGCAGCCCTGTACACATTTTTTCAAAAAAATCAAGTTGTCTTAGATTAATTTGTTTCCTAATCCTGGCGACCCTTCATCTTGGTGTATATATATTCTGTTTATATCAAGTTTATTCTACTTCTAGCCTGAGATTAGCGCACAAGTAAAATCACAACGTTCCTTCTTCCTGTGTGAGGCTGCAAACTGGTAACAACATAATTTTTGCTTGACATTTTAATTGAAGAATCAATATAATAGACGCGTATTTAAGTGAGGAAATGACATACACTGGAGGAAACATACAAATCAGAAAAGAAATTTCTCATTCAATTTTTTTCTACAGATAGCACTTGAGGTACTCCCTTACATGGACGTATCAGACCTCTGGATAGAGCTATGTAGCCTCTTCACCATGCTCCCCTATTTCGAAATTTGTGAGACACCCCTCGTAGCAGACATGATAGTAATGTGTTAGCCCTAGCTACCTCCTCCGCATAATGCTAATCTGAACGCTTAAGATATTCCATATTAGTGTAGTCACATTTGTAATTAAAGTCTGCCTTGATTTGAATCACCGTATTTAGTTAAAAGGCCACGAATTAGTTGCAGCTTGAATGTTGTAGGTGTTACTATTTTCAATTATATAACAAAAAAAAGGTGTTACTGTTATCTGAGATGACTTGTCACAAGAGATTATGGCCAGGAAGTCCTGAGCGGAAATGCAAGTCTTGTTGAGCTCCTTACCGATGACTTTCTCCCAGATTTAGACCATCTCTCACTGAAAGAGGATGTTTTCCGAGGGTTGCAGGTAAAGCTTCTTGTTTAGGAAAGTGTTTTTTATGTTTTACATGGACAATGAACTAAGCGTAAGGGTGTTAACGAGGCAAGTATTATAAAATTTTAGAGTGTTCACGCTTTAGCTTAAAACTTTAATTTCAAGCTTAAATAAAGTTCAAGTTGAATTTAACTTGAGTCGAGATGCTATATTCTATGATCATTGTTTAGTTTTATAACTAGTGACCTAAAAGTATTTATAGAAAAATTATTAAAACTAACCTAGTTAGTAATTGGTATAATGTGTTAATTTAGAAAATTAAATAAATTAATCTTTGTTGATTCTAATTTTTTAATTTAGACTACTAATATATAACGGGGGAGTAAAATTTTATAAAAAATAGTTTTAAATCTCATTAGACATATTATATGATTCTTTTAACAAAAAGTCTCTTATAGTTATACATAAAAAAAAGTTAAAATAATATATTTTATAAATAGAGTTAAAATTTAAGAGATATAAAATCTATATATAAATAATATATTTAATATAAATTTAAAGTTTTATTGATCTTTGAACCGAGCCGCGTATGTATATATATATATATATATATTGGAAAATGTACGTCTCCTATATGCTGGTCATGAAACTCGCGCTTTTATCTCGTCTACAAACCCATTGGCACAGGTTCTCACGGTCATGGGAGTGAACGACTTGGAATTGGAAGGCTCCGGGACGGGAGCAGATTTTTGTGGGGCCCATCCTTTGAGAATTCTCTTTCAATCCCCGGTGGTCTTACCTACATGGGACCCACGTGGGACCCGCATTTAATGGCTCACGCGTAACATAAATGAATGATGCCCTGTAGGGGTCACATGCAATTATTAATTCCCTTCTATATACAGTATATCATATTATTAGTAAATTAACGGATGTCCATGTGGGGTGACACATGTTACCGTACGTGTATTGTTGATTTCAAATAACAACAACTGCTGTGCAATTCAGACTCATTGTCAGTAAAAATTGCTTTCAAAAGAAGCTTAACAATATATAGATAAAATCCTAAATGAATCTCACAGTAATATAATATTTTATCGGTCCTAAATTAATAATTTTATTTAATAAAGATATTTATTTTATATTAGTAATTTCATTTTATCCCATTCAAGTGATTTGATATATGGGTTGGTAGTAGAGTTGATCATGTTAATCTAATTTTTCTACACGTTATCACGGCCAGCTCCATCTCCATCTAGAAAAAACATGACCAAAGAAAAAAGGACAAATCAAGAAATTATTGAGAGTCCTCAACCCGAGGACCCAAGTAAAATAAAAGGGCCTTCACAAAAAAAGAAGAAGAAAGAGTTAAAATAAAAGGGCATGTCACAGAGGGTTCCTGACGTGGTTATTATGTGAGGATGCTATCATCAATCTTGTAGCTTAGAGTTGATCTGTACCCAACAATGCCAACTACTTTACTAGAGGCATGCCATGACTTGTTACGCATCTGACATGTAGTGCATGTGGTATTTTGAATGCAGATCACGACCATATATATATGTTGAAAAACGACCAAAGTTACCAAAAAAACAAAGACCAAAGTAAGTTGTCGTTAAAGCGGTGTGAAAATCAATCCTAGCTTATTGTCAGATGCAGATTTCTCATTATCATCCTCTAAATTGGCAACCTGAAATATCGTTTATTTAGCAAGTTTTCTCGCGGCCGGTCCAGTATGTGTAGGGAGGGGGCAAGACTGGATTAATTGCCAATGTCCACAAACAGCCCCTTAGTTAAACATACACTCGAACACACTTCTTCTAGTGGAAGCATCCAACTGACAAGCAGAAAACAGTTTAATGGGAGATTTTTGTCAACGAGACATTTTGAATTGTGACATATTTTAATTAGCAATTCTTTGATGAGTAAAAGTCTCTTCAGAGGTAGCGTTTTAGATACTCATTCACACGAACATATCTGACATCCGGGTAGAGCTTTGTAGCCTCTTCTCCATCTTCCCCTATTTCAAAATTTGTGAGGCACCCCTCGTAGCAGACATGATAGTAGTGTGTCAGCCCCACCTGCTCCGCGTAATTCTGACCTGAAAGTTCGTAGAGGAAGCCCCAATTGTTAGTATCACCTTATTATTATGCAAGGATCCGAATCAGTATTTTGTTAAATAACAATGAGTTGTATATGCATTAGGTGTTATTGTTATCAGATGCAACATGCGTTAGATACCTTTCATCATCGCCAGGAAGTCCTCAGCGGGAATGCAAGTCTTGTCGAGCTCCTTGCCGATGAGTTGCTCCCAGATTTGGACCACCTCTCTCTGAGAGAGGATGTTTTCCGGGGGTCGCAGGTAAAGCGTCTTGTTCAGGGTACGTGGGTCGTCAATGGCCTTGATCGTGTATGTGGCGATGTCATCCTCGTCCACATAGATCGCTGCGTTCAACATCCTCATTTATAAAAAAAAATTGATGAGTTTCTGTCAAAGATAGTACTTGTTCTAGCTGGACGTAGAAACCTGGTATTCAACCACATCTTTTTCACAGTTTTTTTAATCTTTTTATGATTTGTGTCTTAACCTACCCTTGACATTGCCGTCGCCATGGAGGCGGACGCTGTCTCTGGAAGGAGTGATAAATCCGGGTTGGCATAGACCTCCAAGGAAGTAGCCGGCAAAGCAGTTGGCAGACACATAAGTGAAAGGAATGCCTCCCTCCTCGATCGCCTTCCTCACCACCATCTTGTCGTCAAATGTGATCCTGCCGGGCTCCATGGCGTGCTCCATCCTTGCTGGGTCCGTCCCAAACTCAGACGGCAAGAAGCGCTTCAGAAATCATTAACATATGATAATCTTAATATATGCATTTAATATAAGTAAAGCAATTATTATTGCGTCGTTCCTTTAAACGGACACATTTCGAAGGTGCATATGATTAATGCTGATGCACAAGACGACAGTTCAATAATTTGTCCTGTAACTTGGCCCAATAAAGAAAGAATTGAACAGAGGCCAGTTAATTCACTCAAATCTTTGTAGCTGTCCTACTCGGATATAGACTGGCGGAATTGCTTGCTTGTTGCTATCGTAGAAAATCACGTCGGTTTGAAAGAGATTTAACAAAATCACGTAATTTAAAGGTGGTTTACATAGTTATATAACAGACAAAGCTTTCTGAAAGATGATCCCACACGCATCCATTTTGGATCTCCCTTATCTTCAATACCCCACAACTCACCACACTCGGACCGGCAAGGAAAATGCTAACACCTACGCGCTATCATCCACGGGATAACCTACTGACTGAGAATTACGTCCATCATAACCGTGCATTGTAGATTCAGGTCCCACAAATCAAACGGTTGAAGAGAAGTCCGTGAGGTTCATTAAAATTTGAACAGATTCAGACCCTGGTTTTATTCTGTCCCCTGACTAAAGTTAAAAAAAAAAAAAGGTTTTTTATTTTATTCTCTCATTTTTATTTACATTTTTTCTCGTACTTCCCCCTAATACGTAAACTGTACCCCCTTCTTCTCAGGCCGTAGCTCCGGTGACGACTCCGGCACCTCTCATATCTACGAAACTAAATTCAACCAGGGCGGCACGCTGGCCGTGTGCACTGACTGGCGGCAGCCAAGTCCGGCCGCCAAGTATCCATCGATTAAGCACAGGAGGAACTTGTACCTTAATGTTTCCGGCTTCTTTGATGGCGTCCACGAGCTTGAGTTGCAGTAGGATATGGTGGCTCCTGATATGCACTCCAGATATAGTGCAGATGACCACGTCCACCTGTTTGACGGCCTGGACTAGGCTGTGGTGATCCGAGAATGAGCCCTCAACAAGGTGTGCCCCTTGCTCTTTGAAGGACAAGAGCATCTGCAATTTGTCAATGTCAACTCCAATCTCCGGCCTGTGAAGAACATATGTCGGATGCCCCTGGCTCAGGCTCGCTCTTACAATCCTCCTGCCCAAGTACCCAGTCCCACCCACCACAAGCACCCTGCTCTTTTCCATCACCACCTCTCCCTCTTAGTACTCTAGCCTTGCCTTTATCTACTAATTATCCCCTTTAATCAGCAGTATTGTACATGAGATCCCTCCTCCTCCTTTCTATATATAGAGGTGTTTAATCAGAAAGTCCACCAAAACCAAACCACAGTTAGGTTAGCAATATTTTTATGATGCACATATACATGCAGCTAGATGATATTCTCATTATCTTAATACCATGCATTTATATATGTGCAAGGCCATACTGCTTATGTATATATGGCATTTTTTTTCTTTCTGAATTTGGCTGCCCAATATGTCTAAAGAAATTTCTGGAGGACGTAGATCTTATAGATAAAGAATACTGCATAGCCGTACTGTATTTATTTTACAACATTAAATATCTCTTCTATTTAGTATCTGCCGATTTCTAGGTAGCTCATTGTGCACTTTTATTAAGGATTCGAATAAAACTATTGGTGACATTGAAAAGCTGAATTTCAAACTGGAAAGGCAAGCGCAAAAGTCCATAGCTGCTTGTTGCTTTGCTTGACTTTAAAGTACATCAAACATTAGTACAAGTTTTCCTGAGGGTGGAATGCAAGGGAAGGCAGTAATCTTAATTTGTTGGGCATCTATTCTTGATCATTACGTCTGCTTTTAGTGCCACTCTAGACTGTAGTGGAGCACAAAAATCTTCATTTAGGAGGCTATTACAAGGAATTAAAACAGTACTGAACTAAAAGTGTAGGTGGTTTCACAATTGTGGGAGGCTTTTTTTTTGTTTTTTTTGCTAAGCTTCTTTTGCTATGCAAGTGTTTAATTCGTTTAATATGCATTACAGCTGATCTTAGATACTATAGAAATTCTCATAAATAACCCCTTAGCCATCCAAAGAAAAGCCTTGGTGTTGCAGCACATCTTCAAACGGCCTGCAACTTCTTGGCCCTCCAGAGTCAGATTGCTCATTGCTGTACCCTTGTGGCTCAGCAAGCATTCAGGGGCATTATACTGCGGATATGAATGGAGAGTAAGATGAATCACAGCTTCCACATATACCATAAATAGGTGCATATCCGAGCAAAAGAAAAAGCACTAACGCCCATGATTTGATTGTCCTCTTTCCTTGTAGGGGTCCTCCATGTGATCTGCAAATTTCTTTACAGTGCACCTAACAATCCATCACGTCAATGACCATCCATTTTATTTTAATTATTTGTTTCTTTCGGTTTAAAGTCAATGATCCATCAAAGCTATTCTAATTTGTCTACACGTTATCATGGCCAGTTTCATTAAGAAAAAACATGACAAAAGAAAAAGGACAAATCCAGAAATAACTAAAAGGGCCTTCTCAAAAAAAGAAGAAGAAAGAGTTAAAATAAAAGGGCATGTCACAGAGGGTTCCTGACGTGGTTATTATGTGAGGATGCTATCATCAATCTTGTAGCTTAGAGTTGATCAGTACCCAACAATGTCAACTACTTTACTAGAGGCATGCCATGACTTGTTACGCATCTGATATGTAGTATTTTGAATGCAGATCACGACCATAATATGTTGAAAAACGACCAAAGTAAGAGTTACAAAAAAAAAAGACCAAAGTAAGTTGTCGCTAAAGCGGTGTGAAAATCAATCCTAACTTATTGTCAGATGCAGATTTCTCATTATCATCCTCTAAATTGGCAACCTGAAATATCATTTATTCAGCAAGTCCTCTAGCTCTCGGCCGGTCCAATATGTGTAGGGAGGGGGGCCAAGACTGGATTAATTCAGCACCCGCCCCATATCCAACCAACTTTCAGATACTGTCAAACGTTGATGGTAATTTGGACGCGGACCACATAATATCCAACAATTGATGAAGTGGGTGGCGATAGAGAGAGGCGGCCTCTCCCTCTGGCCTCTCTGTTAGGACTAATCATGAATGCGTGCATCAGCTGCTTGTGGACATGTACTAACTACAAAGGACTTCATTTGTCACCTTACCTTGAAAACTTGATTAATGGTTACGCAAAGTAGAACAGTTCAGACTTGGAAATTTTCATAGGTGCTGTTAGTGAGCAGCACTGGAGATTTAGAGAACTGGGCAGTACGGAAAAATAAAATTAAGATGCATACCCGGTGGGACTCGAACCCACAATCGCCTGATTAGAAGTCAGACGCCTTATCCATTAGGCCACGGGTACAGGCTTGGAGTGGCAAAAGAATATAATGTAGTGTTTTATTACTATATTATCACAGTTCTGCTAACTTGCTTATGCACGGCCGCAATTCAAACCATTGATTTTAACAATAAAGGAAACTTTACCAAGGTATAAGTATAACAAGGGCTTGACTTTGTTTTAGCTCACCCACTTTGCCTCTGAAAATTATTCACTTAGCCTAGGGGAGACCCATTAGCATGACCCATGTCGTGATCCATTGGATTTTGATCTGAGAGCGGATATTACTAAAAGGCATGTGGGTAAATTTATTATGGATGAGAAATTTGTCACCATTGGCCTGATATATAAACAGTACATATCTACCGATTGTGTGGCCCCATATATAGATAATAGATATCTATCTACCCATTGTGTTAAGGGAGTGGGCTGTATAAAATTAGGGGTGACAAACTCCTTATCCATTTATTATTATGGCACATCATCAAAACTCAATGGACAGCTCGCGGTGCCAAGCTCACTTGACGACGTAAATGAGCTCAATGTTTTCCTTCATAGCAAGGTCCATTAGCTGGTGGTGAGTGCCTGCATGGACTATGAAGGAAGAACCAAAGAGGACGTCTGATGTTATATGGAGCGTTTTTTATTGTAACGCCTGCGATGAGCGTCGTTACTTAATACTCTTCCTGCTTCCTTAACTGTCATCGTAAATCACGCCATGTCTGAGTTTATCATAAGATACCATACTATGATTTCCCTGCTGAGCTTCTCTCTTTTCGCCAGACATGATTTCCCTAGCATACATTTTCTTGTGAAACAGGTGAACTTTTTGTCTTGTCGACTAGGCTGATATAAGTGTAATACTCGAATTTTTCGACTGTCTGAAGGTACTAATGCCAACACTCATTTTCTTCCACAATAAAAAAAGTAGACTCAAATGAAAACAACAAAAATAACAGTTACAAAATAGGACAAAGGCATATTCCTCCTAATCATGGTTGAGATGACATACACATCTAATTTTTCAGTCTTAGTTCCTAGAAAAATATACATGCTGTTTTAAGTGCCCTGCCAGAATGGCGTCCAATTTAAAAAAAAAACAAGAATGACCGCCTCTACCTGCACAGGTTCTCATGGCTCTTTATCTTACCCTGAAAATTCACGTCAGCTGGAGTCACCTTTGAGCAGGTTCAGATGCCTGACTACTCAAAGCAGAATTCGAGGGATTAGATGGAAGGTTCCCATTTTCCTGAGGTGGTGAAGCACCCCATCTTGCTTCTACCTCCGACGGCTCCAGCACATATACCGCTCCATCACTCATGCCCAAGGCAATTTGGTTTGACTCCGAGGGATGAGCTGCAATCACTGAAGGATAGGCAGGACTGTTGCTGCAAATTTGAAAGTCATCCAATCAATATCAATAACCATAGCTCATTTAATAAAGCACATTATCATCACAATCATAACATTCTCGCAGGCCTTTCTTTAGTTACAAATTTAACACTACACAAACCCTGAATATGAATAAATGATTTCATATAACTCCCTCTGTCCCACATTAATAGCCCCATTTGATTTTTTAAAATTAACTAAAATTAGTTCATTTTAAACAACCAAATGGAGCTATTAATGTGGGGATGGAGGGAGTACATCTGAGTAAATACATAAACGATGTGATCAGGGAAGGGACCAACATAAACACTAGCAAAAAATTATATACCCGGAAACGGGAGATGGGACATAAGAAGTAGCTGCAACTCGACAACGTAGCCTCAAACTGTCTGAATCAAATACTCCAATTGCACCATCACAAAACCCAGCATAAACCAGAAGGCCGTCTGATGAATAGATTGCACTAGAGATGGGTGCGGGTAGAGCTTCTCTAGGAGACCACTATATATGATGCAACAAGCAATAATCAGGAAAAAAAGTACATTCAAATTGCTATTTACCTAGCCAATGCATCATCATATTATAAACCTATGACATGAAAAATTTACTGATAAATAAAAATTCACCATACATCATCATATTATAAACATATAACATGAAAATTTTACTATTAAACAAAAAATCACCATATCTGCCCTTGCACAGAAAACTAAATCTGGATGAGTCAAAAGAAGTCACGACCAGTAGTAGACAGGATGAATTCACATAAGTTCCAATTAAGTATGACAAGCAATAGAATCGCGTCTAACCAACAAGAACCACAGCAACATCTAAACTGACTGATACACAGATTTACGGGTGGTAAACCAGAAACAACAAAGGACATGGTCAACGTGGCCTTGGCATCAACTACTCCAACCTGATGCCAGCTTAGCATTGAAAGATAACCAAACTAAAATGCAGCAGAAGACAAGAAGATTCACTTGCCATAAAGCAAGGTGAGTCTTAGGTCCAAAAGGGCACCAAGCGTACGTAGGTAGCCAACCCAGCAGTCTGGACTCCAAGGCAACATTTTGAGAATGAGTTGAATGGCAAGAAGGAATTCGAGTGGTCAACCCCAGACAGCCGGGATGATAATGATTAAAGTATATGCATGCATATACAAAGAGTATAATAAAACCAAAACATAATAATGGAGTTCTCATATTTTAAATTTAAAATGCAGAAGTTATCAATTCCAAAAAGATTTCTCACAGAAAATGCCAGAAAATATGTTCAACAGAACTAGTAAGATTATAAAGAACTGAAACTTTTTGACCATCTAAACGAAAAGCCATTTCACTGGGTCTGATTATGGCCTCCGTCACACAAATGAAAGATTATTCAAGGCCTCTTTTATCAATTAGTCATACACCAAAGTTTGCATAAGGGCAGGCTATCTGAGCACTCGACATAATTTAGACTGACACAGACAACAGTCAACAAGTCACAGCAGCAAACCAAAGTTTCAGCACCTCAATGAGCAGAAAGTCTGCATGCGACCTAACAATTGTTCACCTATTTAAATCAAGGTAGAAGTCCATAAATGTGCTTTAATATTTTCAACCACAACGATCACCTAAATGTCAAATATGACTAAACTCTAATATGTCAGAAGTAGAATGAGAAACTTGAAGACTAATCTCCAACATATATATCAAGCTCCCTCTTGCTTTTGCTGGAGCAAGCAAATTGTTTCTGGTATTAGGTAATTAATTCTAATGTCAATAATGCATTAAGAAAAAGACCAAATTATGTAGTCAAAGATGCACCATATTGGTGAGAGACATGGCAATTGATAATTTATCCATGACCAACATCGAAGAAAAAACTGTTGCATTGTAAAATTACAAGTTAAAAAATGGGACCTATCATGGTTGTGCCTATTTTTATGTAAAAATTCTGGAAAACAAAAGAAAATAATACCCACTCCCACTCATGTTGCAAGTATAGAATCTTACAAAGCGCAGGCATTCAAGCTTGCCATCATACACAGCAATTTGACTTTCATGGACAATCAATAAATGATTTTGATCATTATGAAACTGAACTTTCGTTTCCCCAACAAGTGGCCCTGAGCGACCTGGAGGGGCTTGTATGGACCTTGATTTTTTCTTCTCCCAGCCATCAATGCTCCATACACATAGCTGAATCAAATCATTAAGAACATATTATCACCCACAGGTTAAAAACAAACACAGAAGTAATGATAGCTAGAGCAATTATGTTGTCAAGTCAGCTACCTGTGCATCAGCACCTGAAGAAACCAGCACATTCAATGACTGGGAAAATGCAAGGCCAGTTATCCTCTTCTGATGGCCCTTTAGCTTGATCTTTACCTGCACCAAGCAACAAATGGAACATTAAGATGAATAAGTCAGTCTAGTTTCCAAGTAGTTTCCTTTGCTTCAAATTACAAAAAGAGAGCCAAGGTTAGCAAAGCATTTACCAACCTCATCAATCCGAACATTGTATATCTGAATTGTAGAGTCTTCCATTCCAATAGCAATTATGTTATTATCTTGTGGGTGAAATGCCAGATAGGTAGCTGCAGGTGGTGGTGGCATGAAAGTTGTCATAACCTGGGAATGCACATCATTAGCTTCAATCTTATATTCCAGACCCTATATGTGTAATGTGCGAGGAGAAAAGTTTTTTTTGTACTCCAACCACTAAAAAGATCAAGAAACGACACTGTTGCACCTTCTTGTGGGTTATTTTAAGAAAACTACCCAATAGCCTAGTAATTGCAATTCCAAAATCTACCAAACAAAAGGTTTATTGCCCATCATCTTGATATTTTATGATAACATCCTATTTTGAAAGAAAAAAAAATTGAAGTCTATTTCATGTAACTAATACCACATGGCTAGACATTTTGGACAAGGGAATAATTTTTTGAGCTTCTCACAGATGTGCTTGTGTGTAATACAGCATATTACATCAGCATAGCCAATTCAGATGTAGTAAAACACCGCAGCATCACCTTTTTCTGTAGGAAGAACCTATAAGAAGAACTATTGTTTAAGATTGAAGCTATTCGACGGCCCCAGCCATGTGATGATACCTTATGAATAATTTTTTAACTTTGAAAATAAACATTTTAGTTGCTTTCAAGTGACTAAATCACATGGCAACACATGTTGCAGTGATGCAATTTTTTTCAATCACATAATTATCGAATTTTCTGTCCATTCTTCACATTTTATGAAATTGATTAACCCATGGCACTACAATTAATGACAGCTACCTTAGCTGTGATCAGCCACATACTTGATATAAACACAGCTTAAGTGGTAGAAATTGAGATTGTTTACCTTGAAAGTCATCATGTTGAATAACGAAACCTTGCCACCAGATGCAGACATTACGTAGGAGTCATTTTTTGACAAAGCAATGCAAGCAGCTGCCTCATCAGCTTGGCTGGCTTCACATGTGTCATTAGTCATAAGAGTTCCACTGGAAGGCTGCCACAGCTGAGGAACAACTGATGCTGTGGACTGAATAGGACAAAGTACTGTGAGCACTTACTTAAATATACCAGCAAAGCTACCTTACAATTTTACAAAATGTTCATACAAAGATGACTCACCTTTCCAGATGGGTTACGGTCAGTCCGTTGCCATTTCCACAGCTTGTGAGTGGCAGTCGACAAAAGTGCTAAAACAGCAAATCCTGAGTTTGTATATAACAGTCGTACAACCTGCAAGTCAACATAGAACATAAATTCAGATTTATAACAAAGACAACTTGAGAAAATAGGAACCTAAAATTATTTGCTGGACATGATAGTTTGCAAGACAACTTGACACACAAACACAACAGACTATGTTTTCTTCAAAAGAAAAACTTTGGATCATCTAAATGACCATTTACTGGATAGTTGCTTACAATAGATTCACATTAACAAAACCAAAATTACAAAATGAAACTGTAAGATGACAAGCTCAACATATATCTTCAGTTTGTCCAGTTTGGTTCTTATAGTTACTAAAAGACATTACCTTGCCAGTGGTCAAAGGATCAGGAAGCCGTAATGCTTTCAGCTGACTTGAGTCAACAATGTCAGCCAACTTCCAAATTTTAGTTTTCTCAATATCATCTCCTACCCTTGGCTTAACATCTAGGGTTCTGCTCTCCATAGTAGCCTGGAATTTATTTGATTAAAAACTAACATCTTGTTTACACGTATGACCTTTAGAAAATCAAAAGTGACGGCATACCAGGCTAGTCATAGTTACAGCCGGTGAGATCCTATCAGATCTCTCAATAGTAGCCGCTAGAGGAGCAGAAACACTTGTCATAGAAGCCAACTGAGTTGCAATAGGAGGCTGCACCAAAAAAGAGAAAAAAGACAAACTTGAGAATAGGAGCTCTATTATAAACGATTAAAGAAACGAGAGAGAGAGAACCTTTGTGTTGATTGATTCAGAAGGACCCCTAGTTCCCTCAAATGTACGGCATTCAAGCATCCTTATCAGTCGTTGGCCATCAGCATTAGCGAGAATTTTGATTCCATTGTCGCTTGTTGTGACAGCCAGTAAGGAGCCCTCCTTGTTGAATCGCAATCTAGGACTAGCCTACATATAGTATTAAACTGTCACCATTCCCATCAAAATGAGCATTATCTTGACAAATTAGGGTTGGACAAGAGTACTCATGGTAAAAAAATAGATAACATCAAATCAATTAATGAAATCATACTAACCGGCAGTCCTCCATCTGCATCTGTCGTGGCCAAGATAGTAGGATTATCCATATCCCAAAATTTGATTTGGAATTCATCACCAGCAGCAAGGAAACGATTTCTTGTAGTGTCAAATTGAACAACACCTAAGGAACGCTTCCTAAAACCAGTGTATGTCCTTTTAATAGCTCCTTCACTCTCATTCCACTCCACTAAATGTGAATCACCTTCTTTACTTGTTCCACAAGAAAACAGCCTAGCAAAGAGAGATATGTGCTTATATATATCATGATAAATGCATGCCCCATTGTAGCTGCCAAAGATGGTCAGAAATCCAAATCCCTGAAAATGAATTATTAACAACAAACTATGAAAAACATAACATTCACCTAGTGCCATCTGCACTATATGCCATAGTAGTGCACCAAAGCCCAGGAGCATCATAATCAACTCGGGATCCCATAGCATCATACAGCCATGCTTTGATTTTCCCATCAATGGCCGTAGAGAATATGAACTGCACACAAGAAGTTCAAGTGAAACTAAATCCATAAAAATGATAACAAGAGAAAGAGAACTGTGAACCATTGGTCAGCTATATGGAAAACAGTTCAAAGTAGAACCACATTTATATCATTCAAAATGAGTGCCTCCAAAAGGACAACTAATAAAATAACTGACCTGGATAGCCTCTTTATAATGGGGGCAGACAGAATATACAGGAGCTTCATGGCCTTCAAACGTATATTGCCGACGACCAGCTACAGCATCCCAAACCTACCATTCATTTAATATGTATAAATTAGTGGTCCATTTGTGTTTACTTCTCCTGATTTCTATTTCTCTGTTCTCCATCAAAGTTCTCATAAAAAATTACCTTAATTGTCTTGTCATCGCCACATGTTACAATGCAGAGTAGCTTGTTAGGATGGGAGAATGCTATATCATTGACCCCACCTACATGTGCATCAATCTACAGAAACATACAAGTCAGCTACCAGAACACAAGAGGTACAAAATGACACATCGTCCTCTAGCATGTGAGATTTGTCTTCCAAATGTTGTGCTTACTTCCAGATGTTGTCTCAGTTCTCCAGTTGGACTGTAAGTGTACACCTGGACTATATGCTTGGAGAACGCCACACCTGATATTCAAGCAGCAGAATGAACAGTGATTCTTTTAAGATGAACATGCACATATTATGGTAATAAGAAGGATCATTTAAGACATAGAAACACTGATAAAGATGAGGGAAAAAATTCTACCCAGTATTGACCCGTCTGGACCCCAAATGCACCGATTGACGGAAATGGTGGCATCTTTCATCAATGCTGTCTGGTATACAGTTCATTGGACCAACAATTAGAATGAGCTCAATGGTATAACCTCTGAAAAATTAAAAATTGGGAAGAACACATAACACCGTATACCTGCAGTGGCACTGTACATGCCGAGATGTCCCAAACTTTGAAAGTCTTATGAGCCAGTCTTTCTCGAGAACCAACCTCCCATATACCAATGTCACCAACATTTGTCCCAACTGAAGTAAAAATATTGAAAATGTTAATGGACCTCTGCCATCAGTGACTAACAATGACTTCATCAGATAATTAGTGAAACCACTGCACTGCATAGGAGGGAAAGTCCACCAAGTAAAATTGTCTGCTGCTGTGGATGAAAATCCATGCTCATGACATTTGAACCTTGGCTAAGAGATCGCACAATAGTCTTTGGAAGGTCATCTTGTGAGTAAATATTAGGTGGATGAGTGGTGCCCAAAAAAGATACCTAATAATACATACCCAATTTGATTATGTAGCTGCCAACATTTTACCAGCAACAGAAAGGTAAATACTTTTAATTTTATTGGTCGTTGTAATAGTACCTCATCAGACTGGCGCATCCGTTTCATCAAGTGTTCGGAATCAACCGACTGGTACTCCAACCCAGGAGCACTATTAGGTGCCCTCGGATGTTTCAAGAAAGCAGCTACACAAATAAAAACAAATAAAATTAAAAAAAAAATCAAGAAAAAGGTGGCAAGGACAAGTTCCAGAGTAAGAGGTTAACCAGCATTAGGAGGCTGTACAAGGCCAGGAGGGGCAGCTGCCACAGCAGCATGTGGTATAGGATTGGTGCTGGACATCCATCCTGCAATAGCACTAGCTGATGGAGAAACAACTGGTTGAAAAGGCTGCAGAATATAATGATGTAAAACAATAGTCAAGAGAAGTAACAATCATATGCCCACCACAAAACAAAGACAAAAAGACTTACACTGTGAGCACCAATGGGAGGAAATGCTCCAGCTTTAGGAATAGGCCCAACAAGGGGACTATTGGTAGGAGGTGGTGCACGAGCACCATTAGTAGGGGTACATGTGTGATCAGTAAAGAGTGTCTTGATGTCAGGGTTGGGGCGAGGGTTCTTACATAGTTGGTGCTGCCAATTAAGACTATAAATGCAGCAAAGAAGCTCATTAAAGTCTAATGAGAAACCTTCAAAACAACAATGTGGCAGAAAAAGAAGAAATATTATCTTAAAACAATTTGTACTTTAGAAAACATCTGAAATTTTAAGAATTTGTTCAGACAAAAATGACAAAGTCCATGAACTTTTTTTTTGTCTCCATAAAGATAGAATATGCCCCCCAACAGAGAAGAGAACTACCTTTGGTTAATTAGAGTTCGCAAACGTGAGGGTTTAAACACTGGAAATGTAAGCTTGTCACGGAATAAAGGATTTGCTTCAATCAGCTTCTTAAGTTCCAATAACATGATATTTCGAGCCGATTTTGTATCCCCGTACTTAGAAAGTTGTTCGTTTTGCCTAGGTATAGCACCAATTACACAAGCAGCAAGAAAATTCACAATCAACTCAGACATAATACACATAAGTAAGAAGAGAAAATAAGAAGCAAGTTGTTAAATCATATCAGCACCTGAAGTTATCGAGAGTAAGCAGTTGCGTAATTTCTTTGAAAAGTTCTTCATTGAAAGAAGCAAATACTTTAAGGTCTTTAACTAAAATTTCAACTGCCTTGGCCCTGTCATGCCTGTAAAGACACAAAACACTAATTCCAATATCCAGTAATTTCTCCAAAACATATTGGAAACAGGCGAGCGCATGAAACCCACCTATCAAGAGCTTCAAGATATTTTTGCTTTCTAATTTCGAAAAATATCTTCATAGAATAACGATTGTCCTCAACTTTCGTGAACCCACATAGGTACTTTTCAACTTCATCCCATTCACCCGCCAGGACTTGGTCCTCAAAGTATTTCATGTTGAAGTAGAAACCAGATTCTTGTTCCAATCTAAAATTGAATGAAACCGCATCAGAAAACTTGAGCAACAAATAAACCATCCATTGAAAACCTGAACAGGATGAGCTGAAAACCAGAGGTAGGTAAAGAAGTTACCTGTGCACTGTTTCCTTGAACTTCTCCTCGTCCAAAAACTGTAAGATTAGAAATACCAGCTCCCGACTCAAGGAAGACATAGTTCCCAGCAGTTCTGACCGCTCCAGTGCAAGATGCAATACCAAACTCAAACCAGGAGACGAATAAAGATAGCCCACCAAAAAACCAGATCCTTTTAATACGTTTACGTAAACATTCGAGAACTGTCAGGTTGCAGGTCGAAAATCTAGGCCTCTGCACTCTCTCCCTTGGTTTTCTAATTTATAGTTTTATCCTTCCTAAACAGATATCAGATTATACACAAATCTAGCTCGGATAAATGACTACAACCTAATAGGAGCCAGATTCCTACTAGATTAAACACCAAACAGAGCAAAGCACAAGGTCCCTGACACAGAAAAGTAGCAAAAGTAAGCTCTTTTACCATCCTAGCTGAACTCAAACACACAAGCCCCTCACATATTCAAACATAAACAAAACATGAAATGACACTCACCTTGTTCCAACTCATTAAGCATCAAAATCCACGTTCCTGGGACACTTCATCCTTTTTCCGACCAAACCCAGATACTCCGCACACTATCTAAATAGATAAACAAAATCTACAGCAAAGCCTCCTCCTTTCTCCTCCGGCAAAGCTCACACCTTTCTTCAACGTCCACGAGAAGGCCTCGCCGGAACCCTAAACAGCCAGACACGAGACCCGCAACCCGCCCAAAAGATGTAAATGAGGAAAGCAGTCTACAGAGAACAGAAAAAACAGAGCAGAGAGAACCAAAAAAAAAAAGAAAAAAAGAGCACCTTTTTCAAGTCTCTATATATGGACTGAGAGCGGTGCAGGATCCCGGGCCCAAATGAAGACGAACTCGCTTCCCCAGGAGCGTGAAAATGAGTTTCCAAATCTTCGCAACGAATCTCCAGGCTCCAGAGACACCGAATACAAGAAATTAAAAAATGCAGAAAATATATAAATCAAAATAATGAGTGAATAATCTTATTTTTATTATATATATCATACTTTATAGCAGAAATGGAAGACGAAGAGGAAGGTCCTCACTCAAAGCTTCTTCCTTTTCAGGGGTACCATCATTCCAGAGCCAAGACACTTTTTGTTTTTATTTTATTAAATCAATTTTCTTGACTTGTTCGATGTCCAAACAACCATTATCTGGTTAGAGCTCTGTTTTTATCTTCTTCGTTTTTTCCTACCCTTTTTGGGCCTAACTTTGCTTGTCCTGGTACTATATGTCTAATGTATCGTTGTTGTTTTATTCTGACTTCTACAACCTTATCACGATTTAATCATCTTTTATTTTGAGATTAAGACTTTTTATAGAAGTAAACTGATATTGTAATTAGGTTCTTTCCCACTTGGGCTTTTTCATGTCATAATGTCGTCTCCGTATCTTCAACTTTTAACTATTCAAAATTACTTACCGCTCCTTAGCATTTAAAAACCCTTTTTACATAAACTTTCCATCCTAATCTCTTTCCTTGAGTTAAATGATGATTCTTAATGGAAGCCGTTAATAGTTCTTCTACATGGAAAAAGTTATTGAAATAAATAACTATTTTTGTACCCTTTGGACAGCCTGACTGAGAGTACTGGTGCCACCACCAGTAGTTAGTAAAGCCAGCTACCCATGTGTGCATGAGTACACAGCTGCTGCATCTGAATCTTATTGAAAGTTTGCTCTTGCATTTAATGCTGGGAGCGCCAGAAGAGGCCTTCCTATTGAATGGGGTCTCTCAAGAAATTTTTTGGTGGTGTATCAGCCCCGCTTCAAGACCATTATAATTAATAGCTGTTAATATGTGATAATGTGATCAGCAGGGCTCTGATTAGCATATAGCACACAAACAGTGCACATCTGGGGTACATGCATATGATGCATCCCTATCATAGCACTCTTACGGAAAAGTCTGCAACCTTTTGGATCCATATATTATTGCATCTTTCACTAATTTAATGAAGAGTATTTTAGGCAAATAAAAATTAAAGTCAAGCGTTTAATAATTTGTCCAAATTTTATATTTATTTTGTTTCAGGAACGTTTACTGTTTGACCAGGATACCCACTGTCGGTTGAAAGGACACGTTGGGTGCTCACGATCACCCTTGTCGGGGATACATCCGTCATTTAAGAAAAATATGGGGGATTTATCTGTCACTGGGAGCCGATTGTGCATTACACGTCATCTTTCCTCGTACGAATCTAACTTTTTTTTTCTATAGTAAATTAATTATCACCAGCAAAAAAAATCAAATCTAAATTCCTAAACCCCACAGCCACGTCTCATGACCCAATCAGGTCGTTTTCTCACAGAGCCGGAGTAGCTGTCCAATAGATAAGCAGAGTTGCGGACTAGCTGTCCAGTAGATAAGCCAACGTGCTTATCTAACTAGGTCAGATAAGCGCGACGTCTTCTATGACATGTCTGTCAAAAAAACACAGTCCTAATTTCGCGCTTTGAAAGATTGAAAGAATAAAAAGCGTACGGCGACGCTGGACTGGGCGTGATCCCGCTCCCACCCACCAGCTGCGTGATTGCCAACGGTCGCCTGACGGACACGTGACCATTTGCCCTCTATTGGCACGCCTCGTTTTTAACTAGTTTTGAGGAGCGGGTGCACGAAATTGATAAAATACTGCTTCGTCCACTGCATGGATATTCGGCGAGCGGAAAGAGTTTCTAAACTCTAGAGCTGGGCGTGGCCACAACCATTTGTGGGGTTAGCTGTAGCCCAACATCGGGCAAGGATCCAGAAATTAAAAGCTGGAAACTTTGACTAGTTCAGTTCAATCTACGGGGACAGATGCGGGGATATTAATTTGTCCAAACCATTTCTTCAATTAATACTTTTTCGTCTTAAATTAATAACTTAAAATTTTATTCTAACATATTTTGTCCACTTTAAGTGATTAAGGACTTTAACAAAAAATTATAAGTTTGTATGAATTATTTTATTTAATAAAAATTATTATTTTATATATATAATTATTAAAATAAGATGGAGAAAGTAGCAATTAAAATTTTCCAAATCATACTTAATTATGTGATTCGCCATGTACTTAACTATTTAATCAAAACATTTTTTAACCTCTAAATACAGTGAGACGAAGTTATGATGTGCGCTTTAACTTAGTCTCATGTATGGAGCTTTATTTCGGCTTGGTTGAAGAGGGATTGAGCATAAGAAATGCATAGGAATGATTAAATTTTAAAATAGGAGGTACACATATTAGCGTACATTAACGTAAGTAATCCAATCATTTCTTATGCTCGGAACATTGTGACTAGTGGAACATAAAAAATGTTTTTGTTAAAAAGCTATAGTCATTACTAGACTCGGTAAAAATAATTAGTTTTTTAAAATTTAATAAATATAAATTAAATTAAAAAAATAATTTATTTTATTTTAAAATTTTAAATAAAATTATTAATATGAAAAAAAAAATATCATACTGAAAAGTATGTCTAGGCGAGCCTACAACTATTTAAGCAAAGCTTGTGATCAGATGAGCCAAAATGGAGCTGGGGCCGGCCTGACCTGAGCCAAAGGTCAAATTTGTGAAGTTTGGTACACCACTTTGGTCGCTAATTAATTTCCGTGTTTTTAGTTTATATTAATTAATTAATTGGAAGCCAAAAGGAGGATGTCATGGAGACGAGGAGCAGAAAAGGACAAGGAGGGCATTTTCCTCCTAAAAAACTACTCGTATTTCACTAATATCGTTTCAGCAGTTTTCAAATATTTTAACTTACTTATTAGTAATATTTTAGTTGCTAGTTCTGACTACATATTCAATGCAAAACAACAAATTGTAGTTCAGAACATCGTTAGCCCAACTCACGAGATATTCGTTTTTTGCTACTTGCTTAAATGAGGAAGATAAGTTACAAATGTTTCACGAAACCCTTGTCTTTTCATTTGCAAATAATATTTTATTTAAGTGACTAAGTACTTAAAAAATAATATCATAAGTTTATTTTTTCTTATTTTAAATGAAAATTTTATTAATTAATAAAATTATAAATTTTTTAAATAACTATTAATATGGGACAAAAAATATATTTATTTTATTTTTTCTTTTCAACTAGCCTAACAGAATATTTACTATGCAAGTAGACATTCAATGTCCAAAATGACATCTTAGATCTTATTACTCTATCCGTTTATGCAAGTAGACATTCAATATCCAAAATGACATCTTAGATCTTAATACTCTATCCGTTTCAATACTTAATTTAAAAAATGAAAACTAAAAGAATATATTTGTAATATAAAGTTTGTTAAAGATGATAAAAGAGAAGGGTAGCACACCAAGCATGACGCCAGGTCCCTTGAATTCCCACCAAGTATCAAATTCAAAGACGAGAGATAATAAAACAAATTCATTTAAAAAGAGAAGTATGATAATTCAACGATAAATAAAAAATAAAAAATAAAAAAATGCAGACGGTGAGGGGAGATGAATATTCACATTTAATTTAGCAGGCTCATCACGTTGCCTATGATAATTGATTGAGGTGGACTGATGAGAAAGAGAGCGTGATGGGATGAGATTAAGCCTTCTTTCGCGTGCTTGTCACTGTCCACATCGCTCTCTAAAAGGCACATGCCTCGTATTCATCCCTTCTATATGTAAACACTTTATAGAACTTGTTGTGCACTGCTCTTCCAATATGAACGTAAGAATGTGGTAAGACTGGTGGCAACTTGAGACGGAGGAGTTTGTAGGTTATGTTTAGGTTTATTTAATTTTTAACACGTAATTTAAAGTCAGTATCTGAAGTCACTCACGTTTGGACAGTAAAAATATTAAAATGTGTTTAAAAATAAGTGGACCTATGCACCACGTTGTTTGTGCAATGCTTCTACTGGATAATTTCTTTGAAGTACTGAGTGGGTGGGTGCACCAGACGGCTTGGTGGCCATTGCCAACAACGACACAGGAGAGGAGAATGGCCAATATAGTATTATAGTAGCATTTCATGCTTCATTAACCAAACAAAGATGATTAATTCTATATATATATATTCATGTTGTGGATGCCTTACCTTCTTTATTTCTCTTATCACCTGCTTAATTTATTCACAAAAGTAGGGAATCCCCAATCTTAAAACGTGGGATTATCGAATTGTTGGTGGCCCATCTAGATTATTAGGTGTATTAATTCATACATTGGAAGAGCATACTATACTGGCATTAGCAGCCTGATTTCCCTTGGATTAGATAGCTTGATGGTATTGATCGATGCGTTCCACATACAAAAATTGCCCCTTTTATTATGAGTTCTGCTTACACACGACCCCCTCTCGTATGGAACACAAAATGATGCAGGAGTATATTGTCATTGCGGCTGGAAGTGTATTTGACTCAGGCATTTATTCAAAAGGTTTTAATTGACATAAGGGTAAAGTCAGTAATTATTAACAATATAAAATCCAGCACATTGGTATATCGGGTAATTTTATGAAATATAAAAGGGCAGATTAGACTTTACAGTTCAAACAAATATATTGTTAAAGTCGTTAAACTTCTCCTTCCTTCGGACATTTGAGCTGTAGTACAATATGAAATTAACGGCATCTTTGTAAAAGTAATTATTGTCAAAGGAACTTTCAAAAATTTGTGTATTTGTTTGTTTAAGTATAAATAGAATTACGAATGTAATTAGAGGGGCTTTTGACTTTGACGTAATCTCAAACTTGTTCATTTTGGGTAAAACTAGAGCTATGGTTTGAGCTAGAACTCTGAATTTAACGGGAGGTTGAATTTTCTGTTTGTTGTTGTATTTTGTTTGAATAGTATAATCTAAAAAAGTTTTACAAAATTTAGTTTCATTTGATACCCTGCATCACAAGATAACTGTATTTTTGCCTTGACTGTGATTCTTGCTACGTGCAATCTTTCCCGTCACAAACTAAAAATCTCATAGCCCGTGGCACTACTACTTCAGCAAGCCTGATAAATTTTTAGTACATGCACATGCATAATAATTTTTTAAGTACAAATTAGAGTATTTTTTTTATAGGTAAGACTTATGCACCCTTAAACTTTGTATGCTACTTAGAATTCAATATCCTTGCATCTCTCCCATAACCGGGAGAGACCCAACTAGCCCAATTAATTTATTTTATTTTATTTATTAATAGTTTTATTTAGTTTTTTAATTTATTTTAAAAAATAAAATTGTGCTATTAATGTGGATAGAGGGAGTATATGACATGCGACAAATTTTTTGGCGTCATACTAAGATTAAAAATTGTTAAATATATTATTAAATTTTTTATAATTTTTATATACTCTTTTCATCCCATATTAATAAAAAATAAAAATAAACAGTATAAATGTAATAAAAATTATTTGACACTGTTTAAATCAAATAATTTAGAGTCATGCTTTGCTATGCTAGGAAAGAGCCATGTACACTTCATGTATATTATTTGCAAATTCTTAATTTTCACGGCATCATAATACCTGAGGCGTTAGTGATGACAAACATGCAACTATGCCTAAATAATAAGGTATCCAGCCAGTTAGGTAGTTGGATGACAATAATAGATACTTGTATTTTCTTCTATTTGTTAATACTAACAATATTTTTCAATCCAAATATTATAATATTTTATTTGTCTTATATTAATTTCCTAAATAAGAAAAATAAAATAATTTTAAAAACCAAAATAATTAATTTTAGTCAATTTATATTTCTAATTTAGATAACTAAATATGGGACGAATTCTAATCCATTCCTGAAAGTGTGGTTTCAGAATTAGTTTTTTTTCTTCTAATCTTTAAAATTAATTAGTTGTAGCCCACGCAATCAGGTGTAATAGGCCATCAACCACATCAAATCAATTGTCAAACAAAAATGGTGACGCCCTTCCTTTTTTCACATAAAAAGTAAAAAGTAAGGGATGCCCTTTCCTTTTTTGTTCCTAACGGAGACAGATAAAGAGAAACAACAAATAAAGAGGAACATCATAGAAGCCTAATGAGATAAAGAAAATTGGCAACTGACCCTTTCCTTGATTGTATCAGGAGCTAGCGGCATAGCAGCAGCCAGCAAGTCAAGTACCCACACGTCTATATGTGCCAAAGCTCTATACTGGGCCAGGGTGCACATGTCCCACCTTCAGCTTTGGAGCGAACAACTCTCCAAATGTAAAGTAACTCCAAATCTATAAAAGGATGTTCTTTCTTTTTCTTCTCTTTTTCAGCAGTGGGAATCCACTAAAGAAGACATGCTTTAAATTTTTCAGGTTGCAGTCATTATCGTCCTAATTATTTGAAATTCTAGCAAACGTGAAAACACATCCATCACATCGCCTAACATAGTTCAATTTGTTCTTCTTTGGCGTATATATCAGGAAAGGAATTTTAAAACAATTTTTTTAGTTGCATCAATATGTTCCACACCTATAATTCAGGTGATAGATGGGTTTTTATAGCTTCTCCCTTAAATTATATGCTCCGTTGGATTTTGACAACAAAATGTAATATGTTCCAGCACATATTTCAAAATATGCATGGTGCATGTTAACTATTTCTAGTTTTTCTTCTAACAAATTTAAAGTATAATTGTCAAATGATTGATATATATATATATTCAAACCAATGACATTTTCAAAAAGAAGATTGTTACATGTGCTTGAGGTCTGGTTCACACCCAACCCTCTCCTAGACACGTGAAGATGGGGGCACAAAAATGTTTTCTTGGCAATGCACATATGCCTAGAGGGCCAAGAGCCGAGAGGTACATGAAAATTCTCTTTACAATTCTCTTTCAAGGTGTGTAATATGGCACTTTATGTCGTTGAGAAAGCAGCTTTTTAGCATCCTCCCGACCATTTAAAGTGAAAATTTTAGGTGTGTGTCGCACACTATGTTGACTGTGTATTTCAACACTTACCATACATGTGACGCACACTCAAAGAATTCCCCAATTTAAGTGTACTGTATAGGACCTCCTAAATTCAAATCGAGCCTATGACATAATGACACTTCTAGAAGAGGGAATAGGTAGGCCACATGACCCCTTTGACTTGCTCTTTAGGTGGGACCAAGTGGCCTACCCTAAGAAATGTGGCCCCTTTGAGTTATTTTCTTGGCTTCGTCCCTAAGGGAGGGGGAGGGGGAGGGGCTATCTTTAATGTGTATAAAAAAAGAAGGTTGTACTACTATATTTTGGGAATAGTTTTTCATGTTATTCCCTGATAATAAGCTACACATGTGAGATAGTGTACACACAAATGTACTTTTATATTAGTATCAATGTGCGCTAGCATATGCGTTGTCGATCTTAAATATTAATGGTTCCCATACGTAGCTTATGTCAAGCTAATTTGTCAAATGGGAGCATGAAGGCAAATTATACATAATTGTTTTGAGTTATCATGTAAATACACACATAACTCTCATGGAAAACCTTGCATAGCCCTACAATTTATGCTCCTCAAGTGATGACCTTGATGTCTTATTTTTTCTTACTTAACTTTAACAAATTATCACTCTTTCTGTCCCATATCAATGACAAATTAATTCATTTTGAGAAAACTAAATGAAACTATTAATGTGAGATTGAGGGAGTACTATACTAACTAAACCTAACCCATCAAATGTTTAATCTGTTCAACAAAATTCAGTGCCTGCTTGTTGTATAATGGAAATTGAAATACTCCATCTCTACCTAATCTGTAATTTTTCAATCTTCCATTTCCAACCAGTGGCACTTTCCGCGTGCAAACTTGGAACTTCATATAAAATTAAAAATTACCTCTGCGCCTTTTAAGACAAAAGTTCACCTGCCAACTAATATTTGGATGCATCGTAGCTGCTATTACTTGCACCTAACTGAAGAGATGTTTATCTGCCTAAATATTCCAATCTGCCAGAGGACATTTTAGCTTACTCATTTGCTGTCTGTATTTGGACTTCTACACATTGATATGTTAGTCTATATGCAACGTTTGGATTGCAGAAC
Organism: Saururus chinensis; assembly: GCA_035235625.1. Taxonomy (NCBI): domain Eukaryota; kingdom Viridiplantae; phylum Streptophyta; class Magnoliopsida; order Piperales; family Saururaceae; genus Saururus; species Saururus chinensis. Next base: position 1,029,035 of record CP141146.1, read on the forward strand.
TTCTTTACTGGTTTAGAGTGCTGGAATAACAGAAAGACCCTCTTCAATTAGTCCTAGGAGGGATAGTTTCAGTCACCTGTTTGCTGTCAAAATTTCAACCTCCCAGCGGCAAACTTGCAGTCTGTATTTATAAACGGTCACATAAAATGCCTTCCACGGGTCAATATATTTTTTGGCTCGGAAGCACAATATAATATCGAACATTTTTGCTATTGGGTATTTCTGTCAAGAGCATGGAGTTGTCCTAGTAGACGCTACAATAATATTAAAGACAATGATTATGCACTCTTAACAAACAAATTGAATACAGTTACGCAAGCAGCTATACCAGAAATAATACAATAACTCGGTAATGAGAAATCAGACATGAAGAGATGGAATATGGCATACACCCACCACCACCACCCAATCTCACAAACCATGATGATCGAATTTTAGCAACGTCAAACCCAAGCCACAAGAAAGCAAAAGAAAAAATCCTTGAAAAATGTGACACTTTTAGACAACAAGAATGCAAATCACCTTTGTTAAGAAAAAAAAATTATATACAGGGTTGAAAAGCTTTAACATTTCATTCCTATCTTAAAAAATAATTGACCCTATCTCTATGCTATCTTCTAACTTCCACTATATCACCATCTTTCAGTACAGTATTTGGTATTGCTAGCTGACCATTCACTAGAACCAACTTTCCTTCCAATCCAATCCTTCTTGCAGCATCAGCTGCCGTGCTACCAGATCTCATCCTCATAATATTACCATCCGGCCACCTTATGATCACAACCTCACCAAGAACTACAGGTTTGGCTCCATAATATGAGGATCTCCCCAATATTGCTTTCCCCGAGAAGGCTTCTTGATGCACTTGTTCTTCCCACTGAAGCATTGTCCTCAGCAGATTGACCTGTTGTGATAACACATTGAAGAAATTGTTTTTTATATAACAGTTTGCCCACATAAGTTTTCAAAACAGCACCAGCAAGAAAGTGAAAAGTACCAACCTTGTTATTGATGTCACCCTCACAGGAGGCAGTGCGGGGAGGGATGGGGTCGAAATCAGATGAAATAGGAGTAACTTCTTCTCCCTCAAAAACTGCAGATACAACCTTCCAATATTGAACTTTTTCTTGCTCTGTCAGGTTTATTATTTGTATAAAGGTAGGCAACAATCGTTCAAACTGGTCTTCCTGCAGTGCAGAAACGCAATTTAAGTTTAGCTCATTGAATAACTTCAGTATCTAAAATAATTGTAACCACCAAAGTTGTCATCACTGTCTTAGAAATTTTAAACAAATTTATGGAAGTTACCACGCTCATAAATATTACCATTCTCGTCAATTAACTGCTTCATTCCCAAAACATGATCACAATTATCATCACCGTGCACCTATGCCCACTGTGTAATTGTCCTCTCTGCCATTCTGCTTTCTTTCAATTTATTTCCAAAGTGCATCTTCAAATCTTTGCTCAACAAATCTATATCCCTAGTTCCTATCCTCCAGAGGGGGACCCTTAACGGGTTACTGGTCATATTGCACAGATGCCAAAAATGGTTACTTACGCATGTGTATACCACCTCAAATGATCTCTCTCATTATTAACATTGACGCTACTCTTAACTGATCTATATGTCATCAATGGTTAATTATGCAAGTGTATACCATCTCAAATAGCATCACATATAATTACTACTGGGGCTGCTTGTCAGTGGGCTATAAAAGTTGAAATGGAAAACAAACTAAGCAAACCAAATTCTTCAACTGTATTTACACACCTTGTGATACATCCCATCTCGACATAGCTTGTACTTCTCCAAGTAAGTACACCAATCACCATGCCCTGGTTCAAACCACCACTGATCAGAAACCTGAAAAGCAAAATCAAAAGAGAAAATTTCGGATTATGGGCAAGGTATCAACAGAGAAACACGAAAATGAAACAAAGAGAATGAAAAAGAAAAAGGAGAAAATAGTACATGCAGTCAAAATGAGTATGTAGCCAACTCTCTATTATCGTTGAGTCGAGCACAAACCAGAAGATAAAGACTTAATAAAAAAAATAACCATTACATATGCTCCAACTTAGGCTAGAAGCCAAGAAGTACTAGGAAATCCTCAATTATGATGCATCAGAAAAATAGACTAAATATTTTAGTCTTACACTAATGGAGATACTCAGAAGTCAACTCTCACATCACAAACTTTGACAAAAACAATTAGTCCAATGTTAATAATTGTGCATGACAATTACTTATTTTCCATGAAAAACTACCTCGTACGGTACTCCAAGCATGTAAAATGATTCCCTTATGATCTTTGAATGTAAGATGATGATAAAATAAACTTCTTGAAGCTTGAACGTCATATCATTAGAAGCAGACCCAGAATCTTGAGAAAAAAATCATTCATAGACCGCAAAAGATAAGCCTATCATAGCTGCATACTTTTTCTGCAGGTACTTTTCATGATTTGTGCTTAATCGCTTTATCAGAACTAATAACCTCATTGGACATTGAAGGAGATACTATCTCAACCATACTCTAAATATATAACTTTCTCCAGACTTTCAGAGGCATAGGAAATGAAACTATTCGAGCCCTATCTTATTGCTGTGACACTTTCCAACTACGACCCTAGAAAAGTATTGAAGTTTCAATAGGCTTGCAAGCAAAGCCAAGAGTTGAAATGCAACAAAACCTTCTTGTAGAGCCTTGCATAAGCTTCCCAGCGCTTTATCTGGGAAGATGACCTTCTGTCTGCTACAGCTTCTGAAGCTCCAAGCCCAAAGCTCACAGCCACAAGGAGTTCACTACCACCTTTGTCTACTCTGGAAATACTAATATGATTAGTCAGATCATCAACATATATTAACCTTGGGATAAAATTATGCTTTGTACCTGACAATGACAGCTGCAAGTAAGTGACTTCCATCGACTCTAAGAACTGGATGCCCTACTTTTAATGAATTATACTTCCGGAATGCATCACTCTGAAACGAATTTTCTTCTTCCATCCCTTTGGAGTGCATGGCATTGCTCATGTAGACAACCTTATTCTCCGTTTCTTTGTAAATCCAATGTGCAGCAAGTCCATATTCTGCATGTGCATGCATTTGCTGCACAAAGAAGCCAAATCACAGGAGTGGATAACAGAGAAGAGAACAATAAACCTGACACACAAATACATGCTTCAAGTCAAGAACCAGTTATATACCTGGGTCCTTATCTGAACCTCTAAAGGTGAGCCATCAGGACCTTGCACGGCAGTATGAAGAGACTGTGTAAGAAGCATGCAGAGAAAAACCACATAGAAAACATTTAAGTATAAATAGAAGAGGTCAAGGAGTTCAAATGTTTAGCTGAAATGGGTTATAAAGTTGTGCAGTAATCACCTGATATCCACTAGGCTTAGGATTGACAATATAATCGTCGAACTCACCATCAATTGGGCTCCAAAGCCTGCAAAAGGAAGGAAGTCATATGATGGCTTTCCAGATTATCAATAGATTACTGATTTCTCAATGTGACCGGACAATATATATAGGCTATGGCTATCAAAACAGAGTCCTAATGCTTGAATTTCCTCATCTATAACCTATGATGCAAACCATAAAGCTGCTAACATCATTAGAATCACAAAGATGCAATGCAGAAAGTAGCAATCACAGATCACCTGTGTATGATGTCAAGAAGACTGTAGCAACATTTAACTGCATCTCCATGTAGGGCGCCATTCTTATCTCCAACAATTACCCTCAGTGCACGGGCATCATAAACTCGTCTGATGTCAATTTCTTTTCTTTTCATCTTATATACAGGAACAGATATGAATAATTAGAAAATAAGTTAATATGACTACTACAGCATTCAGGATGCAAAGAGAGATCAGCTAAGGGTTAAAAATCACAAGAGAAATGATAAAAAGGAAAGACCGCTATCTTGAAGTAGCAGAATTTGGAATTACCTTGCAGTAGATACTATACAAGCTCTTTAGGCGACTAGATAGTGTTACTTCCATGCCTGGAATATATCTGCAAATGGAAAACGAGAATATATTGTATCAGAACAAAATGGTAGCAGGTATTGCACAAGCACGCTATAATTGAGGATGCAAAATGCAAAATTCTTTTCAAATTTAACTAGATAAAAATAGTAGAGTATAGAACCTACGATGTAGAGATATATAACTCTCTTTCAAGGGCTTCCTCACATGCCACCAGAGATGCTAAAGCAATTCTAGAATCACCATAAAAAATAGATTTGGGGTTGTGAAGCTTTGAACATTTCCCAACATTGTTGAGGAAAATGGCACGCTTCCTTCGATCTAGCAACAAATCAAATGGGATAACAGCTTGTAGAAGATCCTGGAAGTAGAATATTGAAAACAGATGATATTGCAGATTCACTAAGAATAAACTGATTAAAGTAACATGCAGGTATGACAATGCACCAACTAAATGGTTTTTAAGAACTTCAGTCCTGAATTTGGCGAATGGAAAACGATAATACAACTAAATTGAACAGTATATGATAATCTTTTCCCTAATTTCCCGTCCCTAGTTATTCATGTTGTTTGTTCTTTCATATACTTGTATAAGTTTACGTGTGTGCCCTTCATCCTACCCATTGTTAGAAATCAAAGGAACAGAAAGCAACAATAATTGCACACAATGCTATGCATTTAAATTCCTTCAGTCAAAAAAGTTAAACTTATGATGGCCACTTAACCTTCACTCAGACGACAGCAGAGTCATTGATTACCTCACCTTCATAGGAACTAAGTCCTCTTCAGTCATCATATATCTTTGACAGTCTGCATCATGCACAACTACAGGTAAGCAAGCCTTTGGAGAAACTCTTCTCAAATTTCTTGTCTTGTTGCCAGGATTCCACATGGAAGACAGCTCAGATCTCATTTGGAGAAAAATATGAGGCTGTACATCATCACAATCAGCCATTAGATCCTACAAAGGCTCAGTATTCAAAAAAAATAATCAGAAGCCAAGAACTAATACTTAATATGCAAATGTTTCTTTTTCCATTTTAATCATAATGGAGAAGGTATATATACCTAACTAATGAATTAATTAACAAATTTGGCCTTTTAAACTTAAGTACGCAGAAAACCTGGAGAACAGCAAAACACAAATCTTCCATTTCAGCTTTGAGCGCCCAGACCCCCAATCTGGAAGCAAGTGAGCACCATACAGACAATGTCTCCTGAGCAACAGCTTGAGCCTTGGATGATGGTAAAGCATAGCTAGAGAGAGAGAGAGAGAATAGATTAGTTGTAGCAGCAAGTACGTTTTCATCATATAATGCTACTTCAGTCAACAGCAATTATATTCTTAATAAATATAAAAAAATTTAGTGGAGAAATAGTGAAAATAATTTTTTGTTTTTGCAAACAAAGAAATTCAGACACTTAAACCACTAAAAGCAATTTAATAAGAGAAGAAAGCACGGTGTACATAGTTCTCATATTATGGAGACGATCAGCAAGCTTGATCAGGACGACACGAGGGTCATCAACCATGCCCAGAAGCATCACTCTTAAGTTACTCGCCTACATGATAGCATACAAATATATATGAGATACAATAAGCAGCACAAATTACAGGACCTATACAAGTGACTTTCCACCACAAATATAGCGCTAACAAATGCCAAGATATGCACGTATAAGTGTGTATATATTTTGATGTAGCTACGTATATGTATGCATGTACATGCATGACAAGCTATCTAGTGGATTGAACTTCTCCAATCAAACTATGCCGCAGATCCATGTATGCAGATCCATGTATACGAGTAGAAAAAGGTAGCACAACATGATGATTTTGTAATCCTTCACTAAACTGTGCATGATATCAGCATAGAAAATGTATCCATGTTTAAGTTAAACTGCTAAACATTTACAGTTAAACTTCTCTGTCCTTCTGTTTTTAGAATGAAGGACAAAACTGAAAGATGTAGTTCCATAATTCTATAGAGGAGTCAAAATATAACTCGTTTTAGGGCTTGCACAAGCCAACTAGAAGTATTATATGAAGGCAGCATTTTGTACAGAGAAGGTTAAACCATTCATGCAATATGCAATATCTTTAATACGAAACATGAAAAAGAAACTGTGCAAGATTCTATGTAACACTAGTTGGCCGATAGAATATGCATCCTTGGCCTTGTCAAACTGAGACCAAAAAAAGCTCACACTAGGGTTATGGGGTGTAACGGAAACAGAAAGAGTAACAAGTATTGATCACAACATCTTTATCAAAGAAAAGGTGTAAAAGCAATTACTGGTAATCTATCTTTCAGTGATACCCAAAAAATAAAAAAAATCTTTATTCCATGATAAGTGTCTAAAGAACTAACTCATTTCACTTTAAGAAGCATACCTCTTCAGGATGAAGATTACTTTCATTCATGTTTGACCTTCTATGTCTCCTTAGTAGCTGAAAAAATGTCTCAAACTGTTGAGAAGAAGATAACAGCCAAAATAGAACTAATAGCCCTCCCCCCCTAGGAGGGGCCTGCAGTAATGAAGTATAAATACACAACAAGAACACTGTGAGAAACATGCACGAAAGAAGTATTCATTGCCAACATCCTCTACCTGAAGCAGAAATGAAAACAAGAGAAAAAATATTTGGGAGAGCAGAGACAAATGATCGTTTTGCAGAGGAAGTTGTTCTTGGTAGACAGCAGTCACTAGGCAGTGGACTTGATTGCAATGTACTACCTTGTTTGTGAAGAACTGGATTCCAGAGTTCTGTTGTGGACCACCAGAGGTGTATTTGATCAACAACTTCAGAATCAACTACAAGGTTGCAGACTCGGTTCTGCAGCAACTGAGGATGGAAGAACTGGTGCAAAAGATTCCGGCAAGAGAAACAGCACACAGATCAAAGGACAGCAGTGGAACGAAGACAAGATGCAGATGGTCAGGGGGCAGACAGCAGTAACTGCTCACAACAGATTCCTGCGGACTAAGTCAGAGGGAACAGCAGACAGGAATCAGAGAGAACAGAGCTGGTGGCCAATGGTGTATCTGTCGACAACAGATTCTGGAGGTAGGAGTGCTCATGGTCATTTGCGTATTTAAATAAGGTGGACATTTTTTTATCTCCGGGGCAGACACTGACATGGAACAAACTTTTCTGTCCACCTACTAGGTGGCTGTAGACGCAGACATATAGTTGTCCATGTCCACAGATATCTATGTCTGCTCCTTTTAGATGATAACATGGATTCTAGCTAAAAAAGGGGATAAATAGCTAGGTACCATGTTAGGAATAGCTACTGGACAGTGGTAAGATGTAAAAAAAGAGGGATCCAGTAGCTATGTACCTAGAATGCTACATACCTATTGGACCCTGAGAGTTGGGTTCTTTAGTTCATGCCCGTGTCCACCTGTGTCCTTGGTATATAGACTAGGACAATATATAATGCGGATTGGGGCGGACACGAACAAGGGGTATGCATATAGTAGACCGACACAGACAACCCTTTGTCCACATCTGTTTTTATTCATGAGCACCCCTATCCAGCAGAAATGTTCAAGTGGGAAGCAGCAGCCGACGTATCCAATCTCAGCAGCACCGAGGCTGGTGGACAGAGTCAAGCAGTTCGCGAAAACATATGCAAACAACAGACACAGTTCAGATTTCAAGGAATCTGGCCTTGGCTACCATGTTTGAACGAGGGTGAATTGAGAAAAAAGGAAACTAATATTATTGATAAGAGAGAGGACTGAGATCTCCTAATACAAGCAAGAACTAAAACAGAAAATTACTTGAGCAAAAAGAAAAACTCGACTAAACTACCCTCTGTAATATGTATTTAGTGTGGGTCTTTCATATTATATAAGTTTAGTCAAGTCCTTTTTTTTCTCAATTAATTTCGTGTTTTAGTTCTTGTCTTGTATTAGGAGATTTATTCTCTTTATAAAGATCAGTCCTCTCTCTTTTATATTACCAACCTCTCTAATCAATAATATTAGTTACCCCTTTTCTCTATTCACCTTCATTAGGGCTATTCCAATAGTTTGACACTCCACATATGAGAGTAAATTATTAAAGAAACCCACATGAGCATTGGGGGGCCACCAATAGTTTAGCAAATATCAATGTATTATTTAGTCCATCTAACCTCCAAAACTTCCCACTTCATTTCATTTCTTCAAATGGATCAAAGTTCACATGCTTCAATAAGGGGTCTCGCACATTGGCATTGGTACCTATTTTTTAAGATTTATATGAAATATTCCTCTTTCAGGCTCTTCCCCTGGGGTCCATATATTCCATGAGGCCCCTAAAATGATGAAGTTTAGCTTTGATGGAATGAGTTTTCTAAGGACTGTAAAGCCTTCCCTCCCCAACACTTGACGAAATAAGATTGCAAGAGGTCTACTCTCTCCAAAAGTGTCGCCTAGTTTTAAGTCAATTAAAATCCCACTTATTTGTCCTGTTACATTTCCCACACCAAATATCTATAGTTTCAGCACGTACTTTACGTGAAACACCCCAAGTTGACACTTTGTTTCGCCTATTTCATGTGGAAACTATCAGTTGACTTAAATTTGTAGGTTGGGCTGCAGTCTTTTCCTCCAGACAACTTGGAAGCAGAGATCAGCGTTTTTATTCAAGCCTCATCCATGGTATTTTTTTTAATCTTTTGTCATGAGATTTTAAGAACGACAAACTCTAGTTAAGCTAAAGAAACTCATATGTAAAGAATATAAAATAAACGCACAGCTATCAGCAAAAGGTTTCAAAACAGACCTGATTGATGTAGCTTAACCTTGAAACTCCAAAAACTAAGTTTGCAACATCATCCCCAAACTCTTCTTGTATGTCACGCAAAGTTTGACAGGTGTCATCAATCACATCATGCAGAATCCCAGACACAACCGTATCTATGGCCTGTGTCAAATACTTAGTTAGCTGATTGATTTTAAAAAAAAGTTGTTTTCAACTCCATAGAAATGATGTTCTCCACGAAATAGGGCCTTATAAATGAAATAGCATACTCAAAGCAAAAACTCTTTTCAATCATGAGTCAAGAATGTCAAATCAGGAATATATACTCGATTGCCACTAGGAGGAACCATTGCTGCCAGGATCCGTCCTGTATGGATACAGTGTGTTAAATAAGGCTCCCCAGTTTTCCTGAACTGACCATGGTGAGCTTTCCTTGCAAATGCAATAGCCTTCTGAACCTGCCTTAGCAAAGATGCTTCAGCGCTAAATGCCTACTAGCCTCTATAATAATAGTGCATGAGAGGTGCAAAAAAACCTTGGGATCGTTGAAGATAGTATACCCTGTTACATCTACTCCATCCAGTACAATAGAATCTGCAGTTCATAGTTTGTTTGTTATTATGTGAAACAATACAATGGTCACAGAGCTCTATGCAAGGTACAACTCAATTGAAAAATAAACAAATCTTCTCTACTACATGTCACTGAAGTTTTGCTATTCAACTGGTGATATATCGACCTACATCACCTCGCATGCCCGTATGAAACCAGTCCGATATGATAAACAAAGAAATTACTGAACCATAACCTCGTTCAGTTCAAGAATTTGTTCAATTGATTTTCAAGCGTACAAGCGCGTGTGAGATATAATTTTCAATTACAGAACAATTTAATATATGTCGTGTCTACCTGAATGAATTTAGGAAAAATGAAGTAAGAACCATCTGCTAAATTTACGATAATAACGAAAAAGAGACCCTCATATTGATCATAAAAAACGAAGCCAGTCTAGCACCCGAAAATGCTTCGATCAAACTCGAATTAGAACTAGCACAATGTTGTATTCTTTCAAAATTAAGAAGTAGAATTTTTATTTTTTTTTAAAAAAAGCGAAGCTTAAAATTAACGACCTACCAGGCTGCTGTTCGACTCTAGGCCACAGGAAATCGACCTTAGTAGAAAGACAAGCACCCGAGGCAATGGCAACCGCCGTGACCGCCACGTGAGCGATGGCGGAGGTGACGGCACCGTGAGCGGTGCCGGCGCCAGTCGCGGCAGCCGCGGCGGCGGCGATGACGTTCCCGGAGGTGATGACGGAGCTCAGAGACGCGGAGACGGCCATCCTCTGGTAGACGTGGTCAAACACGCAGCGAAAGCGGGTGGGGTTGTGGGAAAGCGCAAAAGGCGGGGAGGAGGCATCGGCAAGCCTGGCGGGGAGGAGCTTGGAGTAGGTTCTGCGAGTGAGCATCGAGGAGGCGGAGTAGCTGAGGTGAGTGAGGTCGGGGCAGGTAGACATGGCGAGCGCCCGCTTTGTGTGGGCGTCGCCGCCGTCAGGCAGGCAGGATTGGGCACCCCCAACGCTTTCGCCACAAAAATTGCTAAAAATTTGTTACTACCGGGTGGTTAACGGCGGGGAACGTGTGGCGCGCAAGGTACTGTGGAGGAAAAGACAAAACGTAATTGTGGGCCCCACTTCATTAGGTCCAGACCGCTCATTGTCGTTTCAAGCGATCATATCGAGAGAGGGTCCTTCGTGGGGTGGGGCCTTGGATTCCGAACGGGGAATCGCAACTCCGATTTCGGAAAGAAATATATATATATTTATTAATTTTAATTTATTTTAAAACACGACTGGGATAAATACGGGTTAGCCCTTCTCAGATAATAAATACAAAAAACACAAACACGGAACTTATAAATTAACTCTAAGGGGCTGTTTGGGTACTGAATCGTGAGAAGATTCAGCCGATTCAGTGTCAATTCAGCACTGAATTATTAGAATCTTGTTTGTGTACTGAAGTCTATTAATTAAAAATTCAAAGATCGTAGTAAGATTCAGTCCGTTTCAGCCTGAATCAAGCCTGAATCACTGAATCACCTCATGTCGATTCAGTCTCTTAATGACCGTTTTAAAAATTACAGATTCTATTATTTTTCAATGGTTATCATTCATATCAATTTGAGCTTCAAAAAATGTATCATATAGGTAGGGCCCACTTTAAAAATTTAAAATTACCTACCCTTGTGGGATCTTATTTAATAGAGCTTGAATTTAGGAGTGTAATGGTACCAAGAACGTGCATATCCGAGTTCGAAAGAGAAAGTTAGAGGTGTTTAAAGTTTTAAGACTGGGTTTGACGTGACATCTGAATTTATTTTAACAAATTCTATAGCCAAACGTAATTCATAATCAGCGATGAATTTACTGAATTGAATCGCTACTGAATCGAATCGTTACTGAATTAATTCAGTACCCAAACGACCCCTAAATCTTCATCACTCCGAGGGAAGCGTTTTATATGCTCCTGATTTAATAAGCCCAATATGAGCCACAAATCAGGGAGCGGCACATTGCAAAGGGGAGAGCACCCGAACGGTGACAGAAGAACAACTTCACCTTACCTCCGTCTTTCCTTCCGTCTACTTACCCATTCCCTCCATTTGAAAATCTCCCGCCCTCCCATCTCTCATCTCTGCTTATCTCTGTCGTCGGTGAGGAAAGACGTTTTTGGCGAGCTGAGTCCGCCATCTTTCCCGATGACGTGAGTTCGGGCACTCTCCAGCACGCCTTCTCCTCTTCCACGTAAACCCCCTCCCCCTCCTCTCTTCTCTCTCCCTCTTACCCACCTCTCTTTTGCTCTCTGTTTTTCAACTCGTTTTCCCTTCTGGCCGTCTTTCACTTTCGCATTGGCCCTCCTCTCTTCTATCTCCCTCTCCGGTTTCTTCCCCAAGTCCATCATTTTAGGCCCTGCCCTCCTCCTCTGCAACCACGTTTCCAGTCGCCGGTCTGATCTCGGTGGGGAACGATCCCTTGAAATCTTGCTGCCGGTTTGACTTTTCTGGCCTCTCTATTGGGTTTTGATGCTGGGCGAAAAACAATGTCGCGAAGGGGCTGATAATCAATTAACTAGTACCATCCAAACATTGAAGTAGCATAGACCCAACATCTTCCATAGTATAACGGGTCCTTGAAACTTACCGAAATCCAACAGAACAAAGATTAGCGGAAAGCACAAAGGACCATTTCACGATCCCCACATCTTCTAGGCGCCAATAACATGTAGAACAAAAACCAACTTAAAACTTCAACCCCGCCCAACTAAAAAAAAAACAGATAACAAAGACGAAAGGGGAAGACCTGGAGAACGGCTCTGGAGGATCGGAAGATGGGCTTCTTCCTGTCCTTGTTGCCGTTGGCACCTCCCTTGGCCGTTATCAGCCCCTTCGCGACATTGTTTTTCGCCAAGCATTAAAACCCAATAGAGAGGCCAGAAAAGTCAAACCGGCAGCAAGATTTCAAGGGATCGTTCCCTACCGAGATCAGACCGGCGACTGGAAACGTGGTTGCAGAGGAGGAGGGCAGGGCCTAAAATGATGGACTTGGGGAAGAAACCGGAGAGGGAGATAGAAGAGAGGAGGGCCAATGCGAAAGTGAAAGACGGCCAAAAGGGAAAACGAGTTGAAAAACAGAGAGCAAAAGAGAGGTGGGTAAGAGGGAGAGAGAAGAGAGGAGGGGGAGGGGGAGGGGGTTTACGTGGAAGAGGAGAAGGCGTGCTAGAGAGTGCCCGAACTCACGTCATCGGGAAAGATGGCGGACTCAGCTCGCCAAAAACGTCTTTCCTCGCCGGCGATAGAGATAAGCAGAGATGAGAGATGGGAGGGCGGGAGATTTTCAGATGGAGGGAATGGGTAAGTGGACGGAAGGAAAGACGGAGGTAAGGTGAAGTAGTTCTTCCGTCACCGTTCGGGTGCTCTCCCCTTTGCAACGTGCCGCTCCCTGATTCGTGGCTCATACTGGGCTCATTGAATCAGGGAGCATATAAAACGCTTCCCACTCGGAGACCCTGTTTGCAAAAAAAAAGGGTGATCTGTAAAGCAGAAAAATTACAACTAAGAGACCGGAGAGGGGAAGAGGGAAGAATCAATCGACGTCGTCGTAGGCACGGAAGCGGTAGTGCTCCTCGTAGGGACCGTTGAAGAAGAAATCGGCCTCGAACCACTTGGGGTACCGGACGAGATCCCCCGCCACGAACCGCATGTACCGGTGCCTTGGGCTCCCCTCCGGCACCACCCGCACCTCCCCCTCCACGATGTACACCTGCTGGTCCACATGCCAGTCCCACGGCAACTGGCACTTTCCCGTCTTCCACGTCGACCACCACGTCACCCCCAACTTCTCCAGCCGCTCCGCCGGCACCCCTCTCTCCACCCTCACGTTGTACACCTCCTCAAGCGGCCTCTCGAACCTTGCCCTCACCACCAACCCTCCCCTTCCCCTCCTTCCTCTCCCTTCTTCTGCCACCTGCAGCGCCGTCGAGGACGGACGCAGCCCAACAGCGAAGATGCCCGGACTCATGCTCGCTGCCGCCATGACTTAGCTGTCCTATAAGGATGGCCGCCGCCTCTCTTCCTGCCCAGTGCCGAAATGGATTAGATGGACGCCTCCCCTTGCGGCTTGAGGAGTTCATCTCCCCCATATAGCCAGCTGCGGGAAGACTAAAAAGCCCCTACTTTTTATCAAAATAACAACCATGCCCATTTCCCTATCCGAAAAGGTAAATGATCGCTCACTTCTGTATAAATTTTAAAATTTTACTTTGGATAGATATGGTTACATTGTTAGTCATCTTTGTGTAGGTTGTTGCCATTGGTGATGAAGTTCTTAGAGAGGGAGAATGGCTGATTTTGGGGATGCAAGCCCTTCCCCCTCCCCCCACTCTGAGTGGTGGATATAGGAGCCTTCATGTCTTGGGTTGGTGGATTTAGGAAGCTTAAGGTAATCATGTAACTTTGTTTGTTACGTCAAGCACTATAAGATATCAACGTTAATAATATTGTGAATTGATGAGATATTTATGTTGTGCTGCTTATGCCTGCTTTGCCGTATGGTTTTTAATGGGGCATGGCGAATGCTAATACACCTGAAGATGCATGAAATGCACAAAATAATGAGAGTAGAGGGTACTTGCCTCTGCAGGACAAAGCATGTGGTGTTTTCTTGGTCAATGGCAATATAGCAGATTGGTAGCTCTAGTAGTTAGAACTTTTTGATTTCTTCCCTTTTCTCGTTTATTTCCTTCAATTTTTGTTTGGTATTGATCATTGGGTTGTGACTTGAGTTCGTTCTTCAATTTTAGTGGCTTTTGTTATTATACATGGAAATGGATTTGGGCCTTCATGTTTGTACTTTTGTCCAAAAAGGAGTAACTTGTTTTTATCATACCATTTGAGAATTTACACCGGGTGAGATAAAGGATCACAATAGAGTTGAATGCTGCTACAACCAAATAATGTTGTGTGATGAATAAAAACTGCAGATTGGGACTTTTAAGTGAGCCTTGCAACTGATAGTGTAAGTTGCATGCTTTTAGAGACCCAGAGTAGGAGCATCTTTTCTGGACAAGATTGTTCTGATAAATCTTTTTCATTGCTCAAAATTTAACTTTACATCTTACTAAGATATAGTATTAAAATTGAATCACATCTTTGCACTTTTACGACAGGTGCGAGTTTCTGGACATGGTGGTTGGTTTCTTTTGAGATTATCCCTTCATGACCCATTCCTGCCCTTGCACATTGAGGTGAGTCAATTTGAATGAGAAGTTGTTTCTTTTTTGAAAGAGGAATGTGAGATATGCTAAGAACTGCAAATGTTATCACAGGTTGGGGACACAATGAAGCGTGGACAGGTTGTGCAAGCAGCTGTCAGAGAGTTCTCAGCTTTGGATACATCAGCATTGGACAAATTTGTCAAATCAGCATGACTTGTATGTTTTTATGCTATTCAGCTAGATTTTCAAGGTTGACCCATCTTGCAGGTTGATAGCATTCAACTAGTATAGCACTGTGTGGACTGCTAACTACATGATAACCAGTATTTTTTTAACATCAGCAGTCGGAAGAGAAATAAATTGCCTCTATTTGATCATCAGAGAATGTTAACCACCTCAATATGAAAGCAAAAAAGAATGCTTGTAGCTGAAGAAAAAAATCACTTTTTTTCTATCCTTAAATGTTGAATCTGGTGTGCACTGTTTCATCTTTTGTTTTGTTTTGTTTTATTTTTTTATTCTAGTTTATCAAGGACTTCTCTTAGTTTTGAAATAAAAATGAGCTGACAACATGTGGATGCTACACTTGTTATTTTGCTATTAGCAATTTTTTATAAGTACATTTTATGGAAGGAACCAAAGCCTGAATTAGAGAAGCTTAAGAATGAAAAAAAACATTTTCATTTGATAATTCTCAAATGGGGTAAGCTAAGATAAATCAATTTGAGAAGCATCAAGAGCTATCCTTGGAAGTTCATTACACAAAGAAGAAAACCTTTTGACTGATAACTATGAGCTTCTTTAGTCAATGCATCAAAATAGTACCTCTCTCTTGAATAATAGCATAATTTACTTCCCACGATGTGGAATGATGCAAATTAATAGTTCAGTCTCCACCTCCAAAAATGAGATGCCCAAATAAATAGCTCCATTTAGAAAATAGCTTTTAAGAGGCTTCCATTGAGTAAAATGGTGCTATTAATATTGGACATTTTCTTTTTCTAAATAGAGCCATTAATATAGGACGGAAGGATTACTACCTAGAACTACTCTAGGCCAATTTAGCCATTGGCAAATGGGGGAGAGGGGATCTTTTATGTGTATCAACAAAAAAACTGCTCTAGCTTCTTCATTTAGCATGGTTAGAGGAGTATATTTGCTCCTATACTCCTCTAACGTAGCACAACTATGAGAGAAAGCAAAAATAGAAGGATTTTCCATAGTCCCTTATTATAGAATCAACCCAGCCAAACCTGAGGAGTCCTTGCATGTAGATCAGGATTGAGTTTGAAGAGACCTTTAGAAGGAGCTAGGAGGTGGAGTTTTTTTGACGGGTTTATTACAGTAGAAGGCCTATAACAGAGACAATTCTGTGAACTTAATAACAATAAACTTTAACCAAGATGAAAACCCCAGCAGGGCAAAAAACGTCTGGGAAGATGTAGAAATCCCCAACAACTTTTTTATACTCATTTAAAGTTAGGAAACCAGATCAGAACCATGAAAAAAATAATCAATAGTTTCAATATCTTTAGAATGCATGCTGAAACACTTGCATAAAATAATTATAAACATACAAACCACTGCTTAGATAACATAATAGTTCAACGATAACCTTAACTTCAACCCCATCAGTAGCATATTTATATGAAGGGTATCTGAAAAGTGGTAGGTAAATACACAACTAACAAAAAGGTTTTCACAACATCCTAGAAGATTTCACATATTCTTCTAAGAACAAGATCTTCCAAGGAATAAATCCCTGATTATCATTTACATCACCCCCATCCATCACCTAATAGTCATTTTCTTGTTTTGGCTTGCTTGCACAAATTTAGGTCTTCTTTGCTCTCCTCTCCAGTGTGTTTTGGTCTGTCAATATTAGTAAAAAATAAGAAAAAAGAAAAGAAAAAGAAGACTTATCCCATTAACCAATTAGAACTGTATCCTCATTTGAAGCTTACCTTTGCAACATGACTTTCGTTCATTAAAAGTGAATATGTAGTTGCAAGTTGATATCACATGAGATCTCCCTTTATTACCAGACATATTTTTTGTTAGATGTTACAGGTATGAGAAAGTGGAGTAAAATGGCCAACAGCTACAGATAATTTATCACGTACTATTTTTTTCTCTCCGGACTTGAGTCACTGCACGTGATATGCGAACAATAGAACTATACAATTTACCAAATGATCTGCAAATGATGAAAACTCCCATACTTAATACATGTACATTTTGAGATGCATACATCTACTCACATTTGGTTTTCTAAATCAAGTGGTTGTAATGTTAGAGTTTCTGCTTTTCAAAAGTTTCATCATGAAGTTGAATTGAATACCTGGGGAGATCTTTGGTTGGGGCCATTTAGCACCTTCAAAGACCTTGATGCATTTTAAGCCCCATCCAAAGTATAGTCGCCCTAGGATTGCTTGCATCGCAATGCAATGCAATTGCACAGCATTTCTATTTCAAGGCCTGGGCTTCTGCTTTGGTAATCAGCTTCTTTGTAATCCCTTTGTGCTGATCCTTCTCTCTCGAAGTGCAACATTTGATATACAGGCAAGCCTAGTCCTGAGAGTAAACGAAGAATTACATATAGCTCCTAAAATTACATATTAATAAACGCAAATTCAAATGCCAATAGGGGCAAGTAGATAAATTTTCACATGCAATGGAGCAAACTATATATAGGATTAGCTTAACATTTATTGATTATGCTTTTAATAAAATCGGCTCAAGATGGATGAATTGAATAAATTTCGAAATCAAATTCTATTGGAATTTGACTAAGATACAAGACATCAATAGTTCGTAAATTAATAGCATTATTAGAGTTTTTTTTTTGTGCGGTGAAATACATTCAAATTAGAAAGTTCCCGACTAACCTTCTTTGCTTAAGTGGTCCTTTTCTGGGAGGAAGGAGCTGGTTGCGCTGGAGGGGAGGAAGAAAAGAAGAGATAGGAGAGAGGGAAAGTACCTGGCTGAGATGGGAGTGCCAAACAAGGTCATCGTCTTTGGCTTCATTAGTCTCACCAGAGACCTTGCTACAATAAAATAGGAGCTTGAAAAAGAGATAGAAGGTCTGACCGCCCGAGCTCGGCAAGTGCAAGAAAGAAATGCCGAATTCACAGAGAATCTCCAACCGTGGGGAACTAAAAACTCTTTGGCCATCGTCCGTTCTCTGCTCCTCGTCCCCTCCTTTCATGATAAAAAAACTATTCTTGTTGTCGCCATGAGGGGGACGAGTTCCTGCAACGGTAAGGCAGAGGGGATGAGGGCCTGTGACAGTGGGGTGGAGGTGACTACGGGCTGCGAGAGTGTGGTAGAGGGGACAATGGGCTTGGACATTGGGGCTGAGAGGACGACGAGCTAAGGTTGGGGCCGAACAGAGCAGACGATGGGCTGCAAAGGTGGGGCAGAGGGACGATGGGCAGGCAGAGGGACGATGGGCAGCTGCGATTGTGGGGCGGAGGGGACAACAGGCTGCGACATTGGGGCGGAGATAACGACGGGCTACGAGTGGGGAAGAGTGGAGCAGACGACGGGCTGGCGGAGCGGAGGCGACGGGCTGCGACGATGGGGCGGAAGAGACGAGAAGCTGCGAAGGTGGTAATGAGTGGCGGCAAGGCTAGGCAGATTTGGAGGGAAGAAGATATTTGACGAAAATGAGTAGTAACTTTTTGGCAGATTGTGGTTAGATGCTGGCGTTCGATCATATCCAACGATCACTATTTAACTCAGGCTCATATGCTTTATATGAGACCAGGCTCATAATAACTTTAGCCATAACCCAATCGGAGAAGAAGATATTTGAGGTCACTTCGCTTGATAGTTGTTGGTTTATATATATATATATATATATATATATATATATATATATATATATATATATATATATATATATATATATATATATATATATATATAGGGAAAAGTTAATATGAGCCCGGGCTCATGCGCGCCGGCGTGCGCCCGGGCTAATTGGGCCGTCGGATTTACATCCGACGGCCCATCAAACTCACGGGTTTAAATGCCCTGTGAGTTTGATGGGTCGTCGGATGTAAATCCGACAGCCCAATCAGCCTGGGCGTACACCGGCACGTGTGAGCCCGAGCTGATATTAACGGGACTCATATATATATATATATATATATATATATATATATATATATATATATATATATATCTTATTTTTTTAGAAGTTGAAATGCACAATTTAAGGGAGATATAATCGCATAATGTACTGTTTTATTGTCTATTTTAAAGCAAATATCGCAGCTTCCAATTGCAAATTGTGAAAAGACATGAGTCAATATTAATATAAGTCTTAAGTTTATTGAGTGCTAAAAAAGTTACAAATTTTGTAAACATAAAATGCATTGTTAATATTAAATACTTAAAAATGTTATGGTTTCAATTCTTAAATTTGAAGCTTGCAAAGAAAGAAAATCTAAAATTTATATAGCACTCATGTATAAAAAATACTATTAATGGAGCAATGTCAAAATTAATAGAGGTTATTGTCTAAGTGAAATATGGCTCCCTTGGAGCATCAATGACTAAGAGGGTTATGGCTTTTGCAATGGCCATGGCTAAATTGCATCTGGTCCTACCAAATACAAAAATGAGTTGAAAGAGAAGAAGAAGAAGGTGGTGGTGGTGGTAGAGTCGGGCCCACAGATGAAGGTAGGGGAGGTGACAGCGCTAGAAATGGAGATAGAGATAAGTGGGTTACTCGAGTTGGAGAGGAAGAAAAGTAAGGCAATGGTAGTAAGGTTATTTTATGTAATATTTGTGGCCTTTTACATATGTATAAGTCTAGTTACATCATTATGCACATGAAGCGCACATTCTAGATATTATGCATATTATGGAGCCTAGTTAAATAAAATAAATATTTTAAATTAAATTACTAAGTCATGAAATAATCCAATCAACCATATATTATCTAGTAGAAATCATAAGTGACTCTCTATCTACTTCATTCATCATCAATCTCCATGGGCACGTCCGTTGTGTTATCTACTTCTTCATTAATGCATGATCCTCTCAAAAAATCCAACAAAGAAGATATAAGAAACCACTTTCCAACAATTCATAAAATCACAACAACAACAACAAAAATTGAACTTTGAACATAGTTTGATCAAATACTCATAAACCAACCTTCTCACAGTTATACAATGACTTATGATATTAGACCTCAAGAGGAAAGAGATCATTAATAAATCAGCCTCTTGAAATATGAGATGAGCATCCAAGTTAAGGTTTTGATAATAAGAACATTATAAGATGAATACCTAGAGTTCAAGGGACATAAATGAGCCTCCTTTCTTAGGTTTCTCATAGACTACCTCTATTTATATGAGGGAGGTATCAAAAGACTAGTTTGGTACAAATTGGACTCTAATTGACTTAATTTAGGAAACTACCTTGAAGTTGTTCGATCGGCTAAAAGTTACTAAAGTCTGCCTAGAACTTGTGTGATCAATTGACTTGTTGAATCTTTACATGTATTTAAGACATATCTTTGACAGTACATGACATCTTGGGAAGGTAGAATATGATATAAATAGCTTAAAATTAAATAAATTGATCTTACGAGATGTATAGATCGTCTTATCATATGTTTTTAGGTAGTCTTCATGCATGACTTTAACTTGAATTCTATTGTATCGAATCTTCAATCTTTCTTCAAAATTTGAAGTAACTACATGTTTACTTTACCTTTTTAGACAACCCTTTCACATCTAAGTTACAAAATTGATTCTCCTTTTGCATGAGCTAGCATTTTTGTTATGAGAGTTGTTAGTACATACAATCCTCCACAACATAGCTAGTGAATGTCCAAATATGGAAATTTTGAAATCGAAGCTTGGTCAAGCTATGTAAGTTAGTTAGGATAAGACAATGAGAGTGATCATGAATTAAGTTAGTGTAATGCCCTGGAATTTCAATATGTTGAAATTCGAACAGTTGGGTCTATTAGCAAGTTTAAGGGTCCAATAATGATTTTTCTTAAAATTTGACTGTTTTGAGCTTGATTCGTTTGGATGAGCCTTAAGGTACTTGATAGGTCTTGGAGAAATGAATGTATCAAGCCCAATAACGTGTCAAACGGACACCGGGATAGTAGGCTATGACCTTGAGAAGCGTGTCATGGGCGGGACCCAATTTAAATTAGTGAGAAAATATATTATTTGAGATATTTGCATGTATAGTTATTACTTATGTGCAAGTATGATTATGGTAAGGAGAGTAATAAAAAATGTGATGCTATATGATATGTAGATCTGATATACCATGTTGACATGTCATGGTTGTTTTTCTGATTTACCATTACCTTATCCAAAACTTTATTAAGTTTTACTCACCCACTTTTTGTGTTTTATTTTGGGGTTGCATGGTGCGACATACAGTAGAGCAAGATCCTCTGTATGAGGAACGATCAGGGAGAGCTTGGGAGTAGGTGTGGATGCCTATGGACTTTGCTTTATTTTTTTATTTACTTTGTTATGATAATAGAAGATCATGTATGGTAGTTTTTGTTTTAGACTCGTGAAACTCTTCTGTTTTTAGACATGTTTAAGATTTTCTGATTCGAGCTATGTGTAATGGCTCAACATTCTAAGTATGTGGGTGTAAGTATGTCCTTAGCAGGCGGAATGATTATTTTTCCTATTATGAGACATTCACCATCGATGATTTTATGTGTATGAATTTATTATGCCCAGTTACACAAGTTGTATAGGGATAATGGAGTTATGTTGCATATGCGGTTATGGCTTAACTTGTATGATATGCAGAATAGTGTGTTTGAGACACTTGGTATGTAGGGTGAATGTTTTCATTATGATATAGACATGAATGATATGTTGAAGTTGAAGAGTCATTCATGTAGGATATAATTATGTGTACACATGATGATATATGGTTGATATGAGTTATGTTAAACCCAAGATGCACAAGAAGCATGAAAATTTGATGATGAGATGTTATGTTATTATAGCATGATATGTAAATGACTTGAATATGTGATGATGGGTGATATGAGAACATGTTTATGAGATATACTAGATATAGTATGACTTACATTTGGCATGAGTAGATGCATATGGATAGTAAATGATGATATAAATGCACAAGTTCATGTGCACATTCCTGGATGGATGATAGAGTATTTGTTTAATGAGTATTTTGTGTTTATGCATGTGATGTTATTTTGAATTTGCTTTCGATATCTAAAAACCCTTATTGAGGTTGTAGCTCACCCCTCTTTGTTATATTTTTGTTTTGGGATGCATGTCGTGCCATGCAAGGTGTCCGGATGGACTTTATGAGAGCATATGGGTGATGATATTGCTTAAGAGGGGTCTTTTAGAGCTCTTGAGAAGTGTGGTTGCTTATGTAGCATTTTGTATTATGAATTTTATTTATTTGTTTATACTTTATACTATATTAACTGGTGTCGGCTTAAACCTCTATTAGCCGATTTGGGCTTATATTCTTATACTTGAGCCATGCGTGGGCTATATTGGATTAAGTATGTAGGTTGATGTGTGAACTAATTTTCATTTAGTAGTCTTTTATTTCTCTCATTTCTCTCTTATACAAAGTTGATATGGGAACTCCATAGTGATTCACCCAAGTAGGGATTAAGCCTTCTGCAATCGGGCGACACTTCGTCACACCGCGCGTCGTCTTCCCCTTGGAACGGGTTCGGCTCAGGGTTGCCAAGGCATGACACAGAAAACTCTAGTGTTCGGTTGGTTCCTCAAGTGAGTCGTTTAGCCATGCAATGGAAGGGTTTAAAAATGAAATAAGATAATGGTCTCTGACTCTCTAAGGATTGAAGTTGTGTAAAGTCACTCCCTTGGCCCGAGAGTTAGGTTCAAATAGACCAGAACATTAAAAGATGATTGATCCACACAATGTAATACAAGATGTTTCAATGATTATAGTTGTAATATCCCTAATTTTTTTGTAATGTTTTTGCATTTTTCTCCAATTTTCTACAATGCTCTGCAGTTTCTGGTCGTATTTTTGATAAATAAATTTTACGCTTTGGCGTATTTATTATATTCGTGATCGTAAGAGTCGGGAGTAATGTGTAGTCGCAGGTCATGGGCCTCGACGCATCACAGAAATTTTCGGTGCAAAAAATCGGACGCAACGCGGGAGAACGGAAACGTGAAGAAATGAAGAGCTGGAAAAAAAAAGAAAAAAAAAGAAATACATAAAGCGGATCGGGCGCGTCTCAGCACGCCCGACCCGCTAGATGAATAGTGAACCGAGGGGTGCAGTCTTCATTGTTGGATGCCAGAGGCAGTGCCACCGGTGGTCGCCGGCTTCTGCCCTGCCGGCCTTGGCCTAGCGACGCCGTTGCCACTTCCCTGGCCTGGCCCCGCCCCACCGGCCGCCGCCACCCCTCTCCCTCTTTCCCGTTTCGGCCCGGCAGTGATTTTGGAGAATCTCTCGCCCAATCCACTGTCGTTCCCTCCTACAAGGCCGCCACCCCGTCGCCACGGCTCCGCCCCAACCATTGTGACCTCCGACCACCTCCGTCCCGGCCTCCCCGCTGCCATCGCCGTCCCTTTATTCCATTTTCCTATTTCAGTCTGGTGAACCAAGATTCTTAGCTTTGTACTGATCTGCCACCGCCGCCGTTGCATGGCTTCCAAACTGCCGCCACGGCTCTGCCCCGACCACTGTGACCTCCGGCCACCGCTGTCCCAGCCTCCCAGCCCTCCTGCGCCGCCGTGAGGTAGCACTCCGCCCCCTGTTTTTTCTTGTTCTATTTTATTTCTTTGGTTTGCAGCCGCCACTTGTGTCGCCGGTGGCCAGCCACTATGACCTGTCGTTGGCCATAACTCGGCCCGGTGACGACAAGGTTGCTGCCCCAGCCACAACCAAGGCCATCGTCCTAGCCCAACAACCGCCTCCCTGGCCCTTTACCCCCTTCTTCTGCTATTTTTTCGATCTGGACAGAAATTGTGTCGTGACCTTTTGCCTTGTGTTCCGGCTGTCATCCGCAAACCACTGATTCCCCATTAGTATGCCATCTCGGGCTGACGACAGCAAGGTGCCGAGGTCTGGCCTCCTTGCCTCGATCGGTTCCGATTCGTTTGTTTGGTCGACCTGCATTAGAGCAAAGTTACACTTTTTCTCGAGTTGTGTCCATCCTCCGCAGTCGGACGTCAGACGGTATTGGGCCGATGTCCATTGGACGTGCCACTATTCGGTGACTGTTGGGTCCCGTCTTCTCCCAGGTCTAGCCCCCGGCCATGTCGGGCCATTCGTAACTCGGTGAGGCATGTCTGCTGCCCCAATTTGGTGCACTGTCGCCCCAGCTAAATCAGGTATTGGGTCTCTTCAATTTTCTGATTGACTGTTCTACTGCAGACAGCTGCAGATGTCAGCTTTACCCAATAACGGAAAGGGGTCGCCGCTCTCGACCTCCTTTGCACGTCTTCTGCACAAACCAAATGCCCCTAAACTTCGGGGTACACCTCTGACCACTGTCGAGTAAACCACCCCAGCCTAAGGCCAACCTAGTGTCCTGCCTGACGTGCGTGGACTTGGGCATATGTCCGATTGATGTGGGCTTTGCCCCGACCCAATGACATCAAGGGCCAATAACTCTGGCCCAATTCCATCTCTCACCCCCACTTCCTATAGCATATGACCCAAAACTTACGGGAAGTTCCCGAATTCTGATTCTTCCAAGGGGAAGAAAAACTGTCAGTCGTTAGACTCAGTCCATCGAAGGCTCGACTGATGTCGTGGCCTATCCTCCACCGTAAGCTATGATTAATGCACGATTGTCCGTACAATGAATTGGTTGTGGGTAGCGTTTAGAAATGATGCCACCCTTATCGGCCACCTATGCTAAGCCTTAGTGCCTTAACGTATGTTTGGAGAACGTCTACACCACTAGGCAGTATGGTCGTTAAAGCCCTCCACCACCTTGTGAGGCTTCGACAATGCGGAATTGTTACCGTTGGTTGAAGTCTGCCGTCCATTTTCATGTTTTGTCGCCAACAAAGTGTTTTAAACCGTTGGCCGACCTCCAATCAATCAGCCCCTATTCTGTAAGGACCCTCATCCTTAAACCGGGTTTTGGTTTTCTTTAATTATGGGTTATCGTGAGATTTACGCGTTTTCTGATCTTATTCGGTGATTTCGTAAATAAATAGTGTTTGTGATAGTTTTAACCAAAATTAACTTCAATATTAGTGGTTTTGAGTGATTTTAAACCAAATGTGAATTTTTGAGATTTTTTTGGAATTTTTACTATTTTCCCAAAAATTAGGGTTTTGGCGAGACCCCTGGGGCCCCACCGTCGAAAAATTTATTTTTATGTTAAATGAACCTAGACATATACTTAAGGTCCCACAAAAATTTTCAGAATTTTATTAGGCTTAAATTTGCAAAATACCCACTTTTAGCCTACTTTTCATATTTACACCCCAAAACTTACCTATGCCTACCCCAACCCTTACTATAAAAGGGCAAACCAGAGCCATTTCCATTTTTGGGAATAGGCTAAGGAAGGAGGGCTGGCCTAATCCCCACTTAGGCCCGAATTAGAAGCCGATTAAGGTAAGCTTGCTCTAATTAAGCACTAATCCATGGCTTTTCTCTTAATTTCTTCCAAATCTACCATTTTCCCCTTGATTCAATTCGTTTTTGACCATCAAAAGCTACTGATTTGTGTTTTACTACAAACCCTAACATTCAAAATTCGATTTTTACTACCAATAAGCCCTAGATCTAAGGTTTAATTAGGGATTTCTTGGGTAAATCGATTTCTATTAGAGTTTAATTCAAACTCATTGTGTTTTCAAGGATTTCAAGAAGGGTGACTCTTCAATCCGAGCTTAATCAAGTGTTGAGGTAATGAGTCTTCGAAATCTCTGTTTATCCATGGTAAAACTCTTCATTTTTGGCTTATTTCGAAATGTTTTGCTTGATTTAGTGTGTTAATGGTAAGATTAGAAAATGGAATTATTTAATCCTGATTTCTTAGGGTTTTGCATTATTATGGTTTGGTTTGATATTCTGGAAGTCAAGGAGGACTTTTGATGATGATTAAGGTGTTAGATGTGGATTTGAAGTGTTATCTATGGTGTTTCGGTTTGATTTTGCGAAAGGAAGAAGATGACTGTTCTGCCATGTTGGCGATCGATCGGCCTTGTAGGGCAATCGATCGGCTGAACTGTAAATTTCAAATTTTTGCGTGTAACCGATCGAACGGCCTGAAGGGCGATCAATCGGCTACACAGGAAATTGTGTGTTGTGCATATGATGTCTATTTTGATGATTCCACTTTAGCTTGCCAATTTTATATGAATGTGGAGTGTTTTAAGCTATGTTAGGCTACTGGAAATACATGCTATTGAGTTTATAGAGTTGAGACATATGCTTAGAGATGGTGGGATGACTTATGTTTTGTGGCATGATGTTGGAATCGTTATCTTGAAATTATGAACGGTTGTTTCCCTTTGGATAAGCATATATTTTCAGTAGGACTACAATCATTGTTGGATTGATTTGTCATGATAGATTGTGGTTAGTAGTGTGTGGATGTTGGTGAATGCCATGACTCAATGATGAAATGAGTGATGTTATATGTGTTTAGCCTTTGTGGTTGAGTTTTGAATCTAGCTATGATTTCAACGATTCTTCTACTATGATTTCCGCTGGAATTCATGTTTAGATAGAAATTCACATGTGTAGTGTGGTAGTGAGTTGATTTTCAAGCATGTTGATATGCATTATGTGAAAGGCTTCTACTAGTTACACACACATGTGGGGGTTAAATGATGATGTTGAAGCTTAATATTGTGATTATGAATGATGCATTAGGGGCTGGTGAGAGCACTTATCATGATTAGGATTCATGTATGCTTTGCCCACGCATGTACCATGCTGTACGCGTCATGAAAATGGATTTCCAATTGAGGCTTTATCGTGATTAATCGAATTTGACCGATTGGATGCAATGTGATGGAATTGTGTGCCGGGTTTATCGATCGTGGATTAATCGCAAGTTGATTGGTCCGAAAGGACATATTTTGATTTGAAGTTCCTGTGTAGAACGATTTGAAGTTCCTGTGTGGAACGAGTGCACTCCCCGGGTTGAGTCTTGTTTAATGGAATGATGTGGGGACGAGTTGTGTACTTGTCTTGCGGATATGTGAGAATGTTATTATGTGTGTCATCTGGACCCTGAGAATCCAGTGTGGTATGCCGTGTGCACCCCGCTACCACGTGTTCTAGGGTTCTCTGTGTGAGAACTCGGGCTCTTCCCTCCGCAGGAGATGTCCCTGGGCGAACACCCCTGCTCTAGATTCTCTGTGTGAGAATGAGACATCCTTGGCCAGGATCGTCCAGGGCGAGCAGTATTAGGGATTGACAACCCCGATCTTTCTTAAATTCTTGTGTAGAATTTTGGATCATGACACGCCTTCGTGGCCTTGTCTATGCTCCTGTCTGTGTGACATTATTGTGTGGTTACTCCTTGATGGAGTTTGACTTGATGTTATGCATGTGGAATATGCATGTTAGAGATACATCCATGCATGTTGATGTTGATGTTATGCATGTGGAATATGTATGTTAGAGATACATCCATGCATGTTGATGTTGATGTTATGCATGTGGAATATGTATGTTAGAGATACATCCATGCATGTTGATTTTGATGTAATGCATGTGGGAATATGTATGTTAGAGATACATCCATGCGGGATTGGTTATGATGTGAATGCATGTGGGAATATGTATGCTAGAGATACATCCATGCAGGTTGAATTATGCATTATGATGTAGTGTTAGGTGATATGAATGTGTGATCAGAAAGTGATGCACCATGTAAATCTTTGATCTGAACGATCTCATTTCTAAGCTATCGTATTTTCTACGTTGACAATGATATTAAAACCATTGTTGAGTGTTAAAACTCACCCCTCTTTTGTGTTTTGATTTGGGGCTGCGTGGTGCGACACGCAGACGGACAGGATTGCCTCTTTGAGGAAAGGTCAGAGGTAGCTTGGGTGTGATGATGGAGATCGTTGCGTGACTTATCATCGTTTATTTCATGCTTTATGTTCGAACCTTTGTGTAGGGTTCTTGTTTTGGATTTATGTCATATACTATAGTTGTGATGATTATGACTATTTTGAGCCGGTGTAGGCTTTACTTAACTAAGTTTGTGGGTTTGAGATTGTTGTTTACTTTGTGATAAGCAACACCTTTTTCTTCCCTTTTATTTACTCTTGCTCAAAGGATTGTGCGCACTCCGTGTTGCTGTTAATCGCCCGTGGTTAGGGTTAAGTCTTCCGCTAGATCATTTCTCAATTTTCACTTCGTCGCCCCCGCGCGCTTGACTGGCCCCTGGACCGGGTTCGGCTCGGGTCGAGCATCGCCGGGGCGTGACATATTCTATGGTCGTTCCTGCCATCTCTAGTGGCACGACCTTGTGTCTGCCGCCCTAATGCGCGCAGTTTTATGCTTTGAGTGTAATTAATCTAACCTTATCGAGATTAATTCCAGCATCTTTGAAAATCCTCGGGACACAACTCTCTCAGTGCGATGCCTTTGGCCGCCTATTCCGCTATCGACGCTGCCACCGTTGTTTGCTCGCCATCAAACTCCTGTGGATTACGAGGTAGGGGACCTTGAACTTGTAATTTCATTATAGCATGCTTTGATTGTGTGGTAGCATGCTAGGAGTTTATAATTTAATATTTTGCATGTTTATGCTAATTAGAAAGCATGTTGTATGTGTGTGAATTGTATGCATACGTTAGTAAAGACTAAGGGCACGTAGTAAGTTGCTATGAATCATATGCATGTGACCAGAGTATGTGATCTTCGTTGTGGACTGGTAGTAAGTGATTGATGGTACGAGAAAAAGTGTTCGATTGTATGTTTGGTGAAGGAGCACTTCGTGGGCTATGATGTGGCAACTATGATTGTATGTCGGCGAGGAAAGACGTAAGATTGACAAGTGAAGGTTAGATTTGATGAGATTGAAGGATTAGTTTGGATTGAGTCGGGTGGTACGTCAAAACATTGAGCAGAAGACGTAAGCAATGTAAAGATTTAGAAGACTTAAGGTTTTGAACATCTTGGGGGATTGTGAGTTAGTAAGAGAAAACGACATAATTGTACAAACATAATATATGTAATATGAATCGTAATGACAGAATAATGAGTAAGGAATTAGTAAGGGTTTGATGAGAGGACTTAGGTCAAAAGGGATCTCATTTGAGGAGTTTGAGTAAGAATATCTAGTTTTAAGACGGATGTTGTAAGTTGTAACGTCGTAAGTGTAAGGTCCCTGATTTTTCTACGATTTTCTGGGATTTTTCTACCATTTTTTTGGTCATTTTTGGCAGGAAAATGTGACGTTTCAGCGTATGCGTATCTGTATTTTTCCCCGTATTTATACCCGTAGAGTCGGGTGTGGGGCTTAGTCGCGGGCCACGGGCCTTGCTGCGCGCTTATGGTGCGAATTTTGGAGGTTCGACGCGTAACCAGTGGGTTAACGCGCGTTGAGCGTACGTTTGGAAAAAGAAAAAGAAAAAAAAATAAAAAGGAAAAATTTGGATCGGGATCGGGATCGCCCGATCCAGAAGCTCCTGGACTGTGAACAGTACCGCTGCCACCCCCTTCCCGTCTGATCCGTGTGCCCGGCCGCCGCCGGACGCCGGTGGGCCAGTGGGCCGCCGCACCGGCTTCGCCCTGGCTGTGCGACGGCAGGGGAGCCGCTGTCCCGGCCCCACGGCCGCTCCGCCCCCACTTTTCCGGTTAGCCTCCCTCTGACTGTGTATTTGGATTTCGTTGCTGCCGCGGGCCGGCGAGGGCTGGCCGGCCGCCCACGGCTCCGCCATGGGCCAGCGACGGCGGGAGGACACTCCCCCCGGCCCCGAACGGCCCCAGCTCCGCCGTCCCGCTCCCTCTCTCTGCTACCCTGTTTTCCGCCCCCACTATGTATCGCCGTTCCGCCGCCGCCACGGGCCGGCTCGGCCCGACCGGCCGGCCACGGCTCCGCCCTGGGCCGGCAACGGCGAGGAGCCCCTCCTCCCAGCCCGGTGGGCCTCTGCGCCACCGCCCCATCTCTTTCCCCCCCTTTTTCACTGTTCCGCCGACGGACTGTTTGGGCAAACAGTGACTGCCGGCGGTGATTCGTGGCCGATTTGGCCTTCCCCCAGCCTCGCCTTGCTCCGGCGAAGGCAGTGGACTACACCTCCATGCCCGATTCAGCCGCCGCCCCCATGGCCGCTCCGCCCTTATGGGTTTTCCCCGGTCGTCCCTTATTTTTGGTCTGCGTCCGTTTTGGACGTGGTGACTGACGTTATCAGTCGGACGCCAGATTTGTTTTGGTGGACCTTAGTTCGGCTCCGCCCCAGCCTGGTGATGCCAATGGGCCACCCCTCTGGGTCTTGTTCAGCCTTGCGGCCCGTAGCTGCAGCTAGTTCGCCTTACCGGCATGTGTGCCGTTGACCCTTCTTGCCCATTTTACGCCGTCGGTACCGGACGGCCTCGGGCAAGAATTTGTATGTCTTACCTTGACAGAAGGTGGACGAGTTCACCTGCTCAGGCCTTGGCCAGTGACGGCCTCATAGCCTTTGCTCGACCGTGAACCCTCCCCTTGCCCTATACCGTGCGAGATGCACAGCTGCCCGCACCATGGGTTTTGGTTGTGGGTGGCGATCAGCGATGTCACCGCTTAGATTGGCCACCGCTAGGGCCTTAGCCCTGTTGGCTTTTGTGGGACATGAGTCGCCTCATTTCAGCCATCTCCCCCGCCCTTTTTGGGCTGCGTGTGCATGTAGCCACGCATGTACTTCTGGGTTTAGGCGTCGCATTTGTGCCGCCTAACCATCGGTTGGCTTTGCCACCGAGTGGAGTTGATCACTAGAGCTGTCCTCCACCTCTCCTTTGGTTCTCGAGCGTTGCCCCACGCTCTCCGCCCGTATGTGGGCCTTTGTTGACCGGAATCGTTGCCGTTGGGTGCTGTCCACGGCCGATTTCGATGTCTTTGTGGCCGGCTGAGCACGTTTTAGCCACCGGCCGATCTTTAGAGTGTACACCCTCGACATCTGGTCGCACCGCCACATTTGTGGGCACGATATTTCTCCCGGCCGCCCTAGTGTGCCACCGTGGATCGCGGGTTTTACCGCATTGAGTTCTGACACTCTGTTTGGCCGTGATAGTTCCGGCGCATCCTAAAATCCTCGGGACAGCAGCTCTCTCAGCCAGGCAACGGTTTTGACCGCCAACTCCGCCGCCGACGCCGCCACCGTCGGGTGCTCGCCATCGAACGTCATGATTACGAGGTAGGGGAGCTTTGAACTCGTAAATTCATGAAGCATGCTTTGAATGAGTAGTAGCATGCTAGGATTGTATGATTCCATGCTTGGATGTTAAGTAACGATCCGATTGCATGATGTGCGTGTAAGCATGATTGTATGGTATGATTGATATGCATGAGATGTACGCATGTTTTATGGATGTGGATTATGTATGCGCTGGCGATGGCTAGCAAATATGTCAGTATGCTATGTATGGGTTATGCATGTGCTAGTGATGGCTAGCGTGCATGTTTGAAGTATGTATGAATGTGTGTGTGCACGTGCTAGAGATGACTAGCGTGTACGTTTGATGTATGCATGTGCTAGTGACGGCTAGCGTGCATGTTTGATGTATGTGTGAATGTATGCATATGCTAGTGATGGCTAGCGTGCATGTTTGTAAGTTATGTATGTATGACCGTATGTGTATGTTATACGTATGTGTGAGACATACGTGTGTATGATGGCATTTTGCCTATGCTTTGGATATGTGTAAGTGTATGTGGGCAGAAGTATGGGCGATGGACAGTAAGAGGTGACAGAAGCTCTGTCTGAATTTGGATACAGTTGTGTAAGCGTATGACAGAGGACAGAGGATATGAGTATGACGGGCAAGGATTAGAATGGATCGGTTTGGGTTGGATTGTATGTTGGGCGTTTGTCAGACAGTAAGAGTGTTCATAATTGTACAAGCATAATGTACATATTATGAAGTGAAAAATAAGTATAATAAGTGAGATATAAGTAAGAGGGCGACAACTAGGTTGGCTCTGAGGAGCATTATTTGAGGATGTCAATGTAAGAGGATTTGGCCATAAGATGGATGGCAAAGTGTAAGACTGTAAGGGATTGTTGTACGATGAGTTTTGTCCATGATGTGGACGGGTAAGTGAAGTCTGCTGCCCTAACGAACTTGGGTTTTGGATCGGGCTCAGCTTCGGTTTGACCAGTCGAGGACTGTGAGTTTGTGTGGCATAATTGTACCGCATAATATACTTAATTCAAACTGGAATTATAAGCACAGCTAATGATAGCGTTGTGAGTTTGAGACCTGAGGGTTTGACGGATTAAGTTCCGTGTTTGAGCTGGCCGCTGATGAGTTGGCCGAGCGTTTATCATGTCTTGCCATGGTGTTTATCCTGCGGGATGTTGTCTGTGTGCTATGTAGAGCACCGGACGTTTGATGCTCTGCTGAGAGCGACATTGTTTCTGATTTGGTCTGCGTGCTGTATAAGCCCAGACGTTTGATGCTCTGTTGAGAGCGATGTACGTTTCTGAGTTTGTCTGCGTGCTGTATGAAGCCTAGACGTCTGATGCTCTGCTGAGAGCGACGTATGTTTCTGATTTGGTCTATGTGCTGTGTAAGCCCAGACGTTTGATGCTCTGTTGAGAGCGTTGTATGTTTTTGCCCAAGAGTGGCACTGTATGTTTTCTGCCCAAGAGTGGCAATGACACTATAAGACCCATTATGGTGGGCAATTCTCTGGCACTATAAGACCCATTATGGTGGGCGATTCTATGGCACTATAAGACCCATTATGGTGGGCAACTGTATGACCCCTTATGTGTGGGTGTTTATGTTTGCGCGCTCAGGTAAGTAGTATAATGGATCTACTCTTACATGTTTGATCCAGTGCCCCACGAGCATTGGTGTGCCTTACCTTCGGAAAAGTCCATGGCGTCTAGTCACTCCCCGGAGGTTAAGGTGTTGCCCCAGTGGCATTCTTTTCCATTTCGACGCTGGAGCTTATTAGTTGTAATGAGTTTCAGTGGTCGTTGATATGTGTACGATTATGAGTACGACTGTATGAGTGTGAGTACGACTGTATGTGTATGAGCAGGACTGTAAGTGTATGAGTATGAGTAAGACTGTAAGCGTATGAGTATGAGTAAGACTGTAAGCGTATGAGTATGAGTAAGACTGTAAGCGTATGAGTATGAGCACGACTGTAAGAGTATGAATACGATTGTGAGAATATGGTTTTGAGTAAGACAGTAAGTATGATTTTGTACAGACTGTACGAGTAAGGTCGTACGAGTCTGATTGTACGAGTAAGGTCGTACGAGTCTGATTGTACAAGTAAGGTCTTACATGTATGTGTAAGCTATATGAGTGAGCATACGATTGTACGAGTAAGGTCGTACAAGTATGCGTATGCTGTATGAGTATGCGTACGGTGGTACGAGTAAGTTGTATGACCCTGGATAAGGGTGTTTGTGTAAGTTGATTGGATATTATGATTTTGGCACGATGGTGCCTGTGGTATGATTTTGGCACGATGGTGTGTTTGGTATGTTTGCATGAGTTTGAGCATGTTTATGATTATGATATGCTTCTGCTTCATGTTTGAGTTGCATGATGCATGCATTTTTGAACTTGTGAGTTCACCGTTTGGGATTTCCCCTACTGGGTATTTTCCTACTGAGTATGAAAATACTCACCCTGCTATTTTTAGCCCCGTTGTACGGGAGGTTTTGCAGGTTGTGCGAAGAGCTCCTGGAGATGGACGCTCGTTTCAGCGGTGGATTGATTTCCGTTGACTCAGGTATCAGCTTGACTCTCTGTGAGTTTATTTGTGCCACGATCTCCTGTATTGGGTGAGATGAGACATCATGATGTTTATTCTGGACTTTTGTTTGGATCAGAATGTGGACTGTTATGGGACTTGTACTCAGGGATGCCCGGGAGAGTGATTTGTATTTAAAAGTCTATAATCATAGCAAATTTATTCGTACGTGTGTTTTCGAGTAGCGCCTGAGGATATTTGATTTGGCAGTACGATGTTTAACCGTATGATGTTTTAAATTATGAAATGTTTATACAGGTTTTGATTTTATCGTTTTGACTCCGATTTATGGAAAAAAAAATTTCTATGAGTTTTAAAGAAAAAGGGATGAAAAATCTCGGGCGTTACAGTAAGTGTATGATGGTAAGATTATCTGTATGGATCACGAGTTAAAGTAAGACTGTAGAGATTTGTGAGATGGAAGTCGTTTCGATCATAATTGTATGTGCATAAGTTACCTAATATGAACTCGAATGTAAGTAACCCTAATTTTATAACATTGTGAGGTTGAGACTGAGGGTTTCGACGGATTAAGTTCCGTTTTGTGCCAGTCAATAAGTAATCGACTGAGCGTCCTTTCTGGTCCAACCATGGTGTATTCTTGCGGGATTTAGTCTTGGTGTCGTATTTCGGCCCAGACGTTTGATCCTCTGTTGAGAGCGCTGTAAGTTTCCGCCCTTCATAGGCTTTGTATGTTTTCTGCCTACTGATGACATTGTATGTTCTGCCCAAGAGTGGCACTGTAAAATTCCTGCCCAAGAGTGGCATTGTATGGCCCTAGAGAGTGGACATTTGCGCGCTCAGGTAAGTAGTATCATGGATCTACTCTTACCTGTTTGATCCTGTGCCCCATAAGCACAGGTGTACCTTGCCTTCGAAAAAGTCCATGGTGTTTAGTTGCTCCCCGAAGGTTAAGGTGATGCCCCAGTGGCATTCCATTCCTTTCCGACGCTGGAGCTTATTAATTGTAATGAGCTTCAGTTGTCGATAGTATGTGTACGATCGTAAGAGTAAGTGTATGTTTCAGATTCTGAGTAAGTTGTACGTGTAAGATTTAGAGTAAGTGTGAGCTTCTTTGGAAGACAGTAAGAGTAAGTTCATGAGTATGAATATGTTGTACAAGTAAGTTTGTAAGACTTTGACTCAGACGGTAAGCGTAAGTGTAAGTGTAAGCTTCTAAGGAAGATGTAAGAGTACATTTATGTGTAAGTGTATGATTGTACGAGTAAGGTCATACAAGTAAGTTCGTACGAATAAGGTCGTACAAGTAGGCAAGTGTTGTAAGTGTAAGCGTACGTTTGTACAAGTAAGACTGATTCAGAATGTAAGTGTAAGAGCTTGGCATATGAGTAAGTGTAAGTTTGGTTTGCACGATGATTTGTATGTGTGATAATATTTGTACTTCTTATTCTTTTGCTTCATGTGTGATTGCATGGAAGCAGCTATATATGAACTTGCGGAGTTCATTGATTCATTTTTCCCCTACTGGGTATTTTCCTATTGAGTATGAAAATACTCACCCTATCTTTTTAGCCCC
Source organism: Saururus chinensis (assembly GCA_035235625.1). NCBI lineage: Eukaryota > Viridiplantae > Streptophyta > Magnoliopsida > Piperales > Saururaceae > Saururus > Saururus chinensis. The sequence goes on from CP141146.1 coordinate 1,064,037, forward strand.
TTCGACTGGAGGCTTTTGCAGGTCGGTCAATAGCTGTTGAGGTTGGACTTTTCCTGTGGTGGATAATTTTCCTCGACCTGGAGTGCTACGAGATTACAGTGAAGTTATGTAGAGTTTGGTGCTACGATCTCATGTATTGACTAAGGTGCAAAATTATGTTATTTACTGGACTTGTGTACGATTTATTCTCAGACTGTGAAAGAACTTGTACTCAGAGATGCCTGGGAGGTTTTTGTTTTTTTTAAAATCCATGGCCATGGTAAGTTTTAATCGTACGCTTTTGTTTTATGTCACGCCTGAGAACGTTTGTTTGTTTTAAGATGAGTTAATTTATGAAAGTTGTTTTCACACGTTTTGAATTTTGTTAATTTATTTGATTTACATCTGTGTTTTGAAAATGGAATTTTAGTAAAATTTTAAAGTAAATATGTGGAAAAACCTCGGGCATGACAATAGTAGTTAAAATCTCAACCAATTGTATCCATGAGCCCTTGTAGGCCTTAACTTCTTAGTGTGGATGAAGTAGACAAGCTTCAGAAGAAAAGATGTTGAATTGTGAGTAGTTTATGGTCTAGCGAGGCGTGGTTGAACTCTTAGACGTGACTACCATGTCAAATGAAACCTTTATAACTTACACTTATAAAATAAGTGCCTTATATATGTGGTCATGATATTGATTGTAGCTATACAGAAACATTTATGATTTGAGTTTGCTTATATCATTTATAGTTGTCATGATAATATTAATCTTTTATTATAATGAATGTATCATATGATGATGTGGTGTATTCATCTACTTCATCATTTATAGTACTTGTTTAGTTATCTCACTAGGTATATTTGTATACTCAACATCTTTGTAATGCAAGTTCGCCAAAGGAATAGCCGGGTTGAGAATGTTGTGCGTGGAAAGGATGACCAAAACTTATGTAGTTGATGTAGGATTTATAATCTTTATTAATAAACTTTTAGTAATGTGTATATTTAAACTTAGGTAAACAAGTGTCAATTACTTATAATTGTGTATATTATAGATCATAACATGTACTTGGGCAAGATCCTATGTGTTGTATATAATATGTTAGCTTGAATATTAGTATATTCGAAATCGAGGAGATCACCCCCAAGCCTTTCCCTTCTTCTCCGTGCCTCAGCCAAATCTAGTCACGTCTAGCCAGGTCAGTAGTGGGTCGCCGGCTAAAAGGGGCAACCACTGTCAACTATCGGCATGGTCTCCCTAACAAATAATGTTTTAAAACCCAACCTAGAGGCTGACTTAGATGAGTGGCCAGGCTGGTTTAACCAGGTTCAACCAGGGGGTCACCATGGTTGACCCGGTTGGTATAAAGCTTCACTTCCTTTTTAAACCTACCATACTTTCCTCCAGTTTCCACAGCGGTTGTCACCCTCTCCCTTCCCCCTTCCCATTCCTCTCCTCCCCAGTAGCCCTGCTTTGACCGTGATGGCCTCGTTCCCCCTTCCCATCCCTCTCCTCCCTAGCAGCCCCGCCTTAATCGTGATGGCCCTGCCTTGATGGCCGAACTCTGACGGCATAACTCGACAATTCTTCCCCTTCCCATCCCTTTCCTCCCTAGCTGCCCTACTCAATGGCACCGGATTAAACTTAACACCCCCACCCTAAAGGCCAAACTCCAACAGTGACCTTGACGGTCCTTCCCCTTCCCACCCCTCTCCTCCCCGGCACCGTGGTCCATGCCCCAAACTTTGATAGACCTTCCCCTCCCTCTCTTTCTTGACGACCACCCCCAAGTCCCCGATGGTCCGCTTCTTCCCCCCTTCTTATCCTCTGCTCCCTAGCGACTGACATCAATAGTGGTCTCAGACAGCCCTTCACCTCCCTCTCTTCCCTAGCATATGAACTCCAACCTGCTTTCTATTTTTTCTTAGAACCCGAACTGGACCAAACCACCGGGGTACCTGGTTTAACCGCCCGAGTCAAAATGACCCGGTTGAGTTTAATCAGCCTAAAATATACAATAAACAAACCCGTTTTTGATAATGGTTGAACCCAATCGAACCGACCGGTCTGCTTCGGTTTTCAAAACACTGCTGACAAAGCTTCTCCTTGCTTTAGTTCAGTGTTTCACTTGTACGAGTTATTTTGTTGTCATAGATCCAACTCGCCACTGCATCTAACTCTGGTCAGTCTCCAGCCTCCTTAAGACCCTCTCCTGACCAACTCTTCCCACTGGCCCATCCTTGCCCTTGAAGATTGCAATTTTCATTATTTTTTATCTTTCTAAAATTGTGTCATCAAAAACCGCTCGACACAAGAGGTATGGTGTAAATGTTATATCATGATGGATATCGAATGATCATGTAAATGTTATATTAAGTTATGATACATATATAATAACCATGTGTTGGATATGATGACCATGTTCTTTTGCATAATGTATGAATGTTATGTAAATAAATACGTTGAGTGATGCATTTTACATAGTATTATGCTAGGGCATTCAGAACTATGTATGGATCTAATCCTTTTCTACCTTAAAGTGGAATGTAGGCAGTTAACATCAAACGATGTTGATCCAATCCAAATATTAGGTTATTAATCTTTTCTTGTAAGATGCATGTATTTAGTTATCTTCGTAATTCAGTTCGTCATTATTGTAATCATTATTAAGTTATCTTCATAATTCAATCCATCAATATGATAATTATCCTAACCAAAAATTATAAAAAATAAATAGCCAAATTTTCTCAAAGAATTTTATAAAATGAGAATATTTTAATATAAAATATATATTATATCCATATAATATTGTTATTATGTAAAAAAAATACTTTAGAAAATTTGGTCGTGACATGTAAACTCAATGAAATAATTATGATGCTAGTGCTGCGGGGAAGGTCAGTGGGTTTCACGGCCATACATACCAAACCAGTTGTCCGCATATGACTGAGGTTTCAAATATACAAATTCAAATATTGGACTTTTTGTGACAGAATGAGTGAGGAACGACGAACTCGGACATAAGTGCCGGCAAGGTGGGCTGGGTAAGAACTATGCTAGAGCTGATTTTGAGGAGTCGATTGTCCTTCATAAAGCAGAGGCTATAGACTTCAGAAATAAACTTTAGAGATAAACTTTGGCATGAGAGAAGGGTCTTCTCATCACAGTGCGGGAATTTAAATGGAGCTGCTAATTTAATAGATTGTCCCCTTTTTAAGGGGCAGTGCAGAAACTCCTCAGCGTCGCTGGCCGGCTGCGAAGAAGAAGGTGAAAATATCGTTAAGGCAAGGAGGGGTATGTATGAATAATTTTCTAACGTTAAATGAGGTGTACAAATAGTGGGGACCTTGAGCAAATATTGGGGGGAGATAGCAGCGTTTGTCTAAAAGCTAATAAGAGTCCATTCCGGGTTTCGAAATCAGACTAGGTTCTGGATGCGGATCTAACGTGATGGAAATGATCGTATGAAAGACAGTCCAATTGCTCTCATTTAGAAACTTTCTAGTCTGTATATGAATTCCAGAAATCAGGAAACAAGATGATTTCATATTTCAATCTTTAATTACATGGTTGAGTCTCAAAATTGTGGCTGACATTATACCTAAACCTCAATAACAACAATTTACAACCAAACAAAACACGTCATATTGGTAAAGATTACGAAAAAGGAGATGCAGGAGCAGAGGTCCATGATTTTGATGTGGGGCAGAGGCCAGTTAGTTGAACCAGGATTTTGCTCTCAAAGATGAGGTGCCTACTGAAGTGGTGCGCCCTGAAGCTTGAAGCTCTCTGAGAGTTCTAGCCAACCAGTCCAAGCCCTCATACAGGCCGTCACCTCGAAGCGCACAAGTCCCTTGGACGTGCCATTTTCTGATCTTAAGATCATACAGACCTAGCCCCTCACAGACTTCCATTGGGGCCATGGCCCCTTTCTGATTAATAACAATAGTAATGCACAAATTCAGTACAAAGAATAACAAGAGTGCAAATGACAATATGTTTAACGTTCATTTTACCATAAAACATACCAAGTCTTGTTTATTAGCAAATACTAAGATGACACTGTTCAGCATGAGAGGGTCGTTGATGATTGCCTGCAAAGAAAGCGTCTCCACAGGATTAACAACCGTTTAAACCATTTGAAATCTAGAGAAAAAAAATATAACATATGCATCAAATGAAAAACCTGGAATTCTTCTCTTGCTTTTCCCAGTCTCTCTCTGTCCAAGGAATCAACAACATAGATCTGCAAAAAACACAAGTGGCAATTACAAACTGATTTTGTTTTTAAACAATAAAAGAACCACAAAAACAATATACTGATTATTACCAGTCCATCAGTATTACTGAAGTAATGCCTCCATAGAGGCCTCAATTTTTCTTGTCCACCAACATCCCACACTGTAAAAACAACATTTTTGTACTGAATTTTCTCTACATTAAAACCTGCAAGGAAATTTATCAAACTAGATATGTCAAAACAGCCACAACTACAGTAACAAATTGAAGGATTATTGAATCAAGACATTGAAAATCAAGAGTTTTTTCAGAAAAAGAAAAGAAAGGCAATCCCAGAAAATTACGAAAAGCAGGAGATAATCCGTGACATGATTGATATATCCCAAAGAGGTAACAAGTGAATCAAGATTTTAAATCAGAAGAAACGTTTGATGCACAAGTCATATTGATCTGAATTGCATAGGTTCAAAATTAGCTTGCGATCTCCCAAAGGAAAATAAATCATTGCAAACCTTCCAAAGCTGCAATTATGATTGATAAAGAAATCTTTTATAAGGCATGCAATAAGATTATAGATGTTTTCACAAATAAAGCATATCATATACACAGTTTACTGCAAAAATGAAAGAGCACTTAAACAAAGACCCTCAACTCAATGCCTAGAGACAAATTCAATGAAAAAACACAAGACATAATGTTCAGAGGAACTCACCGATGGTGGGAACAGTTGACAAAACCTCTCCAATGTGCAGTTTGTACAATATGGTCGTTTTACCGGCTGCATCCAAACCAAGCATCACGACCTGACCAATATATCAATTCCATTGAACTATTATGGAACAACCGAGTTGTAAAGAGGTAAACTAACAAGATGCCAAGTTAAAATAGAAGCCAGACGACACAAAATATCTTAAAGCAACTAAGTGGTTGTGCAACTACATGTAGTTTTAGTGTTTACATTATGAAGCCGCAAGATATTACAACATACTGCAGTTATTTCTAGTGTTTGAAGCTAGGAAACTTAGTTGCAGTTACTTTCATAGTGATGATTATTTTTATGAAGCCACTTAATATTTCAACGTACTGCAGTTACTTTTAGCGTCTGAGAAGCTCAGAAACTTTAGTAAAGGATATAACAGAACTCAGCAAAACTTGACTAAACAAGAAAACCGTAAATTTTTCATGCAAAAAACACAAACAAAACTAAAAATCAGTCTTGATTGAAAGTAAGAAGACGACTACCAAGAAATTATAAGAAATAGACATTTCCGCTTTAACTTCTCAGCAAGCTCCAAGCTTGACAAGAGCAAAAGTCTTGATTGAAAGTGAAATACTCCCTCCATCCTACGTTAATAGCTCTATTTGGCAAATAATTGGTTCCATATTAATAGCTTCATTTTGCACAATTTAAATGGTTGGGTCATAACCTTATTTTCCTTTTTTCTCTAAAATCTTATTTTTCTTCCTCTTAGAAGTGGGTTTCACTATTCAATAAAAATTACTATTTTTCCAGATATAGGACGGATGGAGTACAATTTTAACTGCTGCCGAATACAGATAGGCATATCGTAGCACGACAACTGCAGAGACAAACTGAGACAAGGGCAAAAGTTAAACCTGAAATTAAATTAAATTATTGTATCATGAGTAATAGTAAGGCTAATATATAATACAGCTATTTTCCTTATTCATTTCCATATCCATCTAAAGCACAGACGCTCTCTTATTCAAAAAAATAGAGTTAGCAACATAGAGCATCAAGCTACACATTTGTTTCGCCATAAACGATCTAAAGGCACACAATCGGATGAGAAAATAAACCCAATTAGCAAAAATTGCCTTAAAATAAAATCGAAGCAAAAGACAGCTATTTTTTTTCCCAAAAAAAAACGAACTACAAGTATTAAAGGATATTTCTTTAAGGCTAACGAGGAAGAAACCTTTCGGAAATTAACCATCCAAAAGGAAACAAGATAATGAACAAAGGTAGCTATAAGAAGTATTCGGAAGAGAAGCAAAGAAAGAACGTATTATTACTCTCATCTCACTGCTTCCGAAAAACGTGTCGAAGAGCTTGCGAAAGGCTTGACCCATGGGCAAGAATTCTCAGAGCAACTGTCAGAAGGTGAAGGCTCGCATGCACGAAGACTCAGCCTCTCAATCCGACGAATGAAGGCGAAGGTTTAAAAAAAAGCAAAGAGAAAGCTGCAAATATTCTCTAGGGACGGAGAAAGAAGGGAGAATCATCATCCCTGCGGTACAAGTGCGTTTACGGTTTACCGGCTCAAAGAACGTCCATTGACCGCAGACAGAAAAGTCGAAGTCCATTTGCACAGTTCCAGGCCCCCACATGCATACAATATGAGTCCCCTGTCTGTTCGTAGTTGTTGCATGTCTAATGACCACATTGACATTTGCCACCAAACTACTTGTCAGCGGAGTAGAAAGAAGGCGATGGAAAGAGCATACACAGGCATTTGTATAAGGGACCAAATGTACAATCGAATCAAATTAAATTAGGACAATCCAATTACCAATTCACCGTGGCTGGAACTCCTGCTGCAGCAGGGATACGAGGAGCTAGCACACACTGCAGAGGCTGTTCACATGCAGTCCGGAACTCAGCTACGGAGCTACCTCCCACGGGAGCTGAGCACGTAAAATGAACCAAACACAGTGAAGCAAGTTGCCACCTTATGCTTATTAGTCACTGTTACCAACTCTAATTAGCCTCTTGGCCTCCACCATTGCAGCCATTGACATGACGATGGACACTCATTGGACCTTCCAATTCTCATCCTCTGCAGCTCAGACGGGCCCATGCTGCTCCCACTTTACAAGAATGATCATAAACACAAGCTCAATAAACATGTTTAAGCACAATACATCACTTTAATACTGTATCTGTTTGGAAAGCAAGAATCGAATTGGACACATGGATCAGCATAAGACAGAAAATACAAATAATTAGACGCCGGCCCAATAAGGAACGTCAAAGAGAAGAGGCTCACGATTTTCCCACGGCTGAATTTCATCATTTCCATCAGCCTGCGCCGAGCAGAAGTGGCAGTGTTAGGACTTGAGAGCCTTTTACCTACAGAGTAACGCTTGGATGTCATGCCATCAGCGAGCCCCTTCCAACAGTCAAGACCCACGGCACCCTTCACGAGGAAGTCCAGAAAATACTGATCAGTACAATTGATTAATTTACAGAGCTCAAGTTCTTCCAAGTTCCATCTTCCAACCTTTATAACCCCATGGAGCAACCTTCATCGTCTTCTGCTGCAACCATTAAGAGCAAGTCGATTGAACTCGCCAAGAAGAGCAGACGTACACTTGCCTACAGATTCACCTTTGCCTGCTTTTTCCTCGTCATCGCCTTGCAGTCACTCGCACTCAACAGAACCAAAGCTCCGGCAGCGACCCACCAAAATGAAAGGGAGGCTCAGGGCCCTCCACCCCGAAAAGAGCCCACCTTTCACCCGCTGAAAGACCCCCGAATCCCACCGTACGCCCTCCCCAACAAGACCTGGTTCATGAGCACCCTCGCAGGCCGGGCCGTTGACGGCATGCCCGAGCACTTCGTCTTCCCTTCCCGCAGCCCCAACAACAGAATCCTCTGCATCAACCCCAGGCGCAAGTCCTACGCACTCGCCACCGGGAAAAACCGGTTCCCAGCCAATGCCACGGTGCTAAAAGGTCTGAGTTTCATCGCGGATAGCTTCTACGACTACGAGAACCCGTGGCACAGCCTGAACGCCCTCTCTGTCTTCTTCTCATGGATGATGGAGAACTCTTGCGCGAGGCCGGCTAGGTTTGTGGTGTTTAAGAACGGGGAGGTGGTGACAAAGGTGGGCGACTGGATGTCTGGGGTGCTGAGAGCGTGCCTGGGCGGGGAGGCCGTGGTTGAGAGCTTGGTGGAGCATGAGACGGCTTGCTTTGAGAAGGCTGTGGTGTTCAGGAGGGGGCTCGGGGGTATGTCGAGCGAGAGAAGGCACCGTCTGTTTGAGATGATCAGATGCAAGGCTTGGAGGTTCTGTAATGCGTCGGCGAGTATCGGGAGAAATGGAGAAGACGAGGTGAGTGGGTTGAGAATAAGTTTGATAGGAAGAGAAGGGAAGAGATCGTTCAAGAACGAAAGTGGGGTGAAGCTGGTGATGGAAAGAGAGTGTGCCAAGTTTCGTGGGTGCAGTCTCAAGCTGGTGCATCTCAAGAACATGAGCTTTTGCGATCAGGTAGGGCGAAAAAACATACAGAAACACCCGAATGCTGCTATATATATATATGCTCAGTTTTGTTTTTTTGATGATGAGCTTCTGCATGAATGGCTGGCAAAAACGTGGTCGGTAAAAAAACCCAAAACATCCATGGCCATTGCACCAGCCGGGAATCGAACCCGGGTCTGTACCGTGGCAGGGTACTATTCTACCACTAGACCACTGGTGCCTGATGTCAAACCTGTTTACTTTTCTTGTTAGACTACAATTCCTTAAATTTGATCTACATTTATAAAATAAACTAAAACTAATTTATCTTAAAACCCAAATAGAGTGATTAATATGGACAAAAGGATTACTACCGAAATAAGGGACTATTATGAAAGTACTTTTTGCAAGTGCTTCTTCATAATGCAATATGGAGTGAATTAATGTGTGCTTAATGCACACAAAACCATCCAAATTTGGTGCGCTTGCCTCCTAAAATATGCATGTGATGAGTTGCAATGCATACTTCAATTATGCAAAATAGCTCATATTAATTTTTTTGCTATACATTAGACCCCTATTCCAATAAAAAGTTTCAATCCCAAATCCAAGTGACCTTTTTTTTTTGTTGTTATTAAGAATGGGTCAAATATACCTTAGGAAAAAAATTAGATCAAATATAGATTTGCATGTAAAGTTTGGTGTAGATTATTTTTCCTTTTTTTATACTAAATTTGGTGTGGATTCAGGTGAGGTTGATGAGGGAGACGGATGTAGTGGCAACAGGCCATGGGGCTCAACTAAGCAACATGATGTTCATGTCCAAGGGGAGTAGTGTGATGGAGATGTTCCCCAAGGGGTGGCTACAAGGTGCTGGCATTGGCCAATTCATCTACAAGTGGTTTGCTGATTGGTCTCAAATGCGGTACGAAGGTGCTTGGCGAGACACATTGGGCCCTCCCTGTCCTCCTCCCACCTCTCTGGACTCTCATCCCTCTTCTAATTGCTTCCTCCCCTACAAGGACCGACCAATTGGGCTCAACGAGACACATCTCGCCCAATGGACTGCTCAAGTCATCCAACATAGAATCAACCCTGACTTGGTCCCATTAACACGTATTGAACTTCAATGGGCTTGCCCATGTGATGTGACTAGCCTCATCAATCATCATAAGCTTTAGTTAGCCCTTGGGCCCACTATCATAATCATAATCATAATTAGAATTAGATTATGAACTTAGTATTTTCTTTTAAAGACATAAATCATTTTAAAAAAAATCTTTAATAATAGAAAACATTCTGATATTATATGGCTTAAGTATTTGAAAATATTAAAAAGTTCACCCAATCAGAATTTTCAATGTGGGGAAAGATGCTATTACAAGTGCATTGTAATACAACTCCAAATATTGAACAGGTCTTTTACTCTATACTACAATGCAACAACTCTTGCTGGTAGAAGTTTCACCAACAAAATTTTGTTGTTGAAACCATGAAAGCTATTTATCTTCGTGTAACATCTCAAAATTAGGTAAGTTTTCTTTTTATTTAAGAGTGCTAATTAATTTGCATATGATTGTTTTATCATTATTTGTATATAATTAGAGTTCTTTCAGGAATAACTTTAATGAATCCCATCACATACCTGAATTAGTGGGGTAGGACTATGTTTGCTCATAAGGCTGGAATCAAGTTTGCATGGTAGGACTAGGGTCCTCAAACTAGAGAGTCTAGAGGCAAGATACTTGTAAGGTTAAAGAGGTTATGGGCAAATTAGAATCCCAGTGAGGGAAGTAGTTCTAGGTTGGTACATTCACCTCTTCCCACTATCGTGTTTTCCCTCTAAAAAACTTCTTTTGGCATTATCCCAACTAGGTGAAGGTCCTTGTACCTCCATTTGCAAGCAACATATAGTAAGATGGGCTTTTATTTTCATTTATGTTTATGCAATTCTACTCTCCTTTTATTTGAATCTTGTAAGATATTTTTCACCAGTATTCTTGTCATGTTGGCGCAAGTCTTCTTCAACAACATGGATTCTTGTTCGGTGATTTGTTTTTTTTTTTGGTGTCCTGCTTGTTTTCTTCCTTAACCATGGCATTATAAGTTGTTGTTTCATATATACATGGTTGCGGGGTCTCGACAATGTTTATATTCTATAAAAATTATTATATTAATAATATAATAAAAACATCTGGATGCTTTTGAAAGAAAAATAAATCTTAACCAGGTACTTTTACATAAATGAATTAAAAAAATATTGTAATTACAATTGTTTCAACAATCCGGGATGTTACACTTCATCATCCTAAGGTAGCGGTGTAGAACTCTAAAAAAACCAACTCAATTTATTAATTAAATCATAGGGAGTATTTATACAAGAAGTATATATGCCCTATCATACAAAATAATATCACCCAAAATATTACAATAATTTACATAAAATGTCATTACCTATATCTATGGAATAAATTACAATAACATCCCCCATCAAGCTGAGGGGAGGAATGACCTTTGCTTCGCAGCATAACTCTTGAAATATCAAAGTCCACAATGACTTGGTGAAGATATATGTAGTTTGTTCTTGAAAAGATATGAGTCACAATTAAATATGTGATGAGGGCTCTTTCACAAACAAAATGGTAGTCAACTTGTATCAGCTTTGTTCTTGCATGGAACACCGAGTTGGAAGATAGGCATACGGTTGATTAGTTTTTACAATGAATAATAGGAATGGATAAACAATCTTTTATTTATTAGCCTGCCAATGAATTGGGTTAGTCCCTCATGAAGAGGCAATACCCACTTATGGATAGTCTATCATTGGGATCATCTGCCTAATTTGCATAAGAGAAAACTTGATTTAGGTAAGTAGATGATGAGTACTTTATAGATAGTGTACACAGCTTAAAAGTAAGACTTTGTTGAAGCCTACATGAATTGGTAAAGTGAGATCACCTTATAGTAAATATCAGGGTATTATATCGTTAGCTATAATTATAATGTCCGAGATTTTTCATATATTTTCTTCAAAATTTATGGAAATTTTTTGCAATATAACTGCTATAATTCGGGAAAAATGACGAATACGAAACCTGTGAAAACAGTTTTATAATTTAAAACATAATACATCGGTTTTCCCATATAATTTTTTCCTCATTTGATCAAACATCGTACGGCCAAACCAAACATCCTCAGGCACTATTTGAAAATAACTGTACGAATAAATTGCTATGATCATAAACTTTAAATACAAATCTCTCCCAGGCATCCTTGGGTGCAAGTCCCATAACACTCCACAGTTTGATCCAAACTAAAAGTCCAGAATACATACACATTTTAATTTTCATCTAACCCAATACAAGAGATCGTGACACAAAAATACTTGCAGTAAGTCAAGTGTATACTTGAGTCCAAGAGAATCAATCATCATAAAAAACGAGCATCCATCTCCAGGAGCTCTCTATCACAAACCTGCAAAAGCCTCCCAAATAACAGGGCTAAAAAGTAGGTGATAAGTATGAAATTTATATCTATTTTATATGCCTTTTTACCTTATTTGCTAGTATAGATTAGGTTAATTTAGAGTTAATTATGGTTTATTTAGATTAAGATAGATATTAGTATTTTAGTTTAATTATTAATGATTTTGTAGTTATTAGTTATTTAGACATGTATTTAAATCAAGATGGAATTTTAATTATATTCTACATGTCTGAAATATGGTATTTTATGTTTTGTAGGTAAAGTGCGCTTATCGAGGTACTTGGACGATATTTTGAATAGTTCAAAGTAGTCTTCATATGCTTTAAAGTGATTTGGACAACTTTTCGGAGTTATAAACAAGTTAGAAATTAATATTAACACGAATGAAAGCTTAATGAACAGAATATGAACTGTCCAAGAAAACTGTCCAGATTGCAGAAACACTGTAGCCGATCGAACGGGCTGCAGGGCGATCGATCGGGATAACATGAATTCAGACAAAAAAATAGTGTAACCGATCGATCGGGCATGCAGGGCGATCGAACGGCATAACATGTAGTTTCCTAGTTTGACCCAAATTTCAATCATTTTCATATTGGACTTCTTCCTACGGAACTTATGCCTATAAAAAGACATATTTGGCTTAAAATTGGGGGATTCCAGTAGATTTTAGGAAGAGAAAAAGGAAGAAGAAGATGGAAGAGAATTCAAAGCTTCTAATGGAGATTCAATTGCTTTCTTCTACAATGGAAAGCTAAACTTTTCTTTTACTTAGGAGTTGATGAAGCTATAGATAAGTTTCAGTTTTTTTTCTTTTTAATTTAGATCTCAGTTGTGAATGATGACAATTGTATGATATGGATTTCCTTTTTAATGGAAGAGCTTTTCATGTTTATTCAAATCTATGTTGATTTATTGTCTTGTAGATGATAGATTGATATGGTTTTGATATTTGCATCGATTCTAATTTCTGTGATTTAGATGAGATGGTCATACAATAGTTTTAATGTTCAGATAATTAATAACTTGGATAAGTTATACTAAGATTAGACGGGTCATGCCTATAGCTAGTTTAGTGTAGATGATCCGTGCTATTATCGAAGATAATTCATGCCATGGAAGTTAATTAATGATTCTTTTTGAAGTAATTATAGCTTGTAGCTGAGAATACTTGTTCATATTCACACTAGATTTAGATTAAAAGTTAAGAAATTATTATGGTTTTATAGTGGATTCAATTTCCTAAGTAAATTCCATCGAATTAATCTCTTGCTTTTAAACTAGTTGATTCCTTTATTTTGCTTAATTAAAGTTTAAGTTTGTTTTAGTTTTTAATTAGTAAATTCCTCTTTAGATTTAGTAATAATTCATCCGTCCCTGAGGTTTGAAAACCCTTAAATACTTATCCTAGTACAATTACCTTGTACACTTGCAAAGGGTTTAATTATAAACGATCAAGTTTTTGGCGCCGTTGCCGGGGACGGTGTTGATTTGTTACTAAATTAGTATTAGGATAATTCTATCTAATTTAGATTCAGTTTAATTTAGTTTTTAGGTTAATTTTTAGTTTCTTACCTTTTGTTTATTTGATTTTGTAGGCTGAGTTGAAGATCGTGCTCTCTACACTTGTGGCCACAAGTAGACATCGACAAGCATAGTGCTTCTCTTCGGTTTGCAAGATCCTTTTCTCTCTTTATTTTTAGTTCTTTTCTTAGTTAGTTTTTACTTATTATTCCCCTTTTTACATTTAAAATTGTGTGGTGTGTTTGTGATGTATGCGTGGTCATCGCTCCTTACTCCCCCGATTAGTACCATTTGACCCTGAGCCTGAGCGGACATCTAGGAGAGCTGAGTTGCCCTCGACCTACATTCTTACACCCCCAAACTCTCCTACCAATTCCTCCACCCACACTACTTCTACCCCCATCATGGCTGAACATCAGTTAGTAGATGCACCACTTAAAGCTCTAAGGGAGTATTACACTCCCAATGAGTACACCTCTCCTTCATGCATTAGGTTACCAGCAGTTGCTACTCAAAATTATGAAATTAAGCCCAATGTCATTCAAATGCTTCCATCCTTTTATAGGCTTAATAATGAAAACCCGTATAGGCACCTAGATGACTTTTTAGAACTATGTACAACTTTTAAGCTCTCAAATTTAATTGATGAAGCTGTTAAACTTTGCCTTTTTCCTTTCACATTGAAAGATAAGGCTAAGGAATGACTTCACTCATTAGAGCCAAACATTATCACAACATGAGCCCAAATGCAACAAGAGTTCCTTAAAAAGTACTTCCCCATAGGTAAGACCAACCAAATGAGAAAGGTCATAACCACTTTTGCCCAACTTCCCACTGAACAGTTCCATGAGAGTTGGGATAGACTTAAGGACCTTCTTAGGAGGTGTCCTCATCATGCTGTCCCTAAGTGGCAATTAGTGCAACGTTTTTATGAGGGTTTTACTGAACAAAACCGTCATCTTGTCGATGCAAGTTGTGGGGGTACCTTTTTGCTAAAAAATGAAAATGAGGCATGGAAACTTTTTGAGGACTTGAGTAAAAATTCCCTTCAACATGTTGCGTTGAAAAGAAATGAGAGTGGATTATCTACCTTAAACAATGCCCCCTTTAGGGGTGGCTTGTATAAAGTCAAAAACCCATTAGACCTTTCCTCCAAAGTTGATACTTTGAGTAGGAAACTTGACCTCCTTATGACTTCAACCCATCAGCCCACTCCCTTCACTCAAGATGCATGCACAATATGCCTTAGCCCAGCCCATACTATCATTGAGTGCCCCTCTGCCACCCAATCCTTCCCTAGGGCTGAGAACAATCCATTTTCAAATACATATAACCCTAGGTGGAGGAATCATCCTAACTTTTCTTGGCGGATACAAAACCAAGGGGTTATGGGTAACCAACCCCCTAGGCCCCCCATTCCAAGTCCCACCAGCCCATATCTACCAACCTCAAGTGTAACCTCCGTATGTCCAATCCAATAGGAGTCCAAGTTTTGAAGAAAAGGTTTTGAGTGCCCTGCAAAGCATTCAATCTCAATCTCAACTCCTTCACTCTCACATACAATCTATAGCAAAGTTAGAAGCCCAAATTGGACAACTAGCTAATGTTATTAACAAGAGAGAGATGGGGACGTTGCCAAGTCAACCCATATCGAACCCTAAAGGTCAATTTCAGGTAGAAGCAGCTCCTCCCTCTAATGAACAAGTTAATTCTATAATTACCCTTAGGAGTGGAAGGATTGTTGACAAGAGTGTTGGGGGGACACTAGTAACAGATGATAGGAGTGAGGAGTTAGAGATGACAACCCCTAATGAACCTCAAGTAGAAGTTAGTACACCACATGAGAAGGAGTTTGTATCTCCTTCCCCTTCCTCAGTGCCACAGTCTAAGACCTCTTTCGATAGATTTTATATCCCTAGGGCACCTTTTCCTCAGTGTCTTGACATGACCCCACCATTTAGAAAGAGCACAGCTAGGACTGATGAGATTTTTGAGACTTTCAAACAAGTCAAAATTAATCTCCCCCTCTTAGAAGCCATTAAGCAAGTCCCTGCTTATACTAAGTTCCTTAAAGACCTATGCACTCAAAAGCGTAAATCCAAGACCCATGTGTCTAAGAAGGTCTTTCTCACCGAACAAGTTAGCTCTCTTTTGAAGTTTGGCACCCCACCTAAGTATAAGGACCCTGGAGTACCCACTATTTCTTGTGTCATAAGTGATCACTCTATCCATAGAGCCCTCCTTGACCTTGGTGCGAGTGTCAATCTACTCCCTTACTCGGTGTATGAGAAACTAGGGTTAGGTGAATTGCAGCCTACATCAGTTACCTTGCAGCTAGCCAACCATTCTGTGCGTAAGCCTCGAGGAGTCATTGAGGATGTCTTAGTGAAGGTTGACCGGTTCTTTTTCCTTGTTGATTTTATTGTCTTAGATATGGAAACCGGTGCTAACCCCACATATCAGATTCCTATCATTCTAGGTTGTCCTTTTCTTGCCACAGCTAATGCATGCATAAATTGTAGGACGGGGATAATGGAGATGACTTTTGGGAACATGAAAGTGCAACTAAATATTTTTGATGTGTCTAACCATTTGCCTGCAACTTCTAATGCTGAATGTTTTATGGTAGACAATTTTAGATTTGATGCTTATGATAGAGGTCCATCTTTTGTAGCATCAGCCTATAATCAAGTCATGCATTCTAATTTTTCTACATCATCTTTTTGGAGACTTAAAAGAAGAGCTAATGCTAATATCTATCAGCCACCCTGATATATTTGCGAATGTTGGCAATGTCTGGCTAAAGACAATAAACTTAGCGCTTCTTGGGAGGCAACCCATGTTTTTGATATTTTTTTCCTTCCTTTTGTTTATTTTATTTGCTTCATTTAAGCTTTATTTACTTATTTTCTCAATTTTTTTTCTCATTATAGTTTTTCTTCTTTTTAT
Organism: Saururus chinensis; assembly: GCA_035235625.1. Lineage (NCBI taxonomy): Eukaryota > Viridiplantae > Streptophyta > Magnoliopsida > Piperales > Saururaceae > Saururus > Saururus chinensis. The sequence continues at coordinate 1,080,420 of CP141146.1, forward strand.
GAGATATAATACTTTAGGTTTGGGGGAATGCTCATCACTTATATTTATTTCTTTTCTCTAATCCTATGTACTTCACTTTCAGATTAGTGGATTAGTTATACTTTCAGGTGATATCTTTATTTTCTCTCTCTTACTTATTCTTGTCATTGTAGTATATATTTTCTTTAATATTGAGGACAATGTTTAGTTTAGGTTTGGGGTTGTAGAAATATATTTTTATTTTTTATTTTTCTTTTAGGATGTTTTAGAGTATTTTTTTTTCTTTTGTTTACTTTTAAGTGGGTTTTATTGCTTATTCTCTTTTAAAAGTATATGTCTGTTTTTAAAGAGATCAATTTCATGAAGAAAGTTCAAGTAATGAATTAAGTGATGAAAATGATTAAGTGAGTAATTTCTATTTTATTTTCATTATCTTGGATAATTGTGCTTATATTTTGAAATCACATTTCACACACATGAAACTTGTAGGAATATAATTTTATGATTTATTACTTGTAATCTTAATGGGATATCTTTAACTAAGCATATATTTTTAAAAACTTGGCAATTGAGTAATTTTTAATATTTTATGATAGATCTTTATGCTTAGCTTTTATTTGAAAAAAATGGGATAAGTGTGTATAGAAAAAAATAAAAAATAAAAAACAGTTGAAAAAAAATTGATTGAATGAAAAAAAAGAGTAAAGGTTTGTTTCTCTTTTTACTGAGTAACCGGACCTTGTGCCTAGGTAAGTATAAGGGATCGCGTCAAAAGGTGAAAAGTTGGGATAAATTCTTTTATGACTTACTTGGTTCTGTAGCCTTTATAGTTCGAGTTATTAAGCCTGAGGGGTGTTTCAACACCTAGTGCCTTGAGCCAACTGGATTAGGGACACTGGCTTAACACTTGTTACATGGACTATTTAGAAAGCTTAATAGAACTAAGTATTGCACAAGTCATATTTTGATGTATATTATGCTCTTATTCCCTAAATTTAATTAAAATTTGAAGGCTATTACATAAGGGTTTATTATGAGATGTTAAAGATGAAAGATTATCATTGCTATATTTTTGAGTTAGTGAATTTTAATGAGCTTGGTTAATGGGTCACATAAGATATGCTTGTTAATAAAGAATGAAATCATATGACTACAAAGTTTCTACACTTTATGTTTTTGAAATGTATATATGTAGTTGCACAATTATTTCTAAGATGGGGTTATAGAATGGATTATTCCTTACTTGAAAGTGGTCAGATCTTAATTGTTTACTTGTTTCAAGTATTTGTGGTTAGTTCTTTTTAAAAATAGTTATGTGTTTTTAAGAGAAGATTGTTTTTTTTGAATTTTTGTTTTCTTATTTGTTTTATTTTTCTTAGGTTTCAATGTTTGTGGGTATCATTACTGCAAACCCTCACGAGACACAACTCGTCCAACTAGGGACACCTAGGGGTTTAAAGGCTTGTTGCATACACTAAATGCAATCGTGATTCCCTACGAAAGTGGCATTTATTTATTTTTTCTAGATTAGTTGTTTTACTTTGTTTTTGTTTTGCTCGAAGACTAGCAAAATATAGGTTTGGGGGTATTTGATAAGTATGAAATCTATAGCTATTTTATATGTCTTTTTACCTTATTTGCTAGTATAGATTAGGTTAATTTAGAGTTAATTATGGTTTATTTAGATTAAGATAGATATTAACATTATAGTTTAATTATTAATGATTTTGTAGTTATTAGTTGTTTAGACATGTATTTAAATCAAGATGAAATTTTAATTATATTCTACATGTCTGAAATATGGTATTTTATGTTTTGTAGGTAAAGTGCGCTTATCGAGGTACTTGGACGATATTTTGAATAGTTCAAAGTAGTCTTCATATGCTTTAAAGTGATTTGGACAACTTTTCAGAGTTATAAACAGTAGGGTAATGAGTATTTTCATACTTAGTAGGAAAATACCCAATAGGAGAGTTCTAAACAGTGAACTCAGTAAATCCATACATAGATGCGTTCATGCAACTCAAACATGAACAAATAGGCATATCATAATCATGCTCATATGCATACAATCACGCATATCATCATGCTAAAATCATACCATCAAACTGATCTTACAAATACACTCTTAATCAGAGTCATACAAACTTACTCGTACCACCGTACGCTTACTCAAATAACTTACACATACCTATATGACCTTAATCGTACAATCATATGCTTACTCGTACGACCTTACTCGTACAATCTTACACTTACTGTCTTGCTTAGAAACATATTCTTACAGTCTTATTCAGAAACATACTCTTACTGTCGTGCCCATACTCATACTCTTATAGTCGTACACACTCTCATACTCTTATAATCATACTCATACTATCGACCACTGAAGCTTATTACAACTAATAAGCTCCAACGTCGAATGGAAAAAAATGTCATTGGGGCATCACCTTCACCTCCGGGGAGTGACTAGATGCTATGGACTTTTCTGAAGGCAAGGCACACCAATGTTCATGGGGCACATGATCAAACAAGTAAGAGCAGGTCCATGATACTACTTACCTGAGCACGCAAACATAAACATAAACACCCACACTTTAGGGGCCATACAGTTGCCTACCATATTGGGTCTTATAGTACCAATGCCACTCTTGGGCAGAATCGTACAGTGCCACATGGGCAGAAACATACAGTGCAACACTTGGGCAAAAATCATATAATGCTCTCAATAGAGTATCAAATGTCTAGGCTTAATACGGAAGGATGTTCACGATTTTGTTGCCTCTTGCGACATATGCCAGCGTGCCAAGGCAACCACCACTACTCCGGCTGGACTTCTTCAACCCCTACCCATTCCTGAGCATATATGGGAAGACATCTCTATGGACTTCATTGTTGGGCTACCGTTGGCCCAAGGCAAGACGGTCATCCTGGTGGTAGTTGACCGACTCTCTAAGTATGCTCATTTCAGCCCATTGGGACACCCTTATTCAGCCAAAGAGGTTGCCCATATCTTCCTCCGCGATGTTGCCAAACTTCACGGCATGCCTTGCACTATTGTCTCTGATTGTGACCGCGTCTTCATCTCTGCTTTCTAGAAAGAATTCACCAAACTACAGGGTATGACACTCGCCATGAGCACACCATATCACCCCCAGACAGATGGTCAGACGGAAGTTGTCAATCGTTGTCTCGAACAGTACTTGCGCTACTTTGTTGGCGACAACCCTCGTCGTTGGCTCCAGTTCTTACCATGGGCAGAATGGTCTTACAACACAGCCTTCCATACATCTACCGGGTTTACACCTTTCGAGGTTGTTTATGGTCGCCGTCCTCCTACTCTCTTGGGATATGTGCCACACCATTCGTCTATTAGCGAGGTGGACTACTTGCTACAGGATAGAGATGCAGTCCTACGACAACTCAAAGCAAACTTATTGGCCACCCAAAATCGCATGAAACAGATCTATGATTGTTGTCACACTGATAAGGAGTTCCAAGCGGGTGATCTCACCTATGTGAGCTTCAACCCACATCGGCAGTCTACCCTTTACCAACCAGCTAGCGTTAAGTTGGCCCATCGGTTCCATGGCCCATACTCCATCATGGAACGCATTGGTAAGGTGGCTTATTGACTCCAGCTTCCTCCTGGCTCTCAGGTCCACCCGGTTTTTCATGTCTCCCGCCTACGCCGGTGTGTTGGCGATCCAAAACGCGTATCTTCTGAGCCCCCTCCTCCGCTGCTTCTGCCTCCACCACCACCTTTTGTGCCAACTACTATTGTCGATCGTCGTCGCATTCGCCGAGCCAGTCATCTTGCGACCGAATTTCTGGTTACATGGTGTGACCGACCCCTTGACGATGCCGCCTGGATCTTGGAGGATGAATTTTGGCAGCAATTTTTAGATTATACTCCTTGAGGACAAGGCCATAGCGGAGCATGGTGGAATGTTATGGTGCAAAATCTATTTGTGGAATCCATCCAGCCTATACCAAAATCAGCCGTATCAATCTCTATATGGAATAATTTACACTAATTTATCCTATTGCTTTCTATATGGAATAATTTACACTGATTTATCCTATTGCTTGGTTTAGGATTTAATTAGAGGACTTACCTTTCTAATATATCTGCCTATAAATATATGTAATTGTACGATCAAGGTAAGCAATAATAAACAGTTTCTTCCTTTCATCCTTCTTCCTCTTCCTCTCTACTTCTTCCCTACTTCTGGCACACTTGCTGGAATTGGGTTCTCAAATATGAAAGGTTGTGACCAGCAGGGCACAACCCAATTCCAGCAAGTGTGCCAGAAGTAGTGAAGAAGTAGAGAGGAAGAGGAAGAAGGATGAAAGGAAGAAACTGTTTATTATTGCTTACCTTGATCGTACAATTACATGTATTTATAGGCAGATACATGATCAATCAACTGTATTAGAAAGGTAAGTCCTCTAATTAAATCCTAAATCAAGCAATAGGATAAATCAGTGTAAATTATTCCATATAGAAAGCAATAAGATAAGTCAGTGTAAATCATTCCATATAGAGATTGATACAACCGATTCTGGTATGGGCTGGATGGATTCCACAAATAGATTTTGCACCATAACAGGTTGGGTCAGTTCACATAATTAAAACCAAATCTATACTATTTTGGGTTGGTTTCATTTTTTAAAAATAAAAAATTATATAATTAAAACCAAATTCTATAATTTTATGAGTTAATTAGGAGCTCAAGCCAGGTCGAGTTGGTTCTTGAATTTTCTACATATTAGACCTGACCTGGCACGACCTAAGATTTATTTAAATATTTTTTTATTACATCCGATCGAACTTAAGATAGGATTAGACGCAACCTAATCCAAATTAATCCCAGATTGGTTCCATTCAGATTAGGTAGTTTAACATAGCGTGTATGCAATATCAATCTTATAAATGGAGGGTCCCTGTTTTCAATTCCTTACACCGGGCTGATGTTAAGAGTGGCACATTAAAACCGCTTACCACGATGAGAGGCCTCATGCCTCACCGTTGCCCACGAGGAGGCAAAGCCTGCGAGCCGTTGTGCAACCTTGTTTATCTTCTTATTCTCCCTCAAAGTGAGACTCACCTGTTTTCGTACGGGACTCACCTTTCTACGTGGAAATGAAAAATCGCCTTTCTACGTTAAATCAAGGAGGAGTAAAATTTTAGTTTGAGTAAAAAAAGTGGAGTAGCTGTGTGGGAACAGCCTTCAGTTTTTACTGCTATTACCCAGTCGCCTGGCGAGGTAGGAAGAAGGGAACTCTGTGCGCGCTCATCTTCCGGGCGGTGAGCCTGTGACCTGTAACCTGTAACCATTTGTGATTTTGTTTCGCAAAGGAATTCAAGAATGCTGAAATGGGGCGCAAAGCTGCGTCCTTTGATCGTTTCGGCGACGGAAGGCGGCCGCTCCTGCTGGTCCACTACCCGGCTTCTTCATTCCTATCTGCAACCGATCAGCACTCCCATCTCCAAGCTCGCCCCTTGTCTGCCCTCTCGACCTGCCGGCTTCCAGCTTCCTGATTTGGGATGTCGACCCCCCTCTTTTTCCCCTTTCATGGTGACTACGTATTCTTCTTTTGCTAGGTTATTATGCACATTATTCTTATTACTACTATTATTCTTTTTTAGATTGATGCTGATTCTGCGATGAATGCATTTATAGCTATTTCTATGGTGCTGATGAATGTCATGGTGTAAATCAGATGATTCAGAGGCGGGATGCTTCGTCCAAGGAAAGGAAGAGAACTCGGGGCACTCCCGTTACTTCTAAGCTTAAGAAAACAAAGATCAAATCCTATTCGTATGCTGTTTCCTTTTCCCTGTTGTACTGGTATTGAGTGTGTTTGTACTTTCACGATCGTTGTTGTTGATTTTTTTGGCTGTCTTTTGTCCAGGTCGTACAAATGCCGGTTTAGAACTATGAATGACGGGAAAATTCGGCGCTGGAGAGAAGGGAAACGGCACAATGCCCATTTGAAGGTAGTTGCTTTTACATTTTGAATGGTCAGTTTGAAAAAATATACATTATGTTTATGTTTGATTTGCTATTCCTTCCCCGTGTTTGTATACCAAAGAAAATCGGTTGGATGTAGCGATCAAAATAAAATTAGAAAGAATCGGTTGGTTATGCATAATTTGTATGCCCATGCCCGAGCCTTTTTTTAACTGTGGAAGAAGAGAAACAACTGAAAAGCAACGAAGGATGTCTCCCTGGAACCTGCAACTGTAGCTAGAATTATTTTGAGTAAATGGAGCTGCGAGAAATGTAGTAGTACCTCGAGTAATTGGAATCTGGGAGCAGTAGCTAATCATATGAAGAGGTTAAGTCAGTTTCCTTTAAAAAACATTGCCTTCGTACGGGAAAAATAAATGTTCTCTCCTTTTGCGGGCTGCAATCTAAGTCAAGGTTTTATTAGTTCAAAGGGTCAAAACGTAAGACAAAATATGCAGAATCTGTTAAAATTTTCTTTTCCTGCTTCGGCTGCAGTTATTCTTGGGATCAGAGGCTAGTTTCTGCTCGACTCCTAAAACCTGAAAAACATAGATTATCTTTATTGTTCCATTGCTGATTGATTGTAGTTATACCTAATATACATGTTAATGGTGTTAAAAAAATGATCTAAAATGTAGAACATTCTAAACAGAGTGGGATAGAGAAAGACGTTATATTCTGTTCAGTTTGCAGCAAGTTCTTGTGCGTCGCTTTCTGTCTTGCATCTCATATAGTTTGACTGGCAGTAGTATATGATTGGTGATCTGGCCATTTTATTTTAGCATGGCATATATGATTCATGTAAATGAAAAACCCACCTCACCATATCTTTGAAGCTTATTGGTAGTGTGCTTAATGCTGTATTTTCTTTTCTCTTTCCGTTTGATCCCTTCACTGCTTTTAAAGTTACTAGAAAAACCTGAAATTTTTTGTTGACGCATATAAAAAATTGATATATTACAGCAATGATATCACATAGATCATATACTTTAATGTAAATTTGTACATCACAATAAAAGACAGATATAGAGGTTATTTCGCAATGCTCTGTATAATTTACAGACGTTGTTGCAGATGCACCATGAGATTATGGGTAGAAAAATGCTGTATTGGATCACCCTGATATTGATACTCTTCTTGCACTCGTTCTTTGCTATCATCATCATCATAAACCCATCATCTTATGTGTGGGGTTGACAGCATGGGTTGTACTTTTCCATTTGGCCCCATTATAGACCACTTCTACAACCAACTCATACAACACCTTGTCCTTTCTCACCAACTCCTTCAAGGCCTCCTGCATTCCTCTCTTTTGGAGGCCTTTATCAAATTTAGTTGAAATACTATTCGATCCTACGGACCTAATCTTAAAATATGTCTTTAATAACAGAACTACTTGTTTATCTCATTTTTCTAATTGTGTTAGCGTTACTTTTTGAAAAACAATAGCCTCATAATGGCTGCAGTTGTGATACTCCCCAAAATATTTTGACAACAGAAGATATTCTGACTTTAACCAGTGAAAGAGAACTAAATAGCCACAGAGAGGACGTAAGAAGCTAGAAAAATATTTGTCTCTATTTTAAATTTGATCTGATATTTATTTTGTTATATTGCATTCATGTTAATGCCTCCAGATAGCTATAGAATTCATGTTGCCGACTCCAGATAACGGGGATAAGTGGTAGATTAGGTTTCTCTATATTAAATGTTAATTGTTGTTACTTTTCTTCTCTGTGCTTTACTTTTTATCTTTTTTTTTCCTGGTTTCTTTTAAGTAATATCATAGTATGTTATGCATCGTGCAGTCAAAGAAAGCAAAGAGACGACTTAGACAACCTGCTATCGTCCATGCAGCTTATGCCAAAGTAATGAAGAAGCTCAATTTTTGTGGTTGAGGTTCATCGATTGCAAAGTTCAAGCTGTTAATGTGGAATAGCTTGGAGAACTTCAACCGAGAACAGCTTATTAGTCGCCAGGAAACTATGTGAATCCCCCTGTTGCAGGAGTTTGTTATTTGGTTTTTTGTTGGCATAAATAGTCATTTTCTTTGATTTGGATTTGAGCAAATGGTCGACCAAGGTCCTTAGTAATCATTACATCATGCTCAAAAAATGATGAAGCATGGCCGCAGGTTTGAATTGAAATAGAGTGTAAGAAGCCTGCATAAGCGTCTAGAGGTACATTCAAGTAAATTCTTGAAAATTTCTTTCTGCCATTGGTTTGGCTTGATTTTGCGGAAGCTATGGCTGTTTCGCTCACAAGCACTTGAGCATACTCGTTTTTTCGTTTGACTTGTAACTGATATTAGTAAATCTGATATAATATCCAATCCTTTTGGGATCAACTGTAAACATGCCTATAACATTGTTAACTTTCCCAAATTACTTTGATGATGATCCCAGGGAATATAGTATGTCGTTTTTCTTTCCCTTCTTTTTATCCCTTTTGCCTATGTGAGATTAGGTTAGGATGAGGAGTTTGTGCGCCCCCCCCCCCCCCATTTTAGTCAGCACGGGCAGAGGGGGTGGGGAGATTTCTCATCCATTAGGTTATTCTTTATAACACTCGTGAAAATGTTGGGATAGCACGAAACCATTAATGTGTATAACTATTTAAAAAACCCTATAACACTCAAATGGTGGAAAATTTTTACCAAAAAGTAGAAATATAATAAATGCGAAGAAAATTTTAATTTGTAGTGTTTTTGGTACCCTGTTTTTTTATTACGTTTAACTAAGGAGGTTAGAGGTAATTGGTAATTTTTTAATAAATAACAGATGGTTTCAACCTTTAAAACCTCTGTATTTGAGTAAAACTTGAAGAAACGAGTGTAACGAATCAAAGAATGGGCGAAACGAAGGTCGGAATTGGAAGTTATGACATTCAAGAATTGTAGAAAATAGGCAAGTTCTACTTAGAAAGAGTACGATTTATTATTTTAAGTGGGTTAGTATCGAAGGGTTCGTCGATACGAGTCCAACGGTATCTAGAACGCTCGAATCCAAATCCAGGGTAGGGTGATACGCGTATTTGAAGATTTGGATTTTTATAAAAAATAATAATAATAAAAGAAAAAGGGTACGCGGTTGGTGCACAGCGGTGCGGTCTGGCGCGGGGTGCGCGCACCTGTGAAACTACATGCGCTATGAATACGCAGGCACCACCTGCACCGCGAGCAGGCGCAAATTGTGTTGTGCTCAATTTCGGCAGGCACCACCACCGAAACAACAGCGCCGCGGCTTCGGCGAACCGGGGGCCTATAAAACCCCCATTTTTGTTCTGTTTTCAGTCAGAACTTCCCCTCCCCTGTTTCGGACCATTCTGAGGCCGATTAAGGCCATTTAAGACCAATTTCTAACTAAATCGAGTGTGCTCTACACGATGGAGAGGTCCTTTCTTCGAGTTAGAATCTGTATAAGGAGGAAATGCCCCAAGACAAGGAGAGGTTCTATCAGTTATCTTCGAGCACCGACCAACTTCGTTTTCTCTGTTTCTGGTCATCCTAACTCTGATTTAGTCAATTCAAGAGGCATTCTTGACTAAATCGAGTGTGTTCTACGCGATGGAGGGTTCTATTTTCTGAGTTGGCGATCGTATGAGGAGGAATTGCTCTGAGATTAGGAGAGGCTCTGCCCATCATCCTCGAACATTGAAGCAAGAAAAAGAGACCCAGAACAAGACGGGGTTCTGTCCGTAGTAACCGAGCCTCAACAAGAGAAACAATCTAGAGTAGGTGTAACGCTCCTCGCATTTTCGAATAAAAGAAAACAATTTTTGAAAACGTAACAAAATTTAATTACAATTGCCAAGGATCACCGTGTACTAAAACAGTAATTACAACATACTTTGTATTATACAAAGATTGTCAAAATTAGGCATCATGTGCCTTTGTACATTGGTCAATACAATAATTTACATAAGTACAAAAATAGTAGTACAAAACTTGTAATTTAAGGAAACCATTCGTTGACTCCTTCAGAATCGAGTGAAACACCTGCAGAGTCTGAGGGTAGGTGAGTAAATTTATACTCAGTAGGTCGAATTAAGTTCTAAGAATATGTTTCGTGCACATGCCATTTTTTTTTTGAAATCATTCGGAAAACCTGAAAACACGATCATAGAACGTCGTGATACCAGACGACTTACACCCGCGCCCATGGGGCGACGCGAGACTGAAAGGAAGGGATTTACCCATGACATCCCAATCCTGTGCGCACCAGATGCCAAATTTGGCGGTATCCAAAATCATAATAATTCTTAGCTCCGAAGAACCGAGAACTATCCAGATGGCACGATTGCCCAAAACTCGGAGAAATTTTCGAAAGGAGGAGATGATTTTGAAGTCAGAGCTTTTGTTTTCATAAAGTAACAGAAAAACTTTTAGTAAAACTTTAGCGAGTCAAAATCTCGGCATACGATTAGAATTTAAAACTACCTACCTATAACACGTGAAAAATCTCCTCGTAGAGTAAAGAGAGTCCTGCCTTAATATATCAACCTTCAAGCGAGAATTTCGGCAGAATAACCATTCCAACGCGTAGAACGCCCTTCATTTAGTAGGGTAGGGCTTTGGAACGGGTTAAAAAGGTTTAGGAATGGCCCAGAAACAGTAAAAAGATGAAAAGGGAAGATTAGAGAAGGGGCATGTTTTCCGAGGTCTTAGAGGGGTTGTCTCGAGAAAGTAACGCTTCCGGTGCGTAGAGCACCTTTGAATTAGTAGGAAACGGGTCTTGAAACGTGAAAATCGGACTTAAAACGGGTCGGGAATGGTGAAAACAGTGAAGGGGGCTGAAAATCGGATGTGGGTGAAGAAGTGGCCGGAACAGGTATTTATAGGGGAGGCGGAGGAATATTCCGGTGGGCGCCCACCGGCGCCGCCAGGAAAACCGGTCGTCGCCCACTGGCGCCGGCGAAACCGCGTTCGCACGTGATTAACGCGCATTCGTCACCGTGAACGCGCGGTTCGTCGCGCGTTCGACGTGCGCAACGTGCGCATTCAGCGCGCGCCGTGCGGCACATGCCACGCGTTGCACTGCGCCATGCCGCGCCGCGCTGCACCAAGTAGCGCCGCGCAGAAAATAAAACATTATCTTATTATTTTTAATTCCAAAAATCATAACTTCCTATCCCGAACTCCGATTTGCGTGTTCTTGGTACCGTTGAGTTCGTATTCACGACCCCTACGATACTAGACTATTTAAGAACCGTTCCACCTAAATTTCAAAAGTGGGTCCCGCCAATTGAACATGTTTCCCGAGGTTGTGACTTTTGTTCCCGACCTCCGATCTCTGTGTTTTAAAACTTGTTACGCTCATCTCCACGAGCTGTGACCAATACTTAGGAAAATTATAAATAACGAAACATGTAAGAAGATCGTGTTAGAAATTAGGGTTATTACAGTAGGGGAGGTTCTATCCACAGCTCATGGGTGCAGAAAACGAGAAAAGTCTCTAATAAGAATAACATTCATGCGTAGTCTTTCAGTGCAAGACGAGGGACATATAAAGGCTAGAGGAAGCTCCGTCTACTACCTCCGGATTTGAAGGGGAGGACGCCTAGAAAGAATGAGTAACTCCAAAAACTAATACCTTTTGAGACATGATGGGAGTAAGCATTTTTAATCTCCCGTTTTAATTATAAAACGACATGTGCTAATTATGTGACGTCCCAACCCGGAGACCGACCTGGGCCGGGGGTCCAAAAACGATAAAAACCAAACCCAGAACCGGGAGCGGCAAACTCTGAGTACGAGAGTCTTCTTGTTCCTCTACATGCTTCAGAACTTTAGTGCTCTATTACGCGTAGGCCAGAACAAACCTAATTATATAACTAATTCGGACCGGGCCAACATTGTCTTGTCGTTGGTTGCCTACGTACATATCGGATAACATCCACGATGTTACTCCGATACGATCGGATCTGAACGTAGTTCTGCCTATTGGCTACTACATACAACCGGCATACCAAAAACACATACGTATAAAATATGTATCTCTGAATATTTAATCGGAGTTATACTAAAACCCAATAAAACACCGGCAACACACATCTCACTCTATCATAGAGACGAGTACCACACAACCACCACAACATGCCTCTCTCTATTCCAGAGCGGATACATCACATTCACACGTCTCGCTCCATCACCGAGCTGAGACCACATGCATCACACATCTTGCTATATCACTTAGCTGAGACCGCACGTATCACACGTCTTGCTCTATCATAGAGTGAGATGGAACACAATCATAGGTCTCGCTCTATCACTGAGCCGAGACCAAACACACACACAACACGTCTCTCTCTAACCCAGAGCGAGACGACACACATCATGACGTATAAGCATAGCATATCATAATATAAACACACACACAGCCCGTCTCTCTCTAACCCAAACCGAGACAACACACATCAAGGCATATAAGCACAACATATCATAATATAAACTTACGCACAACCCGTCCCTCTCTAACCCAGAACGAGACAGCACACATCATGACATATAAGCATAGCATATCATAATATAAACATACGCACAACCCGTCTCTCTCTAACCCAGAGCGAGACGGCACACATCATGGCATATAAGCACAACATATCATAATATAAACATAGCAAGCATATGGATCATAGCATAGCACACATCATAACTAGCACATATCATTCAGATCTGAAGACAGCGGACAAGCCTCCTCTAGCCTCCATACGTTCATCGCCTTGCACCGAAAGACAACCCGACCAACTCTCCCCTTTCCCGAAGACTTCTCGTTTTCTGTGCCTGTGGGGTGGCAGATAGAACCTCCCCTACCCGGTGTGCTCCTTCACATGTCGTGGCCCTTCGGTGGAGAACGGAGCCTCCCCTACATCGGGCCACTTCTCTTGATCTGGCCCGGTAACGGAGGACGGAGCCTCCTCTCTCACCGGGCCATCTCTCTCACTCTCGGGGCAGGAGGGTGGCAAACAGAGCCTCCTCTTACCCTGGGTCGTTCCTCCCTTCAGATTCGAAGATAGCGGACAGAGCCTCCTCTAGCCTCCATACGTTCATCGCCTTGCACCGAAAGACGACCCGACCAACTCTCCCCTTTCCCAGAGAATTCTCGTTTTTTGCGCCCGTGGGCGGTGGACAGAACCTCCCTTACCCGGGGTGTTCCTTCACACGCCGTGGCCCTTTGGTGGAGAACGGAGCCTCCCCTATATTGGGCCACTTCTCTTGATCTGGCCTGGTAACGGAGGACGGAGCCTCCTCTCTCACCGGGCCATCTCTCTCACTCTTGGGGCAGGAGGGTGGCGGACAGAGCCTCCTCTTGCCCCAGGTCGTTCCTCCATTTTAGGAGTGCCAATTCAAGGAATGGACTATGCCATTGCATAGATCACCCTCGAATTAGCTAGGAACGCCTCAAGAATGACTCGAATCGGACTTAAAATGAGTGAGAAACGAAGAACAGAAGTTTCTGAACGTAGGAGAGGAATGGCAAAACGTGGGAGAGAATTCTCTTCCTTCGTTCCGGATGTCGTGGATGCTATTTATAGAAAAACTGGATAGACATGAGGTTAACACATGTTAAGCGTATCCACTTCATCAGCAACCTTATCCGCTTACATCATCAATCCTATCCGTTTCGTCAGCAATCTTATCCGCTTGCGTCATTAATCCTATCCGCTTCGTCAGCAATTCTATCCACTATGTCGTCAATCTTATCCACTGCGTCATTGATCCTATTCAGAAAAATATTATTTTATTCAAATAATATCTTGAACTCAAAATGCGATAACTTCCAACCTTGACGTTGGAATCGCACGTTCTTGATACTGATGGACTCGTGTCGATGAACCCTTCGAAATAAGACCACACATGGGTAGGTTATCCCGCACTTTTGTGTAGGTCCCGCCCATATGGCACGCTTCTCAGGGCTGTAGCTTTCGCTCCCGACCTCCGTTTCGTGCATTCTTCGATTCGGTACACTCGTTACTACGAGCTCTACCCGGATACGGGGATTTCACCTAATGAAACTGTCACACCCCGGCGATGCCCAACCCGAGCCTAACCCGGTCCAGGGGCCGGTCAAGCGTGCGGGGGTGTCGAAGTGAAAATTGAGAAACGATTCTAGCGGAAGACTTAACCCTAACCATAGGCGATTAACAGCAACACGGAGTGTGCACAATCCTTTGAGCAAGAGTAAATAAAAGGGAAGGAAAAGGTGTTGCTTATCACAAAGTAAACAACAATCTCAAACCCACAAGCTTAGTTAAGTAAAGCCCATACGGCTCAAAATAAGTCATAAGCATCACAACTGTAAAATATGACATAAATCCAAAACAAGAACCATACACAAAGGTTCTAACAAAAAGCATGAAACAAACGAAGGTAAGTCACACAACGATCTCCATCATCACACCCAAGCTATCTCTGACCTTTCCTCAAAGAGGTAATCCTGTCCGTCTGCGTGTCCCACCACGCAGCCCCAAATCAAAACACAAAAAGAGGGGTGAGTTTAACAAACCCAGCAATGGTTTTAATATCACTAACAACATCGAAAATACGATAGCATAGCGATATAATCTTTCAAATCAACGATTTACAAGGTGCATCATTTTCTGATCACATATTCACATCACTTAAAACTGCATCACAGTGCATAATCAACCTGCACGGATGTATCTCTATCATACATATTCCCACATGCATAATATCATCACAATCTGCATAGATGTATCTCTAACATTCATATTCTTACATGCATTCACATCATAACCAATCCCACATAGATGTATCTCTATCGTACATATTCCCACATGCATAATATCATCACAACCTGCATGGATGTATCTCTAACATACATATTCCCACATGCATAATATCATCACAATTAACCTGCATGGATGTATCTCTAACATACATATTCCCACATGCATAATATCATCACAATCAGCCTGCATGGATGTATCTCTAACATACATATTCCACATACATAACATCAAAATCAACCTCCATCAAGGAGTAATCACACATTAATGTCACACAGACGGGAGCATGGACAAGGCCACGAAGGCGTGTCATGGTCCAAAATTCTACACAAGAATTCAAGAAAGATCGGGGTTGTCAATCCCTAATACTGCTCGCCCTGGACGATCCTGGCCAAGGATGTCCCATTCTCACACAGAGAATCTAGAGCAGAGGTGTTCGCCCAGGGACATCTTCTGCGGAGGGAAGAGCCCAAGTTCTCACACAGAGAACCCTAGAACACGTGGTAGCGGGGAGCACACGGCATACCACACTGGATTCTCAGGGTCCAGATGACACACATAATAACATTCTCATAATCCGCAAGACAAGTACACAACTCGTCCCCACATCATTCCATTTAACAAGACTCAACCCGGGGAGTGCACTCGTTCCACACAGGAACTTCAGATCATTCCACACAGGAACTTCAAATCAAAATATGTCCTTTCGGACCAATCAACTTGCGATTAATCCACGACCGATCAATCCGGCACACAATTCCATCACATTGCATCCAATCGGTCAAATTCGATTAATCACGATGAAGCCTCATTTGGAAATCCATTTTCATGATGCATGCAGCATGGTACATATGTGGGCAAAGCATACATGAATCCTAATCCATGATAAGTGCTCTCATCAGCCCCTAATGCATCATTCATAATCACAATATCAAGCTTCAACATCATCATTTAACCCCACATGTGTGTGTATATCTAGTAGAAAATTTCACATAATGCATGTCATCATGCTTGAAATTAAACTCACTACCACACTACACATGTGAATTTCCATCTAAACATGAATTCCAGCGGAAATCATAGGAGAAGAATTGTTGAAATCATAGCTAAATTCAAAACTCAACTACAAAGGTTAAACACATATAACATCACTCATTTCATCATTGAGTCATGGCATTCACCAACATCCACACACCACTAACCACAATTTATCATGACAAATCAGTCCAACAATGATTGTAGTCCTACTGAAAATATGTTTAACCATAGGGAAATAACCATTCATAATTTCAAGATAACGATTCCAACATCATGCCACAAAACATAAGTCATTCCACCATTTCTAAGTATATATCTCAACTCCATAAACTTAATAGCATGCATTTCCAGTAGCCTATCATAGCTTAAAACACTCCACATTCATATAAAATTGGCAAGCTAAAGTGGAATCATCAAAATAGGCATCATATGCACAACATATCATTTCCTGTGTAGCCGATCGATCGCCCTTCAGGCCGTTCGATCGGTTACACGCAAAATTTTAAAATTTACAGTTCGGCCGATCGATCACCCTGCAGGGCCGATCAATTGCCAACACGGCAGAATAGTCATCTTCTTCCTTTCGCAAATCCAAACCGAAACACCATAGATAACACTTCAAATTCACATCTAACACCCTAATCATCATCAAAAGTCCTCCTTGACTTCCAGAACATCAAACCAATCCATAATAATGCAAAACCCTAAGAAATCGAGATTAAATAATTCCATTTTCTAATCTTACCATTAACACACCAAATCAAGCAAACTATTTCGAAATAAGCCAAAAATGAAGAGTTTTACCATGGATAAACAGAGATTTTGAAGACCCATTACTTCAGCACTTGATTAAGCTCGGATTGAAGAGTCACCCTTCTTGAAATCCTTGAAAACACAATGAGTTTGAATTAAACTCTAATATTAATCGATTTACCCAAGAAATCCCTAATTAAATCTTAGATCTAGGGCTTATTGGTAGTAAAAATCAAATTTTGAATGTTAGGGTTTGTAGTAAAACATAAATCAGTAGCTTTTGATGGTCAAAAATGAATTGAATCAAGGGGAAAATAGTAGATTTGGAAGAAATTAAGAAGAAAGCCATGGATTAGTGCTTAATTAGAGTAAGCTTACCTTAATCGGCTTCTAATTCGGGCCTAAGTGGGGATTAGGCCAACCCTCTTTCCTTAGCCTATTCTCAAAAATGGAAATGGCTCAGGTTTGCCCTTTTATAGTAAGGGTTAGGGTATGCATAGGTAAGTTTTGGGGTATAAATAGGAAAAGTAGGCTAAAAGTGGGTATTTTACAAATTTAAGCATTGGTTAAGCCTAATAAAATTTTAAAAATTTTTGTATGACCTTAAGTATATGTCTAGGTTCATTTGACCCAAAAATAAAATTTTTGACGGTGGGGCCCACAGGGGTCCCGCGAAAACCCTAATTTTTGGGAAAATAGTAAAAATTCTAAAAAATCCCAAAAATTCACATTTGGTCTAAAATCACATTAAAACCACTAATGTTGAAGTTAATTTTGGTTAAAACCATCACAAATACTATTTATTTTACGAAATCACCGAATAAGATCCGAAAACGCGTTAATCTCACGATAACCCATAATTAAAGAAAATCAAAACCCGGTTTAAAGATGAGGGTCCTTACAGAAACCCCCTCACACTAATCTCAAATTACCCTTAACCTCCAGGGTTAAGTATAACCGAAAAATGGGTCATTACAAGTTATAATGTGTGCTATGCTACAATCCATATGCTTGTTATGCTTATATGTCATTGTGTGTGCTTATATGTCATGATGTGTGTTTTATATACCATGATGTACGCTTATATGTTATGTTGTGTGTGGTCTCGCTCTAGGGTAGAGCAAGACGTGTAATATATGTTTTCGATCTCGGCTCAGTGATAGAGCGAGACGTGTATATGTGGTTATGATCTTGTTCAGTGGTACAGCGAGATGTACGATTTTGTTGATTTATTAATTTCCGCTTTTCTCCGATATATTATGAGTTTTAGTATGATTTTGATTCAATTTTAGTATATATATATATATATATATATATATATATATATATATATATATATATATATTAATGTATATGATTTTGTGATGTCTAATGTATATAGTAGTCGTTAGGCATAACTACGTTTGGATCCGATCGTGTTGGAATAATATCCAATACATATATAGGCAATTAACAGCAAAACAATGTTGGCCCGATCCAAATCAATTATAAGTACATGTTTTATTTTATTTTTATACACAACAAACTCTGAAGCTTCGTTGTGTATATGTGTTCGTTACAACCTGAGTCTATATACGAGGAAGTCTTGAAGCTCTGTAATACATAGACAAATATTATACCTCTCACATACAAACGATAATTCCTAATTCAAAAAAAGAAAAAAAAATTATTAATAATTTTATGGGCCCAGCTAGGGTCAGGTCATTACAATTTCACTAAAGCTGTTTTCAGACAAGGTTTACCCACCACACCCACCACATGAGATGAGTCTTAAGCGTGCCAAAAGTAAGCGATCCAAACAATATACGTCTTTATTTTTCTTTCTTTTTATCCTTTGTATAGCCGGTACACGTCTGTTGTTTTGTAAAGGGAATTTGTTCATGCGGACATCTAAGTTGTTTATTTGTTCATCGTAACGGCCTTCATCATTCCTCCGTTATCTCATTATTTCACCAAATAGGGCTACGAGGGGAGCATGCAACTTAGATACCCCGGATAAAATAAGTGAAAGGAAAAACTCGACGTCTTTGAAAATATGTGTGCGGCACTATTGTTATTTCACCAATCAGTTCACCAGTTTCCACCAGGCACCACATATCAAGTCAACCTAGTACAAGGAATTAAAAAACATCAAAAATGAAGAAAAAGTAAGGTGGATGATTACAAGATCCAATATACATTTGACATATGAAAAAAAAAAGAGCAACTCCATATCATCAGAAAATTTTTGAGTGTAAGCTCCACGTTCAACTGAGATATACGACTTTCGTTAATAGAAAGCCGCAGACAATTTTCACTACCATGCACACATGTCAGAGCACCCAGGCCTTATGAACGATTCAAACCTTGCTCCATTTGATCTCTTAAATAAACGAGGGAGTTAAAATTTCTGTTAACTTTGGAAGTATGGACTTCCAAATGCATTCATGTATTGAGTTAAAACTGTCTGAACCTTTGCACTTCAAGTATTTATCTCTTCATTATCGCCATTACATCTTCATTATCGCCATGGCGTCCACAGTCAGAAACAGTAGCAGTACCATCCACAGCAGCTTTTCCTTTGTTGTCCGACATTTCAACCCTTTGGCTCCTCAGAATCTGCAGTTGGCTTTGTAAAACCTAATAAATTCATCAGAAAAAAATGTGCTGGATCTATTAAGTACCTTGTAAACACTAATTTGTGAATGAAAGGGTAAGTGGATGACAATTGATCAGCAGCTTAATAGCGAAGTTACCTCAATTTGGTGCTGTTCAAATGAAGAGCCTGATACATTTGGATGCATACTAAAACCTTCACTACTAACATTGGCCGTTTGAAAAGGCATGAAGGTATAAGGCGGGTATTGTGGAAACGAATGATTTCCTAAAGCTTGCCATTGCTGCCCAGAAGTACTTGCATCTCCACTTTCATTAGCATTCTCTCCAAGGTCAGCACCTCGTGCTGGCATGTGCATCTGCGGCATTAAAGCATATGCAGAAGACCTATACCAAAAGAGTTCAGGGTTCTAATCAATTCCCTATAATGCACTGTACTTCCAAGACATGATATTTACAACAAGACAAGAGGTCCAAGAAGAAAAGAAACAAACAAGCATACCATACAACTGTGTTCGCATAAGGATAAACATATGACTTCTCATATATTGCAGCAGCCGCCGAAGCAGCTTGAAGCCTTGCTTGATGCCAGGTCACATTATTGTTTGCTTCCCTACTTTCTCCAGATCCTTGAGCTGATGTGCCAGAACCACCTAATTGCCGAAGAAGTTGATAATAAATTATAAATGGCATTAACACATCTGAATGTCCTCTGAAAAAGTTTACAACCAGACCACAAGGATAAGAGCAAAGAATATTCATCTCACCATGATGATTATGCTCTGAGGGCACTCCATGTGCGCCACCAGCAGCAGATGTGCCATTTTCAGAAGGAACAACCAATGCTCTGCAAGTTGGACATGTATGTTGCCGCTCCAACCATGACCTCAGGCAATGAACATGGAAAAGGTGACCACATATAAGCTTCTTGGCAGTTACCATCTCTTCTCGGCAAATGATACATGTGGCATCACTTCTGCATGCTTATAAAAAGTTATATTTCTAATACCAAGAAGAAAATCAAGGGCATTAAATACAAATAAGGAAGAGTAACATACGCATTAAGCTCTTCAGGTGTTGCATCAGGGAAACGATCATTCATGTTAGAAGTGATTTTTCGATAACGAATGTAATCAGCAACTCGAACCTTGAAATTACGAAATGTCTCATATAACTCCCGAATTAAGTGCAGTGGCACACCATAGTTCCTAAAAATATCACAATGAGAAAAGGTTGGGACATAAGACTCGATCCAAGAAAAAAAAGAAAAGTGAAATGCATCTTCTTACATAAGTATACGTGTGAAGCATGTAAAAAAAGAACATGCATTGAGAATATTTTGCCATAACAACATCAGATCTATTTCCAATCATCTTAAGCTTTCCATAACTACTTGCAGTTGTTCACATGGATTCTACTCTGACAACATCCATAAAAATTCTGAGAGTATGTGCACAATAAAAGATATTAGCCAAATTCATAGAGAACAAGTCAAAGGGCTTTTATCTAAGAGGTTGCAGAAAGACATTAAAGGTATCAAGAGAAGGGCAAGTGTTTGACCACATACCCAACCACCCCCAACCCAATCACCAATAGAAAAAAGATTAAAAAAAAAATATTCTTACTAATACTATCTTAATAGTAATAATTATTAGAAATCAAGTTGTCTCAAAAGCTTGAGCTGTTAAGGAATGACCCAACAATGCATATCAATCTCAAACCAGCCCAAACAACAGAAAGACAGATCATTAAACAACCCCTTGCACGAGCAGGCAGGATTTAACAAATGCATCTGCTTGCACCTGTACATAATATGCACATGCAGGATCAAAAGTACAAGCTGTAAAAGGAATGGCCCCACAATGTATATAAAGGTTAGACTGGCCCAAACACACTGATGTAGACAGACAAATTATCCAACAACGATGACAAACAACATCATCATCATTAACATCAGCATCATCATCATCATCATCATAATAATAATAATAACAACAACAACAATTATAATAATCATGATGATATGACAATTACATATCAGAAGATGTCTGATGTGTTAAGAGTAATAGTTCATCTCATTCTGAATTTGGTAATCTTAACTTAGAAGTATCCAATCATATATTTAAAAAACAGAACGTCTTTGTAGTTACATTCTACAAATATTTTCGTTAGCTAGAATTAGAGAGTATTATTTGAAGATAAATACTGAAAGCAAAATGATACTTACACGAAAATAACTAGAAAGAACACAAGGTACATAGACAAGTGAAGAAGATCACGGATAAGTTCCAAATAGAAGGTGTAGACAGCCTTTTTCTCCCATTGCCCTTCCATAAGCATGTCACTTACATAGAAAACATACTTTACAAATGTTGAAATCGTTGTTGTTGCTAGTATCATATACCTGAAAGATTACAATCCAACAATAACCATAATATTTAACCAAAGGGTAAAGCAAAACAATGATGAGAAACTAATAAAAAATTGTTAATGACACTGTCAGATTTCAATATCACAATTATTTCCAGCTAAAATTCTTCAATTATGTTACAATGAAGGACATGCGGTCTGTCTGTCCAATTTATGTACTTACTCAAATGAAAAGAAAAGTGATACTGAAGGTATCCGTGTCTGGTTTAAATACTGCAAAGAACTGTATAAGAAAAGACAATCCACAAGAAGAAGAAACCCCATGAATGACACGATCCTGAGATGAGACAAGATAGTAACAGTTGGTGTAGTCTCAATGTATTCAACCCTCTTCTGGGCCAACCAGTGTAACGCCTTAATAAACAGAAGGGCTGTGACCATGGCAAGAAAGGAAACAGAAAAATCTTGTCGGAAAATTGTAATTGCAAAGAGGATCTCCATGACCTCCCGCCAAGATTGTTCATTCAACCTCTCGACTTCAGCTTCACGGAGTGAACCAAGGAACAAGCACTTGGTCAACTGCCACAAAGTACACATGATGACCAAGCCCATATTCAGAAGAAGCACCAAACTAATTTTGGACGTAGACAGGTACACCATTGCTGGGTAAAATTGGCCTCTGCTACCGAAAGCATGGTAAATAACAGCAACGGCCCCTCCTAAACTGAGACCAGCGTATGTCCTAAGCCGCATCATTTTTCGAGAACCTACAAAAGTTTCAATTAAGTAAACCAGCGTAAATAATAGCAAACCCAGCTCCATAAACTTGTCGTATTCATGTACAAGTCTGAATCAGACAAAACAAAACAAAATAAAACTGAACATATATAAGCCTCTAAGTTGAGAAGAGATGCCTTGATTAAATTCTTAGGCCATCGATTTTTTTTTCAGGATGTAGACGATAAACAGGACAACCATTTGATAATAACTAGCACATAATTGAATCACTTTGTAATCAACTTAACTTAAAAGAACAACTTAGTTGGAAAATACATCAGGGCCTAATTCAGTTTAGGATACAGGATGACCCTGAAATTGAATTCATAAAAAAAGCAAAAAGAGGAAATTCCCAACATAGAAGGCAACAATAATTTGGATCGGGAGCCTATACAATCAAATGAGATATGCTTTAGCACGAGAAAAGAAGCTAATCAGTAAATTCTGAAAGTGACAACAATTTCAAATCTGTACGAGCAACAATTTAAAAAAAAAACAACAACAACCATAATACTTAACTAAGCATGTTCAGATTTCAACAAGAGAGCGGTCGAATCAATAGGTTTCAAACGGGGGACTAAACAAGCCCCCCCTTTCCAACAAATAACAGAAAACAAACGCAATCATTAATCAAAATTACACAGAATTCAAAGCCCCACCAGTAATGACGATCCACAATCCCACAGAGACTTGCGGAGCTAATCAGCCCCACAAAGGCCACAAATCAGCACATATAAACAGAATTTTTGAAGGGAAAGATCGTTGTCCGCACCTGGTGATGCCGGATTTTCAGGAGTAGGGCTGCGAGCCAAGAGCGCGACGCAGAGAGAGAGAGAGAGAGAGCAACTGAGAAAAAAAAAAGATAAAATAATAAACTAACTCAATACGTAGCCATTATATTTACCGGCAATTATTTTTTATCTTATTTATTGCCATGTCACAGTCTAGTATGGATCCAATGATTACGTGACACGTGTTAGTATGTACCAGGTCAGCTCCGTCAACGCGGATGAGGGGCGAAGGGCAGCCCGGCCCGAGGCTTAAATAGACTTGGGCCGTGACAAATGCGTGTCTAATTTTTTTTGGGCCCAATAACAGCAACAGTTGGGCCGCGTAGGTGCAATCTGTCACAATGACGATGGTAACCAGATTGACCCTTGACACCAGGCGCTGACCTTGTGGCCCCCTATCTTGTCGCCCGAATTTGCCCAAAAGTTGCTTCTACAATTTTGAATTATAAATTATACAACGTTTTCACCCCTCTTTTTTTATTCTATTACCTCAATAAAAGTTCATTACCACCTAAAAAGTAAAAATACTTTAAAAAAATAATTATTTAAACCTAAAAAATTATTCAATAAAACTATTTTTAAGGGCCACGTGGTAAATATGCCTACATAATAATTAACAAGTTTAGTTAATTTGTACATATTTGAAAGTGATAAATTTAAACATAAACTTTAGTATATGCTTAAAAACGGAATACATATAATGATTCCACTAGATACATTCTCCTTAAAACCCCTAAAGGCCCCAATTATTTTACTTACCGGGCACCAAATACTGTTTTCTCTTCTTTTTCTCTTCTCCTCTAGCAGTGCCACGGCAAGACAAGTGGCTCTGAGGAACCTCTGGCTTAGAAGTCAATTTCTAAGGCCAGAGCGATCCGCAGCCAGCTGTTCGGCCAGATCGGTTTAGCTTTGGCCAGAGGCACTACTGCTACACACATTGAGATTAAATAATTATTAACTCATCTTCCTCATCGTCCCTAATACCCCATCTACTTAGCTGATTTGATCCCCCTTCACCCACTCAGTATTTCTTCCTTGATGATACCTGATGAGGTAGTGTCATTCATTTTACTTATTGCATATCTTCATTGAATGTTGTATTGGACAAGAAACACAAAATTTAAGAAAAATAAGAGGTCGCCTCTGATCAGAGGTCTCTTTAGAGGCCAACCCAAAAATTGGTTGCCAGTGTGAATGTTGATATCGCCAGTACCCACGCTGGAGAAGGAGAATACTTTTATTTTTAAATTTAAAATATTATTAGGGTAAGGTGGGGGATATTAAACTTTTGTTGAGGGGAAATAGACGCTTTCTTAACAATATATATTCCTTTACAAACTAATGCAGTTTGATCATGAGTTCTTGACCACGTTACTTTTAACAATTTTTTGGAATAAACATTTAACAAAGTTAAAGTGCACGTGGTTAACGAAAGGGTCACTTACACAGTTTAGAGCTTTAAAATTCTAATTCTAAATTACCTCCTTTCATATTAACACATAGTTTGGTACCAACTTATGTATGTGCCTCCTTTCATATTTAAGCAGTTTTAACTATATAGGTTTCCCTCTTACCTAAAAAAATTTCCCAAATTTCCTACCAATGAAGGTAATACAATAATAATAAAGCGTTGTTGCTTTCAGCCAGCCAGAGCTCTTGTCCGTTGGATCATGGCAAGGAGCTGCCCCTGCCGTGATACGACGGCCAGGGGTCTGTAGTTATAGTCATTCAAGATCTTATGTAATATACAACTTACAAATCCAGTATTTAATACAATGAGATAAATGCAACTTAAGAGGTCTTATCTTATTTTTCATTAAAAAAAAAAGGTCTTATCTTATTAGGTTGTTTGTTCAAAACAAAATATTCAGCTTGGGAACTTGAAATAGATTCAGGATTTGATCCACATTATCTATGAATGATACATCCTCTAGTAATAACTACATTACTGTCTTATGATGCATATAAATGTGAGCAAATCGGGGGCCACGCCCCCCTCCCTCCCTCGACAAGGTCGCGCCAGCTCAAACCTTACACATCTCTTTGTTTGTCCCGATCGAGTATATCAATTAATTCATATTTCATACCCCTCCCGCCTCCCCCTTCTGTCGTCGACCGTCGCCAGCCTGAGTCATGGCAGCCACCACCACTAACGCCCCGACCGCAGCTGCGACGCCGGAATTAGGCGAGGCCTACAAGGAGCTGGAGACGCGGGACATCCACGACGCCTCCCATCAGATTCAGATGGCCAAGGAGGTGTACAGCGGCCTTCCTGGGTACCAGGAGCACCCCACCCGGGGAGAGCTCACCGTCTGGTACATTTACGACCTCTGCTCCCACTCCATCCAGGCCCTCCTCCTCTCCGTCGTCTTCCCCCTCCTCCTCGGCCAGATCGCTCCCCGTCCACCCCACGCCACCTCCTCCTGTTCCCAACACGAATCCACACTGTAAGTAAACTGTTAGTTCGGACGACTCTTCAGCAGCAGCAGCAGCAGCAGCAGAAGTAATTAACTAGTAATACAACCAAAATTTTAATGATGATTAATTGTATTATTAATTACAGGTATCAGAGACTAATCCATCCTTCATTCTCGATCGGGAGCACGGGCCTGCATTTCTCCCCTCTCCACTGGGTCTCCTTCTCGTGGGCCACGGGAATTTTGCTTTCTGGCCCAATCCTTGCATGGATCGCCTACTACCTCGACCACGGCCAGCTCCAGCAGCTCATCTCCGCCGCCGCCGTCTCCATCGGGGCGCTCTTCTGTCTGCCCACGGGCTTCCTCAGGTCTCCGTGGCCCTTCCTGCTCTATATTGCTGCCATCGCTGCGTCCTCCACCGTCGCCGCCGCAGCCCATGCCCGCCACCTGGGTCTCCTCGTCAGAGGCTTTGCAGGCCCCACCGTCCGCCGGAGCCAGTTTCATACCAGGCGCTCCGTCGCCAGTTGGCTCTCCCTTTACGGCACCGCTGCGGGATCTCTCGGAGCCGCCGTCATGGCCACCTTCACCTATGAGATGCTTCGTCGCCCCGACCGAATCACCAGCCTGTGGGTCGTCTCGATCTTCAGCGGCCTCAAGTGGCTGGTTGGTGTCTGCCACGCCTTCGGGTTCCACCGACCGGGTCCCTCGCCGGAGTCCGGAGAAAACGTGTGGGCTCACGGGCTGCAGCTCTTCAAATACTCCCACGCCGCTTTCAGCCTGGCCGGGACGTTCTTCTCCTCCTTCGCGACCTCCTGCGTCTTCACCGGAGGCCTCCTCTACGTGTTGGGGGAGGTGTGCTTCCGGCCGTTGCTCATCTTGTCCTTATGGCTGGCCTACTTCGTGACACCATTGATCTCTCTCCCTCTTCTTCATCCACTCCAGTTGCTCCTCCGCTCCGACGCCCTGAGGATGCAGCTCATGGCCTTCCTTCTAACGGCTGCGACGTCCGGCACCGGGTTCTTCTACCGGCACCGTCATTGGCAGGGGGGCCACGTTCTGGCAGCAGCGGTGCTGCAGAGCACGGCGGCCGGCTCGCTGCACGCTTACGGGCGCGTGCTGCTGATGGACTGTGCGCCGCCGGCGAAGGAAGGCGCCTTCGCGGCGTGGCTGGCCTGGGTGAGGGCGGCCGGGACGTGCGCAGGTTTCGCCCTCGCCTCAGCTCTGCCAGGCGATGTGGCCAGGTGTTTCGGCGTG
This sequence comes from Saururus chinensis, assembly GCA_035235625.1. Lineage (NCBI taxonomy): Eukaryota > Viridiplantae > Streptophyta > Magnoliopsida > Piperales > Saururaceae > Saururus > Saururus chinensis. The sequence goes on from CP141146.1 coordinate 1,107,159, forward strand.
GCATTCTGTGCGGCTGTGGCGGGAACGGTGGTGCTGATCCTTGGCAATGTGAGCCATTTTGGCGGGGCGGTGGCGGCTGGCCATGTATTGGATGGGAAGAGCGAGAAGGGCTCGCCGGCACGGGGGCTGGACTCGGCGGAGGTCAGGGGGTGCGTTCATGCAGAGGTATTGGAGGAAGGAAGGGTACAGCTTTGAATGTTTTAAACCGTGTTGTTCTCTCATATGCGTTAAATTCAAATTACCGGGTAATCAGATTAGTTTCTTCATTTGGCGCGTATGGATAATTTATATAAAAACAATCTCTTTATACAATATCATACAACATATTTAGTTGTCCATGGCATCTTTTATTTGAACTCAACCATTTTGTGCCAGATTTCAGTGTAGCATACACGATTATTTGAATTGCATGGATAGACACAACTCATAAGCCTGTAATAGATCTATGGTTATGGGGTAGCTCATGAAAAGAGGAGTCGTTGAGAAAGCTGAAACTTGAAAAGGAGTTTTTGATTCCTACATAACTTTGCACAGAAAATTAAAAATTTTCTGCAGAGCCATAGCTAAACTATAAATTGAGTTTAACGTAATCTTAGTATCAAATAGCGTTAGTTCATTAAACTTCCTTGGTTTAATCAGGTATAAATTTCAAGATAAGACGACGGAATTGTCATCTTGACAAAATAAATATATTTTTTTGTTGATGATAAATTTTTTGTTTTTCTTCAAAACTAATACTATATTGAAATCGTTTCGCATAATGCGGTTGGCATCTAAGACCACCTCCGGATCTAGGTTTCATGGTGCTACAGTAAAAAATAATTACAGGATGATGGCAACTGTGTAAATACATTCCTTGCAATTAAACTTACTGAAGCTGAAGAGATAACATAGTAATCTTGAACCAATAACTTTTAATCGAACTAAAGAATTAAAGGATGTGTACTCATAATATCTTCGCCTCTATTTCCTCCAAGCTCAGTCCCTTCGTCTCTGGAACAACAAAGTATATGAAGAAGAGAGAGATCACTGCTATGACTCCGAATACAGCAAAAAGAGGACCAGCTCCCAGCAGCGCCTGTACCATCAAGAGAACTTTGATATAAGGGCAGTGCGCATAAAGAAAATTATAATAAGAAATCAGGGAAGCTGCAACATAGATATAAAAACCAAATTTATTAAGGAGACAGTTTATCAACACATACATTACGTGTCAGAGTGTCATGACAAGATCTAATCATAAATTCTAAAGTTCTCACAAGTAACATATTCAGAATAGAATGTCGATATTATCCCATAAGCTCTCCATACTGCCAGGAATTTCCTAGTTCCCAGAACAGGCATTTACAAATACAGCCACGTGATCAAGTGATTAGATGGCCATGGTAGGATTATTAATTATTGTCGTTACTATTATTATTTGAAAAAAATAGGAATCACAAAAAGACATCAGGCAGAACTTAAAGCATACCTTATCTTGAAGAAGAAATTTTGAAAAAATATACATAAACAATGATACAGCAAGGAAGACATGCGAGGAACTACAATCAGTAAACAATATTTCACAGGGAGAATTCAGTACATTGCATCAGGAAATCTAAAGCAATAACTAGGAACTAAATATACAAGTTCTGCTTCTACCAACATGTACTGAACCCAGTTGTATAAAAGCAAGCACATTGATAATTCCTTAAAATCCATCAGCCACACAAACCATTTACTTATTTTTCGCTAAATATATGGTCCTCTTTCTCCTTTAAGTGATTGTATTTTCAATCAAGATCAGCTTTAGTAGAAACAAAGTAGTAAACATGGTTCACATCATTCAGGAACAAACTCCTTGCTATGAATTGAGTACACAAATAGTAAGAAATTAACACAGACATGATGCACATCCAGATGCCTTCACTAAAAAGCATCAGTAATACATAACAAAAAGGTATACCATGCCTTTTATGAGCACAATATTCTCCAACCATTTAAAAAATCTTCAAACAAGACAACCATTTAACACATGACTACTACAAAGCACATGAATTCACATAGGTCGTATACTTCCTATATATCATATACACAATGAGAGAGAGAGAGAGAGAGACCTGAAGAGGGGAGAAAGAGAAGGTCACCAATGCATTTGCAGCAAAATTCACAAGCACTGCAATACTCAGCCCACGGCCTCTGAGGCGCAATGGGAAAATTTCTGATATCATAAGCCAGCCAATGGGTCCAAATGATAACTGCAACATCAAATTTGAGGTGTTGAATCTAAAATGATACATCAAAATTCACACAGAAAAATAAACCAAACAACATTGATGTCTTAAATACCTGGTAGCACCCTACATACAATAAGAGTGCAACTACAGCTACAGCAGGAGCATTATTTAAAAAGGTGTAGTATGATGCCAACAGAAACAGAGATACTACCTGCAAATAGCCCACAGTCAACATGACAATAGTTTAAATAACAAACAGCTATCTTACTTCTAATTAAATGCACTTTAATCTAATTTATTAAAACTGATATGTACAACTGATGATATGTAAAACTAAATGTGTTTTCTACTCATATTTGTAGCTTAACTAATCAAGTGACAGCCGCTGCCAAACAAGTATACGTCCCAGTTTAGATGTCTGACCAGCTATATTTATGATGAGATCCTTGTGAAATTTATAAGGTAAAATACAGAATACTTACAATACCACTGACACCTCCAAGTAGTAAAGGTCTTCTTCCAAGCCTGTCAACTACTATAACAGCTACACCAGTCATAATTAACTGCAAAGAACCAATTAATCGCATTTTAAAAATGGAAACTAATCTGCAACAATTTTTTCAATTTTTTTTGCATACCATAGTCAAAGAACTTGAAAGCTTGGGTACTCAACATTCATTTGCACTTTATCATCATAACAGAATTCCTTCATAGAAAACATTCTTTTCCACTTCCGAAATAAGCAATGCCAGTTCATATCAAAATCTCATTGTGATGTTCTTATCCAGGGTGATATGATGTTTCATTTTGAAGTTTTTTAAGCGACTCAACATATATGGTTGAACAAACAACATAAAGAACAAAAGTTTTCAAGCACTTAATTTTCTTTTCTTTTCTCAAGGAGAAAATACCTTCAGAAGACCAAGAAGAATTGATACTCGAGTAGCATCAGATGCAGCAGAAAACCCTGCACTCTGTCAACCAAATTTATTAAGAAAGACCCTAGGGTTTATGCCAAAGATCTCTAACGCAAAAATATACTTAAAAAATCCCAACCCCCAGCATGGCAGGCAATCAATTAGTACCTTAAGAATTGTTGCAGCATAATATAAGACACTCGGTTGCCCTGTAACCTGCCATATAAACAATCAATTGGTAAAGCCGGCATTTATTGAACTCGCGGCAACTTGAAAAAGGGACAAACGAAAAAGTGGACAAGCACTTGAATGATGAAAATACCTGCTGAAAGAACACCAGTCCTGCACCAATAATGAGTGCTTTCAAGCATTTGCCTTGGAAAAGCTCCCAAATTGGCGCTTCTTTCCCTTGATCAACATAGGACAGCTCAGCTAAAATTTCATCAATCTGTTCTGAAGCAGAACTATCAACTGTTCTTCCTCTTAGCCGGCAGAGACAATAGATTGCAGTTTCTCTCATATCCTGCAGATTACCTCTTCCTTGTATAGCACGGAGAAGTAGCCACCTTGGTGAAGATGGTAACCACAACATTCCAATCCCCATTATCAGTGCAATAGGTGCGCTACTGACATACATGTAGCGCCATCCTGAAATGAGATTGACATAGACACTGCTGGCCGTGTAACCTAACTGAACAAAAGCCCTAATAGTCTCAGAAGTCTTCCCACATTTGGTAATCAAATGACAAGTCCAGAACTTGCATTATTACTTACCAACATCCCAAGAACAATGAAGAACTCTTTTAAAGAAATAAGCCGGCCTCGAATTTGACTTGGGGCAGTCTCAGCTATGTACATTGGAGCAGCATGCATGGCCTAAAAGGTGCCAATGAACTATAAATAAGAATATTTCACGCAGAAGAAAGGTAAAGATAAATAGAGAAAGAAAGCTATTAGCTTGCGAATCTAGTGTCATAAATTTGAATGAAGTAAATGAGCATTTGCCAAAATTACCAATCCAATACCAATCCCAAATATGAAGCGGCCTATCACCATAACTGGAAAGTTAGGAGCTAGTGCTGTAAGAAGAGCGCCAACAAGATACAAGATTGAAGAGCAAATTAACTCTCTTCGCCTTCCTTCCAAAAATAAAACGCAAAAAACAGAAACTTTGTGAGACAAAGACACGATAAGGCAGTAATCATAGTCTAAAAGCTCATGTATAAGACCACAAACCTAAGAAGTCAGCGACAGTGAAAGCTAATGCTGAGCCAATTAAAGCCCCATAAAGTGAACCACTGACCTGCAAATCATTTTGGGATCACACATTCCACTCATCCAAACCAAGAATACAGTGAAAATTGGCAGACTACAAATGCCTTAAACCAATTATAATCAACCATCTTACCACAAGCCCGATTTGAATAGACGATAAGTTATACCATGTTATTCCGCTTAAGGTTGATGACTGCAGATAATTTTGCACAAGCAAAAAATTGGACCATTAGCTAGAAAAACAAATCACTGACGCAGAAAATTAAAAAGGAATTTACATATCTCAATACTATGAATAAAATGTTTTAGAGGGATTGATTCTGATAAAAAAAAATACCTCCAAGGAAATGGTGGCACCAGATGTAGCGCCTATATCATAGCCATAGAGCAGTCCTCCAAAAGCAGGGAATAGAAACCTGCAGCCCACAGGCCACAAACAAACTAATATGAAACCTACGGCTCACAAGGACTATACAGGACAGATTGAGGCACAAGTAGATTATTTAAGTTCATTGGTTTGCTTCACTTGAGATGTCAAAATCTGGGGCTCACAAGTTACCAATGGATAGCATAATTTGGCTCAGATACTTTAACTAAAAAATAAATTTGCTTATAAAAATGGAGGGTTTAAGGAATAGAAACCAACGGGAGGATTGCGGCAGCGACAGAATACTCCTCGGGAGAACTAGCGCCATTGATGAGAGGTTCAGCTGCGCTATCAATTTCGTCGAACGACATTTTTGCACCCTGATCGAAGAGACAATATTCAGAACACGCGACTTGGAACAGTATAAAAAACAATTAAAATCCAAATGACAGACGGGCCGCGAAAGAATCAAAGCCGCTGATTAGATAAAGCAAAAAAAAAAGCTCTTTTGAGAGAGAGGGACGAACGTCTCTTTTGAGGACGCGGTCGAAGAAGGAGAGCTGAGGCTGCTCGGGATCGGTTGCGTCCGACGCCATTGAGGAGAAGGCTGCTTTCAGCTGAAACGGATCACATCATCTGTTATTTACTCGTTTCCTAAAAAAACACACTTTTTATCCAAATTCCAAAGCGTCAAGAGCTGGGAAGAAGGAAATTCCACCTGCTCGTTACCAGGCGAGCAGCGGGTAGGTAAGAAGAAGAGGAAAACGAGTGAAGCAGGAGGATAGCAGAGGGAGGGTAGGAGAAGGCAGGCGGGGGGTGGCACGTTGATCTTCACTAGCTTTCCCCTTCACTCTGTACTGTTTACAGATGCGAAAAATCGTATCGTGAAATTCATCCGGGGAAGCGCGGCCATGAGAGGTGCACGTTCTTCACCCTTGCTTGTCCTCTGACTCCTGGTGTGCGACCCGGCTTCATCCACTACAATGAGGGACTAGCCTGCGCCGGGGGAGTGGTCGAACCAGGTGAACCTCCGAACGTGGGTGTCGTTGGGCTCTTCGGCTCTTTGGTAGGACCGGCGCACGTGGGATAGCTGGTACCCCCGGCTTGTGAGTTGTATCAAGCCAACGACCGCGAGCACGAAATCAATATAAAGAACGGACAAAATTAAATTCAAAATGCGGGCCGCATGTGTTTTCCGTCCATTTTAAAAGCGTGGTGATGTGGATCCGACATAGCGAAAGCTTCGCAAAGTTCAGACTACGCAAAGAGAAAGGAAAGAGCTGACTCTCGCCAACTCATTCAATTTAGTCACGTTATCTATGTGCACCATTGTGCTTTGTATACTTTAATTTCTTATTAAAAAAAAAAGAAAAATACTTAAGTTACTTTGAAAAAGATACGTGAAAAAGTTACTTCATCCTTTTAAAAGGTCCCACTCATCAATGGTTCTAAGAGGATGAAGTAACTTTTTCACGTCTCTTTTTAACGTTAAAATAGCATGAATCAAAGTTTTATTTTCATATATATGCAATTTTAGAGTTATGCATCTTGCACAAAAAGTGAATCATGACATTCACGCGTAAAATACTCCCTCTACACATTTTTTTAAATTAATAGTTTTATTTTATTTAATTTAAATAATTAGATACTTAAAAATAATATTATAAAAAAATTTTCTCTTATATATTGGTTTCACCGTTTAAGAAAAATTATTTTTTTCTCTCAAATATAACTAATAATATTAGATAAAAAATTCACAGTTTAACATGTACAGGCTAATTATAATGTAATTCTAATATTGGTTTGAGAATAGTGGGCCAAGGTAAGATGCAACGATATACCCAAGGTTTTTTGAAAATTGCCAAAATTAGGAAGTGAAACGAGGATTATTGTAAGGACCCTTATCTCTAAACCGGTTTTTGTTTTCTTTAATTATCGATTTTCGTGAGATTAGTGTGTTTTCTGATTTATTCAGTGATTTCATAAATAAATAGTATTTATGATGGTTTAACCAAAATCAACTTTAAGATTAGTGATTTTAAAATAAATGTGAATTTTTGGATTTTTTTCTGAATTTTTACTATTTTTTCTGAAATTAGGGTTTTGGCGGGACCCCTGTGGGCCCCACCGTCGAAATTTTGATTTTTATGTCAAATGGACCCAGACATCAACCTAAGGATATAAAAAAAATTTCAGAATTTTATTAGGCTTAATTAGTGCTTAAATTTGTAAAATACTCAGCCTACTTTTTCTATTTACACCTCACAACTTACTCATGCATACTCCAACCCTTACTGTAAAAGGGCAAACCTGAGCCATTTCCATTTTTGGGAATAGTCTAAGGAGGGAGGTCTGGCCTAATTGTAAGGACCCTCATCTCTAAACCGGTTTTGGTTTTCTTTAATTATGGGTTATTATTAGATTAATGTGTTTTCTAATCTTATTCGGTGATTTCATAAAATAAAATAGTGTTTGTGATGGTTTTAACCAAAATTAACTTCAATATTAGTGGTTTTAAGTGATTTTAAACCAAATGTAAATTTTTGCTATTTTTCAGAATTTTCACTATTTTCCAAAAAATTAGGGTTTTGGCGGGACCGCTGTGGGCCCCACCGTCAAAAATTTTATTTTTAGGTCAAATGAACCTAGACATATACTTAAGCTCATACAAAAATTTTCAGAATTTTATTAGGCTTAATTAGTGCTTAAATTTTCAAAATACCCACTTTTATCCTACTTTTCCTATTTACACCCCAAAACTTACCTATGCATACCCCAACCCTTACTATAAAAGGGCAGACCTGAGCCATTTCCATTTTTGGGAATAGGCTAAGGAGGGAGGGCTGGCCTAATCCCCACTTAGGCCCGAATTAGAAGCTGATTAAGGTAAGTTTACTCTAATTAAGCACTAATTCATGACTTTCTCCTTAATCTCTTCCAAATTTACTATTTCCCCTTGATTCAATTCATTTTTGGGCATCAAAAACTACTGATTTGTGTTTTACTACAAACCCTAATATTAAAATTTTGATTTTTACCACCAACTAGCCCTAGATCTAAGATTTAATTAGGGATTTCTTGGGTAAATCGATTTCTACTAGAGTTTAATTCAAACTCATTGTGTTTTCAAGGATTTCAAGAAGGGTGACTCTTCAATCCAAGCTTAATCAAGTGCTGAGGTAATGGGTCTTCGAAATCTCTGTTTATCCATGGTAAAATTCTTCATTTTTGGCTTATTTCGTAATGGAGTTGCTTGATTTAGTGTGTTAATGGTAAGATTAGAAAATGGAATTATTTAATCCCGATTTCTTAGGGTTTTGCATTATTATGGTATGGTTTGATGTTCTGGAAGTCAAGAAGGACTTTTGATGATGATTAGGGTGTTAGATGTGGATTTGAAGTGTTATTAATGGTGTTTCGGTTTGAATTTGCGAAAGGAAGAAGATGGACTGTTCTGCCTTGTTGGCAATTGAATGGCCCTGGTGGGCGATCGATCGGCAACACTGCGAGAATGACACTTTTCCAGTTTAGCTGATCGAATGGCCCTTGTGGGCGATCGAACGGCAAAATTGGGAAATTCAAAATCTTGCGTGTAACCTATCGAACGGTCTGAAGGGCGTTTGATCGGCTACACAGTAAATTGTATGTTGTGCATATGATGTCTATTTTGATGATTCCACTCTAGCTTGCCAATTTTATATAAATGTGAAGTGTTTTAAGCTATGTTAGGCTACTGGAAATGCATGCTATTAAGTGTATGGAGTTGAGATATATGCTTAGAGATGGTGGAATGACTTATGTTTTGTGGCATGATGTTGGAATCATCATCTTGAAAATTATGAATGGTTAGTTTCTCATTGTTAAACATATTTTCAGTAGAACTATAATATATTATTGGACTGATTTGTCATGATAGAACGTGGTTAGTTGGTATGTGAATATTGGTGAATGCCATGACTCAAGAATGAAATGAATGATCTTATATGTGTTTAACCTTTGTGGTTGAGATTTGAATTGGGATACGATTTCAACAATTATTTTCTATGATTTCCGTTGGAATTCATGTTTAGATTGAAATTCACATGTGTAGTATGGTAGTGAGTCTATTTTCAAGCATGTTGGCATGTATTATGTGAAATGCTTCTACTAGTTACACACACATGTAGGGGTTAAATGATGATGTTGAAGCTTGATATTATGATTATGAATGATGCATTAGGGGTTGATGAGAGCACTTATCATGGATTAGGATTCATATATGCTTTGCCACGTATGTACCATGCTGCATGCATCATGAAAATGGATTTCTAATTGAGGCTTCATCGTGGTTAATCGAACTTGATCGATTGGATGCAATGTGATGAAATTGTGTGCCGGATTGATCGGTCATTGATTAATCGCAAGTTAATTAGTCCGAAAGGACATTTTGATTTGAGTTCCTGTGTGAAACGAGTGCACTCCCCGAGTTGAGTCTTGTTAAATGGAATGATGTGGGGACGAGTTGTGTACTTGTCTTGCGGATTGTGAGAATGTTATTATAAGTGTCATCTGGACCCTGAGAATCCAGTGTGGTATGCCGTGTGCACCCCGCTACCACGTGTTCTAGGGTTCTCTGTGTGAGAACTCGGGCTCTTCCCTCCGCAGGAGATGTCCCTGCGCGAACACCCCTGCTCTAGATTCTCTGTGTGAGAATGGGACATCCTTGGCCAGGATCGTCCAGGGCGAGCAGCATTAGGGATTGACAACCCCGATCTTTCTTGAATTCTTGTGTAGAATTTTGAACCATGACACGCCTTTGTGGCCTTGTCTATGTTCTCGTCTATATGACATTAATGTGTGATTACTCCTTGATGGAGGTTGTGATGATATAATGCATGATGAAGTATGTATGTTAGAGATACATCCATGCATGGTGTTATGATATAATGCATGTGGGAATATGTATGTTAGAGATACATCCATGCAGATTGTTATGATATAATGCACTATGATGCTGTGTTAGGTGAATGTGTATATGTGATTAGAAAATAATGCACCATGTAAACCTTTGCTCTGAACGATCTTACTACTATGCTATCGTGTTTTTTCGACGTTGATAGTGATACTAAAACCATTGTTGAGTTTGTTAAAACTCACCCCTCTTTTGTGTTTTTGATTTGGGGCTGCGTGGTGCGACACGCAGACGGACAGGATCGCCTCTTTGAGGAAAGGTCGGCGATAGCTTGGGTGTGATGATGGAGATCGCTGTGTGACTTATCTTCTTTGGTTTTATGTTTTATGATTTGGACCTTTGTGTATGGTTCTTTGTTTTGGACTTATGTCACGTTTTACAGTTGTGATGCTTACGACTCATTTTGAGCCGGTGTGGGCTTTATTTAACTAAGCTTGTGGGTTGAGGATTGTTGTTTACTTTGTAATAAGCAATTACTCTTTATTTCCCTTTTTTTACTCTTGCTCAAAGGATTGTACGCACTTCGTATTTCTGTTGATCGCCCGTGGTTAGGGTTAAGTCTTCCGCTAGATCGTTTCTAAATTTTCACTTCGTCGCCCCCGTGCGCTTGACCGGCCCCTGGACCGGGTTCGGCTCAGGTCGGGCATCGCCGGGGCGTGACACTAATCCCCAATTAGGCCCGGATTAGAAGACGATTAAGGTAAGCCTACTCTAATTAAGCCCTAAACCCTAGTTTTCTCCTTAATCTCTTCCAAATCTACTATTTTCTCCTTGTTTCAATTCGTTTTTAGACATCAAAAACTACTAATTTGTGTTTTACTACAAACCCTAGCTTTCAAAATTCGATTTTTACAACCAACAAGCCCTAGATCTAAGTTTTAATTATGAATTTCTTTGGTAAATCGATTTGTAATGAAGTTTAATCCAAACTCAATGTTTTTGGAAGGTTTTCAAGAAGGGTGACTCTCAAATCCGAGCTTAACCAAGTGCTAAGGTAATGGGTCTTCGAAATCTCAATTTATCTATGGTAAAACTCTTAATTTTTGGCTTATTTCAAATGGAAATTACTTGATTTTGAGTGTTAATGACATGATTAGAAAATAAAAATATTTAATCCCGATTTCTTAGGGTTCGATCGGTTGAACTGAAAATCTGTCAATCCGACAGTGTTGCCGTTCGAACGCCCAGAAGGGTCGTTCAAATGCCAACAAGGAGAACTGACCATCTTCTTCCTTTCGCAATTTCAAATCAAAACAGCATTTATAACACTTCAAATCATCATCTAACACCCTAATTATTATCAAAAGTCCTTCATGACTTCTAGAATGTTAAACCATATCATAATAATATAAAACCCTAAGAAATCGGGATTAAATATTTCTATTTTCTAATTATGCCATTAACACACCAAATCAAGTAACTCCATTCGAAATAAGCCAAAAATCAAGAGTTTTACCATGGATAAACTGAAATCTCAAAGGTCCATTACCTTACCACTTGATTAAGCTTGGATTTGAGGGTCACCCTTCTTGAAAACCTTACAAACACATTGAGTTTGAATTAAACTCCATTAAAAATCGATTTACCAAAGAAATCCCTAATTAAAACTTAGATCTAGGGCTTGTTGAACATAAAAATCGAAATCTAAAAGCTAGGGTTTGTATTAAAATACAAATCAGTAGTTTTTGATGTCCAAAAACGAATTGAAACAAAGGGGAAATGGTAGATTTAGAAGAAAGCTAGGGTTTAGTCCTTAATTAGAGTAAGCTTACCTTAAACACCTTCTAATCAAGGCCTAATTGGGGATTAGGCCCGACCTCTCCTCCTCAGCCTATTTCCAAAATGGAAATGGTTCAGGTTTGGCCTTTTATATTAAGGGTTGGGGTATGTATGGGTAAGTTATGGGGTATAAATAGGAAAAGTAGGCTAAAAATGGGTATTTTACAAATTTGAGCACTAATTAAGTCTAAGAAAATTCTAAAATTTTTTGTATGACCTTAAGTATATATCTTGGTTCATTTGACCTAAAAACTAAAATTTTGACGGTGGGGCCCACAGGGGTCCCGCCAAAACCCTAATTTTCGGAAAATTAGTGAAAATTTAAAAAAATCCCAAAAATTCACATTTGTTTCAAAATCACTTAAAACCACTAATCTTAAAGTAGGTTTTGGTTAAAACCATCATAAACACTATTTATTCACGAAACCACCAAATAAATCAGAAAACGCATTAGCTCACGATAACCGATAATTAAAGTGAAACCAAAACCGGCTTAAGATCAGGGATCTTACAAAAGTCATAGTCCTTAAGGAACTCAAATCAACTCATTTGTCTCATGTTCAAGTCTCTTTAGGTGAATAGATTCTTCAAGCTTTTGTGATCAATGAGCACCTCAAACTTCTCACTATATAGATAATGTCATTAAATCTTCAATGCAAATATTATAACTGCTAACTCCAAGTCATAAGTGGGGTACTTCTACTTGTGCACTCTAAGCTGTCGAGATGCATAAGCTACCTGTAAGGTCCCTGATTTTTCTACGATTTTCTGGGATTTTTCTGCCATTTTTCTGGTCATTTTCGACAGGAAAATGTGACGTTTTAGCGTATGGGTATTTGTGTCTTTTCCCCGTATTTATACCCGTAGAGTCGGGTGTGGGGCTTAGTCGCGGGCCACGGGCCTCGCTGCGCGCTTACGGCGCGAAGTTTGGAGCTATAGCGCGTAACTAGTGAGTTAACGCGCATTGGGGACATAGATGTAAAAATAAAAAAGGTGAATAGTAAAATCACGGCTTATAAAGCCATCTTCAGTAAGTTTCGTTCCAGAAACTTACAGAAGAAAAAAATGGCGTTCTGAGAGGAGAAGAGAAAACTCGAGGGCATATCCGGTCGCTCCGTTCTCCCTCCTCCGTCGTCGGATTCCGTTGATTCTTGTCAGGATCCGCTTTGCCTCACCGCCACGAGTCCGTAGGTACCGGCCATGACCGCTGCCACGGCCTCTTCGCTCCTCCACGAGGTACCGAACTTTTTTTCGGGTTTTTCTCTCCTTCAATCCCGTTTTTGCACTGTGGGTGTACGATTTTGACATCGTTTGCGGCCGCTCTCAACTAGACTTATGTTTAGTTGGCCGCTAGGAACCCATAGACACTGGTTGGAGCCGCCGCCATGCTTTCTTCGCTCCGTGGTGAGCTACCGATCTTTTGGTCGGGTTTTTGTTACTATTCACATCTCACTGTCTGTGGGATGTTTTGGACGCCGGTGTGTTTCCGGTCGTCATCCGGCCACCGGTAGGACTCCGTCCAGCCTACCTTGACCCGGTGTCGGTAGGGGTTTGCCGTTTCTGACCCCGCCTCGCCCCTATTGCCTTGCTCCGCCCGATTAGACGCTTTGGGTGCGTCTCGGGTCGTTGCCATTGGCGAGTTATGGGCCATTTGGCCGTCGTGGGCTCTGCCCCGGCTCGGCGACAGTGAGGGTCAGCCCCACTTGGCCTGATTATATACTCCGCCCGGAATGGGCCGCTTGTCATTTGCCCTATACCGAGCGAGATGCACAGCCGCCGCACCATGGGTTTTGGTTGTGGGTGGCGATCGGCGATGTCGCCGCTTTGATTGGCCACAGCTAAGGGTCTTAGCCCTGTTGGCTTTTGTGGGCCTTGAGTTGCCTCATTTTAGCCATCTCCCCCGCCCTTTGGGCCGCGTGCGCATGTAGCCACGCGTGTACTTCTGGGTTTAGGCGCCGCATTCATGCCGCCTAACCATCGGATGGCTTTGCCACCGAGTGGAGTTGACCACTAGAGCCGTCCTCCACCTCTCCTTTGATTCTCGAGCGTTGCCCCATGCTCTCCGCCCGTATGTGGGCCTTTGTTGACCGAAATCGTCGCCGTTGGGTGCTGTCCACGGCCGATTTCGACGTCTTGTGGCCGGCTGTGCACGTCTTAGCCACCGGCTGATCTTCAGAGTGTACACCCTTGACATCTGATCGCACCGCCACTTATGTTGGCACGACTTTTCTCCCGGCCGCCCTGGTGTGCCGCCGTGGATCGCGGGTTTTACCGCTTTGAGTTCTGACACTCTGTTTGGCCGTGATAGTTCCGGCGCATCCTAAAATCCTCGGGACAGCAGCTCTCTCAGCTAGGCAACGGTTTGACCGCCAACTCCGCCGCCGACGCTGCCACCGTCGTGTGCTCGCCATCGAACGTCATGATTACGAGGTAGGGGAGCTTTGAACTCGTAAATTCATGAAGCATGCTTTGAATGAGTAGCAGCATGCTAGGATTGTATGATTCCATGCTTGGATGTTAAGTAACGATCCGATTGCATGATGTGCGTGTAAGCATGATTGTATGGTATGATTGATATGCATGAGATGTATGCATGTTTTACGGATGTGGATTATGTATGCGCTGGCGATGGCTAGCAAATATGTCAGTATGCTATGTATGGGTTATGCACGTGCTAGTGATGGCTAGCGTGCATGTTTGAAGTATGTATAAATGTGTGTGTGCACGTGCTAGAGATGACTAGCGTGTACGTTTGATGTATGCATGTGCTAGTGATGGCTAGCGTGCATGTTTGATGTATGTGTGAATGTATGCATGTGCTAGTGATGGCTAGCGTGCATGTTTGACGTGTGGATGCATGTGCTAGTGATGGCTAGCGTGCATGTTTGACGTGTGGATGCATGTGCTAGTGATGGCTAGCGTGCATATTTGTAAGTTATGTATGTATGACCGTATGTATATGTTGTACGTATGTGTGAGACATACGTATGTATGATGGCATTTTGCCTATGCTTTGGATGTGCGTAAGTGTATGTGGGCAGAGATATGGGCGATGGACAGTAAGAGGTGACAGAAGCTCTGTCTGAATTTGGATGCGGTTGTGTAAGCGTATGACAGAGGATAAGAGTATGACGGGCAAGGATTAGAATGGATCAGTTTGAGGTGGATTGTATGTTGGGCATTTGTCAGACAGTAAGAGTGTTCATAATTGTACAAGCATAACGTACATATTATGAAGTGAAAAATAAGTATAATAAGTGAGATATAAGTAAGAGGGCGACAACTGGGTTGGCTCTGAGGAGCGTTATTTGAGGATGTCAGTGTAAGAGGTTTTGGTCATAAGATGGATGGCGAAGTATGTAAGACTGTAAGGGTTTGGTGTACGATGAGTTTTGTCCATGATGTGGACGGGTAAGTGAAGTCTGCTGCCCTGACGAACTAGGGTTTCGGATCGGGCTCAGCTTCAGTTTGACCAGTCGAGGACTGTGAGTTGTGTGGCATAATTGTACCGCATAATATATTTAATTCAAACTTGAATTATAAGCACAGCTAATGATAGCGTTGTGAGTTTGAGACCTGAGGGTTCGACGGATTAAGTTCCGTGTTTGAGCTGGCCGCTGATGAGTTGGCCGAGCGTTTATCATGTCTTGCCATGGTGTTTATCCTACGGGATGTTGTCTGTGTGCTATGTAGAGCACCGGACGTCTGATGCTCTGCTGAGAGCGACGTCATTTTGATTTGGTCTGCGTGCTGTATAAGCCCAGACGTTTGATGCTCTGTTGAGAGCGATGTACGTTTCTGACTTTGTCTGCGTGCTGTATAAGCCCAGACGTCTGATGCTCTGCTGAGAGCGACGTATGTTTCTGATTTGGTCTGTGTGCTGTGTAAGCCCAGACGTTTGATGCTCTGTTGAGAGCGTTGTATGTTTTCGCCCAAGAGTGGCCGTACGTTTCTGCCCAAGAGTGGCAATGGTACTATAAGACCCATTATGGTGGGCAATTCTATGGTACTATAAGACCCATTATGGTGGGCAATTCTATGGTACTATAAGACCCATTATGGTGGGCAATTCTATGGCACTATAAGACCCATTATGGTGGGCAATTCTCTGGCACTATAAGACCCATTATGGTGGGCGATTCTATGGCACTATAAGACCCATTATGGTGGGCAACTGTATGACCCCTTATGTGTGGGTGTTTATGTTTGCGCGCTCAGGTAAGTAGTATCATGGATCTACTCTTACCTGTTTGATCCAGTGCCCCATGAGCATTGGTGTGCCTTACCTTCGGAAAAGTCCATGGCGTCTAGTCACTCCCCGGAGGTTAAGGTGTTGCCCAGTGGCATTCTTTTCCATTTCGACGCTGGAGCTTATTAGTTGTAATGAGCTTCAGTGGTCGTTGATATGTGTACGATTATGAGTACGACTGTATGTGTATGAGTAGGACTGTAAGTGTATGTGTATGAGCAAGATTGTAAGTGTATGAGCATGAGTAAGACTGTAAGCGTATGAGTATGAGTAAGACTGTAAGCGTATGAGTATGAGCACGACTGTAAGAGTATGAGTACGATTGTGAGAATATGGTTCTGAGTAAGACAATAAGTATGATTTTGTGCGGTACGAGTAAGGTCGTACGAGTCTGATTGTACGAGTAAGGTCGTACATGTATGGGTAAGCTGTATGAGTGAGCATACGATTGTACGAGTAAGATCGTATAAGTATGCGTATGTTGTATGAGTATGCGTACGGTGGTACGAGTAAATTGTATGACCCTGGATAAGGGTGTTTGTGTAAGTTGTTTTGATAGTATGATTTTGGCACGATGGTGCCTTTGGTATGATCGTATGTGTATGTGCACGATATGATTATATTATGCTTCTGCTTCATGTTTGAGTTGCATGACGCATGGATTTATGAATTATGGAGTTCACCGTTTGGGATTTCCCCTACTGGGTATTTTCCTACTGAGTATGAAAATACTCACCCTACTATTTTTAGCCCCGTTATACGGGAAGTTTTGCAGGTTGTGCGGAGAGCTCCTGGTGATGGACGCTCGTTTCAGCGGTGGATTGATTCCCGTTGACTCAGGTATCTGCTTGACTCTCTGCGAGTTTATTTGTGCCACGATCTCCTGTATTGGGTGAGATGAGAACATAAGATGTTTATTCTGGACTTTCATTTGGATCAGTCCGTGGACTATTATGGGACTTGTACTCAGGGATGCCTGGGAGAGTGATTTGTATTTAAAAGTCTATGATCATAGCAAATTTATTCGTACGTGTGTTTTCGAGTAGCGCCTGATGATATTTGCTTTGGCCGTACGATGATTGACCGTATGTGGATGTTTAATGTTTTAAATTATAAACTGTTTTATCAGGTTTTGGTTTCGTCATTTTTCCTCCAATTTACAGACGTTATATTGAAAAAATTTTCCGTGAATTTTAAGGAAAATGTGTGAAAAATCTCGGGCGTTACACTACCATTCTCCCATGATGCATAAGCACACATCCCGAACCATGAAGTGAATCATTACTACAAACCACATATCCACCACTCCCAAAAGGCAAAGTCAAAACTGAAGCTAAAGTCAACCTCTTCTTTAACTCTTGAAAACTTTCTTCACATGTTTGACTCCACTCAAATTTCTCATTCTTCCTTGTCAGCTTGATTATAGGCTTATGAGATAAGTTTCGTGCCCAAAATAGAATTAACAGGGAATTTAATCTCCTTATCGAGATGCAATCCCGACAAGTCGTTCGCAAGCACATTCCCAAATTCCAACACTATTAAATGGATTCAATAGGAGGTAGTTCCAAACTCAGCATTGAGATGCTTGTAAGGAAAGCTATGCACCCACTATTAGTCCACCTTCTAGCTTTAGTGAAAGACTATTAAGGATCTTCCACTATAACACTTAATACCCTGGAAAATGAAAGACTCAACTTTTGGCAAAGTGAACATCACCTTCTTTCCCCGACAATTCATGTGCATCTAATACTTAGACATTATGTTTATGCATAAAATTACATCAAAATCAATCATAGGCAAGATGATCAAATAAACATATAATTTATGCTCATCAATCCATATATAAACCATCCCAAGATATTCCTCCGCCCGAAGAGAAAACGAAAGGAATAGAAACACACAATAGAATGGATAACAACTTATGATCAAGATCAAGCTCATGAGCAAAATGCAGAGAGAAGAATGAGTTAGAAAAATCGGTATCAAATAACACCTTAGTATAGTGAGAGGCAATAAGGATCATACATTTCACTACGCCTAAAGAGTTGGCCACCTCATGTGCCGATATAGCATACACCTTCCCCTCGTTAGCCTGCCTTTTCCCCTTCACTCAAGTCCTCAAAAAGTTTCCATGCCTCATTTTCATTTTTTAACAAGAAGGTACCCCCACAACTTGCATCAACAAGATGACGGTTTTGTTCAATAAGACCCTCATAAAAATGTTGCACTAATTGCCACTTAGGGGCAGCATGATGAGGACACCTCCTAAAAAGGTCCTTAAGTCTATCCCAACTCTCATGGAACTGTTCAATGAGAAGTTGGGCAAAAGTGGTTATGGTTTTTCTCATTTGGTTGGTCTTACCTATGGGGAAGTACTTTTTAAGGAACTCTTGTTGCATTTGGGCCCATGTTGTGATAGTGTTTGGCTCTATTGAGTGAAGCCATTCCTTAGCCTTATCTTTCAATGTGAAAGGAAAAAGGTGAAGTTTAATAGCTTCATCGATTAAATTTGAGAGCTTAAAAATTGTGCATAGTTCTAAGAAGTCATCTAGGTGCCTATACGGGTTTTCATTATTAAGCCCATAAAAGGATGGAAGCATTTGAATAACATTGGGCTTAATTTCATAATTTTGAGTAGCGACCGCTGGCAACCTAATGCATGAAGGAGAGGTGTACTCATTGGGAGTGTAATACTCCCTTAGAGCTTTAAGTGGTGCATCTACTAACTGATGTTCAGCCATGATGGGGGTAGAAGTAGTGTGGGTGGAGGAATTGGTGGGAGAGTTTGGGGGTGTAGGGATGTAGGTCGAGGGCAACTCAGCTCTCCTAGACGTCCGCTCAGGCTCAGGGTCAAATGGTACTAATCGGGGGAGTAAGGAGCGACGACCACGCATACACCACAAACACACCACACAATTTTAAGTGTAAAAAGGGGAAGAATAAGTAAAAACTAACTAAGAAAAGAACTAAAAATTAAGAGAGAAAACGAGCTTGCAAACCGAAGAGAAGCACTATGCTTGTCGATGTCCACTTGTGGCCACAAGTGTAGAGAGCACGATCTTCAACTCAGCCTACAAAATCAAATTAACAAAAGGTAAGAAACTAAAAATTAACCTAAAAACTAAAGTAAACTGAATCTAAATTAGATAGAATTATCCTAATACTAATTTAGTAACAAATCAACATCGTCCTCAGCAACGGCGCCAAAAACTTGATCGTTTATAATTAAACCCTTTGCAAGTGTACAAGGTAATTGTACTAGGATAAGTATTTAAGGGTTGTCGAACCTCAGGGACGGATGGATTATCACTAAATCTAAAAAGGAATTTGTTGATTGAAAACTAAAAACAACTTAAACTTAAATTAAGTAAAAGAAAGAAATCAACTAGTTTAAAAGCAAGAGATTAATTCAATGGAATTTACTTAAGAAATTGAATCCACTATAGAACCATAACAATTCCTTAACTTTTAATCTAAATATAGTGTGAACATGAACAAGTATTCTCAGCTACAAGCTAGAATTACTTTAAAAAGAATCATTAATTAACTTCCATGGCATGAACTATCTTCGACAATAGCACGAATCATCTACACTAAACTAGCTATAGGCATGACCCGTCTAATCTTAGTATAACTCATCCAAGTCATTAATTAACTGAACATTAAAACTATTGCATGACCATCTCATCTAAATCACAGAAATTAGAATCGATGCAAATATCAAAACCATATCAATCTATCATCTACAAGACAATAAATCAATATAGACTTGAATAAACATTAAAAGTTCTTCTATTAAAAAGGAAATTCATATCATACAATTGTCATCATTCACAACTGAGATCTAAATTAAAAAGAAAAGAAACTGAAACTTATCTGTAGCTTCATCAACTCCTAAGTAAAAGAATAGTCTAGCCTTCCATGGTAGAAGAAAGCACTTGAATCTCCATTGAAAGCTTTAAATTCTCTTTCATCTTCTTCTTCCTTTTTCTCCTCTTAAAATCTACTGGAATCCCCTAATTCTAAGCCAAATATGTCTTTTTATAGGCATAAGTTCCGTAGGAAGAAGTCCAATATGAAAAGGATTGGAATTTGGGTCAAACAAGGAAACTGCACGTTATGCCGATCGATCGCCCTGCATGCCCGATCGATCGTCCACACTGTATTTTCATCTGAATTTACGTTATCCCGATCAATCGGTAAGTGACCCCGATCGATCGGCTATAGTGTTTCTGTTTTCCTGGACAGTTCATATTCTGTTTATTAAGCATTCCTTCGTGTCCATATTAATTTCTAGCTTGTTTATAACTCCGAAAAGTTGTCGAAATCACTTTAAAGCATGTGAAGACTATTTTTAATCATTTCAAACATCGTCCAAGTACTTCAATAAGTGCACTTTACCTATAAAACATAAAATATCATACTTTAGACATGTATAATGTAATTAAAATTCCAACTTGATTTAAATACATGTCTAAACAACTAATAACTACAAAATTATTAATAATTAAACTAAAATACTAATATATATCTTAATCTAAATAAACCATAATTAACTCTAAATTAACCTAATCTATACTAGTAAATAAGGTAAAAATACATATAAAATAGATATAGATTTGATAGTTATCAGTTATTTGGGACCCATTATCCCAATTTTGCACATGGGGCCCACGACGGGTCTCGCCCCCTAACTTTTTGGGAAAAATAGTAAAAAATTCAAGAAAAATCTCATTTGACTCATATTAACTTAAAAATCATCACAGTGAAGAAATTTTGCTTAAAACTATTGTTAACCACTTTGAATTCAAAAATAAGTCAAAACTGATTAAAGTTAACATTAAACCACACAATAATTACTAAATTAAAAAAAAATGGTTAGAGTTTAGAGACCTTACAGCCTACGGTCTTTATCTTTAGGAAAAATTATATATTTTTCTCTAATTGGACCTTTTTTTACTAATAAATTTTTTAACTTTGTATGAATATTTACTGGTTCTCCTCAATCATAAATGTTAATAGGAATAGAATGAGATATTTTATTAAAGTATTCTTCTTATATATCCATTTCATTGAGATTTTCACTTTCTTTTATTTTTTTTATTTTCTTCGTTGGGAATAGAACTAGATAGTTTATTATTTAATTGGTATCATTTCATTTGCTAATCATTATCTTCAAGTTCTTTAAGAATTGGTTGTTCAACTACTAAATTGTCGCTTAAACTTCCCATTAAATCTTGTTTATTACTTTTTACAAATTTATCAAGGGTTCCTTTTTAGATTGAATTAATATATCTATTCTTTTTTTTTTGTAGTTTTTCATATCCCAATTCGTATTTTCTATTAGACATATTTATTAGTATATATTTGCAAAAAAAACAAAGGCCTTGAAATATAAAACTATGATAAAATTATAAAAAAAGAGCAATATTGCTTAGAAAGTAATATAAACTAAAATTTAAAAAATAAATACGAAGAAAAGATTGATGTGAGCAATAATCTTCAAAATTGCAAGAAATGATAGAGCACAAGAGATGAGATGAGTATCTTTGTCCTTGACAATTAAAAATTGAGATAGATCTAAGATCAAAATGGGCGAGAGAAGTTTGACTTCTTTATAATATACATGATTCTTCACTTGATACACCTACCAATAACTTTTAGCAGTTATTGAGTACGTCAAAACTCTATAATAATTGATAAACACAATCCTCTTGCAAAGAGATTAATCTTCTAGCCCACACATCTCCTCAAGCATTTTCTTTTGATCTCTAGATTTATCTCTCTCAAAAGCTGTAATTCAATGTAGAGGATTTCATAAAAGAAGCAACTTATAAGATAAAAAAAACTCTTAGCATCACCACAATACACATGTGAGCCAACTTTATGGATGACTTTGCTTAAGAGCTCCATAATTATGTGCTAACTTTGTATCTATGTGGTTATCCCTGCTTACTTAAGGATAATATTTTTTCCTCTATCACTTTATGTTAAATAAAACTTTATTGGATAATAAAAGATGCATCCCTTATTGGCAAGATCGCTTTTCATTGTCGAATCAAATTTGATTGAGAATTTTGTTGTAGGGTTATTAGCTTCCATTATATGAAGTCTTCTCGAAGGGTTATTAGTGTTACGCCCCAACTTTTTAAATTGCTTTAAAGGTCGGAGCGCCGGCAATTCGTAATAATAAAATATGGGTCAATAACAACTGTGCACAGAAGAGTAACTATTTATTAATTTAGATAATTACAAAATAAGGCCTATTGTGCCTTAAGAAAATCAAAGTTGTACACGTCCAAAATTAATACATAGCAAAATACGTGATAAGGTAAATTCAAAACATAGATCTTTCAAAACTCTACGGGCACTCTGCATTGATATCATCTTCATCGATCAGATCTGCAATGTCTAGGGGTGGGTGAATATAATTATACTCAGTAGATATAATCAAAATTTATTAGCATGCTAAAACATAAAAGCATAAGTAAATATATCATAATCAATTGCATTCAAAAGTTGACTCACACTTCTTATATCGATAAAATAGTTTTTCATTTAATCCGATAAACTCGGATAAATCATTCGTAAGCAGAATTCGATAAATAAATCAAAATCGAATAAATTATCGTTCACAGAATCCGATAAATAATTTAAAATCGAACAAAACATTATTCACAAAATATCACCGATATTGGAGAGACATATACCTGTGCTCGTGGGGTAACGAGATCAGAATGAAGAGGATCTTCTCACGATATCCAACTTCATGGGCGCACCATATGCCATAATAGGCAATACCTAGGAGTCATAACTCCATTAACTTTTGGGTTTTATACCAAATAGTTACATGTCAAAACCAATCGTAGTCTTTGTGCTTTGTACCAAATAACTACCCTTCAAATCCGGTAAAATCATTCATAAATATATTCCAAATAATATAAATATTTTAATTGACATATCACAAAAAAATCTCATTAAGAAGTGTACATGACACTATTATTTTAGCTCATGTGCACCCTTAATTATATATATTTAAAAATAATAATTTATTTAAGAGACAAATAAATTATAAAATATAACGCCTAGTTGTAGCATGAAATTAGAGCTTAAAACCACCTACACTCGTAAGGCCTTCACTCATAGTCGGCTTATATAGGGTGGATGACCCCTCCCCTTGCGTAGATATAATTTCCTTATCCAGCTTGGGTGAAGCGGGCAGAACCTCCCCTAGTGTTGGGACAATTTCCTCATCTGGCTCGAGTGAAGCGGGCAGAATCTCCCCTAGTACTGGGACAGTCTCCTCGTCCGGCTTAGGTGAGGCAGGCAGAACCTCCCCTAGCGCAAGGATAGTCCCTTGTTTTTGGCCTAAAGGTCGCAGACATGACCTCCTCTTTCCTCAGGTCGTTGCCACCTTTTAGAGAGGTTATCTAAAAAATTGGACTATCTTACAATGTCGGGCACCCTCAATTTAAGTAAATTTAGTTTTTGAATGGGTGGAAACAGACGATAAACAGTGTAAAAATGCGCATTTAAAGCTTAAAAATGGGCATGCCTCGAGAGAAGAAGAGGAGGAAGAGGGTGAGGCAACTTGAACCCCCCTCCCTCCCCCTCTTTAAATAGGCCCCTGTGTAAGCCAAATGTGCAACATGTGTCACGCATCCGAAAACTAGAGGAGCCATATGGCTCCTGTACGTTTCGTAAGGCTAGCTGCAAACTAGCTTGCGGCTAGCCCGCATTGTGGCAAGGTGGGTTCAGGCCTGTGGCTAGCCTGATGAAACGTACAGGAGACATGGCTCCTGCAAGGGCTCCAGTAATTTCTGGATGTATGACATGTGTCATGCATCCTGCTTACACGGGGGACTATTTAAGGAGAGGGAGGGAAGGGGGTTCAACTACCACAATGCGCAAGTTACCCTGCCAAAAGTGGTAGGGTAACTATGTTGGCTGACGCATTTGACACCAAAGCTGATGCAAAATTTTATTTATTTTTATTTTAAATATAAAATAAAAATAAAAAATTCAAATGGGCGTGAACTTGGAATTAATTATTTTAATATCCTTGTTAGTGTATAATAATCCAGGCTGATAAGTTTTCCGGACGTGAACAGGGGGATTCCGGGACCGAATTTGGACAGCAGGGGCCAGTCGTAGTCTTAAAGACTCTAAACTGTATATCTTTTGACAATTGTGGACAGTAGTATTGTAAACTGTACGGTATTACGTAGAGTAGTAGATCATACGTGCGATGAAGGCAATGCTCACGAAGCAGCTTGTCACGGACGGGCCCCAAGCCACGCCTAAAGAGGAGCGCAGAAAAGGAGAGAGCTTTTAGGGTTTGGGGAGTCCGGCAGCCGGAGTTTCTGCCATGGGGAAGTTCAACGTGGTTCAGAAGCAGAGACGGCAGCATATCTCAGAGCACAAACGGGCAGTTCATGGAGACCCCGGCACGAGAAAGCTCAAGATTAAGCCTCAGCCAGTATCTCTTTCGGGAAAGCGGAAGCGAAAGCTCTTCAAAAAATGGCGCAGAGTAAATCCTCCTCGAAGCTTGAAACTTTTATGTTTTCTATAATTTGATTCCCAGAACTATTTCAGTTCTCTCAGTTTCTTGTGATGGCGTCTTAAGTTTGATTTATTGTATCCGCATTTCATCAGGACCAAAAAGATGCGTTGGAGAAGGGTCTAGTTACTATGGAGGATATTGAGATGGCTGTTGCAGATGGTAAAACTTTTTTCCCCTCCATTTTTTTATGTCGATCTCAGTTTTAATTATGTTATTTCTTTATATCTGAGTGGCTTGGTAAGTATGAACAGGAGTGACTGATGAATAATGGAAGAAGGAAACTTACTTCTGTAGTTACTTTTTTTTTCCATAAACACTTACATAGTTGCTGAGAACGTCTAATACGGTTATTTCCCGAGTGCTTATCTTTTGAAACTTGGGCCTCTTGTATTACTACAATTTAGGATTATTTTCTCGATAAATGATGTATTGTTATAATGATTTTCCTCTATCCGCCCATCATAACAGATGCATATAACACTTGCATAACTGTTTTTGGGAGCATATGCTTATCTGAGTTTGGTTCCTCCACCGTGTGAAAGCTTACTATATCTTGAATTGCTATTGAGAATTTTACTTAATGTTTTAGATCATGGAGAATTGCTTTATGCTTGTGCAGCTGGAAGAGCATGATTCTAGATGGATAGAATGATTCTAGAGAGCAAATTATACTGAATCATTACTAATCTTTTGTTGTTACTATAATATTAATGTGTGTATTGCATGTTGCTTGACAAGTATGTATCTCATGTATCTCATTGCATTTACTTTACTGTTCTTAAAGTTAGCGTTCGTTATGAACTGGCATTACGCATTTTTCTTATCATCCTATCTTGTCTTGAAAAAATGGAAACCTACATGTTCAATCTCATGAATTCTAGAGTCGATCATATATATATTATAGCATCAATACATCCATGTTACATATTTTAATTGAACATTTCTTTTTGCTGCAGTACTAGCTAATTCAACACCTCCCTTTGTCATAGTACTGGCTACTATTATTTATTCATTGGGTGCTGTATAGTTGGTTTTGTTTTCATTGGGATATATGAAAAATTGGTAAATCCTGATTGACTAACAACTGCCATGTAGGGACTTCGCAAGATGCTGCTAATGGTCCTCGTGATTCAAAGAAGAAGGCACCAATGAGATTTCATATGAAGAAAGGTGGGAAGTTGAGGATAAAAAAGTTAAAGAACAAAGGTAATTGAAATTCTTTTTCGTTTCCTCTCTCTCTCTCTCTGTTTTGCTTATGTGGCCTTTTTTCTGTAATGTGTAGGGAAGAGGGGAGGGAATAATTCTGAACCGGCTGCAGGTGCACAACTAGACTCCATGGTAGAATGACAGAGAAAAAAAGATAAAAGTCCAGCCTGACTATTGGCGCTAGTAATGTTCCAGTGGCGTCAAACTTCTAATGCCATCCACCTCCGCACCTATGTATGGAGATCCCTGGAAGGCCGATGCTTGTAATTAGTCAAGAGCATTGTTTCTTTTAGATTGAAGAGCATTGTTTTTATTTCTTCTGTGACATTAGAAATTTTGACATGAACTGGTCAAACTTGCTTTTGTCGTGTTGCCTACTGTTCCCGTTATAAGTAGAAGGTTGACTAAACACTCGTATACACTGTCTCAACCCATCTATTAGTTGAGTTGAGTTTCGTGTGAACGGTTGAAAAAAAATGAATTTCTTGTTGTACCAGGAGGTTTTGAATACGAAGAAAATAATGTGGATTTTATACTTCTCAGATGCGCATTTGGGAAGGTTGCAAGCTTTGGAAAGTGATTCCCTATTTTTTTGTCAATGAAAGGTCTTGCGAGTTTGTCTGCTGGGATTCGCCATGCCAGCCATTAAAAACGAAGAGATATCACGGTTCACATCCATATATGGTATCCCAAATGACAATCATGAAAGCTTTATCTCTTATATTGTGAAATAAAAAAGGGCTATTTGCCAAAGACTGGCTATCCGGACACCCGGTAAGTTTGTTAGGGCCGTCAAATTTTTAGAAAAATATACTTAAATTTTATTATTGGGAGTACTTACACTCTCCAACCAGGTTTTGTTCTACCTTTGTGGGTTTAGTGTTCAAGTCTATGTCGTATAACAAAATCTTAAAAACATAAAAGAAGCAAACAATACAACTTTTTTATTTCTTTTAGTTGATATTAATTTCAAAACTTCTTTTATACTATTTTAGTTGTTTTTGTTATGAAGTTGGAGTCATCTCTAAGGAGAAGGCTTCTAGCTTCTGCTCATATGAACTTGGTCAGACAGTCCCATGTATAGAGGGGGATGATGAGTTTTTTCACATGGGGAAATGGTGAAAGATGATTATTAAAGTCCCGACAAGGCAGGAAGGGCCCGAAGTGTGAGAGTGCTTAAATTTACATATAACAACGCAAATGAAGAATTTTGCTATTCAAATAATGTGCCCCTACAATTGAAATATAGGATAATTGGGGGCCTCATAAATTGGGGACCCATGCAGATTGTCTAGGATACAACATATTACACAAAATATCTTATTTTCTTACATAATACACAAAATAACTCATTGCACATGTAAACCTCCACACATGTAGCATAAATTGTCTAAAATGCATCTTTCTTATTTTCTTATAATTTCAACAATGCCCTACTTATTTCAAGCAGTGCCAACTTTGACTCTACCACTGGCTCCACCGCCTCCACCATTGACTATAGCCGTTGCCACTAACTTCATTATCTTCGTCACTAGCCCTGCTTCATTCAATTTCATCTTCACCTCCTCCTCCATCGTCGCCTTTTCCCCTTCTCTTTTTCAGCCACCACTCATCCTTCTCTTCCTTTTCCTGCACCCCTCTCCCTCCTCCTTTCCTCTCCTCTCTCCCTCTCTCTCTCATCCTCCTCTCCTTTTTCTCCTTGGTCGCCTCCTCTTCCCCCCTCCCATAATTTAACAAGACTGATCACAAAACTAGCCAACATAACTACTAAGAATTTATTTTTTTCTCAACAACCTCAATTCCTAAAAAAGGAACCCGTAAGCATGTTAAACTACTAAAAACAAGAGAGAGTTATATTTTAACTTGATTCTAAGTTTTTTCTAACCCTAAGAAAAAGCTTGACAATTAGATCTATTGCAATAATTGGGATATAAGACAATATTATGAGTGACAATATATTTCTAAGTATTTACAATGAACTATCACAACAAACTAAATAGATAAAATGAATAATAAAGCAAATTTTAAGCACACAATTATTGAATGTCACACATCAGCAAAATGTTGTTGGCACCGGAGAAGAAGATTCTCATGGCCAATGCTAGAGAAGAAGGTGGTCTTTGACTTCGGACATTATGATAGTCAGTAGCCATGGACATTCAACAATCAAGACAGTCACTTGTTTTATTTTTAATTTATTCATTTAGTTTGTTAAGATAGTTCATTATAAATACTTAGGGAGATATTGTCACTTATAAAGTTGTCTTGTATTCCCTTTATTGTAATAAATTGATTGTCGATTGTTAATTGTCTCGACTAACAAATATCCCGATTGTCCGGTACTCAAGATCACCTTCTTCTATGACATCAATAGTGAAATCTTCTTTTTCAGAGATGACAACCTTTTACTCATGCGTGATAGTTGGAACATTCGACAACCGATAGTCATGTGTTTAAAATTTGCTTTTATTTTATTTTATCTATTTAGATTATTAAGATAATTCAATGTAAATACTTACGAAGATATTGTCACTCATATTGTTATCTTATATCCCTTTTATTGCAATAAAATTAATTGTTGACTATCATTACGAGGTTTTATTTAGTGTTAAAAAAACTCAAAAGTAAGTACAAATAAAACTCACTCTTAGATTTGAATAGTTTAACATGCTTATGAGTTCATTTGTAGAGAAAAAAATAAATTCATAATAGCTATGTGGCTAGTTTTGTCACCGGTCTTGTTAGATTCCGGGAGGGAGGAAGAGGAGGCAAATAAGGAAAAGGGGATGAGGAGGAGATGAGAGAAAGGAGGAGAGGGGAGGAAGAAGCGGAGGAGGAGGTAGCGGCTTAAAAATAGAGGGGGGGGCGGGGGGGGGGGGAGGCGACAATGGAGGAGGTGAAGCGGATGAGTGGCAAATAAAAGAGGTGACAATTGTTAATGGAGGTGGTGGAGTCCATGGCAGAGTCGAAGATGGAGTAGAAATGAGAAGTGGCAGGTGGTGAAGTTCTAAGGAAGAAACTAGGAATGAGGTATTTTAAATAATTTATACCACATGTGCGGAGGTTTACATGTGCACAGTGTCATTTGACTTATTACATAAGAATCATGATTTAGAATCTCAGATCTCAATCTTGTCTTGATATGCTAAAGAGACGAGATCTCATAGAGAACTCGGAGTGATAAGGTAAAATAATTTCGATTGTCTAGGTAATAAAAAAAAGGTTTGTCAACACATATATTTAACAATCTAAGTATATATTATCATTTGTAAATACATAATATTAATTTTAAATAGTTATTAATTTATTCTATAATATAAATTACATAAAACAAGTAGAATATATAATATCTAATGATGATGTCGAATGAGAATGAACACGTTAATTGTTAATCTAGAAAACCTATTGAGATACAAGATATGGGCATTATTAAACATAATGAATTAAGATGGGAAATTGATTAAAGTAAAAAATTAATGATATATTAATGTCTCCTCCTATCCTCCATCTTGTCATAATTATCACGATCTCAGCAATCTCACATAGATCTCGCCAAGACAATATAGAACTATTGTTTATATAATCTCACGTCTTGACAAAGGCCTTAAGATTGAGATCTTGCCAAGATTGTGAACCATGGTAAGAATAGGAGAAGTTTTGTGTAATATGTTATATTATAGGGCTATTTTGATAAATTGTTATGTAAAAACCATATTTATACTATTATTAAAGTGAGAATGGGGTAAAAATTGTTGTCGTGTTATGCCTATATTGCCCTTTCAAATAAACCCTTAACAATTAATCTATAAATCAAGAAATTTGAAATATTGTAATAAATTTTCTAATACATTTTATCTTGTGGCTATGATTAAAGTGAGAATGGGGCAAAGATTTTTGTTATGTTATGCTTATATTGTATTTTTAAAGAAATTCTTAATTAATTTATAATACAAAGAGACCTTAAATATTGCAATAAATTCTCTAATATGTTTTACCTTGTAGTCACATAAAAATTATAGAGTTCATAATCTTAATTGGTTTAGAACTTGTTGAACCTCATTTGTATACTATATTAACCCTTTAGCCACATAAAAAAATATTAAATTCAAAGTCTTAATTGATTTAATACATGTGAAACTTCACAAAATAATACAAGTATCCAAGTATATAATAGACAAGTAGGGGTGGCAACATGTAATACTAGGTTGGGTCTGATGTGTGAGGCCTTGAACAAGGCCAACCTACGGGTTGGACCTTAGACTAGTCATATATTAAAAAATATATTATTTTAAAAAATATACTTTTTATATTAAAATAATATGATATAAAATATATATTTAAAATGATATTATTATCTATTTAGGCAAGAGACTTCAACTCTTAAATATTTACATAAATATATCTAACCATTGTCCTAATAGGTTTTAACGTAGTTAGAAGTCTTTCCCAAGGATGTTAAAGAGAATATAGAAGCTTCCCTCAATACAAAAATTTCTTGTTATAGCTTTCTCCGTTTGAATATAGTACAAAATAAAATTAGTAGTCGAGTTTCAGTGTGAGCAACTTTATTTTGAGAGGTCTCACATTCTCCCACCCCAACTCAGGTGACCAACAATAAATTTTGTTTCTATAAATACCGAAGCCACTTGTTTCTTTTCTCTACGATTTCTTTAATTTATTTATAAAAAGTTATAAACACCTTCTATATCTTATGTACATATATATACATGTACACTCTATATTAAAGTAGGGGCTCAAAGAGTTTTTAGTTTTTTAAAAAATAAATAATGTATATGAGTGGAAAACATATAATTTTATAAAGAAAAAAGAATAAAGTGGTATGCTCATAATAACCTTTGTACATGAATAACTAGAATAATAGTTTCAGAATTTATAATATTATATAATATAATGGGTGGTGGGGAGGGGATGTTAAAAAACCTATAAGCTATATATGGAGATAACATTAAAATTTTCAAGATTATTTTAAATTTCCTCCTAAATCTTTCTTTGCCTAATTCTTTATAAATTCTACTTAAAATTTTAATTGGCTCATACTGGATTAAATAATTCATCTACCTATTTGTGAAGCGTGAAGTAACAAATGCAACTCTACGTTTATCATGTATATATATATATATATATATATATATACTTTAACTAGTATACTAAAGCTAAGGTTAATGCTGGAAACGTTTTCATACACCGGAGAATAGGTTAATTCGATGTAATATTAAGAATGAGCATATTCTGGTCTCGGCAACTTAAAAAAAGATTGAGAATATATTTTTCGAAGATCAAAGGTTTTTCTAGGACGCATCTTCACTGCAATCAGATAATTGCATCAACAGGTGGAATTCGAGCAGATGAAGCCCAAAATCCTTATCCTGCGTCTTCTTCCACAGGTAGGACACCATGAAAGGCCTGATGTAACAAACCTCGTACAGAATACGCCAAACACACAGATCCAACGGCTGCTATAAATATAGCTAGCTGTAGGGCCCGCTGTCTGGTCCCAACAGTGTCAGTGGGGACATAGGAGTGCGGGCCCCGCGAGTCCTGAGCCGAAGGAGCTTCATCATCATCATCTCTTCATGTTATGTCGTACGCATACTGCCGACAACATGAAATCTACGCAGTAGATAGAAGTGTGGGGATGAATGATGATGATACGTACAGAGTAGTGGGAAGGAAGCCACACCGTTTTCAACGTGAGAGCAACGGAAGGCAAACGACACGAGAACCCACATCTCCCGACTGGAAATTCCTCTCTTTTAAATAGCTGCTTCAATTACTCCGCTCCCTCTACGGAGTCTCGTTCGCGCGGAAGTTGATTGAAGTTTTGAGTTTCAGATCAGATCTGCGGCCTCTCTCTGCGCCAGTTGGAGGGGGAGGGGCTCTCGCTGGGTTCCGGATCTGCTCCTCAAGTTAGATTTGGAAGCCAGTTGGTCGTTTGCTTGGATCTGACTCAGAATGTGCGAAGATAGAAGATTTGCTAATCTATTCCTCGGTTTTCTTGTGAGTCTAACAGAAACTTGTTTTTTGGCCTGTTAAAGTTCCATTCTTTCCGTTTTTTTTTTCTCCACTTCATGTGGCTGCTTGAATGGCCCGGGAAATTTTGATTCTAGAATTCCTTTCTGTGTAACCTTTTTACTCCCCCATGTAATGTGGGTACTAGAAGGCTTGAAGATGAAGTGGGGTTCAATTGTTGTCAGATCTTAGCCATACAGACATGTTTCATTGCTCC
The DNA here is from genome assembly GCA_035235625.1 of Saururus chinensis. Classification (NCBI taxonomy): domain Eukaryota; kingdom Viridiplantae; phylum Streptophyta; class Magnoliopsida; order Piperales; family Saururaceae; genus Saururus; species Saururus chinensis. Next base: position 1,138,929 of record CP141146.1, read on the forward strand.
ATATATGCTCTGTTTTACTCGTAAAACCATCATTTGCAGGGGCTATCCGAAACTTGTTTCAAAGATCTGAGCTGGGCGATGATGAAAATGGTGGGAGCCCTTTTTGTGTTTTTGTTGGTGGTTTCTGGTTCGGGAGTTTCGGCAGATGGGTCAGATCACAAGTACAAGGAAGGCGACCATGTCCCGCTCTATGCTAACAAAGTCGGACCTTTTCACAATCCTAGGTGAGTAGCGAGGAGAAGGACACGTCTATTTGCCCAGATACTTAGATCGTCACTTTTTTCGTGTTGTTTCTATGAGCTAATTCATTTCATTGGCTTGTCCAAATTTTATTTCTTCTGGCGTCAATCACGGTTTTGTCAACAATTACCTTCTTGTATATCTGTGTTTAGAGCAATTTATATGATCTTCGTTTCCTTTTAGTCTCACTTGATATATCTTGTGATCAATGTGAGCATATGCTGTCAACGGTTGAATGCAGAAGTAGTTTTTCTTAATTTTACTAATAGTTGCACGTAGAACATTATAAGTTCTTTCTGTTTAGGCCTTATTTTATTACTACTTCTCAACCGGCTATTTTATGTGTTTGCAGCGAAACTTATCGCTACTATGATCTGCCCTTCTGTTCGCCAGGTAGGCTTTGAACATTCGCATATGATGTGCAATCTACAAGTTATATTTTCAAACTCTGTTACATATCAGCTAGTCAAATTTACAGATGTTAATTGAGCTTATAAATATGCTGCAGAGCATGTCACTGAAAAAAGAGAAGATCTAGGGGAGGTCTTAAATGGAGATCGATTGGTTAGTGCACCATACGCGCTGAACTTTCGGGTGGACAAACACTCTGAAACTGTTTGTAAGAAGACACTCTCTGTGGACGACGTGCATAAGCTCCGGGATGCAGTCGCAAAGGACTATTACTTCCAAATGTACTATGACGACTTACCATTTTGGGGTTTTATTGGGAAAGTTGACAAGGAGAACAAGTTAGATGCTAGCGAATACAAGTTTTTGCTCTTCAAACATATCCACTTTGATGTTTTGTACAACAAAGATCAAGTCATTGAAATTAATGTTCAGACTGATCCAAATTTGGCAGAAGATATAACAGAGGACAAGGAAGTGAGTGTGCAGCTTTCTTATTCAGTAAAGTGGCAAGAAACCACTATTCCATTTGAGAAGAGGATGGATAAGTTCTCAAAAAATTCTTCCATGCCACAACACCTGGAGATTCATTGGTTCTCAATAATTAACTCATGTGTGACTGTGCTACTTTTGACCGGTTTCCTTGCAACAATCCTCATGAGGGTACTCAAGAATGACTTCATCAAGTGAGTGGCAATGCACCAAGCACTTCTTTTTATCTTTTTCATTAATTATCAGTATCCGACCTCTTATGCAATTTTGGATATGTGCCACTGTGAAGATATTCACATGATGAGGAGTCACTTGACGACCAAGAAGAGACGGGATGGAAATATATTCATGGAGATGTCTTCCGATTTCCTAAATACAAGTCTTTGTTTGCTGCTGTTATTGGATCTGGAACTCAACTCTTGGCTTTGTAAGCTTTTGGATGATTCATTCTTTTTTAGATATGAAACTACGGCTACAATTGATGTATGAATTGTCCACAAATTTTACAGGGCAATTTTCATTTTTCTTCTTGCCCTCGTGGGAGTTTTCTACCCATACAATCGGGGAGCTCTTTTCACTGCCCTTGTTGTCATTTACGCTCTTACCTCTGGCATTGCTGGCTACACTGCAACATCGTTTTACTTGCAACTTGAAGGAAATAACTGGGTAAGTTTGTATTTTTCATACACGAACAAAGGACTTAGCATGGTGCACCTGCGTAAGGTCGAGATATATTCTTCCCGCCTAAGACTGCTGCTTATATCATCATTTGTTGCCCATCGATGTAATTAGTATTGCAGTCTTGATTTCTAGATAATGCAAATGCTACTATCCATATCCAACATAGGAATATGCTCTCCTGTTCTTGATATTTAAATGATTCAGCTTCGAACATATAGGTTGGCATGCCAACTGTATTTCCACTTTTTTTTTTTGTAAAAATATTTCCAGTTTCTTCCATTACTTATTTGTAAATAAGTTATATAGATGTTTATGAAGACTTGGTAACATGTGCATGATTAATCTTTGCAGGTGAGAAACTTGCTGCTGACCGGTTGTTTGTTTTGCGGGCCACTCTTCTTAATGTTTTGCTTCCTAAACACTGTTGCTATTGCATATAGTGCAACAGCAGCTTTACCTTTTGGTACAATTTTGGTCATTCTTCTCATATGGACTCTTGTTACTTCACCGCTCCTTGTTTTGGGAGGAATTGCTGGTAAGAACAGCAAAGCTGAATTTCAGGCACCATGCCGCACAACCAAATACCCACGAGAAATTCCTCCACTCCCATGGTATAGAGGGACTATTCCTCAAATGGCAATGGCAGGGTTTTTGCCCTTCAGCGCTATCTACATCGAGCTTTACTATATATTTGCAAGTGTCTGGGGCCATAGGATCTACACCATTTATAGCATTCTATTCATTGTCTTCATCATTCTCATCATTGTCACTGCATTCATCACAGTAGCCTTGACATACTTTCAGCTGGCTGTTGAGGATCATGAGTGGTGGTGGAGGTAATGTCTATTTTTCTGCAAAATTTAACCAAATACTCCATTTTCTTAGGTTAGGCATAAATTATGTGCCAAAAAGTTCTGATCTTCGGAGCATATCTGATGATTATTTTACATAATGTCTGCAATTATATAACAACTGCAGATCTGTTCTATGTGGAGGCTCAACTGGTGTATTTATATTTGGTTACTGCTTGTACTACTACCAAGCAAGATCGGACATGTCAGGATTTATGCAAACTTCATTCTTCTTTGGTTACATGGCGTGCATCTGCTACGGATTCTTACTCATGCTCGGTACAGTTGGATTCCGGGCCTCCTTGCTCTTTGTGCGTCACATATACCGTTCGATCAAGTGTGAGTAAGCATACAATGGCATTAACCAGTGAGAACTAAAATGATATGTCGTCAGCCACTTGTAAACTGGTATTTAACGGTGCCACTTTATCAGTTCAACTAGCCTAAGTTTCATCGTTCCGACGAGATTTTGTTCACCATTTATAGTTACTACCAATTTTGTTCCTCTCATCATTGCTTCGGTTACCATGTGAAATTTTATTAGTTGGTTTACAGTGCCTTCTGGAACTGTTTTGCAAAACTTAAAGAGGTCCAGTTAGCAGTTGATTCTTTATTGCCAAAAAATAAAGGTTAAACACTTGAGGCTGGCAACGGCATCATATTAATTGAAATGGGCAATGAAGCAGAAAACAAAGCTGTTTTGGTTCGTTGATTCTATGCTAATTGCAAGAAATATATAAAAAAAATTGCGTGTGTGAAAATTTCAGAAGATTAATATTTTGCTAGCTGAAAACGTTTCCTGTTTGATAGCAGTGTCGCAAATACAGTGTAACGGTTTTGTATGGCGTTACAAGATTCCTAATTGACACTACTGAATTAATAGATCCATTTAGGTTTTGAAAATGAATTAATTTTAGTTTATTTTAAAAAATTAAATAAAGCTATTAATGCATGGGACGGAGTAACATTTCAAGGAGGGCAAAATTGCAGAAACCTGAATCACAAAGTTATCTTTGAAAAAGAAAAGTGATAGTCCTAGTGTCTGCTAATGGCCAAGTAGACAGTCCTGTGTTAGCATTTATCCTTGGAGGGGGAGAGCAAGTGACGTTCGTGATATATATATTCAACCGAAAATATGCTGCAAGACTTAATTCAGTATTCTAGTGAATTAATCACAAGAATCTTGTTTAAGTATAAAAGCAATTTGTCGTATCCATTATATATAAAATAAGGCATCTGCAACTGTAACTGTTATATCTAGAAATAAGTCCGACCATACACCAGCAACTTATTATCCACCCTCGAATTCTAGTCTCCGCAGCTGATCTCAAATACAAGTTCTCGTTTTGTAGATGGTGAAGCAACCTATAATTTTACAGAACTGACCCAGTGCCACTTTTTTTTGCTCAATTCCTAGTGTCAGTTTGCTAATAGCGGCCTATGAAAAACGTTTTTAGATACAAAGTTAACTTAGAAGTGCAATAACACTGCATGAAATAGCTATCTTCTAAACATTCCCGAATTCTGAAGTGTTCTGCAATACTCAGCAATTATAGGAGATTTCTTCACCATATCCCAAATTCGAGCCGCATTCCACAACCAATCACGTTCAGACATTACTTTGGCAAAGGAGAGAGAGTTCATTGACAACAGCTAAAGCAACAAAAGATTCCAATTCAAGATATCAGTATTTCAACATTTAGCTATCTTTTTGACGAGTTAAAAAGAATATGACGAAAACATAATAAATCTGTTCATCACTGAGCTTAATATTATTCAATAATGAGTAGTGACTGCTAAGCATGTCACCGTGTGAACTTCTAAGTTTTCAACAAACAGATTGGAGGAAAAGAAAGAACATAAACAGTTGTTGCCACCATCATCAAGAAATAGGTATACTTCAGAAATAAAATTTTAATAAAAAAAATCACCTTATTACGAAGATGCTCCAAGGCTGATGCATAAGTCGCATGCTGTGCCTGGCTTGCATCATCTAAACTTTTTAATGGGAGCAAAAATAAATTGTGATCCGCCAAATATGAGCCATCCATTTCCGTGTCAACTGGTTTGGTTGTATCAATCTCCGTTTTGGCAGGATCCACAAACTTACTTTTACTGAATGGAGAAGATTTGAAGAACTGGGACAGTCCTTTTTTCAACAATTCATGGTTGCTAGGGTAGAGGTCTCGATCCTGCAGCCTGTACCAGTAAATTAGCATAGATTAACAGAATTTTGCTATGAGGCATTAGATTTTCTAGTGTACATTTTTTCATGTGTAAAATGTGGCAATGCCTACTGGATTGACAAGCCATTCAAGAGAAACTCACTTTGTGTGTACAAATACAGGGGTAGCCAGATATTCTTCATTATAACTTTGCAAATCTTGTATTGAATTTGTGCCATGTGTAGAGGAAGGCACTAACAAAGATGGATCAGGAATGCCGTGCTTCAATAAATCAACCTACATAGAATCACAGTAACAAAATTGAGAGTTTAGATCTAAAAATGAGGAAAGCCCATGCTTAAATGTATTTGTAAGAGAGTATGCATTCCAGATTACATGGAAAAGAAGTGCATCACAATTATAAGAGTCATAACAGTTATTTTATTGAAACTAACAAAAAAAGCCATAAACACAAGCATCAGGAAGAGTATAGACAGCAAATAAAAGAACTCTCTTCTACGAAAAATAAGCTAGAAAAGCTAGTCATATGGCAGTACACTTGCAAATGCAGAAAATTCAAATTTCACAAAGTGGCATCATATTTGAGCGTGTTGAATTGTGTGTTTACTTTACCAGGTGTCTATATCTTTGTGGACAAAAAGTCATGAATGCAAAATAGCTAATCCATTAAGCAAGCAGCCAGCTCAAAAGAAATAGAAATATGAAACAAAAAGTATACCGTCAGCATGAGATGCCACATGTTAAAATCGTCAATTCCTTCTGTTATCACCAGAATAACATGACATATGGAGGCCAGGAAGATGCCAAGCTACAGTGGTCCTTGCACATTGACAATAAAAAGGAAGAGAAAGAGATAAATTCAAGATAAACTACACTATTTGCATTGGGCGGAGTGATATGTCTGTAAACATATAGAAATCACTAATATGTTCCTAAAATTTAATAATTTCTAGTGGTTATATTTCAATTTAGATGTAACATTCTTATCCATTAACTAAAATAAATTATCTAACAATAAAAGATGAACCAAAAAATCTGAAAATACAGAATTCAAAATTCTGAGAGTGGGAGTTGCAACTAGCAAGTCTTCACTAGTACTGAATTCTTGGAATCTTAAATTTTATGAATTGAATTCTGAGGTTTTAAATATGGTTTAGAATTTTAAATTGTCTTTGTGTACTTTTATCATAATGCAATTTTATCAGTGTCCTTTTGAAAAAGAAAAAAAATGATGAATAAGAGGAGGACAAAGGTATACCTACTTACCTGTATACTCATCAATTCATGAGCGAGGTCAGCAGATATTGGTTCGCCATTTACCATAGAAATAGTAGATGAACCATCTGGCCTCATCATCTCCGCTAAAATAGAAGGGCTGAATATAGGCTACAGAAGTGAAAGCAGCTTATGATTATCACCAAACTTTTACAGAACAAGTCACGCTTGCTACTGCTTTTAGCAATTTTAAAGATTAGTACTCCCTCCGTCCCAATTAATAGCTATATTTAGTTCATTTTGAAAAACTAAATGGAGCTATTAATTTGGGACGGAGCGTTACAATATTACTCAGAAACTCTTCCTCGCAACAGTTAAGTTAGGAATTAAAAAATGAAGACCCAATTAATATCTGATGCCAAATATTACGGCAAATGCTCATCAACCAATTATAATCAGCTAAAGACAAATGAATAGTCAAGAAAAACCTGGGTATCAAGAAGTATAAGCCGTTCGGCTGATATCCGTAGTTCAATCCCCGTGGTACAGTGCTTAGCCATTACTCTTGTTTCTTCTGATTGCGTCACAAATGGGGGCAACATCCCTGAACACCATCATAGTATGTAAGTAAAAGATCGCTTTTTGAAGAAAACAATCGTGCACGGTGAGTGTAAGAACTGTTGTTCAACACATCAATTCCAGTTTTTTTTTTCATAATATATATTTGGCATGTTGCTCACTTCGATGGTGTGCAGTATTCATTCAGTTCGAGGTTGTTCAGTGATAGGCCGATACAGCAGAATTAGTTATACAAGGCTACAAACTAACTCACGAGTTCTAGTAATCAACGAAAACGATGCTTTTCTTTTCTGTTCTGTTCGAAAAAGGGACCAAAATAACAAGGCTTACCAGGAGATGTCCCATCGAAACCGTAAAGCTCATTTAATATGGTGGATTTTCCAACCCCAGGCGGGCCGATCACGCCGATGACAGTGAAATCCGTGTTTTCCGTCAAAAACTGAAAATGAACAAAAAGATATGTTTTTTGTAGCAGATATATGAACAGAGGCAGTGAGACAGTGATAGTGGAGAACAGGAACAGAAATTACCGGGAGAATGCGGTCGGTGTAGAAATCCCAAGAGTCGGAGAGGAGGTTGAGAGGAGGGAGGCGAGACCGGAGGAGGACCGATTCGTCATCGCTGCGTATAAACTTAGCGACGGAGGAGCCGCCGGGGACGGAGCCGGGCTTCGCTAGCAGGATCTTCGGAGCCGACGATGCGGCCATCGATGGCAGGCGAAGTAAGGTCGACGGAGACGGAGCGAGAGAAGGAGGGGGCGAACAGCTCTTGGCGCGAACTGACGAAGCCTTACCGTTGAAGTTCCCACAGGTGGCCCGGCCCATTCTCCCCAAACGCAGTCCGAAGGGTCCTTTTGGGCTCTGTTTAAACCATGACGGGTCCATGGACCGCAAGGGTACATCTCTGAAGGCCCATAGGCTTTTTGTCTATGTTCTGATTCATGTATTGTATGGTCCATATGGACCACCAATGTATGCAGGTAAGGCTTGCAGTTTATTCACATACAGGTGACTTTCCTAAAATCAGAAATCTTACTGCTCTTAAAGACCAAAATTAACAATGGGGTTTAACTTCATTCCACAATCTCAAACTCCATTCATCAGCCCATTGACTTTTATCACAATTGATTGTACATTCATAAAGGAGATGAGAATAGAAACGAAGGTGAAAAGGAAAAATACGAAGAATTTTTAGGTATGCTACGCATATGGGAAAATTGTGTACAAGACACACAATAATTTATGGGCTCATATCAAACAAAAACCACACTTATTCAACATGTATTACTATTAAGCACGTTTTTTCAATATGCTAATACGTATCTAATAGTTTCTGGAAAGACTTGGCCACACACAAGGGGAGAGACTTGGGATTGGAGACTGTTGCAAAACTGTCTTATTCATGTCCTATACCTTCCACTTTCAGACAACAATATGCGTATAAGATATGTCTTTCACCTTTGTCCTCGTCTGTACATTTGCATTTATAAAAGAATAGTGCGTATACAGAATTACTTTTGTTAGTTGGTGGAGGTGGACGGAAAAATAAAAAGAAAAGAGTTCACACAGGTAACAGAGTTTTTTATGTTCTTTCAGTGACAAGAGTCCTTGTATTTAAGTTTGACGATGCATCTGTTAGCGCAGATTAATGATAGTGATCATGTGTATATTGAAAGGCTCTGTGTATAACTTATATTAGGCACATTTTTGGGGAGATATATGAAAAGAATGTGTCTATATGTACCCAACTAATTCTTTTAATATTTTATTTTACTCATAAAATTTATATTCATGAGAAGGTTTATAAGATTATTAAGGTACCGAGGGATTATTAGGGTATATAGAAAAGCTCTTCCCAGTACTACATAAAAAAGAAATTAATATCACCAAAAGTCTACTTTATCGTTTTTTTTAATATCAAAGGCTGGAGTAGCCTTTTTTATAGAAAAAAGTAAAATAAAAATATAATTTACCGTATCAGAAAAAATTTATGTAAACATCGTAATTCCAAGAGAGGACCGAACCGTCTTGTTTATAACAAGAAAAGAAGTGTCGATTCCTGAGGACACAGCGCCGAAAGCAACATGTGATCATGAAGTTAAACGAATAAAAATAACGATTTGTCATTGACAAGGTAAACGTAGCATGAAAGCGATTAAGTTTGCTCGTAATTCGGCGCCTTCAGCGGCGAGTTCTGCCGCTCCCCTGTCTGGGATCGTATCATCCATTCGTTCAATCGGCGGATCTTCAACTATACAACTCCTCACATGTCAAGAAAACCAAAACTATAAACAAATTATTCAACTGCAACTGCAAATCAGCGTCATAAACAAATTGACAAAGTTGATGCTTTATAATTGCACCTTATTAACTACCCTAAACAAAAGGACATCACCACTTAGCTTAGCTCTGCCAAAAAAAGTTTCTTATTCTGGATTCTCTAGGGGAAGAGACCAACTTAACACAGGGTAGAAGTAGTCTTTGTGCTCAACTAGTGGAAGCCATGGTGGTCACGGAGGTTTTGGAAGTATCCGCAATGGTGTTGGTAGTTGTGCCAGCTCGGCTCACAGTCAATCACTCTTTCCATCAAGCCATCCAGCATTTTCTCCCTTCTTCAATCGCCATCTCCATCCCCATCTCTGCATGAGAAAGAACTGCTCGGCTCTACTCGCTCGAAAGACTTAGCTGTGGAAATCATCATACATCATGGGCACGTCCTGCCCATGGAGGTGGGGCAAGAAAGAGATTGACACCACTTCTGCTTCCAACTAAGCCACTCAGGCCCAGCCTTGGTCCCAGTTGTTTTCTGCTCATCTCTTTTGCTTCTCCCTCTTATCCCAGTTCGTTGAACGTAATTTGTAAAGCATAGATATTGATGGAAAGAAACCAAAGATCACATTTTTTTCTTAGTTTAGAGACGGGGGAACATGCCTTTCTTCCTCCTTTTCCCACATTCAGTATAAATTAATATATACACTGGAGCTGATCTATATCAGCGGCAACCGCTGCTTTCCACTCGCTCTCTCTCTCTCCTCGCATCATCAGGAAAAAGTAAAGGAAAAGCAAAGAATAATGCCATCTTCACGCCACTAACTCTATACTCATTCTGTTTTCCATATTCTCTCTCTCTCTTGCGTTCTCTTCACTTCTCTGGGCTCTCTCGTTGTTGTCTGTCTGCATGGCGTCTCTTGAGGACATAGGCGTCTCGGCGTTCATCAACATACTCAGCGCCTTCGCCTTCCTCCTCGCCTTCGCCATCCTACGCCTCCAGCCCGTCAACGACAGAGTCTACTTCCCCAAATGGTACATCACCGGCTCCAGGTCTAGCCCCAGAGGGTCCGGCAATGCCTTCAGCAAGTTTGTCAACCTCAATTTCCGTACTTACCTCTCCTTCCTCAACTGGATGCCTGAGGCGGTGCGCATGTCCGAGAACCAGATTATTGAGCACGCCGGCCTCGATTCCGCTGTCTATCTTCGGATTTACATCCTCGGGTCTGTACAAAAAGTTTTCATCTTTTTCATTTGCTTTCGGCCTTGCTGCATTTCTTTTTTCAAAATTGCCTTTTTATTTTTTTAATTGTTTCTCTTTGAAACTGACACTCACTTCTTATCCAGCGAAATTTAAGGAGTCGTTTTTCTTCAAATATTTGGTTTTAGTGGGCTGTAAGTTGCACATTTAGAGCTATAACTTTGTTCTGTTGCTCTCATAAAGGATGTCTTTCGTATCTTTCTCATTCAATTCAGTAGCGCATTTGATTTCGTGGGTATTTTGTTTCTTTGGTAGTTGGGGCCTCAGACCCGTACAATATAATCCCTAAATTTCATTTTTTTAAACTAACTAAAGTATTGATTTTTTTGGACTCGTGAAACTTGATGGACTTCGTCGAGAGTCTAACAGCAGGAGACTAATTCAAGCAATACTTTGCCAATTCAATCTTTATTCAACTCTCTTGACTTCTTCTATATGTATCCACTATTCTAAGTTTTGTTTCTTTTGATGTTGTTTCTCGTGTTAATTCGTTTTTATATCGTTAGTTGAATGTGAATTCTAATTTATATGTTATTCTTTTAACTGTGACAGCATGAAAATATTTGTGCCAATCACAATCTTAGCAATCGTGATTCTTATTCCTATCAATGCGTCAGGAGGAACGTTATTCTCACTGAGAAGAGACGTAGTTTTCAATGACATTGATAAGCTTTCCATATCAAACGTTAGCCCAAAGTCCCAAAGGTATACTTGTTATCCAACTTATAGTGTGCAGTAAAGAATTTCACTGTTAATGGCTACAAGCTTTTTGCATGAAATGCAACCACTCTATGTGACAGCTTCAAGCATAAATAGAAAATTGGCATTTTTGCCCATTCACAATCTCCTTTACGGGACTTGATTGCTTTTGCCGATTTCTAGTCACCCTATGAGACGTAACTGCACTTGCTGGGCTACTAAGGTGGCCAGTGAGGGAGGTCAGCAGCGAGTAAGAATAGCAGTATTTCAGTGATCATTTCTTCACTGTTGTAGACAATTTTGGATTTCCATTTTAACGACGTACTTCATTTTCAATTCTGACCATTCAAATAATGCAAGCTATACTGCTAAATATTTTGTTTATGACAGGTTCATTTTTAGCAGAATTCAAATGGCCTTTTACTAAGTGTAATAACTTCTAGCAGTCGTGCCTTTTGATAATCCTGATTACATTTGTATAAATGTTTAACCTTTAATTTATCTCTCTCATATTAATTTGAAATGTTTCAGACCTGATAGAAATAATTTACTATATAATCAGGTTCTGGGTCCACATATCAATGGCATATGCTTTCACCCTATGGACATGCTATATGCTCTACATGGAGTATGATAGAGTGGCTTTCATGAGGCTCCATTTCCTGGCCTCAAGAAATCGCCGCGTTGATCAGTTTTCTGTGAGCTTCATAATCTACATATCCTTGTGGTCTATGATCGCTGTATTCTGTTTTATTACATGCCATTTCATTAACATTATTTTAAACACATTCCAGGTAGTGGTGAGAAATGTTCCTCGTGTATCTGGCCATTCATTCTCTGAGACGGTCGATCACTTCTTCCAAATGAATCATCCAAACACCTATCTTTGTCACCAGGTATTGATTTTGCTGGTAACAGCTTTTCATGATGACTCCGGTCAACCATGCTCATGTTCCTTCAGCACCATTGAAATTGGATATGCTTGTAATGAATCAAAAATTAAACGGGTGAAACGAATAATTGAAGCCAAAAAATTTATTGTTATGAAGAGCACATTGTTGAGGCCTGGGAGAAGTGAAATATTGTTCCTTTAAAATGAATGATAGTGTTACGAAGAAAAATATCTTTGTGACAGGCCTAGGTCGTGATTTGTGAGAGTTGGTTTTTACTCCTCTAACAGTGGTTTGCCTAAATTCCTCTTTTTATAATTGTTTTTTTCTGTTGTTGCTCAGTCTTCTAACAGCTTAAGAAAAAAAAGAAAAAAACCTTGTACAATTTTTGTTTCTTGTGGTTTGTGTATAAGAATATGCCCATTCATCCCATGCATGATGCAGCATGCTCATCATGCTTATATTTAGTAACTTATTACCTTTTGTTTGACGAATTTTTTACTACCATATTGCATGCGATTCAAAAGTAATTGGCCTTTTACTTTTTTAGGCTGTCTACAATGCCAACGAATTTGCTAAACTTGTGAAGAAGAGGGAACGAGTCCAGAACTGGTTGGACTATAACCAGTTAAAGTTTGAAAGGCATCCAGAAAAGAGGCCTACACGAAAGGTAGCTCCTCTGACTGGAATAATAACACTTTTTATAGGCCACTTTGTCTTGTTCTTATATTTGAATGTTTTTATCTGGATTTTTTATTTATTACTTATATATTACATTTTCCAGATTGGATTTCTAGGTCTTTTTGGTAAGAAGGTGGACTCCATTGATTTCTACAAACATCAAATTAATGTGCTTGAAAAGAAAGTAAGCTTGAGATAACTCCAAGTGTTATAAATTCAAATGTATTTATGTGCAATAACTTGAAGTCAAAATTTCCTGACATTTTGTATCTTTTCTTACCATTTTAGATGGCATCAGAACGGCAGAAAACCCTTCACGATCCAAAGTCCATATTGCCTGTGGCTTTTGTTTCATTCAATTCACGATGGGGAGCAGCTGTATGTGCACAGACCCAACAAAGCAAGAATCCAACACTGTGGTTGACTGACTGGGCCCCAGAACCTAGAGATGTATATTGGAAGAATCTTGCAATACCTTTTGTTTCTCTGACTATTCGGAAGCTTATAATATCAGTAATTGTTTTTGCTTTGGTGTTCTTTTACATGATACCCATTGCTTTTGTACAATCACTTGCAAATCTTGAGGGTCTTGAAAAGGTTGCTCCGTTCTTGAGACCTGTAATTGAAGTGTAAGTACGAGGATTTAATCCTCTCGGCTTTCTAGCTGGTTTTATGGTCAATCGAGCTTTATGTTTTTCTTGAGTCAAATTTTTATCTAATAAGTTTTTGCGTTTACTTATTGCAGGAAAGTGATAAAATCTTTCCTCCAGGGTTTCCTTCCTGGGCTGGCTTTGAAAATTTTCTTGTACATTCTTCCTACAGTTCTCATGATTATGTCTAAAGTTGAAGGCCATATTTCACTATCTGCATTGGAACGAAAAACTGCATCTAAATATTACTACTTTATGTTGGTAAATGTATTTCTGGGGAGTATTGTGGCAGGAACAGCATTTGAGCAACTTGACTCTTTTCTTCATCAATCACCTACTCAGTAATGTTCTGTAGCCTTCGAATATTTACATCTCTTAAATAATTATTTTGCAAACCCTTTAAAATGTAGCCTGTGCGGAAATACATGGCCTTGCTTTGCTATTGGCATATGTGTTGGTAATTTACTTAGTTCCTTACTATGGAATAAAATGTTTGCATAGGCGGTTCACAGCCATCTGATATTTGTTATGCGAGATTAACATCCTTATGCATTGGGCTGTTTGGCCAATGTGGTTTATCACTCGCAGAACCTCTCAGTCGGTGGTTGTAATGTGCTGAATAATGGGCAGTATATCATCTTGTATGTGATCCTATGGAACTCTGGCTAAACGTGACAATTAGTTTAACTGAGTTGTCCTTTATGAATTCTCACTCTTTTTTTTTTTGTGGGAAGAGAGGATGAGAGTAAGATGGATATTAACTTCTATTATACCTTTTTTTTAAAGACTTCATCATGTGCTACTATTTTTGTTTTTTTTACCTTCAACTTAATTCTGGACAGGATCCCAAGAACTATTGGAGTCTCAATTCCCATGAAGGCAACTTTCTTCATTACATATATAATGGTTGATGGATGGGCTGGGATTGCAAGCGAGATCCTCCGACTAAAGCCTTTAGTTATATTTCATCTCAAAAACATGTTTTTGGTGAAAACGGAAAGAGACAGAGAAAGAGCAATGGATCCTGGAAGTGTTGATTTTCCAGAAAATCTTCCTACCCTTCAGCTTTACTTTCTGCTTGGAATCGTCTATGCTGTTGTCACCCCTATTCTTCTTCCATTCATACTTGTGTTCTTTGGATTGGCGTATCTAGTTTATCGTCATCAGGCTAGTATTTGAAATCAAAATTTTAAGTTTTATCGTTTTGGCTGTTCATGGGATGTTTAGTTTCTTATTTTTGAGTGCTGCCATTGTTTCAGATAATTAATGTCTACAATCAAGAATATGAAAGTGTTGGAGCATTCTGGCCGCATGTTCATGGGCGGATTATTGCTAGCTTGTTAATATCTCAACTACTTCTCCTTGGTTTACTGAGTACTAAAAAAGCTGCTAATTCAACTCCTTTACTTATTGTTTTGCCGGTGCTAACAATATGGTTCCACAAATACTGCAAGAGTCGATTTGAACCTGCATTTAAGAAGTATCCTCTAGAGGTGAGGTTCTATATGCATCTTAATGTATATCTTTTGCAGTTTTTCAAACTGAAAATTAACTACATCTCTCCTTAGAATGTCATGACTGTACTGACTCTCCACTTGTGGGTTTTTAATGTGTGCATGCCATAGGACAACCATAACGTTCTCGTTTAAGTATAGTACATAGATAGCATCTTCTTGGGAGCCGTATCATGGCCTTATTTATGAAGATACACACATAATTAGTCATGTATGGTAAAAATGCAGCTTGGTTCCTATTGTTTTCTATGTGATGCTATGATATAGTAATTGGGTTGGTGTGTTTGCAATGGTATTAAATGGCTATGAGATATGATATAATTGAACTATCGAATTAATAAAAAAAGGCTTCTGTACTGACTACCACTTGTTCCCACTGGATTTTCAGGAAGCCATGGAAAAGGATGCAATGGAGAAAGCGTCGGAGCCTAATCTTAATCTTAAAGCTTACTTGGCAGATGCCTACTTGCACCCTATTTTTCGATCATTTGAAGATTTGGAAACTGGAGAAGTTAGAATCAACAAGAATCAATCGCATATGACCTCTCCCGCAATTAGTGAGCTAAGTTCACCGTCTCCTCCACATTATGTGTACCATTATGAGGTCGAGCCTTGACGTGGTGGTCTTAGTTGTTACTTGACTCTGCAACTCCGTATATAGTGTATCTCTTAAGCCCTTTTGTGTTTTGGGTACAACATTCTTCTAATTGTAAATTACTAGGAAATTTCCTCAGAGATTCCAGTTACGGGAATTCCTCTGTTGGTCTACATTGAATGCCTTGGTTGTTTACACAATCTGTGCCCTCTATATATAAGATCATTAGCTGACTGTTGTTTATGATGGATCCATCTTGGAATCTAAAAGCAACATATTTGACGACTTTGCATCTCTCGTCTTCGTTTGAAATGGAAACAGAAATGATTTCACTTCTATTTTCTACACCACAGAATTTTACAAACTTATACAATCTCAGTTTTGTGTGCTAAAAGGTCTCCATAACTTGAAATAAAAAGAAAACTCTCCATAACCATAATAGGTTGAGCTTCACAGCATGTCAATATTGCTACTTGGCAAGTTGTGGACCCCTTTTAACAGCTCACTGTAAGGTTGAGGCTATTTTATTGTCAAAATATAGAATAAAAAACTTCATGGCTATTTCAGAAAGTGTAGCATTTTGCAAGTCGTCAAACGCTAAAAAGCTGCGTTGGTGGCACTGCAACAGCCATAACTTCCACAGCAATGTTGGTAGTGTCGGTCTGCGGGGCCTAAACCATGTCAATTAAATCCTGGATTGAGCAAACCTCCAACATGCACCATGTCCGAATCACTATTCCAGATATGCCCTCTACACGCAAAGGAAAGCGGTTTGTCGTCGCTGCGTAGATCAAACGACACGGACAGTCTTCTGCACCAGGACGAGCAGTATCCTCCTTTCCGCTTGTTCGCCTTTAACAATGTCTGCACAAGAGCATGCAGTAACCAGCCGCTAGTTACCTCTCCTTGGCCATTCAAATCCCGCCCTTACAAGTTACAACTTGCTTTGCTACAGTGTTCGAGTCTGAGAGCAGCAAAATCGCTCCAAAAGTGGTAGAAGTAAAGAGCCAACTCGGCCCGGTGCATATCTTGCCCTCCTCTTTATCTTCATTTTCCAGCTCTCTCGACCTTGCATAGACGGCCGAAGTAATTCATCTTTTGAAGGAAGCTTTCCGCCAATCAGCATCGCTCTGGACCTGAGAACAGGTTGAGCGGATGCGTTGCTGATCACGGAACCCAGCAGGTGCAGCAATCTCGCTTTCAAGAGTCATTTTGAAGCGTTGGGAGATTCGGCCAAGTCGTACAACAGTCCAAGAGCACTAGTATCTGGTTCTGGTAAACAAATGAGAATTCTCCAGGTAGGAAACCAGGGCGGGCACCGACTCAGGCGCCATCGCCTGCACCGACACCCGAGCAGAGAAGACGAAAGTCACGAAACCGGACAAGGTTTGGCCAGTGAAACGGTTCCGCTGCCAACTGTCGGAGTTGGAAAGCACATGTCACGAGGAACTTGTTCCATCCGAGGTCCGTACAAGTTGCGGTGGGGCCCAATGCCGTAAGACGACAAGGGCGTCGTGGTTTCCCGCGTTGACTAGCTTGTTTCCATCTTCGGTTTCTTTAAAATTATTTTTTCTAAATATTTTCACTAAAATTATTAATAAATTTATAATTATTTTATACATTTTGTTAATTAAGGGTGTCCGAATTTCTAAACACTCATTAAATAGAGCGAGGCAACTAGCCAGTATTTCGTCAATCTTCTTAATTGGACACGTACAACACCAACATATCACATGCACTATTTATAATTTTATACACTATTTTTATTTTATATTAATAGTTTTATTTTAATTTTAATATATTTTTTAAAAATAAATAAAAATATTAATATGAGACAAAAAACTATTAAATTAATTGTATGGATTAAAAATTTATTCGATTTGAGACAATTAATATAAGACAGAGGCAATATATGAAATAATAATCTACCCATAAACCTAAACTTTAGGAAAAAATGGTACCATGACATGGTTGAACATGGTACACCTAATTACAAATTAACCCGGATAGCTCATAGTCAGCAGCTTGTTACCATGGTACCCCTAATTACACATTAACCAGGTTCTCTGGGTTATCTTGTTATAAAACAACGTGAATTACGATAGTGAGGTTCTCTATCACCAGAGGCTGAAGTATTTTCCATAAAAGAACCTTGGAGTTTAGCAATTTAAGTAAGATTCGGATATGCTCAAAGTTAATGAAGTGGCAGACTCCTAACTGTAATTAATAGTTTAATTTAATTAAATCCCCCCCTCCCTCAAACAATTGTTCAGATTATTATTATATTTCCTCAATTTTATATTAATAATTATATTTATAAAAATATTAAATTTTATTAAATGGTAAAATTCATATATAAGAGAAAAAAAAAGCTTATACTCTTTTTAGTACCAAACTCCTTAAATTTAATAAAATAAAATTATTAATATAAAATAAATATTTTTACCAAATAGTGTATGAATTTAGGACGAAAAGAAAATTATAGATGACAAAAGTGAAGTAGGTTTTCTAATCCAGTCAATTATCATCGGACCGGAGGGAGTATTATTATAGTATAATTAGAATTAAGGAGAATAGCCAGGCAGTCAAAATCCAGCGAGGCCCCGCGGTTGGTTTGTTCCAGCGTCTCTCCCGCTCCGCTCCTCCCTTTGGACAGTTCCGAGTTCCAACTCTCTCTCTCTCTCTCTCTGCCCTTCTTCTCTCCGTCAAGTTTGGACTCTTCTCCTCCGTCGATCCGATCCTGGACGTCCGAGGAAACGGACCGGACGGCAGATTTCAATGGTGCGGAAGTCTCGCGAGCGGCGGAGCCGCCTGACGGGCGACGTTACTCCGGCCCCTGGATCGCCCTCCCTCCAATCCCGGTCGATGTCCCCGCTTGCCGGAGACCAAGCTCCCTCGTCGGATAAGCCTGTCCGCATCTACGCCGACGGAATCTACGATCTCTTCCACTTTGGCCACGCCCGCGCGCTCGAGCAGGCCAAGAAGTTGTACGTACCCGAATCACTTGATTGTGTAGATCCTACGTTTTATTATGTTTCTCTTCGAATTCGATTGAAGTTCGTTGGAGAATTGTCTGAGTTGGAGAGCGGTGCTGCTTTCTCGGATTCTGGTGATACGTCTGTTATATGGGTCTTTGAAACTTTCTGCTTCTTTGGTTTCAGTATTGAATTGTGGAATTTAGCTATCAAATATTACTGATCAGATTGCCGAAGGAAAATGCCGATTCGTTTAAATATTGTATTGCTACTATCCAATGAAAAATATTCGTTTAAACTCGTTTCTTTCTTTGTTGTTCGATTTCTGTGTCTGGCAATCATAAAAGCTAGTTTTCTTACTCATTTGTTTGACATCTGACTTTTAAGTATGCCTTAGTAGCCAGTAGTAGTGTCCGAATACGAAAATGTATTTTGATTTTATATAAGTTGTTGGGGTGAAGGATGCTGCCGAATTGAATTTAATGTAAAAAATGCCTTATAGACGTTTGCAAAATGACATTTACTTTTTTGAATTTTTTGTAATACGAAAGTTTAGAAGTATTTATGCATAGGTGCACCTGTTCTGGATCTTGCTGAAGGTTTGTCTTAACGCAAGCTTTATGAGCTGAAAAATGCAGACATCCTGTTTTTTATAGCGTTTTATTTACTGCTGTAGCTTCTTACTGATACGAATTGTTGTTTTTGCTGTTTAGGTTCCCCAACACATTTCTGCTGGTTGGTTGCTGCAGTGACGAACTTACTCACAAGTACAAAGGGAAAACTGTCATGACAGAAGCAGAGCGCTATGAGTCTCTCCGACACTGCAAGTATTTAACTTCACTTTCCAACTGCTTAAATGTCATGTTTTAGTTATGCATTCTACATGCTATAATCGTTTAGAAGTTCCTTTTTCGGATTTCATTTTCCCCTTCTCCTTTTGTTGCCTAGAAGTCCACATCTTCACACTAATATCATCTTTTTCAATAGACTTTATGTTGTCCAATTTTCACCTATTAAAAATGCCTAGTATTTAGCTTTTGTCAAGTGAAATCTGATAAAATATAGTATGGGTGCTATACGTGGTGTTTTACCAAATATTCTTTTTTTCACCTTCAATCGGAAATTAAAACAGTAGTGACTCATCATTTTTAATAGAATATTTATGACAGCAGTTTTCCTCTTATTGCTATTTTTTTATTCCATATTTCTGTCTCAAGACAAAGTTTGGATACTAATTTTTTCTTCCATGGATTATGCTTTCTGGTCTCAGGTGGGTGGATGAAGTTATTCCTGATGCTCCATGGGTCATTACACAAGAATTTATTGATAAGCACAACATTGATTATGTGGCTCACGACTCTCTTCCGTATGATCAATTAACTCAATGTGCAAACCTATTTTTTTGTTGTCATTGTTGTTTTTTAAAATCAAAATTAAACAACTTCCAGCTTCTCAAATCTGTACTCAATGACTGACTGTTTTTTTACAACGTTTTCTTTTGCCCAATCATGTATTTATAAGCAAACCTAATTGTTTCTTGTTTGCCTGACATCTTAACAGATATGCAGACGCAACTGGTGCTGGGAAAGATGTATATCAATTTGTGAGTTATTGTTTTTGGACTGTGATAACAGCTAGCTTCCTTCAATGTAGTCTTCTATTTCGCATTTGTATTAACTGATCAGAAACCTTTTGTTGTAGGTTAAAGCTATTGGGAAGTTCAAGGAAACACAACGCACTGATGGCATTTCTACATCGGATGTTATAATGCGGATTCTTAAGGATTACAATCAATATGTTATGCGTAACTTAGCCCGTGGATATTCAAGGAAAGAACTTGGAGTGAGTTATGTGAAGGTATGACTGATGGTTTAGTAATTATTTAAATATGCACTCAATGATCCTTAATTTAATTTGGATAAGGTAGCTCTACGAAATCAAGCACCTTTTTATGTTTATAATATAGAATTGTTTTTGATCTTGGAAACTGACCTGTAAATTTTTGTATGTTTTACCTTTAGGAAAAACAATTGAGAGTGAACATGGGTATAACTAAGCTGCGAGAGAAAGTAAAGGAGCAGCAGGAAAAGGTGGGCAAGAAGGTACATATGCTATATTAGTAAAAGTTGTTTCTTTATTAGGTGATTATCGCCTTAGCATATAGACATAAAATAACAGCCGGTTCTTGTTGGTCTTAGCTCTATAAGACGTTTACCTTGAATTTGAAGCGCACTTTTTAAAGATAATTCAACTTGTAACGGTTACGGAGACTCATATGATGCACCGCTATCTTACATTTGCAGTTGCATACTGTTGCAAAGACAGCTGGTACGCATCACGCAGTGTGGGTGGAAAATGCAGATCGTTGGGTGGCAGGTTTCCTTGAGAAGTTTGAGGAGGAATGTCATAATATGGTGAGCCAGAGTCGCGAACCTTGCAAGCGCAGCACATCAAGCATCATCAGCACATGTGGAAGCACCACAATTCCATTGCTCTTTTCCCTATTCATTTTATTTTTTGGCCCTTATTTTTTCTTGAGATGATTATGAGAACTAGATCCGGATGTTACCTATTTTAGCAACTAAAAGTTGATGTCCTTTTTTTTCCCGACAAGGAATAAAACTTGCCGAATTTTCTAGCCATTGCAGCTCATGTCCACTATGCCAGTTCTCTGACTGACGAGTGAGCGAGCAGAATTTTGGTTTTAGAGGATCCAACTATCAGCCATGTTCAAGGTCTGGGAAGGCTACAATTGGACAGTTCCTGGCCACAGTATTCTCACTGTGATATATGTTTCCGGTCATTTTGTTTCTACTTTATGCAGTTTCGTGAAATAACCGGTGTAAAATCATACTTTTTGCACAGGCGGCTGAGTTCTTTTCTTCGTATGTCGGCTCGATGAATTTTTATCTATTTTACATTTTGATAATTACTTGATTATGTAACTGCTGAATGGACGAAACACCAAACTAGACGCCATGTAGAATTGGAAGGTGCACGTTTTTTTGCGTTATTCCCCTTGGATTGTCTTTGATACTACAAATTCTACCACAGGGACTTAATGAGATGCACCTTATTGCGCTTGAAAGCATTGTTTTCTTGCTAACCTTTTCATCTCAAGAGGCCATTTATCAACCAAAAAATATCAAGAGGGCCGGGCATTTTCCCCCAATCTACAAGAATCAAAGGGAAAAAGCTTTGATTGCATTACAACCGCCATCTTCTGAATTAATTCTAGCGTTACTCATTGAATGACTTTAATGGCTTTCGTATTTTCTTAACACATGTAAATTAAAAATTTATTGTACATATGTAGGTTACGGAAGAAAATATATTTTCATATCTAACTTAGGCAATTCGGACATATGAATATTACGTATCAGCTAAGTGCATTTTTTTCAATAAGGCTAGAAGGTTGTCCTTGAGAAAAGACAAAGACTGTATTTCCATTCAGAATGTAACTATTTATGGATACAGGTATGTATTTTCTATTGGGGAATATATAGGGGATACAAAAGTGTATTTCTACAGAGGGAGGATGTAGTGACACATGGATGGTGGTGATTACAAGTAGAGGGGAGTCCAGGATTGCCATGGTAGCAATGGAGGAGATGGCCTTAACAGCCCCTGGCAAACTCATGGTAGAGGTAGAACCATGAGTTTGGAGCGTAGCAGCTGAAACCGCTTGATAGAGAAAGGTTTGGTGAGGACGTCAGCCACCTGCTGAGTAGAGGGAGTATGTTGAACATCAAGCTTGTCGGCTAAAACCTGCTCCCAAACATAGTGATGATCAAGTTTGATGTGCTTGGTTCGGGCGTGGAACACCGGGTTGGCTGAGAAGGAGATGGCGGATTTGTTGTCACACCATAAGGTGGGGGTGGAGGGGAGGGATACTCCAAGGAAGGTGAGGACCATGCGAGCCCACGTGATCTCAGTGGCTGTGTTCGAGAGAGCACGATACTCTGCTTCAGTGGAGGAGCGGGCCACTGTGTCTTGCTTTTTGGACTTCCAAAGAATGGGGTTGGGGCCGAGGTAAAGGCAGTAACCGGAAATGGACCGGCGATCAATGGGGTCACCCGCCCAATCGGAGTTAGAGAAGGCAAATAGAGCAAGGTTGCCGGGTTGAAGGAGGAGCCCATGAGTGAAGGTGCTTTTGACGTAGCGAATGATTCTTTTAACTGCCATATAGTGAGAAGTGGAGGGGTTGTGCATGTGTTGGCAAACGAAGTTGACGGCATAGGCAAGGTCGGGACGGGTGGAAGTGAGGCATTGTAAGGCGCCAATAATGCTTTTGTAGTGAGAGGGGTTGGGGAAGCGTGGGTCGTGGGGATCGGGGGGAGGGCGTTTGTAGGTAGTGGGGGTCGGGGAAGGCTTACATTGGGACATAGAGGCACGGGTAAGGATATCAAGGGCATATTGGGGTTGAGAGAGGAAGAGGCCGTTGGGGGTGCGAGTAACTTCAATGCCAAGGAAGTGATGGAGGTCGCCGAGGTCTTTAATGGCAAAAGTGGAGCTTAGGAGGGAAATGACTTGGTGGATGTGGGGGGATGGTTACCGGTGATGAGGATGTCGTTGACGTATAGGACAAGGATGGTGATATGGGAGCCTTGGGTGTGAAGAAAAAGGGAGGTATCAGCATGACAAGAGATGAAGTCAAGGGAGAGAAGGTAGGTGGAAAGGCGAAGATACCAAGCACGAGGGGCTTGTTTGAGACCATAGAGGGCTTTGTGGAGCGACAGACATGGTTGGGCCGAGTGACATCATGGTAACCGGGGGGTTATGCCATGTAGAGTTCTTCAAAGATGGTGCCGTGAAGGAAGGCATTAGAGACGTCGAGTTGCTTGATGGGCCAAGAGTGGGTGACAGCGAGGCTTAGAACAATCCAAACCGTGTAAGGTTTGACTACGGGGCTAAAGGTCTCATTGTAGTCAAGGCCTTCCTCTTGATGAAAACCTTTGGCAACAAGGCGAGCCTTGTAGCGAGAGATAGTCCCATGGGCATCACGCTTGACTTTGTAAGTCCAGCGGCAACCAATAACATTGGAGGAGGGCGGGGGAACCACTAAGCTCCAAGTACCTTGTTTGTGGAGGGCTTTAATTTCCTCATCCATAGTGGCACACCATTTGGGAATGGAGGAAGCAATTTTGAAAGAAGTGGGTTCGGTTTGAGGGGGAGAGATAGTGAGGAGGGAGAAAGGGACACGAGGACATATGATCCCAGCCTTGCTATGAGTGATCATAGGGTGAGGGGGAGGGGAGGGGGAGAGGGAAAGGGGGAGGGGGAGGGGGAAGGGAGGGGTGTTGGGGAGAGAAGTGGTAAGGGAACTCATTTTCGCGAAAGCGGACGTGGCGGGAGGTGTAGATGCGATGGGAGATGGGATCGAGGCAACGAAAACATTTGCTGTGAGGGCAATAACCGAGAAAGATGCATGGGATGGCCCGAGGGGAGAGTTTATGGGAAGAGTAGGGGCGGGTCCAAGGGAAGCAGCTATAACCGAAGGCTTTGAGGTGGGAGTAGTCGGGGGGTTTGTGGAAGAGGAGTTGGTAGGGGGAGAGGTTTTGTAGGGAGGGAGAAGGTAGGCGGTTGATGAGGTAGGTGGCGGTGCAAGCAGCATCAACCCAATAGGAGAGAGGCATGTGGGCGTGGGAGAGAAGGGTGAGGGTAGTTTCTATGATGTGCCGGTGTTTTCTTTCGGCAATGCCATTTTGTTCAGGGGTATGAGGGCAAGAGGTTTGGTGGGAGATGCCATGAGAGGAGAGGTAGGACGAGAGGTGATGGTT
This sequence comes from Saururus chinensis, assembly GCA_035235625.1. NCBI lineage: Eukaryota > Viridiplantae > Streptophyta > Magnoliopsida > Piperales > Saururaceae > Saururus > Saururus chinensis. Next base: position 1,162,893 of record CP141146.1, read on the forward strand.
GAGGTATTCGCCGCCCTCATCAGTGCGGAGGGTGGTGAGGGTGTGGTGGAGGGTCCGTTCGGCCATGACATGGAATAGGCGGAAGCATTCGGTTACATCGGATTTGAGTTTGAGGGGGTAGAGCCAAGTGTAACTGGAGAAGTCATCTACAAAGATCACATAGTAGCGAAAGCCGAGAAAGGAGGTGACCGGAGAGGGACCCCAAACATCCTAGTGGACGAGCTCGAGAGGGCGTGAGGAGCATTTCGGGGAGGGTGAGAAGGGGAGTTTGTGCGCTTTACTAGTGAGACAACTATTACAATCTAAGGATGACATTTTTTGGATTGGAGGTGACAAAGTAGAAGCAACTAAATTAAACATAGTGGACGACAGATGTCCGAGCCGATGATGCCAAAGGTGGGAGGAGGCAAAAGCGAGGAGGGCGGTGGGAGACATGGTAAAGGCAGAGGACACTGGATAGACACCATGTCGGCACGGTCCTCGAAAGAGTGTGCGCCGAGAGCTAGTGTCCTGGATTGTAACATGAGAGGCATCAAAGGTTAGGGAACAATTATTATCAAGAGCAAGTTTATGAACGGAAAGAAAATTATGAGAGATAGATGGAGTATGTAAGACATTACGAAGAGAGAGGGTAGAGGGGCCAAGATGGAGGGTAGTGTGAGCCATGGATGAGACACGTAAAGCCGCCCCGTTCCCAACATTGACGTGGTTGGACGTCGAGTGAGGCACATGGAAGGAGAGGTTACCGCGATCCGCTGTCACGTGGTCGGAAGCACCACTATCAAGGAGCCACTCCGTGGGAGTTGTTGAGGAGGAGGTGCCGGCGTAGAGGGCCAGAGCACCGGAGGGCGAGCCCCCGGGGCCGGAATAGCGCTCCCAACATGTTTTGGCAGAGTGGTTGGTCCCACCGCAAATCTGACAAGGGGAGCGGGGACCGCGATTGCGAGGACTGGAGCGCCAACAGCCACGAGTAGAGCCACCGCATGGGCCAGGTGCCCCACAGCTAGCAGGGGTAGGGAGAAGGCCCCGGGTAGCCCCTCCCCCATATGGGGCAGCAAGCGGCAAGGGGGGCAGGGGCGTGGCCGATGAGGGGAGCAGGCGGGAGGCCATAAGGAGAGGTGGGAGGCATCCCATAGGGGCCAGGGGCGGTGGGGGGAGAGGCCGGAGGTAGGGGCCCATAGTTAGCCGGAAGAGAGGGACGCCATGAGTGGAGGGCAGTGAAGGCCGTTGCCAGGGGTAGGCCTATGGTGGGGGCGGCAGGGGCACGAGAGAGAGAGTGGCTTCTTCGGCGAGGAGAAGTGTCCAAAGCTCCGGGAGGGGAATGGTAGCACCGCGAGCACGGAGGGCGGTGGAGAAGATGAAGTACGCACAGGAGAGACCGTTTAGTGTCTTGTGAAAGAGGTCAAGGTCCGAGATGGGAGCTCCAACGGTTGCAAGTTGATCCACGTAGGCTTTAAGGCCATCGAGATATGCGGTCATAGTGCCATCACCTTGGACATGGGCGGCAAGACGTTCTTTCACATTGAGGATGTGAGCCGGGGAGGTAGAGAGGAAGCAATCTTCGGCTGCAGTCCAGAGGGCAGCGGCGGACGCAAGGCCTATGAAGTAGCCAAGCAAAGAAGGGAAGATGGTGGCAAGAACGGCTGTGAGAAGTACCCTATCAATGCAACGCCATTGGGAGGCGGTAGGGCGGGCGGTGAGGTCGCCGATGGCTGGGCACGGGGTGGAGCCATCAAGAAACCCCATGACACCATAGCCCTCAAGGCGGTCGCAGACTTGAATCCGCCAAATGAGGAAGGTGTTGGAGTCGCAGTGGATGGTGACAAGTTAAGGGAGATGAGAGCTAAGGAATTGAACCACCATTGGCACGGGAGTGAAAAGATCATCTATTGTGGTGGGGGGGGGGGGTAGGGATGAAAGGGGGCTAAGGGCCAGACCAGATGAGGTCATTAGAGTGGCTAGGCGTCTCCATGAGTGGGGACTAGTAGAGGCTGTGTGGAGGGGGAAGAGTAAAGAAAGGGTCAGGGGACTGGCGGCTTGAAAGGTGGAGCCTTTTTGGAAGGAGGGCTGTGGAGGCGCCGGTGGGATTGTACGGGGCGGAGAGGGCGGCGCCGGGGCGGGGTGGCACCGGGGCGGGGCGGAGCAGATTGGGATGCGGTGGCGGCGGGTTAAGGCGGATCTGGACAGGGCTGAGCAGATCTGGACGAGGCGGCGCCGGGGCGGAGCAGATCGGAATTGGGCAGCGCCGGGGCGGAGCGGATCTGTATGAAGCAGCAGATCTGGTCGCGGCGGCGTTGGGTCGAAGTAGATCTGGACAGGGAGGAGGAGAGCTAGACGCGATGGCGCCGGGTCGAGGCGGTTCTGGGCGATAGTAGAGCTGGACGGAGTGGGATCCGGGAGGGAGGCGCCGGATCGGAGCCGAGGTGGGCGGGGCGGCGTTGGATTGGAGTGGAATGGGACAGGCAGCATGGGATCGGCCAGATCTGGAGGAGGCAGTGCCGGATCGGGACGGTGGGCGCCGGTGACGAAGCAGGGCAGGGTGGCGCCGGAGACGAACAAGGCAGGAGGCCGGCGGGCAAAGCGAGGGGAAGCTTCCGGCGGGAAGGGAGACCGAATAGTGAGGGAGAGTCCGGTGACGGGGAAGAGCACAGGACCGGGGAAAGGGGTTGGCCGGTGAGAGGGACGACCGGGATAGAGGTGTCGGTCTTTGAGGGAGGGCGCCGGAGAGGTTCGCCGAACGGGAGAGCTTGCCGGCGAACGGGAAACGGAGAGGGATTAAGCCATTAGGCAGAGGGCTTTGATACCATGAGAAAAGACAAAGACTGTATTTTCATTCAGAATACAACTATTTATGGATACATGTATGTATTTTCTATTGGGGAATACATAGGGGATACAGAAGTGTATTTCTACAGAGGGAGGATGTAGTGACACATGGACGGTGGTGATTACAAGTAGAGGGGAGTCCAGGATTGCCATGGTGGCAATGGAGGAGATGGCCTTAATAGTCCTAACCCCCGGTGGACGGGGCTCTTGGCATGATGGTTAGCAGTCCAATAAGTCTTGTTTAGTTACAAGGTTATGCATCCTACCAACAACTCATGCATTTTAACTCACCAAGTCTCCCTTATATAATAGAAGATATTTTTTATATTCAACTAGAGTGGCAACCAAAGTGGTTATACAGGCATGGTCCCTCCAAAATTTACCAAACGACCTCAAAACACTTCACAAGACTCTCCAACATTATTCAAGGGGAACAAGATATCTTAAGACTTCAAATATGTATTAGTTGATTAGGCATCATTTGGATAACGCTTTGTGTCATCTGAAAAGCTACTTTGCTTTTTAAAAAACAAATCAAAAGCGTGTCATGTTTGGATGTATATTATAAAAATTCATCTTTTCAAACAAAGTTTCAGAAATCTTGTTTGGATGGCCATTACATTCCATACATCTGAGTTATGAGAAATACCCACTTTACCCCTCAATAATCATAATTTATAAGCTTATTAAAATATAAAATAAAATAATAATTAAATTAATAAAATAATAATTAATAAAGTAAACTCTATCTCTACTTATAAAATAAAATAATAATTAATAATTAAATCTTGCATTCCAACTAATTAAAATATACCAAAATCAACAAATCAAATTGCCTCGTCGACAAGTCAGACATAATGTTTTTTGGTTACCATTATTCCATGCACATAGATTGAAATAAACTTTGAAAAACAAAATGACTTGGAGACTATCAAATCAACTCATAACATACAAATTTGTTCGTCAAACTTTACTGTCTTCTAGAATAGTTTAATCTCCACTAACAAGTTGCAAGTTGTACTTGTAGTTGTTATAGATCATGATCAATTTATTAATGAGTTCATGCAAGTATATAATGTGCATGTGTTCTGGACAAGACCCAGGTAGCATATGTAATCCTAAGTTGAGATAATTACTGGGTAGGTGGGCCCCCATTGTCTGATCATCCTATTTTTGGCTAAACAAGTTTTTTAGAGGGTAAACAGTTGTCGACCTTTGCTTGATTTGAAAACAAACCACTCTAATGTATGTATTAACAAGGCTACCAATACACTCATAAAAAAACTACAAGTACTAAAAAAAAAGAAACTCCTAATGTCCAACAAACAAATGTTCTTTAATGTCCATACAAGCAAATAAATAATATAAGCCCTATTTTAAATGTTAAGTTACTGGAGGCAAACCAAAGTGGTCGCCAATAGCATCTCGAATGCTATCTCGGATGAGATTCATAGCTGCATTGTCTCGTATAATACTTGGATCCTCATTTTCTTCTTCTTGTGTAGGTGGAACCAAATCATCATTCTCCCAACGGGCAAACAAAGCATCTTTAAGATCTGGGTCATTACCATAACCTTGTTGCTCTTTAATAAAATTATGAAGTGCCATGGTGACAATCACTATCATGCATTGCTTTTTGAAGTCATACTTTGGGATATTTGACAAGATAAACCATCGTTCCTTCCATACCCCAAAAGTCCTCTTAATTATATTACGTAGTGAAGAATGTAGATGATTAAACTTCTCCTTCCTTCATCTTGGTCCACGTTGGCGGAATTCTGGAACATGATATCTCGTTCCTTTATATGGCCCAAGGTACCCTTTTATATTTGGGTAACTTGCATCTACAACATAATACTTGCCTAATGGTGGGTGTGGGAACCTTGAGGTTGTATCAGAAATGACATGATTGAAGACTCTTGAGTCGTGAGCTGATCCTTCCCACCCTGCAACTGCAAAAGTGAATCTCATACTAAAGTCACATACTGCCATTATGTTTTGAGTCACCTTTCGTGTTTTACCCCTAAATGCTTGTTCCTCCTTTGCTGGTACAATTGCTTCTATATGGGTTCCATAAATAGCTCCTATGTAGTTTTTAAACCAAGGAAAATACTTCTCCTTAGTCCTAATGTATGCAGGTGTATGTGCTTGACTTACAAGCGGTACAATCTTTTTTGCAGCCCACCTGTGCAGGTTTTTTAGAACCTTGTTAAAATGTCGATTTATTGTCTCTGATGAGTGTGGCATGTGGTTGCCTACAACACGTTGTCCTTCCCTATGACCAACTATTTCAAGAAAATACCTCATCTGCTCCTCCACTGAAACATTCCTTGTGTCTTTAAGATACTTCCCAGGCCTCATTTCAAAACACAAATTAATAAAAGGTCTTCTTGTTCATTCGACACACATCGTGACACATGTCATTTGAGTAGCTCAACATTTCATATACTAATTCTTTACCCCTTTCCCTATGCATGTGAACAATATTCTTCTATGGGATCTCCTCAAGTAGATATTGTAAGACACCTTTTTCTTCATCATTATCAAACACAAGTTCATTCCATGTAAAGGCCATGACATCAATTTGAAGCCCTATGTAAACAAACAGAAATACAAATATAAATCAATTGACAATAATAATCAAATAAATTAGTCAACTTAAGCAATGACACATTACATTCAATAAAAAACTATCACACACGGTATGATTGAAGACATCAACAAAAGCCATCATTGTAAGCCATCACACATTCTATTCAGCATAAAAGTCATAGCCAACACAAAGTTTGTCCAATCATGATGTTAACACACATAATCATATAATAAAGATAAACAACCATGTATAGTGTTACATAACTATTTAAAGCAACAATGTTCAAAATCAAGTAACTAGTTTAATTAACTAAATACACACCATCCCATAAATGAAGCTAACACTAAACTAAACCACGCTCCACCCAATAGCGACGAAGCCATTCCTCCCTAACTATCACATCATCTCCTAGGCCCAACCATAAGCGCCTTACTTTAGTCTTCAGGAAGAACGAAATTGCAGACGCATACATAGGGTCAAATATATTGAACCCTAGAAGGGCCTTCAATATATCAACAACTCTCTTGTACTACTCAACTTCATAGTTGTCCTTATTAGTGTGGGAGGCCTCACATGTAATCTCATTTCGTTTCGACATAGCTTTGACAATAGACTTTTCAACAGATGATGACTTCCTCTTCCTAGTACTCTTTGTAGTTGTATTTGTGGTTGGCATGGATGTTGGTGTAGGGTGCTTAGCAGGGTTAGGGACTGCAGTAGGGGTAAAAGGAACCTGGCTAGTAGTCCCAAAATCTTCCCAAACATTACTTGATGTCCTTCCATCAAGCCCTACACTGTGCACATCCTCATGTTGGGTATCATTGCAGTATTGGTGTGAAGCCTCAAAACCATCAGTTTCATCTTCAATATGTCCGTGACCTTGATCCTCACCTGTCTCATTTTCAGAGTCTTTTTCCCCATAAAAAAAATAACTTTTATAAACACCGGTTGCATGGTGCTTTCTATGAACAAGAAATAAGTTACCCTCTACCTCCTTATCATAAGCCTACATCTTTAGACAATTGCATTGCTTGTATTTCTAAACCAAACAAGTAAAATACAAATATCAAAAAATGAAACTAAGAAAGGGAGTGGTCTAGATGTCGAGGGATGGGCATTAGTCATCAATCTCTTCAAAACTGAAGAGAATGTCCCTTGTTAATTCCATATGCCATGTGCCTAAGAAAAGCATAATGCATTGATCTACCCCATGATACCTTTTTAGAATACTTCTTGGGTCCTTCTACTTCAAAAGATGGGTTAAACCCATAAGACATTCCTTGATTATAAGCCATTTCTAGAAAATCCAAGTACATCTTATTAAATAAGAGAAATTCACTAAGTATATCACAATTTATTGATCATATCAATAAATATCAACTACTTATTTATTCAAAATCTAGTTACCAATGCACAAATGTAGGGCCATTCTGGAAAGTACAAAAGAAAAAAAAGGAAAATTGCTTACTGATGCACTAATGTTTGCACCCTAACTTTGAATCTAAACAAGCTGCAACCATCCCAGAAATAATCTGATTGCAGCATGCATTTTAGGTACTTATGACAAAAGCAGGTTGTGTTAAAATGGATTGACAACTTCTGTCTGCACTGTTGACTCTTCTCTAGAGAGAATTTCAATCTAGAAACAAGAAAAATTACGGTAAACTAACAATAAAAGCACATGAAAGCTGAACAACATCAGGTCATGGAATAAAAATTATTAATCAAAATAACAACAGTGGAGACATAATATCGATTCTAGGGAGAAATTTTATTTCTTGTACATACCAGTTAGAAAAAGTGGCCGCTGATAGTCCTAGCTTTTCTATGCGACGAAGATCTCCACAGGGGCTTATTCTCTCTGCAATGGAAATATTCTTTTGTTGCTGGAAATGGAACAAGAACTAGCAAGGGGAAGATAGAGTTCACCCAGCGAACGGGATCCACGGATGAAGAAAAAGATCGGCGAGCAGATGCACCCATGGCCAGGAGAGGAGACGAAATGCTGGTTTGATTGGAAATTGGGCCCAGATAAGTGACAGTGGAAGGAGAAAGGGGAAGACATTCGGCCCAAAGAGGATATATACGATGGTGTGAGGAGGAAGGGATGATGGCGGGAGGAAGAAGGGGAAGATCATTACAGAAAAGGAAATAGCACGGGAGACGCGGGATTGAGTTATGCCACGATATGGGAGGACATAAATGTCAATAAAATTTCTTTTTACCTTTTGTTGACACAATTTTTGCCTAACACTCCATAAGAGGAGAGTCAGATAAAAAGCGAGTAGAAAGCAAAATTAAGCCAAAAGCGAGGTTAAAGTCGTTTTTCAAACAAAGTAAAACTTTTAATTTAAATTATCCAACTAAACAAGATTTACTTGTAAAATTGCTAAAAGCGGGCAAAAAGCTGGTAGAAAGCGTCATCCAAACGATGCCTTAAGTGTCCCAATATGGCCAGCTATGTGTGTGCACCATTGTATCTATTCTATGCAATGTTGCGCACATATATTCACAACATTATGAGCATTCCTTGTAATACTGATATACATGGTGTGCAACATTGTGAACATTCCTTGTAATACTTATATACATGGTGTGCAACATTGTGAGTAATTTTTGTAATACATACACACTTAGTATATAATACTTTCACACATGTGTACACCCTAGCACGTGTCATAGATAACATGCTACGCTACTGATAGGGGTGTAAATGGACAGATGTGGACAAGGCATGTCCATAGCCGTCCATTTTTATGCGGACCATGTGCTTGTCCATCTGCATTTGTCCATGATGAACATTGACGTAATGAAGGTGAAAGTTTAACATATACTACATTATTCTCAAATTAAGGGTGGTTAGTAAAAAATTAATTAAAAAATAAGTTATAATAATGGTAAGATAGTCTAATCTAATAAATAAATAAATAATAATATTATAGAAGACATGTGAGAGTATAATATGTATTTTTTATAATCTTTTCATGAAGATTAACTATGTGACATATGTTAGTAATTTAGTATAAAGTAATAATAATAATAATAAAATATATAGTTGGTGAACACGAATGGCTGCAGATATAACCAACCCTTGTCCATATTCATCTGTATTAGGGATGGACAAAAAATAATATTATCCATTTTAGTGTAAACAAATGCAGACACAGATGGACACCAGACAAACAGACGTCGTTTGCACCCCTAGCTACCTATGAAAATTTGCTCCTGTCTCGACGAGATCCTCTCCTCCTTCCTGGACCCTATCCCATTTGCGGACCAACTAGGGATGGACCTGCTGATGAGGGTCCATTTTCGGGCCCATGCTAGGCTACCAAAGATGTCAGCGCCTCATCCTCCTCTGGGCTCTATGGCCCCTTTACCCTCTCCACCCTCCCGGATGGGGAGGACGACGACGATGACGAATGACAACAATGTCAAACAGCTTCATTGTTTTAACTATATATTAGGTTTCATTGAGACCCACTGAAAACTAAGTGTAGACTCTTATTAATAAGATTAGTTGTAGGAGGCTATGGTCTTAATCTTTGTTAGACAATAAAGAGACATGCTTATACAATAGAATAAAAATAATATTTAATGTACAATCAGAAGCTCCTACTTTTTTTTGTTATAGTAGTTATAATCACTTATATTTTTAAATTTTTTAATACCATTTTTATTATAAAATTTAGTAATTTATTTAAAATAAAAATTATTTTATACATATATTTTTTGACCCGTTAAGTAAAATTCATTGGGGTCCCAGAATGTCTCCTTGTCCTCCCACACCTCGTCTCATCTAGCAGTTCGTACGTTTTTATGAGCTGATCAACCACGTCGTCAAAAGATTTATCGTAGTTGGAGGTGTTGCACAGCTTGGTGCTTGTGCTCCTCCATTGCCCGGAGGTGGGGCTTGCCATGATGGTAGTGGCCGATGGACACTAGTTGCGGCTCATAGGCCTTGGGGTGGTGCTCCTTGAAGTAGGCCGGCACCCAATAGATGCAGTGGCTCTTCCATGGCTCGGGCTCATCCACCTCAGCTTCTCCATGTTCAGTATCACCATCCCATCCTGCCTCTCCTCCATGGTAATTTTTTGGAAGCTACTACTGACCTTTCTCCAATGGAAGCGTTGGGCGATCGGCAGTTACCAGAGGATCGGCAGTTACCAGAGGCTATGGTTGGAAGGGAATGTGTGAATAGTCCCCAAGCTGAGACAAGTTTCCACAAAAGAGAAGCGGGTGTAATATTAATTGAGCCAAAGTTCCACAAAAGAGAAGCACCTCGAGTGGTGTTCTGTTTTTGGGGAAATTTTTAACGGTGGGTTTTAATGAAGCTATTTCCCCTTATACTCGAGGCCTCCAAATAAAAACAAACTTGTGCAATTTTTCTATTGCTTAGCACCCCCGCTCCCACCCACATAATTGCTATTACGCACCACATAGAATAAAAAACTCTTTCGTATCCCCTTCCTCTGCCTTCGACGTGCATGAAAAAATTTAGCCGGCGACAAGGGTGCTGTGGTCATTGGTGTTTCCTGTCCAATGCGAAGTATATGTTAAAGCCCGGTATCCTCCCTCCCATTTTCCTCCCTCTCCTATTCATGGGTATGTTCCTCTGCCGAGGGCCATTATGCGTTTCTTCTGCTTCTTCTCGTCATCCACATGTATGGTACTGTAGTTGTCAAGAGGGGCTGTGGCCACGAGAGTCTATACTAATAAATCTCTATTAAAGCAAGGCAAAGCAATCTTCTCATGTTTTTTGAAGTCGATCATTGAAGGGGCTACCATCTGCGAAATTACCATTGGAATTGTAATAAGCAAAACCCATTTCAGGTTTCTGTGCTATTCATGTTAAGTTTACTACTGATTATTTGTGGGGTGATTTGTTGCAGGTCATGTGCTTGATAAATTTACTAGTTGAATTATTCAACTGAGATTCATCTAGTTGTTAGGGTGCTAAGAGTGGCATCCTAACATGGACTCATAATTTACTCTAGTTGTTATTTTCATGCTTCTTGACCAATGAACTTGAAATTTAAGCAGTGAAATTTTTGTGAAGACTTTGACAGGGAAGACCATCACCCTTGAGGTGGAGAGCTCCGACACGATTGATAACGTGAAGGTGAAGGTCCAGTAGAAGGAGGGCATTCCTCCTGTCCAATTGAGGCTCATTTTCGCTGGCAAGTAGTTGGAGGATGGATGCACCCTTGCCAATTACAATATTCAGAAGGAGTTCACTTTGCACCTCATCCTCTGTCTCCATGGTGGTTTCTTACGAAGAAATGTAGATGCCCCTTCAAGATATATGGTACATAATTGTGCACTAATGGTGGCAAATGATAGAAATTGCGTGTCATTTGTGATCGTCACAATCACCCCCTTTTGCAATTTGGTGAATGACACACATATATTGGTCGTCTAGAAAGATAGAATTTTTGAAATATTTATCGAAGATATGAGTGAAAGCACATGACATCTTACTTACATTTTATGGTATTTTATGGTATAACACTCTGTATTACATACTCTAAAAAATTTTACCCAAAATTTTATGGGATTCACAGGTACATGTACATGACATTTTTTTTTAAAGTTTGGACACAAAGATTTATGGTTTAGGACTCTGTCTTGCATACTTTTAAAATTTTTACCCAACATTTTATGGGTTTCACATAGGAATATTGTATATGTGTCCTTAATTCTAAGTATTTAAACTTATGACAATGATTATAGTGATAATTACCTGTTGTAAGTTTATGTAGCTCTAGTGATACTAAATTGAAGCTCATATATCATCAATTTATGCATATTGTGGCGGTGACCTCTCCCCGCCAACAATCATCAAGAAGGTTTCCAAAAGTTTAAAGAACTTTTAGAAGTTTCGTGGCGGGGGTACCCCCGCCAAATAAAACTGCATTATACAGGGACCAAGGTCCCTATCAATTTATGAATATTACGGAGGTTACATCTCCCCGCTAGAAACCATCCAGAAGGTTTCCAAAAGTTTAAAAACTTTCCGGAGGTTTCGTAGTGGCCCATGCCAAATAAAACTGCATTATATTGGGATATAAATTCCCCATCAATTTATGCATATTGTGGTGGTGTCATCTCCCCACCAGAAACCATCTAGAAGGTTTCTATAATTTTAAAAACCTTTTGGAGGTTTCATGGTAGGGGATACCCCCTTCGAAATAAAATTACATTAGTGACTGCTCTCCACCAACAACCATCTAGAAGATTTCCAGAACTTTAAAAGCCTTCTAGAGGTTTCGTGCGTGTGTGTGGGGGGTACCCTTCGCTACAAACGCTCCAAAACATTTTTAACTTCTGGAAACCTTCTCGATGGTTTCTGGCAAGCCTCCACATAAAAACATACAAATTATATTCCCAATGATAATTTTAAACTTATGAAATTTTGATGAGTTGATATCATAAATCACGTAATATAGCAATGGAATTCGCTAAAAATGGATTACACAACTAGTTTTGCAATGGAATTCAATTTAAATTCACAAATTTGGTCTCCATAACTAGTTTTGTAATGGAACAACAAGGCGAGGGGGAGAGGGAAAAATATCGTGGAAGAGGAGCCACAAGTGAGGGGGAAGAAAGAAAATAGTCAGGGAAGAGGAGCCATGAGTGACAGAGGAGATGGAAGAGCCCACGCTTGAGGGGAAGCTTGAGACTAGGCCGATGGAACAAAGTTAAAAAAGAGGGGAGGGGAGGCGGGGGTGTGTGAATAGCCTGTAGTATATATGAGTAATTTGTTTATTTTTTTTTGGGTGTGTAAAGTATGAGGGGGCTTGAGTATAATGTGTGTGTGTGGGGGGGTGAATAGCCGCGATTAAAAATGTTTTTTAGGGGCTTCAACTCCAAAAACTTCAAAATTATGGGAAACACTTGCAAAAAAGCGACAATCAAACACCTTATAACCCTCATCCTAAGTAGGGTTCCGGTGAAAGGCTATTTAAGATATTTTTCTTTCTCCTCCAAACATGCCTTTTACTCTTAATTTACCATTTATGCAATCAAATAGTTATCTACATAAGGTTAACTAGTTGACATGAAACCTCATTTTTGATATCCCTAATCTTTAATGAAAACATTTTTTTATCTTAGTGTGGCCACTAACATGTATAATTTATGCCATTTTTTTGTGAGAAAAACATTTAAGAAATGCTTAAGTTGTTTTTGAGAAAAATATTCAAACAATATTAAATTAGATATTTAAGAAATATATTAAATATTTGCTACCATAACCCCTTTCATTAGATACTGAATAAGCCTATCCAGTTTTAAGCCTATCCAACTTTAAGCCTGCTGATGGAACTATTAATTTCATACCTTAGTAATTGTCACGATGAAAGAAGCTTATAGAAAGTCGATCGAAATAAGCGTATACACTCAATCCTCAAAATTTGCCATTCCTAATGGTGTTTAGTAATCACTTAATCTATCTCGCAGGATAAGACGATCTACCACACATTGTAGAAGTATCCTCACACGGTGTATGCAGTGAACCAGTGATAAAATCCAGTAAAGGATATTGAGAAAATCAATTTTTTAGTATTTTTTAAGAAATCGCATTGAAGACAACCCGTCCGTTGAAACAGACATGTTCTCCCATTAACATACACATTTGGGTGAAAAAGAAAATCAAACCTATTTTAGGTTAAGAGAAAATAAAATAAATTTGTCTAAAAAATAATTATCTTGTTGACCCAACCCAACCTGGCCAGTTACACGCGCGTATGTGGGTTAGCCCACCTAGGTATATGAGCCCAATATGTATCTCCCTTACAAAAGTGGAATAGCCCAATGACCTAACTTGAAAGGCCAAATTTATGCTTTATATATACCAACATCATTACTATTTTCTAAGCAATGTAAGACTATTCAATAAATTCATATGTGTATATCTCATTCACTCTACAAAGAATTTCTTTCCTCTAGAGGGTCACATGTGTGTATCTCATTCACTCTACAAAGGGCTTCTTTCCTCTAGAGGGTAGGGGTCCCTGAGACATCATGAAGATTGAGTTAAAGTTATAAGAAAATAAAGTGCATCTCCTCCACTTCCCTTCAAGTTTAATAATTTTACCTTATTCATATACAAGCATCTATAAATAATAGTTTAGGTATATTAGGGGTAATTAATGTCTTTAATGTCAAAATTCTTTGCCTTTTTATTTTAATAATAATATAAATATAAATATTATTCTAAAATACATTGGATTTTTTTACAAGCAACAATATGTATAGAGCGGAACACATTATCATACTTAAGGGTGTTAAAGCAAGTTTGTAAACTCAACATGACTCGCATTTGACTCAAGTTTGATCTTGTAATCAAAATTAGTCAAGCGACGCTCATTCACAGCTATGTTTGTTCAATTTAAAAAAAATTTGTATTCATAATATTTATATATAGATTTATGTCTTCAACATCTCTAGCTCTTTTTATGATATATATTATTTTTTACTTTTTTGTGTACGATACTAGTAAAATATATTAAATGAGAATTAAGACCATTTTTTAACTTCTATAAATTTAAATTAATTAAATATATATAATAATCTTTTTATTATGTGTTAATAATGTAGGAGTGAGAAATTAAAATAAATTAATATAAATATTATTTTATTTTTTAATTTATATCTTAAATATAAAAAAATTAAATTAAGTTGATGCGTTAAGAGTTATAATATTTATATTTTTATTAAAATAATATAATATAATAATATTATAAATACTAATAACCAAAATTAAGCCCCTAATTATTCTGCATGCTACGAGGCTATTTTCGTCAATATAAGCCAGGAGCTGCCCCTCCCGCCGTATGCGGCAACTGCTCGCCGTCTAATACCGCTCCCTTCGGCCCTGTGCCTCTCCGACCTGCCGGCTTCAGTGCCCCCTTCACGCGGGAACCCACCACCTTCCTCCGTTTTCGCTGCCCTCCAAGCCCTCAGCCTCTGCCAGAACGTCATCTCTGGCCCCTTCCCCACCGACCTTGACAGCATCCCCACCCTCACTGGAGGCTGATGTAAGAAGCGGACGACCAGTTTCTTTCTGATTAGTATCTACCGGAAGAAAAGTACGTGAGATTTACATTGCTTCGTTGTTCTTTTTCGCTACAGAATTCGGTGGAGTAAGGTTTCTTCAACGATGAAAGCTTTAACATCGGATATGGGAATCGGGGGTCATGACGGCGGTTGCTCCTTGGAGGAGTCTAGAGTTGTCGACAATTTTAAACTCCAGCTCAATAAAATGGTGGCTAAGGTTGACGAGGTATGCCCTAGATGTCTTAATGAGTAACCTTCTTCTTAAGTAAATAAAAAAAAAACAAAAATTTCACATGAATTTTAGGGTATTGAATCGAATATTTGTGGATTCAAAGCATTTTTAACAGACTTTATCCTTATATGTATATTTTTACTGTTATAAAGAGTATCCTGCGTCAATTTTCTGAAGGGCTTAGGCCGAGGATGGATGGACCTGTTTTGATGATCAATTTTCTAGCCTACTAATTTTCCCAACTGCAGCGTCGATGGTGCATTGTCTATATTTGCTTAGTATCTGGTCTTGATTTAACCATAAATTATTGGTTTGGAGTGCCTAAGCACATAGCATGAATAGGAAATTCATCTATTTATCTCCGAGTAAGTAATTTTTCTCAACAGTAACGTAGTTCTTTTTAAAGCTGTCAAGTGGTGTTACATCTACAGAGTAATATGAAGAAATGAACAAAATGGGGACAGATAATTTTTAGTTCGAGAAGACATTCTGGTTTTATTTTTTAATGGCTGTATTCTTTTGTGAGTTCTCTATTGATTTTGAGATTGACATCTGATTGCAGCTCGAGCAAAGAGTGACCGATGTTGCTCACTTTTACTCGTCATTGAGTAAGAAGCAGCCAAATAACTCTAAAGGCAGCTTTATTGTCAAAGATCGGGACAAAGAGAAGCAGGTAGCAAACAAAAAACCACTAGATCCTGCTCGCAGAGAAGCTGTCTCCAAAAAAAGAAAGCAAGAGCTCATGCGGCAGTTTTCCACGATATTGCGCCAGGTAATTAGGATCACTCTTCTCTGTTAATTTTTTTTTATTTGACAAATTTTACATGTTTTTTGTATAGTGTTCTGCATGTAATCATTTTTTATTTTAAGTTTTGAATGAGTGCTCAGTTTTGGCTTAATTGTATAGTTTTCTGTGCGAGCCCATGCCGGCAGCCAGTGAATATTCTTTATATAGCTAAAATGTTGCATATTTTTAAGAGGATGGCTTTCATTTCAGATAATGCAGCACAGGTGGGCAGGGCCCTTTATGCAGCCTGTTGACGTTGAAGGTCTTGGATTGGATGACTATTACGAGGTGAATTTTTTTTAACACGACTGCAACCACTAACACAATGGTGTACTTGAGTCAAAACAGTTGTTTGTTTCAATTCGCTTTAAATCTCACATTTCAAGCATCCATGAAACAGTTATTAGGAACATGAACTTTATTTTTTAAGTATATAATGATTTTTTAACAGTGATGATATTCATTTGTTAGATCATCGACACACCTATGGATTTTACCACTATCCGGAATAAGATGGAAGCAAAAGATGGTACAGGATATACAGATGTCCGAAAAATTTGTGCTGATGTGAGACTGATTTTTAAAAATGCAATGACATATAATGATGAAAAGAGTGATATTTATGTCATGGCGAAAACATTATTGGAAAAATTTGAAGAGAAATGGCTGCAGTTACTGCCTAAAGTTATGGAAGAGGTAAAGTTTTGCAAAACAATGTAGGAGCTAATTTCTGGGAATCAATTTTGCTTTTCTAGAGTGTATGTTATAGTGTGAAATGAAACAATTGATCATTGGGTTCATTGTTTTCAGGAAGCAAGAGAAAAAGAAGAGGAAGCAGAAGTTCTAGCAGATATGCAGTTAGCACAAGAGGCTGCTACAGCAAAAATGGCAAGGGATATAAGTAATGAGGTATACTTATCATGAACTTTTACAAGCCAAAAAATTAAACTAGATCTACCTTGTTATAGTGTGCGTCTACTTTTACTTGGGAACATGAAATAAACAAGTTGGACTAGTTACAAGCACCACAATAAGACTTGCTAGTATTCAATTGAAATGCATAATCTGTAGCAGATCCAACAGTTGTACACTTGCATTTTTTTTCGCGTATAGAAAAGAAATGATGTATTTGGATGGATTTCTTGCGGAAAATCTTTTTGGTTATCCTTGCAATTTTGGTTTGAGGAAGTACATAACGATGTTGTGAGATGACTTTTTATGCTGTGCATGATTTAGATATTGGCGGTTATCAGTTGGTCTATGCTCTACCCATTTATCTGTAATATCATCACGCTGTTGTGCACCTTTTGGTACTTTCTTATAGATTACTTTTGGGTCATATTTTATGGCTAAGGGCATTATGCGTCACAAGTCGTCAAGTTAACATCAGAACTGAGTAGTTTTAGTTTGTTGAGAAAACATCAGAATTTTGAAAGAAAAGAGACCCAGCAACTCAGTTATCATGATCATTAGGCAAATAAATTTTTGGTACCAAAGGACTAGGCTTGCTTGTTTTGTGCTATTATGAACGTGAAAACTCAGAAACTATTTTGTTTACTTCTACAGCTTTATGAACTTGACTCATATTTGGATGAACTTAGAGAAATGGTTGTCCAAAAGTGCAGGTTTGTTTCTACATTCTATTGTATCTTTTGTGGTAGACAATTCCGTTGAGCATACTCTTTTTGTTGATTGTAAGTGCTTTATCTGATGCTGACAAGGGGATCTTACCTACAGGAAAATGACTACAGAAGAGAAGAGAAAACTTGGCGTAGGTTTGAGCCGTTTATCTCCTGAAGATCTTAACAGGGCGCTTGAAATTATTGCCCAGAAAAATCCAAGTTTTCAACCTACTGCCGAAGAGGTGGATCTTGACATGGACGCCCAGGTCAGTTTCCTGTTCCTGAATTTCATGTTTTTATTATTTTAATAGAAGTCAAAGCGAGAAGTTCATCTTCATTCGAACTCTATGCTATTGAATAGGACTTTTCTGTCCAATTTCTAGCTTAGAATTAATGGCATTCATTGGTTTGAGTAGTTTTCATACTTTTGCTATCAAATGCAGAGTGAATCTACTTTGTGGAGGCTCAAATTTTTTGTGAAGAGTGCATTAGAAGTTCAGGCAAAAAGCGCTGCTGTCAGGGGACATGATAGTTCCAAACGCAAGAGGGAAATTTGTGATGCTCTTGCCAAGACAGCCAAAAAAAGAAACAAAAAACTCTCGGCTTGACACATGTTTTGCAATAAAATAGGAGGAAAGAAAATTCAAGGTTCGCAGCTTCCTGTACCATTTTTTCTATCAATAGTGAATAGGTAAAGTTGTATCTTGCTCTGTATTCCGCAATTAGGATTGCAAGGAAAGTAGTGCTTTTATGGTAAAAAATAGAAAGTGGGGAATTACTCAAATGGCTTTGGTATTTTTTGTCGTCTTTATTCCTCTAGTCTGCATCTCAAGCCTCCTAGTCGTATATGAGCTAGGTGTAAGGGTTATAATCCGAGATACACACAGTTATCTCATATCTGTAGGAAAACAGGGTTCTTTCAGAAGGCTCAGCCTAGTTACAAATGAAGAGATGGAAGGTCCAGACTCCAGATTCCTGTCTCTGAATGGGATTGACATCACGTACATCACTCTTTTGTGTGTGTAGTTTAACTTTGCTTGTACAGAATCATGGTCCGAGCTCATTTATTGGTCATTCCAGAAAATTGTCTGCTTCTAGCGATCAAACTTGTGAAAATCTTGTTGAGCTGAGGATTGTTTTTTTTAAGTTACTGGCATCTACCAAATAATACAGCAAAACGTTGCTTCTATACCCTCCGTTTAATTGATCAAATCCTTAAGAAACGGAGGCTGGCATACATTGACAGTTTAATACAAACCTTGCATGCTAGTTATTGCTTTTCTTTCGCCAATTGCCAATAGCTTTGAAATTCATGATGGGGCGGTGAAGATGGCAGGGACTTAACAGTTTAGTTCAAACCTTGCATGCTAATTATTGCATTTCTTTGCCATTTGCTAATAGCTTTGAAATTCATAATGGGGCCGTGACGATGGCAGGGTTCGAGACTAACAATGGCAAAGGCAAGTGGTCACGAATGATGGAGGCAGGCAGTGACAGACAGAAATAAAATGTGGTGATGGTAAAGGGTGGAGAGGAAATGGGAAAGAAGGGGAGGAGGAAATATATATAAAGGGGTAGTTTTGGCATTTTAAAAAAGGGGGAAGCAACCTAGTCTTCCGACTACAAACGCTGAATAAAAGTGCTAATTTTAACAGCCTAGTCTTCCTGGTATAAAACATGTGGACTATGATGTTCGGCTCTATAAGAACAGTGTATTGTCTATACCACAAATGAGAAGCTACAAAAACATATTTTGTTGACATGAGAATGTGACACCTCTTCTTACAATATGCACAAACATATGTGAGAAAGATGACTGAAAAACACAACTGGGCAAGGCACGTTGAGTATAGGCAAGTATCTATTAGTTGGACCAGTAAATAGTGACTTCACACTTCTCAAGGCTGTGCTCCTCTGAAGTACATGTAAACTTTCTGCAGAAGCCACAATAACACGCATTAGAAGCGGACACTAAAATCATATATGTATCTCTAATTCAATGTGGGAAAACATAACAATGATGTACTAGTTTGTGAAGGGTCATATTAGTCATAGGTGGCCGCCCAAGCGCCTAGGCTACTTCCTACACTAGTTTCACTTGGCTGATCACCTGGGCTAACATAGCGTTCAATTTGTTTCACATCCTTAATTTATTTGTATTTAATATTTTCAGCATAACAACTCTTCAGTTGTCGGGCTATGATAGGTAGGTTCTCAGATGGCCACCTTCTTCCCCCTCCACCACCCCCAACCTTATAGACCATTAACTACATCAGACAAACCACTGAACTTCCCATCACCCTCGTGATCTTAGTTTCATCTCGGGTTATGTCAAATCAGATTCACCCAAAGGAGCCATAGTCCCGAGCAAAACCATGAAATCTAATATTTAAGCCAAATAAACCCAACCAACCCCAAAACTAACAGAAACTCTAGGTGTTCCCACCTTTCCCATTGACTCGAGGCCATCCAAATTTACAATTAGCTTGGCAGCAAATGCAAACCATCTTAAAGATTAAGTCAACCTTCATCTAAAAACTAAATTTATCTTACTCCTTGAAGAATTTATTGGAGACAATAGAAAGCAATTTATAAGCAGTGTAGAAAACCGAAAAAGAAAATAATGCAGGCAAGAAAACTCTCTTATCACCAACCTGAAGTACCCACAAGCTGAGAAGTGCTTCAAGACAAAAGAATCCAAATCCAATAATATAAAATACCTGCAAAATAAATTTTTTCTAACACAGCTCATAACACATTACAATCATGATCTTTAGTTTATAAGGCAAGATGGTTAACAATTGTAACAGATAAATTTCAATATAAAGACTCTCAAACAGATCCCCTCAAAATTATCTGATAATCCAGCTCTGAAAAACCCAAGTTATTGTACTTCACAAAGCTTCAGACAAAACTTAGACAGCTGAAATTATTTCCTCAAATACGATTGAACTTATCCATTGTATCTACTGAGCTTGCAAGTATACATAGCTTACCCCCACCACTACATGGTCCGAGAAAACATCAATTGCTGCAAGAATACCACTGCAAGATTATTTTAGACAAAAAAACTGTCATTACCAAAAGCACTCGAACTGAGTTAACATATAGCAGAGTTAAAATTTAAGCAATTTAAAGATTAAAACCCATGCTCAAGTAACAACACGTATATTGCTACAACAAAATGCAAGTAAATCAATATGTCCTGTCATAAACTAAAGCATTATTAAGATGCTACCTACTTAGCTCCAAGTCCATTAGGGGGCAATGGATGCCCTGTCTATAATGGTCTGATCAACTTAGTTAATCCAATTCCATCTTATGCATGAGGTAAATATCTAACTCAAAACATTTTACTGTTATTCATATTAGTTGCAATAGTTAATATACTTGCAAAAAGAGTGTGGTAGGGCCTTGATGTTAAATTTTTCTATCACCTCAATTTATTCATGCCTTCTATTTAAGCAATACCGTGCAATTACAAGATACAAATGATATTCTAACTATATAGTGACAAAGGAATTACAAAGCCGTGATTGATAAACACCAAAATAAATAAAAACTGCGACTAACAAAATTTGGCTAGATAAAATACTCACGTCAATGACTTTCCATTAAAGACTATTGGAGGAGCAATAGCAGCAAATATGCAGAATCCTATGTGGACCTGCACCATATAATCAGCTAAAAATTGTCAAAAACAAGAACAAAGTCAAATGCAAAATAGACATCAATAAGGAAAAGTCAAAGCATCACCAAGTAAAGCAGGAAAAACCAGCCAAATCTAAAAGCACTGTCTGTCCTGAAAGACAGAAATATTCAGATGAGTCATATGAAGGTCATTATCTTGAGCTTATTCTATAATGTGAACATATAAATATTGGACAGACACATACCTCATTGCACGATACAAAGGCCTATACCAAAGCAAGTACGAAAGAGGGCATCCAACTAAAGCATATATAATTGCAAGGAAGAAGATCTTAACTCCTGTAATTTGTGAACCACAAAATATTCGTTCAATCATGTGCACCACCCTACAAACGATCCATATATGACTAGGATATTAAAGCTTACCCCCATCTTTTATCCAACAAGCAGTCACAGCAACTATATTCCAAAAAAGACAAAAAACTATACCTGCAAGACCGAAAAAAGTTTTCTCCTGTAAAATCAGTCGCAATAAAGAAGTCAAAGTGCACATTCATACTCATCATCACATCCATTTGTTTAGGGTTGGGGAAAAAACACTCAGGGCACCAATTTAGACCACAATTACAGAAGCTTCAAAGATCTCAAAAGATGATATCTAAGGGAAACTCCTGGCTTGACCAAAAAACTTGTGGCTCTCCTAAAAATTTCTTAATAGGATGCTTAGCCTCATCCTGATCAAAAGCATGATTGACTGCAAGCCTTTTCCCCCTCCTTCTTCATCTTCTTTCTTTTCTTTAGTAAATTAATAACCCGTTTGATAGCATTTTCATTTTTGAGGCATTTTTGTCCCTAAAACATAGTGTATTTAAATTTGTCTCAATTTTTTAAGTTGGCATGTTTCAAGTCGAGACCTGTTTGGCAAAACTATATTAATTTTCAAAAAATATGAATCATCTGCTTGGAAAGTACTCCATTTTTAGGAAGATTAAATGAGAATAATTTTATGACATAATAAGGTAGAAAAATTCAAGCTATAGCAAAATACAGAGAAGTATCCTGATACTCGAAAAATCTTAATACTAGAAACAACACCTCAATTTACAGCACAAGATTACCGTTGCTTTATTCTAATCAAATAAAGTTACAGAGATGTATCTACTTATGTATTACATGTATATCAAAGAATGAAGATTTAAAATCTGCTAGAAGACTCGTCAGCTGCCCAGAATTTAAATATCATCCCCTCATCAATAGTTCAGCTAACTCTTCAAAAAACTTATCTCCTTGCAGAGAATTTTCTTCAAGGAATAACAGTTACGTAGGAAAATTCTTTCCAATATTGATGTCGATCTTGACTGTCAGCTCTCAGGAGTACTTAAAAGTTACTTTACTGGTAGATGAGGAACAAGGTGTGGGCGTTGGGCACCCAGTAAATACCTATCCAGGTTCAATAATATTTTCCTAATGATAGCATATTGACTACAGTTTATGCAGATGCAAAAAATATTTAATGCTACAAACAAAGGCTACCATTATATTTCAAAATCTTGCCCTTATGAAGCCAGGACCTCTGTACTTCTGCACACTCACGGAAGCAAACGTCCTCTCCAGCAAGCCACAGATGAAATCCTCCAACACAACAGTCTTAGTCCACCAACCCCTTTTAGGTTTTCTAGGAAACGCCATGGAAAAGGTTTTGCTGCATAAATGGTCTTTCTTCTCCACAAATTTCTGAGCTTTTTCTGTAACTACTCTACTGCTGTGATTGTGCTTTAAGATTTCAAGGGCAGAAGCCGATTTTTCTATAACTACTCACTTTTCTTGAACGATTTCGGTTGGAAGAAGCCGGAACTGAGAAGAGAGAAGGGTGGGTAGCTCAGAGGTGCAGGACTGTGAGAAGAGCTTATGTGAATGAGGAAGGAGGAGGGATTAGAAAATGGGGATGATGCTTGCTTCAGGAGCTTTCCAATCGCTAAGAGGAGACGGCGAGAAGCAGAAGAGGGATGACAGAAATTGGAGAGAAGAGTGGATGTCTGAGGAGAGTGAGAGGCTTGGGGTCCGAGAGATTCACAAATTGTGCGCTCATCTTCATCCCAAATTTCAAAATTTGGGGGAAAAGGTCAAAAAATGAGTCTCCTAAACGAGGCATAATGAAGGGAAAATTGAGAGGTAGCCAGTATTCAAACCCAAGCCTTTTGGGTAGGTCCCAAGAGCTTTTGAAAGAAAAAAGTAGAACAGTTGGCCATGAACAACAGTTTACAGCACATGGAGATGCATTGACAAAATATTCCATTACAACAGCTACCTAGATGATATCTTTATTAGAAAAGTGAAGATAAAATGAATAGGACCACATACCTAGCCAACTCGCAAAAGCCAGGTATTGCAACCTCTGAACAGGGACAGGTATCTCATTGGCAATATCATGATGGATAATAGGAAAGAAAGGAGGCCAGTTTTTGTCATCTTTGGGCACACCAGCTATAATTAAAAGGATGCATTAGTAATTTATAAAGAATGAACACAAATGAGAAAATTTTAGGGCATATCAAAGCCTACCTCTGGCTACAGCTTCTTCCCTTCGTTTTATATCCTGCAAAAAAACAGTCATACGTGGTGTCAGAGGCACAGCAGATAAAGTTAGATCTAGTAATAAAATAAAACTATAAATTCATAAATAATCTGTGTATCAATAAAATAAATGTGTACCTCCAATAATTTGCACCAATATTAAATGCTACAAGAATAGAAGCAGAATGCAAATAAAGAGAAATAATGCTAATGTAAGTATTCCAATGATATCTGACCTGCTCTCTCCTTTTTAGATCTGTTTCCCATGCAGCAAGGTCTTTTTCTCTTTTCTTTGTACCCTACACCACATTTTGAATGAGAATTGAAAAAAATGCTAACAGTAGGTAGAAGCCAATTTACAAGGTATTGCTTCATACATTCATTGTATCCAGAGGAATGTCAACAGTTGCATCATGTCTACGTCCAAAACCTAAAGGCTCAGAAGCTAGTGGAGAAAGACGTGAGTTTGAACCAGGACCAGCAGAATTCTGCAAAATTTGAATTTGAAGCGTCATATTCAAATATTAGAGCTAGATGATGAATGAATATAAACCTTTTTCATCAGACTATGGCTAGACAAAGAAGACACACATTGACTTGACATGTTCTAAAATTTCTCCCTAGTTAGTGAATTTTTTCCAGTTCAAATTGTATAATAACGTTTTTTTAATTAAATAAAATCAATATGACAGTTATAAAACACAGATAAAATTAAAGAACCCTGCATTACACAGTAACATAAGTACTAGCATAAGATGAATCATTCTCAATTATATAGGTTTCAAATTAAATGGCACCATCAGCAGATCATACGGATTAAAATTGGATAGATATCATAGTCACCTCTTGTGCAATGTCACTCAAGAAGGAACATCTAATAGTACCATGGCCTGAAGACCCCTAAAAAGAAGACCATAAAATTTCCTCTATAATAAATAACAAGCTTTTTTAATACTCCCACCTTCTCACATTAATAGATCCATTTGGTTTTTCAAAACGAACTAAATTAGTACCTTTTGAAAAACCAAATGGAGCTATTAATATGGGACAGAGGGAGTATTATGCACGCTTAAGAAATTTGGACTTAATTTCCTGTTTCCAAGGATGTTGAAGACGAAGTATATTAGCTCAACAAGCTTAGCAGTCATGGTTTCATCGTACACACTAGAAACACTAAAAAAATGGTCAGAGTTGTAAATCCCATGGAGCTAATAGTGGATGCAACTGATGCCGTCAACATATTCAATTCATACAGTTTCACATGGATCTGTCACATGCATGGGTCATCTTGTACTAAAATACGAGATAAAACCAGCATACCAGGAAAATATAAAATGCTTCAGGCTGTCAACTTACCATACATCAACATTCAAACAGGTTACTTAAGCTATAAATCAATCATTTCTGAGCTTTTTTACGCTGTACACAACTAAACTCACACAAAGTCAAACCACATCTTCAAAACAATAGCCTTCGTCAATCACCAACCGGATCATAATTTTCACTAAATTGCGCCTATTGGTACCACCCACCACGCTACTACTTCACAACAAAATTCAAACACCAACCCCCCACAAGATACTTGTAAATTCAGCTCCATAAATCCCAAACTTAAAGTGGACGTTTTGAACAGCAAAAATAAAAGACCGCCATAACCAGTGTTAGCAGAAGAAGAGAAAATTTTTACCGAGAAGGGATTCACATCCTCCTCATCGAAGGGATTGGGATCATGGTGCCGCTGCATCTCTCCTCCCGCTCTCTCTTTCCCTCCGCTGATTGCAGCTGAGAAAGTCGCAGACAGTGGAGACGACGGAAACACAGCTGCACCAAATTTTCGTCTCCTTCCAACCGAAGCAATTGAAAAATATGGGCATCAAGCAGCCGGCATAAACGATTAAAAGATGCGTACGCTCGCAGCACGCTCACCGAGATACATCCGTGGCCCCCGATTGGTGCCAACGAGCGTTGCATTGCATTCGTCGCCCGCAGAACTCAAAGGCCCATTTTTTTAGTTTTCTACAGAAAATGCCATCGGAGGCCCAGTATGGAGATGGGCCGTGCCGTTCTCTCATGTGAAACGACGAATCTACCCCTCTCTCGAAGTTTGACTGTTTGAAGTCCCCCCGAACCGAACTACAAGAGCACTCCCGACCAGTGGAAGTCGTCACCGTCACTCTCGCCGGTGCCGGCCTGGAGACTTCCGACTCGTCTCCTCTCCCATCCATGACTTCTTCGTCTTGGAGATGAGTTGCGAGGACTTCGATGGCTGGGATGAGACCTTCCTGGATGAGGCCATTCGCGCCGAGGAGCGGGCCCTCGCCGTCCGCAACGCCCCTCCGGCCGCCCATGTGGCCACCCCCTCGGCTACCTTCCCTAACCTCGACTTTTCTCCCCCACGTGAGCTTTCTCAGCGCTTCTCCCCTAAACGCTCCTCCAGTTTCGACTTTTTCCCCGAGAGCGACTTCGAAGCTGCCCACTTTTTTCCTGCTTCCTCCTCCACGGTCTCCAAGCTCGTGAAAGATAATGACAGCGAGGCGCTAAAGGTTGCCTTTTGTCTTTTTTTCCTTTTGTCAGTTTGTAGTTTTCGTTGCCAAAAGTCTGTGTTTTTGTACCTCGTGGAAAGCAGTTGCCATTGTTCACAAACTGTCTCATCATTTGAGGTTTTTAGATAAATGCAGACGTGAAGTAAAGTACTAACTGGTTGATAATGCACGATGGTCTTCTTTTGCATGTAGTGTTATTTTTAACCGATTGACTGTGAGAATTGTTTTTGGATAACAGAGGGATCTGGGCCGCGTTTCACAACAACTGAATCACCTGGTACGTAACGTGATAATCTATTGACTTGAGATGCTTCTTCTTTAGCTTATTCCATTAATTCCAAATTCTTCGTGATCGCTTACTAAATACTAAAACTTAAAATGGGTTTATAAAGTGTTTGTTAGATAACCATTGTTTCCAATAGCCAATAGAAGGTGTAAGCCTTATGCTTATTGTCTCATCGACATGGTTAGTTTCACAATGCTCGAAACTGGATAAATTGAAGATTGCAGATGTATTTATTTTATTGCTCAATGGTATTTCTTCTCCTTATTCTCCTATTTTGAAACTCTAATGGTTTCAACTATAGCAACGCGAATTGGTGGAGATTAAAGCAGATAGAGACAAGAAAGAGGAGCAGCTTAAATCTTCTCTTTTGAAACTTGCAGCAACAGACGCTGAGCTAATATCTGCAAGAAGGACCCTTGAGTGAGTCAAAGTTCACTCTCCAATCATATTTATGGATGACAATCCAATATCTAAATGGTTGTTCTATATAATGCAGTAGCATTTGTTTATGTATTGTATCTCTTTATGCCAACAGACAATATGGGACCTCAACGAATGATCATCCTAGGCGACAACTTCAAAGTACGTGCACTTCTCTTGACCAGGTCGGCAGTGTATACTCACTTTCTGGAGCTGCGGATGTTCATAACACCTTGTGGACTAGGGAAAACAGCTCAAAGGCAGCAAGTTTTCTGTCTACAAACTCAATTGAACATGGTCCACTCAGGAAAGATGTTCAAACAGATGGGCTACCTACAACTTATGACATGAAATGCCGCAAAATGGCCCAAAGTGGTGAGGATCTGACCTGGGATTAGTATATTTGGTAGTAGATATTGATATAAGCATATCAAAGATTTACTCACATTTCCTCAGATTTCTGACACTGCATTTCTCTTGACATGTCTTCTTTCTCCTCAATGGATGTTAGAATTTACAATCTCCAATGGACTCTCTATCCAGGTTGCTATTAATCATCCCACTGATGCATGCAATTATTTTGTTGGCTTCTAAATAGTTTGCAGTAATGTTGGGAAATGTCTGAACAGGGAACTATATTACCAGAAACGACTCAAAGATTGAAGTGTAAAGAAAAGCATGCTAAAGCCATAGGAATCCAAACAGAGCCATCTGAGGATTATTGTAAACTTGCTGAGGGCACTCCATCTGTGCAGAACATACTTTCAAACAAGTTGCTTGAAATATGGGACTCTCCAAATAGAACAAGATCTGGAGTGAATCTTATATCTAAGTTGCTTGTGGCTTCTGCATCGGATATGTTTGCACTTTTCAGGTACATCAGTAGCTCGTCAAGCATACCTTTGGCCTCTGGGAAGGATCGAAGCCTTTCTGATATGATATGTTGCGGTCAACTGCAGTCTGTTTCATTAACTGAATCCACAAAGTTGCAACAGCTCCAAGCCATTCTAACTAAGGCAATTATCTGAGTGACAAAGCTTCTTTTTAAGGTTCCCATAGCAGAAGTAATATGTATCTAACTCATAATAAGCATACATACTTCTCGAGTGCGAAAAACTCTTGGAGCTTGCAACATAAGCATATCTTCATTTTGGTTCTTAACATTTTTGTATTTCATCTTTATTTGCAGGTAACAAATGGGATCTTATCACTGGACACTTTCCTTGAAGCCTTACTTGACCTTTGTAATCTTCACAATGTGAGTGAACTGTTGAGAATTTGGATTACATTTTTCAGAAAGAATTACCTGTTAAATTGTCAATTATATTGTTGAGTTAATTTCAGGAAACTTGTTAGAGTATCTAAACTCTCAAACTTCACCTTAGGACACTGAATATTCTGCATTAACCAAAGATAAGCAAAGACTGCTGGATTTATTGGACCTTTGATACTTCTCACATACTAAGCTCCTTTTCAAGCTGTAATTTCTATTATATTTTTCTGTTAATGCATTTGTGATCAAGTATTAAAAGTCTGTTCCAAAATTCTCTAGCATACGTGACCCAACATGGCTGTACATCTTGCCATAGTTTCGAAATGGATAATCTGTGAGATTTCCCATATGTGAAGGCAAGCAGTTGATGTTTAGCCTGCATTCACTTGTTTTTACTTAGCCCTTATCTATGATGTCCAGAAGCTTGCAGCTGGAAACTGTGTTTGCCATAGGCCCATAGAAAGGGAATTTCCTCTATGATGACAGTTGGTAGGAAACAGTATTAGCCTCAAGGCATCACTCAAACGTACAGGCATCTTCCTTTCCATGGGCCTATCAGGAATATCTTGTCTTTAGTGGACATGAAGTCATAACTAATATTTGACTAATGTGGTTCGCATGGACAAAGGTGCAGTCTAGTAAATTATCTTAGTGTACAATATCTTGTTCCTCTCGCAGAGAAGAAAATTATTAGTACTGTCATGTTAGTGACCTCCTGTTTTCTTCAGTTTTAGGGCTCAATGGAGACGTCAATAATAACTAGTCAGATTCAATGTTTTATTCCAACTGCCTAAAATTGATTGTTGATATCCTACTGCTCTGCCCAGTTGTGGACTAATCTTTTGACCTGGGTCTTTTTTCGATGCTGGTCAGAATTATGGTTGATACCAACTGTGGTAGGTCAAATGGCCAAGCAAAATGGCTTAAATGGGCTGCAACTGTGCTCTTTTGTTGCACAATTTGGAAGATTTACTGTTCAAGATTTTGTGCAGGTTAATCTTGTGCATACATCTCTTCGTATATTACACGTCACCTTGCAGCACATGCTAATTTTTAATATGGACTCCAACAAAAGGTGAAGACAACAAGCTTTCTCATCTGCACACTTATTCCTATGAGACTCTGTGAGAGACCTAATCGAAAATTGTAGATGTTCATAATTGTGTCTTCTGAATTTGGAAGTCAGTTCTTCTATTCTATATTTTTATGAGGCAACGGTAATAATACCTTTCATGTGAACTGAAATAAATTAAGACTTTTATGTTATGGAGCAAAATTCTATATTAACATGTTCAAAACATATTGATGATTGGACCTAGAAATTAGAGAAGTTTCTGTTGATGTAGTTTATTCAGGAACCACAATATTTTTATCAAGATACAAATTTAAAGTAAATGTTGATGTTGACTTTTTAGGTTCACTTGTTGCCCCTAGTGTTTAAACAACACGTCCTATTTAGTAATGCATAATAGGAATTGAATGACTTTTCTTCCAGAGCTTGGATGATTTTTATGATTTTTTTATTGTATTGTGCACAGGGAAAACTTAATTGTAACCAATGCCCAAAATTCAAACTCTGATGAAGAAAAGAACAGCGAGTGTCATCACCAAACAATTGTAGAATCTCATCAAACCGAAAATATAGATTTCAGTAGAGAAAGGAAATCATTTATAAAGCCATCTTCATCGAAGATGACATCCTTCAATGTGGAAGCAGATCCAACAGAAAGCAAATGTTCATTGAGTCATATTATTTCACTCTTTGAGAAGTTGCACCGTATTGCTGTCGAGAAGAATGAAGAGAAGATTAGGATTGAAGCACTTTCTATTATGAATATGATTCTAATGAAAAGTAATCCTCATTCAGAAAGAGAAAAGTAAGCACTTTGTCTTTGAAATGTCTACTGAAGAGTAGTTATTAGTTTCTACCTGTTTACTTATACGTCGCCTAAGAAAAGTTCGTTCATTTTATTGCCTGATGCCATTTTTATGAATATAGGTTTGGTTCAATGCAAATTTTTGGAAATCTGATGCTCCTTTTGCAGAAGGAAGCTGGCTTGGGGGTGCAAAGGCAGGCAGTGCATCTTCTATTCCTTCTGTTGAACTGTAGGCACCACTATTATAATTGCTCTCTTCAACTTCTAAAAGTGAGAACATAAAAGATTAAAAACTTTCTACATGTATGAAATATGTTTGTGCTTCAAGCTGCATGAAAGGGAATTGGCTAGATCCAGTGTCCCCATGACAGTTGACATAAATGTTCATATTTTGGTTTTTTTGCTGTGATAATATTGCCTTCTTATGCTACCTGTAATGATTTGAAGGCCCTGCACTTATGAAAAAGTTCACTATGGACAATAAAGAAGTTCTGCCCATGGAAGCACCTGAGGTTCTAAAGGATGTGCCACCAATGCATGAAACATTTGACCAGATTCTGGAAAGCTTGGGAGGATGCCTTGCCTGCGGAGGTAGCGGAATACTGGTAAAAGATGTCTTTGATCTACGCTTTTGTTGTTAGGATTATTTGACTGGGTTAAAAGTAGAATTTATCAGACGTGCTTTTTTTTTTCATATATTTGCATGTGACCATTTCAGGAGCTCAAATTACGAAAACTTGTGATCATTCTATTGGCATTCATGGCATCATTTGGAAAATCAGGCTTTCATCTTCTTACAAAACCTCTTTCAACCAAAGGCAGTATGAGTTTTCTAGAGTTAATTGTGCAGACATTGGCATTGGAGCTAGATGCTGAAGTGGCAGTGGCTGAAGAATCTCATGAAACCTGTAAAGAAAGGTTAGTTGAGAGAAGTAGATTCTTTACCAAATCATTCTTCTTGCTTCCAAGACTTCCCTATAGAATGGTACCTAACGGAAAATGGTTAGTTTGATTAATGGGAAAGTGTCGTAACTTCATTCAGAAACGTTAGTCTTACTTTATTCCTGCATATTCCTTTAATATGATCAATAGGCCTTGTCCACTTGGAGCCTTTTAGACTATGAAGCATCTAGTTTGGATTCTATTAGGTGCATCTCTTCTTTTTTATGTGTGTGAGATGCTAAATGTTATCTTCATATGGCTTTTTTTAAGCATTTTTTATATGATTGATATTTCCTTCATATTTTGCAGAATATTGCTGATGAGGGAAGCACTAATTCTCTTGAATCGCGTAGCATCTAATCCTGTTTATTCAGCCTCGGTCCTGGGCTTGCTAACAAGCAGTAGAGCCATGGCAAATTTGACTGGCGATGTTGTAGATAGGATATGCAGGAAAAACAGGAAGTCAGAAGTAACAAATAGATCCCATTTAAAAGAGGCTGAAATAATTGACTTAGCCCGAGTTTTCAAAGCTAGATTTTTTGCGTTCTTGGGCACTGACATTTCCTGATTCTTCAGTGAGTGGCATCTTTTTTGGTGATATCACTTCTGGTGATTCGAATGATTTCCGTGTGAATGACCAAGCGAGGCTGGAAAAGATTGGAAGTTTGCAGTAGAATTCCATCGAATTCAAAATCCAGAGAACTACAACGTTGAGAAGGGTACAAAGAATTATTACTCTAAACCAGGCTCTGGACCACATTGCCTTCATGAAAATTTTGGTCCGTCGCAGGGAAAAGCTCCAGCATATGTAATATTTGCATGCATTCACATATGTATGCATATAACAGGAGGCAGTACTATTCGAAAGATAACTGTGCATCTTAGCTATAGCTTTAAGATGTTTTTTGTATTACTCGAGAGAATCATAAAGCGCCCTTGTGAGAGATAGGATCAAGGTGAGACCGTGAGAAGCAAAGGCAGTACAGTTGTATACGTAATAAAACATGCTTGTGAAATTGCTTGATGGCGAACAAATGATCAAGCTTTGAAACACAACCCCTTTTTTATATACACGTGGAAAACATCTTGATTCCATATGTCGATGTGACTAAATGCCCCTGGATCTAGTGAAAAAACAATGTTTGGGTTCAAACACAATACAAAATATCTGCAATCAAATACGATTAGAAAGTGAAAATTATGTTGCCGCTACGTGCCTTGTAAAAAGTCAGCTTAATATTTTACTTTTGACGTGTCCCAAATTTTGGAAAAGCTTTGTGCACATTTTACTTCTTTTATGGGGCTGCGAAAGTTTTTTGCACTTAATTATGAGAAAAAAGTTAGTACAAGCCCATGCGTGTTGTGACCCCGGCATCGTGGGGCATCGGATTGAAATCCAATGATGCAAAGGGGCAAGCAACCCATAATGTCAGCTTGAACAGGATTCTATTCATATTGCTGTCGGTTGAAAGCAAAAACTGTCACAGGTCTGCTACTTTCTGCATCCTCATAATGTCAGCTTGAACAGGATTCTATTTGTATTGCTGTCGGTTGAAAGCAAAAACTGTCACAGGTTTGCTACTTTCTACATCCTCTTATAGGTTTAGCAATGAGCAAAAACAACCTTTTCTCATTCATCTCGCCTGACAGACGAAAGAATCTGTTCAATCTTATTTTCAAATTCCTGTTTTACAGTAGCAGGTTGAGAATCCAGCACAAAGGATCATCTACAGAGGCCATAAATTCAAATAAGGTACTCGTGGCCTTAATTAGTGATGATGATCCTGAACATACCGAAGGCCACAATACTTGCAAATCGCTGGTTCTTTCTTGTCCAGACAGATAAACTCAATGGGATGCCCAAGAGCAGGATTGCTATCTGCATTCATAAGAACCAGAATAAATGTTAAAAGTAATACACTCTGCTATATGCGCTAAAATTTTACTGCATACGCAAACTGAATAGCATTTAAAGTTTTTTTGGGCAAAAAATAGCATTTAAAGTTGCAGCATATTAGTTTATGCAATTTATATCATTAAATTCATTATTTATGCCAAAATCTTGCTCTATCCATTAATCCTTACTGAAAACAATTAAAAATTCACTCCTATCATATAAAAGCTAAATTTTATTCTTAACTCGCCCTCTTCAACTTCCATTTTTCTTTCTGACGAAAGTTGAAAGCCCCACTAATCTTTACATATTTGAAAGAACTCTGCACAAGATTTTTAGCTGTATCAGCAATGGCCAACAAACCATCCAAAGGTCAACCCTCTGCATCTCTAGTAGCATCTAATCTTTGTTTCCCTCACCACAAGTAAAGTTGATTTTTTTCATTTTCTTTCTCAGCCTTTCAACCCATCAAAGCGGGTCAAATTAAGACATATAAGGTCCACACAAGCAAAGGCTGCAAAGGGAGTACTATGGAGGAGAATCCATAGCATTTTCAATAAAAAAACTATGGATATGCAAAGATTCTTATGCCATTTATGTGACTACTATAGAAGTTTCTAAATGCATCACAAGTATCCTCATGTTTGGCCACAGTGCAATAAATGAAATTACAAGACACTCCTTTGGCGCAAAACAGGCTAGAATGGAGGCATAAGATCCATGTCATAGCAGAGAAATTCTGTAGCTATAGTCTCTTAACAATTATTTTGTTTCCATAATCAGACTCTCTACAATTTCCTCAGAGTTTTTCCTTACTATGTCTCCCTTTTGTGTCCCAGTTTGTGCATAATTCTGCTTTCCCTTTTTACACCCCCTGCCTCCCAAAGATTTTCTTAGTCTTCTAGGAGAAAAAAGTTCCTCCAACCACCGACAGGAAGTAGGCAAAGATGAATCCTGACGATGCAACAAAAAATTAGATAATTAATCATGAAGTCATTGGCTGCAAATGCCATTTTTTGTTTCTGAAGTCATTGGTTGCAAATGCCATCAGGATTACGACCATTCTAGGTAGGACTCCCGCTAAAATATTAAGAATACAAAATATAAAAACAACTATACTGATAGGAGAAAAAAACAAATGGCTTTTAGAGCAGTTCATAAGATAGTGAAGAACTGTCACCTCCTTCGCAAGCAACAATTCTATAGTTAACTTTAATAGGTGGCACTTCATTAATCAACTCCATCGGCGACTTCTTACTGGTGTCCTGTGTCAAGAAATAACCCTTTCAAAAACCTCATAACTTCATTAAAAATCAGCTCTGATATGCCGGACACAATTGTCAGTCGAAGCTCAAAATGATCTAAAACAATTTAACACCAATAAATCAAAAGAGAACCTTGAGAAAACAATACTAACAAGCGAAGACGGTATAATATTACGGACACGACAATCAGTTGAAGTTCAAAAGGATCTCAACAAATTTCTATGTATAAAAATGACGATCCCAGATCTACTCAAACAAACTAAAAGACGATCCCCCACCAAACCGCCCACTTATTAAACGAATACGAAGAGGCCGAACTCGACCAATCGTTGAACAGCATTCCAACAGCAAGTAGATGCCTGAGAAAAACCCTTTACATATAACAGCAAATAACTTGAATCACAAACAACGGAACCAGTTATAACAGTATAATATATGAAATTTAGAAGAGAAAAAAACCAACGATCAGACCAAAAAAACTGTGCTACAACAGACGAAAATGGAATCATCGGATACGAAAGGGCGAATGATATCAATATGAGGGGAAAATTAAAGGAAGAATACAAAAAGGGCAGAGAAAGCAGGGGCGGGGATAACCTGCATCCATTTAGACGTATGAGCGCTGACGAGAGAGGATACGCTCCGGGAAGACGAAAGGAGACGGACGACATCGGAGGTCCGGAGGAAGTCGGAGAGGAGGCGGCTCGGCCGGCTGAGTCTGCCCATCGCTGCGCGCTGCCTGAACACCGGCTAGTGTCCCTCTGTGCAAGAGAACGGATCCTATTCGTAGGTGGTGAGCCGTGGCCGGTTACGCCGGTTAGTGGTAAATGGGCTTTTGGCAGTGCCAACAAATCTACGGGAGGGAGTAGTAGGCCCATCATCGTCAAAATCTACTGAGCTCTTCCGTCATTTACTTTTTGGCCGGTAAGTGGTAAATGGGCTTTTGGCAGTGCCAACAAATCTACGGGAGGGAGTAGTAGGCCCATCATCGTCAAAATCTACTGGGCTCTTCCGTCATTTACTTTTTGGCCGGTAAGTGGTAAATGGGCTTTCAGCAATGCCAAAAATCCAAGGGAGTAGTAGGCCCATCTTCGTCAAAATTTACTGGGTTCGTTCGTCGTGAATCAAAGGGAAGGTTTACTTTTTGGGTTTACTAATTATTTCACAATGTCACAAAAACTTTTGACCATTTTTACCTAAAAAGTAGTTTTCTTATATAGAAAACCTTTTTAGAGTTAGACTCAAGCCAAAAGAAAAATATTAGCTACAAATATCTTTTACACATTAAAAGACCCGAGTGATTGATTTTGTGAAAGATAAATATTTTAATGACGTGAAGATTTATACGTAATGAATCTAATTCATAATTGATTAGTCCACTAATTAACTATTTCTATAACATTATTCTGTGTGAAAAAAGAATTTGTTATCAACTCAACTGATATGTTCAGCCTATTATATAATGTTTAAAGCCAATTGAATTTTTATCTGAACGTATCACATACTAGTAAGCGGCAATGGGCCTCCACTAAAGAAATGAAAAGGCACGTCCGGACCTGAAGCTCACATGTGCGCTAAATTTGGAAATTTTCCTTTTCTATACCACTTCGGTTCCGACATGTTAGAATAATACACTCTCCATCCCCATTTTTTTTATTCGATAAATTGAATTTCTCAAAATCAGTTCATTTCTCAAATACAATCCAGACTATTAAATCTCGATGCAGAGAGTGGCCCTCTGTCTCAAACTAATAGCTACATTTGGTTTGAACTAAAATTAATTTATTTTGAAAAACCAAATGTAATATGAGCAGTTATTGTCTCTGTATAAGTGCATAAAACTTTCAATTGTATACGATGCACATGGACAAGACCATACTATTTCCATGAGCACGGATACAGAGAAACATTTATGCAAAGATTGGAAAAGAGAAAACTAACGGAATCTTTCGCTAAGCAGTCCGGCTTCTTGAGGTGCTTGCTCCTCACCCTTTAAAAAATTGTCTTATAACGTCTCTCATCATTTTCCTGTCTCAAATTCACGGAAACATGTCTTGGCGAATCTGTCCAGTCATCCGTGGCATCTTCCGCAAATTGGATTTACTTCTGCCGCATATAACTCACAGTGCTGCATTTGTGCAATCTAAACACCATTAAATCTTCTGACAAGGTATTGCAGAGTTTCATTGCGGATGAACACACAGTTCTCCAATTGTTCCAAGTAGTCAGTCACTGGATATCATTCAGAAATGTAATTTCTTTTCCCTGCCCCATGGGCACATGTCTTTGCTTTATAACTCACTGAAACTCAACTTGAATGCTTTATATTCGAAAAAATCATCCTGTTTCAATTTTTGCTCCCACTTTCAGACTATTCAAGAAACGAACTCCTTCCTGGTTCATAGCATCTAAAAGCTCCCCAGCTTCCATTTGCTTCCCAACATACTCATAAAGATGAACTGCCGCACTTAAAATAAAACAGTCTTGTCTCATAGACTCATGAATCTGTTCAAACAACTTGATGCCTTCTTCAGTGTGTCCATAATCCATATAACCTCTCATCAGTGTGCGGTACGACACTATGTCAGGACTTAAACCAAATTCCCTGATCTTCTTATACACTCTTTCAGCATCATTTACTAATCCCCCTTTGACAAAACCAGACACCAGAAGATTGAAATGAGCACATGTGGGGTTAATGCCATTGGTTGCCATCAACTCCAGCATTTCTTCTGCTTTTGAAAAATTCTGACTTTCAGTGTAAGCTCGAATTAGACGAAGATAAGTATAAGAATCGGGAGAATTTCCATCCTTTTGCATAGCAAGAAAAAGCTTCTCTGTTTCAAGAGGGTGTCCAGCAACAGCATAGACATTTATCATGGTATTGTAGCTGAACTGCATGTCATATTAGAAAAATAAAAATAAAAAAAGGGTATAACATCAATTTTTTGGAATATCCTTCCGCTTTTTTTAAAATTCAGTAAACTATTTGCTATGACTAGAATAAATACACAAATGAAGCTTCAGACAACAAGAAATACAATGCCAGCCCCAAACTGAGATTCCCAAAAACAAAAAAATGAATGTGCATCACTTTTCAAAAGAGACAAAAGTCTAAATTTCTCTTCATTGTAATTTATGCAATTTAGAACGTTTATTTTCCTAAAGATTTTTTTATTACCACCTTTTGGCTGATCTGAACCACCTGATATCTAGATACCTAAACATAGATGTAAACCTTGCCTTGGTAATGAGAACAAAGTCATTGAAATTTCTCGCTTCAAAGGTGACAACTTCCAATACATGTGAATTTATGTGTGCATATCACTGCCATTTTAGTTAACCTGATTTTTATTCTTATCAAGGCTGTTCTGAACCACCTGATATTTAGATACGTAAACATAGATGTAGACCTTGCCTCGGTAATGAGAAAAAAGTCATTGAAATTTATCGCTTCAAAAGTGACAACTTCCTTTACATGTGAATTTACGTGTACATATCACACTGCCATTTTAATCAACCTAATTTTTTTTCTTATCAAGGCTGATCTGAACCACCTGATATTTAGATACCTAAACATAGATGTAGACCTTGCCTTGGTAATGACAACAAAGTCGTTGAAATTTCTCCCTTTAAAAGTGACAACTTCCTTTACATGTGACTTTACGTGTACATATCACACTGCCATTTTAATCAACCTAATTTTTTTTCTTATCAAGGCTGATCTGAACCACCTGATATTTAGATACCTAAACATAGATGTAGACCTTGCCTTGGTAATGACAACAAAGTCGTTGAAATTTCTCCCTTTAAAAGTGACAACTTCCTTTACATGTGACTTTACGTGTACATATCACACTGCCATTGGGCTCGTTCAAATTTTAGTCAACCTGTTTTTTTTCTTATCACAGTGCACTTTCTCTTACTTAAGAGGCACAAGTCTTGCCTTTGGCAATGCTTGGAGTAAGCGTCAGAAATTTATGAAAACATGCAATTTGTGTTTTTTATATGAACATTGTAGCCATACATATATAGCCTATTCTTAACACCTAAAAGGATAAATGGGCCTGGAAAGCAAATCATAAATTACATTGAAAAAAATAAATAAATCTAGAGACAGTTCCATATACATACCTTTCCAGGTTTAATTCCTTCTTCCTGCATCTTATTAAACAGATGTGATGCTTCCTCAATCATTCCTAGGCAAAAATAAGAAAAAGAAAAAGAAAAAAATTATAGCTTACATTTGACATTTTAAAGCAAAAACGCAGAAGAGAGATTCAAAAGACTTGAAGAGGTATGAGTTCCCCAAACAAGGAAGCAGAATTCTTGTTGAGAAACCCAAAACTTGGGAACAGGTGTTGTTTGTTGCTGACGATATGAATATTGGAAGCAGAACATCAGATACAAAAAAGAATACAACCCTTACATCAAATGGCTGTAACAAAATACCCATTAACTTAAAATTGAAATTTCATGTCAAAATTACACTTTTCCCAGATATGGATCTAATGAAGCCTATATGTATAATAGACAGTTTTGTAATGGGTGTATCAGTGACCTGAAACACGAGACCAACTAGTCCTACATGCTATGGAAAGTCGTAACTGCATGTAACCAAATATCATAAAGTGCCAGCTTCTCATTTAATTTTTACGAATGGGTCACGCAACAGGATGCAACAATCACAAATCAGGATTAATCAGATATTCAAAGCGTTTATAAGTCAGGCATCAAGGATGAGATTTAACAAGCATGTGAAATAACTATTTGCGCATACATAT
Source organism: Saururus chinensis (assembly GCA_035235625.1). NCBI lineage: Eukaryota > Viridiplantae > Streptophyta > Magnoliopsida > Piperales > Saururaceae > Saururus > Saururus chinensis. The sequence goes on from CP141146.1 coordinate 1,201,525, forward strand.
ACTGTATGAGAGATACAAATACCAGCTTTTCCGTAATAGACAATCATGTTTGTATAAGCCTTCTCATCTATGGGGACACCCAAGCTGCAAGCCATTTCGAACATCTCAACAGCTTTATTCAGGTTCTTTCCTCGGCCATACACACTATCACAAGCAAAATATAAATACCATCATTTTTTTTTTTGCTCAACAACAGAAAGACAATCATAGCCAATTAAGACTGTTGGAAGAACAAAAATATTAACATCCTACACCTAATCCCAATAATGCAGTATTAGCAACACTGATATGGAGGCACAATACCACTCCATTATGTAACAATCCTACCCTGGCTACATTTGGAATTGCCATGGAAGCTTCGGGGGCAAAGCGCTCCAATAAGCTATGTCCCATGGAAATCACTTATAATTTTTTAAGGTCATTGAAAAAGATAGAAAAGGAGGCCTATCTAGCATCTATAAAGTTCATCACTGCTCTCCATTTTCCATTCTCTCCCAGTTGAAGTGTACAATAAGGAGATGCCTTTTCAGTTGAGTAGAGCCGTTTGTGCATCATGCATCGTGCATCTAAATGACCTTTTGGTATGCACAAACTAGCGTCACCTAAAACCACTTGTTTAAGTGACACCAAAAGCAGATAAAGTGAAAGCACCTCCAAGAACCATATTTTCTGAATCAACTCTTGTCATCTGTTGTCTTCTTCTCCTCCTTTTGAACCCTCTAAGTAGTTGTTTAGATCACCAAATTCACATCGTTCTTCCGACATTTGGTTTCACACAGTGACAGTCTTATCTAAGCTAGATGTGTAAGACTTCAAAAATCATTCATGTTATTTATCTTACTACTCTTGCATTCTAACTTTGAAAACAGATAGACCAAATCTATACCTAATCATAGTACAATATGTCTGAATTGATGAAGCAACACCAGAACCAATCATGTGGCTATATATTTTTGCAGCAAAATGCAATTTTCCTGCACAGGTAGAGATTGCAGCTGATATTTGACCAATACTAATTCACAGCTTTACTCAACAAGAAAGAAAGTATGCAAGCAATAACCTGCCACTAGCATCGCCTTAATACAAGTATTAAATGCCACAGTATCAAGCTTCATGCCACTCTGAAAGATGTTTCTGATAATACTTTCTGCTTCTTGATATCTGCCTAAAGAGAGTAAAAAACCCTAAGAATCGTATATATGAAAAAATATTCGGTCATCATAGTCAGCAATAAGCTTCCATACCGTGATTAGTCAAGGCATTCAAGATAACACTTGTCATAACTGCATCGGCATTATGCCCTTTATCGGAAATACTTAAATAAAGCTGGTGAGCCTCGTCTAATTTACCACATTTTACATAGGCATTTATCATAGATATATATATCGATTTTCCATTGGGAGATTTGCATGCAAGTGCAAATATATCTTCTGCTTTTGTTACTTCCTTTTCTCTTCCATAATAGGTAATTAGAGCAGCAGCAGTTGCATCATCAGGTCTGAAGCCTAGCTGGATTACTTGATTATACAGAAATTCAGCTTTAGATATATCACCTGTCTCAACAAGAAAGAAATTTTTGAAAAGGCTACTAAAAGTAAAATTAATTCTTAATAAGATACTATTTGCACTAACATAAATGCACCATCATATGGTTCCTTGCCTTGTCTAATACATTTGCCAATGCATTGACTGATTACTGATAAGCCAGAACTAGTCTCGAGAAGTGGTTTCACCAACGTTTGAGCATTATAAAAATTCCCATTTTCCAGATAAAGGAAAAGCATTTGAGTGACAGCCACTGAGTCAGGTTGCTCTAGAGTCTTGAAAATGCCCTCAGCCTTCGCCAGATTTCCACATTCTCCATACATGCTTATCAAAGATGCATGTATAAATTTATCTACATGCAAATCATTGTTCCTCATCTCTTCCACTAGTTTCTCAGCTTCATTCACCATACACCCTTTGCTATACAGTTTGATAGCAACCTTGTAAAGCTCCTTGTCAAACTGTATTTGGTCTTTTCTCATCTGACCAATTAACAATGTAGCCTTTTCAAGCAAACCCATCTTAACATATAGATTAAGCAAGATGTAGCAAGAAGTAGCATCAAGAGTTCCTGTTTTAGACAGAGCTTGAAATGTAGCTTCAGCAGAACTAACATCTTCTTTGCTAGCATAACACTGAAGTAATGCACTATATGCAAATTTGGAAAGCTCAACATTTCTCAACTTCATAAGCTGCAAAACATCCAAAGCTTTCTCAGAGTTTCCACTACTTAAATGAACTTGTGCCATTGCAACATACGTTTTCTCGTCGTTAAGAAGATTAGATGATTGAATCTCCATAAAAATTCTCTCTGCATCCTCGTATTGACCAAGCTTACCATATATCCTAATAAGTATACCGTATATAACTTCATCAATAATGACGTTGTAACTTCTAATTTCTGAGAAGAGGCACAGAGCTCTAGCAAAATCCCCACTCTTATAATGCAGATTAAGAAGAGAAGAAAATGTATAGTTACTTGGAACATGGCCATGTGATTTCATGTCTTCATAAAGTTTGAATGCTTCATCCTGATTCCCATTCTTGGCAAAAAGGCTAATGAGCAAACTATATGTTACTTCCTCAGGAATGAAGTTGGAGCTTTTCATTTTGTTAAATGTATCGAAGGCCTCCAAAAGAAGGCCTTCCTTAGCATATGAACAAATAACAATTGTGTAAGTGAAGTGGTTCGGCTGTACACCAGAAAGAATCATCTGCTTCCAAAGCTGAATAGCCTTAATATGCAGTTTTTGCTTTTGCAAAGAACAAATCATGAAATTGAAAACTGAAATTGAAAGGGTAATCTCGCGTTGTTGCACAGCCGAATAAAACGACAGCATCTCTTTATGGCGGCCCCACCTTGCATAGGTACACAACATGGTTCCACAAGCAACTCCATCAGGCTCGCATCCTGCCTCAAGCATTTCCAGAAAAATTTGTTCCGCAAGTTTGATCTTTCCAACTTGACCATATATGCGCAGAACAATAGTGTAGACAATAGCACTGGGGTTGTAGCACAGCTGCAGTGCAAACAAGATAATTAGTAGTACGAAGATTCCCTTTGAAAAGACAGAATCACTTACAATGAAGTTAGTCATTAAATTAAAACTAGAAATTGAATTAACACTTCTCAACTTGATACTACTAATTTTAAAATAAGAAAAGTAGTCCCCCCCCTCTTAATTTGTCGCTCACTACCAACTCCGGTCATCATGTAGGAAAATCAGAAAACGAATTGAAAAGTGCAAGGATGCACCTACATCTAGTTTATGCTGCAATGGGTATCCACACCCCAGTATCCACAAGTTGAACTAGAACTAATACCAGAGATAAAAAAGTGACTCAAGCAGGCAGCGATGACTTGAGTGTGTTATAATCAGTTAAAACCAAACCTGTAACTTCATCCAAGCAAAGAAATCTCGGACCTGACGCCAACCTTTTTGCTCCTTCAACACCACGCACATCTCTTTGAACGTCAGTTTCGTCACAAACCCACTCATAACCTCCCTCATATCGTATGACCCCTCCTTCCTCCCGGACAAGCTTCGGACAAGGCGAATGGCCGCCACCACGTGCTTCCCGTACAGATGTCCCGCTCTGTCGTCCTGAAGCCACTGATCCATCTGCTGCGGGGTCCTCCTGATCCACTTGGGGGTCTGGGCGAGGGACCCCTGGTGCTTCCTCAGCAGACTCAGGTACCTGGCCTTCTCCTTGATAATGCGACGGGCGTTGTCGTCCGAGAGCGGCTTCTTCTGGTTCTTCTTGAAGGGTCTGGGCCCGGAACCGGGATTCCCGTCGCTGAGTGTCCATGGGTCGGAGGAGATGGAGCAGAAGACTGCCGGTCTTCTAGTGTCTCTCGGGCCCGGGCGGGAGATGGAGCTTTTGCAGCTCTGGGGAGTGGGAAGGAGGGGCGAAGAAAGGAATTGGGTGCGGAGAGACTCCATTGCTTTGGGTTGTGACTAGAGGACGACATGATGGGTGCTCGGAGAAGGATGAGTCTCCCTTGGCGCCATTGGACTGCTGATTGTTTTTTTCTGCGCAAGAGGTCAACTGGTTTGCGGTCCGGAATCAGGGTCCGCCAGTAAACATGATCGGACTTGTGGACAGGATCCGGTTAATGGACCCGATATCACAGCAAAGCCCTGTATGGAAGGCCCGCCTTGATCGACTCCAAAATTCTTTGTTTTAGCTTTCTTGTTGGGCAGTTGCAACATTACTTAACTTCAAGTATTATCAATATAGAGATATGAAAATAATTAATAGATAGTGATTGAAAATAGGCAAAAAATGGTATTTCATTACAAAATACAAGTGCTTATAGATATAAGTATATATTTCTTATTGGAGAATATACAAAAGATGTAAGTATGTATTTTCACAGGGAGAGGATATAGTGACAAATGGATGGTGGTGATTACAAAGAGAAGGGAGTCCAGAATTGTTATTGTGGTAAGGAAGGAAGTGTCCTTAATAGTCATCGACAAACTCATGGTGGAGGTAGAACCATGAGTTTGGAGCGTAACTACTGAAACCGCTCAATGGAGAGAGGCTTGGTGAGGACATCGGCCACCTACTGAGCGGAGGAAGTATGCTGGACATCAAGCTTGCCGGCTAAAACCTGCTCCCAAATATAGTGATGATCAAGTTCGATGTGCTTGGTTTGGGCGTGGAACACCGGGTTCGCTGAGAAAGAGATAGCGGACTTGTTGTCACAGCATATGATGGGGGTGGAGGGGAGGGACACTCCAAGGAAGGTGAGGACCATGCGGGCCCAAGTAATCTCAGTGGCTGTGCTGGAGAGAGCTCGATACTCGGCTTCGGTAGAGGAGCAGGCCATTGTGTCTTGCTTCTTGGACTTCTAGAGAATGGGGTTGGGACCGAGGTAGAGGCAGTAACCTGAAATGGACCGGCGATCAATGGGGTCACCTGCCCAATTGGAGTCGGAGAAGGCATAGAGGGCAAAATTATCAGGTCAAAGGAGGAGCCATGAGCGAAGGTACCTTTGAGGTAGCAATGGATTTTTTTAATGGCCATATAGTGAGAGGTGGAGGGGTTGTGCATATGTTGGCAAACAAAGTTGACGACATAGGCGAGGTCAGGACGGGTGGAGGTGAGGTATTGTAAGACACCAATAATGCTTTTGTAGTGAGAGGGGTTAGGAAAGGGTGGGTTGTGGGGATCGAGGGGGGGCATTTGTATGTGGTGGGGTCGGGGAAGCTTTACATTGGGACATAAAGGCACTGGCAAGGATATCAAGTGCATATTGGGGTTGGGACAGGAATAGGTCATTGGTGGTACGGGTAACTTCAATGTCAAGGAAGTGATAGAGGTCGTCAAGGTCTTTAATGGCAAAGGTGGAGCTTAGGAGGGAAATGACTTGGTGGATGTAGGGGGGATGGTTACCGGTGATGAGGATATCATCGACATATAGGATAAGGATGGTGATGTCAGAGCCTTGGGTGTGAAGAAAAATGGAAGTATTAGCATGACAAGAGATAAAGCCAAGGGAGAGAAGGTAGGTGGAGAGGCGAAGGTACCAAACACAAGGGGCATGTTTAAGGCCATAAAGGGCTTTGTGGAAGTGACAAACATGGTTGGGCCGAGTGACGTCATGGTAGCTAAGAGGTTGTTTCATGTAGAGTTCTTCGGAGATAGTGTTGTAAAGGAAGGCATTGGAGACGTCGAGTTGCTTGATGGGCCAAGAGCAGTGACAGCGAGGCTTAAAACAATTTGAACCATATAAGGTTTGACCACGGGGCTAAATGTTTCATTGTAGTTAAGTCCTTCCTCTTGATGGAACCCTTTGGGAACAAGGCGGGCCTTGTAGCGAGAGATAGTCTTGTTGTCATCACGCTTGACTTTGTAAGTCCAGCGGCAACCAATGACAGTGGAGGAGGGCGGGGGAACCACTAAGCTCCAAGTACCTTATTTGTGGAGGGCTTTAATCTTCTCATCTATAGCGGCACACTATTCGGGAATGGAGGAAGCAATTTTGAAGGAAGAGGGTTTGGTTTGAGGTGGAGAGAGAGTGAGGAGGGAGAAAGGGACACGAGGACATACGATCCTAGCTTTGCTATGAGTGATCATTGGGTGGGGGGAGGGGTGTCGGGAGAGGAGTGGGGCGGGGAGAGGAGTGGGGCAGGGAGAGGAAGGGGAGAAGGAGGTGAGTTAGAAGTGGAGGGAAGGGAGGGGGTGTTGTTGTGGGGGTGGGTGGGAGTAGGGGTAGGGATGGGGGGAGAGGAGGGAGTGATGGAAATAGGAAGGGAGAGAGTGGTGGGGTCATGGTAAGGGAACTCATCTTTGCGAAAGCGGATGTGGCAGGAGGTGTAGACATTATAGGAGATGGGATCAAGGCAATGGAATCCTTTGGTGTTAGGGCAATAATTGAGAAAATGCATGGGATGGCCCAGGGAGAGAGTTTATAGGAGGAGTAGGGGTGGGTCCAAAGGAAGTAGCGATAACTGAAGGCTTTGAGGCGGGAGTAGTCGGGGGGGTGTGGAAGAGGAGTTTGTAGGGAGAGAAGTTTTGTAGGGAGGGAGAGGGTAGGCGGTTGATAAGATAGATGGCGGTGCAAGTAGCATCCACCCAATAGGAGAGAGGCATGTGGGTGTGGGAGAGGAGGGCGAGGGTAGTTTCGATGATGTGCCGGTGTTTTCTTTTGGAAACTCCATTTTGCTCGGGGGTATGAGGGCAAGAGGTTTGGTGGGAAATGCTATGAGAGGAGAGGTAGGAATATAGGTGGTGGTTGAGGCATTCACTGCCATTGTCAATGCGGAGGGTGGTGCGGGTGTGGTGGAGGGTCCATTCGGCCATGACATGGAATACGCAGAAGCATTCGGTTTCATTGGATTTAAGTTTGAGGGGGTAGAGCCAAGTGTAACGGGAGAAGTTATTGACGAAAATCACATAATAACGAAAGCCGAAAAAGGATGTGACTGGAGAGGGACTCCAAACATCCGAGTAAATGAGCTCAAGAGGGTGTGAAGAGCACTTCGGGGAGGGTGAGAAGGGGAGTTTGTGCACTTTACTAGTGAGACAACTATTACAATCTAAGGATGATATTTTAGAGGCAACAAAATAGAAGCAACTAAATTAAACATAGTAGACAACGGATGTCTGAGCTGATGATGCCAAAGGCAGGAGGAGGTAGAGGCAAGTAGGGCGATGGGAGATGCGGTAAGGGCAGAGGACACTAGATAGACACCATGTTGGCACGGTCCTCGAAAAAGTATGCACCGAGAGCTAGTGTCCTGGATTGTAACATGAGAGACATCAAAGGTTAGTGAACAATTATTATCAAGAGTGAGTTTATGAATGGAGAGAAGATTATGAGAGATAGATAGAGTATATAAGACATTGCGAAGAGAAAGGGTAGAGGGGCCAAGATGGAGGGTGGTGTGACCCATAAAGGAGATGCGTAAAGCTGCCCTGTTCCCGATGTTGATGTGGTTGGACATCGAGTGAGGCACATGGAAGGAGAGGTTACCCTAATCCGTTGTCACGTAGTCTAAGGCACCACTATCAAGGAGCCACTCCGTGGGAGTTGCCGAGGAGGAGGTGCCGGCAGAGAGGGCCAGAGCACCAGAGGGCGAGCCCCCATAGCCAGAATAGCATTCCCAACACATTTTGGCAGAGTGGTTGGTCCCACCGAAAATCTGGTAAGGGGGTTGGGGACCACAGCTGCGAGGACTGGAGCGCCAACATCCACGAGGAGAGCCACTGCGTGGCCCAACGGCCAGCAGCGGTGGGGAGAAGGCCCCGGGCAGCCCCTCCCCCATATGGGGTAGCAAGTGAAAGTCGGGCCCCCGACAAGGGGGGCAGGAGTCAGGCCGCCAAGGGGAGCCGTTGGGAGGCCATAGGGAGAGGCGGAAGGCAGCCCACGAGGGCCAGGGCGGTGGGGGGAGGGGCCAGAGGTAGGGGCCCATAGCTAGCCGAAAGAGAGGGATTCTATGAGTGGAGAGCAGTCAGGGCCATCGCCAGGGGTTGGCCTACAGTGGGGGTGGCAGGGCGCAAGAGAGTGTGGCTTCATCAGCAAGGAGAAGCGTCCAAAGTTCTGGGAGAGGAATGGTAACACTGTGAGCACAGACGATAGCGGAGAAGACAAAGTATGTGCCGGAGAGACCATTTAATGTCTTATGAAAGAGGACAAGGTCTGAGACGGGAGCCCCAACGGCGGCAAGTTGATCCGCATAGGCTTTAAGGCTGTCGGGATATGCGGTCATAGTGCCATTGCCTTGGATGTGGGCTGCAAGATGTTCTTTCACATTGAGGATGTGAGCCGGGGAGGTAGAGAGGAAGTGATCTTTGGTTGCGGCCCAAAGGGTAGCGGCGTACTCAAGGCAATGAAGTAGCTAAGTGAGGAAGGGGAGATGGTGGCACGAACGGCAGTGAGGAGTACCCGATCAATGCAGCTCCATTGGGCAGCGGTAGGGCGGGCAGCAACGTCGCTAGTGGCTAGGCATGGGGTGGGGCCATCAAGGAACCTCATGACTCCATAACCCTCAAGGAGGTCGTGAACTTGAATCTGCCAAATGAGGAAGGTGTTGGAGTCACAACGTACGGTGACAAGTTGAGGGAGATGAGAGTTGAGGAAGCGAACCACTGCCAGCACAGGAGTAAAGAGATCATCTATTGTCTTGGAGGAGGGTGGGGAAGAGGGAGAGTCAGGAGTTAGACCAGACATGGTCATAGAGTGGCTAGGAGACACCATGAGGAGGGACTGGGAGAAGCTGTGTTGGGGCCTGGAAAAGGGGAAGTCTTTCTGGAAGAAGGGGGCAGGTCTGGGCGGCTGGAAAAGGGGAAGTCTTTCTAGAATAAGGGGGCAGCTCTGGGTGGCTGGAAAAGGGGAAGTCTTTTTGGAAAGGGGACTGTGGAGACGATGGGCCAGGGCCAGGACGGTGTTGTGCCGATGGGACTGGATGGGATTGGAGTGGATCAGGCGGGGTGGCACTGAATCGGAGTAGATTTGGATAGGGCGACACTGAGGAGGAAAGAGGGTCGGCGATTAGACTGGAGCAAATCCAAAGGACATTTGAAGCAGGACGAGCAATGATCCAATTACGTGGATTTGGAGTGGGAGGGGGCGAACAGAGTAGGAGGTCAACGAGCATAGCAAGAGGCAGATTCGGTGGGAGGGGAGACCGGCGAGTGGGGCTAGATGAGGGCTAGAGCATGAGGGTAGAGGGTCGATCCAGAGGGAGGGCAAGGCACCAACAATAAGGGGAGTCCTGTGGCAAGGAGAGCACAAGACAAGGGAAGGGGGGTTGGCCGACAAGAGGGATGACTGGCGAACTAATAAAGGTGTCGGTCTTGAGGGAGGGCGCCAGAGAGTTCACCGGATGATAGAGCTTGCCGACGAACAATTACTAGAAACAAAAAAGGGGATCAAGCCATTGGGTAGAAAGGCTTTGATACCATGAAAACAGGTAAAATATGGTATTTTATTACAAAATACAACTATTTATAAATACAAGTATATATTTTCTATTAAAGAATACACAAAAAATATAAACATATATTTTCACAAAAAGAGGATATAGTAACAAATAGATAATGGTGATTACAAAGAGCAGAATCCAGAACTGCCGTTGTGGCAAGGGAGGAGGTGTGTAAAAGAAAATAAAGTATACACATCATTTTCCATAATCCATAATTAAATGGCTGAGTTTATCATCATGAGAAAGTAAATTCACAATGTTTCAGACAATACGATTTTCAAACGATAAAAAAAAACAGGCGCATATCATCAGCATCATAATTGTTGCTGCATCGTTCTTCTATCAATTTGAATGATCATGTTTTTTTATCCTTTTCGATTATGGAGAATGATAGCTTTTGCAATTTTGATGAATGAAATGGAAATTACAAGAGATAAAATTTAAGATACAATCCGCCAGGAATGAAAACTCTGCCACAACAGAGAATCAACATCATCCCATGCTCATCTACTTGGAAGAAACCAAATGGTAAATGGTATGCTTCATTTTCATTGACAAATGCGGGCATTCCTACTCGAATTGGATAGACGAAATGCCGGTCGAGATTTCCTTTGTTCGTGGATCACCACTTTCTAAGGAAACACCTCGTGCATCTTCTCTCACAAGCATGGGTAGAACATCAAGAGAACTCCAAGATTGCATTAAATTGTAGTTGGAGTTCCCCAAAGTAACAGCAAATACTGCATCAAAGCCCCCTGCTCCAGGAACTCCAGCCAAAAGAACTCCTTCCATATTCATAGTAGCATCCAGAAGCCTTGTTTGAGATTCCGGTTCTATCTGAAATAAAATGAATTTGAAAAGCTATATAAAATTGTGGAACTCCTAACTTCTTGGACCAGGTTTAACATAAAAGAGCATAATCACAACCAAGTAACTTTCATCATTTAAACCTCTTAGATAACTGTATTGACTGTTGAAGAAGCCTCTTATTTTCCATAGATGAGGATTTCATAGGTAAAAACTAAACAAAGCACAATCAGTGAGCATCTTTGAAAAAACTACATACCGGAACTCCAGCTGCCTCACCCATCAGTCTCAGGAGAGATCTTATCTCAAGCATTGCATCTCGTGCTCCCAGCAAAGATTGTACAACAGCTTCATGGCATTGATTCTTAACTATGCTCATCCACTAGATATCAAAGTTTCGACACATTAGCAAGGATGCTTATTGTTTTTTATTTCTCTTAGAGCAAAAGAACACAAGCACTGATGGTCATCAATCTAGAGAAGATGCATAAAAGACAGTTTTGAAAGCATAAACTGCCATACTTAATTTCAACTTTGAATGAAAGGGAAACATCCAAAGAAAACGAGAGGGAATTATATAGGACTTAGTTACCATCATCCTCACCACTTTTTTTCCAACTATATGGGATAAGTAACAAGAATACACTCTGTCATAAGTCGTTTCTCAATTAGTCAATACCTCCGCCCACTAATGTGATTTGCATCATTTACAACGCGCTTCTACCCCGGTGGGGAGGTCAGTCAACAATTTTGTTGCTGGAAGAGGTCTCCTGTTGCTACATATTCAAACTGATAATAAAGAAAAGGTTAACAATATACCTTCTCATAATGAAGGCTACTGCAGCTGTCAACAACAAATTTGTATGTCTCCCACTGCTCTGCCAATTTATGCAACATTCTGAGTTGTATCTCAAGCTTAGAATTCGCCTTCCCAAGGTTTTTACAAATTTCTTGAGACCGTTGAGGATCAGATCTCTGCCACTGTTTCACAGAACCAACCATTGATGGTGTGGATGACCCTCCAGTTCCAGGTTCTCCTAGCATCTGGGAGGAGAGTAGAAAATACCACAACAGTTGTTAATAATGTCTTATCAATATGTCCATTTCACATTCATACCAGAGAGTAATTGCATATTAATCTGATCCAAAAGTTGAAGATCCTACACTTAATCAAAATGTGATAAGATGGGCAGATGGTCAAAATTCTTGCCCATAGAGGCTATCTTGCACAAATGTTCAAATTCAAACAGTATTTTGCCACAAATCTCTGTTCTGGTTTCACATTAAAAGGGTCACAAATGAAGCAGTGGTGCACTTCGCAAATATAGAAGTTTACAGAGGTTCTATAATGGTGATTCGTAGCTCAATTTAGGTCTTGTTCTCTTCTTTTAAACCCAATTGTACTTGTGTCATCATATGCCTTTTTGTCTATTTTGACTCTAACTAATCCCCTTTCTTCATGTAATGTTTCAATGTACACAGCTTAATAATCAAGAATAATCATCCGACATCTAGGAAGTTAATAGCAACTCACAAGGGTCATCAACGGAGGCAATGAAAAATGAACTTTCTCATAATCCCATTTCCCTTCCAAAACACCAGCAACAGTAGCTTGTAACAGTCTTCTATTTGCTTCAACCTGCAGCTCCCTCAAAAATATAATTTTTTATCATTTCTAAGAACGTCCTAAATAGGAAACCATAGAGGGAGAAAAACAAGAAAATTCGAATGAGATGTGTCAATTATGTACTTCTATCTAAAGGTAGAGAAAATATTTTGGTCCTTCCAAGTGAGAAAAAGGACAATGTAAGTTTCATAAATAATTTCCCAATTTTGTGAAATCTTAAATACAGATTGCCTTGCATTTCCAAGGCATAAAAAGATATTAAACTGTTAAAGCAAGCAGAACTGCTCCTTTTACCAGGATTGACACAATGCTTAAACACTATTGCTAATAGTTATAACAGTGCGTGATCTGTATCAAAAAATGAGTGTAACCTACAAAAGTAAAGAACACAATTTGCAAACTCAACAACATAATCACATCTAAAAATGTGTATCTGACCATTACATACATCAGCATTATGTTAGTCACAATAGATGAAGATTTAAATCAAGAAGCACAAAAAAATTCCACAACTGAAAAAAGTTTGCCAAAAGTTCCATAAGTCATGTCACATAACAATGGGTAGGCCAAAACCATGATCTACCTAAGACAACCATTCTTGATTTACCTATTGGTAAGTACTATGAAGCTACCACTTGGACATATCATTATTTATACATGTGTGTGTGTGTGGGTGTGGGTGAGAGAGAGAGAGAGAACCTGAGCAGATGAAAGTATCTCAGGAGAGAACCGGATATAACGTTGACTACCATAGACAGCAGCACTGACATCAAAACCACTGCCAACTTTGCCTTGTGCAACACAGTGAGCACTTTGAGCAACAATATGTATTAAGTCAAGATCTGAACTGTTAACCTTTGCCACTTGTTCACCTTCAGTAGAAATAGGAAGGTTAACAACACCAAGGTAGTGAAGTACAGCTCCCACCACAGCTGTGGTCATCGCTGCTGATGATCCTAGTCCAGTCTTTGCAACCTCTGGTTTGCACTTCTTTCTATTGTCTGCTCTATTAGACTCATTGGAGTTAAATGTTATCGGTGAAAATAGTGGAAGTGATGCCAAGGCTTCTGTTGTTAAGGGAAGTCCAAGTGCTTCAATCTGTTAAATACATAATTAAAAATCTATATGCATATTACAATGAAACAAATTACATAAAAAACAAAGAAAAGCTTAAACTCGTAAAAGTGAAAAAATTATGGAAGAAAACCAAAACAACAAGGTCAAATGTTTATTTGTATAGAATGTCCACCTGTTCTCGATAAGAATAGAAATCATTGGATCCCAAGATTGTGATATCAAGACCTGCAAGGCTAAAGCATGGTATTTAATATTCAAGATTTTACTAACTATTTTATTTATCGTTGTGTTATTGGTTATCTCAAATTGATAGGCTAAATGCATAAGACCATACTGCTTACAAAAAGAAATATGTAGAATAATTTAATTGCAATACCTTGCAACAGACGTTTGTGCAATGCATCCCTCTCACCCTCACCCCTATGCATTATCAGAGCTGTTGCTATTGCATACTGCAAAGCTTGCTCCACAAAGGGGTTGGAAAGGTCCCTGATATCGAGCCAAAACAACCATTAGAGTGTCACCACCATATCAGTTTTACACTTTCCATAGAAAAGTGAACATTAATCCAAGTTAAGATTAATATTGAAGTAAATGCAATCACATTAACAAATCCCTAGAGATCCAGACACGACGAGGTTAATAACTGACAAAGGGAAACTATGCTTGCATACATAGTTAAGTTTAACTTTAAAAAAAGTCGGCAATTATTAACACATTTCAAATAACACATCCACAAGCTTCTCTCACATGTCAAAGCAGAGTAAAGAAAGCACAGCAATAAGGGAGTGAAAGCTTACCTTGAAGACACATTTTGAAGGATTGATTTGTTCAGAGACAACTTGTAAGAGGTTTCTCTGTAAAGCTGAGGAGACGTAACTCTCACATCTGTCCATGCCTGAACATGATCAGGAGAAAACAAGAAAAGAACATTGGATTAGCTGAGGATAAATAGATGGTAAAACATATCGACCAAACAAGCAAGACAAGATATTATACTTAAGGATAGAAAAAAAAATAAGTAAAAAAATCACTATAAGGGCTAACAAGAATAGAACAGAATATAAAACTAGGAAGAGTTTAAATGATGCTACAGTAATGAATAGAACAAAGGATGAAACTAAGAATAGTTTATATAATGCTAGAGTAATTAATCCAATAATGGTATATCGTCAATCAAAGGAGAGAGAGAGACATCAGTGAAAGAAAAAACGCACCCACACCCAGCTCTCGGGCTTAACAGCATCATAAAGTGGCTTCACAATTGCATAGAAACGAGCTGTTGTACCAAGTACGATTCCCGCATTGGGTCGCTCTAATATCAGATATCCTCCAGTCATCAACACCTTCCCGGGAGCTGACACCGTGCTGACAACAATGTGAAAAACAGCAAAGAGAAAAAAAGTGCAGGTTGAGGCACGATTCTTAAAGAATTGCAATATTTAGGACTTACAAGAAGTACTTTGATCAGATACTGAAAGCGAGCAACTTACACAGCCATTGAAATATGGAGATACTCAAGAAAGCTTGCAATTGGAAAATAAAATGCTCAAGAGAGACGCAATTGGCTTCAATGAGCTGAATAGCATTAGGATTGGCTGATCACCTCGAAAGGAGAAGCAGCAGATTCTCTGCAATCTTGCATGCTGATGATCTATCAGTACAACCACTGTGAGGTGCTATTTTGAGTGAAAATTTTGAATAATGCAATACTCCTAATGAGATTGCATGCAACTCTGTTCTTCCCCGTATTTGGGTCCTTTTAAATTTTCTAACCACCAGATGTTTCAAACACAACCCAAAAACGGGTCTGAAATATGGTAAAACATAGTCTTTTTCTAATTCAGTCACTTTTGCCAGATTGGTTCTTTGAATCAAAGGAGTGGACAACGGGGTAGAGAAGTACCAACCTTGCTACAGATCTAAAACCAAAGAAGACACCTGAACTGGCTGTGATTTCATCAACCTCCACCCTTTCGTCTTCCGAGCTTGAGCATCCGAACAAAAAACGAAGATGAGACTCGACACACAAATTAAAATTCCCAGCACAGACAAGAGGTGGATGAGAGTGAAATCAATCCTATCCAAAAGAAAAGTGACAAAAATTCTTCTTCGCTTTCTTAATTCTGAACACCAACCTCTCCACTATGAAGACTGCCCTGTGGAGATGAGAAATAAAATGAAGCGAAAAACACAAACCTAATAGCAAGAGCAAACAATGCCTCAAGAGGGAGGAAAATGGTGAAATCTTCAAAGTATTCTTATTAGTATCTAAAAGACAAATTGCAAATTCAATGCTGAAGTATCTGAGGAAGTATCTGTGCCACCCAAAAATTTCTTAAAAAATCCTATCCAAAAAATTGCTCCCTGGAAAAACTATCCAATGTCGGAAACTGCCCATGACTGATGCTAGAAAAACAATTACCCTACAAAAAAGATACTTGAAAGACAAAAATCTATTCTTCACGTGTGTCACTAGAAAATCATTTTTAGCATCTGTACATGTTACTTAAGACGCCTCGGGCACAAATATAATAGGTCTTTGAAGCTCACGGCTGTGCAACTTTTGAAAACAAACACAAATATCCGACAAAAAAAGAGCAAAACAGTTACAGCATGTTGCAAAGGACATAGATGATATGTCATCAGTAAAGTTGCTGCAGTCATCAATTATATTCTAAAGTGCCCATATTATGCTAATATGGGTATAAAAATACTATCTACATTTATGATCGAAAGCAAATAGAAAACGTCATGAACATACACAAATTCGCATGCAATTCGACCAACAAAAATCTAGAAAAAAAACGGCTCACAGAAAGTTTACTTCTACTGATCAACTCTCCTTTCGTTTAAAGAAGTTCTTTCAATTTGTACGGATTATGGAGAAGTACAGTCAACTGAAGCTCAAAAATATAGGTTAGATCCCCATTTCTTTCCTGAATCAGTCAGTTCCCAATGTTTGTCCTGCTTAATTAATGCGCCCAAAGGAGTTCACAGCCACAAAAGTAGACGAAACCGAAAAAAACTTTTATCTTTCCAACACGCTTGCAGTTCATGGGCACCAACAATTAGGCGTTGGAAAGAAAAGAACGAAACAAAAGCTAAAATTGAATCGTAATCAAGACTACAGACCGAAGTGACGTACCCTGATGATGAAGACGGCGAAGAAGGGTTGGCTGTCCTTGACGACGACCCCTGGGTAAGTGCTGATAAAAGGGAGTCCTAAAGGGGGCGGCCGGGTGCGTCGAACACAACGGCGAATGGCTATGGGGCAGGCTGCTTGGCCCCGACGGCGTCGGAAGGCGACCTCCCCGGTGTCGGTGGCGGGGACGGACGAGGGCTGGTAGCAGCGATACTAGAGCCGAGGCAGTGCTGGACTTTGAGAAGCTGAAGAATCGACGACAAAAAGGGAGCTGAGTGAATGGGGGAGGGGACGAGAGGAGAGGAGCTGGGATGATGAGGTTAAGAAGCCGGGGTCTGAATTAGACCAAAAGCCGACTTTTAAGTGGCTTTTCAGTAGCTTATTCTGAATTACACCCTAAGATTCAGGGAAGAGGCTGTTGTGGGTGGAAAAGCGCGAATTTGTATTCAACGAAGGAGCGCCAACTTCGTTGCGGCATTTGATTCCGGCCGATGGCCTCTTCTCAGTTCTCACAGCTCTACCTCTCTCCCCTCGATTTCCCTCCATTCCTGTTTTGAGTAGTACATACGCTCGCGTCCTCATTCGCTCACCGCGCTGGGCACACCAATGCGCAGACCCATATTTAGCCGTGTGCGGGTGTGTCCGTGCAGCGAGCGTTGGATTCCTGTATTAAGAAGATAAGTGAGAATGTGTTAGGTTATAACAGTGTTAATTTATATATTAGTGAGGTAATAGAGATTTTTTTAGATTTTAGAAGTGTTAAATTCATGGACTTCTTTTTGAATGAGGCTATATGTATAAATTAGGGTACTTAAGAGATTATTGGGGTACATATAGCCTCATTCTTTTTTTTTTTAGGGGAATTAACTAAAGTAGACTTAAATTTAGTGATATACCTATTCTATAACCTAGTTACCACTATTTACCTAGATACACTTACGAATATACTAACTTCAAAACGTGTGACATGAAAAGACGAGACTACTTTATGCACTTATAAGCCTTTGACCACTTTCAAGAGATACATAGAGAGGTTTATTTATCCATAGAAAAAATCACTGCCTCAGTTTCCTCCTCTATGTTACACTTTATGACTCTACCTCCCAGACAACAACCTCCTCCTCCGGAGCGGCAAAACTCCTCCCCCGTACCCCTTTCTTTTTCATGTGTTGTATCTATGTGTTTGGCTTAATTGAGGTCTTCATTTATATCCATGAAAGTGATGATGCCTCCATCTCTACTCCACTCATCCTCGGGCTCTTAATCTTTCTTTCTATGATGTAACTTCCCAACTACATAAATATAAAAATTGAAAAATTAGAAATGTGTGACATCAAATTGGAAAGTACAAAATTGGTTTGAAGTCATAAAAATTTTACTTTTTTATTTATAACTTTTATTTTAAAAAATTTATAAACATCATTGGCTACATAAAAAGAAGGTGTTTTATTTTATACCTCATCTTCTTCCTCCCTGTCCCTCCTCCCTTTTAAAAAAACTAAAAAATTGACAAAATAAAAAACTAAAAAACTAAGGGCTTGTGTGGGAGACATGGGAAATAACTTTAAGGGGTTGAAAGCATTTGGAAGGCAAATTTTAGACAGAAGGTAATTTTTAGATCAAAGTCATTTCCCACTTTGGGAAAGGTTGTTTTTCCTTTGTATTGGGGAGGAGAGTTTCATTAAAAAATAATTTTTAGGGGTCGTTTGGGTATTGAATTAAGTCAATAGTGAATTAATTCAAAAAATTTACCATCGATTGTGAATTATGTTTGGTAAGATAATTTGTTAGAATAAATTCAAATGTTGCATCAAATCTAATTTTAAAACTTTAAACTAATATAACTCTCTCTCGAACTCGGATATGTACGTTCTTCATACCATTACGATTCTAAATTCAAGCCCTATCAAACAAGATCCCACAAGGGTAGGTAATTTTGAACTTTCAAAGTGGGCCCTACCTATATGGCATATTTTTTGAAACTTATATCGATATGAAAGATAACCGTTGAAAAATAATACAATCTGTAATTTTTAAAACGGGGACTAGGAGACTAAAGGTGATTTAGACCAATTCAGGCTTAAAATGGCATGAATCTAACTTCAATACTGAATTTTTAATTTTGTGCAGCTTCTACACACAAACAAGATTCTAAAAATTCAGTATTGAATTGAGGTTGAATCAATTGAATCTTTTGACGATTCAGTACTCAAACAGCCCCTTACTGAAGGTAGATATTATCGGACACAGTGTGACATAAGTGCCCCCCACCCAGCTCTCCCCACCATTGGCATAACAGTGGCTAGTGAGCAGCGTGGTGGTCAGCCCCTAAGTTCCCTGCATCTCTAGTACTCGATCAGTTGGCGACCGCCCCTTTTAGCTCCTCGGCCTTGTCTGGTACTCGGCAAACAATAGAAGAAAAGAGAGTCATCTCTCAATCAGTCGTCCCCCCCCCTAAGCCCTCTATTTGAAATGCCTACAATCACCATGGTATTCAACAAATAGAGCAACGAATTTGGGTTGAAACGCAAGCAAAACACCTATCCCCTGTTGCTTCCATTGTCAAGAGTCTACTCGGGCTCAGGTATGTGGCTTGCAAAAGTTTTTCATATTTGTTAATGCTGAGTTATCTATTTGATGGGTGGAAGTTTTGGATATAAGTTAATTTCACTTTCTAGCAGATAAATCACTCTAATTCATGAGCCTATTTTAATTAGGGAATGACTGATGAGAAGGTTATTTTTATTGTCACAAAACTGGGATTAGTTGGTTGGTTACATGATAATAGATGTTCATAACACTAGTGGTTTATGCCCTCTGATAAATATCATAGAAAAAATAACTTTTGAAAAAAGAAGAGCAAAGGCTAGTGGTTCATGACAACATTGTTTAATGGCCTCTTCTGTGATAAATCTACATCTTTTGAAAAAAAAATTCTATAACAAAAAAATGTTAATTTTTTTTTTACTCAACTACCCTAACTTTCTCCTTTATTTTCCTCTCCTTACCCTAATACCTGAAGAAAACGGGTTCATAATAATCTGTGAAATTCATTGTTGTCATGATTAGTCATATGTACCTCAATTAAAAAAAAGCTACCTTTAGTCCTCTTATTTTGGATAGGAAAAGCATAGTTTTTCTTATACAAACATTTTAATGAATTAATGTGACGCCGGAAACATTCAGTGTGAGGGGCACTTCCATGTCACCCTCACATTAACATGTAGAAGAGTCTGAATGATATTCCAATTTGATGAATATGACCGATTGCTTTATATTGTTTTAAAGTGAGTAGAGGAGATTGACTATTCAATTAGGGCTTTTGATCTTTCTAATACAAATGTATGCCAATCGCCCTTGCAAAAGCAACGGTAAGAACTTATTGTAATAATTTGAGAACAAACATAACACTAATAAGCTGTAGATTAACATCAAGTCTGGATTTCTCATGTTCTTACACACTTATGTGGAGATTGTGAAGACACTTTAATTAGTAGATAAGTGGTGGAAGAAGTGACATTTGGGTGGCTTAGAGGAGTAGGAACTCTTCTTTGAGACTACAAACCACTTTTCATTTAGGTAATCACCTTCATTCTGATTGATTGTTTCATTAGTCTTTAATTTTTTTTATTTTCATATATAAATTTAGATCCACCTTTCATTTTACCTTAATGCAAATGTGTAATAATGTGCATACTCTGGCCATATCATCTTCATATTATTTCTATATTTTTTATGTGGTACAATGTTTGTATTATCTATGCATAATTATATTTTTTCTGTTGGGTATATTTGTGTATGCATACAATTTTTATTTGTGCAATTAGTATTTATGCTTTAATTTTTCGTTATATGGTTACATCAATTGAAGCTAGGTTTCCACGTTAGCATAGCTTTTTATAAATTGCAATGGCATATTACCCTGGACCTCCTACAATATTCTTCTCTTATTTCAGATAGAATTTCAACATTCTCCTTAGGCAGCTCAAAGCAGGGAGTGGAGACAGAGGGGAGATGATAGCTTCCTTGGTAGTCAGCGAAAAAATGCAATTTTCTTTTAGGTGAGGTGCTTCCGCAATAATGTAGATGATGACTTTCTTGGTAGTCAGTGAGAAAGATGCTCTCCACAACCCTCTTTGCATCACTGGCCAAGCAAGCCACTCTCCCCTCTCGCACTGGGCAAGTAGGCAATTTGATGGCTCCTCATATTGGATGAATGTTTGAGATCATTTCATCAAGGTTAGAATTGTCTTTTTACATGTGTAAATCAATTTTCTCAGTTGGGCATCCAAACGTATAAACTGTATAGAAAATATTTTTCAAATTTGACAATGCAAACATCATTGATTTTTGCTTTTCTTTCCCAAAAGGAATTCAAAGAAAAATCAATTTGCTTTCTACTTGAAAGTGTTAGCCAAACAAGCCCTAAAAACTAAAATACTAGAACTTTATGAACTACATACTAACCATTTAAGGTTTTTTATGTAAGCAATGACTTCTGATAGTGGGCGTCAATTAGAAGCTTTATTTCTTTTATAGAAATGCGGACTTAAAATAATTAAAAAAATGAGATATGTATCATTGAGCCTAAAAATATATAATAAAAGAATATGAGAATGTGGGCAAGTGTTTAGGTTTTTATGGCACGGAATATGCATACCGTTAACAAGCAAGCAGTAGTTATCACGCTCTTCCTAATCCACATCGAAAAACATGATAATTGGTGCTTGCTCTTCAATATTCCAATTTCTAGTTCCAGTTTTCTATTTGTTCAAATTTTTAGTTTTTGTAAGAGGGAGGAGGAGGAGGATAAAGAGGATGCATAGAATAAGGGGTTGAGGCACTTGAGGAGGAGGAGGAAGAGTTTTGTACTTTTATAGTTTCTAAGTTTTGCAATTTTACAATTTTTAAGTTTTTGAGTTTTACAATTTATAGTTTTTCAACTCAGAATTAAATCAAAATAAAAGTCATTATTCTTTTTAAATAGCTAATGATATTTATGGGTTTATTTTTAAGATAAGAACTTAAAATAAAAAAATAAATGGCATCAATGCCATGAATCAACGTGGATTGGCTCCATTTAGGTCCCCCAATACACATGGACCAATGGGTAGCTGGGTAGAGAGAATATTCAAACGAATTGATAAAGGTCTATGACCCATTGATTGGAACAATCTCTTACCCACAACTTGTATGAACAAATTGATAAAGGTCTATGATCCATTGATTAGAACAATCTATTTCCACAACTCGTCTGAACGAATTAATAAAGGTCTATGATCCATTGATTGTAACAATCTATTTCCCGCAACTCATATTTATCACCAACCCATTGTTTTCTCTAATCATTGCTCCATTCTCGTTGAGACCCATCCAATCAATTTTAAGAACTTAAGGAAACAATTTAAGTTTGGAAAAATGTGGCTTGAAGTACAAGATTATTATGATATTATCAATGAGGTCAAGAACCCTGATCTCCCATACTCCATCTCCTTCAATATAATTTTGAAACATGAGCAACTTACTATTAATGTAAGATCCCTCATCTTGAACTGGTTTATTTTAATGATTATTTATCAGCTATCGTGTTGTTTAAGCGTTTTCTAATTAAATTCAATGATTTTTAAAAATAAATAGATTTTTGAATGTTTTAATCAAAACCAACTTCACAATTATTAGTTTTACGTGATTTTGGGTCAAACATGAATTTTTTTGAATTTTTACCAATTGTTTTAAAATTAGGGTTTGGCAGGACCCCCTTTGTAGGCTCCACTAACAAAATTGGGATTTTTAGACCAAAACTCCCCAGATATCAATGGAAGATTCTATAAAAAATTTAGAATTTTTCTAAACCTTATTTTGGGCTAAATTGCCAAATTTTCTAATTTTAGTTAAAAACTTTATTTTTGCCCCACATTTCTATTAAGTATAGCCCAACCCCTCCTATAAAAGGAAAGGGCTATGCCATTTCCCATTTGGGAATAGGCTTAGCCAGGAAATTTAGATTTGGAGCCTAATCCCCGATTAGGCCCAGAAAGGAAACGATTAGAGGTGAGTTTAGCTTAATCTTAGCTTAATTTCTAGGTTTTTCTTAAACTCTTTTTAATATTGACTTCCCCCATCATTTCAATCCATTTTGAAAGTATAAAACTATTGTTTTACCTCTCTTCTTCAAGTTAAAATCTCGTTTTTAGGCTTCTAAAACCCTAGATCTAATGTTTACTTTTTATTTTTTAAAGCTAAATCGAGATTAGTTATATGTTAACTTAAAATCGTATTTTTGGAAGGTGTTGAAGGAGATTGAAGGTTTATTCCGACCCAAATCAACAAGGAAAGGTAATGAGTTCTTCAATCTCAGATTTGGGTGGTAAAAATCTAATTTTTCATGATTTTTTTGAATGAGATTTGCTTGATTAGGACTCTAATGGTGGGTTTAATAAATGCTAATCTTTTACTTCGATTTCTTAGGATTTTGTTTTAGAATGGTTTAGATTAGTGTTCTAGAAAGTTTGATGAGTTTTTGATAGTGTTTGATACTATAGGTGGAATGCTAAAATTCTTGTTATTAGAATATGTTCTAGGAGGGATGTTATATGGAAAATGGTAATATGTGCTCTTATAATGGGGATGATTTATGGGTAATGGACGTGATCATGTTGTGGCTTAATGTGTAGAAAAATCATGTTCGTGGGAGTGAATGTTCGATTTCACATGGATGGATTTAAGTTTTATGATGAATTTTGCTTTGATTTCAGTTGAGAATCATTGTTTTGAATGTGTTTAAGCATGCGTATATTGTCTTGAGTTTTTGTCAAGCATTGGTTATGTGCTTAGATATGCTTGAACGCACACAGATATGGGGAATCTACTATGAAATTGTAGTTAATTATGCTTTGATTATGATGCATGAGGGGGCTAATTGGGAGCACGTTCCATGGGTTGGAACCCACGTAGGTCTTGCTCACGGATGTATTATGCTATCATGCATCATAGGTTGGTATTCATGAATGAAGTTTACCAATGTTTAACCGTAATTAATCGATTGTATGCAATGGTTGAGATTGCGTGTCAGATTAATCGCTCGGTGAATTAATCGGACCTTGGTTGGTCCGAAAGGACATGTTTTCGATTTAAGTTCCTGTGTAGAACATGTATACTCCCCGGGTTGAGTCGAGTAAAATTAAGTTATGTGAGGATGAGTTGTATATTTGTCTTGTAGTTGAGATTTATTGAGATAGTCACATCTGGACACTAAGCACCCAGAGTGGTATGCCTTCGGCACTGGCTACCACATGTTTTAGGTTCCTTATGTGGGAATTTGGACTCTCGTCACCATAGAGATGTCCTTGGTGAACACCCTACTCTAGGTTCCCTATGTTGGAATTTGGATGTTCTTAGCCAGAATCGTCTTTAGCGAGCAAACCTTGTGACACCCCGACCCGGAAACTGACCCGGGCCAGTCCGAACACAATGAAAACCAAACCCAAAACCTAGAGCGGCACACTCTGAGTGCAAGAGTCTTCTTGTTCCTTTACGTGCTTCGGAACTTTAGCGCATCATTGCACGTAGGCAAGAACTGGCCTAATTATATAGCTAATTCGGACCGGGCCAACGTTGCCTTGCCGTTGGTTGCCTACATACATATCGGATAACATCCATGATGTTACTCTAATACGATCAGATCCGGATGTAGTTCTGCCTATTGGCTACTACATACAACTGGCATACCAAAAACACATACATATAAAATACGTATCTCTGAATATTTAATCGGAGTTATACAAAAACCCGATAAAACACCGGCAACACACATCTCGCTCTATCATAGAGACGAGCACCACATGACCACCACAACATGTCTCGCTCTATTTCAGAGCAGATACATCACATTCACATGTCTCGCTCCATCACTGAGCTGAGACCAAACACACACCACACGTCTCGCTCTATCGTAGAGTGAGACAACACACATCATAGCATAAAAAGCACACATCATGACATATAAGCACATATCATGGCATATAAGCATAACAAGCATATGGATCATAGCATAGCACACATCATAACTAGCACATGTCGTTCTATAATTAAAATAGGAGGTAAGAAACTCTTACTCCCCTGATGTCTCACGAGGTAGCGGTATTCGGGATGCACGTTTCTGGGCGTCCTCCCCTTCATATCCGGAGACAGCAGACAGAGCCTCCTCTAGCCTCCATATATTCATTGCCTTGCACCGAAAGACAACCCAACCAACTCTCCCCTTTCCCGGAGACTTCTCATTTTCTGTGCTCGTGGGTGGCAGACAAAGCCTCCCCTACTCGGGGTGTTCCTCACACATCGTGGCCCTTTAGTGGAGAATGAAGCCTCCACTACTTCGGACCACTTCTCTTGATTTGGCCTGGTAACCGAGGATGAAGCCTCCTCTCTCACCGGACCATCTCTCTCTCTCTCACACTCTCGGGGCAGGAGGGTGGCGGATAGAGCCTCCTCTTGCCCCGGGTTGTTCCTCCCTTTTAAGAGTGCCAACTCGAGGAATGGACCATGCTATTATGTAGATCACCCTCGAATTAGCTAGGAACGCCTCAAGAACGGAAGAAAACGGACACCGAACGAATCGGAAAACTCCCCCCGGAAAATGAAACGGAATTGGTATTTATAGGGGAGAAGCCGAGAGCGTACGAAATGCTTTTGGAGCTGTGCACGCCACGCATCACATGCCTATGCGGCGTGCGATGTGCTAGCCGTGCGCGGCTGCGCTGCACGCTCGCAGGGCGCGGTTGCGCCCCACGACGCGCAGCTCCTACACGTCACGCAGGAGCTGGCCCGCGACGCTAGCACCGTCTAGCATACGCTCAGACACCCGCGCGGGCCCGCAAGCCCCCCGCCACTCGGCACCGCACCGCGCATCAGGCGGTGCGGCTAACGCCAGTCGGGCATCACGATGACGCCAGCTATTTCGTCCTTTTCTGATTATTTTTCCATATTATTTTAATCTAAAAATATCTAAACTTTAACACGCGATATCTTCTTACCCCGAAGTCGGAATCGTGCGTTCTTAGTACCGATGGACTCGTGTCAATGAGCCCTTTGAAACAAGACCACACATGGGTAGGTAATCCCACTCTTTTTGAGTGGGCCCCGCCCATGCGGCACACTTCTTGAGGCCGTAGCTTTCGCTCTTAGCCTCCATTTTGTGTGTTCTTTGATTCGGTACACTCGTTACTACGAGCTCTACCCAGATACAGGGATTTCACCTAATGAAACCCCCTAACACTAATCTCAAATTACCGAATTACCTTTAATCCACCCGGGTTAAGCGTAACCGGAAAACGGGTCATTACAAACCTGCTCTAGGTTCCCTATGTGGAAATTTGGACTTTCCGTGTGGATTATCCTTGGCAAGAAGAGGGGCTGACTACCCCTATATCTTTGTTTTCTTATGGAATTCGAACAATGTCCAGAGCGGGCAATGCCCTAGGTTTCTTGTTAGGAAATCAGACTATGTTCAGCCTTTGTGGCAATACTTGTGTTTACTCCTTAATGGAGGCATTCACCATTTGTATTGATGCATGTTTATTATGAATGTTATGCATGATTGTGTATCATGTATTTGATACGCTTGTCGTGCAAGGTGAATAAGGTTGATGTGATATGAATACATAATCAGAAATTGTGTGATTGAGACACTATTATGCAAGTTGATGTGATATAAATGCATGATCAGAAAGTGTATGAATGAGACACTATTATGTAGGGTTATGTGATATGAATGCATGATCAGAAAGTGTGTGAATGAGACACTATTATGCAGGTTTCTGTGATATGATTGCATAATCAGAAAAGGGTGTGAAATACGCTTCTTATGTGATTTATGAGATTATCATGTTTGAATTGAATAGATATGAACAAATACCTATGTGGGATGCATGTTAGGTTATAACTTGAATATTTATGACTTTACTTGATAGGTATGTCTTATGAAAGCTAGTTCTTACGTTTATGGTTAAATAGGGGTTTTAGCTAGTAAATGATCAAAAAGTGGTATAACATGTTAATTTTGGATTTAAATTGCTATATTGTCATGTCGTCGTATTTTTTAATTATTATAATTGTATTCAAAATCATTATTGAGTTTTATACTCACCCCACTTTCCTCGTTTTGTTTTGGGGCTGCATGATGTAACATGCAATCAGACAGGATCCTCTTTATGAAGAAAGGTTGGGGAAAGCTTGGGAGTAGGAGTGGAGGCCACTAAATTTTACATCTCTCTTATTATTTTGTTATTATGTTAGAACCCTTGTGGAGTGGTTTTTGTTTTAGACTTGTGATTTATTATATCTTTAGATTTGTTTGAGACCTTGTTTTGAGTTAAGTGTGTTGGCTATAGATTATTAGTATGTGGGTTTGAGATTTGTGGTTTAATTTTGAGTTTAAGTAATTCTTTTTGTTCAACCTATTTACTCTTGTTTAAAGTAGTGAGTAACTTCGTTAATTAGACCACTCGTGGTAAGGGCATAAGTCTTTCACTATTTCTTTAACCATTTTCAATACTGTTGCCCCCGTACATTGGACCGGCCCTTGGATCGGGTTCAGGTCGGGTCAGGCAGTGCCGAGGCATGACAACTAAGCTCAAGAGATGGAATAAAGAGAATTTTGGTGATGTTAATAAAAAACCTAAACAACTATTTCATGAAATGGAGTTGCAATATTTGTTAGAGAAGTAGTATTAGAGGAAAAACTTATCCCTTAGGGCTCTTAAAATAATAGGAGATGTTATGGAACCAAAAGTCTGGGATCAATTGGATTGCTGATGGTTATCTAAATACAAAATTTTCCCATAAAACCACATTCAAAGGTACAAAAGAAATGCTATCACTGAGATACTTGATCCTATGGACTAGAGTGTAGTGGTCCAAAAAGAAATGTCTTCTTTTAGCATCATGGTTTGAAGTCCCGCATACTCCCTCTGTTCCATATTAATAGCTACATTTGAAAAAATGGTGGTTTTTATTGAATAGTGAAACGGACATCTAAGAGAAGGAAAAATAAGCTTATAATACTATGTTTTAAGTACCCAATCATTTAAATTTAACAAAATGGAGCTATTAATATAAAACAAAAAATTTTCCCAAATGGAACTATTAATTTAGGATGGAGGGAATATAATAATTGAGGGAGATTATGTAGTTATAATTAACATCTTGAATGGCTTGTTTAAGTCAACCCCTTGGACAATCTTGAATATTATCAAGACATTAAAAGTCTGCTTGTTAACTTTGCATCGATCTTCTTCCACCATGTTAATAAGGGAAGTAGTGTCATAGACAAATTGGCTAATGATGTTTGTAATATTGGGTTATGTTATTGTAAGGTCCCTGATTTTTCTATAATTTTTTATGATTTTTTTGCTATTTTTTTGGTCATTTTCGGCGGGAAAATGTGATGCTATGACATATCCATATTTATGTATATATACCCCATATTTATACCTGTAGAGTCGGGTGTGGGGCTTAGTCGTGGGCCGTAGGCTTTGCCACGCACTTATGGCATGAATTTTGGAGGTACGACATGTAATCGGGAGGTGAACGTGTATTGGGGACATGGATGTAAAAATTAAAAAGATTAACTATATATATGTTTTCACCCATCGGATTCCAGAACTCGACTTCCAGTAAAAATTTCACGTCCAGAGAGAAAGGAGAGAAACCCGAGCTCGATTGCGTTTGCTCCATTCACCCTCCTCCAACGTCGGATTCTGTTGATTCTTATCAGGATCCGCTTTGCCTCACCGCCACGAGTCCGTAGGTACCGGCTATAACTGCCGCCACGGCCTCTTCGCTCCTCCATGAGGTACCGAACTTTTCTTTAGGTTTTTCTCTTCTTCAATCCCATTTTTGAGCTGTAGGGGTATGATTTTGATGTCATTTGCGGCTACCCTCAACTAGACTTATGTTTAGTTGGCCACTAGGAACTCATAGACACTGGTTGGAGCTGCCACCATACTTTCTTCGCTCCGCAGTGAGCTATTAGTACTTTGGTCGGGTTTTTATTCACATTTTCCATCTCACTGTCCATGGGATTTTTGAGATGCCGGTGTGTTTTTAGTCGTCGTCTGGCCACAGGATAGACTCTATCCAGCCTACCTCAACCTACTGTCAGTAGGGGGTTGTCGTTTTCGACCCCGCTCTGCCCTATTATCTTGCTCCGCCCATTTAGATGCTTTGGGTGCGTCTCGGGTTGTAGCCATTGGCGAATCGTGAGCTATTTTTTTAAGGACCCTCATCTCTAAACCGGTTTTTGTTTTCTTTTAATTATGGGTTATCGTGAGGTTAACGTGTTTTTTGACTTATTCGGTGGTTTTAAAGATAAATGGTGTTTATGATGGTTTTAATCAAAATTAATTTTAAGATTAGTGGTTTTAAGTGATTTTAAATCAAATATGAATTTTTGGGATTTTTCTGAATTTTTACTATTTTTCCAAAAATTAGGGTTTTGACGGGACCCCTGTGGGCCCCACCGTCAAAATTTTTATTTTTGTGTCAAATGAACCCAGATATCAACTTAAGGTTATACAAAAAATTTTGGAATTTTCTTAGACTTAATTAGTGCTCAAATTTGTAAAATACCTATTTTTAGCCTACTTTTTCTATTTACACCCCACAACTTACCCATACACACCCCAAAGTCTACTATAAAAGGCCAAACCTGAGTCATTCCCATTTTGGGAATAGGCTGAGGAGGAGAGGTCAGGCCTAATCCCCAATTAGGCCCGGATTAGAAGGTATTTGAGGTAAGCCTATTCTAATTAAACACTAAATCCTAACTTTCTTCTTAATCCCTTCTAAATCTACCATTTCCCCTTTGTTTCAATTCATTTTTTAACATCAAAACTATTGATTTGCATTTTTTTTACAAACCCTAGCTTTCAAAATCTGATTTTTAGGTTCAACAAGCCCTAGATCTAAGTTTTTAATTAGGATTTTCTTTGTTAAATTGGTTTTAATGGAGTTTAATTCAAACTCTATGTCTTTGTAAGGTTTTCAAGAAGGGTGACCATCAAATCCAAGCCTAATCAAGGGATAAGGTAATGGACTTTCGAAATTTTAGTTTGTCTGTGGTAAAACTCTTGATTTTGTGGTTTATTTTGAATGGAGTTACTTAATTTAGTGTGCTAATGACATAATTAGAAAATGGTAGTCTTTAATCCCGATTTCATAGGGTTTTATCTTATTATGATGTGGTTTAGCATTCTAGAAGTCATTGTGGACTTTTGATGGCATGTAGGTTGTTAGATGATGATTTGAAGTGTTATTAATGGAATTTCGGTTTGAAAATGCGAAAGGAAGAAGATGGTCGATTCTGCCTTGTTGGCGTTCGAACGGCCCTTCTGGGCTTTCGAACGGCAACACTGTCAGATCGATAGACTTCCAGTTTAGCCGATCAAATGGCCTGTCGGGCGTTCGAACGGCCAAACTGTGAATTTGAAATTTTACCATTTAGCCGATCAAACTACCTTTTGGGCGTTCGAACGGCTACACAGCAGTCTTGTGTTCTATTTGCATGATGTTTATTTCGATGATTCCACTTTAACTTACCAATTTTTATATGAATGTGGAGTGTTTTAAGCTATATTATGCTACTGGAAAGGCATGCTATTGAGGTTATGAAGTTGAGATATATGATTAGAGATTTGTGGAATGACTTATAGTTTGTGGCATGATGTTGGAATCGTCATCTTAAAATTATGAATGGTTGATTTCGTATGGTTAAGCATGTTTTTAGTAGGACCACAACCTATTAATGGACTGATTTGTTATGATAGAATGTGGATGGTTAATGTGTGGATATTGGTGAATGTCATGGCTTAAGGATGAAATGAATGATCTTATATGTTTTTAGCCTTTGTGGTTGAGTTTTGATTTGAGCTATGATTTCAATGATTCTTCTCCTATGATTTTCGCTAGAATTCATGATTAGATGTTAATTCACATGTGTAGTGTGGTAGTGAGCTAATTTCAAGCATGTTGACATACATTGAGGGAAGTGCTTCTACAAGGTACACACATACATGTGGGGTTTAAATGATGATGTTGAAGCTTGATATTATGATTATGAATGATGCATTAGGGGCTGATGAGAGCACTTGTCATAGATTAGGATTCATGTATGTTTTGCCCACGTATGTACCATGTTGCATGTATCATGAAAATGAATTTCTAATTGAGGCTTCATCGAGGTTAATCGAATTTGACCGATTGGATGCAATGTGGTGAAATTGTGTGCCAGATTGATCGGTTGTGGATTAATCGTAAGTTGATTGGTCTGAAAGGACATGTTTTAATTTGAGTTCCTATGTGGAATGAGTGCACTCCCCAGGTTGAGTCTAGAAAAATGGAAGTATGTGGGGACGAGTTGTGTACTTGTCTTGCGGATTGTGAGATTGTTATTATGAGTGTCATTTAGACCTTGAGAATCCAGTGTGGTATGCCGTGTGCACCCGCTACCACGTGTTCTAGGGTTTCCTATGTGGAAACTCGGGCTCTTTCCTCCGCAAGAGATGTCTCTGGGCGAACACCCCTGCTCTACATTCTCTGTGTGAGAATCGGACATCCTTCGCCAAGATCGTCCAGGGCGAGCAACTTTAGGGATTGACAACCCTGAACTTTCTTTAATTCTTGTGTAGAATTTTGGATCATGACACACTTTCGTGGCCTTGTCTAAGTTCCTGTCTGTGTGACACCAAATTGTGATTACTCCTTAATGGAGGTTGCTATGATATGATGCATGATGGAATATGTATGTTAGAGATATATTCATGCAGGTTGTTATGATGTGATGCATGAGGGAATATGTATGTTAGAGATACATTAATGCAGGTTGTTATGATGTGATGCACAAGGGAATATGTATGTTAGAGATACATTCATGCAGGTTGTTATGATGTGATGCTGAGGGAATATGTATGTTAGAGATACATTCATGCAGGTTATTATGATGTGATGCATGATGGAATATGTATGTTAGAGATACATTCATGCAGGTTGTTATGATGTGAATGACATTATGTAGATTATACACTATGATGTAGTTTTAGGTGATGTGTCTGTGTGATCAGAAAATGATGCACCTTGTCAATCTTTGATCTAAATGAGTTTATTGTTATGCTATCATATTTTCGATGATGATAGTTATATTAAAAATCATTGCTGAGTTTGTTAAACTCACCCCTCTTTCTTGCGTTTTGCTTTGGGGCTGCGTGGTGCGACACGCAAACGGACGGGATCTCCTCTTTGAGGAAAGGTCGGAGATGACTTGGATGTGATCGTGGAGATTCTTATGTGGTTTATTTTCCTTGGTTATGCTTTATGTTTAGAACCTTTGTGTAGGGTTCTTTGTTGGATTTTTATACTACTTTATACAGTTGTGATGCTTAAGACTTATTTTGAGCCAGTGTGGGCTATATTTGACTAAGTATGTGGGTTTGAGATTAGTTGTTTACTTTGTGTTAAACAACTAACTTTCTGTTCTTCTTACTTACTCTTGCTCAAAGGACTGAGCGTACTCCGTAATTTCTATTAAGTCACTCGTGGTTAAGGTTAAGTCTTTTGCTAAACCGTTTCTCAATTTTCCCTTCATCGCCCCCGCGCGCTTGACCGGCCCTTGGACAAGGTTCGGCTCGGGTCTGGCATCACCGGGGCATGACAATTTTGCCATCGTGGGCTCTGCCCCGGCTTGGCGACAATAAGAGTCAACCCGATTATACCTCCGCTTAGAATGGGTCGTTTGCCATTTGCCCTATACCATGTGAGATGCACAACCACCCGCACCATGGTGTTGGTTGTGGGTGGCGATCGGCGATGTCGCCGTTTCAATCGACGACCACCTCCAAGCCGTAGCTCAGATGCACCTTTGTGGGCCTTGGGCCACTACCGTCCGGCCCATCTCCCCCTAGAGTTGCCCTTTGTGGCCGCATGTGCATGTGGCCATGCGTGTGCTTTTGGGTTTTGGTGCCGCATTTGTGCCGCCTGACCATCGGATGGCTCCGTCACAATTTGAGTTGACCACTAGAGCCTACTTCACCTCTCCTCTGTCCTCGAGCATTGCCCCGTGCTCTCTACCCGTATGTGGGCCCTTGTTGACGCAAAATTGTCGTCGTTGGGTGCTGTCCACGGCCGATTTTGACGTCTTGCGGCTGGCCGAGTACGACTTAGCCACCGGCCGATCTTCAGTGAGTACACCATCGACTTCTGGTCACACCGCCACTTATGTTGGCACAACATTTCTCTCGGCCGCCCTAGTGTGCCGCCGTGGATCGCGGGTTTTGCCGCATTGACTTCTGACACCTCGTTTGGCCATGATTGTTTTTGGCACTTCCTAAAATCCTCGGGACAACAGCTCTCTCAGCCAGGCAATGATTTTGACTACCGACTCCGCCGCCGACGCCGCCACCGTCATGTGCTACCATCAAACATAATGATTACGAGGTAGGGGAGCTTTGAACTCGTAATTTTACGATAGCATGCTTTGAATGAGTAGCAGCATGCTAGGATTGTATGATTTCATGCTTTGGATGTTAAGTAACGATCCGATTGCATTATGTGCATGTAAGCATGATTATATGGTATGTTGAAATGCATATGACATGCATGTTTGAAGTATGTACGAATGTGTATGTATGTGCTAGTGATGGCTAGCGTGTATGTTTGAAGTATGTATGGATTATGCATGTGCTACTAATGGCTAGCGTGCATGTTTAGAGTATGTATGGATTATGCATGTGCTAGTGATGGCTAGCGTGTATGGTTGACGTATGTATGCATGTGCTAGTGATGGCTAGAGTGCATGTTTGAAGTATATATGGATGTGTATGTTTGTGCTAATGATGGCTAGCGTGTATGTTTGACATATGTATGCATGTGCTAGTGATGGCTAGCGTGTATGTTTGAAGTATGTATGGATTCTGCATGTGCTAGTGATGGTTAGCGTGCATGTTTAGAGTATGTATGGATTATGCATGTGCTAGTGATGGCTAGCGTGTATGGTTGACGTATGTATGCATGTGCTAGTGATGGCTAGCGTGCATGTTTGAAGTATGTATGGATGTGTATGTTTGTGCTAATGATGGCTAACGTGTATGTTTGACGTATGTATGTATGTGCTAGTGATGGCTAGCATGCATGTTTGAAGTATGTTTGGATTATGCATGTGCTAGTGATGGCTAGCGTGCATGTTTAGAGTGTGTATGGATTATGAATGTGCTAGTGATGACTAGCGTGTATGTTTGACGTATGTATAAATGTGTATGGTGAGCATGTTTGTAAGCTACGTATGTATGATAGTATGTGTGTGTTATACATATATGGGATGGACATACGTATGTATGATGGCTATTTGCCTATACTATGGATATGTGTAAGTGTGTGTGCGCAGAAGTATGAGTTATGGGTGGTAAGAAGTGTCAGTGTTTGGTATGGATTTGGATATGGATGTGTAAGCATATGACGGATGACAGAGGATATGGGTATAACGGGTGAGGATTGTCAGACAGTAAGAGTGTTCATAATTGTACAAGCATAACGTACATATTATGAAGTGAAAAGTAAGCATAATAAGTGAGATATAAGTAAGAGGGTGACAACTGGGTTGGCTCTGAGGAGCTTCATTTGATGATGTCAATGTAAGATGATTTGGCCATAAGGTAGATGGCAGAGATTGTAAGACTGTAAGGATTTGGATGTACGATGAGTTTTGTCCATGATGTGGATGGGTAAGTAAAGTTTGCTGCTTTGACGAACTAGGGTTTTGATCAGGCTCCGCTTCGGTTTGATCAGTTGAGCACTGTGAGTTTGTGTGGCATAATTGTACTGCATAATGTACTTAATTCAAACTTGAATTATGAGAAAGCTAATGATAGCGTTGTGAGCTTGAGACTTGAGGGTTCGACAGATTAAGTTTTGTGCTTAAGCTGGCCGCTAATGAGTCGGTTGAGCATTTCTCATGTCTTGCCATGGTGTTTATCCTGTGGGATGTTGTCTGTGTGCTATATAGAGCACCGGACGTCTAATGCTCTGTTGAGAGTGAGGTACATTTTCGATTTGGTCTACATGCTATATAAGCCCAGACGTTTGATGCTCTGTTGAGAGCGAAGTATGTTTTCGATTTGGTCTGTGTGTTGTATAAGCTCAGACGTTTGATGCTCTATTGAGAGCGTTGTATGATTCCGCCCAAGAGTGGCACTGTATGTTTTTGCCCAAGTGGCATTGTATGTTTTCTGCCCAAGAGTGGCACTGGCACTATAAGACCCATTATGGTGGGCGATTCTATGGCACTATAAGACCCATTATGATGGGCAACTGTATGACCCCTTATGTGTGGGTGTTTATGTTTGCGCGCTCAGGTAAGTAGTATTATAGATCTACTCTTACCTATTTGATTCAATGCCCCATGAGCATTGGTGTGCCTTACCTTCGGAAAAAATTCATGGCGTCTAGTCACTCCCCAGAGGTTAAGGTGTTGCCCCAGTGGTATTCTTTTCTATTCAACGTTGGAGCTTATTAGTTGTAATGAGCTTCAGTGGTCGATAATATGAGAATGACTGTAAGAGTATGTGTATGAGCACGACTGTAAGAGTATGTGTATGAGTACGATTGTAAGAGTATGTTTCTAAGTAAGACAGTAAGTGTGTTTTTGTGTAAGCTGTACAAATAAGGTCATACGAGTATGATTGTACGAGTAAGGTCATACAAGTATGTGTAAGTTATATGAGTATGCGTACGATGGTACGAATAAATTTGTGAGACCTTGGATAAGGGTGTTTGTGTAAGTTTAAATTGATGGTGCATTTGGTATGCTTTGGCACGATGGTGCATTTGGTATGATTTTGGCACGATGGTGCATTTGGTATGATTTTGGCATGTGGTATTTTTGGTATGTTTGTATGCGTATGAGCATGATTATGATATGCATGTTGTTCATCTTTGCATAGCATGAACGCATCTATGTATGAACTTAGTGAGTTCACTGTTTTGGATTCCCCTACTGGGTATTTTCCTACTAAATATGACAATACTCATTACCCTACTTTTTAGCCCCGTTGTACTGGAAGTTTTGCAGGGTTGTAACAGAGAGCTCCTAGAGATGGATGCTCATTTCAGCTGTAGATTGATTTCCATTGACGCAGGTATATGCTTAGCTCACTGCGAGTTTATTTGTGCCACGATCTAATGTATTGGGTGAGATGAGAAAACAAGTGTTTATATATTCTGGACTTCCATTCGGATTAGACTGTGGACTATTATGGGACTTGCACTCAGGGATGCCTGTGAGGGATTTGTATTTAAAGTCTATGATTATAGCAATTTAGTCATACGTGTGTTTTTGAGTAGCGCCTGAGGATATTTGCTTTGGTCATACGATGTTTGACCATATGATGGAAATATTTAGATGAAAAATTGATGTTTAGTGTTTTAAATTATAAACTGTTTTATCAGGTTTTAATTTCATCATTTTTCTTCTGATTTACAGACGTTATATTACAAAACTTTTCCATGAATTTTAAAGAAAATGTATAAAAAATTTCGAGCGTTGCAGTTATTGACTCAAGCCTTCTCTTTATAATTCTTAGGCTGCTCCTCGAGGACTTATGTGGGGTTACCTCTCTTAGATTAATATAATTGTTTCCAACAAAAAATAAATAATATGACCAAAACCGAGCAACCTTGCTCTCACATAAAGAAAAAAAAGTAAAGGAACTTGAATGACCATAAGAAATCATCACATTTCAAACAATGAATAAAGCCTATAAACAAGTAGATGTAAGAACTCAAGAATAATGCAACCCCTCCAGTTATCATTGGATAAAAAACAGGAAATGAGTTCAAATGTATAGTTTATTCTCCAATCCCAAAAGAAAAATATTTGACATCAACATATAATATAAAAATAGGAAAATTAGTATACTTTTTTGCATAAAACTAATGTTTGTTAACTAAATTCCCATTTAAAAAGATGTTGAATTCTAGTTGCAATAAATACATGGATGTTAATACTCACTATATATCTTGAATATTGTTTTTGCATAGTCTTTTTACGTGAAAGTTATGCTTGAAAAAGGTGCTGTTAACTTCCTTTTCATTTTTCCTTGATGCTCACATGATTACACACGTTTCTTTGTTGATTGAAAAAACCGATGAAAAGATTTAAAGTTGAATCAACTCTCTTGTGTTTGATTAATTTAAATTGATTCGTGTTAAGGATTATGATTCAAAGAGGAGATTATATAATGATAACTGAACAATATGCCATTATGATGAATAGTTGATTAAAATTTCTAAAAATGGCACCTTTTTTTTTATTTATGTAACATTCCTTAAAGGTTGAACACTATACAAGATTTGTCTCACACCTTATTGTGTTTGGCACACAAAATATGGAGTTGGGTATCTAACATACTCTTAAAATCACAAATGGTTAAAAATAATTTATCATCAGTGTTCCCATGTGCGGGACCAACCACACTAGGAATGTGTTAGCCCCTTGTATTTTCCTGTCTGTATTGTGCCAGTCAAAATATTTTTATTGAGTGTTATTATTTTCACTCAATAAAACAAAGATCCTCAAATGACATCCCGATACTATTATCTAGTTCGATTTGGTTTTACAAAAATGAATCAAATTTGGTTTATTTTAAAAAATTAAATAGAGATATTAATGTGAGACCGAGGGACTACAAAGAGTGATAAATTATTTACAGAAATAATAACCGATATCTTTTGTAACTCTGATTTGTAGTTGAGTTGCCTCCTTAAAAATCATATTAATAGCCCAAATCATGATACTTTGCAATAAAGCTAGTCTAGATTTATGTGGGGAAAATAAAATAGGCCCTCGCTAGATAAAATATAAATTTATTGTTTTTTAATTCTAATTGAATAGAGTATAAATTTATTATTTTTTGCTTATATTATGGAATAATAAATTGTAGACACGCAAACAAGAAAATAAAACAAAACACAAAAAACTATATGGTTCGGCTTTGCTGCCTATATCTACGGAATCATATAATTCTACTAAATAAATAAATAATTACAAAAAAAATTACGAAAATTACTCAACAACACTCTTCACGTAAGATACGAAGAAAACTCAAACTTTTTTCTTCTAAAAATACATATTTTCCTCCTCTTGGGCTTCGTGGTTCCGAGTTACGGCAGCTCTTGTCTTCTCTTATATTCTCAAGACGTTAGGACTCTTCTCCACGCAATCACGTTGGTTCCGGTTTACGGCGGCTCAGGTCTTCTCTTATATTCTCAAGAGGTTGGACTCTTCTCCACACAATCGCGTCGGCCTCTGTTTGAGTTATATTTATACCTTTTAAGTCTTATTATCACAAATACCAAACTGCCTTTAATGAGAATCCCTAATTGGGTTCCACTGTCAATAATTTATGTCCCTACTCTTATGTTATCTCTTATATTATATTACGAAGGTCAATACCATGTAATAACAAAGATCGGGGAACATAACTCTACTTAAAGATTGCATATACGAAGCCCTCAACTCAACCGGGTTTTAATTGGATAGAAACATGTAGGCCAAGTCAATTTTACGTGAGACCTACCTGTTTCCATCCAACCAAATTCAATTAAGGAGGTTTTGGGTAGCACGATCCGTATCTGGACTGGCTTTCTAGTTTCCACCTGATTAGTCCTGAGAGAAATATCAACTGCCTCTGTGTCCTTTCTTCTGCAAGTTAGCCAAAGGGGAGGGAGAGAGAGAGAGAGTTGGCAGAAGGCCCCATCGGCCACGGGGACTCGCCTCCCCACTCACCGGTCTCCACTCCTGGTTCCAACACTAGTGCTCCCCCCCAGGTGCTTCGTCTCCTCACAAACTCCTGGTCGTTTTGATCAAATTTCTGTTTCATTTCAAAGACCCATATTTCGTTGAACGATTGTATGGTCCAGCTCCTGTTGGAAGTTTCTGAGAAGAAGCCTACCTTCGGTTACGGGGCGAAAGTTTGGATTTTGTGTTAGAGATGCAGATGTGTGGCGTTTTCCGCGAGGGGCCGACGGTGCTTCCTGCTTCGGGAGGGTTGAGAGCCCCTTCCGATATCAAGCTGTTCTCGCCATCGCATGATGCAAAGTTCAGTTTTTTCTGTGGGGTTTCCAAGGTGGGAATTCCGCTTTGTATTTCCTCTGCTCTGTGTTCTTCTTTTTTATGTAATTGTTCTTTTCCCCTGTTCTCAATAATAAATATGACTATCAGAGTTTTCTAACTATATTCTTTTTATTTTTCAAAATGGAAAATTCGTAAGATGGATGTTTTCGAACCGACTGCCTTTTAAGTTTAGTCGATTACATTATTTGAGCAGTGATTAAGTATGCCTTAGTAGAGTGTGACTAGTTGAAGATAATGCCTTGAATTTAGAGGAGTTGCTTCTTTCACTGTAAACTCACTTTTTGGGATTTTATAAAGTTATACTAGATCTTATCATCGATGCAAATCTTTCATGTACTTAGTTTGACCAGAATATGCTTGTTTTCAAATACAACATGCAGCGGGCATGTATCCATCACAGAGTGAATCACCCTGCTGAGTAATATAACACCACCTCATAGATATGCTATGTGGATGATGGATCAACGATTGATGTGTCTCGAATTTTGTACAAATTCTGGCTAACTCTGTCCGCCCTTTCCCCCCGTTATGTTCCTTGAGATTACTCCTGCATTGTACGACCTTAAATTGATCTCACTAGCCTTGTCTTCTTTGCTTACTAAAGGTTTCTCTACTGTCAAGCAGTCAATTTCTTCGTGTGCTGTTAGTTACAAATTATCATTTTGGTCCTTACAGAATCTGTCTTTGTAGAGTTCACCTTCAGCTTATGTCTCAAAGCCTGGTATAAGACCTCTTTATTTGCGATCTAGGAATTCAACAATTAGGGCATCAGGCAGTGATGGCGATGACTCTGTACCAATTGCTCCCCTCCAATTTGAATCTGTAACAGGTCAATTTCTGTGCCAGATACTGCAGACACATCCACATCTTGTTCCTGCAGCTATTGATCAGCAGCTTGAGAGGCTTCAAATTGATCATTATGCTCAGAATGAAAAATCTGCAGTCTCATCCCAAGATCTCCTCTACCAGTAAGTGTTCATTAACTGTTACCCAATTAGGCAATTACCATTCTATCTCTTAATTATGATGTCTCAATCTCCATGCCGATTTATATAATGTTCAGGAGAATTGCTGAAGTTAAGGACAAGGAAAGGAGAAAATCTTTGGAGGAAATCATTTATTGCTTGATTGTTCACAAGTTTATGGGCAAAGAGATTTTGATGATCCCTCCAATATCTCCACCACCAGATCCTATTGCAACAATTGATTCATGGCCAAAGCAAGAAGAAAAACTTGAGTCAGTACACTCTCCAGAAGCATTTGAGATGATAGAGAGCCATCTATCTCTGGTTTTAGGAGAAAGACTAGTGGGTCCTTTAAACACCATTGTTCAGATCAGCAAACTCAAACTTGGAAAGCTTTATGCAGCTTCCATAATGTATGGATATTTTCTTAGAAGGGTGGATCAGAGATATCAATTGGAGAGAGCCATGAAAACACTTCCAGTGGGACTTGGCGAAGAAAATCAGATTGTCATTGAAGGCTCTCTTCCTGGGATTCAACTGTGGGATATGGATTCAATGGTTCAGATATCTATTGATGATGATGTAGAGCAGAATGAGGGCACCAGTAGAGAAACCAAGGTTAACAAACTGAGGTCCTATGTGATGTATTTGGATGCAGAAACATTGCAGAGATATGCGACAATAAGATCAAGAGAAGCCATATCTTTGATAGAGAAACAAACCCAGGCCTTATTTGGAAGGCCCGATATTAGGGTGGCGGAGGATGGATCACTTGATGCAGCCAATGATGAAACGGTGAACATAACCCTATCAGGGCTGACCATGTTAGTATTGGAGGCAGTGGCTTTTGGGTCCTTTCTGTGGGATGCAGAGGACTATGTTGAGTCAAAATACCACTTTGTAACAAGTTAACACAAAAAAATAGTTGATAGCTTTCTGTAAATTCGATTTAAATCCATCATATTGGATATGAATTATGTGGGTCGTCTCTTCAATGTTTCTTTTTCATATTGTTGACAGGCTAGGCTGGATAGCGGCTATTGTCTTGTCTACTTTCCTGCAATGCTGCATGCTCATTCAGATTTAGTTAGAATTGTGATCACTGACGCAAGGAAACCAACTTGATTTGTATATAATCCGATTATTGACATTTGAACAGCCAAACTATACTCGAACGGGAGTTTGTAGCATCTACGGAATCCCACTCTCTCGAGTCATTTTTAAGATACTCAGAGCTGGCAGTGACGAATGAATTAAATACAAGCGAAGCGATGGAGACTATTTCCAGAAGCACGCGTAACAGAGTCCATTTCTAAAGGAAGCAAATCAGACCAAGCC
The DNA here is from genome assembly GCA_035235625.1 of Saururus chinensis. NCBI lineage: Eukaryota > Viridiplantae > Streptophyta > Magnoliopsida > Piperales > Saururaceae > Saururus > Saururus chinensis. The sequence goes on from CP141146.1 coordinate 1,242,143, forward strand.
TTGCCGCTCAGAAAGATTCACTTCGCTGGCCATATCACGGGTATGAACTCGATTAAGCACCCGTTAATTGTTTAATAAATAAATAAAGGGGCCTGATGAGAGAACATATTCCAGAATTGGGTGGGAGCAGATAAGAAGCTGCTGAAGTGGAGCTCCCCTCAACTCAGGAGGCCGGTAAGGGAAGGGCAAACTGCAAGGCATAAGCATTCAAATTTATATCGATATCTACACTATTGTTAAAGTGAAAAGAAAGGCTGAAATTTTTATCATAGAAGTCTTAAATTACCCCGAAAAAGCCTTAAGTATTATTTATAAATTCTTATACGTAAACTCGGTAAAATCCTTAAAACTTGAAGCTCAATTTGTACGTGATAATAAGACTAAATATCTGAAGTAGAATTCTGCATGCGTACGTCTACTAATATGACTATATAAGAAAAAGACAATGCGGCCAGGATTGATTGTATTTCAATCTTGTTTCTTTCTCTGTTTGATTTTCTGAGATTTTGCCTTCCTCAAAATGGGATGGAAGGTTCTTGGCATCTTGCCTTCTTGGGGTCGGTTGGTATTTGCCAGCCCCAGCCGCTCCCAAACCAACGCGCACCCCCTTCTTAAAATAGTCTAAAAGACCTAATCTGCTTTTCATTAAGTTGTAAACAAACGTTAAAAACAGAGATTATGATTTGTGTGTTTGGTTTCTGATTTGTTTATTTCAGTCAGGATCCAGTGGCGGCGGGGCCGTGGACATCTTCTTCCTTGTGCCTTTTTTGGTCTTTTCAGGAGCATGGATATCTTCTTCTACACGAAACAACTGATGCCCATCAAAGTCAAAACTTACCAATATCTAGTTTTTAAGTTTTAACAATTTTTTGTTCCAAAGATAAAAAGATTTTAGATTTTTTACGTATACAATGGAAATTTGGAATTTATGACAAATTATTGCATTGAAAATGGTAATCACAGTTTTAATTGTCATATATGCCACCTTAATAGAAATTTAATTGTTTTTTTACATATGATCTAACATTAGAAAATTAATGTTTAATTACTGTCACGAGTAATCTATAATTTTCATAATTGGAAACCTGCGTGGAATTTGCGTGTGCGTCGGACGCGGTTTTGGGAGCCATTGGAGAAACTTTCTACCATGCGTTGCGGAGAGGCAATCAGGCAAATGACCGAAAGTAGCTCTAATCCATCCCGAAATTACAGATTTGCCTCATTCTTTTGTCTAAATAAACTAAAACAAAAAATTAGCTGACATTTAGCCCCTTTTCTTTTGCCACGTACTAATGTACAATTAGACGATAAACCAAATGGTCTTTTTTATATTGTCATTTTAATAAATATTAGGTACGTATATTGGGTGAGTGTTGTCTGAGGGGATTGGCAGATAGATTCAATGCTCAAAGAGGCGGGTCACCCAACTCCTCCTAATCGACCCTTTCGATCGTTTTTTAAGGACTCAGACACCTTTCATTATATATTAATTCCTAAGAGACTGAAGATGCTTAATAAATTAAAAAATTGACTTACAATAAAAAAATATATTATGAGCCTTATTAGTTCTTAAATAAGCAAAGTGGTCCCACTCCCATAATTATTTAATAATACAACAATGTGACACATAAACAAGCAGAGCTGACTTAGCACCATCCAACCACATATACTCATCTGCCACACCCATCAACAACCCCACCTATCAACGTTACCCGAAACAAATAAAATAGTAAAAGTGGGTAATCCATTAAAACAGCAGCTCAACGGAAACCACTAATCAACCCCTTGAAATAGGAATTAAATGAAAAAGTTAGGCAAACCTTGGAAATTCCGAGGGGGGATGTGTACAGAGCGGATGGCATTTACGTCATTGTCAACATCAAACATTGGCCTAAACCGTGGTTGGAAGCTACAGCGCTCATTCTCTTCTTCTTCTTCTTCTTCTTCTTCTTCTTCTTCTTCTTCTTCTCTTGTGCGGTCGTTGTTTTGTCTCCTACATTTCGACCTTTGATATTATATTACAGTTCAGGAGGGGAAGAAAGGGGAAGGAAAGAAGCTGGGAGTTTGAAATGTTTGGAATAATGGCTGCTCGGGCTAGCCACATGGGGAGGGCCATCTCCTTCGTTGTATGTCTGTCCTCCCTTGCCGCCATGGCTCTGGCCTTCAACGTCTCCACCCTCACCTTCGACGAGGGATACTCTCATCTCTTTGGCGACGGCAACCTCGTCCGATCTCCCGACGGCAAGTCCGTCCGCCTCCTCCTCGACCGCTTCACGGGTAAATGGCCACCCTTCTATCTCTCATTCTCTCCTCTTCATCAGTTTGATTCATATCTTCTGTTTCTGTGAATTTTAATACGATTGTTTTAAAGGCCTGTTTATTGTGTTTGAATCACAGGGTCGGGATTTATTTCGTCCAGTTTATACGATCATGGGTTCTTCAGCGCTTCGATCAAGCTCCCATCCGAGTACACGGCCGGGGTCGTCGTCGCCTTCTACGTAAGCGTTCATGCCGGTTGTTTCTTTTACGTAAATCCTGCTGGCCGGTCATGTCCTTTTCTATACGGCAATCGTCACAGTGTTATCTCATTTATGACAAGAAGATCCAAGGCTGTTTTTTTGCCGGCAGCCTGAGAAGGATACCCACGATCGATTAAGTCGAATAATTGCTTCGTTTCAAATCAAGTTTTGCTGATTCGTCTGATTAATAATTGGATGTGGTGTAGACATCAAACGGGGACATATTTGAGAAGACCCACGACGAGCTGGACTTCGAGTTCCTGGGCAACGTCCGGGGGAAGGAGTGGCGGGTGCAGACCAACGTTTACGGCAACGGGAGCACCAGCCGGGGGAGGGAGGAGCGCTACCTTCTCTGGTTCGACCCAACCCGGGAGTTCCATCGTTACAGCATCCTCTGGACCCAGTCAAATATCATGTAAGTCCCCTCCCTAATTACACTTATAAATCTAATCACATATTGCTTTCTTACTATATGTGGCAATTACAAACAAGCAGAGGCTTGCATCCCACCCCCACCGTTTCAACTTTTATTAGTTGGAAACAGACTGGAAATTACCCAAATTAGGCAATTCGTGACCGTTTGAATAGGGAAGCGTCGTGTGTGTGCTTGTTCGGGCTGGGGGATTAGTAAATTAACTAACGATTAGCGTTAACAAACTCAATCGTCTGTATACCTGCCCAGCATCCTTTGCATGCACTCACTCTTTCAGCTTCTATTAGTTGGAAACAGATTTAAATGACCCAAGTCAGGCAGCTTGTAATAAAAGTCATAACCGTTTCAATAGGCAAGCGTTGGGGGTGATCAAGGATTTAATGAACGATTAAGGAATCAAAATGGAGTAAGGCGTCTAAATTAAGATTATCCTCCACATGTACTGGGTCGGGTTCACGGGTTCATGCTGTCCAGAGCTTTCTCATTCAATATTGGAGCGCTAGCTAGCTGTTAGAATTTGATAAGCTTTGAATTGTGGCGGACTTTCCTCATGATTCTAGGCTTCGTACAAGAACATGCATATGAGCTCCTTTGCCACGGAACCATTTGATGGTTTTGTGCATGAAAGGCACAAAATAGAATCAATTGTATTGGAGCCTTCCCCACATTCACCTTGCCCAGTACTATTCAAATACTGTTCCCCATTGTCACTTGTACAACAACTTGTATAAATTATGTACCCACTCCCAACGCACTTTCACTTGTTTGTTACAAGTTACAAGTAGCTCATTATCCTATCAATTGATCTTTAATCACATAATAATTGCTTTAAATTTCTAACTTAATGTTTGGTTTAACAGATTCTACATAGACGAGGTCCCAATCCGGGAGGTGGTGCGCAGCGAGGCCATGGGGGGCGACTACCCCTCCAAGCCCATGTCCCTCTATGCCACCATATGGGACGGCTCTACTTGGGCCACAGCCGGAGGCCGGTACAAGGTCAACTACAAGTACTCCCCCTTTGTCTCCGAATTCAAGGACCTCGCCCTCCATGGCTGCGCCGTCGACCCCATCGAGCAGCGGCCGTCCGAAGGCTGCACCGAGGAGGGTGCCAAACTTGCCAGTGCCGACTACGCGGTGATCACCCCGGAGAGGAGGTCTGCCATGCGGAGGTTCCGTGAGAGATACATGACTTACTCATATTGCTATGACGTTCTGCGGTATCCGGTGGCGCCACCGGAGTGCGTCATCATTCCGTCGGAGAAGAGGCGGTTCAAGGACACTGGGAGGCTCAAGTTCGGCGGTCAAAGGCGGAGTAAGAGGAGGAGCCGAAGTTCGGTTGCACCCAAGTCGGGCAGCCAATCGGACATGTGAAGTCCCTGTTGGCTAATTACCATAAGCATCAGTTGGCAAGGGAAGCCACAGCAAGATATATATAATTCATTTGTATTAGTAGATTTATAATTTCATTCTTTTTATATTGATATATTATGTTGTCGAGGTATTGAATAACAACATATGAAAATTTTTTCATATCACCATATTATAAAGTGAAAAATATTATATTCAAAAATATATATTTAATACAAATAAAGTCTCTACATCTGGGTTGTCAATGATGTATTCACAAATTTCGACTTGTTTTCTGTACAACCCTCTTGTTGCCGGGTAACACGGCTGCCTCCAAAATGTGGTCTTAGGTTGTAGTTGACTAATCAACCTTTAATTTACAAGTTTTTTTTTTTTTGATATTTTACTACAAAAAAATTAAGGGGTTTATGAGTGTGTAAGACAAGAGTAACATAAGATTTATGCAATTTTTTTAATCAGTGCTAAGAGGATCTGAAGCTAGGTTTTACCACTTTTGGGGTTGTAGTGAGCACTTCTAATTTGAGAGGTATAAGAGGCAAAAAACATACTCCTACATCTCACATTAATAATTTAATTTAAAATTTTAAAATAAGATAAAATTAAATTAATTAATATTTTATTTTATTTTAAAAAATAATTAAAAACATTAATTTAAGATAGAGGGAATATTTAAATAAAGGGCATCTAAATATTTTGTATAACAAAAAAATACTTGAACAAACATTGTCTAACACAAGCACAGGAATTAATAAGAGTTTCACATGTGATGGTTCAGACGCACAAGCGTGATATGACTTTGTATGATACACATGTTCTAAATTATTTGTACTGATTTGTGTTGCCAGGAAATGATCTGCTGGAAACTGTTAGCGTGCGAGAGTAATTTTTAGTGTAGAAATAATCGCTTTAATTGTTTTTGTCTAGTAGTCCAACTGTCGAAGTACCAGTCAGCCGCCATATGCTGTGTGCATCGGCCGCCATTCTGTTTCCGGGGGGTCACTGACGAGCTGCTCATACGTAGTGCTATGTTGTACGTAGTCTTATGTTATAAATTATTAATTCATTATTTTATCCAAAGAGTTTGGCTTCGTTCTCTTCACCCTTGTAATTGTTTTTTCTTTGTACAGGGTCATATGTTTATAAGGTGGAGAGTTTCGTTAATATGCACCCTGTTAGTATGCGCCTAAGGTGGAAGGTGGGTTTTAATTACCCACCTGATCCCTTCATCTAATGCCAGCCATTTGATGACGATTAGACGGCTTATACTGCACGAGACACATATTTTTCAATATGCAGCCCGATGCATAATAACTTTTCCCATGGAGAATTACCTATACATTGTTAATGATTGTGAATGGAGCTATCTAAAAAAAAGTCCCTGTAATACAATATATCTCAAGGACTTTTACCAATTTCTCAGTATTTTCATAAATGGTTCAGCCAAAATGTAAACCTCCACACATATCTAAAATATCTTTTTTTTTATATTTTCTTTATTTTTATTTTACCAATTCATTGTCTTCCCTTTGCTATGGGCTTCGGCTTAGCTACCCCTGCCTCTAACCACCACCTCCTCCCCTTTACTTTCTTCTCTTCTTCCTATCCTCATCCTCCTTTGTTGCCTCCTGTCCTCAAAATTTAATAAAACTAACCATTACCCAATTAGTGGCATTATTAAAATTTTATTTTTTTTCTCTACAAATTCACGTCTTAAAAGTAGACCAACTACTCAAAACTAAAAATAAGTTCTATTTCAACTTGAGTACGAGTTTTTACAATGCCAAATAAACCTCATGCATCCCTTGCTATGACTATGAGTTTGTCATGGGCACGAAGCTTTGCCTAGCGTTCGTACACGTGATAGCCTAGCTACGCTGCACAGCCAGCAGCTACTCTCTTCCCTTCTCACTCGTAGGCATAAGGAAAACATAAATAAAATAGCAACATAAGTTCGTCCTAGTGTAAGGGTGTAAGGACCCTCATCTTTAAACCGGTTTTTAGTTTTCTTTAATTATGGGTTATCGTGAGATTAACGCGTTTTCTGATCTTATTCGGTGATTTCATAAAATAAATAGTATTTGTGATGGTTTTAACTAAAATTAACTTCAATATTAGTAGTTTTAAGTGATTTTAAACCAAATGTAAATTTTTGGGATTTTTTAAAATTTTCACTATTTCCCCATTAAATAGTATTAGGTGATGTGAATGTGTGATCAGAAAGTGATGCACCATGTAAATCTTTGATCTGAACGATCTCATTACTATACTATCGTATTTTCAACGTTGACAGTGATATTAAAACCATTACTGAGTTTGTTAAACTCACCCCTCTTTGTGTGTTTTGATTTGGGGCTGCGTGGTGCGACACGCAGACGGACAGGATCTCCTCTTTGAGGAAAGTTCAGAGGTGGCTGGGATATGATCATGGAGATCGTTGAGTGACTTACCTTCTTTTGTTACATGCTTTATGTTAGAACCTTTGTGTAGGGTTCTTATTTTGGATTTATGTCATATTTTACAGTTGTGATGCTTATGACTTATTTTGAGCCGTGTGGGTTTTACTTAACTAAGCTTGTGGGTTTGAGATTGTTGTTTACTTTGCGATAAGCAACATCTTTTTCCTTCCCTTTTATTTACTCTTGCTCAAAGGATTGTGCGCACTCCGTGTTTCTGTTAATCGCCCGTGGTTAGGGTTAAGTCTTCAGCTAGAATCGTTTCTCAATCTTCACTTCGTCGCCCCCGCGCGCTTGACCGGCCCTTGGACCGGGTTTGGCTCGGGTCGGGCATTGCCGGGGCGTGACAAAGGGTCTCCGCTCAAGCTATATTTCTATCCGTTGAAATACAAGATAGAGAGAGAGCAAGGGTTGATCCACCAGGCTGAGAGCTCTCCTCTCTTTCTCCTTAGTTCGTTGTGCAGGAAAAATCATTTTTCAAATAGCCATGGCTGCCCTGCTCTCCCCCTTTTATAGATTCAGCCTAAAGCTGGCTATCCTAGTGCTACTAGAAGTACAAAACCCACCCAATATAAGAGTCCTCACCTTGACCAACTCTCAGCTCATAAGCATTCTGCCCCTAGCATAGATTAGGAAACTTGTAAGAGTCTGTCTTCCGCTAGAAATCCAATACCATGCTGCCTCCAAAAGTTTGTCAATACAAGAAAACCAGCCACTCCGACTCTTATCCGTCGTAGGAGTGTGACTAGCCTACCTGTGTAAGTCTTGTTTGTCCTAAGAACCTGCTGTCCGGATTCCTACTCAAACTAAGAGTATAGCGAATCAACATAGGTGAATCTCGTCCGCCTTAAGAGTTTTCCCCTAAGTCTAAGTAACGCCCAACTTCGTTGAAAGAGTCCCGCCCGTACAAAGACTCCTACTCAGCCTGCTTCGCAAGGTGAGTAACTCATCTAGAACATCTCCCGCGCTATCCTAGCATCCATCCGTACCTAAATGGCTGCCTAGGCTATCTGTCACCTAGCAAATTTAATTGTCTATTGTCAAGTAAGGGGGTAGCCCGCCCCTTTAAGTATCCATTAAGTAAGGGGCTAACAAAGTCTATAATGGATAAAAGCCTATTTTTTATGAGACAAATTCTGGCTACTTTTTATGTCAGCTGACTCAAGAGTGAAGACTATTATCAAATTAAACAAGAAGCCTTCAAAGAGGGACAATCTTCTTAGAGTAGGCCCTTGCTAATCATGTATTCTTGCTGCTGGTTCCATCACACTCCTGCCATACAATCTGAGATTCCGCAAGATAAAAGAAGGGGTCCTTTCCTCTCGCTATGTTTCTTTGTAAATAATTTTCATCTTGTATATAAAAAAAAAGAAGCCGTCTCAAATTCCCTGGAACCTACGTGGCTTATTCCAAATTCAAATGCATCTATCCTCGCCGTCAAGCATGTAAAGTGATACATATCTACCCGGAAGATAATAGGGTAGCAGATGACTTCCCATGTTTTTGGTTAACAAACCACCACCTCTTATAAAACTTGTTCTACACTTTTCAACGTCCAAATAAAAATTATAAAATTACTCGTGTATGTCACTTCCTACCCACCTCACCCCAATAATAGTTTACACGCCTTCTCCTTCTCCGGCGCTAGTGTCACCAACTTCCAGCGCCGGCTAACTTCTGACTAGAAAAATTGGAAAGCAGAGGTGGAGGAAATCATGGTGGCAAAAGGTCGACTAGAAAAACAGGGGCGAAGGGACACTGGAAGTCCTGGGCAAACTGCTTACGGTCGTTTGGAAGGGAGGAAGAGAGGTAGCCAACAGTAAGGATTGTCAGCAGGAGCAGCAGCAAAGTCCGAAAGTTTATGTCTGATTCTTGCTGCTGCAAAGGTGAAATTCATACATGTAATATGATTTCCAACAAAACAAAAGCAAGGACGTTGGTGTCTTCTGGTGAAGGCTTTGGTGGGGGTTGAGGCAGAATTTTGGCGGCGTGGCGACCAAAGCCAGGGTGTTCCTGGCCAGGTGAAGGCCCTGGCCGCGGCCAAGGGCTAGGGAAGCCGCGGCCAGGGTCTCCTAGCCTGGGCCAGCCCCAGCAGCTGCAAAAGCTGTTTGCAAGCCGCGTTCAGGCTGCCGGCGCACCACTGATTATTAGGAGGATGGGGTGGCCACTAAGTAAAACAATGTTCCAAATTTCTGCAATTACCAACGGTTTTGGCACATTATATATCTCCAAATTAAATAAATATAAGAATATATGTAAAAAATAGCCATAAATGACACTGAGAGCTGGGGTATTAACCAGCCAAGTCGAGTTAAATTTTAGGATAGCTTAATACAAATTCAAAGTTTTAGGTATTTGCTTAAGTTTGGCTTAAATTAGATTGAGCTGTTAATTATCTAACATGAGCTCAGCTCAAGAAGGAAACCAAAAGCTTGAACTCGTGCTCGAGCTCGAGCTCGAATCAATATACACAGTAACCACATAACTTAACTTGAATTTGGCTCAATTATAACATTGCCAAAAAAATAATCTCCTTAACTACTTCACCTATAACACATTTTATATTAAACATTTTATTAAATAAATATAATATTCTCGTCATTTAAATATATTATTTTATTAAATATAATTTTATCACTCTGTCATCAAAGTTGTATGTTTGGCCCATATTATTTTAAATAATATTTGTACATCTTTATATTGATCATATATTTTAATACATAAAAATAAGTATAAAAACTTAATTAATATTACCTCATTATACCAATATATATTAATTACTTAGTAAAAAATAATATTATCAAATACTCCCTCCATCTTAAATTAATAGCTCCATTTGGTTTTTTTAAATAAATTAAAATTAATTTATTTTAAAAAACCCAATGGAGCTATAAATGTAAGATAAATAAAGTATTTATAAATACAATATTATACAAAGTTGCCATCATTTACTAAAAGCTCATAAATTTGTAAATAGATCACAAATGTATAAATAATATTATTTACTTATATATTAGTTTTTTTTTAATTTTTTTCATTTGTTGTTATGTTATATCTTGTTTTTTATGTTTAACCATATATACATCTTTTAGTAGTCTTATGTGAACATGTTACTATTATTAGCACATATGTACTCCCTCCATGCCATTAAAGTATCATATGTTTATATTATATTATATATATATATATATATATATATATATATATATATATATATATATATATATATATATATATATATATATATTAGTAATTTTATATAAATATGTCATTATTATTAGCACATATATGTTATATATATATGTGACACCATAACCTCTTCTACATACTTCAACCTTCTTTTGGTTTTATAAAATATATTTATTATTTAATAATTTAAAATTTTTAAATCTTTCTATTAACTTCTTACTTCAAGTGTTATCTTATAACCACAAAAAATAAAAAATTAGTGCCTTTGTGGTTAACTGCATTTGTATATATGACATATCATAAAGGAATATATATCATTTATTTCTATTATAAAAAAAAATAAATTTTAGTAAATATCACATATATATATATATATATATATATATATATATATATATATATATATATATATATATATATATATTATGTATCTTTAAAATATTTACTTTTAAATAATTTATATCATGTATAATGTGTAGGGGTACTAAGGAGCTAGGTCGAGTCGAGTTTTAGTATATAGGAACATAAAACTTAATGTCTTGTTGTCTTCGACCTATCCCAAATAAATATATGTTACCTTAATTTTATGAAGAATAAAAAAAGACTTTATGACTCAATGCTAAAAATAGTTATAAAATTATTGTAAATTTTGAATTTCTAAGGATTCCAATAGTAGTAAAATTTAAAAGAATATATCATAATTTGTTTAACATATGAAGATAGTAAATAACATTATCATAACATATTGTCTAATGATTGACATATTGTTTGATATGTAGTATAATATATCTCATTTTTCTACTTAGTTATATTATTTATGTATATATTTTATTAAATATTATTTTAATGATATATCTAAATTTCAATACATATCACATGTGGACATATGTGCATATTGTGTCTTTAAATATTTACTTCTTAAAAATATATATATCATATGTGATATAAGCCAATGCTCAATGCATAATTATATATTTATTAATAACATATAAATTTATAATATATATATGTATATGTTATAAAATATAAATTAGGATTGATAATTGTGCACATGTATACATAAATATCAATATGTATTTATGTATATTATAAAATATATGTACGAATTTTATTCGAGCTCGAGTTCTAGCCGAGTTCGAGTTTTATTCAAGCCGAGCCAAGTTGGGCTAGGGTATGCTCAAACTCGACACAAAAATATTCGAGTTCGAGCTATGCCACTTTGAGTCGAGCTATATTCGAGTCAAGTCAATATACCTTTGCTCAACAAGCTTGCTCAACTCATTAGCACCCATACATGTAGCTGCCAAAGTGTGGTAATTGACTTTAAATCACCAAGATGAGCCCGATTTGGGACCATCATAAAAGTCACATTTAACTAATCACCAAGATGAGCCCATTTCGTGACTATCATAATAGTCACCTTTAAATACAATAAGACAGCTTCCAATTTCAGCTTCTCATAAGAAAAATGAACTTTAGAATGTAATATTCCCTACGGCATTTTTGAGAGAACCAGACCAAATAAGAATTAAGTGAATAAATCAAGTCCTCCCTACTTACAACTGTGGCAGTTCCCTCCAACAAATTTAGGGGCAGTAATAAAAAAAAGACACAAATTATCTAGACTCTGATATACTTAAGAGTTGTTTGGGTATTGAATTTTTAAAAATAAAAATAAATTTTTTTAAAACTACCTCTAAAAACTTACTACCGAATTTAAATTACATTTGATAATAAAATTTTTTAAAATAAATTTAGGTGTCACATCAAACCCAATTTTAAAACTTTAAACTAATATAATTTTATCTAAAACTCAAATATTCACATTCTTAATATTATTATATTTTTAAATTCGAGTTCTATCAAACAAAATCTCATAAAAGTACTTAATTTTTAACTTTTAAAATAAACCTCACCTATATGACACATTTTTTGAAGTTCAAATTGATATGAGGTAATTGTGTTAAAAAATAATAAAATTTATAATTTTTAAAATAGGGGCTGAGAGCCAAAATCACCTAATGAGGTAATTTAGTGATTTTAGCTCAAAACGGCTTTAAATCAACTTCTATGCAAAAATTTTAATTTCACTTACATTTTACACATGATTCTAATAATTCAAACCAAAATTAAGATGGAATCAACAAAATCCAACAAAAATTCAATACCAAAACAGCCCCTTAATCATCAACCTCCGAGCAACACTATAACCGTTTCTAATAGATTTAAGTATGGTACAAATCTAGAAGTGAACAAATGTTTATCTGGAAGAGGTAGAGGATCTGTACAATTCTTTATGTTGCGACACAGCCATAATATAGATAATAAAATGCAGTAAAAACACCAAATGAATTGAAGTAAGACGAACACATTTCCCCTTCATTTTCCTCGGTGGACAAAAATTAGTGACAACCAAGACTAAAGAATGTAGAACCGCCAAGATAACATCTAATTCTCAGTGTGCAGTGAAAATTTAAAATAATCATTGTAAATGATAAAATATCATGTTAATAAAGGAATAATTTTCCTTCATCCTTAAATGATTTCAGTTCCTTCCAGTCATAACACACTCGAGGTTTTTGGTCTCTTCGCCAACAATAGCAAGTTCTTGCATAAGCTTCTCCAGCTTCAAAAGATTTTCCTGCTGAATGTGACTTGGAACTTTCTCCTTATATGTGCAGCTGCTCACCTTCTGTTTCAAGGTATCATGTTGCCTGCCAATACATGTGCAAGAAAAAGTAATAAAACCTCTCAAAGACAAACGCAAACCATCATCTCCAGAAGCATAAAAATTAATTCACTTTTGGCATACAATGTTTCACATTTTGGTAACAGTTCAAAATATTGGTGCCATACATGCTCTTTATGCTAAATAAATTAATGGCAAAACCATACAATTGTCAATACATGTGCAAGAAAAAGTAATAAAACCTGTCAAAGACAAATGCCAACCATCATCTCCAGAAGATTTTTTTTTTTTTTGCGTACAATGATTCACAATTTAGTAACCACAGTTCAAAATATTGCAGCCATACAAATTAATGGCAAAACTATACAACTGCACTACTATTGAACCTTATTACATAAAGATTTCACAATAATGCCTGGCCGTGCCAATCTGGCTTTTATGACCTTGTGTATTAAAATTTGTTACAACATAAAGAAGGTAAGCACAATAATGTCTGGCCGTGCCAATCTGGCTCTTAAGACCTTGTGTATTAAAATTTGTTACAACATAAAGAAGGTAAGCACAATAATGTCTGGCCGTGCCAATCTGGCTCTTAAGACCTTGTGTATTAAAATTTGTTACAACATAAAGAAGGTAAGTCACATCGCCTTATTGACACAGGCAGGTCTCCTGTCAAGAAGGGTCAACCAGCTAATTCATACTGAAACTAACATAAAATATTGATAAAAAATATAAAAAACAATCTGAAAGCCCAGACACATTAATCAGCAAGTCTATTATTTACTTTTACTGTTTATACAGCTGCAAAATCCTATATTCCAATCTTAATTCAAAACTACTAATGAAAGATGACTAGATCAACAACTCACCTTTGCAGCTCGTCTTTCTTTTTTCTTAGCTTTTCAAGTTCAGTATCAGCATTGAGGGTTCCTTGTAGCTGCAGATAGACGGATAGATTTTCATTTACAACTGACACTGCACAGCCAGCTGGAGCAAGATCCTTTTCATTCAGGACCTGCATAGTTTTTCAGTCCAATCGTCAATACTGAAGCCAAGATTGCTGAAGAGACGGAATGAAAACAAGAATGCACAGCATTGGTCATCCATATAGAGAAAGTAGACAACAAGCACTATTTTTACAATTTAATATCATCACAAATTTAAAACTTCTCGCAAGCAGCAAAGTATATATCTTGAAAAACACATATATAAGTGATTATCCAGCTCGCATAGTATAAGGTAACTGATACAAGACAAAAACTCCGGACAAGACAATCTCCAGTATTAACATCTTCTACGCCAAAACAATCAAATTAGAGAATGCCAATCCTACCTTTAGTGAAGATAATGAGGCCAAAGTAAGAATTTCTAATTCATGGTTCCTGATTATCTCAGAAACAGCTTGGGTACGAGAAAGCACAAATGCAGGCCGCCTGCAGTACACAGAAAAGCTTAATCTTCTCTAGTTAAAGCACATAAGATCTCCTTCAAAATGCAGAAAATTTGATAGCCAATAAACACCATTTATTGTCTTCAAGAAATGTGTAAATTGTACCTCTCATTCCTTTGATTTGGAGGCAACGACGTGCGGAGTGATCTAATGGATTTCACACTGGACTCAACCACGTCCATTTCATACTCGGTCTCTTCATTTGTCCATTCCTGTTGATCACAAAATTTAGGAACATGAGCATATTTATTGTCATGCCTAAAGAGAAATGCAAGTTTTGTTCCACATAACAAAGAGATTCTAACCTCTATTACTGATGGATAATCCGATATCATAATTGATTCTTTCTTGTTGCAGTTTTCAGCAGGTTGAGGAAGCCTCTGCCAGAGTTCCTCTGTTACAAATGGCATAAATGGATGCAGCAAACGTAAACCATTGTCCAGACACACCCAAAGGGTGTCTCTAGCAGCTCTCTTCAAAGACTCATTCTCAAAGTTCGAAGAGAAATAAGGCTTGATAGCTTCAATAAAGACATCACAAAGTTGGAACTGCCACCAGGCATAAACAGCAGTAGCTGCATCTGAGAATTCAGAAGATTCTAGAGATGATATTGTCTTTGAAATGGCTCTGTTCAAGACTGAAAGGATCCACTTGCATATGAACGGTAATGATTGCATAATCAAATGTGATGGAGCAGCATAATCATCTCCAAGTTTGCTCATGGCAAAGCGTATGGCATTCCACAATTTGTTACACCACTGACGATAGCCAACAACCCTCTGAATGTCTAAATTTATCTTATCAGACTGGCCAATATCAAAAGAAAACAGTAAGTGAAGAGGAAGGAGGGAGAGGGAAGAGAGAGACAGAGTTCGGCGAAGAAGACCTGGGCAGTGTAAGAGACAAGAGCAAAGCGGAGAGCATCAGCCCCACATTCAGCAATCCCATCAGGAAAGTCCTTAGCCTGTCCGTCCTTAGCAACACGCAACTCATTGGGATCTAAATTGCCCTCCTCCAGCCTTTTTTGAAGGCCTTCCAAGGTTATACCATTTATCACTTCTAAGGGATCAATCACATTGCCCAGTGATTTTGACATTTTCCGACCATGGGCATCTCTGATAATTGGATGCAGATATACCTGAAGACGATAACAGTAAATCCACTTCTAACAGCTTCAAGCGCACTTTAATGAAGTTATGGGAAATATATACACTAGCCACTGTAGAAGTACTGTACATAAAAATTACCTTTTTAAATGGAACATCACCTCCAAGCTTCATACCAAGCATCACCATTCGAGCGACCCAGAAAAACAAAATATCGTGACCAGTTTCAAGGACAGATGTTGGATAAAAAGTCTTAAAGTCCACTGTATCATCTGGCCAGCCGAGCACAGATAATGGGAAGAGGCCAGATGAGAACCAAGTATCCAAAACATCAGGATCTTGTTCCATCCGAAATTTCATTCCCTGGAATCTCTTATTGGCCTCAGCTAAAGCTTCTTCTTCATTTCTCCCAACTACCCAGTGATCATTGTATGTACCAAATTCTTCGCACTCATCATCCTCCAAAGTCACATACCATGCTGGAATTTGGTGGCCCCACCAAAGTTGCCTCGAAATGCACCAATCACGAATATTTTCCATCCATCTGTAACAATCAGGAAACAAGAAGATAACAATTAATTCGCAGTCATCAGAACAGAAATCGTATTTCCATTTCTCAGCTATGCATTTTAATCCTCCTATTTTGTGGTATTACCAGACATATTTTCTAAAACTAGGCATCTACCCATCATAGCACACCACAGCCATGTACCCTCAGATCAACTTTTCACGTATACAATGCCCACTCATACATGGTCTAGAACGAACTCTGGTAGTGCTATTGCTAAAATATTCTCTTTTTTTTTTTTTCGGTTCACATACTCTCACGGATCCTCAAAACAGGAAAACTTGGCACTCTTAAAGTTATCCAAGCACTCTGCCCACTTACTCTCCAAAGGACCACAAATTACCACATCAATTCGAAAGTAACACAACTCTTCACAGCTTTTACAATCTGGTAGAAGTTATCATTTTTTAGATGGTGTAGGAATGTCTATAAAAATCAAAACAAATATACTCATCTAACTCTGAGATAGAAGTGAGTACCTCTTCCATTCAGCAACATATTGTTTTGGGATGATCTCAATCTTAGTATTACTCTCATTCGTTACAGCATCAAGAGCTTCTTTGGCAATGTCATTGCAGTTAACAAACCATTGCGGTTTGATCATTGGTTCCACAATGTCATCACTTCGCGAACAAGTGCCCAACCGCATTTCATTATTTTGAGAACCTCTGTAAAGATCCTGGTAGCAGTCATCAAACAACTTAGCAGTTATGAAATGAAAACAACAGTGGAAAAACATAAACCGCCAAGTCACTTAGGAATTAAATGCGAGTGAACACCAACAAATTTTTTTACATTGACTATCATTTGGCAGATGTTAAGAGACAAGTTCCTCAATTAGTAATAATTAAAGACAAGGATATGGCAAATTTTATATAAATTTAAAGCAAAAAGAAAGAGGAAAAAAATTGTAAAATTATGAGGCACATTTCTTGCAATACTCTAAAACAAATGGAATCAATAAAGAGACCCATTTATATAAGCCCGGGCTCATGCATGACTGCGTGAGCCTGGGCATCGCTAGCCATTGGATTTCAATCCGACAGTGCACATAACTCAAGGGGCAGATTGGTTTCTGCCCCCTTGCATTGTTGGATCAAGATCCGACGGCCCATGATGCTTGGGCTCATACAGATGTATGGGAGCCCAGGCTCATATAAACTTTTTCCCTTAAACAATGCCTTTTAATAATGTTTCAACAATATAAGAAAAACTTTCAAACAATGAACTTGCTTTATAAAGATAATTTCACTTGTATAACAATATGTGAAATGACATAATCTGAATGATAGCTAATAAAAAGGTAAGCTGTCTATCTATTAATACTATAGAAAAAGTACCTCCTTCTGCAGTGCTTCAATGACAGCCACACGAGCTTGAAACCGTGCCATGCCTTTAAATTCAGTTCCTCCATTGCCATTTATCTTTCCATCATTGGTAAAGATGTTGATGAACTCAAGATTGTGACGCTTCCCAACTTCAAAATCATTTGGGTCATGTGCTGGAGTAATCTGTGTTAGTCATAAAGTAAACAGCTAACTTTATGATACTGATACACAAGGAGAAAAAACTCAAACTCAGTATAGAAAGTGAAATTAAGCCTGATGATTGCTCACCTTCACTGCACCAGTCCCAAATTCAGGATCCACAAGTATGGCATCACATATTATTGGCAGCCTCCTCCCATTGAACGGATGGATAGCAAATTTTCCATGAAAACGAGTATATCTCTCGTCTTTGGGATGAACTGCAATTGCTGTATCACCAAGCATCGTTTCTACTCTGGTTGTTGCAACAACAATTTCACCTAAATTCTCTTCAAGTGGATAAGCAAATGAGGTTAATACGCCAAACTCCACAGGATTATCATAGCCAGGTACCTTGAGTAAAGTTCTTTCTTTTATGTCCTTGTAATCAACCTATATTGACAAAAGCAATTTGACAAAAGCAAACTTAATTAGTGGCCATTCATATTCCATATGCCTTTTTTTGGAATTGATGTAAAATACAGTCAATCCTTTCTTTGAAGCTGCAAAATTTCCTAAACTACAAGCTCTATGAGCTAATAGCATACCTCAATATCGGAAATTGCTGTTCGCAAAATGCAATCCCAGTTGACTAATCTGTTATCTCTGTTGAAAAAGAAAAAAATTAACTGAATTATATGATCCTTGTATCAAAAACTCAAGACAAAAATATAGTCTTAGATGCATATGTGCGTGTACAGACAGTGACAAACAAAACAATTAGTTTCTAGCCAGTGTAAATTGAAATTCCAGCAGTTCTCATTTAAGCATACCTATATATAAGACCCTCCTTATATAGCTGAACAAAAGCCTCTATTACAGCCTTCGATCTTTTTTCATCCATTGTAAAGCACTAAATAAGACAACAGCATTTAACTAGATTCATTAAACGTATATTTGGCAGCGGGTAGCTTCACTAAATTGTCCATCATTTACACAGAAGGATGAAACAATAATTCATTATCAATAAAGATACCAACCTCACGAGACCAGTCAAGCGACGCTCCCAACCGACGCTCCTGCTTTAATATTTGACCTCCATAATCTTCCTTCCATTTCCAAACCTATGAGCAGTGACAGATGGATATACAAATTGTACCACAATAAAAGCACAGGAAAACAAGCAATTTGGTGAGCATAATTTTAAAGACAAAAACCAAGTTATTATAGATGGAACTGGGTTGAATACAAACTTACTTTTTTGACAAAATCAGCTCGGCCAACATCATGCCTTGTCTGTCCGTTTTCACGCATAATTTTCTTCTCCACAACCACCTGAAAGAACAGCAATCCAGACATATGTCAACATCAGAAATAGTTTAAAAAAAGTATCCAGCTACACTTCATAACAAAAAACTTACTCTAGAAACAAAATGCATTTTGCAAATAAATACACAGTACTTTTTTATCGCCAAGCTTACAGCAATGCCTAAATTTCATTAATGAACAAAAGGGGAAATAGAACATGAAACTAATGAAGAAGAGAAAAAAGAAAACTTACAAATTCAATTAACACATCATTTCCCTGAACGCACAATGAACTAACTACTTAAACATGCAAATACCTACACTTCAACAGAAAACAGAGTCAGCTATGAATAGTAAGAACCTGTGTAGCTATCCCTGCGTGGTCCATTCCCGGTATCCACAAAGTATTGTAACCGGACATTCTTCGCCATCGTATTATTGTATCCTGCAAAATGTAAATTCTTATATGGTTGATGCAGATAGGAATTAGGATAGCCTAAAAAAACAATATTCAAATTGAAAAGTGAATCATTTGAGCACCTGTATGGCAGCAGTGAGTGCATGACCTATGTGCAAGGCTCCAGTCACATTTGGTGGAGGAAGAACCTGATGATGACAGATACGTTATGCATTGTGTCAGACATTCATGATACCCAGAAGCATTAGCAGACTGAAAAGAAAAATAATTTTCTGAAGGAAAACATACAAGGTAACAGTGACAGGGAGACCTTATATTTAAAGAAACACAGAAATGTGTCATTAATGACAACAAACAAGTCTTCCATCCCTTGGAATTGGACCCAACACATAGTACTTTCTAACAGGAGTATAAGAACATGGCAAATAGTCAGGATTTTAAACCATGTGAACAAAGAACCTTCATTCAACCTGCATGCACTTGTAGATACAATAATTCAATTGGGTAAAAGAAGAATACCATTATTATAATTTGCACTCTATCAGAATATCACGACAATGTAGACAGAGAAAAATGAGAATAACAGATGCACAGGTATCCATTTCAAGCTTCAACTTACAATAGCAAATGGAGGCTTAGAGCTGTTTGAATCAGCTATAAAGAAGCCAGCTTTCTCCCACCATTCATACCATCTCCAAAACGATAGCATTCCCAAAGATAATAAGAAAATAATAAAGTAAGTACAAGAGGAAAAAAGCACCCCTAAAATAGTCAAAAGTCAGAACTTACGATTTCTCCACTGCACATGGAGAATATTGTTTTGCCATTTGAGAAGAAAGTTTTTTTTTCTCTCCAAGAGGAGTTTCTGGATCCAAGAAGTCAACAGCATTCTCCTCCTCTCCATCTCGCTTCAAGATCTTCTTCTCTGACTTTTTAACTTTTTGAGCCTGTGCAGCACCATCACTCATAATGATGAACTAACAATTATTTTCTGAAGTCTACTCTATCATTACCTGCAACTTGGCCGCCTCTGCTTTTTGTGCAGCCTTCAATTTCTTAAGCTCCTTTTCTCGAGCCTGAAAGTAAAAGAGAGAATTTTTTTGCCTTTAATTTAAATAGTTGTAGAGTCCATAAACTTCATTACGTGTAAGAAAAAACAACAAACCTTTTCCTCCTTTTTCTTTCTTTCAGGATCTTCTTCCTCCAGCTGGACGGATAGCATAAATGGATTCCGTGTTAAAATCAGCACAAAGTCGATTGTCATAGTTGCACAAACATAAATAATTAGAAAAGGCAAATGACAAGGCATATGATGGTAATGACGGAAAAAAAACATGGTCCATGTTTGATAATGAATATTCCCAAATCGTTATAGAAAATAATAATACTTTATTTCCCTGTTATTTGGGACCAGCTACATGCGTACTGCTCCAACATCCATATATACTACAGTCAGTTATGATTATTAATAGCAATAGGGCTAAAAACCAACTATCATACAGAATACATAAACCTTGCAGAAGCAGATAAATAAAAAACCAACTAAAGATAAAGTTGTAGAGTCTTACAGGAGGCATGCTGCACTTTACGAAAAACCAGGCAACCACCATGCAACACATCAAAGAAAGACGTTATCAATACATAAAATGATATATAAATGTTCTCCTACATATTCTTAAAAACCTTACGCATCACAAAAATTATATAAAAAATGGCAATTTACTCAATGGCTTCCCTTGTATAACAGCCCATTAATTGGAGCGTCTTTATCGTATCTATATAAGTTTTGGAATCAATATTTAAGAAAGAATTCCAATTTAAGAAACCATATGATATAGCAAATGGGTGTTTGGTTCAGATGGTAATACATAGGACCTTGAGCAATCCATTTTTACAATGATAAGATTCAAAATTATATTCATCAAAATATTTCTTTTATCAAGAACAACGTAGTAAAATGCACAAAAATCCTAGATAGAGGTGCATCCTCAATGCAAATAATAACATAAACCTAATTACCGAGTAAAATAAAACCTATTTTGAACAATATAAATGCCCCCAAGTATTTCCAACAGAACGAAGCCACATTAGACATTAACATCACATGGGGAAATAATGCAGCATTTGCAGTAACCAGCACTAATATGAAAGCAAAATGATTAATACGCCCATTCATAAATTGCAAAAAAAACGCAGCCTCATACACTTTTGCAACTGAAATCCGCTTGGCAGAGGATCATAATGGTCCTCCCAGTTCTTGTCCTAAAATGGCCTTTGATAATTATAGATGTTTATATTAAGGATCACAAATGGAAATCATTCAACTAAATAAAAGAACTCGTGTTAGGTGTATTGTAAATCTGAGCAATGCACTATTGAATGACATAGTCAACAGTTAATGTTTTAGAACTGAACCCACTCAAAATATTCATCATGCCTAAGAGATGCACAATTGCAGTTCACAACCACAAGAAGTAACTAAGAAGATTCATCTTTTATATCAAGCCTATGATTTGTTCAACAGAAAAGTTGAGCATTAGAGAAAGGGAACTAACAAAAAAAATTTAATTGATAGCCTAAATTGAAGAAATTGGTCACTAACCATGTCAGAGACGAAGAGGAGCAACGACGGAGGTCCCTGATGGCAGTAATGAAGAGTTGAAGAGAGAGCATGGCTAGCTTAGAGGAGTATTGTACTATTTCTTGATGCTAATGACATGTACAGTATGTTCGTCAAATGTAGAGGTCCCATCATGTTTGCCCATGATATCACCAACTCTTCCAAATTAGCCCCGCAACTCTTTTCTCCTCTACATCCACCCATCACCTTCACTTTACCCAGCTACTCGCCCCATCAAACATATGGACCTTAATCCCACCTCGTTCACCCATATATCAAATTCATGGTGCCCACCAATTCATACGTGATTTGAGTTGTGGAAGGCAATTTCATAAAAATTATCTAGTAATCCAGTCACTTCTCTCTCAGACTTGCTCTAACATGCACTTCCCAGCTGCTCCCACCCGTGGCATATATCTCTCGTGCACAGCTTGCGGTGGTGGCCCGACAGGTAGTGATGATGGAGAAGTTGGATGACACAAAACTGAACTTCAACCTAGATAACCCTCTGCCCCCATGGCTATCCATTAGGTTGTGTCCATCAACTAGACATCAAGTAGGGTGCGGCACACACACACAATCACACGTAAATCACGCATTCCTGCCTTCCTCTCCCCCCCCATGTCCCTCCCTGCCACAGCTATACCCACAAAATTCAGCTAGCTCAAGCCAATCCCACCACGGCACTCCCATATTTTTTAGCCTATATCTAATGTAATGTAGCATTGCCTAAGGTCGCCACACTCTCTCTGCACTCTCCATTACTGCCACCGGTGAACCATCGTCACCTCTCTCTATTTCCAACAAGGTTTAGCAAACAACTTCTTCATCTTGATCAAAAAAAGTTAATCCAATCTATGGCTATTAATCTTGGAGTACTGCTTTTTCTCTGACATCCAAGTTTTTCGCAAACAAACCATAAGCATGCTATAAAAATTGAATTTTTTTCAGTAACTTCGTTCTTTCGGTTGTAGAATGCTATCTTGCATCATTTATGCAGGATAAACATTGGGAATAATTAGTTTTGAAACCAAGCCATTTATTATTGGCTTCATAAGTGTGTTACTCAATCTAGCAAAACATGTGACCATTCAGTTTGTTTGAATGAGTTTTATTTGGGGTGGCTTTTAAAAGAGACATTCGTAATTATCTACATGAAATTAAAAACAAGGAAACAAAGGAGAATTATGAACCTTTGACAGGCAGATTATAGTTTACCAACGTGTGTGACGTGATTCCCTATAATCTGTGTTAAGTAATCAAGCTTGCTTTTGTATTAGTGCTTAATATTGCAAATGTTGTATTAGTGTGCAGTGTTCCATTGACCATTTCAATGTAGCTTCTTTATGTTGGAAATAATGCAGCCAATTATATTGTTTTTGTAGAAATGGATCACTATCTTGTTAATCACAAATTTTGCCAATATATTCTCCAATTTTGGCAAATTTTGGAAATAATAATATAAATATTAGAGGACTTCACCAATAAAACGGTGAACTTCCTAACAATAGGTAATCAGTAATAGAGAACAAAATTGAAATAATCAAAAGATCCAACTGGAGTGAGCATTTGAGGCACGAAATAATCATAACAAATATTGTTTGCTCGTGTCAGTGACCAATAATAGCCAACAGAGGTAACATGATAACAAAATAAAACCAAAAAATAAGCCTAAAGGACAAAACATAGAGTAAACAAGGAGATTCTAAGAGACACAGATGCTAATAACCTATTCATTGCAGTTCAGAAAGAATGGAACAAAGGAAAAAACATAGCAAAACATTCTGAAACGAAGGAAAAAACATAGCAAAGACAATGAATAAATTTAAAACTAGAAAGTTAAGACAAAAAGAAAAGTTATCGAGGATGATGTTACTTGAATGAAGCAGTCATGAAAGGGCGAACAGGACGGCAGGGTGGGGTCTGTTAGAAAAGATGTCTATCATGAAAGCAATAGAAGCAGAAGAGAGAGGAGTAGATGGGGGAGAGGAGCTGGTGGTGGAAAAGGTAGGGCTCCTGGTAAAAGGGAAATGAGAAAGGTAGCCATGTAGGGTTGTAATGGTGGGTCTACCATCTGTGTGAGTATTAGTACAATGGAACCGAAAACGGGTAAAACCAACAAAATGTGCAAGCTGGAAAGAGGGGGAAAGACCCCACATAGCTCCATTTCTTATGCCAATACCTGCTTTAAATTTTTAACATTGAATTAACCATAAGCAAGTTATCATTTGATAAAAGATTCTGATTCAGAGTCCAAAGATGAAAATTTCGAAATAAAAATGGATGTAGAAGCCTAACAAGCATGGATAATACACTGGATCAGACACAGGGTCACAACAATGCTTCAACTACTAGATACACATTTATACATAAAATCACTTCCTTTAGATCAATTTTCATATTAGACTTGATAAAGCAAGAAGGAACAATTTTCATTTATTTATTTGTTCGTAATTTAAGCGAGCGTGATTCAGCTGAACCCCAGTCACTAATGCTAAAAACTAAAACATTCAAGGTTTACCGTGCATGTCATAAAGATGAAATAAATATCATTTGCATAGACCTTATCCGTGACAAGAATTTACTCCACTATTCCTCTCTGTAAAAGGCCATTTCTTCGCCAAAAAGAAAGAACAGATTTTGGCTAGGATAATATGTCAATGAAGAAACAAAAGGATATAACAGAATTTAAAGTTAACAGAGAGGCGGAGAAAGTGAAGGCAATCATATAGTAAAGATAAAATCAAGGCACTCATGACATTTTTATAAGGAAAACGCATTTGACTAATTAATATGCACTGAAAGTCGCAAATTTTCATGTCAACCCAATCCACTCCAAGACAAACGGTATAAACACAGTGCAGCACCGTTTCCTAATAAACGCGCATTAGAAACTCCTTTGCAGCTCTCAAGGAGCTGAACCCACTTCGAAGGAAAATCACAAAAGTACTCGGAAGGTAGAAGCAATAGAACGGATGAGGTAATGGATAGACATGCAAACCTGCTAAAGGGAAGCGGTGGCCGAAGGGGAAAGCTCCCTTTCTCGACCCAGCGATGCAGCAGTCGGAGGGGAAACGAGGCTGGCTTTGAGAAGACAAAAATGGTGGCGGAGTGGAGGGTTGCCCGGAAGAGAGCTGGCAGAGGGCCCTTAACCTCGTGCCTTTCGATGGCTCGCCCCCTGTTACATGGGCACGGGCTCTTAACGTTGTACATAGAGTTTTATCTTTACATACTATGTTAAAAGCCAATCTAAAGTATTAAAAATGTATGGTCCCATATAGTATATATAATACATAATATTCCGATAATCACGACGAGTTGTCTACGAGCCTCAGTGAGCTTTACGATAAGGAGAGATACACTTCGTAGCACTGAGGTTATAATAAGATGACATAATATCTACTAGTAAGGAGCTATTAGATAAGGTTATTGTATTTAAAGAATATTCAAAAAGGGTTTTATTTATGAATAAAATAATTAATATGAAAGATATATACTCTTTCTATTTTGAACAATCAATTTATTTTTAACTAAAATTCTATAATATGTTGATTGAATATTTGTGTTTTTTTAAATTGATATCCTACTGAGTATTTTTATATACTCAATATCTTTTGTAGTGTAGGTGTAAATGTCGAAATTTGAAGATAATGTGAAAGTTGTAGTTGTAGTTAAGTTTTATCATGTATTTATAGAGATTCTTCAACTATGTTTAACTAGGCACGTGAGTGTGATTTACCTTTTATTAATTTAGATGTTAATAGACAATTGCAAACTTGTAGATTTTGTGAATATTTTAATATAATATTTACATAAAATTTTAGTAAAGT
Organism: Saururus chinensis; assembly: GCA_035235625.1. Classification (NCBI taxonomy): domain Eukaryota; kingdom Viridiplantae; phylum Streptophyta; class Magnoliopsida; order Piperales; family Saururaceae; genus Saururus; species Saururus chinensis. The sequence goes on from CP141146.1 coordinate 1,267,563, forward strand.
TATTATTATCACATCAAAGAGAACTGAAAGACCTTAATCCTATTTGTATATCAAACATTTTCTGTTTATATGGCTAATAACTCACTTAATGAGTCATGATACTAAGGAAATATTGACCTTAACTACCAATGCATTATTTTTTGGTACTCATTCATCACATCAAATGGTCTTATACATATGCATTAGGGTTCATTGAACATTATTTACTAGTGCATAATTGATACTTCAATCACATCATTAAACACTTCAAATCATGCATTTATATACATAATAGTCATAGCTATTATACTGCTATAACATCTATTAGAAATCCAAAACCATCTTCACCATCAATAACCTTACAAATATGTCTGCTACCTTGCTGATGACCATCGATAACCTGACTAATTGGTCAGCTACCTCGCCGATGACCATCAGTGGGTTCACCGATATGTTGGATCCTACCGAGAGTAGAATCGAGGTGTCATCGGTAACCTCATCAACATGTTGACTGCCTCATTGATTACCGTCGATGAGTTTACTAATGAATCAAACTCTTAGTGGAATGACTACCAATGACCAAAATGTCATACATGACTAAAAACTTAAGACCAAGTACTCAAAATTTGATTCAAATGTGTTTTTATCATGAAAATCCAGTAGAATTATTTCCATAAGGTAGAATGAAGGTACTTGACCTAAATTTCAACTAAAAATAAAAAGGTCCCAAGTACTCATTGAGGACCATGTCAAACACTAGAATTTTCTTAAATACATCAAAAATACAAGTTAATGAACATGAAGAACTTAAAGAAAGTCACAAACAGAGTATATTATATAAGATTTCAAGTTTAGAAAGTGATTTGACCTCGAAGCACAATCCTCCTCTCTCCGGCATACATCCTCCTAAATGGCCTCTAAACGCTCTTCCACCAGTAATTGACCTCTCCGTATACTTCTTTTCCCCCTTATAGTCAGCTTCTACTCTTTTAAATGCTAAGATAACTACTCCCAAAGTCCAAAATTACTCAATTGTTTCATATTTTGTGATAATTGTATGCATTCAATTATCATCAGCAATCCTATCGACGTGTTGATACTTGTCAATGGTGAAAATATGTTTTCATAGGTAGCTCCATCGATGTATCAATGGTCATTGACAATTAAATAAAAATATTTATTTAATAACAAAATAGTGAATTTTCTTTTAGAAAATATGGGGTGTCACACCAGCTTCAGTCTAGACTAGTAGACGCGGAGATAAATGCCAACCACCTATGACCTTGGTGGTGAAGCAACACAAGCCATGCATTACAACGTGCCAACAATGCATCATACTATGCCTAGAGATACATGTTATCTAAGGGACGAAGCCAAGAGGGGCTTGGGGGCCCAGCCCCTCGACCAAACAAATTTGACAATTTTTCTCATGTAGTGTAATGCCCTCGGTCCATGGGGCTCAAAATTCAAGGCAAACCCGACCTTCAGGTTCAAAAATTACAAAAATAAAATTCTTCTCCTTGATCACAAGGATCCTTATCTATGTGCAAGAGCTGTAGTGATGATCGGGCATAGGTTTTGAAAACATTAAAAATATTAATAATTACTATTTTTTAGATCGGGTCAACATTACCATGGTGTTGGTAGCCTACGTACTTATTAGATAACATCTTCAATGTTATTCTAATAAAATCCGATCTAGACGTAGTTTTGCTTAAAACTAAGGCCAATTAAAAAGCAACAACATTGATGCAATGCTTAAGTATTTTTTAATATGCATTCATCTATCAAAGTCAACAGAGAAAAATAAAAGTGCCAACACATCATACAAATCATTTTTTTTCAAGAAATCCAATGAAATCATGCACATAATCAGATAAATCATCATTCACATAATTCAATAAATCGGATAGATAATTTGTAAGCATAATTTGATAAACCATCCAAAATTAGATAAATCATCATTCACATAACTTGATAAATAATTCCAAGTCGGATAAATCATCATTCACATAATACCGCCGATAACAAACCAACATACCTCTGTGCTTGTGGGGTGACAGGATCAGAATGAAAAAGATTTTCTTACAATATCTCATTTCATGGGCATGTCATATGCCTTAATAAGAAAGTATCCATGATCAATAGCACTTGGGCTTTATACCAAATAAATATTTATGTTGATACTGAAGTGACCAACATCCGTACTTGTGGGGCAACATGATTAGAATGAATAAGATATTTCAATGATATTTGGATTTATGGACATGCCAATGCCTTAATAGGCAGTATCGAGGAGTCATAATTCTGATAGTTGTTAGGCTTTATACCAAATAACTATTCTTCAAATCCAATCATTTAAAACTATTTGAAGTGTCTTTCAAATATAATAATTCAAAATTCAAGAAGGTCGAATACATAAAAGAAGTTGACTCAAAATCGATAAAGAATTCATTAATCAATCATAAGTCCTTCAACATAACATGCATTCATATAAGTCAATTATAAACATATGCATTCATTTACATAAGCATGCATTAAAACAATAAAGTTGTAAACTCTTACTCCCCTAATAATTTCAGAAGTAGCGGTTGTAAGGACCCTCATCTTTAAACCGGTTTTTGTTTTTCTTTAATTGTTGATTATCGTGAGATTAACGCGTTTTCTGATCTTATTCGATGATTTCGTAAAATAAATAGTGTTTGTGATGGTTTTAACCAAAATTAACTTCAATATTAGTGGTTTTAAGTGATTTTAGACCAAATGTGAATTTTTGGGATTTTTTGGAATTTTTACTATTTTCCCAAAAATTAGGGTTTTGGCGGGACCCCTGTGGGCCCCACCATCAAAAATTTTATTTTTGGGTCAAATGAACCTAGACATATACTTAAGGTCCTACAAAAATTTTTAGAATTTTATTAGGCTTAATCAGTGCTTAAATTTGCAAAATACCCACTTTTAGCCTACTTTTCCTATTTACACCCCAAAACTTACCTATGCATACCCCAACCCTTACTATAAAAGGGCATACCTGAGCCATTTCCATTTTTGGGAATAGGCTAAGGAAGGAGGGCTGGCCTAATCCCCACTTAGGCCTGAATTAGAAGCCAATTAAGGTAAGCTTACTCTAATTAAGCACTAATCCATGGCTTTTTTCTTAATTTCTTCCAAATCTACCATTTTCCCCTTGATTCAATTCATTTTTGGGCATCAAAAACTACTGATTTGTGTTTTACTACAAACCCTAATATTCAAACTTCGATTTTTACTACCAACAAGCCCTAGATCTAAGATTTAATTAGGGATTTCTTGGGTAAATCGATTTCTATTAGAATTTAATTCAAACTTATTGTGTTTTCAAGGATTTCAATAAGGGTGACTCTTCAATCCGAGCTTAATCAAGTGCTGAGGTAATGGGTCTTCAAAATCTCTGTTTGTCCATGGTAAAACTCTTCATTTTTGGCTTATTTCGAAATAGTTTGCTTAATTTGGTGTGTTAATGGTAAGATTAGAAAATGGAATTATTTAATCCCGATTTCTTAGGGTCTTGCATTATTATGGTATGGTTTGATGTTCTGGAAGTCAAGAAGGACTTTTGATGATGATTAGGGTGTTAGATGCGGATTTGAAGTGTTATCAATGGTGTTTCGGTTTGGATTTGCGAAAGGAAGAAGATGATTGTTCTGCCGTGTTGGCGATCGATAGGCCCTGCAGGGCGTTCGATCGGCAACACTGCCGGAATGGCACTTTTCCAGTTTAGCCGATCGAACGGCCTGCTGGGCGTTCGAACGGCCGAACTGTAAATTTCAAAATTTCACGTTTAACCGATCGAACGGCTTGAAGGGCGATCGATCGGCTACACAGGAAATTATATGTTGTGCATATGATGTCTATTTTTATGATTCCACTTTAGCTTGCCAATTTTATATGAATGTGGAGTGTTTTAAGCTATGTTAGGCTACTGGAAATGCATGCCATTAAGTTTATGGAGTTGAGATATATGCTTAGAGATGGTGGAATGACTTATGTTTTGTGGCATGATATTGGAATCGTCATCTTTAAATTATGAATGGTTGGGTTCTCATTGTTAAGCATATTTTCAGTAGAACTATAATCTATTATTGGACTGATTTGTCATGATAGATTGTGGTTAGTCGTGTGTGAATGTTGGTGAATGCCATGACTCAATGATGAAATGGGTGATGTTATATGTGTTTAGCCTTTGTGGTTGAGTTTTGAATTGAGATATGATTTCAACGATTCTTCTCCTATGATTTTCGTTGGGATTCATGTTTAGATGGAAATTCACATGTGTAGTGTGGTAGTGAGTTTAATTTCAAGCATGTTGGCATGCATTATGTGAAATAATTCTACTAGATACACACACACATGTGGGGTTAAATGATGATGTTGAAGCTTGATATTGTGATTATGAATGATGCATTAGGGGCTGATGAGAGCACTTATCATGGATTAGGATTCATGTATGCTTTACCCACGTATGTACCTTGCTGCATGCATCATGAAAATGGATTTCCAATTGAGGCTTCATCGTGATTAATCGAATTTGATCGATTGGATACAATGTGAGGAAATTGTGTGCCAGATTTATCGGTCGTGGATTAATCGCAAGTTGATTGGTCCGAAAGGACATATTTTGATTTGAGTTCCTGTGTGGAACGAATGCACTCCCCGGGTTGACTCTTGTTAAATGGAATGATGTGGGGACGAGTTGTGTACTTGTCCTGCGGATTGTGAGAATGTTATTATGAGTGTCATACGGACCCTGAGAATCCAATGTAGTATGTCGTGTGCACCCCGCTACCACGTGTTCTAGGGTTCTCTGTGTGAGAACTCGGGCTCTTCCCTCCGCAAGAGATGTCCCTGGGCGAACACCCCTGCTCTAGATTCTCTGTGTGAGAATGGGACATCCTTGGCCAGGATCGTCCAGGGCGAGCAGTATTAGGGATTGACAACCCCGATCTTTCTTGAATTCTTGTGTAGAATTTTGGACCATGACACGCCTTCGTGGCCTTGTCCATGCTCCCATCTGTGTGACATTAATGTGTGATTACTCCTTGATGGAGGTTGAATTTGATGTTATGCATGTGGAATATGTATGTTAGAGAACATCCATGCAGCTTGTGATGATATTATGCATGTGAGAATATGTATGTTAGAGATATATCCATGCAGGTTGGTTGTGATGATATAATGCATGTGGGAATATGTATGTTAGAGATACATCCATGCAGGTTGTGATGATATTATGCATGTGGGAATATGTATGTTAGAGATACATCCATGCAGGTTGTGATGATATTATGCATGTGGGAATATGTATGTTAGAGATACATCCATACAAAACTGTGATGATATTATGCATGTGGGAATATGTATGTTAGAGATACATCCATGTAGGTTGATTATGCACTGTGATGCAGTCTTAAGTGATGTGAAAATATGATCAGAAAATGATGCACCTTGTAAATCGTTGATTTGAAAGATTATATCACTATGCTATCGTATTTTCGATGTTGTTAGTGATATTAAAACCATTGCTGAGATTGTTAAACTCACCCCTCTTTGTGTGTTTTGATTTGGGGCTGCGTGGTGCGACACGCAAACGGACAGGATTGCCTCTTTGAGGAAAGGTCAGAGATAGCTTGGGTGTGATGATGGAGATCGTTGTGTGACTTATCTTCTTTGGTTCTATGTTTTATGATTTGGACCTTTGTGTAGGGTTCTTTGTTTTGAACTTATGTCACGTTTTACAGTTGTGATGCTTATGACTCATTTTGAGCCGGTGTGGGCTCTATTTAATTAAGCTTGTGGGTTTGAGGATTGTTGTTTACTTTGTGATAAGCAACACATTTTCCTTCCCTTTTATTTACTCTTGCTCAAAGGATTGTGCGCACTCCGTATTTCTGTTAATCGCCCGTGGTTAGGGTTAAGTCTTCCGCTAGATCGTTTCTCAATTTTTTCACTTTGTCGCCCCCGCGCACTTGACCGGCCCCTAGACCGGGTTCGGCTCGGGTCGGGCATCGCCGGGGCGTGACAATGGTGGTCAGAGTTTCTCCTTCCTAAAAGACATTCTCCTTTTAAGGCCCGAAGATGGCGAGCAGATCCTCTCCTTGCTCTGAAATAATTTTTCTTTGCAGCTCGAGACATAACCTCCTATATCCCCACGATGTTTATATATTTGAGGCCTGAGAGCGACAGACAGAACCTCCCCATGCCCCATGTTTTTTCTCTCTTTGAGACCTAAAGGTTGCAAACAGAACCTCCCTTTACCTCAAGATGTGTCTCTCATTGTGGCCCGAATGCAGCAGACAAAGTCTTCCTTTAGCTTAGGACATTTATCTCTTTGCAGCTTGAAGGCCACAAAGAGTGCCTCCCCTTACCCGAGGGTGTTTTTCTCTTTGAGGCATGAATACCGCGGACAAAGTCTCCCCTTACCCTGGGCCATTTATCTCTTTGCAACCCAAAGGCCTCGAACAAAGCCTCCCATTAGTTTGAGACATTTCTCTCTTTGTGGCTCAAAGACCACAAATAAAGTCTCCCCTTACCCCATGACATTTCTCTATTTGAGTGCCCAAATACAATGAACATAGCCTCACTATTTTAAAACCCAAACCGGGTTCAACTAGACCCGGATGGCATTTTAGGTCAGTTCAGTATTTTTTCTGGGTTAGAAAGGTGATTTTTTTGTGTGTCGATGATATTCGAACTCCCGACATGCTGAAATTCATCAAAGCCTTACCCACTAGGCTTTGCTAATTTTGTTATACATATGGCTATAACTATTTTATTTAAATATCTACTATATAACGTATTAGAAAAAAAAACATTATTCACAGTGGGATTCAAATGGAGGACGTAAACATAATACCCTCACGCTTTACTTGTTAAGCTACAATAATCTTATGCATATATTTTTTACTTAATATTATATTTAATCTAACATATAACAAAACGGGTCAACCCGGGTTAACCCCTGGTTGAAACGAGTCAACCCAGCCCAGCGACTAATCCAGGTTAGCCTTTGGGCTAGTTTTTAAAACACTGCATATCCTCCCCTTACCTTAGGATGTTTCTCCCCTCTAGAGAGGTTATATATCAAAACTGACTTCTCCCATGGTGCAGAGTACCCTCAATTTAGCTAGGTTCTCTTTTTGAACAGGCTAAAATGTGGAAAGGGGTTAGAAATATAGGAGAGAAGGTCCAAAGAAATCAAAGAAGAAAGAGGGGATGAGCGTAAAAAATGGGTGTGAAATGAGTGAGAAACCTATCATTGGATACAGGTGTCAGTGCATGGAGTAGCTGACATGGCCATGATTCACCATTCGCTTGTTAGCAACTAACAAATGCGACACATCATCTCTTGGCGCGGCCATGATGCACCATGCGCTACTAATGCACCAAGTGTCAACTACTGACATGGCATTGACAAAAATTCTTTTCGTCCTTATTTGAAATCTAATTTTTTATTTTTAAATTGCGACTCCCTACGATGAACTCGGAATGATGTATTCTTTGTGGGCTCATATTAATGAGTCATACGAAATAAAAACTACACAAGGGTATGTTATCTTGCAAAAATAAAATAGGGCATGTTCATAACATGTTTCCCAAAGCAATAGCCTAAAATCTCACTGCATAATTGATGCACTATTGGGCTCAATATATTCGCCTCTTCGAGCCCTACTAAAAATCTTACTCCATAAAACAAACCAGGCTAAAAATAGTTCGATTTTATAAAAAATGGTTATTGAGCCAAAAACCAGTTTATGGGCCAAAAACTTTTATTTTCAAACAATTACAGGTCGCTACATGTAGGGACCATGTTACCCCATGTGTTTTTCATTTGGTGGGACCACATCTCTTCAAGTCTTCGGAATTAAAGTGGCCCCCTACCTAATTTTTCTAGCATTGTCTCTAATGCGTATTAACACAGTGTGATATTGTTGTTTGTTGCATGTAATAAATCATGGTACGTAAGAATGACTAGGTTGATTGGCTTGATCAAATCAAACTAAAATACAAAAGAGGAAGAAAGACTAAGAGGTAGAGGTTGGGGAGGAGAAGAAAAGAGAGGAGGAGGAACTGAGGAAGGGGTGACGTATGCATAATTTTGAAATTTGTGTTATTAGTAAAGTGGAAAGAAAATAAGGCGGGTTATTTATGTATAAATAGGAAATTTTGTGAAATTATATTTTTATAAAATGTTTTAAAAGACATTGTTTTTGGTTTTCATTAAAAACTTGAAAATTAATGCAAACTAAGTTAGCACCATAGCTCATGAAATGTAAAGTTTTTATACAAAAATTCCACAACAATTGAAAAGGGCAAAAGGTGAAGAATAGAGCTAAAGTAGAAAAGGATTACTCTCACAAGAATCATACGTTTTCTTGAAGCATGAGCCCAATCTCGATCTAACAGCGAAAGGGGCTATAAACCAATTTGTCCCCTAACTTATGTGTGCTTCAAGTCAAAATTCAATAGTGTCTACGTGAACCAGCTCATATAAATGGGTCTCATTAAGAAAAAAAATAGATAAAGCAAATTGTAAGAGGAAATAACTATAGTGTCTACGTGAACCGGCTCATATAAATGGGTCTCATTAAGAAAAATATAGATAAAGCAAATTGTAAAAGGAAATAACAAGTGAGAGCTAAACTGAGCTCTAGTCCTAGGAGGCATCAGATCATGGTTTCTGAGTTGCAACTCTTGCTAGCCCTATTCATCATAGAACAACATTGTTCTTCAACTTCCATAGGAAAGACAAAATATGGTGGCCCATTCCCCCTTTTGTTACTCATTAAGTGGTTTGTTTCCCTTTTGATTGTGCGACACCTAAGTTGACTTTCACCATGGCAGGTGTTATAGGCGTAGAGCTTTCTCTAGCATCCTCACCTATGATGGCCTAGCTGTCTCGCACAACTAGTAGCCAACTCTCCGTCCTTCCCTCTCATATGCGTAGGGGAAAACAAGTAAGCAGCCTACTCAGCCTTCTCAGGTGCAAAGGGGCTCCGCCCAATGTTTGTAAACACAATCCGTCAGTTACAATGGTAGGGAGAAGGGCCGGGGCTAACCAGCTAGATCATAGGCAAAGAGGGAGCACCTTCTCTCTAGGTCGTCCTCTCTCTTTCTCTCTGGATTCCTAGATTTCTGAATAGCCTTGGTCGCCCCTAGCCTTCCCCCTTATATAAACTCAGCATACGAGTCTAAGTCCCACTAGGAATACAATACAAGTCAACCCAAAATACAGCATCCCTCCCTGTCCCAACTCTCCTAGCCCATGGTCGTCCTAGCCAGCCTAGGAAACCTATGAAGGTCGTCCCAGCTAACTTAGGAAACCTATGAAGGATTCTAACTTCAACTAGGAGTCCAGCGTCCATCAGCTTCTAGAGTCCATCTGTCCCAAGAAAGTCTGCTGCCTCCTCTCCTATCCGTACTAGGAGTCGGGTTGTGCTGCCTCCCTGTGTCCTAGTGCTCCTAGGAGTCCGTCCCTAGGGTGTTGTGGTGCTCAGCACACCACTCGGAGTCCTGCCCGCGCAGGGACTCTGCCTCAGCCTGCTCTGCAAGGCGAGTGTTCATCCGGAACCGGTCCAACGCTACTCCCAACATCCAACTGTGCCCAAGGGGCTGCCTAAGCTGTCCGTCGCCCAAGCCAACTTGGCTGTCCGCTGCCAAGTATAGGGGGTAGCTGCCCCCTTGTCTAAGCAAAAAGTGGAGGGGCTAACAGAAGGCTATATCGGTATCGATAAGTATCAATGATATGTTTGGTACACATCGAAATGGCTACAAACCTCTAATTCATATTAAAACATTAAAATTAATAAGATATTATCATAACAATTCTTATAAAGGCATAATAAATGAAAAAGTTATTAGTGAACATATAATACAACATTAGTAACACGTGTTAATTGGGGAGAGTTGAGTATGCGATTCTTATTTAAGATGAGTCAATGTTATAAATAAACTCAAATATGGGCCAACATTTTGTGTAGTGCATTAGGCTCATTATAATTATGTATTAAAAATATGGGTTATGAAAACTATTACTCCCTCCGTCCCATATCAAGTGTTCTAAATTAGTTCATTTTTTAACCAAATAAGGTGTAATATCCCGGATTTTTGTAGGTTTCAAAAATTAAACATAGAAAATAGGGTGTTTGACCCATTGACATTCCTAGTAGTATAACTTCTTTAATTGATATAATTTTTGGCTGAGATAGTGGTTATAAAGTAGAAAGAAAGAACTTCGAAATGCCACTAAGAACGTACAAATTGGAGTCTAAATGAGGGAGTTATGACTGTTCGAAGTTGAACATAGCGTGCACGGCCCGTTTACCTGAATTAGATGTGCAAATTTAGTTTAAGTCACCATATGGGCCTGATTAATTAAAATGATAGAAATTAACAACAAAAAGGATCCCAAATAGCGTAGTTGGCCCAACTTCTAGGGGGATTAGGGTTCCTAATCCTTATGTTTATAAAAGAGCTTCTTAGAGTATAATTAGGGGAGCATATGGCCTTAGGAAGGGAAGGAGAGAGAAGAAGACAGTTCCGGTGAAGGAGGCCGGTGACAATTGAGGAGGAGCAAGTTCGATGACAACCTAGCGTTTGAGGTAGGATCATCAAATACCTTAAAATTTTCATGGAATAGTATAATTAGGGATGCCCTAATATGAAATTAAGTAAAAGGATTCGTTATTAATTTATTAATAACAAGCATTGATGGGTGTTTGAGGAGGCAATCGACCAGTCGACCGCCATCGGCACTGCCATTGGCTGGCATCCGGCATTTTCTGGCCTACTGTGAATCATTGGTGTTCTGTTCTAGCCGGAAAAAAGGGTTAAGAGAAGTAGGGAGAGAATCAGACAGTGTTCTTCTCGCCGGTGACGGGATAGGAGCCCTAGACTCGTCATGCAATGGCGGTTCGGTTGAACCGCCCATCACCTAGCATGCCTTTCGGCCACTGGTGGAAGCCACAGCCGGTCACCATGGGCATCGGTGTCACTCCCCGGCAATGCCCGACCCGAGCCGAACCCAGTCCAGGGGCCATTCAAGCGCGCAGGGGCGACGAAAGGAAAAATTGAAAAATGATATAGTGGAAGACTTAACCCTAACCACGGGCAATTAACATAATACGGAGTACGCATAATCCTTTGAGCAAGAGTAAATAAAAAGGGAAAGAAAAGAGAGTTGCTTATCACAAAGTAAACAACTAATCTCAAACCCACGTACTTAGTTAAATATAGCCCACACTGGCTCAAAATAAGACTTAAGTAAACATAACTATAACATGTGACATAAATCTAAAACAAAGAACCCTACACAAAGGTTCTAAACATAAGCATAAAACCAAAGAAGATAAGTCACACAACGATCTCCATGATCACATCCAAGCCATCTCCGACTTTTCCTCAAAGAGGAGATCCTGTCCGTCTGCGTGTCGCACCACGCAACCCCAAATCAACATCGAAAACACGATAGCATAGCAATATAATCATTCAGATCAAAGATTTACAAGGTGCATCATTTTCTGATCACACATACACATCACCTAAAACTGCATCATAGTGCATAATCCACATAATTTCATTCTCATCATAACGTCCTGCATGAAATGTATCTCTAACATACATAATCCATCATGCATCATTCAAAATCAACCCGCATGAATGTATCTCTAACATACATGTTCCATCATGCATCATATCAAGATCAACCTGCATGGATGTATCTCTAATATACATATTTCCACATGCATAACATCAATATCAACCTGCATGAATGTATCTCTAACATACATATCCATCATGCATCATAACATAATCAACCTACATGAATGTATCTCTAACATACATGTTCCATCATGCATCATATCAAGATCAACCTGCATGGATGTATCTCTAACATACATATTCCACATGCATAACATCAAGATCAACCTCCATCAAGGAGTAACCACACAATAATGTCACACAGGCGGGAGCATAGACAAGGCCATAGAGGCGTGTCATGGTCCAAAATTCTACACAAGAATTCAAGAAAGACCGGGGTTGTCAATCCCTAATACTGCTCTCCCTGGACGATCCTGGCCAAGGATGTCCCATTCTCACACAGAGAATCTAGAGCAAGGGTGTTCGCCCAGGGACATCTCTTGCGGAGGGAAGAGCCCGAGTTCTCACACAGAGAACCCTACAACACGTAGTAGCGGGGTGCACACGACATACCACACTGGATTCTCAGGGTCCATATGACACTCATAATAACATTCTCACAATCCGCAAGACAAGTACACAACTCGTCCCCACATGTCATTCTATTTAACAAGACTCAACCTGGGGAGTGCACTCGTTCCACACAAGAACTCAAATCAAAATATGTCCTTTCGGACCAACCAACTTGCGATTAATCCACGACCGATCAATCCGGCACACAATTTCAACACATTGCATCCAATCGGTCAATTCGATTAACCACGATGAAGCCTCAATTGGAAATCCATTTTCATGATGCATGCTGCATGGTACATACGTGGCAAGCATACATGAATCCTAATCCATGATAAGTGCTCTCACCAGCCCCTAATGCATCATTCATAATCACGATCTCAAACTTCAACATCATCATTTAACCCCCCACATGTGTGTGTAACTAGTAGAAACATTTCACACAATGCATGTCAACATGCTTGAAATTAAACTCACTACCACACTACACATGTGAATTACCACCTAAACATGAATTCCAGCGAAATCATAGGAGAAAAATCATTGAAATCATAACTCAATGAAAACTCAACCACAAAGGCTAAACACATAAAAGATCATTCATTCCATCATTGAGTCATGACATTCACCAACCTCCACACATCAACTAGCTACATTCTATCATGCCAAATCGGTCCATGAATGAGTTGTAGTTCTACTGAAAATATGCTTAACCAAAGGAAATCAACTAATCATACTTTCAAGATGACTATTCTAACGTCATGCCACAAAACATGAGTCATTCCACAAATCTCTAAGCATATATCTCAATTCCATAAACTCAATAGCATGCCTTTCTAGTAGCATAATATAGTTTAAAACACTCCACAATCATATAAAATTGGCGAGCTAAAGTGGAATAATTGAAATAAATATCATATGCACAACATACAATTTATTGTGTAGCCGTTCGAACGCCCTTCAGACCGTTCGATAGGTTACACCCAAAATTTTAAAATTTACAGTTTGTCCGTTCGAACGCCTAACATGCCGTTCGATCAGCTGAACTAGAAAACTGTCGTTCCGACAGTGTTGCCATTCAAACGCCCAGGAGGGCCGTTCGAAGGCGTTCAAACGCCAACAAGGCAGAACTGGTTATCTTCTTCATTTCGCAAATCCAAACCGAAACACCATAGATAACACTTCAAATCCACATCTAACACCTTAATCATCATCAAAAGTCCTTCATGACTTCCAGAACATCAAACCATATCATGATAATGCAAAACCCTAAGAAATCAGGATTAAATATTCTCATTTTCTAATCTTACCATTAACACTCCAAATCAAGTAATCTTCATTCGAAATAAGCCAAAAATGAAGAGTTTTACCACGGATAAATAGAGATTTTGAAAACCCATTACCTCAGCACTTGATTAATCTCGGATTGGAGAGTCACCCTTCTTGAAATCCTTGAAAACACATTGAGTTTGAATTAGACTCCATTACAAATCGATTTACCAAAGAAACCTCTAATTAAACCTTAGATCTAGGGCTTGTTGGTTGTAAAAATTAAAATTTGAAAGCTAGGGTTTGTAGTAAAACACAAATCAGTAGCTTTTGATATCCAAAAACGAATTGAAACAAGGGGAAAATAGTAGATTTGAAAAAGATTAGGAAGAAAGCTAGGGTTTAGTGCTTGATTAGAGTAGGCTTACCATAATCGGCTTTTAATTCGGGCCTAAGTGGAGATTAGGCCAGACCTCCTTCCTTAGCCTATTCCCAAAAATGGAAATGGCTCAGGTTTGCCCTTTTATAGTAAAGGTTGGGGTATGCATGGGTAAGTTTTGGGGAGTAAATAGGAAAAGTAGGTCAAAAGTGGGTATTATATAAATTTAAGTACTAATTAAGCCTAATAAAATTCTAAAAATTTTTGTATGACCTTAAGTAGATGTCTAGGTTCATTTGACCCAAAAACCAAAATTTTGACGGTGGGGCCCACAGGGGTCCCGCCAAAACCCTAATTTTTTGAAAAATAGTAAAAATTCAGAAAAATTTTAGAAAATCACATTTGATTTAAAATCACTGAAAACCACTACTCTTAAAGTTGATTTTGGTTAAAACCATCTTAAACACTATTTATTCACGAAATCATCGACTAGATCAGAAAAAGCATAAATCTCACGATAACCAATAATTAAATAAAACCAAAACCGGTTTAGAGATGAGGGTCCTTATAATCGGGGCAGAGTCAATTAGAGTTGCCCCTTGTCAGCAATCCGACCCACCTCTTCCCCATCAATGGCAGCCAGTGGTGCAACGCCGTGCTGAAAGCCAACACCTGCTAGCCGGAAGGGAAGAAGATGGCCCACTTGAGTCCGTCTTTCTTTTGGCTTGGACCTGGCCAGCTTGAGCCAGGCTATATATATATATATATATATATATATATATATATATATATATATATATATATATATATATATATATATATATATATATATATATATATATATATCCAGCCTAATCGCTTTTTACGTTCCAAAAAATTTTGCAAAAATTACCATTGGACCCAAAATATTTTCATAAAGCTATTGACCAAGGCAGCTGGGGAAAAATCTTATGTGCCATGAAATAATATTTTACCCTTATGACTAAGTCGTGGTTTACTTACCCAATTTAGGAGCACTGATTCAAGGGCCTATGAGTCGATTTAAAAATTGAGAAAATCTTAATGATTGTTAATTGTGTACCCTAATTATAAGTCAATGCTCAAGCTTGAGAAAATCCTATTAAATAGATAATTAACTATTCTACCCCTAGGGTTAAGCTAAAATTGTTAATTAAACTGGGGTCAGTTCAAGGGGTTTACGGCCCCGTTAAATGGCACGAAAATTACCTCGGGTCCATAACATCAAGTAGTACCCTTGAGATTAGTTTTGGACTATTAGGGTCAAAGAATCCCTGAATTAAATGATAGAAATACCCCTATGAGCAGTTCGGCTTGCATTCGCATGAATGGAATTAATGGGCTAATTTGATACTATAGCCTCTTGAAAGGTCGAAGACTTACTCGAGAATAGAGAGGACCATGTCCAATGTGGGATAATTATTTTAATGCCCTTAATCGCATTATGACCCAATTTTATAAAAGTTAAATCAGCTAACCTACGGAGAGTTAGGGCACGAGAACACAAACATTTTTAATATCATTATTGAGTTTGGTTCTTAATATTATAATATATTTGGACCTGTGTAGGTCTGTATTGTTTTGATGTTTGCTATTGATGTTGTAGTAATAATTTATCATTAGCTTAAGATTAATCAATGAGGTTAGATATCTTTGGATTGGACAAGAACACCTAATTAAGATAAAACTAACATACCCTTAGAGGGGTCTAGGACTAGTTCATAGATTGAATAAGGCCTTTAACTTAACGATTTGCCTTGGTTAATGAATTGATGACAACTTTGAGTTTTAACCCTAGTCTAAAAGAGGTTGTTAGCGTTTGGGTTAGTCATTTGGAATCCTTGCTTGTTAATGAGCAAGACAAGGTTTAGAATGGTTTTTTTAAGTCTTCGCTATATTGAGGAGCTATTGATTTGACTGTGTAGTTGTACCTCCCCGTTGGAGGGAGCTTTGCATGAGTTGAGCTCACCACCGATTTATTGAGAATCCTTTAATGTACACGCATTTGGATTAGCTGACATCCTGCTTTGTTGGCTTCTCTCGCCACTTCTATTCAAGTGCAGTTGTGGGTCATGCCCTTCCATTCTGATTAGGTCCTTATGGGATAGGTTGGGTAATGGTACTACCTGGTGGATTCCAGGGCCATACTATGGATGGTTCCATTTAGAGAAAGGTCCATGGTGGTTATATCATTTGTCACTTAGGTTGATATTTGATAAATTTGTCTGTCTTTAGGATTAAATAGGGATATTCATTATCAAACAATGATTTGAGAGATAATTAATAATATTGTTTGATATTGCTTATTTAATTAGAACAAGTGGAATGATTAAATAACTTGCATAAAAAGTAGTTGGAACCAACTATCATAGGCGAGAAGCTTTGCCTAGCATTTGCAAACGTGATGGCCTGGCCTACCCGTGCTGCGCAACCTACAACCACTCTCTTTCATTCTCACTCGTATGCGCAAGGGAAACATAAGCAAAACAACTCAACAACGTCCTGGTGCAAGGGTCTCTACCTAAGCTATGTTAATCAATCCGTCGAAATACACAACTACATAAGGTAGGGAGAGGGCAAGGCTGATCTACTAGGATGAAAGTTTTCCTCTCCACTTCCTGGTTCGCTGTGCATGAACAAAATCATTTGTCAATTAGCCATGGCCACCCTTACATGAGTTTTCAGCCTGATCAACTCTCAGCCCAACAAGCAATCTGCCCTTAGCCCAAATCAGAAAACCTGCAAGAGTTCCATCTTAAGCTAGGAGTCCAGCGCCCTGCTGCCTCCAAGAGTCTATCCATCTAAGAAAACCAGCTACCCTGACTCCTACACGCCCTAGGAGTGTAGTCAGCTTGCTTGTGTGAGTCCTATCTATCCAGGGAACTTACTGCCTTGACTCCTACTCACGCAAGAAATGCAACAATCATGCATAGGTGAATCCTATCCGCCTTAGGAGTCCTCCCCTAAGTCCAAGTAGCACCCAGCTCGCTACTAGAGTCCCTCCCATGCAAAAACTCCTACTCAGCCTACTCCACAAGGCGAGTAGCTCGTCCAGAACACCTCCCGCGCTATCCCAACATCCATCTGTGCCCAAGTGGCTGCATAGGCTGTTTGTCGCCTAGCAAACTTAGTTGTCCGCTGCCAAGTAAGGGGGGTAGCCACCCCCCTTTTCCATCCAACAAGTTAAGGGGCTAACAGTAGGGCAGATGTTGTTGTAGTCGTCGAGCTAGGCCAGGAGCCGAGGTGATGGTCAAACTGGAACCAACTAGTATTCTTTGAATAGCTCATCAGGGCAGGTAATGTTATTGAGATATGTCGATAGTGTACATTTTAGTTATCAACTCTTGATGATGATGGTAAAAATCTTTTATGTCTCAAGTCTGTCTTCATATTATGTCTGGTAAACTCCCGACAAATTCATCAAAGTTATTTTCGAATTTCACTTCAAGTTCTTAAATCTCTTTCTTGTATATAGGTTATGTCCATTTTGAACATACTTAGCATACCTTGTTTTCTTAATGATTGTGTGAGAAGATTGTTTGGTTGAATATCAAAATTCTGGTGGACTGAAGACACCAATCGTGTTTTGAATAATTTCATGTGACTAATTATGCCAAGAAATAAGTCCAACCTGGACAAGTTCTCGCCAAGGCCATTTTTTGTTTAGCTTGGTTTGGTTCTAATTGGTTTCATTAATATCCATTGTTGGTCATATCCTAGGAGACTTGGTGCATAATTTCTGAGCCAGGAGGTCCCAAGTTCATTTCATGATCCCTACATATACACGTGCGTATGCAAGCATTTGCCTATATATTAAATCATGCATGTGCATGCAAGAGCGGCTTGGTTTAATTTGGTTGATATTCATTATTTGTCCTTCTTTAGGAGACTTGGTTCTAATACCCGTAAAAGTTTTCAGTAAATTTTTAACAGATCAATTGAAAAATGTCTTATCGACAGGTTTTAAATGGGTTTGCTGAAGCAAGTGCAAGAAAAAGAATGTCTGGGGAGAAACGGGGGCCCACAGAGGTCCATAAAAAACCGAGACCAATGCAACATATTTTTAAGCTTCAGCCAGATGAGGCAAGGCATGCTAGCTTCTGGCATTAAGGCCTCAATCGTACCATTTGGAGACTCTTTATGATGCTTCTTTATTACAAGTTGCTGATCATAGTTATTCGTGTGTGCTTAGAGAGCCCATTCCTGTACCATGGGCGAATGTATGTCTCCGCATGGCATATTTGTTTTCACTCTAATGTATTCTCAAAGTAAATGAAGGTTAGCTGGTTTATTTACTTGCGCTGCCAACAGTTTTTCACTTTTGTGTTCTTTGATTTGGGCATTTTTAGGTATGCCAAATATTTTTGTAAAATGGTATCAATTTTATTCAGTGTATCTTGTAGGCTTTTTCCGTTTGAACTAGATTTATGGCTAGTTGAATTGAAAAATTAGACCCAACCACCAATCCTTGTTGATCTATTTTAAAATGCTGTTTTGTATATTGTAAGGTCGTTGAAACTTTTTTAACGGGAATATGAACTGTCATAAATTGTCTACACATTAAGGTCATTGTGTGTCGACACATTAAGGTCATTGTGGCTTTAAATGCACCATAGAAATCAAGAATCAATAGTATAGTTGTCCTGGGAAAATATGATGGCATCAATATTTTGTATTTAGATGTTCCAAGTTTTGTATATTAATATTTGACTCATTTATGTCTACGTAAGCTTTAGGCTCTATGAGCTATCACATTTATATTCGGTGGCCTATCTAACAGCCCCATAGAGCCTGACCTTATATAGGCTTATATGAGCCCAGAGTCATATAATTTTTTTTAATATTTAATATTTTATATTTAAATAAAAAAAGGATCTTATCATATGTGTTATCATGCATTTTAAAAAGTCAGGATTAAGAGATGCATTTTAAAATAAAGACTCTAAAATACACGACTTTTGTCCGTGTCTGGAAATTAAAGTTTTAAAATACTTCAATTTAAAATACAGAACGACTAAAATCAGAGTTCAAATCGTGCCATGCGTTTAGTTATGTCACGTTCATGTAAATTGATAGTCGTTCACTTAAATTAGTTAGCTATAAAAGTGGCTCTGGCTCCGGCTCCGTATAGCTGGTAAGCAAAAAGACGAGGAAGTGGGAACACGCGCTAGGCCCGGAAACAAGGAAAATGAACAATATAAGGCCAAATGACCGAAAATCTGTGTATAAAAAAATTACGTGTAGCGCTTCAAAACTGAGAAAGGAGGTAAAAAGAATCAAGGGAACTGGAAGGAGCCTCCAATGGCGGAGGCCCCGTCCGGCGGATTAATGGCCACCCATAGGAGCGAAATGGTGATGGCAATCAGCCCCGACCAGACGAAGACGATGGTGGGCGTCCTTCCCCTCCTCCCCATCAGCCCCTTTGCAAATGGGTAGAGATGGGTCAACACCCAGAAGCTGAAGAAGACGCCCCCCAGGAGCCGGCTCCACTGCGGGATTTCACTGTAGATGGTCCGGCTCACCCCCACGGCTATGGCGATCAAGTTGGTCATCATGATTGTGATGGGCGGGATCATCAGAGACGTCCACTTGACGATGT
Organism: Saururus chinensis; assembly: GCA_035235625.1. Lineage (NCBI taxonomy): Eukaryota > Viridiplantae > Streptophyta > Magnoliopsida > Piperales > Saururaceae > Saururus > Saururus chinensis. Next base: position 1,287,056 of record CP141146.1, read on the forward strand.
AAAGCTCTGCAAATTCGTCATCCAAATCGTCCCCTCCAGATTTGGAGGTCAGTGTGAAGGAGATCTCAATCCCTGCAACCACCTTGAGGAGCCCCTGGAGGACTGCTGCAAGGTGGGCACTTGTGCCTCCAATCAGCCAGAACTGCTCATTCCTCCACCATTCCTCCAATTCGATCCCGGACCACCTGACTTCGAGCACAGCCAGCATGCACAGGGTCAGGGTGATGATTAGCAGGTAGCAGAGGAAGGTGACGTTGAGGGTCTGGACGATGAACTGGCCGGAGAAAAGGGAGAGCGCGGGGAGGAAGCAGTAGACGATGAGGAAAATGGAGGTGAATGGGTAGATGCCCACGTTCAGGTAGGCGATCCGCTGCAAAAATTTCATCTTGGTGCCGGCAAAGACTGCGTTGTTGCGGGAGAAGAAGATCTCGACGGAGCCGGTAGCCCAGCGGAGGACCTGGTGGAGGCGATCGGTGAGGTTGATGGGGGCGGTCCCGCGGAAGGCATCGCGCTTAGTGACGCAGTAGACCGACTTCCAGCCCCGGTTGTGCATCCGGTAGCCCGTCAGCACGTCCTCCGTCACCGAACCGTAGATCCACCCCACCCGCTGCCCCCACTCCGTTTTGTCCTCGTACCAGCATGAGATCACGCTGATGGCTTCCGCCACCGTCGACGCGTCCAGCAGATCTCGCGGCGCCGTCAGCGCTCCCGGCAACCGGCCGTTCTTCACCGCAGGGTGGTCGGCCAGCGGCCTCCCTTGGAACTCCGCAACCGGGATGGAATCAATCAGGAAGGTCGAGTTGCCGAACTTCTTGGGCGAGAGGTCAAGAATCCCGTCTTCTTCGTCCTCCAAGTTCCCGCCGCGGCCGCCCATCATTCTAAAAGCCCGGTTCTCCTCCTCTGCGGCGGCGACGGAGGCAGAGGACTTCCGCCTACGGCGGCGGGCGAAGCAGCAGCTGCAGCAACCGGGGTGGTCGGACTTGGCGCGCGGTGGGTCGAAGCCGTAGAGGGCGACGCGGCGGAAGAGGCAACCGGTGCCGACGTAGACGGGGCCCTGGAGGCCGTCGAGGGCGCGCATGTTGACGTCGAAGAAGACGGTGTTGTGGTTGGCGTAGCGGTCAGAGGGGTCGATCCCTTCGAACCGCTGGGGGAACTGGACGTAGCAGAGGCGATCGCCGCCCCTGTCCATCATGAAGCACATCCCCTCCCTCATGGCCGCTGAGTTGAAGACGTAGTGGTCGCAGTCCAGGTTGAGGATGAAAGGCCCGTTGGACATGATTGCCGACGCCCTCACCAGCGCGTTCATGGCTCCCGCCTTCTTGTTGTGGTCGTACCCCGGCCGCTTCTCCCTTGACACATAGACCAGCAATGGCAGCCGGATGTCCACCTGTGAGAAGTCAAGCAGGTTGCTTTCCTCCTGGGTTCCTCTCAGTGGCGCATCACTTGGTTGCTTCAGCATCACCTGATTCAAATAAGATAATCACGAGTTACAATCGATTCAGATGCTTTGATCAATCATTTCCAGAAGCCTGGTTTTCTATACCTGTATGATTCCGGCATGGTCGCCTTTGGAGTGCTCCGGTCCGGGCGCCAGCCAGGTGCCGGGCCAGTGGGTGCCATCATCCATCCAAGTGGCCCTCAGGATCTTCACGGGCTTGAGAGCTTCGTCGACGACGTTCTTCCTCTGGACTTTCATGGCCTTGATCTCCTCCTGGGCGTGGTAGGCATCAGAGCGGCGGCGGATTGAGTCCGGGAGGCCATTGATGCGGACCTTGAACTCGTCGTACTCGCGCTTCACCCGCCTCCTGTCCTTGACGAAGTCGGCCCCCACCTTGTTCTTCGTCGGGTCCCTCTTCAGACTGAAGTAGCTCTCCGGGTTCCTGGGCTCGATGTTGTGTTTGCGGCAAAAGGGCACCCAGAGGTCCGCGAAACTGGCAGCCTCCGCCATGGCTTCGAACGTGAGGAGCGCGCCACCGTCGTCGGAGACGTAGCAGGCGAGCTTCTCCATTGGGTAGTCCGCAGCGAGGATGGAGAGGATGGTGTTTGCCGTGACCAGTGGTGGCTCCTTCTCGGGGTCGGCAGTGGAGACGAAGACGTCTATGCCGGGCAGGTCTGATTTCCCGGCTGGGTTGTGGGGACCTGCCTCTTCGAATTTCTCCTTGAGCACGGCGAGGTCGGTGGTCCGGTTGATCGGGCAGAGCTTGGGGAGTTGGTCGAGCAGCCAGGAGAAGGCAAACCAGATCTCGCATACGATGGACATCCCCCATAGCCAGATTGCGTCCTCATTCTTGTTCGTAATTCTCCATTCCAGAAACAGGGCGAGCACGACCATCCGAACAACAACAAGCAGTCTGCATAAACAGAGAGCCATGATTTGCCGATTTTAAATTTGATCAAATGAAAGCATCAACGTTAAAACAAAAAAAAATGAATCGAAGTGCAGTAATAAAATGAGAATTGATACCTGTATGGACTGAGAACTGCGGCGGGGATCTTGAGCTTGCGGGTGAGCGGCCGCCATGGCTTACCAAGCAGCTCAGGCGGCCCCCGGCCACCGCCGCCCTCATCTTTGCCGTTACCTGTATCCCCGTCCTTGGGCCAGATGGCATTGCCGTACCCGTAAGTCCCCTTGGTCTCAAACAGCCACCGGTTGTGATCCCAGTCTGCCGTCGCCGTCTGGCTCCTCATCAGCATCGACTTGCTGCTGTTCTTCACCAGTGACAGCCTCCTCTCCAGCTTCCCCTCCCCGTTCGGTGCCGGAAGGGACAGCGGCCGGCCGCTCTCCGCTGTCAGCTCGTCCAGGTCGGCCACCTTGTAGGTCTCCTTGCACCCCGGGCATACCCCACCTCCGGTCTTCACCGCGTCGAGGTAGCAGTCGCGGCAGATTTTGAAGTTGCACTCGCACGGGAGGATATCGTTGCCGCGCTCGTCGGTCATAAGCTTGTCGCTACAGCCGGGGACGGCGCAAGAGGAGGAGCCCTTAGCCCCGGCCATCTGGGGGTGGCTGGCATCGGAGTCGGTCACCTTGTCCATGAGGTGGGCGCGGGTGACGCTGTTGAAGCCGCCGGTGAAGAGGGAGCTGGAGACGTATTGTTCCTCCACCCTGGCGGAGATGGCCGGGTCCATGGCTGCCATGGGCTGGTTGTCCGGCGTCGGGGGCATGTGAACCGTGTAGTTTTGGAACTCCGTGCTCCCCAGCTCGCTGTCCAGGTCGTCCCTCGAGAAGCTCACGTACCGCCCTGAGGAGGTCCGGCGGGCGAAGGTGACGGTGGGGCCCTGGCGAGGCCTCTCCGCCCCCATGGCCGATGGCCGGGGCGACCTGCTGGCTTCCATCTCTACTGAGAATAAACGCTGATGAACGACGACGTACGGTAATCAAGCACCAGTTGTATCTCCTGGTCAAATTCATGCACTTGAGTAAAAGGATAAGATTGGATTAATTAGATAACAACTGGGATTAAACATGGAAGAGCAGAAGCATAACAATAAAATCTGCTTCATCTTCTCCATTTCATACGACGGGACAAAGAAGAAAAAGCTGTACATATATACAGAAACAATTCAAACACTTATAAGGAGCAGAAGGAGAGCAATCTTTCCAATGATAACTTGCTCATGGAAAAGGAAGGGAGTAAAGATGTTTGATAAGATTGGCTATCATCGCATAATTCACTCCTATTAGCAGAAATTAAGGTGCAGAGAAGAAGAGCAACTGGGTCTCTGCTAATTTACCTTAAAAATCAAATGCAAGAAGGCAGAGCTCCATGTCAAATGGCAACGTCTAACTCTGTGGAGTCTCTATCAATCTCTTCTGCAGGAAGGAGTATTGACATGATCCTTCTTGGTTCTTATATCAAATGCCTTCCGACTTCCCACCGAATTCATAAATAAATGGCAAAAACATTCGACCAGGCACGCGGCTGAACTCCAATTTTTGAATCTTTCTTAGTTCACTTACAAGACCAAGTCCCAAGCAAGTGTCCAAGGCCTGCAAGCCACGACAAAGAGTGTTCTTCTTTCTAAATGTATTCTTAAGCGATTTGGACGTGAAAACAGATGCTAGTGTGCATTTGCAGCAGCAAATTGGCGAACTGCATGCTCAAGTCCAAGGAACCTCCCCGGCAATTGCCGGCGTTGGATCGTGGCGACAAAGTCGAATATGGGGCGAAGGAAGCAAAGAGAGCTGGCAGAGACCCCCCTCGTGGAAGGGGTCGTACTGCTTCTTTGCCCTCTTATTCTCGCAGGCGGACGCGGTTTTCACACAGGGGAAGGCTACAAGGCCTGTTTATACTCTAGAGAACGTCATAGTTGTGTTGATGCAGTCTTGTGTTCATTGTTTGTAGCAAAAGAAGGCAAAAAAAAACTCTATAACAGAGTCTTGCTTCGTCGTAGAACAGATCAACCACTTTGACGCACTATTCACATTAGCTAGGATAAACTCTGCTCATGTGAACCTTGTTTATGTTATATAGATTTAGACGTGTATGGAACCTATTCCCAACTCTTGAACCATGCATGATAGGGCATGGGATGAAAATTGGTCTGTGGATTTAGCTATGTGAAGGGATTATTGAACGTGGGTTCTTCTTCTTCTTTTTTTAGTAAGAAGCCACAGGTTCACCTGTTCAATGTGCCCAAGGAAAATTGGCTGAGGGGGACCAAGTCCCCACGGTATAAAGAGACCCAGCTGGACCTACAATCCTGCTACATCCTTCACTTACCTTGCTTCCGCCAGGCTGAATTCTGTATGTTTTTGTGCTCACGATCACGTTCTTTGCATGACGAAGGGGAAAGGTTTTGTTTGCCAAAACGTGTGGGAGTGGGGAAGCATTCTCGCCGAATTCAGATTTGTTTATCTCAGGCTGTGATAGAGTGGGATACTTGATCACTTCAAGAAAAATAGAACACGTATTTCAGGTATGCAGATTTGCACATGATACAGATTGGAAGACGATGAAGGCAGGCAGGAAGCTGTCCAGCCTATATCAGCAGCGTAAGGCCATAAGCCCATATGTTAAGACGGAGTCAGTGTACTGCATGGGGAAACGAAAGTGGGGCACTAGTCGTTCCCTCGTTCAAACATGGGAGCAAGTCAGTAGTAACATAACGCTTCAAGTCAACACCCCCTTGAATTATTGTGCTAACTTGAGCACTTGCTTCTACTGCCGGTAATTGATGGTAAATCAACACCAGCCCCCATTTCAGTCATGTTTTGTAACTTTGAGCTAGTATAATAGCCTTCGAAAACAAATTTGTTCAGCACATCTTACCACAACTGACCAGAGTCTAAGAAGAATTGGTGGTCCTCCTACCTGCTCTAGATAAGATAACCGAAAACATACACCCATCAAACTGCTTTAGCGCACACCACGGCAGGTTAAATTCCGAATTGTTCAATTACCAGCCGCGTGTAGCACGCTGTTTCCTCAAAGTGAAGAAATAGAAGGTAGAACGCAAGCAAGAAATAGTCACAGATGACAGAGGACCGTCTTGTGGCTAGCGTAAGTTTGGTAGCTGACTTCAAAATCACCGAGATGAGCACACTTTTGTGGCAATCGTAAAGTTAACCTTTAATTATAAAATCGCACAGCTTCCAATTTTAGCTTCTTGGATGAAGAAAAATTAACCTTAAAAAAATTATTTTCTGACAATATATCTGATAGAACCAGACCAAATAAGAATAAGTGAATCATACAAGTCTTTCCTCCTTACAGTAGTGGCGGTTCCATGCTGCCATAACTCTCATAAGCTACAATTACCTCCAACAAGGTTAGTAACATCGGCCAGTACTATACAACAAACATCACAGTTAGCAGCAGCCTTCTGTTCCCCAACAGCACCACCAGCGACAAGGATGGCATGATACTGTTGCACATCGGGGGCAACGTGGTTTCCAACAGCTGGGGCACCCAAAGCTGAATCTACAACAGCAGCTTGAGTTAATTGAGGTAGGAGTAAATCCACAACATGTTGGGATGCATTTGGGGCTGGCAAATCCACAACATGTTGGGATGCATTTGGAACTGGAAAATCCACATGTAGGGATGCATTTGGAACAGGTAAATCCACATGTAGGGATGCATTTGGAACAGTTAAATCCACATGTAGGGATGCATTTGGAACTGGTACATCCACAACATGTTGGGATGCATTTGGAACTGGTACATTCACAACATGTTGGGATGCATTTGGAACCAGTACATCTGCAACATGTTGGGATGCATTTGGAACCCGTACATCTACAACATGTTGGGATGCATTTGGAACCCGTACATCTACATGTTGGGATGCATGTGGAACCGGAACATCCACAACATGTTGGAATGCATTTGGAACCGGTAAATCCACAACATGTTGGGATGCATTTGGAACCGGTAAATCCACAACATGTTGGGATGCATTTGAAACTGGTAAATCCACAACATGTTGGGATGCATTTGGAGCATCCAAAACTGATTTCACAACAGCAGCATGTGTTAGCCTTATTATCAGTAGCTTCCCGCATCTTCTTGAGGCGGGTGGCTGTGGTAATCATCTCCATCTCTTGGACGAATCGGCTAAGATGCCGAATATAGTCAGGGTATAGCTCCAAGTTACAGTGGCCCCCTCCTTTGATCCACAGAGGTTCATAAGGTTCTCTCGCCAGTTTCCATAATCCATTTCCATGAAACCAATTTACAACGTCGTCTTCAGTGCCCTATTGAAGAAAAAAAAGACATGTTTAAGAATATCACGCAGTTCCTTTTCAGGAAAAATTAAGTAGAACATTTTTCATAATATAATAAATGATATACATGTAAAAGATTGGTCCTTATGAACCACAAAGTTCTCTTCAAGCAATTAAAGACTAGTTTATGTCTCCAAACATTTTTATCTAACCATTTATATTCATGATGACCTCAAAATTCTACTAATATGCCAGTTCCCCCCCTGCTAATAGCATACTATTCATCAGTTGGGCTGGCAGAAGTATAACAACACTCTTGATTCTCTTAGCTGAAATATATTGTTTAGTGGAAGAAGCTGATGATATATCAGTGCCCTTTCTATGAATGATTCAGGTATGCGAAGATAATTAATAGAATTTCAGCCTTCGAAGAGTCCTGATTGCCAATCAAAACATCTGCAATTGATTACCACTATTTTTTTTTGCAAAAATTTACCGGAATACTTTTCTGTGATGAGGCAAAGCTTTTTTTTCACTCTCACTGTTATCTAGATTATTGCTGCGCCATCTTTAAAATTTTCTCCTTCTATTTACCTAAACTTCACTAACAAGAGCCTTAAGATGTAAAATTCAATCTATCTCCAGGTTTGCTTCAAAGATCACTATGTGAACCTTGAAAGAAATTCTTTATCCTATTTACATTATTATTGGTTAGCATAGAATTCCCACAAATCAATTGTTTGATAACCATTTAAGTATATATTTTATACATGTCTGCTTCATTTTGGCAGCCAATAGGCAGTGTACAGCCCTTGAAGAGGTTGTAGCCTTGGTGTCTATAGAGCATAAGTTCTACATCAAAATTAAAGGTCCCAATATCAATAATATTTTCTGACAGCACACAGTTTAATTGGGCCATAAAAACAAGCAATTGAATGAGTTTGCGTTAGTCCTATGGTGCCAAAAAAGAATAATTACTTGTCCAGGGCATCTCAACTGTTCAAGGCTACATGAAACCTAGAAGGATGAAGTGGAAAATAGTCTTCAAGATCTAGTTTTTAGCAGAGGACATTATTTTTCACACAATTCAGGTGGAATAACAGAAGACAGTTCAATAATTCAAATTAAATCTGTTAAAAAAATCACACAAATAAAGTGATTAACTAAGTCAACATAAAAAATAAGTGATCAAGTAAAGATAAACAGTAGTCAAAGTCTAAACAGTCAATACGTGGCATCACCATAAGAAATGGAAAAATATATTAGCAGAATATTTTCACAAAAATCAAACAGTTATAGTATGATATTTTTTAAGATAATATTTAGGAAAGCTGGAACAAAATCTGATTGCAACAGCACCAATAAGCAACAGAGAGTGAAGATATCACAGATGATGTAGAAGCTTGTAAAGAAAACAATTTATGGCACTTATACAAAGACATGATTTATGACTTGTTGATGGTTGTGGAAGAAGAAAAAAGGGCCAAAAAGGACACAAAATAAATTAGCCATGCACTTATTTTGTGAAAATATGACTCAAGAGTGCAGCACAATGGTGAAGCAGAATCCTTGATGTCAACCGTAAGCAAAGAGAGATGGGTTTTTATGATGATGATGATGATGAGAAAATAAAGCACGTGGAAGTAGGAGAACACCATGAGAAGATGAAATTATGTACTCCCCGCATCCCATAAAGAGTGTCTAGATTTAGAAAAACCTGTGTCCCATAAGGAGTGTCTGCTTTGCCCACTTTGTACAATGGATTGTTCTTAATGGACAGGCTTTGAGAAGTAAATCTTGTGCTTTTTGCCATGTTTTAGTTGTGGGCCACACTCTCCCTTAAATTTTAATTATTTTAGAATCCAGACACTCTTAATAGGGTGGAGAGAGTATTACCATGCTTATCAACAACAATAAAAAGTTACTAGAAGGAAATCTATTGAATTTCCGGAAAGAATTGAATGCATTCACAATATATGAGTGGACAGCTGAAAGAATTACATAGGTACTTACATGAATTACAAGCACTGGGCATTTTACTTTCTTGATTTTCTTGATATTCTGCAAGCATCATGTTCATATCAGCCACTCTAATTGGTAAACTATAATTAATCTTCTCCATCGAGGATTTTTTTTTTTTACAAAATTACTGGTGAGCTGTGACACCTGAGACGATTAACTTACTTTGTAGATGTCGAAGCAGAAAGTGACCTTCACATGGCAAAGCACTCGAAGACCCGATAGTATGGCACTGTGAAGAACAACACCCCGGAGCCTTGGCAGCTTAGCTGCCAAATGTAATGTGGGCCCACTACCAACAGACTGCCCATATAAAATGATGTCTTCCTGAGAAGTCCCATAGTGAGTCTCCAAGCACTGGTAAACAGCTTCTATGTCCGCATAGGTGTGTTGTTCACTCGGCTGACCAAAGAAGGAAAGAAATTCAGTAGTAAATATCAAAAATTCAATAATCACAAGACAAAGAAAGATTTGCTTATATAGAGCGGCTCTAGAGAGCTTGATATTTCAATAGTATTAATGTTACAGAGAATTAAAGGTAGAAACAACAATCCAACTGTTTCAGCTGACGTTCAAAAAGATGAGAGACCTGAAGAAGATCAAGAGGTCCAAAAATTTGCTCCATACCTTACCAGTAGAAGCTCCATATCCAGAGTAGTCGTATCTGTAGATGACAAAAAGCATGATCTTAAAGGTTTTTCAAGAATGCAACATAAGAAGGCAGAAGTCAAGCAAAAAAGGCAGAGTTGTTCAATAACTCCACCGGATGAAGTTATGAACAGACAAAAAAAGCGATAAGAATACGAGTACGAAGTTTACCATCGCATAACGTGCACATTGACAATCCACGGAACCAAGGTAAAGTTTGTGGATGGCACCGATACCTTGTTTTTTTATTTTTATTTCTTTTTGGTGAAGGGTACAGAAAAGTCCGATACCAAGCAGAAGATAAGTAAAAAAATATACAGTAATATTTAATATATATGTAAATCAACTGGCGTACTTGTGCAGAATTCCAGGACAGGCTAAGAAACAGCTACTAGAAAACAAAGCCATCACCTCAATGAACACAAAAATTGTGTTCAGAGATCACATGAACAATTTACAGAGAGAAACAGAGAGAGACTAGAAGACACACGTAATGATACATATTGCCACTCACAGCGTTCAAATCGAAAAAAATTCAAAGGGAATAACACTTTTGAATGAATGAACTCCGATCGTAGTTATCCACAAACGATTATCAGGAAAAATTCGATTGGAAAATACATTGAAAAAAAGGAGATAATGGCAGAAGATTACATCAAGCAGTGAAAGTGAAAAACAGAGTAAAACTCTCTTCTGGGATAAGAGAAAAGCATAGGAACTGACCCCATCAGATTAACCCTGAGATTGACCTTAAGCTGCACGAAGAGATCGTAGAGCTGGCCGAGATCCGCCGCGTTTCCATGGGAGTAGAGCACCGTGAGGCGGGCGTACGGGTTTTTCAGATAAAAGGCAACGATTTTGCTACCATGCTTCGTGTCAAGGAGATGGACATCCATGGAACTGTCCCGAGGGATGCCGGATACCACCACTTTGCCGTCCTCCTCCGTCTTGATCCGGTAGGTGGGCGGATCCGGCGGGAAGAAGGCGAACATCGCCGCCAGGCGCGAGACGCAACAACCCATATCCCCCGAGACCATGAAGAGGTCGAAACCTCATTGACTCATCAGAAAAAATGTAAAAAAAATGCCTTCTTTCAGCAGAAACCAATCGCCGGTAACTGGGTTCCAGAAAAAAAAAAAGGGTTTTCAAGTATCAGAAGCAATACAAAGAACCAGAAGCACTATCTATGACGGTCTGAAGTGAAACAGATATTACAGAGGACTAAACTTCAGGGCCGAACGTACTGAAACAAGCTTCAGCTTTTTTAGCATAGCGACTGGAACTAAGTAGCTAGAGATTACAGGAGGCAGATAGTGACACATGAGGCAATCCAATGATAAGCTCTTCTCGCCGTTGCATGCGAATCTTCTTCACTTCTTCTTCTGCTGTTGCTGTTGCTGTTGCTGTTGCGGGGTGGTGAGCTAGTGGCAACCGGCAACTGGCAAGCAGAAGGAAAAAACCGAGAAGGGGAGACTGGGAGGAAGGAGTTGAGTAATGGCGGAGGAGGAGGAGGAGGAGGCGCAAACTCCAACTCTGTCAGCTCATGTGGCCACCAATTCATGGCGATTTTGTCCTGTCTGCGGCGCACGTGACCCCCGCATGTGTTGTATCACTGTTCTGCAGCAGTTGCCAGTGGCTGGGGTTGGAGCTCCTCTGCAACAGGCCCTTTTGGCTACCTCCCCATTGAGTGGGCTCACCCTCTATGGCCCCACATTCAAAAATGGACATTTGGTGTTGCGGATGGCCCCCACAGATAGAGAAGGTGGGGCTGATGCAAGTATGATGCGAGTACCAACCTTACAAAGGAGTGTCATGTCATGTCATGTCATACGGCATTATGCCAAGTTTTACCGAATCTTAGAAAGTGGTCAAGTTTTGGTAAGTTGAAAATGTTGCGCGGTAACCTCAGGCATCTGGCTACATAAAATACTGATGAAGCACAATTATGCGTGTGTGGAGGTGACGATGATCTTGTCTTTGCTCAGATTTGGTTGCGTGCAATGCCACACTTTTTGGTTTGTACACTGCACCTAGTTTGGTAGCAGCCATTTTTACATATTTTAATAGGACTTTACAAGTAGGCTCTATATAAAATTCATATAAGTTTATTTATTTAAAACTAATTAAAATTTATGTATAAATTTTTATTATATATTTTTAACGTAAAAATATTATTTTTCTTGTGCAAAAAATTAATGACAAAACCCACATTTACTAGAAAAAATATTTATAATATCTTTTTAAGATAGAGCATGTTAATATTAATATATATTAACATATATACTATCAATTTCAAAAATTAATAGCTTTTATGCTCGCCATTAATAAAGAACATTTAAAATAGTCCTGTCTTCATAAACTACAGCCATTGTCCCTGTCTATACCGCCATGTAATGTACTTACAATATTAGAGGTGGATAAGATGATTGGCCAGTTTTGATGGGTAAATTCCCCGAACGTGATACATTGTTTCGTTTTCGTTTTGGGCCAAAGCTATTTATTTTATTTTCTCAAAAGGTAAAGACAAAGTTCTCCACGAGTCAACATCCTACTTTTACTACTTTGCCACAAATTCAACATCATATACTGCTTTACATTTTTTTATGACAAAAAAGGGCCACAAGGGACAACGGAGCAATCCATTATGCTTGACCATAACGCATTGTCATGTAATAAGACTGGCTACAAACACATAGGTTGTGAGAAATTGAAAATAATATTCTACTTCTGTTCAAAACTCATTTGAGAGTTTTTGTTGTTTAGAATTTTCTTTTTACAAAAAGTGATACAATATAATCATAAGATAGAAAAAAACAACACCCACTTTACAATAAGTGTGACAAATTGCACTATCAGAAAAAGTGTTAATTGCCTCAACGGCATGCCCAAGAGACCCCACCTTCACATCAGATGACTTCAAACTCTAGCTCTAAACAACAACCCCCAAGCGCAAAAGATGACCAGACGCCACACCCACTCGAAGGCAGCCCTACAAACCTTGAGGGGGTTAATTGCAACCATGAACTTATAGATTGCACGAGGGCAACCCGAGGGGGAGGTTAACCACGGCCTAAACTGGCATGGAAAAGATCCACATTAGAATAGAGCCGGGGCTAAGCCACATTAAGCAACGGTAGAGGTTATTGTACTACATTTTAGAATTATAAGGAGGGGCATGCAAGTAAATACCTATATCCCCCTTAATATTTTAGGGTTGTTCCCATTTAAGAATAGATAGTGATATTCCTACAATAATAATACCCACAAAAATTTACACAGTAATTTTAATTAGACTTTGTAAGTGAGTCATACACAAAGTTCACATAGGTTTACTTATATAAACCAATCAAAACTCATGTATGAGTTTTTTATATATAATTTTGATATAAAATTATCATTTTACCTTAAAGAACTTCATGGCTATGCCTAGGTAGAGGAGTGCATGCCCTACCTTGAGCACCACCTACCACTAGGGGAATGCCATTAGTATTTGGGAAAACCTGGTCGAACCCTAATATGCCCATGTTATAATTTAAACCCAAATAATTATTTTAGATTGGGTTTAGGTTTTAAGTAATCTAACCTACCCTAGCTCAATGAAGGCTATAAATAATATTATTTTTATTTTAATAATAATTCTTAAAATTTTCTTTATGGTAAAAATTAAGACTAAATATAATATTATATTTTGTATAAAAAATATTAAAAAATAAAATTAAGAATAATTTTTTATACTAAACGGGTAAGGAGGGGCTAGAAGGGACCAACATACTATGAAAAGAGCCGCGAATAAGGTGGCGTAAAGGAGGAAGAAGAAAGGAGGCTGAAACAGGGAATAGTTTTTTATGCTATGAGCTGACAATAAGCCTGAGTGTAAGGAACGCTTGTAAAATATTTATTTTCAAAATCGACGATATACACGATAGTACATATTAGCATAAATAAGACGCACATGCTAGCGCATATTAACATAAATAGTACTTACACTAACGTGTGTTAATATATGCACCATCAATCTTAAAAATAAATGTCTCACATGCATTCTTTATGCTCGGCTCATAATAATTACGAAACATAAAAATTATTTTTTTAAAATAATAATTTATAATAAAAAGGACAAAAGAAAAGTTGGTGAGGTGAAACGGTTTTCGACGAAGAGGAAAAGGGAATGAAAAGTCATGGGCGGACAGGAAGGAGGGACAATTGGACAAAGCAGGGCTTGTTTGCATATGTGTTCGGCTTGTTTACGTAAGTGTTGAAAATGTTTAAGCCTACTAAAAAGGATGTCAGGCTTGAGTGGCCCACATAATAACATGTTTCCTACCATTTATCTTAGCGTTAAAAATGTTTAAAGCGAATTAGAAAAGCTGTCAGGTTCAAGTGCCCCAACCAACATGTGTTTCCTACCTGGAATACAAAAAAAGACAAGACAAGACAACTTGCACATCACTAGCTAGGAAAACGGTTGATTCATGGTTAAACATTCATACGCTGTGCATTAATTCCAGAACATAAGAAAATGAGCCAAGCAAAGAAGTTTCATGGTTGAATATTCAACTGCTTAATTAATATAGCAGTTTCATGGTTAGATATTCACCCGCTTTGCATTAATTCCAGAAGATGAGAAAAAGGCCCAAAAGTAGCACACAAAAATGTTCAAATTAATCACACTGGATCATGTGCCAAATGGTATTATGGATCTTAAATGTCTATAAAAACAAGTGAGGAGAAAAACATGAATTTACATAACTTCTTCTTTACTAAGGCAGCTAAAGAACCAATAACCCAAACTGCCCCTGCCATAAGTTTGCAATAATCGATATCCGCCTTAGTAAAATTTTCAATTCATGAATACCAACCAGCCTTTTAAGTAACAACGAAATCAATTTAACCCCAAGGTAGGGCTGAGGCAGAAAAAAAAACTCAAAAAGATATGAGATCGTTGTCTTTCTGCTGCTGCTTCTTTGGTGTTTGTCCGTCCGATGAACTACCCTTCTTACCAAAGATCATCTCATCAAGGTCGTCCAAGATGTCGTCTTCCCCACCACGTGAACGAGAACCTGCTGGTTTTCTGACTAAAGCTTCTTCTTTTCCCACACGAGGTGACTCATCTGGCTCCACAGCAACAGGTATCATAGCAGGCTCCGGAGCAGTATGCCTGACATCTTCCTTCTCAGAAGCTGCTTTCAGTTCATCATATTTTGAGATCACCTTCTGAATTTCATCATTCACGTTCAAGGCCTCAATTAGCAAAGCCTCATTATCACCAGCAGTTTCAATTATCCTTTGGACCGTAAATTGAGATTGGCGGCATTGTTGCACTAGTGTCGTAGTCAAATCATCCTGTCAAACAGAAATGCTGATTATGTGGGGTGAAGAACATGTGCTCAACCCATTCATGCATCCACTTACAAAAACAACAAAAATTGCATGCCATAATTATCATAATAAATCATAAATATAATAATCATAATTAAGTGGGACATTTTCCCAATAATTTGAGGTCATCAACAAGATCTTGCACTTCCATTCTATCCTATTTGGTGCCAATTCTTTTGCAAGAGACTACTCAGTCATATCCTTTCCTGTTAACTCCATTTAAGTTCTCTTAAGTCTCCTTCTCCCTCTTTTGGCATCATTTTCACGGATCCATTCCAACCTTCTTACTGTGGCAACCCTTTGTCTTCTTTGTGTATGCATGTACACAACCTATACTCACTAAGCTTCTAGAAGAGTATTGCATGCCTTATAGTTATCCTATAGAACCTGCCTTTCAGCCTATTTGGAACATGTTTATCATAAAATACTCATGGCACTTCCTTCCATTTTACCCCACCCACGTTTATCCTATCTACCACATCACTACCAATATCTCCTTCTTTAAAGATAACGGAGGCCACATATCGAAATTGCTCGTATCTTAGCCATATATTTGTTATGACTAGCCCTAGGGGTCGGGTCCCGCCTATAAAGTCGATTACAATTAGAATTTAATTAACAATGATAGTATTTTAAAGTAATAGGAGTTTATTCTTATTGTGCTTAGGCTACTTTACAACACTCAATCGGAGCGTTCGATTTTGGAGTTCCTATATGCCAATACCAATTTTGTATTGGCGTGTAGGAGCTCCAAAATCAAACGCTCTGATACTAGTGTTGTAAACCAGTTGTCTACAAGGGGTTTCCATTATAGGAGAAAAGAATGAGGAGAGGGACTAAGGCTAAAGAGGCTAAATTAAAATAATTAATCTACTCTTTCATTGTTTTTCTGAATGAATAATCACAGCATAGCCCTTGCACATATTTATATACCACAAATAAAAACTTTAATCCTAATAGAACTACTAATTAGAATGGGCCTCTAATATTAGCTTAAGCCCAATAAGAATAATCTCCTAATTACTCTAAAATACTATCACTATTAATTAAATTATAATCGTAATCGACTTTGTAGGCAGGACCCGACCGCTAGGGCGGGTCATAACCTTTTGATTCAAGAGCTTCCCACTAAGGGTCCGGTCATAACCTTTTGATTCTAGAGCTTCCCACTACAATTCTAGTTTGACATTTAACCCTACATAGCCCTGTCAACTAAAACTACACCATCCATAAAAAACATGCACCAAGCTAACCTATCCTGTATAAATGTTGTTATCTCATCCACTCATCCATAACTAAAGAAAAAGGTTAAGTGCTTAAGGCTGGCCCTGGATCTTGACCTTCCACAATCAGGAATTCCTTGGTTTACCCCCAGATGTTCATACACTAGTCACTACCCCGCAGAACACGATAAATAAATAGATTTGAGAAAATGCAGTGCAGCCGCCACAGAGCATATAGAAAGGATCAAACTATACATCATGTAATCGACTAGGTATAGAATTCCGTTTCTCAGAAGTGGCATTACACGACTGAAGAACAAGTCTCTAGAAGAATTGGTCCGACTCAATTAATTCCTTTAATATATGTTTTTCTTATAAAAAAGGGATCATATCCACAGAATGATCTATTTCTAAAGTACTGTATACTATCACCAACCAATGATCATGATAATCCAGATTGAAACTTTTGCACCCCAGCCCCTGGGCAATTTGCAACCAGGTTTCACACTCGCTATACAAAGACCCTAGGCTTCTATTAACAGCACAGTTGAAATGAAATATATCATTCATTTTGACAAACGGGAATTGAAAGGTATCGACTTGTTAAAAAATGCCACTTCCTCCATCACATTTTAAAAAACCAAATAGGACACTTAATATGGGAAGGATGGAGTACTAGACAAGTTCCTTAATGACACAAACTAACAAGATTAGTAACTTCTATCAAATATATCCCCATGCATAATTTTTCCTAAATAATTTGTTTACTAAAAACATCGCCTCCACTGTACCTTGACTGAAAACAGATCTAATATCCCTCCTTCCCATATTAAGTATCCTATTTGGTTTTTCAAAATGAATGGAGGAGGGAGTATTAGACAAGTTTCTTTATGACACAAACTGACAAGATTAGTAACTTCTATCAAATATATCAGCATGCATAATTTTGCCTAAATAATTCGTTTACTAAAACATCGCCTCCACTATATCTGGTCCGGAAACAGGTTGGGTATTAAGATAATATGCCAAAATGGATATTACACCTGATTATAAAGTTCACTGCACTACAGTATTAGCAAACCTACTTTCTGGATCATTAGCAGAAAAGACTAAGCATTAAAGCAGCCTTAAAGCAGCCGATAAAGAACATTATCCTATATCCTAGACAGATAAGGAGGAAGAGGTGAGACATTAAAATAATATACAAAATAAATTTTAAATCCGAATATATATTTCACTACGCTACAGCATTAGCAAAAATACTTTCAGAATCATTAGTGGAAAAATCGAAGCACAAAACAGCAGAAAAGGAACATTAACCCTATGTCCTAGAACATCCCCCCGACAAACTACATACACAAAGTTATTTTATCCTCAACTAAATACACAAGTTCACTTACATCAAAACACATCTACAAACTCTGGTGCTATGAACCCAGCCAAAAGCACGTAGGACTGAACAGTTCCACACAAAAAACAACAATTGTGAGAACATTTCGTATAAGCACTGGCCATACGAAAAAGAGAGTTATATCTAGTTCTAAAGATAAAAGATTAATGAACTTCTCAATTGTTATCAACTCCTAAAACACATGCGCAGAAAGGGCTAAAATTACATGACGAGCAGGAAAAAATATAGGATCACCTTCAAAGCATCTTGTTGCGGAGATGAGGTTAAAACCGTGGAAAGAAGCTCAACACTGTTGCGTGCAACGTCAAATGCTTCCTTCGTTTGCTCTGCAGTAAAAGTCCGAGGTACATCCTCCCGAGGGATGCGCGGGGCTGTAGCCACATTCATCTCAGATTCTGAAACAGAACGAGGTGGAGTGAAAATTGGAGCTAGACTCTCGTTATCACGTCCTGGAAATCGAACACCCCTAGATTTCAAGCTCTGAAACAAAACCAAAAACCCATCAGAGCAGTCTTCGTCACAGACAAAAACAATCACCTTTACATGTCACATTCATTACTTACTTTGTATGTTTGCTCATAAACTGGTAGATACCGGAGTTCGTTAGCAGATTCACCCCATGCCTCGATCAAAATAAGAGCTTTGTTCCGATTATTGACAATGGTCTGAGGATCATCAATCAGTTTGACCATCTCATCCAGGACACGCTCCGCCGCGACCTCGGAGAACGCCTTCTCGCAATTCTTCACACAAGTTTCAAGCAGGACAAGGGCCAGGTACTGAACTCTGGGAATTTTCATCATTATCCGCTTCTTGATGCCGCGGATGAGTTCGACGCTGTTGACCTTCTCGCTGTTGATCATGTCGCAGATTTCCAAATTGGCAGACCAGTCCGGCTCGTCCAAGTTCTCCGAGGTGGCCTCCTCCACGACCTTATCCGCGGGGGTCTGGCCCTGAAAGAGCTCCTTCACCTTGAAGCTCACAGAAGTCATCCCAGCTGACATCTTCCGGCTCACCTCCGCCCCGCTGATCTTCAGGCGCTCGCCAAAGGCGCTGACTTTCTCCATCAGATTATCGCTCATCTTCGGAACTCCAGAGAACCAAAAACCCACAAGATTTCTAGAAGCAAAATTCAAAATTTCTGAAACACACAGATGATTCAGACCACCATGTACCGCTCAATCCAACAATAAAATTTCGGAAAATAGAAAACTTTTCGAAGGGAAAACTTAAATTAGATTAATATGTATAAACCAAAATCAAAGACTGCTCACCACCATATGTCCACTGAATAAAAAACGGATGATAAGTACAGAAACAAAAACTTGTTATATAGGGCAGATTTAATCGGAACAAGGCAATTACCAAATTTGGCAAAAAAATTTCCAACTTTGGCAGAAACAAACTATCCACAAACGCGGATAACACGAGAAACAGAACAGATGAGATTGCTTCCAGGACTCAACTCCAGACTAAATCAGTAAACGCGGAAATCACGTCATCGATTCAAATCGCTCACAGAAAAGATGAAGAAATCTTTGAATTGCACAGACAGAAGCCCAGCACGGAAAACAAATCTGAAGGAGAAGAGATAGAAAAGGTCGTACCTTTTGAAGCCGGCTATCGATCGAGAAGAGGAAGACTTTGAGACTTATGGAGGGGAGAAATTGGAAAAGGAATTTGCGAGGTGAGGTTCCTCGTCGTCGTCGAAGACTTGCTTCTGTCACGATATTTACCAGAGCGGTAGTTTCGTTATAACATTAGACTAAAATTAACGTTAATTAGTACTCCTAAATACACTTGTAGTGGGTATATTTGTTGAAAATAATTATTAATATTAAAGTAAACAGATTAAAAATATATACTCGTATATAACATACAAAAAATAATAATAAAAATATATCAGCAGTGAGAAATCAAATAAAATCATTAATATAAGATGGAAGAAGGGAAATATATATGAATAATATTTTAAAAAAAATACTAAAATAATATAGAAGAAAATATTTATCGAAATCATAGTTTTTTAAAAAAAATTATGATTACGTCATCCTAAATATATCATCCTTACATCAATATGGTGTAAAGTAATGATAATTTCGTTTTTACACAGGATGAAACATTTGCAAGGACGAATTTTGTGATGAAATTATAAAAAAATTTAAAAAAACACTAAGGGAGAGCATGGCAAAAAGTAACATAATTTTGGTAAATATTTCTTATTTCTCTATTATATTTTAAATTATAATTTTTATTAAATAGTAAGATTTACATTTAAAAGAAAATAAATAAGCTTATAATACACTTTTTCAAGTACTCAATTATTTATATTTAATCAAATAGAGCTATTTATATAAAATAAGTTTTTTACTAAATAAAATTCTTAATTTTGGATAGAGGAAGCATAAAAATTTATCAAAATATATCGCAGTTGTATGTAAAGAAATTCACCCAAAATGCTTTAGAAATTGTACCTGAGAACTTTCCAAAAGTACAAATAACATGTAAATATAATAAATATAATATTAGAAAAAATTATAAAAAATTATGATTAATACTTGTGTAATATATGCATGACCCACAAAATTTATGAGATGATATATGTAGGGTCTCATTCAATAGAGTTTGTTAAAATATTTGAAATGGTACCAAAAAATCTAGGTTTGAGAAACAATACAATGTGAAAAATGTGGCTCATATTGTGTAAAGACCCTCATCTCTAAACCGGTTTTTAGTTTTCTTTAATTATTAGTTATCGTGAGATTAACGTATTTTCTGATTCTATTCGGTAGTTTCGTAAATAAATAGTGTTTGTGAATGGTTTTAACCAAAATCAACTATAATATTAGTCGTTTTAAGTGATTTCAAAATAAATGTGAATTTTTGGGATTTTTTAGAATTTTTTCTATTTTTTCAAAAATTAGGGTTTTGGCGGGACCCCTGTGAGCCCCACCGTCGAAATTTCAGTTTTTAGGTCAAATGAAACCATATGTCTACTTAAGGCCATATAAAAAATTTTAGAATTTTATTAGGCTTAATTAGTGCTTAAATTTGTAAAATACTCATTTTTAGCCTATTTTTCCTATTTACACCCCATAATTTACCTATACATACCCTAACTCCTACTATAAAAAGGCAAACCTGAGCCATTTTTTTTTTTTAGAATAGGCCAAGGAGGGAGGTCTGACCTAATCCCTAATTAGAAGCGGTTTAAGGTAAGCTTACTCTAATTAAGCACTAAACCATACTTTCTTCTTAAGCTCTTCCAAATCTACCATTTCCCCCTTGATTCAATTCATTTTTTGGCATCAAAAACTACTTATTTGTGTTTTACTACAAACCCTAACCTTCAAATTTTGATTTTTACTATCAACAAGCCCTAGATCTAAGATTTAATTAGGGATTTATTGGGTAAATCGATTTCTATTGGAATTTAATTCGAACTCAATGTGTTTTCAAGTAGGGTGACTCTCCAATCCGAGCTTAATCAAGTGCTGAGGTAATGGGTCTTCAAATTTTCTGCTTATCCATGGTAAAACTCTTAATTTTTGGCTTATTTCGTATGGAGTTGCTTAATTTGGTGTGTTAATGGTAAGATTAGAAAATGAAATTATTTAATCCCGATTTCTTAGGGCTTTATATTATTATGATATGGTTTGACATTCTGGAAGTCAAGAAAGAATTTTGATGATGATTAGGGTGTTAGATGTGGATTTGAAGTGTTATCAATGATGTTTCGGTTTGGATTTGCAAAAGGAAGAAGATGACTAGTTCTGCCTTGTTGGCGTTCGAACGGCCCTTTTGGGCGTTCGAACGGCAACACTGCTGGAATGACAGTTTTTCAGTTCAGCCGATCGAACGGCCTGCTGGGCATTCAAACGGCCAAACTGTGAATTTGAATTTTTACGGTTTAGCCGATCGAACGGCATCACAGCAGAATTGTGTGCTAATGCATGATGTTGATTTCGATGATTCCACTTTAGCTTGCTAATTTTATATGAATGTGGTGTGTTTTGAGATATATTATGCTACTGAAAATGCATGCTATTGAGGTTATGAAGTTGAGATATATGATTAGTGATTTATAGAATGACTTATGTTTTGTGGCATGATGTTGGAAATCCCTTTGGTGAATCATATTTTCAGTAGGACTACAACCTATTATTTGACTGATTTGTCATGATAAAATGTGGTTAGTTGATGTGTGAATGTTGGTGAATGTCATGACTCAAGGATGAAATGAATGATCTTATATGTGTTTAGCCTTTGTGGTTGAGATTTGAATTGGGATACGATTTCAACAATTCTTCTCCTATGATTTCCATTGAAATTCATGATTTGATGTTAATTCACATGTGTAGTGTAGTAGTAAGTTAATTTTAAGCATGTTGAAATGCATTGGGTGAAGTACTTCTACTAGTTACACACACATGTGGGGGTTAAATGATGATGTTGAAGCTTGATATTGTGATTATGAATGATGCATTAGGGGCTGATGAGAGCACTTATCATGGATTAGGATTCATGTATGCCTTGCCCATGTATGTACCATGCTGCATGCATCATGAAAATGGATTTCCAATTGAGGCTTCATTGAGGTTAATCAAATTTGACCGATTGGATGCAATGTGGTGAAATTATGTGCCGGAATGATCGGTCGTGGATTAATCGTAAGTTGATTGGTCCGAAAGGACATGTTTTGATTTGAGTTCCTGTGTGAAACGAGTGCACTCCCCGGGTTGAGTCTAATTAAATGGAATTATGTGGGGACGAGTTGTGAGAATGTTATTATGAGTGTCATCTAGACCCTGAGAATCCAGTGTGGTATGCTGTGTGCACCCCGCTACCACGTGTTCTAGGGTTCTCTATGTGAGAACTCAGGCTCTTCCCTCTGTAGGAGATGTCCCTAGGCGAACACCCATGCTCTAGATTCTTTGTGTGAGAATGGGACATCCTTGGCCAGGATCGTCCAGGGCGAGCAGTTTTAGGGATTGACAACCCTGATCTTTTTTGAATTCTTGTGTAGAATTTTGGACCATGACACGCCTTCTTGGCCTTATCTATGTTCTCGTCTGTGTGACACCAAATTTGTGATTTCTCCTTGATGGAGGTTGTGATGATATAATGCATGACGGAATATGTATGTTAGAGATACATTCATGCAGGTTGTTATGATATGATGCATGTGGGAATATGTATGTTAGTGATACATCCATGCTGGTTGTTATGATATGATGCATGTGGGAATATGTATGTTAGAGATACGTCCATGCAGGTTGATTTTGATATAATACATGTGGGAATATGTATGTTAGAGATACATCTATGCAGGTTGATTTTGATATGATGCATGATGGAATATGTATGTTAGAGATACATTCATGCAGGATGTTGTGATGCTTATGTCTTATTTTGACCCGGTGTGGGCTTTAGTTAACTAAGCATGTAGGTTTGAGATTAGTTATTTACTTTGTGATAAGCAACATTCTTTCTTTCTTTCTTATTTACTTTTGCTTAAAGGATTGTGCGTACTCCGTAATTCTGTTAATCACCCGTGGTTAGGGTTAAGTTTTCCGCTAGATTGTTTCTCAATTTTTCCTTCGTCGCCCCCGCGTGCTTGACCAGCCCCTGGACCGGGTTCGGCTCGGGTCGGGCATCGCCGGGGCGTGACATATTGTGTCAATGGTCAATACTTGGGTGCAAAAATGTAATAAAATCTAAAATAATCATATACGTTTAAAGTTTAGGTAAAATAATTTATTAATATATATATAAATTATATACCAATTTAAACTTAAATATGCGAGCATGGTAAGAAATTTGAGGATAGAGAAAGTTTGATAGAAATATGTTTTGTATAGTAACTAGTAAAAATGTACACTTATTACATGTATAAATATAGATTGAATAGGATAGAATAAAATACATATTGAACAAATGAATGCAATAGTTATAATGTATTGTGTTGAAGATCAATGGTTATTAGTTATATATATAAACTATATATTAACTTATATACAGTTATAGCAAGCAATTATAAATCGAAATTCTATAGTTTAAATATTATGGTATTAAAAATACGTAAATCTAAAAATATATAATATATAAAAAAATATTATTAAAAAATCTATTATATAAGCATGGCCTGTAAAAAAAAGTTTGAGAAAACATAGTTATGTAAACCTTATTTGATAGAGATTGTTGAGAATTTTCTAATGATACTAAAAACGCAAGAATCCATGTTTGGGAGTGTAACGTCGGAGAATTTTTTAAAATTTTAAAGTTAGTCGCGTGGAAAATATGGTGTTTGACCTCTTAACTTTATCAGTAGAATAACTTCATTAATATATAAAATTTAGGGCTAAGATTTGTGTATGTAAAAAGTAATAGAACAAGTTTTAAAATACCACCAAGAACGTGCAAATTTGAATTCGAATATGAGAAATACAACCATTCGAATGAGGAAGATACAATCGTTCAAAGTTAAACATGGCTCGCAGGGCCCATTTACCCGAATTAGATG
The DNA here is from genome assembly GCA_035235625.1 of Saururus chinensis. Taxonomy (NCBI): domain Eukaryota; kingdom Viridiplantae; phylum Streptophyta; class Magnoliopsida; order Piperales; family Saururaceae; genus Saururus; species Saururus chinensis. Next base: position 1,310,926 of record CP141146.1, read on the forward strand.
CACAAATTGGTCATTTAAGTCGTTCTATAACCCGAATAATTAGGGTGACAAAAATTAATGTTTAGGATGACCAATTGGGACACCAAATGAGGTTTAGTTGGCCCAAACCTCTTAGGAGGATTAGAAACCTTAATTTCTTTTATTATAAAAATCTAAATTGAACTTTTGAAGTAGGGAACTTTTAGCTTGGAGGGGGGAGAGAGGGGTCGCCCCGAGGAAGTTTTCTAGTGATAGAGACTTGGAGGAGCAAGTTCAAAGATCAATGGTTTAGTAAGGTATAAAGTTTTATCTAAATTTGATCTAATTCTTATACTATCTATTAAGTTATGGTTATAATTTTCTTATTGAATATTCATGACATGTATTATATCGGCCAAACCTTGTACTTGCATGAAGGGGGAAAAGCCCCATTGTTTAAGTTTGAAATTTTGGGGGGAAAAAGACGTCATCAAACGGTCGAAGCATGAGTATGATACAGTGCTTCCCGTGGTGGATCCTGAGCCCAATTTACTTGACCATAGCCCTATAGTAGCTCATCTATGTGGGCTCAGGCTGGTCAAACAAGCTCAAGGCCCGTTTTCCAGCCCTACTTGGGGAATCTCCTACTTCATGATCTCTCCCTTTCATCTACTTCCTCCAACATCGCTCATGCCACCTACTCAAACAAGCACCCACCCAATCTTAGAGCCTCCTCATTGTCTCTTTGAACCACGAGCATCCTTATTTTGTTCAGCTCCTCCAATTGATGTGTTTTTTAATGCATTGGATTCCCCTTTCTAAGCCCTACAACCTAAGAAATTTGGTATTAAAATGCAAATCATACAAGGCGTTATTCCATCTAAAAGTCAATTATTATGTAGTTTTGATGGATTTATGCTACTTTCATTGGATTTTTGCTAATGTAGTTGAGTCTTTTTGGGTTTTCCAAGGGGTTGGCTAGTTTTCTAGTTATTTTTGTCATTTTATGGTGATTTATCAGTTTGCAAAAGATTTCAATGAGTTATATGGTTTGTGACTTTTTGATAATTTTTTATTGTTTATTTGCAAATAAGTGCAAGAATTTATAACGGTTGTGCTCTCTTTTTTGTTAGAAGTGGGCATTATATTTAATGGGTTAAACTTATATAATTAAGATGAGTATAATATTTACATGAGTTAAGCCCATAATATTTATGTGGGTCAAGCCAATATTACTTATGTAGGCCAAGCCCACATAGTAGATAGCCCAAACCCACTTTGTATTGAATTAGAAGTACACATATGAATTGGTTGAATGAGTGAATAGTACTACATCGCCTAGAAGAAGGTAATATTGTTGGTATATAAGGTACAAGTTTGGCCTTTTAAGTTAGACCCTTCGGCTAACCCACTTTTGTAGGGGAGAGATGTGTTGGACCCATGCACCTAGGTGGCTAACCCGTGTGCGCACCGCCGGCTCGGTTTGCACGCGTGGCTAGTTGGGTGGGGTTGGGTCAATAAGATAATTATTTTTTGAACAAATTCATTTGGTTTGGTTTAACCCAACTTTATTTGGTTCAATTTTTTATTAATTTAGTTTGGTTTTTATTAACCAAAACAGGTCTGATTTGATTTTACTAAATAAATTTGTCCCAAAAATATTATCTTACTAACTTGATTTAACCCAACCCGATGCACGTGCGAACCGAGCCGACCGGCCGAATGGCGGCGCGTATGTGGGTTAGCCCACCTAGGTGCATGGGTCGAACATGCCTCTCCCCCCCAAAAGTGGGTTGGCCGAAGAGCCTAGCTTGAAATGTCAAACTTGTGCCTTATATATCATCAATATCACATTCTTCTAGGTTATGTGTGACTATTTACTTTTTCAACCAATTTACATGTGTAATTCTAATTTAACACAAAGTGAGTTTGGGCTTTCTCTATCATCTACTATATGGGTTTGACTCATTTAAATAATATGAGCTTGACCTATATAAATATTATGGGCTTAACTAATTAAATATAATGCTCACTTCTAACACAACATACAAAATATTCATATAAAAGTTCATTCTATCTAAGATTTATATCACACGTAAGTCAAATATTCTAGAAAATTTTTGCTGGTTTAGATTGAGTTATAATGGTTTATTGATGGTTGTTGTGATTTTGGTGTTTTTGATGTAAAGATTGAGTTTCCATTGTAGGAGAAGTTGGGTATATAGAAATCATTTCCCTCTCTTCAAATGACCAAATTCTGTGTTGAGGATGACAAGGTATAGAGCCATAAAACGGAAACAAAATCAGAAACGGGAACAAAATCAGAATACTCAGGGGGCTCTTCCAACCAAACAAAAATTTGTAATTGCCAACAAAATTGTTTCTTCTTTTTTAGGAAGCGTGTATGTAGTAGAATTAACTATGGAGTGCGTAAATCATCATAGAGTGCATAAATCGTGATGATCGGCTTGTAGCACGGCCGCCTCCGTGCCTGCACACCCCCTTCAACAGCCGCTCCTGTCGCGGTCCCTCCACCGTGAGGTGCACATATGAGCAGAAGGCATGCAATCACCTTCACTGTTTTCATCCCCGTCCAGTTACTTAAAATGTTCACGACTGATCCGCCCGATCTTGGATGCTCCTGGTCAACGAGTCAAAGAACTGGGAAATACGTTACACGAGTACTGCAAACTCCACAAGGGAATATAATGGAGTACTTGAAAAGTCATTCGTGTGGCCTAAACCTAACAGAATCCGATATTTCCCTAATCAACATAGTTGTCAGTGTTAACCAATGAGTTAACTTTGAAAAATAATATTTCTACTATACTTTTTCTACTCTAAATGTATACTCCAGCGTGGAAAAATATATCTCTATATTCTGGTACAACTCACCTTATCTATCCAATCAAACAGGAATAGACTTTTGCTATACAAACATTGAATAGGAATATCAGCTTCCTTAATTGTTATGTGAAAGAGACCACGTTGACCTGGCGCCTTTCAAATGTGGCTGGCCAAGAGAAATAATGTGAACTCTACAAGAGAGTATTGAATCGCGCTATTTTCTTATATCAACTCATCTTAGTACCAAGCCATTAACCCTAATAAAATCTGTCACTAAATTTTCGACATAATTCACACCTCATATTTTACAGCAAAAGTTGGGCAGGGAAAAAGCACTTGACCCTTCCGAATGCAATATGTACCGTCTTAAGAGTCACGTACAAATAGTAATTCAGCAAGGACACGGTCACGGCCTCAGAGGTTTCAACCCAAGAGCTGCCCGAATGCGATTTTGTTCAGCAATCTCTGGATCCGGATGATCTGTCCCGTCATCTTTCTTCTCTTTCTTTTCTTTCTTCCTCTTTGGCAATTCCCTGTCTTCAGCCCTCTCAGACCGCCTTAGGGGGCTAAGACTGCTGCGAGAATGCCTCTTGCGGTGATCTCCACCATTACGGTCACCATCACGCTCACGGCGATCTCTGCTCCTGCTCCTTGACTTACTCCTATGCCTCCCCCTGTCCCTGTCTCGTCTCTCCCGATCTCTGCCATCCCTATACCTCTCTCGTTCTCTGTCTCTCTCCCGACCATAATCCTTTTCATCTCTAATGCGATGGCGATCCCTGTCTCGATCCCTCTCCCTATCACGCCCCCTTCCACGTTCCCTATCATATTCTCGATCATAGTCTCTGTCCCTGTCCAACATACAAAAAAAAATGCTTCACGTCATAACAGTCAACAAATTTAAGGATTAGTTTTTTGTCATAAAACTGCTAGAATGAGTAACAATTAGAAGAAAAAAAACCTAAAAATGAGATCAGGTTCTCATGTGCGTAATGTTAGCTTCCAAAAGCTCACTTGCACTACTGCCAATTTTTGCATTATTGTTGACAAGCTATGCATGTTGACAACACATCAGAAAATTACTTTATCATATATTTCTTTTGAATCAAACTATAAAAAAAACATGTAAAAGAAGCTGTAGGGAACAGTTTAAACTGAAAATTATAATTTTAACAACACGGAGAAACCTGGAAAGTTACTCATCAGTATTTGTACGAAGTATCAGTAGTACCACCAAGATTTATTCAGTGCCTTTTTATACTTTGTTAGTAAGACAGTGACCCAAAAAACCACGTAGTATATGTGACAACTTCAAGCAACTCAAGAATTTACTACTGAACATAAGCATACAGAGAAAATCCATAATCAATACCTAGTGCATATTTGTGACAGTGAAAATAAACAGGAATGATATCAGGCATATCCCACACAATGCAGACAAGAATATGAGAAATTTCACATCACCAGCATATGACCAGAAACAAGCAGCTTAGATAGGGCCGTATGCAAATTATCCAAGATTGTGAGAAATTAAAACTATTACCTCTCACTACTTGAAAATTTTTCTCACTTGGCAGTTGGCACAATAGCAGATGCAATCATGTTTGAAGGGACCGATTTAAAATTTCCATCACTATGTCCTTCCCAAAATAATGGTGTTCATCCAAAACTAAACTATCTTTTCAATATCATGAACTAGCCATTATATCGATGCAAGTGCAAACTGGTCATAAATTTTTAATGCATATCCAGAATCCAAAGAAGGTTCATACCTGTGATGGCAATGACTATCACGTCTTTTATCCCTGTCCCTTTCCCGAATGGGACTTCGGCCACGATCATAGTCCTATAGAAAAAGAAAATATTTAAATGCAACGTCATTAAAGGGCATTAACTAATTGCAACATTAAAAAAATCAACTGATGGTTTATGTCTCAACCCCGTCAGCTTCCATGCCTGCCATATTATCCTCATCCTCTTTTTCTTCTTCTTCTTCAAAGTCATCTTCCAAAGCACTTCTTCTAGGTTTCAATTGACCATTTGATTCGAGAGTCCATCTGTCAACACATACACAGGTAAATAAACAACACTCAAAGAATCCAACTAAGAAACAAATGTGACACTTCAAACAGAAAGCAATTTCCATTTAATATGACAAAGTACATTTGGATTTTAAATACACGGATATTTATATAGAATACTCAAGTTGTAGAAAAGAGGTACCTTTTTGGGATGCGAGGGAGGGCAATGTCACAAGAGTAATCTTTTGTCAGAAACTCATCTATCACCTCATCCATATGAGTCAAGGAGAATTCTGGAAACCAAAAACAAAAAAAAATGAGCTCAAGTAAATGCAACCCAATTAAGCTTTTTCTAATAATGGAAAAAATGCTAGCTGACTAAAGGGCATAGAGCACAGTTAAAAATTTAGTTTAAAATACACAAAATGCAAGCAAGGCCAAGGTATCCCTACTTCCATCAGGTAATTTGCGCCTCAATTTCCGATAATCATTATAGAGTGGCTCAAGATATTGATATACATCAGCTGCTGTACCAGTGAGACGCAGATAAAAAGCCCCAAGAACACGAACATACCTGCAAAAAAAAGGCACAAACTTCATGAATAAATCAGCAATTGCGGGCTTTTACAATAACTCAGGTAGGAGAGCAAGGACTGACAAAAACGGGAATGTTTAAGCTATCATCCCTAATATTTGAGAAAATATAGAACAAAAATAGAAAGTCATAATCTCTGCAAATTGAGAATATTTGATTTTAATTAAAATCTGAAAATGATGTCAAGCAATCTCTCGTTCTAACTGCAATTTGAAGCAGACAAGCGGACAACGAAGCCCAGACATTGATTTGCGCCTATCACGCGATAACAGATATTGCATGCCACGAACATAAAACCCTTTCCCGTGGAATACCACGCCACCCCATTGCTCAAGGAGGAAGCGCCCAGCCTAAGGCGCATGTTCTGTTTGTAAAAATAGGGATGACTCATATTTCAAACAATAATGCAAGTAAACATCATCAACTTAAAAAAAAAACATTTAAATGGGCTGAAAGTGTAAGCTGTTCAGAGAAATACATACTTGTAATCCTCGTTCTTTATGAATTCGACAACAATTTCCTTTTCAGGCTGGATTTGGAGCATCTTGTTGATGAGGCAGATGAAGGGAGTGGGCTTGCGGTTGCCGCCAAAGGTCCCACCCAGGTGGTCCAGCTCCATGGCCTTGTCCACCAGCGTCTCTGCTGTCAGCCCAAAGCACTGCTCCTTCCAGTACGTGTTCTGGTACACCTTCGACCTCACTATCTTCTCCACCAAATTTTGCGGGTTTGTCCCCTTTATGCTCTTAGCCGCCGGGTCCGTCCGATTTGCCATTGCTTCAGCAGGACAAGAGAACCCTAGATTGGCTGACTGGCTCTATCGTCGAATATGGGCAGAAAGAGAACAGAGAGTATGCGAAAATGACCTGTATACAAGGGGTTGGTCAACTAAGATTCTAAAATACAGAATTTAAAATATGGAATTTTAGAATATAACCCAAATTCTTGGATTTGAACTGATAAATTTCAAAATATATGGATGCTTAAATCCAGTATTGCTAGAATCCCTGGATTTGAGTTGCTGGATTTCAAAAGAATTAACTCTGATAAATGTTTTATCTACGATTTTTAAATTTGACTAATCCATAATTTGTAGTTTAGTAACCTCAAACACATTATTAACACTCACATAAAATAAAAATAGTTATATTACAAAGACAATTTTTTTAATAAGAAGACTACATACAATGATGCACAAGGTCCCAAGTCAGATAAATACTCAATCTATAATTGTAAAGACCAGGAAGGAAACATAATTAACACCTGAATAATTGTATGTAGACAGTTCAGTACTCACATGATAAAGACCTCTCACTATGAGACTTGCAATATCAATGTGAAGCTTTTTCCTTCTTTGGCTCAACTAGAAGTGGATCTAGAAACCAGGACGGTGCTTTCATTGACATCTGCAGTAATTTTTCCTATCTTGAGAATTTGGGGTCAAATTCAATTGCCAATTGACACCCTAAAAAACTAAAGGTCCCTGGTTGTGGAGATTGATTGCCCTTGTTAAGAGAAAAACTGTATGGCTGATCCAATCATTCTTAGCTTCAGAGGGCCACTTACAGCACCAACTCGCAATCACATGACAAGCTGGCAAGTGAAACTTTTGCTGGCAATCTGACAAAGCAACTTTGCAAGTATAATATCACCTAAAATCTTATATAATAATTTCATGCACTCACTATGAACCAAGAATATGGATTCCTAAAGCTTACATGTTTCACCGCCCAATGCTAAATAGAAAAGGACTGATTGATACCATTTTTGGATTTGGCACATGGATATTGAGTCAATACACAAAAATGTGTGGGAAGAAATGCCTTGGCAAAGTAAAAATGGAGATCACAAAAAAAGGGCTCTGAAGTACCTTTATATCCATACCTACTGTCATAATTAAATTTGTACAAAATCAACAATAGCTGCATGTGGTTTGGCTTAGAATGTCTTTCTGTACTTATAAGAACTAAAATTAATTTGTTTTACTCACAAGAAAGGTTGCCTATTTTACCAAGCAAAAAAAGGTTGCCTTTTGGATAATAATGCATCTAATTGGTGAACCTTCAGCACCAAACAGCCTTAATGATAGGCAATGTAAATTATATACTTAGGGTTTTATGTCATCCAGTTTAAGGGCTTCGACAAAAATGATTTCCTGAGACGAGATAAACAGAATATTATTCCCAACATAAAATGGCACATATCAAAGATAGAAATGGATTTAAAGTCTCCGAAATAGCTACATGGTTACGCAGGATGAACAACTCTCTCTAGATCTTATAATCTTGGTTTATCAACAACAACATATTCAATAATGACTAGGTTGCACTAAAAAGAATCAGACAACATTCATACCTGATACTCAAAGAGATGGCTAGGGATCTCTTTCAGAAACCTAGAAAGGTGCAGTAGCTGAAAATTTTACATGCAAATAGTTAGCATACAAATCCAGAATAATTAGAATAGAGTAAATGCAAAAACAGTTACATAGATGATTTAATTTTTTAACCTGCCAATTGGAATCCATAATAACAATATGTTACAATTTTTTCCTAGCCCTTGTCATAGCTACATAAAGCAGTCAACGTTCCTCCTAATATTTAATTTGAGGAGACATGAAAAAATAGCTAAAAGTAAATCCTACTATCGAAAGAGATAAACAAATAGATCAAACCACAGGCAAAATCCTTACCAAATAGGAGCAAAGATGCTCCCTACCTTGTGCATCTAAATTCATGCAACAACGGGATTTCACATTCATTAGCCTCTGACAGTAACTAAATATGTCAAAAAATAGATATTTGAAACTCAGGAAAAAAAAAAGGGCAAACGTGGAATATTAATTGATACATTCCCAGTGAAAATTGGACTGCAAACAGAAGCGGTTGGATAGGTTACCTCTGCTTTTGAGATGAGCAAGAGCGGGCAACCCTGTTGAGTTTCTTCAAACGGACCAGAGCGACAAGGACACACGGTCAGGGAATTGTCGAGCCCAGCGGATATCAGTGTAGGTCCAGCACGATCGAGGTAACGGTTGAGTATCGGATAAGGGACAAAATACCGACTGGATCTACAGAGAGGGGAGAAAGAAAACCAAAACAGAGCAGAAGAGAGGGGGGAAAACAGAGAGGAAAAGGGAGAGGGAGAGAGGAGGGAAGGGGGATACTCGACTCGGACGGGAGCAACGGCCAGGTCGGGTGGGATCAAGGGCCGCGGTAGGGTGGTGCCCAGCAGAGCCAGGTCGGAGTAGGAAAGTAGGAGCTCTCCGTGTGAAGGAACTGGGAATGGCGGGGTCTGATGGAGAGAGAAGAGAGGAGGGAAGGAAGAGGAGATGGCGCTGAAGATGATCTCTGGCTCACTTCGCCTGAAAAGATGGCAGCTTTCCGTCAGGATCGCGGGCCTCCGGTTGCACCCTTTCACTTACCCAAAAATTGTCCCCGCCCGTGAGAGGCTGAGAGCCCGACGAGATTTACGGCTGTACGGATGCTATAATTTTCATCCATTCCGCTTGAACTTCGATCTTAATTATCGGAATTATTATATTATATTTGTGTGAAGAATGTGCGCGAAGTTAAAATTTTTGTCATAAAGTTGATTTTTATATTTTTTAAAATAAGTATTACGAAAATTATTTAAATAATAATTTTAAAAAATAATTATCAAATAAATTTACTTTTTAGAAAATATTTTTCGAAGTGATGTTAGTTTTTACAAGTAAGTGTAAGTGCGTGATTTTTTTTTAACAAAATTAACTAATTTCATCTTTTAAAATAATGAAATTAAATTTAATTTGATTTTGTTATTTTAAATGATAAAAATATTTTTAAAAAATTAAGTGATTTTGTTCTTATTAAGGATGTTAAGTTGATTTCATATTTCTAAAGGACGAAATCACATAAACTTAAAAAAAAGTGCATAGAGCTGACTTTGCTTTGTTGGATAGATGTATGCATGATCTCACTGACTTAATCGGGCCGACGAGAGTAAGGATGTTATAGCAAAATAGCATCTTGATGACGCCAATGTCCCCTCCGAGGGCATTGGAGTTGTGGTCAAAATTTCGGTAGAATATCTCGCAAAAGGAGTCGCAGTTGTAGATGTGGAAGCTGAGATCAATACCAGCGGCGAAGTAGCTATGATCTTGGTTGAAGAAGAGGAGGGTGGGGAGGGAGGAGGAGTCAGACTCAGAGTTTGAGGTAGAATTTTCAAGAGAATCCTAGAGGGGTAAGGAGGGGAGGTCCGGATGAGAAAGGGGACAAAGAAACTCGAAAGCAAGGAACATGAGTCCTCGTCGTTGGAGTCTGGAGGATCGAGTTGCATCGAAACGGAGAGGAAGCTGCCTGGGTCCGGGTCAAGGTTGGTGGGATCAGGGCCGAAGAGGGGCGAGGGGGAGGTGGGCATGGAGAGGGTGGCCATCATCCAATGGGGCGACGAGGGAAATGGGCGGAGCTCAATAGTGGCTCACTCTTTAGAGGATTCGAAAGCTCCTCCTCCTAGGGGTTATAAACCTGAAAGGCCGGCCTTCTTGCCGCAAGCCAACTTCCGGAATGGTGGGTCTGCCATGTTTGGAGAAGTTGGGCCTACATTTGGAGGGGGTTGCATCCAGTAGAGGTGGGCAGGAGCAGGAGCATTTAAAAATATTAGTGATATGCACCTGTAGTTATGTTGACCCCTGCAGTTATGTTGACCAATTTTTATTTTTTAGTTACGTCACTTGCTGCATGTGTTTTTTGTCATAATCAATTGCACCTGCAATATGCTGTTTTATATGTTTTATTTTGCAGTTACGTCAAGCTACACCTGCAGTATGCAGCTTAAACAATAAAAGGTTATTTCGTCGTTCAAAATAACGAAATCCCCTTAATCCGTCCCTCCCATGATTTCGTCGTTTGATTTCATCGTTTAGAATAAAGAAATCACTTAATTTTTTTTTAAAAGAATTTCATCTTTCGTCGTTCTAAATGACTAAATTAGTTAATTAAAAAAAACATTCAGAAGTTAGCGCTTGGCTAGTGCCTACGTGGCAAAAACTAATACCACTTTAGGAAATATGTTCCAAAGCAGGTTAGTTTGGTAATTATTTTTTAAAATTATTATTTAAATAATTTTCCCTTACTTATATGATAGGGTTCTTGATGTTTACTATATACAAGAGATAACTATTAAAAAATAATAAAATTTGTAATTTTTGAAACAAGGGTAGAATCGATGGAGGTGATTTTGTCAATATTGGAACTTTAAGGCAAATTTTTATTTTTCTATACACAAATATGATTCTGATAATTCGAGTACAATTTGAGGCATAATCAACGAAATCATAAAAAATTAAGTACACAAACAACCCCTAAGTCATTTCGAGTCAGGCTAAAATAACCTTGTGAGGGATACTCATTTCATTGTATTATTTTTTAATAGTTACCGATTTGAGCCTCAATAAACTTGAGCATTAAGAAACGTACTTATAGTAAGGCCTACTTTAAAATTCTAAAATTACATATTCTTGTGAGATCCTATTTAATAGGGTTCGAATTTAGAAGTGCAATAGTATACAAATGTGCATATTCGAGTCTAGGAGAGAGAATTAGATTAGTTTAAAGTTTTTAAAATGGGTCTAACGTGATATTCAAGTTTTTTTAAAAAACTTCTATTATCAAACATAATTCTGATTAAGTGGTGAATTATTGAAAAATTATACTTCCATTTCTACTTTTGTTTCTAAAATATTTAACACACAAAGAGTCCCTTAAGAACATATGTAAAATACCCAAATTGCATTCTAACTCAGGGAAGCATTTTTTTATGCTATGCTCTAACATTGAGCTGAGCGTAAAGAACACCTAAAAGTGTCCATCTTTGAAATTGACGGAGCACACACTAGTGCACATTAGCGTAAGATTATTTAGGCTAGCATGTGCGCAGTCGATATCGAAGATGGACGCTTCCCTTCCCAGGCGTTCCTTACGTTCGGCTTACATTGATGAGGGAGCATGCAAAACACTTCCTAACTCAGACCCCCCAATATAGGAAAGCGTATTTCATGATACGTTTTATAATGAGCAAAGCATAAAAAATGTATATGGAGCGTTCATTTTCAAAATTGATGGCACATACATTAGTGCAAGTTAATGCATATATCACTTGTACTAACGTGGGCTAATGTATATGCCATTGACCTTAAAAATAAATGTTCCACATACATTCTTTATACTCAGCTTGCAAAGAACATAAAAAACTTTTCCCACAAATAGAATTCATAAGTGATAGAGTTTGGTGATAGTACACAGAAATTTTACCATATGATCTTTTAAGCTGACATAACATTACTCCTTGTTGTCCAAAGTTCATCTCTCATTGCATCTAATTTATACAAAAAATATATTCTTTCCACCTTACATTAATTTATAATTGTAATTTATTTTAAAATAAAGTAGAGTTATTAATGTGGGACAAAGGGAGTACTTATAGTCAATAAGTTTGGCATGCCACGTCTTGTCCCGAGGACCCACAACTTTGTGGGACTGGCCTTCAAGGACTGTTGGAGAGGCATTCCTATAGTTCGTGGACTTGTGAGATAAGCTTGCCAATTCTCTATATCTAAAAAAATCAAGCCTAATCTTATATTTAATAGGGCTCATAAGTGTCCTATTTTACATGGGATGTGCTATCAAAACAATATAGACAAAAAATGTGGGTTATCAAAATAATATACACAAAAGTTGTGCGGGCATGTGTAGAGCACATATGAATGAGATTTAAATTAAATCATAAAAATTTTAAAAAAATATATTTAGTAAATTGACATACTGTCTTTGAGAATTAAGACAAATGAGAGTTGTATATGGGATGAGAGCGCAAATGAGTAATACCTGCAAAGAGGAATTGTGCAAATAGAGTTGGGGCTTAGGTGTAGTACATACTAAAAGTAAAATAATAAGTATTATGTTAAGTAGTAATTGTGATATTAATAAAAATTATAAAAAAATTTAAAACACATATATAAATGGCAATTTATGGTCATGGAAGGTTGCATGAGTCGAGATTGGGACAGTACTAGGGGTGGTACACTCCCCATAGAAAAATATGATACATATAGTAGTATCGTATGAATATGGGCGATAATTTCTTTTTCAAATCACCAAAAATAGGTTTTTTAAATTTTTTTTATAAAAACAAAATCACCATTCAAACTCAACCTCTTTGAATATCTAAAGTTATTTTTTGTTACAATAAAAATAATTTTTTAAAAATTATATGAGACCAAGGCTAGTGGGCCTATATAATTTACATATTTTTATTGAATATAATATTTCACAATTATGCATTTACTTTACACATATAATTTAGGGGCTTGCCTATAATATTCATGTGACTTATATTGAGCATCTTATTTGGTTTTAAAATAAATTAATTTTAGAACATTGAATATGAGACAAATAGAGTAAAATTGTATGGGTACTATGGTCTAAGAATTTTTCCTTTTTAGTATTATAATATTTGTAGTTATTACGCTGACATTATAATATTTTTAATTCTTATATAATTGATAATTATTTATTAGTTACAAATTAAGTTATATTATTATATAAATTATATTTTGAAATAATTTATATTTTTATGGCGTTATTACTCATTAATTATGGCTTTATATTTAATCTTATTTTTATTTATTATTATATTTTTAAAAATAAATTGTAATAATATATTATTAATTACACTATTTTTTTCATGTGTATCTCAGGTTTGAGCCATTTTAGGGGCTGTTTAGGTGTTGGTTTTTTTAGAAATAGAAGTTAAATTTTTTAGAATTAATTTCAAAAGTTCATCGCCTAATGTAAATTACATCTGGTAATAAATTTTTTTAAAATATATTTATTTATCACGTTAAACTTAATTTTAAAATTTTAAATTAATATAAATATCTATCCCAAACTCTAGATATGCATGTTTTTGTACTACTATGCTTATAAATTTGAGCTCTATAAATCCTATAAATCCTACAAGGGTAGATAAATTTTAAACTCTTAAAATAGGCCCTACTTATATTATATATATTTTTATACTTAAATTAATATAAGAAGTAATTATTAAAAAATAATAAAATTTATAATTTCAAAATGGAGGCTAAAAGTTAAAATCGTAGGAATCACATCCCGAAGTGATTTGATGATTTAGGCCGATTTAGTTTTGAAATAACTTGAAATTAACTTTTAAATAAAATTTTTAATTCCTCCTCAACATAAACATAATTCGAACTAGCATTAAGGCAAAATTAACGAAATTTTATATAAATTCAAAACACAAACAGCCCTTAATACGTCCCTAACGTATCACCAATACGTATCCATGTCTACCGATGATCGATACCGTCTTATATCGTACGGCTTTCCATGATTGTGGTTTGAGCTTGGCTTTACCTGCTTAGCTCTCCCCTCCGCCACTCGCAATCCGCTCTCTCCGAGAATGTCGTCCGTCTGCCCTTTCGCTCCGGCCTCTTCTTCGCCTCGTCTTCCTTCGACCAAGTTACCCTTCCAGACTCGCTCCGTCCGAGTCCGCCCTCCTCCTATTCAGAACCGGTCCGCACGGTGAGTAGCCTGCTACGCCTCTGCAGTTTCCTTCGTTTTCATTTGCATCGCTGATATGTACAATTAAAATTTTACAAGAAAAAATCTTGAGTGGGAACTCCTTTTACATGTTCACCGGTTATCTTCATGTAATGCTTTTTTTTCACTCGAGAGTGGTCCACTACGACTATAAGTCCAGTGCATGTACAATTAGTAAAGAAGAATATGTATGTGCCTCTTATAAGGCCTTCCTTAAATTTTCGTTGTTGTAGGTGGCCCAAGCAAGGGATCAATCTCAGATGCAGTTATGCTGCGGCAAATGTGGGAGAGAACTATTCTCCTGAGGCCATTGATGTTGCGGCTGATGTGAAGACTGAAAGAGTACCTTTTCTCATTGTGTTTAACTCATTCCCTTTGTGATGTTTACATGTGAATACATCTTAATTATGGAGTTGATTGCGTGTAACAGATTGTAGTCTTGGGTGGCAGTGGCTTTGTTGGTTCTGCAATATGCAAAGCTGCAGTATCCAAGGGCATAGAAGTTGTCAGCTTAAGCAGGTAGATAAAAAAGCTTGTAAATTTGCATCTGAGTATCTGCTAAGAGGGTGAGGATCTCCCAATTTCGGAAAGAATTTGCTTGGCGCTTGCTTTAATAAAGAAAGGCAGCCATATGAGAGAAGGAATGAGGATACACCAAGGATATATGTTCCCTTCTTAGATATTGGTCTTTTTGTAAATATGAATATTCTCTTAAGATTTCCTGCGTAATTAAATATGCATCCCTTTTACTGTTTAGGCTAGAAATTTTCAAAGTCAGTTTATGCCAAATTTTACTCAAAATTTTGAATTTGGATTGTGATACAGGTCCGGTAGGCCATCTTACTCAGATTCATGGGTCGACCAGGTTACTTGGGTACCAGGCATGATCCTCTATTTTTTTGTTTGCATTATTTTGAGGAATTCAAGTCCATGGATTAATATGAACATTTATACATGAATTTAAGTGGCTTTTACTTTTCCCTTATTGAGACAAATAATCTTATGATACCAGTGTACAGAGGTTCTTGACAAGAAAGGATCATCACAGTCACCATTGCATCATTGATGGCATTTGTAGATTAATTTAGGTCAGCAAAACTGATCTTGCTTTGCCGTTCATTTTTATAATCAGTCATTTCCTCATCTAATATGCTCATACTCTCCTCTTTCTCGACTACTAATGTTGGGTCCTTCCACCTGTTGTTGTTCACTGGCGATGCATTGATCGGGATGCTGTTTTTAGCACTTAATAGAAAAACAGCCGAAGTTCATCATAGTGTATACTCCCTTTGTCCCATATTAAGGGTCCTATATAGTTTTTCAAAATGAACTAAAATTACTTCATTTTTTAAAAAATAAATTGTACACTTAATATGGGATGGAGGGAGTACAAATATAGGAAGGGAGCTATGCTTTCATGTAGTCCTCCATTTATTTTCTTCAGTTAGAAGTTGATGTAAGCCTCATCCTATTATGGACCAATATAGGAAGTGATCTATGCTCTTACGCTGTCCTTACGTTATTTTCTTCATTTAGAAGTTGATGTGAGCTTCATCATATTATAGAGTTATTGTATGTCCATCCATTTATGTAACTCTAGTTTGGATGTGTAATGTCCCTTGCTGTCATTGGATTTGAGAAATCTACTTATTTAGGACTTTCCTCGTTTTGGTTAATACTAGGTTTAATTGGATTTCTGATTCCTAGTCTAATGTTTCCTAATTTAATTAGACTCTAGTTAGGCTTAATTTATGTTCCTAATTTGGCTATCCCTATTGTTTGTAGAATTCAGAAATTGTCACGGGGAAAGGCCATAAGCTTGAGTCTATTAACTGGGCTTCTGCCCATTGCTACAACAATCCAGAATAGTGAATTACAAATTTAGATTTCTAATTGTCTCTCTTTCTCCTCTTTCCTTCTCTACTCCTTCCCTTTTCATCTTATATTTCCCTATTGCTTACCTTGTGGTTCTATCAAACTACAAGAGGATACTTTCTCGTTGAGGGTTTGAATGTCATAGTTTGCAGTCATCAATGTTGGCAGTTGTAATAATCAGTTTATTTAAAAGCTGTTCCTATATTGTAATCCGCTTTTAGTTTATCATGCTGCACAATCAAGTTGCCTACTTATTCCTAATTGAAATATTTTTTTTGCAACATGAAGTAGTGCAATCTTGGCACCAAAAATAAGGATATATAAATAGTTTACAAGAGGAAGGAATTGTGCATGATAACTAGAAATGCTAATATACAGTTTACCTTGAAACCCTAGATTCATGGTCTTGTATCACTACTATTTTGCTTCTTGAGGTGCTTTCTAAATCAAAAGAAACTATATATGCAGGAGATGTTTTCTATGCAAGATGGGATGAAGTGCTGATCGGTGCTACTGTAGTTGTTTCAACTCTTGGAGGTTTTGGTAGTGAAGAGCAAATGAAGAAGATAAATGGTGAAGCAAATATCGTGGCAGTCGGTGCTGCCAAGGAATTTGGTAAGAAGCTGACTAGATTCTTTTAGGCCCAACATGTTCAGGCTAGGTCACTATGATTCTGGTCAAACTCTTTGTATTTTGTCCTAAAAATTTGACAGTATCTGGGGTTGATTTGATTTCTATGATAGGAAAAATCTTAACCTGTACATTAGCTGTTACTAGTCAAGTTCTGTTAATGAATGGTACAACAATAGTAAGCTTACTTCACAAAACCATAGCGAATTTGGTAAATTTTAACTGTTTTACTTGCTTGCACTTTGTCAAGCTTAGAGAATGCCTTTCTTGATAAATTCATCGACTGGGGAACGTGGCACATGCCAAGACGTCATAATTTGATCTCTTTTGCAAAAATATGTCCTTTTTGAGTTTGCGGCATACATTACTAATTTGTCATACATCTCGACTGTGCATTTTTAAATATAAAATATATGTATATTATTTTTTATATGCAGGAGTCCCCAAGTTTATCTTGATCTCTGTTCATGATTATAATCTACCTCCGTTTCTACTTTCTTCTGGTTACTTTACTGGAAAGCGTCAGGCAGAATCAGAGGTCCTCTCCAAATATCCAAGCTCAGGCAATTACTAATCTATGAAGTTTTCAGAAATTCTACCATACATGGCATCTGTTTATCCTTACTAAGAATGTAAATTATTCAGGTGTCGTCTTAAGACCAGGCTTCATTTATGGGAAAAGGAAAGTAGATGGACTAGAAATCCCCCTTGACTTAGTAGGAGAACCATTGGCGAAGTTCCTGAAAGCAACTGAAAGCTTTACGAAACCTCTAAAATCTCTGCCCGCATCTGACCTGTTGTTGGCACCTCCTGTTAGTGTTGATGATGTAGCATTGGCAGTTGTAAATGCTGTAACTGATGACGATGTTTTTGGTGTTTTTACTATCGAGCAGATCAAGGAAGCAGCTAGTGAAGTGAGAGTATGATACTGTGAAGTGAGAGTTGATGCGTTTGTTCAAACATATACTCTACGTTTAAGCCTCACTGCCAGCATCTTTTGTCTGCGGAACTTGGCAATATACTTGATTGGAATTCATTTTTGCATCATAATTTTGAGGCTCTCGACGTTTTAAAAATTTGTTAATGGCTAGAAGCCATATTTTTCAGTCAATTCGTTAAATACAAAAGCTTATTTTTTGGCACTTACATACAAAGTTTGCTTTCCACATTACTAGTAAGCGTCTACAAATTTTCACAGCGCCCCGGTCATAAAATGGAACAGCTTGAAATTGGAGCTTTTTCTCTTTCTGAGAACAATCATTAAAAAGATCCGTAGACTAAAACAAATATATAAAGGTATTTATAGCCTTTCTTTCGTCACTCAAAGAAATTTATAGACTGCCCAAGTAACTGAAACAGAACCAGCTATGATCACCATTTTCATAACACTTGATGATATTTGGATCCAGAATAAGTTTCTTAACAATTTTTTTCAAGAAAAACTACATCAAAATTTTCCACTTTAGAGATCAGATACATGCAAGAAAAAGATGTACCAAAGAAGACAATAATCAAATAAAATATTACAGCCAATGTATCTGTAAGCTTGATCCTCACACCTTCAGCAGTCACAAGCATATGTAAACAAAAGGACTACAGAACACTGCCTCATGAATCTCTTTTCTCGTATTTATATATATTCGTATCTATTCCTACTCGGGTAAATATCACTGCTTACATCAACTAATATAGGTTCACAGTGCATTCAACTGAAAAACCTATCATCCTGGACCCTTTTTAGAGGACTGCTCAACAAGATACCTGTTAGACACAAGATGCACAACAGTCAAAATACACAAACAAGTTTTTGTCAATGAAAAAAAGCACTGATCTACAGTCATATTAGATGAACCAAGCCCACCATGCAAGCGCCTGGTTGAACTTAATAGCACACCAGTTAGGCCAAAATGAACTCCTAAGCATACAAAATGTGGCTAGATACCATCATCAACTAAAAAACCTATCATCTGGCCCACAGTTCCATTTGCAAGTGTTAAGCTATTATTGAGAAAAATTAATATGAGAAAAAAATCGGTGTGAGCCTGGGCTCACACTGACGT
Source organism: Saururus chinensis (assembly GCA_035235625.1). Taxonomy (NCBI): domain Eukaryota; kingdom Viridiplantae; phylum Streptophyta; class Magnoliopsida; order Piperales; family Saururaceae; genus Saururus; species Saururus chinensis. The sequence goes on from CP141146.1 coordinate 1,329,509, forward strand.
GCATGAGCCTGGGCGTAGCAAGCCGTTGGATGGAGATTTGTCGGCACACATTAATAAAGGGGGATGCGATAGATTCAAACCCCCCTGCCCCCTAGTAATGTGTGTCATGGGATTTTCTGCCAGACCACGATGCATGGTCTCATGTTGACGTGCATGAGCCCAGTCTCATACTAATGGTGCTCTTATTATAATTCTGACTTAGTACAATCTACACTTAAACATAATCCATGCAAAATATTGTATCATACTTGGCCGTGTAGAATCCTGCTGTATACCAAGCATTTAAAACATCCACCAGGCCCATGTCCATGTCCATGCTGACATCTTGTAATGGTTTGGCTTCTGGCCTGACGTGGGAATTTTTCTTTTTGTTATCTGATAATTCAATACAAATAAATCAACACTAAATTATGCATAAAAAAAGCTAGACAAGAAAATTATCTAACTGATGATGAAGATAAAAAGTTTCGTGAATACATTACAGAGGCACTTTTATTCAAATCAATGATGACTCGATCAACTCGTAATTGATGAGAATAATGGTTCCCACAGTTAATGCTGAAGGGTCGCGACTACAGCTTATATTTCATATTGCTTGTAGCCATAATCAATAAATAATGATTAAGCTCTTTTATAAGACCGAGTTGCTTTATCAAAGGATCAACAAGAAATGTTAAAATGAAAGAACAATTGAAAACAATATTCTCTTTGATGCATTGGAGGTCATCAATGAATGATCTAAATGTTTAACCAGCCTCTGGAACTGATACCAAAGCTCTATCATAGTACTGAGTTGTTTTCATCAAACAATCAAGAAATAATACCATAAGGGGAAAAAAAGAAAATGCAAAAAGATGCCCAATCTGACCTACTGGAGGGCATCACTAAATCAACAAAATGTTACTTTGGTCTCTGAAATTGACAGCTCTCACCATTTTATCTGGATCGGGATTATTGATCCAGTGGCCTTTGCCCCATCAGAAACTGTAGACGTCTCTTTGAGACGTCAGGTTTTTATCCTCCACAACTTCCCTAGCTTCCCAGTTCTCATTCCCCTAGTTGCAGCAACTATTAGGAAATCAATTTGGATTATTAATATCATACATCAGCAAAAGAAAAAAATGACGCAACCCTTAACATTCAAAACAAGCAGCAATTATCATATATGTACCTCAAAATCCCTGTCTCCAGGACTTCAAACAGATCATATTTCATGGTAGTTCATGCTACAAGTGTACAACCTATAAATTTTAAGTGGAAAGATGAAATATGCAGGAAAGATACTGCATAATAATAACCAGAAATTTCTGTTAATATTGTTATTCACCTCCACTAACTTCAGAACTCTCGGAAATAGTTTTTGCCTTGGTTGAAGAAAGTGCTTTCTCCATTGCCTCCATTGCAATTTTAACAACTTCCTGACGGGGATGAGAAGTTGTACTGGGAGTATCTGTCAACATGCATTGTCCACCATGGACGCAAGGAGGTACTGAACAGGTAGCACCTGAACAAGGACAAGTATAATAAGGGTAACAAGGAGAGAGAGAACTCATGGAAGAGGAACTCTGTGTTGGGACTGGATTTGGCTCGGAAGTGTAAGAAGATGGATTCCACGCCATATAAGAACTGGCTTGAGGATTTTCCACACTAGATTGATAAAGTTTTTGCAAGACCTTTTGTCTCTGCTCCTCGAGCACATAATATTGGTTGAGTAATTGGCTGTAGTCCATGGCTTGCGAAGAATAGCCTGCAATAGCTTCCTGTGCCATCAAGGTTTGGAAGCCACTTTCTTGAGGGTAAGCTTCCAATTTCACCTGACTTTCTTGAGTTGGCAGAATTTCAGTAGCATCACAAGCTAGCCCTAACTTTTCTGCTAGAGTGGTTCCCTCACATTTTTCGTTAACATCAGTGTCCCTGTTATTTCACATAGAAAATTATAAGACTAAATAAACAAATTACAACAAACAACATAATCTACGATACTTTGCATTATCATCCATAAACATCACTTAATTGCATATAACTACATTGACATTCCCAGCCAGCACTTATGCCCTGTGTCAATCAAATAACTAGGATGAATTTAGTCATTATGTACTAACATCAACCTTGTAGAGCAACACATCTACACAGACAGCTGCAGACATCCCAGAGATTTTTTTTTTGGCTTTATAGTGATGATAAGATCACTTTAGAACAATTTTGAACGTTCAGTTCTTTTCATTTTTTCTATTTTCTATTTAATTCTCAAATAGAAAAAGAATGTATTTAAAATCTTACTGATCTTAAATAAGCAGTGTTAACTTGAAAGGGAGAATGAATAAGCTTTTGCAATGTCAAAGTACTGATTTTCAATCAGGCCATTCATAGCTGATGCCTTGCAAAAAAGTTTATTTCTTAACAGGGCATAAAAGGTAGTACATTCACCTGACATAGGACATATTTGATTACTTAAATTGTTTGCACGAGGTACATAGTAAATGTATGTGTGTGCATGTAGGTGAACAAAAACAAACATGAAAAATCAAAAGGATCCGAGCAACAACTGTATGAAGTCTAACATCTAGAAATATAAATATACATATCAACAATGCTCATTCATCAAAAGTATGAGCGAGGTCATGTTATGAATCGTCCAGTAGTATTAAATTAGAAGCATTTTTCTTTATTTCCTTTTGTAAGCCCATAAGGCTATTAGATCTTTTGTTTATTTCCTGCTTGAAGCCCGTAAGGCTAGTTAGACAATAAGCAGGCCCATTACGGGCTGAGATATGCAATAGGCTTAGTGCCTTAATGCAGAATTAAGAAAACAGTTTTCCCTAATCTCTCTCTCTCTCCCCTACGTCCCTTTCCTCTTGCCTTTCGTCCCTTCACTGGTTCGACTTGAACCAGTGGAAGATCCTCTCCCACTTCGTCCCTCATTCTCCAAGTTTCAGGCCTCAGATTTGCAGGGTTTATAACAGGTCAGAATATATTCCATCTTTCTTTTATGTCATGACTATAGCATACACACACAAACAAATGCCTGTGTGCTTTTAATACTAACCTTATAAGCTCATCAGCTATGGTGGGCTCATTTCCATCGACATTGCTTGTAATTGCTTCTTCCTCGGAGGGGTCACCTTGATTAGTTACTTTGTGCATTGCCTGAAACATGTTTTAACTCATTACTCACAAGTCCAGTAGACAGAAGCATGCTGATCAATGGTATTTGACTATTAGTATTCACTTGTCTAGCAATTACTCCTTTTCGCACCAAGTACAATGTGAAATGAAATCCTTTCCATTGAACATAAAACAAAACAACAATGTAAGTTGCCAAAATTCTTGACCTTTATTTAAGCCTGATATATATCCACCTTTAAAAAAAAGTGTATCCAAAAATAATAACAGCACATCGAATTGATCAATAAAAATCTTAGGCATCCATTCCATAACCATACATCCGAAAAAATTACGCCAAAGCATGCCAGCGTTGATTACGAACATGAACAAGAAAACGTACAGACCAGAGCCTACACAATTTCCCTTCTCCACAGTAGGAGGACATGTACCACTAGTCACTAGACAAACTGTTGGCCACAAACGCTGCCAGAAATTAAGCTTAACGCATTGAAAACCTGCATAGATGTTGCAAACGGTATCTTCAACTACCAGCGCGCACAAAAACAGGAAGTTGGACACTCGGATCATTGATACAGCATTAGTTGGCATAAATAAATCGGCAACGACAAGGCTAAAGCTGAAGAATATGTAGCGAGAGAGAGATGACCTTGTACTTGGCCATGGCTTTGTCGAAAGCGGTGACAAGAGCGGAGTCATCCCAGAGGTCCGTCTCCGCTCCCATGCCGAGGCTGAGCTTCGCAAAGTGGAATCGGGAGAGGATCAGAGATAGAGCAGATTTGCAGCAGCAATTCCTAGAGCCTGGAGAAGAACATGTTACGCTGCTGAGGAAAACCCTCGTATTTGATGGAACCGGGAGCCGGAGGGAATAGAAGAAAATTGTTAAAATTCTTTTATACCCCCTCAACTATGGAGAAAATGTATATAAAGCCCTTATATTATAAAATATTCCCAGAAACTCCTAACGTAATAATGCTGCTGAAAATTACTTTTCAAGGCCTATTAAAATTGAACAAATAACACGTATTCCAAATTTGCATGTGTGGACAAGATGGCATGCAATTGAGGGAGAGATAATTGAAGTGGGTCAATATAAAAATCTTATTCACTTAGCTATGTAAAAATTAAGTTTAATTATCAAAGTTTTATCTTTTAGCCTCTTACAACCAATAACATGTTTTTGTCAGAAAAGAAACATTTTCTTGAGTGAGTGTAATTATAGTTTTGATAAATGCCAGAGTGTCTAAGGGTACTTTACCCGGAAAATAAAATAGAGAATTAAAAAATCAATGACTATTCATGCGTTGTTGAGAATTTTCAAAAACTTGTCAAATATTCAAAATACTAATTCAAAATCAATGATTATTAATATAGATATTAAAAAAAGAAAAATATTTAAATAATAATTTTTTAAAAATTATTTACTAATTTGAATCACTTTAGGAAATATTTCTTAAAGTATTGTTGTTTTTTACTACGTAGGCGTCAGCTAAGTAGTTGGCGCCTACATGGCTTTTTTAATTTTTTTTATAATTTTATCTTTCTAAAGGATGAAATCAATACAGGAAAAGACGAAATCAGTATAATTCTATTTATTCACTCTCTTTCCTTTTTTTTTCTCTCTTTACTCTCTCTCTTCTCTCTCACCTATTTTTCTCTCTCTTCACTCTTTCTCCCTCTCTCTTCACTATCTCTCCTCTTTCTCTCTCAATTCACTCTCTCAGAGGAGAGAGAAAGAGAAGAGAGTGAATAGAGAGAGAGTGTGGAGAGAGAGAGAGAGTGAGTAAAGAGAGGAGAGAGTGGAAAGAGAGAGAGTAGAGAGAGAGATGAGAGAGTGAATAGAGAGAGAAGAGAAAGTGGAGACAGAGAGAGTGAGTAAAGAGAGGAGAGAGTGGAGAGAGAGAGTGAGTAGAGAGAGAGAAGAGAGTGAATAGAGAGAGAAGAGAGTGAATAGAGAGAGAAGAGAGAGTGGAGAGAGAGTGAAGAGAGAGAGTGGAGAGAGAGAGTGAATAGAGAGAGAAGAGAAAGTGGAGAGAGAGTGAGGAGAGAGAGTGTAACGTCCCGGATTTTATTACGATTTTCTGCTATTTTTATCTGATTATTTTCAGCGATATATTGTGATGCTTCGGCGTATGTGGCCTCGGTATTCGTAACCGTAGAGCCGGGTCTCGGGTCAGTCGTGGGCCATGGGCCTCGACGTGCGCTTCTAGCGCGAAAAATCGTTGAAGATCAGAACTGCAGAGGATAAGTAAGTGAAGAGAAAAAAAAAGGAAAAAAGAAAAAAAAAGGATCGGGCTCGGCCCGATCAGGAATCCTCTGGAGAGTGAACAGTACCCCGCCACCCCCCTTCTGGCCTTTCCTTGTCCCAGCCGCCGCCGGCTGCCGGTGGGCCGAAGGGCCACCGCCACCGGCTCCGCCCCGGCCGTGTGACAGCAGGGGGGCCACCGTCCCGGCCGCGCCGCCTCCTCCCCCGGTGAGCCCTCTCCCCTCTGTATTTTGATCTACCGCCGCCGGTGATAGCCGGCAGTGGCCGGACGGTCGCCGTGGGTTCCGCCCCGGCCTGGCGACGGCCAGGGACGGCCATACCCGTCACGGCGCCACCTGGTTCGGCCTCCCCGTTCATTTCCGTCCGCCCCTGTCTTCCCCGTTTGCTTCTGCGTTTGGCGATCTGAGCCGCCGCCGTGGGCCGCCAAGGCCCGACCGGCCGGCCACGGCTCCGCCTTGGGCCGGCGACGGCGGGAGGCCACCCCTCCCGGCCCGGTGGGCCTCCGTTCCGCCGCCCATCCTCATCCCCCTTTTCTGCCCTGTTTTGTCGCCGAACAGATGACGCCCCTCTGTTCTGGGCCTTGTAGCCGCCGGTGACGGCCGGCAGTGGCCATCCGGCCACCGTGGGTTCCGCCCCGGCCTGACGACGGCCAGGGACGGCCCCCAACCGGTCAGCTCCACCTCCACCTCCGCCCCTGTGCATTTTTCCTCCGGCCAGATGCCTTCACCTGTTCTGCCGACGTTTGGTTTTGGTGGAACAGAGGCAGGCAGTTGCGAGCCATGGACGATGGACCTCTGTCTGGTTCTGCCCCGGCCAAACGACGGCCAAGTCGCCTCCTCGGCACCGCCCCGGCTCGATTTGATCCACCCCGCATCTCCCCTGTTTCTATCTGTGACGGACTTTGGGGTTGCGCCGGCGAGAGCCAGCCTTCGGCTCGCCTCTTGCCGACCAGCCTTGGGATGACGACGGTAGGACTGCCCCTAGCTAGGTCTACCGCCCCACAGCTGCTCCGCCCGGGCTGGTTTCCTGGTCGGTCCCTCTTCCCTGTTTTGGTTTGAAGGGAATTGTGGCCGTGCCGGTGGTGAGCTTATGGTCGGCCAGCCTCGGCCTAGCGGCACTGGTGTAGCCGCCTCCACCCAGCTCCGCCCGGTTACTAGGGCCCTGGCGTCACGGGCCAGAGCTGCCAGTAAACCCTGTTCGTCGTTGTGCCCCTAAGGTTTTCTACCCGTTATGGGCCATCGAGCATCGTTGGATGTCGAACACCCTTGGACCACCTTAGTGTGGCGGGTTTCAGCTGGGGATGGCTGGCCGCCCTAGTGCGGCACCGCCCCTCTTCTTTCGGCATGGGCCAGGTTCCCCTCTGTCGATTGTGTCTGACTGCTCTATAGAGAGCGCCACGTGTTGCCCTTTGACCGTCTTACCCTCGCCGGACGCCGATTGGCCTCTAGTCGGCCTGCCTCGGCATGACAACGGCAAAGGCCGTATTGCTGATCACCACCCTTGGGCATGGCCCTACCGCCCTTCCGAGTCTTGGGCCGACACCGTCTAGCCCTCCCCTCTTCCCTTGGCCGCGTGTGCAAGTAGCCGCGCGTGCGGGTTAGGGTTTAGGTGCCATTTTGACACCGCCTGACCGTCGGATGGCTCTGCCATCGTCTGTATTTGACCATAGGAGTCCACCTCTCCTACGTCCTTGAGTGTCACCCTCCACCCTTATGTGGGCCCTTGTGAACGTGAAATCGACGCCGTTGGGTGCTGTCCACGGCCGATTTCGACGTCTTGTGATCGGTTTGGTATTGTTCAACCACCGGTCGAATTTTAGTGAGTACACCCTGCCTTTCGGTCGCACTCCGCCACTCGTTGGCACGATCTTTCTCCTGGCCGCCCTAGTGTGCCGCCGTGGATCGCAGATTTTATCGCGTTGATGTTGACATCCCATTTGGCCGTGTGTAGTTCCGGCGCTTCCTAAACCTCGGGACAGCAGCTCTCTCAGCTGGGCAATGGTTTTGACCATCGACTCCGCCACCGACGCCGCCACCGTCATGTGCTCGCCATCAAACGTCATGATTACGAGGTAGGGGAGCTTGAACTCGTAAATTCATGACAACATGCTTTCAATGAGTAGCAGCATGCTAGGCTTGCATGATTCCATGTTTTGGATATTAAATCATGACATGTATGCATGATGTAAGATAGTGAATTATGCCACTTTGAGATACATGTATGTATGTATGTTAGTTGTAAGTATGTTGTATGTATGTGTAAGATGTATGCGCTAGTGATGGCTAGCGAATATGTTAGTGTGCTACATATGTGTGTGTTGGACACGCTAGTGATGGCTAGCAATGTCGAGTAAGTTACGTATGTGGACTGTGTGTGGGCAGGTATGGGCAATGGACTGTAAGATTGGTAAGGGTTTGGTATGAAGTTGGATGTGTAAGCGCATGACAGAAGACAGAGAAAGTAAGTTGAGGAGCGAGGATTTGAGATGGGTCAGTTTGGTTTGGAGCGTACGTCAGGGGTTTGGTAAGTAAGAAGACTTAGGATTGGAGCCTTATGAGGGTTTATCAGACAGTAAGAGCGTGCATAATTGTACAAGCATAACGTACATATTATGAAGTGAAAAGTAAGAATAATAAGTGAGGTATTAAGTAAGAGGATGATAACGGGGATCTGCTGAGAGGAGCTCAGTTTGACGATGTAAGTAAGATGTCCGACCGTGAGGTGGATGTCCGAGGATGTATGCGTACGTAAGGATTTGTGTATGGTGAGCTATGTTGTGGCTGGACGGGTAAGTGAAGTTTGCTGCCCTGATGAACTAGGGTTCGGATCGGGCTCAGCTTGATTTGATCAGTCGAGGACTGAGTTTGTGTGGCATAATTGTACCGCATAATATACTTAAGTTAAACTTGAATTATGAGAACGTTAATAATAGCGTTGTGAGTTTGAGACCTGAGGGTTCGACGGATTAAGTTCTGTGTTTGAGCTAGTCGATAACGAATCGGCTGAGCACTTCTTGTGTCTTGCCATGGTGGTTATCCTGCGGGATTTTTGTCTGAGTGCTATATAGAGCACCGGACGTCTGATGCTCTGCTGAGAGCAATGTATGTTTCTGATTTGGTCTGTGTGCTGTGTAAGCCCAGACGTTTGATGCTCTGTTGAGAGCGAAGTATGTTTTGATTCGGTCTGTGTGCTGTACAAGCCCAGACGTTTGATGCTCTGTTGAGAGCGTTGTATGTTTCCGCCCAAGAGTGGCATTGTACGTTTCTGCCCAAGTGGCACCATATGTTTTCTTCCCAAGAGTGGCAATGGCACTATAAGACCCCTTATGGTGGGCAATTTTCTGGCACTATAAGACCCATTATGGTGGGCAATTCTATGGCACTATAAGACCCCTTATGTGTGGGCAATTGTATGACCCCTTGTGTGGGTGTATGTTTGCGCGCTCAGGTAAGTAGTATCATGGATCTACTCTTACCTGTTTGATCCAGTGCCCCATGAGCATTGGTGTACCTTACCTTCGGAAAAGTCCATGGCGTCTAGTCACTCCCCGGAGGTTAAGGTGATGCCCCGATGGCATTCTTTTCCTTTTCGACATTGGAGCTTATTAGCTGTAATGAGCTTCTATGGTCGATAGTATGTATACGACTGTATGACTGAGTTTGTACGTTTTGAGTAAGTGTATGATGATGAGTATGTGCACGACTGTAAGATTGAGAATGTGCACGACTGTAAGATTGAGAATATGCACGACTGTAAGAGAGTAAGTATGAGCAAGACTGTAAGAGTTTGAATATGAGTTTGACAAGAGTGTAAGACCGTACGAGTAAGGTCGTACGAGTAAGTGTAAGATTGTATGAGTAAGGTCGTACAAGTATGCGTAAGGTTTGAGTATGCCTTTGATTGTACGAGTAAGTTTGTAAGACCCTGATTAAGGGTGTTTGTGCACGTCTGATATGATGGTGTGTTATGCCTGCTTATATGCTTATGTGCATAATTTTGTTATACGTTGTTTGCCTCATGTTGAGTTGCATGACGCATGTTTTATGAACTTATTGAGTTCACCGTTTGGGATTTTCCCTACTGGGTATTTTCCTACTGAGTATGAAAATATTCACCCTACTTCTTTTAGCCCCGTTGTTCGGGAGGCTTTTGCAGGTTGTGTTGGAGAGCTCCTGGAGATGGACGCTCGTCTCTGCGGTGGATTGTTTCCCCCTCGACTCAAGTATAGTTGGTGCCACGATTTGATGTATTTGATGAGAGTTAAGTGTATGTATTCTGGACTTTTAATTTGGATCAGAGTAGACTGTTTATGGGACTTGTACTCGGGGACACCTGGGAGTTATTTGTATTTAAAAATCCATGATCATGGTGATTTAATCGTACGTATGTTTCGAGTAGCGCTTGAGGATATTTGATTTGACGGTACGATGTTTAACCGTATCATGTTTAAAATTATAAACTGTTTATACGGGTTTTGATTTTATCGTTTGACTCCGATTTATCGTAAAAAGAAAAAAAAATTCTATGAGTTTTAAAGAAAAAGGGATGAAAAATCTCGGGCGTTACAGAGAGGGAGGAGAGAGAGTGAATAGAGAGAAAGAGGAGAGAAGAGAGAGGAGAGAGAAAGTGGAGAGAGTGGGAAAGGAGAGAGAGAGAGTGAAAAGAGAGAGAGAGTGGAGAGAGAGAGAGTGAAGAGAGAGGAGAGAGAGTGACTAGAGAGAAAGAGGAGAGGAGAGAAGAGAGGGAGTGAAGAGAGAGAGTGGATAGTGGAGAGAGAGTGAAAAGAGAGAGGAGAGAGAAAAAGAGGAAAAAGAAAGTAAATAGAGGGAGGAGAATTGTTGTACGGATTTCGTCCTTTCGTCATTCAAAAAGACGAAATCAGTACACTCTATTGATTTCGTTATTTGGAAGGACGAAATCAGTAAACTCTATTGATTTCAAAATCATTATACAATATTGATTTCGAAATTAGTATACAATATTGATTTCGTCCTTTAGAAGGAAAAAATCATAAAAAAATTTTTAAAAAAAGTCACGCAGGCGCCAACTGCTTAGCTGGCGCCTGCGTGGTAAAAAGCAATACTACTTTAAAAAATATTTTTCAAAGTGGTTCAAATTGGTAAATAATTTTTTAAATTATTATTTAAATAATTTTTCCTTAAAAAATATTTTTTTATTGAAACATGTAGTGTACAGGGAAAAAATGAAACATGGTCAAAATTGGCAATTACAAAATAATTGTATATATATATATATATATATATATATATATATATATATATATAGATATTTAAGTATATATATTTTTTATTTTCTCAACCTAGCAATATATTATTTTTATTGAATTTAAAGTAAATCTAAAAATCCTTCCCCATGTGAAAAGTATTAATGACTTTTTTTACTCCCTCTATTATGCATGTGTTGTCATACTTATGCAGGAAATGTATTTTACAACCCAGCTCCCCAAGTAATTAAGAAAAATATAACAAATAATTTTAATAAACTTATTATATATATATATATATATATATATATATATATATATATATATATATATATATATATATATATATATATATATATATATATATATTATATATATATATATATATATATATATATATATAATGAATTGTGGGGATAGTTGAAGGTACAAGATCACTGAATAACGTAAAAGTATTTACATCTATCTTTGATTGAATCACTTAGTACATGTGCATATAAAAATATGCACGGTAGAAACTATCCATAAGCAAAACCTCAAGAGACCTCTAGACTAACTTATGATACACATGTAACTACATTCGATGTATAAACATGAATACAATTTTAATTATATCTTTAATTTAAATCAACATGCAACATGCTATGTCATGTGTTACACTAATCATAATACCATATTCACATAACTCTGAAATCAACCATAACATATCAAATATCTCAAACTTCCAAACACTAAGTAAATCTTTTACTTTATCCAAACACCCTTTACTAAGAGGTTGCATCCTAGATCGTATGTATGCATTCGACATTGGTCCTAAAAGCATTACATATTGCACCTTCAAACGTCATTAGGAGCCCACTTGGACTAATTTCGCATAATTTCCATTGTGCACTTGGTACATATTAACTTACTAATTTTTCATGTTACCCAACCTAGATAATCCCATTTCCACCCATGGTAAGTAATGATAGTGAAAAACATGTTAGAAAACAAGTAAAACATCTTAGACTAACACAACCAAAAGATGTATTAAATTAATAATCACAGTGTTCTCTAACACCTATTTCATTTCCACTTGTTATTGTGTCTATACATTATGTTAATCCCATACCCCATCCTAATACGTACAAGATTAGGGCATAACACATATGAGTATATTATAACAATAAACACTAATCATGCTCATACTTCAACCCCTATATCTTTACCCACATACATATACCCAAAATGCTACACTACTTACCAGTACATCCCACACAACAAACCCGCATGACAAATTCAAAACTTTTTACATGATAATGGTACCTATGACTCAATTATACTTTACACGCATCTTTTCATCTCTTGCCATGACCAAACCACCTAGGAAACAATTGTTTCAAGTATCTAGGGTCACTAGGCAAAATTAAGTCAAATCAATGCATCAAAGTACTCATCGTACATTAGTAGGTCAAAACCCTAATTTTGGTTATAGTGAGAGTTCTAATTTTTGAGAAAATACTTATTGATGTCAAATTAACACGAGATTTTTACCTCAATCAAAATCAAGGGTCTAAGGCACATAGTTAATTAATGGGGTTAATTTTACAATTAAAGCTAATTATTGTCATATCTTAAATTTTTTTGAGTTTTAAAAATTAAATGTGTGGAGAATAGGGTATTTGACCCATTGATATTCTTAGTATAATAACTTCCTCCCTAGATAAAATTTATGGCTGAAGTTAATTTTATTAGAAAGTAGACAGATAAAGCTTCAAAACGACATTAAGAATATACAATTAGGAGTTCAGATAAAGGGGATATAATTTTTTAAATATTTATTTTTAATTTATACAGAAATTTGAATTGTAAGCTAACGTGCACTTGTAGGACCCAGTTATAATAAGAATTTAGCTATTAATTATAAAATTTAATTTTATTAATTTACCTAATTTAAATAGAAATTAGGGAGAGAAATTTGATGAGACTAAACTTTTCGGAGACAGGGAATTAGACGTTATATAAGGGAGAAGCGTGCAGACGTGAGGGGGAGGGAGAAGAATATGTTTCCGTAACAATTTGATGGGTAGCCTCAACTTCATGACCGGCGTGCTGTCCCTTCCCATCCTTGGTGCGGGGATATGGCTCTGCGCCGGCATCGATGGCAAGAAGTTTATTGAGAAACCCATTATTGTACTCGGCGACTTCCGTCTCGTCGTCTCCCTCACCGGACTCATGGGCGCGTGCTGCTGCGTTTCACGGCTCCTCTGGTTCTACCTCATTGTCACGTTCCTCTTCATCTTCCTCCTCTTTTACTTCAGTCTTCGCCTTTGTAGTCATCAACAAGTGCGCCCGCAAGGTCATATCTGGCAGGGGGGATAAGGGATATTGCCCTGGCGATTTCTCTAATTGGCTTCGCAAGCGGGTTTACAACGGTGCGAACGGGCGCAAGATCAAGAGCTGCATCTAGGACGGTAAGGGCTGCAAGAGCCTGGAGGACTCTAACCTCCCACAGTTCGAATTTTACAACCAGAACTTGTCTCTGATCAAGTTTTTCATGAGGCCCAATAAGCCGCCTATGGAGATCAAGCAGAATCACAGGATGAAATGCATGTAGGTTTAGTCACGAGTGGATCATCTTCATCTGCTCTTCTAGACTCGATGGATCCCACTGTATCTTCTGTACATGATCAGATGCTAGTGGATATATTTTGTGACTCAACAGCCACCAGCAATTCAATTACAGAAGGATATGTGCAAGAGGATATTGCTATTGAACAAGAACAAGTTTTCAACCAGAGCTCGTCACAATTTCATTTCAGATTCTTTTGTGGTTGGATCTGGGAACAATGAGATGTGGGGAGGTGTTAAGTTGTCAAACGGTTCGAGAGATTGCTACGGGTATATAAAAAGCCAACTATGATCGTGCATGGCCACTAGAATCCTTTGAAGGTAAGCTTTTCGTTTTTCTAACCATGAACAGAACATGTGAATGCTCTGTTTTGCGCAGCCAGAAGGTTGAAGATGACGGTTCAGGGCCGGATTATTTAAATCTGGTTCGATCCGGCTCAATAAAGAAAACTCACATATTATACCGACTAAATCGGGTCCGGTTCAGTAGGTTAAAATAATTAGAAAAATGTGGGAAAAAATAAGAATGACCTTGAGCATATTCTGAGTGTATGTACCAAGTTTCAGACAAGGGGAAAATCCTGAAGTCCTTCTAATGACTAATTTACCCTTGTGAGCTCACGCGTAGCGTAATGATTAATAAGCAGAATTTGGAGCCCAGTTCAAGGGCCTATGAGAGGATTTAAAAATTTAAAAAAATCTCAGTCATATTTTAATGTGTATCCTAAACTTGTACTAAGCCATAAGCTAGATAAAAATCCTAGTAAGTAGATATTTGACTATTTTACCCCTAGGGTTAATCGTAAACCGTTCAGTCAACCTTGGTCGATTAAAGGGGTTCACAACCCCGCCACATGCCAGGAAAATTACAGAGAGTCCATGAAGTCAAGTAGTATGTTTGAGTTCAATTTTGGACCAATTAGATCTCATTAAAGCCTTAAACCAAATAACAAAAATACCCCTATGCAAATCGGCCCGCATTCGCATGAATGTTGTTAACAGGCCAATGTGATATTGAAACTTTTGGAGAGGTTAAAGACTTACCCGAGTGCAGAAAGGATTGTATTTAATGTTGGATAATTACTCTAATGCCCTGAGGTGCATTATGATCAGTTTTATAAAGATTTATTAAGATAACCCAAGGAGGGTTAGGGCACGAGAGCTCGAATAATTCTTATATCATTAATGAATTTTATTATTGATATTATGATATGCTTGGACTTGTGTAGTTCTGATGGTTTATGTTGTTCTTTGTTTCGATTTTTGATATTGATGTTGTGATAATAATTTATCACTATCTTAAGATTATTGAAAGATTAATTAATGGGGTTTGATAGCTTTAGATTGGGTGAGAACACCTAATTAAGATAAAGACTAAAATACCTCAGAGGGGTTTGGGACTAGTTCATACAGTGAACAAAACCTTTGACCTAACGATTTGCCTTAGTGGATGAACCGATGACATGTCTCGAGTTGTAAACCTTAGTCTAGAAAGGATTAATAGGGTTTGGGATAGTCATTCTGTCACGCCCCGGCACTGCCCGACCTGAGCCGAACCTGGTCCAAGGGCCGAACCAATGCACGGGGGTGACAGATTGAAACGATGGAAGAAAAATAGCGGAAGACTTGTGCCCCAACTACGGGCAATCTAATTTACGGAGTTTACACACAACTTTGAGCAAGAGTAAATAGGTAGAACCAAAAGCGTTAAACTCTAAATTAAACCAAAATCTCAAACCCACATACTAATAATTCATAGCCACACACTTGACTCCAAAACAAGTCTCAAAGAAATTAAAGATATAGTATATCACAAATTTAAGACAAGGATCATCCATGAGGTCCTAACATCAAAATAAGATAAATGAAGAGACATGCAAAACTAGGAGCCTCCACGACTACTCCCAAGCTGTCACGCCCCGGCGATGCCTAACCCGAGCTGAACCCGGTCCAGGAGCCGGTCAAGCGCGCGGGGGCGACGAAGTAAAAGTTGAGAAATGATCTAGCAGAAGACTTAACCCTAACCACGGGCGATTAACAGAAATACGGAGTGCGCACAATCCTTTGAGCAAGAGTAAACAAAAGGGAAGGAAAAAGTGTTGCTTATCACAAAGTAAACAACAATCTCAAAACCCACAAGCTTAGTTAAGTAAAGCCCACACCGGCTCAAAATAAGTCATAAGCATCACAACGGTAAAATGAGACATAAATCCAAAACAAGAACCCTACACAAAGGTCCTAAACAACATCATAACTAAGGAAAATAAACCACACAGAGAACTCCACGATCATATCCAAGCCACCTCCGACCTTTCCTCGAAGAGGCGATCCTGTCCGTCTGCGTGTCACACCACGCAGCCCCAAATCAAAACACCAAAGAGGGGTGAGTTTAACAAACTCAGCAATGGTTTTAATATCACTAACAACATCGAAAAATACGATAGTATAGCGATATAATTATTCAAAACAACGAATTACATGGTGCATCATTTTCTGATCACACATACATATCACCTAACACTGCATCATAGTGCATAATCAACCTGCATGGATAACATCAACATCAACCTGCATGGATGTATCTCTAACATACATATTCCCACATGCATAACATCAACATCAACCTGCATGGATGTATCTCTAACATACATATTCCCACATGCATAACATCAACATCAACCTGCATGGATGTATCTCTAATATACATACTCCAACATGCATAACATCAACATCAACCTGCATAGATGTATCTCTAACATACATATTCCCACATGCATAACATCAACATCAACTTGCATGGATGTATCTCTAACATACATACTCCAACATGCATAACATCAACATCAACATGCATGGATGTATCTCTAACATACATATTCCACATGCATAACATCAACATCAACCTGCATGGATGTATCTCTAACATACATACTCCAACATGCATAACATCAACATCAACCTCCATCAAGGAGTAATCACACATTAACGTCACACAGACGGGAGCATAAATAAGGCCACGAAGGCGTGTCATGGTCCAAAATTTTACACAAGAATTCAAGAAAGATTGGGGTTGTCAATCCCTAATACTGCTCGCCCTAGACGATCTTGGCCAAGGATGTCCCATTCTCACACAGAGAATCTAGAGCAGGGGTGTTCGCCCAGGGACATCTCCTGCGGAGGGAAGAGCTCAAGTTCTCACACAGAGAACCCTAGAACACGTGGTAGCGGGGTGCACACGGCATACCACACTGGATTCTCAGGGTCCAGATGACACACATAATAACATTCTCACAATCCGCAAGACAAGTACACAACTCGTCCCCACATTATTCCATTTAACAAGACTCAATCCGGGGAGTGCACTCGTTCCACACAGGAACTTCAAATCAAAATATGTCATTTCGGACCAATCAACTTGCGATTAATCCACGACCGATCAATCCGGCACACAATTCCATCACATTGCATCCAATCGGTCAAATTCGATTAATCATGATGAAGCCTCAATTGGAAATCCATTTTCATGATGCATGCAGCATGGTACATATGTGGGCAAAGCATACATGAATCCTAATCCATGATAAGTGCTTTCATCAGCCCCTAATGCATCATTCATAATCACAATATCAAGTTTCAATATCATCATTTAACCCCACATGTGTGTGTGTATCTAGTAGAAGCATTTCACAAAATGCATATCAACATGCTTGAAAATCAACTCACTACCACACTACACATATGAATTTCTATCCAAACATGAATTCTAGTAGAAATCATAGAAGAAGAATTCGTTGAAATCATAGCTAGATTCAAAACTCAACCACAAAGGCTAAACACATATAACATCACTCATTTCATCATTGAGTCATAGCATTCACCAACATTCACACACCATTAACCACAATCTATCATGACAAATCAGTCCAACAATGATTGTAGTCCTACTGAAAATATGCTTAACCAAAGGGAAACAACCATTCATAATTTCAAGATAACGATTCCAACATCATGCCACAAAACATAGGTCATTCCACCATCTCTAAGCATATATCTCAACTCCATAAAGTCAATAGCATGCATTTCCAGTAGCCTAACATAGCTTAAAACACTCCACATTCATATAAAATTGGCAAGCTAAAGTGAAATCATCAAAATAGGCATCATATGCACAACATACAATCTCCTGTGTAGCCGATCGATCACCCTTCAGGCCGTTCGATCGGTTATACGCAAAATTTTGAAATTTATAGTTCAGCCGATCGATCGCCCTGCAGGGCCGATTGATCGCCAACACGGCAAAACAATCATCTTCTTCCTTTTGTAAATCCAAATCGAAACACCATAGATAACACTTCAAATCCACATCTAACACCCTAATCATCATCAAAAGTCCTCCTTGACTTCCAGAACATCAAACAAAACCATAATAATGCAAAACCCTAAGAAATCGGGATTAAATAATTCTATTTTCTAATCTTACCATTAACACACCAAATCAAGCAACCCATTTCAAAATAAGCTAAAAATGAAGAGTTTTACCATGGATAAACAGAGATTTCAAAGACCCATTACCTCAGCACTTGATTAAGCTCGGATTGGAGAGTCACCCTTCTTAAAATCCTTGAAAACACAATGAGTTTGAATTAAACCCTAATAGAAATCGATTCTCAAGAAATCCCTAATTAAATCTTAGATCTAGGGCTTATTGGTAGTAAAAATCAAAATTTGAATGTTAGGGTTTATAGTAAAACAAAAATCAGTAGTTTTTGATGGTAAAAAACGAATTGAATCAAGGGGAAAATGGTAGATTTGGAAGAAATTAAGAAGAAAGCCATGGATTAGTGCTTAATTAGAGTAAGCTTACCTTAATCAGCTTCTAATTCGGGCCTAAGTGGGGATTAGGCTAGCCCTCCTTCCTTAGCCTATGCCCAAAAATGGAAATGGCTCAGGTTTGCCCTTTTATAGTAAGGGTTGGGGTATGCATAGGTAAGTTTTGAGGTGTAAATAGGAAAAGTAGGCAAAAAGTGGGTATTTTACAAATTTAAACACTGATTAAGCCTAATAAAATTCTAAAAATTTTTGTATGACCTTATGTATATGTCTAGGTTCATTTGACCCAAAAATAAAATTTTCGACGGTGGGGCCAGGGGTCCCGCCAAAACCCTAATTTTTGGGAAAATAGTGAAAATTCCAAAAAATCCCAAAAATTCACATTTGGTCTAAAATCACTTAAAACCACTAATGTTGAAGTTAATTTTGGTTAAAACCATCACAAACACTATTTATTTTACGAAATCACCGAATAAGATCAGAAAACGCGTTAATCTCACGATAACCCATAATTAAAGAAAATCGAAACCCGGTTTAAAGATGAGGGTCCTTACACAAGTTCTCTCCAACCTTTCCTCATATAGAGGATCCTGTATGTCTACGTGTCGTGCCACACAGCCCCAAAACAAAAACAAGAAAGTGGGTGAGTATAAAAACTCAATAATGATTTGAATATAACTATAATCACCAGAAAATACAACGACATGGCAATGCAACAAATCAAATCTAAGATTAACATGTTATACCACTTTCTGAGCTTACATTCATATTACATAAACCTACATAATAGTGTCTCAATTACACACTTTCTGATCATGCATTCATATCTTATAAACCTGCATAGTAGTGTCTCAATCACACACTTTCTGATCATGCATTCATATCACATAAACTTGCATGAGATGTATCTCTAACATACATTTCAGATCATGCATCAATATCATACAAACCTTAATGAGATGTATCTCTAACATACAATTCAGATCATGCATGTATAAGTGTCTCACACACACACTAGTCTAACATGCAAGTCCACATACGGAGAGAATAAACCTGCTCCTCAAGGCCAAAGCCTTCGAGCAACTCCTGCTCCTTAAGGCCGAACCCCTCGAGCAACTCCTGCTCTTTAAGGTCAAAGCCTTCGAGCAACTCCTGCTCCTCAAGGCCGAAGCCCTCGAGCAACTCATGCTCCTCAAGGCCGAAACACTCAAGCAACTCCTACTCTTCAAGGCCGAAGCCCTCGAGCAACTCTTGCTCCTCAAGGCCGAAGCCCTCGAGCAACTCCTGCCCATCAAGCCTAAACACCCGGGCAACCCTGCTTGTCAAGACCAAAGTCCCAAACAACAATACCTCATAAGCCGGTGCACTCGGACAAACCAGCTGGATTCTCAGGGTCCAGATAATCATAATAATCTCAATCCGCAAGACAAGTACACAACTCGTCCCTACATAACTCCATTTAACTAGACTCAACCCAGGGAGTATCCATGTTCCACATAGGAACTCAAATAAAAAATATGTTCTTTCGGACCAACTAAGTTTTGATTAATTTATCGAGCGATTAATTCGACACACAATCTCAATCATTGCATACAACCGATCAATTCCAATTAACCAACGGTAAAACCTCATTCATGAAGTCCGATCCATGATGCATGATATCATGATACATTCGTGAGCAAGATTTACGTGGATTTCCAACACATGGAACACGGTCCTAATTAGTCCCCTCATGCATCATAATCATCTCGTAATTAACTACAATGTCATAGTAGATTCCCCATATGTGTGTATTCATGCATATCCTAAGCATACAATCAATGCTTTGATATAAACTCATAAGGCAACCTATACATGCTTAACTCATTCAAAATAATGAATTCTAACTGAAATCACAAGCAAAATCCACCACAAAGCTTAAATCTATCCATGTGAAGTTGAATATTCTCATCCACAACCATGATTTTTTCATACATTAAGCTACAACATGAGCACATCCATACCCCATAAATCATACTCATTATAGGAGAACTCATCCCACCATTTTTCTCATAGCATCCCTGCTAGAAACATATTCCAATCACAAGAATTGCCAACATGCACAAGTTCAAGGTACTTCAATATCAATGTGCATAACTATCAACATAATATCATGCCACAAGACTATACTTAAACACATTCCATAAATTTTTTATCATCAATTCTACACCTCCAGTAGCCTAATATCATCATATAATACCTCTCATAACCATTAGAATCATCAAATAGAGTAAAACATTGAAATGTGCACAAGTTTCAAAAATAGCAAAAACTACGGTGTAGCTGTTCGATCGCCTTACAGGGACGTTCGATTGGCTATACTACAAATATGTCAAAAATGTAGTGTTTCTATTCTAACGCCCTGGTAGGCCGTTCTAACGCCAACACATCAATTTTGACCTTCTTCTTTATTTTCGAAAATCAAACCGAAACACCATGAAAATACCTTCAAATCTTCATCCATGGTACCAAACATTAACAAAAACTCATAAAATTTTCCAGAACACTCATCTATATCATCCTAAGACAAAACCCTAAGAAATTGAGATGAAAGATTAGCATTTACTAAACCCACCATTAGAGCACTAAATCAAGCAAACCCATTCCAAATAAACCATGAAAAATCGAGATTTTACCATAAGAAAATTGAGATTTTGAAGACCCATTACCTTGTCACTTGTTTAGGTTCGGATTTCACCTTCACCCTTCTTGGAAACCTTCCAAAAACATAGTGTCTAAGTTAAACTCCATTAAAAATCGATTTAACATTGAAAACCTTGAAGAAATCTTAATCTAGGGTTTGTTAAGCATAAAAAACGAATTTTAATAAGTAGGATTTGAAGTAAGGGAGTAAATCAGTGACTTTGATGCTTGAAATCGATTCAAATCAAAGGGGAAAGGATAGATTAAGAATATATTAGGAGAAGATTTAGGGTTTAAGCTTAATTAAAGAAGAACATACCTTAATCCATTCTAATCAGGGCCTAATTGGGGAACTGGGCCTTAATCACCTCCTCCCAGCCTATTCCCAAAATGGAAATGGCTAAGCCCTTTTTCTTTTACAGTAAGGCTTGGGGTACACTTAATGAACTAATGGGGTGTAAATAGAATTTTGGGCTAAAAATAGGTATTTTGAAGTTTTGAGCACTAATTAAATCCGATAAAATTATAAAAGTTTTTGTATGAGCTTAAGTTGATGTTTGGGGCATTTTGGTCTAAAAATCTTAATTTTGTCGGTGGGGCCCACAGGGGTCCCGCCAAACCCTAATTTTTGGAAAATTAGTAAAATTTAAAAAAAAATCTCAAAAATTCAGAATTGACTAAAAACTATTTAAAACTTATAAATATGAAATTGGTTTTTGATTAAAACCTTTAGAAAATACCCAATTTTATAAAATTGTCCTGAACAGATCAGAATTAATATTAAACCACATAAAAGCATTTCAACAAAATAAATTCAAACCGGTTTATGATAAGGGATCTTACACATTCGGAATCCTAGCTTATAGATGAGCAAGATAGTGTTCAAAATGGTTTCCTAAGTTTTAGCTTTTTGAGGAGCCGCTAATTTGACCGTGTAGTTGCACCTCCCCATTGGAGGGTGTTCCATGTGAGTCGGGCTCACCACAGATCTATTAAGGATATTTTAGTATACACGCATTTAGGGTCGATGACATCCTGCTTGGTTGGCGTCTCTGACCACTTCTGTTCAGGTACAGTTGTGGGTCATGCCCTTCCACTCCGGTCAGGTCCTTATGGGCTAAGTTGGGATATGGTACTTCCTGGTGGATTCCACGGGCCTGGTACATTCTAGGGTGTTTCGTTATCATTTGTCACTTAGGTTGACATCTGATGAGTCTGTTTGTCATTGAGATTAGACAAAGATATTAATTATTGAACAATGGTTCGAGAGATAATTAATAATATTTATTGAAATTGCTTGTTTAATTAGAATAAGTGGAATGATTAAAGGACTTGCATAAAATGTAGGTTGCTTGAAAATACTTAAGCATTGCATGTGTGATGTTATGCTTCTTAGTATAATGTAGTATTAGGTAGAACTATGTTTGGATCTGATTTTGTTGGAAACATTGAAGATGTTGTCTTATGAGTACGTAGGCAACTAACATCGGGTGATGTTGGCCCAATCCAAAAAATATTAAATAATATTTTAGTTCTTTTGAATGCTCCTCCAAGGGGAGGAGATATTTTGTTGCATGTTTGGTCTTGTTTGCTTGTAGGTTCTTTAGATGGGGACGTTGCGAGATCAGGACGTTAGTGGGCATTTGATGACGACGTTGCATTAGTGGGATCTAGTTTCTTACTTCTGCAATCGTGTAAGTAATTGTAATTACTTGCGTGAGAGCCAACTTTACTTGATTATTTATTTTCGGAAAGATGATGACTTGTACTTAGAGGGTTAACCTGCTATTTACAGAATTTGACATGTATAATAATATCATATGCTTTGATATTCGTAGTTGTGAACCCCATTTATCACAACCTGAATATTTAATCGAATGATTTGTTTTGTGTTTAAGAAAGAAAGAAAAATTTATCGTGATTTATTGTGTGTCCTTTATTGTAAAAAGGGTTTTAAAAATATGATTCATGATAATTATCCCATAATTTTGAAATTTTTTGCACACTATAGCAATTCTAGTATTGTAAGGACTCATAGGGTCATATATCGATCCAGATAAGTCTAATTTGATCCAAGCCTTATCCATTGAGTTAGAAACTCAATAAAAATCATCTACAATGATTTTGGTAGCATTCTAATTTCATTTGGAAACAAGAGACACGTTTGAACATGGGATTAAGAAACTGTAAAATTTGACCCATGTGTCTTACATAAAGTATAGTTAATACCATATTATAAAAAAAAAACTTAAAAATTAAACATCAAACTTGACACATTAGGGAATATTTGAAAATTTTGTTGAGGCTAGACCGATAAGATAAAGCCCCAAGTTGTCCTTGAAAGTAAGAATCATGCCATTTAACATAAATCAGGGTTCATGAGAACATTGGTTGATTGTTAAAAATTCACAAAAAGTTATAAAATTTCACTAGAGGACCTTGAGGAATTCTTGAGTGTCTCAAAGTAATTTCAAGTCAAAAAGACTACAAAAAGGCCCGAACCAGGTTGGCCAATCTCGGTATGTAGTGAATTCTAGGAACATGACATCATGGTAGAGAAGGAACTAAGCATACTCTCACAAATTTTTCATTAATATAACTTTATAACTCATGAACAATGATGATCTTAATCCCTCATCATGCTTTAAAAAGGGTAGGCAATCATGGAAAACTTGATAATTCAGCATATGTCATCACATGTAACCATATACAACAAAGAAAAATCAAAGCTTGTAACATAGACTAATCCCTAGTTTATGCCAAGCTACTAACTCATGAAATCGTGTTATAAATATCCATAAATCATTCAATTCAATCATCTCTAACCCTAATGTCGTAATTTAGGGTAGAAGATGGCCTTATGGCCGTTGAAATATGATATAATGCACATGAGGCTTCTAGTACAACTTGCAAGCTGTGAGATCCACGAACTTGAACTGGTTTTAATTCATTATGTTTAATTGTTTTATGTGGTTTAAGCCGTTTTCTGATCAATTTTGATGATTTTTGGAAATAAAGGTTACAAAGGTTTTAAAAAAAATAACTTCATATTCATGAGTTTTAAGTGATTTAAAACCAATTATAAAATTTTGGATTTTTTGGATATTTTTCAAAAATTAGGGTTTGGCGGGACCCCCCCGTGGGCCCCACGGTCGAATTTAGGGTCTTTAGTCCAAAACGTCCCAAATATCAAAGGAAGTTATTACAAAAAAATTCAAATTTTTTTAGCCTTAATTAGAGGTTAAATTGCCAAATTTCCTAATTTTAGTTAAAAACTCTATTTTACCCTAAATTTCAATTAGGTATACCCCAATCCTTCTTATAAAAAGAAAGGAGCTGAGCCATTTCTAAATTAGGAATAGGTTGAGCTAGAGATTTGGAGCCTAATCCCTAATTAGGCCCAAAAAAGAAAGGATTAGAGGTGAGTTTTGCTTAATAATTGCTTAATCTTTAGGGTTTTTATTGAAATCCTCTTAATCTTGTCTTCCCCCATCGATTTAATCTATTTTGAAAGTATTAAATCACTATTTTACTTTCCTATTTCAAACCCTAACCTTCAAATTTTTATTTTTATGTCTCCTAAGCTCTAGATCTAGGGTTTGCTTTATGATTTTCAAGTTTAAATCGAGTTTAGGTGTGTTTTAACATAAAAATCTTCTTTTTGGAAAGTTTTGAAGGTGGTTGAAGGATTAATCTGACTCAAATCAAGTGGAGAGGTAATGGGCTTTCAAATCTCAGCCTTGTTATGGTGAAAATCTCAATTTTATGGGTTTTACTTTAATGGGTTTTCTTCATTTTCTTCATTAAGGCTTTAATGGTAGATTTATGAAATTCTAATCTATTGCCTTGATTTCTTTGGGTTTTACTTTGGAATGAGTTCAATTAGCTTTCTAGAATGTTTGATTTAATTTTGATGGTGCATGAGGCTTGAGATGAAGGTTTTATGGTTCTTTAATGGTGTTTCAGTTTTGAATTTTGAAAGGAAGAAGAAGGCTCAATCTTCTTGTTGGCGATTGATCGGGCCTAGTGGCCGATCGATCGGGTAGATCAATGGTCTGCCAAGCTGATCGATCGGCTATACAACATTTCTGCAAGTTTTGGATTTTGATGCTCACTTCGGTGTTTTTACTCAATTGATGATTTTAACATTTATGGGGAGTGTTTTATGTTGGAATTAAGCTACTAGAAAGGTGTAGAATTTGTGATGGAGATTTATGGAGTATGCTTAAGTACTTGTTATGTGGAATTATATGTTGATAGTTATACATGTTAACATTGAATTATCTTGAATCTATGGATGATGAAATTCTTATAATTGGAGCATATTTCCAACAGGGATATTACATGGTAAATGATAAGATATATCAACATATAATAAGAATGGATTGTGGGTGAATGATGTTATTATGTTATAGCTTCATGTGTAAACTAATCATGCTTGTAGGAGTTAAGCATTTGATTTCACATGAACGAAGTTTTGGTTTATGGAAGATTTCACCCTAAATTTTAGTTAGTAATCATGATTTGAATGTGTTTATGTCACGTACGAGGTTTTTCCACACATTTACTTTAAAACTTTACTAAAATTTCTCTTTCAAAATGTAGATGTAAATCAAATTAATTAACAAAATTCAAAACCTGTGAAAACAACTTTCATAAATTAATTCATCATATGACAAAACTAAAATTCTCAGGCGTGACCCAAAACAAAAATATATAAGTAAAACTCGCCATGGCCATGGTTTTTAAAAATAAATACATCCCAGGCCTTTCTAAGTATAAGTTCTTTAACAGTTTGTGTTCTCATTCATATATAGATACACAAGTCCAGAAAATACTACACTTCTCTTACCTTAATCAATATATGAAATCATGGCACTAAAATCTACGTAGCTTCACTACGATTTTGCTGCACTCTAGGTCGAGGAAGGATAGTCCACCATGGGGATATAGTCCAGTCCAAAAAGCTATCAATCTACTTGCAAAAGCCTCCGGACGAAGGGGCTAAAAAGATAGGGTGAGTATTTTTATACTCAGTAGGAAAATACTCAGTAGGGGAAAAAAATAAATCAATGAACTCCATAAGTTCATATATACATGCTTCCATGCAATCATACATGAAGCAAATAGAATAAGAAACGAAAATACGTCACACATACAAATCATCATATAAGCTAAACTTACACATACTCATATAACATGCTCTTACACTTACACTCTGAATCAGTCTTATCAGTTTACTCATACAAACGTATGCTTATACTTACAACATACACCTACTTGTATGACCTTATTCGTATAAACTTACTTGCATGACCTTACTCGTACAATTTTACTCTTACACATAAATGTACCCTTACATATTCCTTAGAAGCTTACACTTACAATTACCGTCTGAATCAAAGTCTCACCAACTTATTCGTAAAATCTTACTCATACGCATAAACTTACTCTTACTGTCTTCCTTAGAAGCTCACACTTACTCTGGATCTTACACGTACAACTTACTCAGAATCTGAAACATACAACTTACTCTTACTATCGTACACATACTACCGACAACTGAAGCTCATTACAATTAATAAGCTCCAGTGTCGAAAAGGAAGGGAATGCCATCAGGGATCAACTAGACACCATGGATTTTTTTGAAGGCAAGACACACCTATGCTCATGGGACACAAGATTAAACAGGTAAGAGCATATCCATGATACTACTTACCTAAGTGGGCAAATGCCACTCTCTGGGGCCATACAGTGCCAACAAGGGCTATACAATGCCAACTAAGGGCAGAAAAACATACAGTGTCACTCTTGGGCAGAAATCTTACAGTGCCTCTCTTGGGCAGAACATACAATGCCATCTATAGGTAGAAAATATACAGAGCCCATGAAGGGCATAAACTTACAGCGCTCTCAACAGAGTATCAAACGTCTGGGCCAAAATATAGCACCAAGACCAAATCCCGCAGGATAACACCATGGCTAGACCAGGAAGGATGCTTAGTCGATTACCTATCGACTGACACAAAAACAAAACTTAATCCGTCGAAACCCTCAGTCTCAAACTCACAACATTATCAAATTAGAGTTACTTACCATTCAAGTTTATATTAGATAACTTATGCATGTACAATTATGCTCGAAACGACTACCATCTTACATTCTTCAGCCAACAAGGCTAGAAATACACCCGTCCAGAAGTTCTAATCCACAAGGGTAGCATTCTTTACTTAACTCATCCCCCACCCTTACATTTACAACCTTACCAATCTCTGCATAATCTTACTTGTTGAACTCGAATTCCATACTCACACTCTTACCATCAAATACTTACAATCTTACATCTTACACAATTTGCCTAAAAACCAAACTGTCCTCCTCGAACTCCTCAAGTGAAACCCTTAGACCTAAGTCCCATCCTCAAACCCTTACTAATTCCTTACACATTATTCTTTCGTTACAATTCATATTACGTAGATTATGCATGTACAATCATGTTGTCTACTCTCACTAATTCACAAATTCCCCCTCACGTTAAGAACCTTAAATCTTCCACATCCTAACATTGCTCACGCCTTCTGCTCATTTCTCCAATGTGCCACCTGACTCAATCCAAACTAATTTTTCAATCTCATCAAATCCAACCTTCACTTGTCAATCTTACGTCCTTCCTTGCCCTACATACAATCACAGTTTCCACGTTATAGCCCACAAAGTACCCCTTTGCCAAACTTACAATCAAACACTTCTACACGTGCCCAACAATCACATACCACTAGTCCACAATGAAGATCACACACTCTACTCATATACATACAATTCATAGCAACTTACTACGTGCCATTAGTCTTCATTAACATACGCACACAATTCACATACATACAACACACTTTTATAGTCAGCATAGTCATACAAAGCATTAAATTATAAACTCCTAGCATGTTACTACACAATCAAAGCATGCTATAATGAAATTACGAGTTCAAGGTCCCCTACCTCATAATCCACGAGAGTTTGATAGAGAGCAAACGACGATGGCAGTGTTGATAGTGGAATAGGCGGCCAAAAACATCGCACTGAGATAGTCATTATTGTCCCGAGAATTTTTAGAAATGTTGAAATTAATCTCGATAAGTTAGAATAATTTCACTCAAGGCAAAAGACTAGGCGCACCAGGGTGACCGAACACAAGGTTGTGCTCTTAGGGATGGCAAAAGTGACCACAAAATAGGAGGTGACTAATTGGAGGTTGCGTACTCACAAACATAAGGGATGCATATGAGGGCTTTAACAGCCAAATTGCCTAATGATGGAATCGTTCACTCATCAAACCCCGCCAAGGCAGTGCCTTTAACATAGACTACACACGATACACAAGTGTGAGCGAAAAAAGGGGACCCTAGGGGAGGATAGGCTATCGGTGGTCAAACGCGGAAGAGGTGTGGTTCGCCAGTGGCGGTTGCCCAAACAAAAGTTGAGGGCACTAAGGGTTGGAGAAAGTGGTCAACAAAGGTGGTGTCATTTCTAAACGCTTACCCACAATCACATCGTCGTACAGACAATCGTGCATCAAGCATGGCTTACGGTGGAAGATATGGTACAACATTGATCGAGCCTTCGATGGTTGAGTCTAATGGCTGACAATATTACTTCCCCTTGGATTAATCAAAATTTGGGAACTCTTTTCCATAAGTTTCTGGGTTGTGAATAATAAAAGTGGGGGTCAAAGCTGGAATCGGGCCAGAATTATTGGCCCTTGGTGTCACTGGGTCGGGGCAAAGCCCACGTTGGTAGGACATACAGCCCAAACCTATGCAACCTCACGCGGGACACCAGGTTGGCCTTAGGCTGGGGTGGGTCACTCGATAGCGGTCAGAGGCATACCCCCGAAATTTAGGGGCATTTGGTGTGTGCAGAAGACGTGCAAAGGAGGCCGAGAGCTGCGACCCTTCATCATTATTGGGTTAAGCTGATCCGCAGTTGTTTGCTAGCCAATGCCGGGCAGCAGAACACCTGGTCAAAGAGACCCAATTTAACTGGGGCGATAGTATACCGAATTGGGGAGCAGACATGTGTTGCCAGGCCACAAGCGGCTAGATGGGGCCAGGGGCCGAACTTGGAGGACGGCGGCAACCCGATGTTGTCCGACGACAGAAAATGAATGCCATGATCTAAAACTTACTTTGATGTAGGTTTTCCAATCAAATTAATCGGAATCGATCGAGGCAAGGAAGGCCAAACCTCGATACCTTGCTATCGTCGGTTCGAGGCAACAATCTGGAGGCCGATCAATGAGCAGCAGCCAGTAGTGAAAACAAACGACAAAATCAACTAAATGGGGGAATTTCTGCCAGAATCAAAATGGGGCGACAGAGATTTCAGGGAAGGCAATGATTTGGGCCGAAGGTGGCCTTGTCATCGTTGGTTTGCAGTAGGCTGAAGGTGGTGGCCGACAGGGAAAGCAATTGATAGAACAAAAATCTACGGACGGGGAAATTTTTTGTCCAGATCGGCATAGGGCAGAGGTGGCTGAGGGAGGCGACCAAGGCGATAGGCTTGCCATCACCGGACTGGGCAAAGGCCAATCGGTGGCGGCAGGCCACTGGTGGTACAACCAGTATGGCTGCAACAAACAGACACATAAAATAAATGGGCGGTGGACTATTTACCTCACGGTGGTGAAGTAGGGGCAGGGAGGCTGGGACGGAGGTGGTTGGAGTTCACACTAACTAGGACGGAGTTGTGGCGGTGGTCTGGATGTCATGCAACCGCTGGTGGTGGCGAATTGGGGCAAAACGGCAATTCACAAACCGAAATGGGGAGGAAGGAAAAGAGCGGTGGCGGGTGGCGGGGAGGTCGGGACGGAGGTGTCTAGAGGTAGTCATGGCTGAGGCGAAGCCGTGGCCGGTGAGCTGGCGGCCATGTAGGAGGAGACGACAGCAGATTGGGCGGATATTTTCAAAAAATGGTGTTACAGGCCGAAACCGGATAGAGGGATGAAGAGGCGATGGTGGTCGGTGGAGCCAGGCCAGGGAGGCAGTGACAACATCACAGGGCCAAGGTCGACTGGACGGAAGCCGACTTCGGCGCTTGCTCCAGCCAAACAAAGTGAAGGGAGCTCCCCTTCGTTGTTCACGGGTTGGGTGCGTTGAGGCCTGCCCGATCTGACCCTTATTAAATCTTTTATTTTAATTTTTTTTCCTACTCTTTCTTTATTCCTGTTTTTATTCTCCCGCGTCTCGTCTGATTTTCATGCCAAAAAATTTTTGTGATGCGTTGAGGCCCACGACCTATGACTAAACACCACTCCCGACTCTTACAGTCACAAATATTAAAAATGCAGATACGCCGAAGCGTCAAATTTCTTCATCGAAAATACGAGCAGAAAACTATATAATATTACATAGAATTGCATAAAATGACAGAAAAATACATGAAAGTTATAAAAAAATCAGGGATGTTACAGTTTAAGCATGCATGTTTTGCCTTATGAGCCTATATCAAAACATTGGTAATGCGTTTAGAAAATGCATGAACACACACATGTGGGGAATTTACTATGAAATCATGGTTATTTATGATTCGATTATGATGCATGTGGGGACTGATGGGAGCACGTTTCATGTGTTGGAACTCACATAGATCTTGCTCACGGATGTATCATGATTTTATGCATCATGGAATGGACTTCATGAATGTGGTTTTACCGATGTTTAGTCGTGATTGATTAATTATATGCAATGATGTGAGATTGTGTGTTAGACTAATCGATCGTTGACTTAATCAGAACTTGGTTGGCCCGAAAGGACATGATTTTGATTTGAGTTCCTATGTGGAATATGTATATTCCCCGGGTTGAATCAATTTGAATTGTTAATGCGGTTGAAATTTATTTTATTGAGACAGTCAAACCTGGACCTTGAGAATCCAGAGTAGTATGCCTTTGTACACTAGCTACCACGTGTTCTAGGTTTCCTCTGAGGAAATCGGATTCTCCCTGCCGTTGAGATGTCCAAAGTGAATACACTGCTCTAGTTAATGTTGACATAAAAAAATTTAAAATTCAAATGCAAAGAGTTCGGAGCTTGACTAGCTCTGGATGAGACCAAAATTTCAAAATGGACAAAGTCCAAAAGAAAAAAAAAATTCTAATGCTACACACATAGGAATGCAATAAAAAAAATCAAAATTCGAAGGCCAAGATTTCAGAGCTTGACTAGCTCTGAATGAGACCAAATCTTCAAAATAGACAAAGATAAAAAAAAGGAGGCAAAATCTAATCCTACACGCATGGGAATGGACTAAGGCTTCCAGCAAAAAAAATTATTATTATGTGAGGACCTCATGAGGTCTCCTTACACTCAAAGTTAGCTACAAAATTCAAAATGACTAAGAGAGGATTTATAAGCTTCATGTAGCTACATCAAAATAAAAAAAAATCTGAATTGCAAAGTGTTGTGTGAGACTTCATAAATCTTACACCAAAATAGCTATAAAGCCAAAATGTTAAGTGACACTCGTGGACCCCATGATAAGTTTGGTAAAAAAAATAATGAATGAATAATGATGTGTAAAGAGAGTGATGAAGTGGAAGAGACCAAGTCAAATGCATAATGCCAAGGCTTCTCTCACACTTCCCACTAACTCACACTTCACACTTCCTCCACTAATCAAGCCGGTTCTTACCAACCCTCCCACTAACCCATTTTTTATCTCCACTTCCCACGAACTATCCTTCCAACTCACCCCACTACCTTGATTAACCGTACAACCCCCATCCTATAAATACCCCTTCATTTCCATAAGAAGGGGCTTTTGGCTTTCAAGTCTATGGAACCTCCAAAAAGAAATCCAAAAGTCCATCACACACCAAAAGAAATCCAAATCCTAAAAAGCCTTGACCTTTTGAAAGTTGAAGAAGTTTAAGGAATCGGAAGACAAATAGAAGCAACCAAGAAGGAAGAAAATTTGTGCAAGAGGAGCTCTCATCTTCAAGAAGAATTTTCCTTGTTTTCTTTTTTTTTTTTAACTTGAAAGTTGTGGCCACTTTTCCTATAAATTCTCTTTTCTTATTTTTAATAAATTCCAAGTTGTTTCTTTCATTTTTGCCAACTAATCAAATGGTTTCGAAAATTGATTAATCACCACTACTTACTCTAAAATGTAAAGAGTAGTATTGATTAATCAAGATAAGGTCATCCCACATAAAAAAAAGGTTCTTCTCTATCCCTTGTAAGGAAGGATCTTCCGATCCATTTTCTTGACTTGTGCATATGGAATTACCGAACTGTCCAGAGTGAGCAGATGTGCTCTAGTTATTTCGGACTTCTCGTGTGGATTGTCCAGAGTGAGCAGAGGGTTGACGACTAACCCTACACCCTAGTTTTTTGTATGAAATTTAGACCGTGTCCAGAGCGGGCAATGCCCTAGGTTTTCGGATAGGAAATCGGACTATGTCCAGAGTGGGTGATATGATTGTATCCTGATTTGATTGTATTCCTCTCTATGATAGAGACATTCACCATTTGATGATAATGTATGTGCATGAGATAATATTATGCCCATATTACATAGGTTGTGTAGGGATATTTGAGATTATGTAACACATGTGGATGTGATTTATTATGCATGATCTTGATGTAGTGTGGTATTGACACTTGTCGTGTAGGTGAATGAGCTACGGAATGTATGAAATTTATTTGAATGCATGATATGAATTATGTGTTAGATACACTCTATCATGCAGGTTGATGTGATATGAATACACGATTTGAATTGTGTGATTGAGACTATTATGCAGGTTTATGTGATATGAATACATGATTTGAATGGTGAGAATGAGACACTATTAAGCAGGTTTATGTAATTTGGTCGCATGATCAAAGAGTGTACGAAAGACACTTCTCATGCGGTTTATAGTGATAATATGTTTGATTTGATTAGATGAAGATCATTACTTATGCAAGATGAATGCTAAGTTATGATATGACTATTTATTCCTTGACTTTGATAGGTGTGTCATATGTATGTTAGTTTTTATGTCTATGGATCAATAGGGGTTTAGCAAGGGAATGATAAGAAAAGGGTATACCATGTCAATTATGAATCTGAATTGCATATGGCCATGTCGTGAGGGTTTTCTGATTACTGTTGTTGTATTCAAAACCTTACTTAGTTTTACTCACCCGACTTTATGTGTTTTTATTTTGGGGTTGCATGGTGCGATATGTAGTTTGGCAAGACCCTCTGTTTGAGGAACGGTCAGGGAGAGCATAGGATTAAGTGTGGATGCCCCTAGCTATTGTTATGTTTTTCTGATTACTCTGTTATGTTGATAGAACATATTGTATGGTGGTTCTAATTTTCAGACTTGTGTTTATATTATGTTTTAGATCTGTTTGAGACCTTGTTTCAATCCATGTGTGTTGGCTTAGGATTATAAGTATGTGGGTATAAGACTTGTGGATTAATTCTGAATTAAAGCCCTCTTTTGTTCTACTTATTTACTCTTACTCAAAGGTTATGTGGTGCGTAACTCCGCTAGTCAATTGCCCATAGGAGGGGCTAAGTCTTCCGCTATCCTTTAATCTCTTTCAATTCCGTTGTCCCCGCACGCTTAATTGACCTTTGGACCAGGTTCGGCTCGGGTCGGGCAGTGCCGGGGCATGACACAAACTATGTGCCTAGACATGGGGGGGAGGGGGAGGTGAGTGGGATTTGACCACCTATTTTTGAA
The DNA here is from genome assembly GCA_035235625.1 of Saururus chinensis. NCBI lineage: Eukaryota > Viridiplantae > Streptophyta > Magnoliopsida > Piperales > Saururaceae > Saururus > Saururus chinensis. The sequence goes on from CP141146.1 coordinate 1,362,980, forward strand.
CGTTGAACACGAAAAAAGGGGAAAATATATAAAAAATATTTACCAAAATATTATAAATATAAAAAATTACCAAAATGGTGTAATTTTGTCCTTGTGAAGGATGAAAGGACAAAATCACCTCCATTAACTTTTCAATAGGTTAATTTATACTAATTTTGTCATTTTAAATGACGAAATCATATTGATAATTTTTTTAGATTATATGAACCCCAAAACAATCGCCTGTGAAACCAACATATATAACACATGGATATCCACATAACCAACATCTATAACACATAAATATCCACACATCGAGTGATTATAAAGTCAATGAAATATATAAATAAGATAAAATATTCTCAAAATATTTGGTTTACAAAAAAAGTGTACATTTTATAAATTTGAAAAAAAATATAACAACTCTAATTAACTCTACCCCTACGACCTCAACCCCGACCATGCCCATGACCATAAAGCTACTCTACTAGGTCCTCCTGGTCTGTAGGGTGTTAATGAGCCGAGCTGAGTTGAGTATTGGGCTTGCTTAGCTTAAACTTGAACTTGAACTGGTGAAGCTTAGCTCAAGCTTAAAGCTCAAACAAGCTCGAAATTTTCAGCTCGAGCTCGGTTTGAATTGAAAATTTAAAGCTTGGTTCGAGCTCAAGCTTGAACTGCAATAAGTGAAACATGAGCCTAGGCTCGAACTAGGCTTGAATAATATATATATATATATATATATATATATATATATATATATATATATATATATATATATATATATATATATATATATATATATATATATATATAAATCTAAACTATATAAAGTATCACACATACTAAGATGCTTTCAGTATAAAATATTAATAGATACACTTCAACAAGTATTATGAGTACACTTCGAACATTTGATTATAATCACTCGGAAAGATTAAAACTACAACAAATAAGATTTAGTTACATATGCTAAAAAAATAGCATTATCATTTTTCTCTCTTTATGTGCATGTAATTACTAAAAAAAATACAGAAAATAAAAAGTTACTTAGGTAGCATTACCATCTACTTCTTCATTTTTTTTTGCATGCTTATAATTATAAATCACTCATAAAAGAATTATTCTTCAGCATTAGTATGCCTCTAAAAAATTCCAAGTGCATGCAACAAGAGAAATATTTTGTAAGCTAAGATGGTCCTTGTGTCATGCTTCAACTTTTGAAAGAATATTCTAATTATTCATTTGTAAACTAAGGTTGGTCCCTCTAGTGCCATGCTTCTTTTAGAAGAGTTTTGGGTATAGTAGTGTGATATCACGTTGACCCTCCGTCATATATTAATAGCTTCATTTATTTTTTCAATTGAACTAATTTTAGTTCATCTTGAAAAACCAATTGGAGCTATTAATTTGGGACAAAAGCAGTATATTAGTGTTTGTGTCTTCAATTATTTTTATTTTTAAAAAATATCATACATAGAAATTATACATCTATTTCAATTTAATGAGGACATATATCATAAAGAAAAATTTATATAAGTTTGGGCTCACACACGTCAATGTGAGCCAATATATCACAAGCCATCAGCTCGAGATTTGAGGGTGCATAGGGGCAAAAACCAATATGTGCCCTGAGTTATGTACGTTGTTGGATCAAAATTTGAGGGCGTACAATGTTGGGGCTCACATAGTTGTGAGTGAGCCTTACCTTTTATAAACAGGTCTCATATATAATACATGGTTTTGGCACATATATGTGATTGTATGTCTTTTTATATACTCCCTTTATCCTAGATTAATAACTCTACTTGATTTTTTAAAATGAACTAATCAATTAAAGCTATCAATTTAGGATGGGGAGAGTATGTCATAAGTATATATTTAAATTACTAATTATATTTATATAAAATATACATATATATTATTTATTTTATATATGTATTGTTTATATATAATTTTAAAGTTATATTTGGGTTCGAGCTCAAGCCGAGTAGAGTTGAGTTCGAGTTTTATTCGAGTCGAGCTGAGTTGAGTAGAGGTATGCTCGAACACGGCTCGATCCTATTTAAACTCAAATCAAGTTGGAGCCAAGTTTGATTCAAGTCGAGCTTAGTTTGAGCCGAGCCGAGCTGAGCTGGGCTTGCTCAATGAGCCGTATCGACTCATTAACATCCCTACATATTTGCATAAATAACATATGACTCACCCAAACATGCATCTTAAAATAATGAGATCTAATCCAAACGAGCTGCATGTTATCGTCTAGTATAGTACTCTCGAAATAATTTGTATCTTGATTGGTTGAGGATGGGATGGAACTAGAGCAACTAAAGATGATGAACGTTGACTATCATGTGAAGCTGAAGCTCGTGAAAATAAAGGAGGAGATCCAAGTGCTGCAGATGAAGATATAATATCTATGTATGAAGCATGCCTCGGGGTGTATGGGTTGCCTCGTTAGTAGGATAATATATGTGAATGTTTGGAATAACAATTTGAAGTAGTGGCAAGCTACTAAGGACATCCAAATGGTGCCTAATGATCAATTGACATGATGCTATAAAAAAAGTCATATACAAAATAAATGAGAAATAAAAAAAGTATTATGATATAATTAAGATATATTTATCAAAACTACCTCTGACTCACCCCTAGGCTGATAGGTAATCTCCTCTTAATCATCACGTGGTAAAATATATCTTTATGTAATAGTCAAATACCACCGCATATACAAGTTACAAACTTCACGGATGTTGTTGTAAGGTCCCTGATTTTTCTACGATTTTCTGGGATTTTTCTGTCATTTTTCTGGTCATTTTCGGCAGGAAAATGTGACGTTTCAGCGTATGGGTATTTGTGTCTTTTCCCCGTATTTATACCCGTAGAGTCGGGTGTGGGGCTTAGTCGCGGGCCATGGGCCTCGCTGTGCGCTTACGGTGCGAATTTTGGAGGTTCGACGCGTAACCAGTGGGTTAACGCGCGTTGAACGTACGTTTGGAAAAAGAAAAAGAAAAAAAAATAAAAAAGGAAAATTGGATCGGGATCGGGATCACCCGATCCAGAACCCGGTTGGATGAACAGTGGCCGCCCCCCCCATTTCCGCCTGTTCACTGTACCCGGCCGCCGGTGGGCCAGTGGACCGCCGCACCGGCTCCGCCCTGGCCGTGCGACGGCAGGGGAGCCGCCGTCCCGGCCCCACGGCCGCTCCGCCCCACTTTTCCGGTGAGCCCCCTTTTACGCGTGATTTGCGATTCCGCCGCCGCCGTGGGCCGGCGAGGGCCGGCCGGCCGCCCACGGCTCCGCCATGGGCCGGCGACGGCGGGAGGCCACTCCCCCCGGCCCCGGATGGCCCCAGCTCCGCCGTCCCGCTCCCTCTCTCTGCTGCCCTGTTTCCGCCCCCACTGTGTTTCACTCCGTTCCGCCGCCGCCACGGGCCAGCATGGCCCGACCGGCCGGCCACGGCTCCGCCCTGGGCCGGCGACAGCGAGGAGCCCCTCCTCCCGGCCCGGTGGGCCTCGGCACCGCCGCCCCACCCTCTTCCTCCCTCTGTGCACTGTTCCGCCGACGGACTGTTTGGGCAAACAGTGGCCGCCGGCGGTGATCTACGGCCGATTCGGCCTTCCCCCAGCCCCGCCTTGCTCCGGCGAAGGCAGTGGACTATACCTCCGTGCCCAATTCAGCCGCCGCCACCTTGGCCGCTCCGCCCTTACGGGTTTTCTCCGGTCGTCCCCTATTTTTGGCCTGCGTCCGTTTTGGACGTGGTGACTGACATTATCAGTCGGACGCCGGATTTGTTTTGGTGGACCTTAGTTCGGCTCCGCCTAGCCTGGTGATGCCAATGGGCCACCCCTCTGGGTCTTGTTCAGCCTTGCGGCCCGTAGCCGCAGCTAGTCCGCCTTACTGGCATGTGTGCCGTTGACCCCTCTTGCCCATTTTACGCCGTCGGTACCGGACGGCCTCGGGCAAGAATTTGTATGTCTTACCTTGACAGAAGGTGGACGAGTTCACCTGCTCAGGCCTTGGCCAGTGACGGCCTCATAGCCTTTGCTCGACCGTGACCCTTCCCTTTGCCCTATACCGTGCGAGATGCACAGCCGCCCGCACCATGAGTATTGGTTGTGGGTGGCGATCGGCGATGTCGCCGCTTTGATTGGCCACAGCTAAGGGCCTTAGCCCTGTTGGCTTTTGTGGGCCTTGGGTCACCCCCTTTCAGCCCTCTCCCCCGCCCTTTTGGGCCGCGTGCGCATGTGGCCACGCGTGTACTTCTGGGTTTAGGCGCTGCATTTGTGCCGCCTAACCATCGGTTGGCTTTGCCACCGAGTGGAGTTGACCACTAGAGCCGTCCTCCACCACCTCTCCTTTGTTCTCGAGCGTTGCCCCACGCTCTCCGCCCTTATGTGGGCCTTTGTTGACCGGAATCGTTGCCGTGGGGTGCTGTCCACGGCCGATTTCGACGTCTTTGTGGCCGGCTGAGCACGTTTTAGCCACCGGCTGATCTTCAGTGTACACCATCGACTTCGGGTCGCACCGCCACTTATGTTGGCATGAGATTTCTCCCGGCCGCCCTAGTGTGCCGCCGTGGATCGCGGGTTTTACCGCATTGATTTCTGATACCCTGTTTGGCCGTGATAGTTCCGGTGCATCCTAAAACCCTCGGGACAGCAGCTCTCTCAGCCAGGCAACGGTTTTGACCGCCAACTCCGCCGTCGACGCTGCCACCGTCGGGTGCTCGCCATCGAATGTCGTGATTCGAGGTAGGGGAGCTTTGAACTCGTAATTTCATGAAGCATGCTTTGAATGAGTAGCAACATGCTAGGATTGTATGATTCCATGCTTGGATGTTAAGTAACGATCCGATTGCATGATGTGCGTGTAAGCATGATTGTATGGCATGATTGATATGCATGAGATGTATGCATGTTTTATGGATGTGGAGTATGTATGCGCTAGCGATGGCTAGCAAATATGTCAGTATGCTATGTATGGATTATGCATGTGCTAGTGATGGCTAGCATGCATGTTTGGAGTACGTATGTATGCATGTGCTAGCGATGGCTAGAGTGCATGTTTGATGTATGTGTGAATGTATGCATATGCTAGTGATGGCTAGCGTGCATGTTTGACGTGTGGATGCATGTGCTAGTGATGGCTAGCGTGCATGTTTGACGTGTGGATGCATGTGCTAGTGATGGCTAGCATGCATGTTTGTAAGTTATGTATGTATGGCCGTATGTGTATGTTATACGTATGTGTGAGACATACGTATGTATGATGGCATTTTGCCTATGCTTTGGATGTGTGTAAGTGTATGTGGGCAAAGATATGGGCGATGGACAGTAAGAGGTGACAGAAGCTCTTTCTAAATTTGGATGCGGTTGTGTAAGCGTATGACAGAGGATAAGAGTATGACGGGCAAGGATTAGAATGGATCGGTTTGGGCTGGATTGTATGTTGGGCGTTCGTCAGACAGTAAGAGTGTTCATAATTGTACAAGCATAACGTACAGATTATGAAGTGAAAAGTAAGTATAATAAGTGAGATATAAGTAAGAGGGCGACAACTGGGTTGGCTCTAAGGAGCATTATTTGAGGATGTCAGTGTAAGAGGTTTTGGCCATAAGAGGGATGGCGAAGTATGTAAGACTGTAAGGTTGGTTGTACGATGAGTTTTGTCCATGATGTGGACGGGTAAGTGAAGTCTGCTGCCCTGACGAACTTGGGTTTCGAATCGGGCTCAGCTTTAGTTTGATCAGTCGAGGACTGTGAGTTGTGTGGCATAATTGTACCGCATAATGTATTTAATTCAAACTTGAATTATAAGCACAGCTAATGATAGCGTTGTGAGTTTGAGACCTGAGGGTTCGACGGATTAAGTTCCGTGTTTGTGCTGGCCGCTGATGAGTTGGCCGAGCGTTTATCATGTCTTGCCATGGTGTTTATCCTGCGGGATGTTGTCTGTGTGCTATGTAGAGCACCGAACGTCTGATGCTCTGCTAAGAGCGACGTCGTTTTGATTTGGTCTGCGTGCTGTATAAGCCCAGACGTTTGATGCTCTGTTGAGAGCGATGTACGTTTTTAACTTTGTTTACATGCTGTATGAAGCCCAGACGTCTGATGCTCTGCTGAGAGCGACGTATGTTTTTGATTTGGTCTGTGTGCTGTGTAAGCCCAGACGTATGATGCTCTGTTGAGAGCGTTGTATGTTTTCGCCCAAGAGTGGCACTGTATGTTTTCTGCCCAAGAGTGGCATTGGCACTATAAGACCCATTATGGTGGGCAATTCTATGGCACTATAAGACCCATTATGGTGGGCGATTCTATGGCACTATAAGACCCATTATGGTGGGCAACTGTATGACCCCTTATGTGTGGGTGTTTATGTTTGCGCGCTCAGGTAAGTAGTATCATGGATCTACTCTTACCTGTTTGATCCAGTGCCCCATGAGCATTGGTGTGCCTTACCTTCGGAAAAGTCCATGGCGTCTAGTCACTCCCCGGAGGTTAAGGTGTTGGCCCAGTGGCATTCTTTTCCTTTTCGACGCTGGAGCTTATTAGTTGTAATGAGCTTCAGTGGTCGTTGATATGTGTACGATTATGAGTACGACTGTATGAGTGTGAGTACGACTGTATGTGTATGAGCAGGAATTTGTAAGTGTATGAGTATGAGCAAGACTGTAAGTGTATGAGTATGAGTAAGACTGTAAGCGTATGAGTATGAGTAAGACTGTAAGCGTATGAGTATGAGTAAGACTGTAAGCGTATGAGTATGAGCACGACTGTAAGAGTATGAGTACGATTGTGAGAATATGGTTCTGAGTAAGACAGTAAGTATGATTTTGTGCAGACTGTACGAGTGAGGTCGTACGAGTCTGATTGTACGAGTAAGGTCGTACATGTATGGGTAAGCTATATGAGTGAGCATACGATTGTACGAGTAAGATCGTACAAGTATGCGTATGTTGTATGAGTATGCGTACGGTGGTACAAGTAAGTTGTATGACCCTGGATAAGGGTGTTTGTGTAAGTTGATTGGACAGTATGATATTGGCACGATGGTGCCTTCGATATGTTTGTGGCACGATGGTGCCTTTGGTATGATCGTATGTGTACGTGCACGATTTGATTATGTTATGTTGACTGCTTCATGTTTGAGTTGCATGACGCATGGATTTATGAACTTATGGAGTTCACCGTTTGGGATTTCCCCTACTGGGTATTTTCCTACTGAGTATGAAAATACTCACCCTACTATTTTTAGCCCCGTTGCACGGGAGGTTTTGCAGGTTATGCGGAGAGCTCCTGGAGATGGACGCTCGTTTCAGCGGTGGATTGATTCCCGTTGACTCAGGTATCAGCTTGACTCTCTGCGAGTTCATTTGTGCCACGATCTCCTGTATTGAGTGAGATGAGACTTCAAGATGTTTATTCTGGACTTTCGATTGGATTACTGTGGACTGTTATGGGACTTGTACTCAGGGATGTCTGGGAGAGTGATTTGTATTTAAAAGTCTATGATCATAGCAGAATTTATTTGTACGTGTGTTTTCGAGTAGCGCCTAGGGATATTTGATTTGACAGTACGATGTTTAACCGTATGATGTTTTAAATCATAAACAGGTTTTGATTTTATCGTTTTGACTCCGATTTATAGAAAGAAAAAAAAAATTCTATGAGTTTTGAGAAAAAGGGATGAAAAATCTCGGGCGTTACAGTTGTAGCAATCTTACCTCGGATAATAGTAGCCCTCTTGTTATCCCATTAAGCGATATAGGCTGCATGATGTGCAACTCAATCAATATGGCCTTGTCAAGTGATATGATGGTCAACATGACCTGGTCGGTTGAACTGCTGACCTGGGTCGGACCAGTTGAATCTTCTTTGTTAGGTCTTAAAGAATTTTTTTATGTTTCAAGCAGGATTCAAACTTGCTCCGTGTTAAAGCGTATTGGTAAAGCATAACCCCTTGGCTACAACAATATTTGTTATATACATTTTACACAACTATTTTATTTATTGCTTATCTACTTTATAATGCTCATGATAAAGTTTTTGTGCATCATATAAATGGTCTTACATACTCTTCCTACTGAGTTACAAGAATTTTGTGTAAATTTAATGTGTAACTTTATTTTTAATCAAATGTATGGGAAAACTAGGTCAACCCGAGTTGACCAGCAATTGAACCCAATTATCCCAGTATGACGACCATTTCAAGTCAATGGCTGGGCTGGTTTTCAAAACATTGGTTTTGGTATGATTTGATTTTATATGATTTGTTCTTATATATTTTGTTCTACTATGCGATAGAGCAAGATGTCTAATTCCATTGATTTGTTAGCTTCCGTTTAGCTCTATTGATTTTTGTCTGACTCCGATTATATATTTGGATATATGTATTTTAATGTATATAATTTTGTATTGCTTGATACATATAATAGCCGATAGGCAGAACTACATTTGGATCCGATTGTATTAGAATAATATATTATATATTTTCTAATACATACGTAGACAACTAACAACACAACAACATTGACCCAATCTAAATTAGTTATAGAACTATATTTATTTTAGCCTACGTGCAATAGAACACTTAAGTTCTATAGTGTGTTGAGAAATATTATAGGTCTCGTACATAGATGCTACCACTCCTGGTTTATTTTAAAAATTTATTACTCTGATTTTGTGTTTCGAACCCCGGTTCAAGTCTCGGGGTGTTACACCATCACAATTTAGATCCTATCTTAAGTTAAATCAAATTACAAGTTAGTCCTATTGTAATTTAGACCCATCAAAATATAAACTTATATCAACATTTACCTGTTATAATTTCAATATAAATAGTTATACAATGATATATGGTGTATTTACATTTCAATAGAAATGGTATTAGGTTATTTGGCAGAACATATTACAATTGATGGTAAGGAAGGCTCTTTCAAGAGCAAAATATATTTTTTCTTACAAAAAATCACAAAAAGAACATTGCTTTACCCGAATAATTTATTTGTCCTTGACTTTCCTTTAATCAAATCTAAATTTTTTTAATATAACATTATGCTAGTTATATTCAGGTTTAAAGTCTATACAATGACTTTGGTATTGAATATTAGGTCCGGGGGCCACAAAATCAAGATTTCTATATTATTTTTGTATGTTTTGCAATAATTGTACTCCGTCCCATATTAATAGTGTTATTTAAAAAAATTAATTTTTTATTAGATAGTAAAATTCGCAATTAAGAAAATAGAAATTAAACTTATAACCATACCCGTCACGGCGCCACCTGGTTCGGCCTCCCCGTTCATTTCCGTCCGCCCCTGTCTTCCCCGTTTGCTTCTGCGTTTGGCGATCTGAGCCGCCGCCGTGGGCCGCCAAGGCCCGACCGGCCGGCCACGGCTCCGCCTTGGGCCGGCGACGGCGGGAGGCCACCCCTCCCGGCCCGGTGGGCCTCCGTTCCGCCGCCCATCCTCATCCCCCTTTTCTGCCCTGTTTTGTCGCCGAACAGATGACGCCCCTCTGTTCTGGGCCTTGTAGCCGCCGGTGACGGCCGGCAGTGGCCATCCGGCCACCGTGGGTTCCGCCCCGGCCTGACGACGGCCAGGGACGGCCCCCAACCGGTCAGCTCCACCTCCACCTCCGCCCCTGTGCATTTTTCCTCCGGCCAGATGCCTTCACCTGTTCTGCCGACGTTTGGTTTTGGTGGAACAGAGGCAGGCAGTTGCGAGCCATGGACGATGGACCTCTGTCTGGTTCTGCCCCGGCCAAACGACGGCCAAGTCGCCTCCTCGGCACCGCCCCGGCTCGATTTGATCCACCCCGCATCTCCCCTGTTTCTATCTGTGACGGACTTTGGGGTTGCGCCGGCGAGAGCCAGCCTTCGGCTCGCCTCTTGCCGACCAGCCTTGGGATGACGACGGTAGGACTGCCCCTAGCTAGGTCTACCGCCCCCACAGCTGCTCCGCCTGGGCTGGTTTCCCCTGGTCGGTCCCTCTTCCCTGTTTTGGTTTGAAGGGAATTGTGGCTGTGCTGGTGGTGAGCTTATGGTCGGCCAGCCTCGGCCTAGCGGCACTGGTGTAGCCGCCTCCACCCAGCTCCGCCCGGTTACTAGGGCCCTGGCGTCACGGGCCAGAGCTGCCAGTAAACCCTGTTCGTCGTTGTGCCCCTAAGGTTTTCTACCCGTTATGGGCCATCGAGCATCGTTGGATGTCGAACACCCTTGGACCACCTTAGTGTGGCGGGTTTCAGCCTGGGGATGGCTGGCCGCCCTAGTGCGGCACCGCCCCTCTTCTTTCGGCATGGGCCAGGTTCCCCTCTGTCGATTGTGTCTGACTGCTCTATAGAGAGCGCCACGTGTTGCCCTTTGACCGTCTTACCCTCGCCGGACGCCGATTGGCCTCTAGTCGGCCTGCCTCGGCATGACAACGGCAAAGGCCGTATTGCTAATCACCACCCTTGGGCATGGCCCTACCGCCCTTCCGAGTCTTGGGCCGACACCGTCTAGCCCTCCCCTCTTCCCTTGGCCGCGTGTGCAAGTAGCCGCGCGTGCGGGTTAGGGTTTAGGTGCCATTTTGACACCGCCTGACCGTCGGATGGCTCTGCCATCGTCTGTATTTGACCATAGGAGTCCACCTCTCCTACGTCCTTGAGTGTCACCCTCCACCCTTATGTGGGCCCTTGTGAACGTGAAATCGACGCCGTTGGGTGCTGTCCACGGCCGATTTCGACGTCTTGTGATCGGTTTGGTATTGTTCAACCACCGGTCGAATTTTAGTGAGTACACCCTGCCTTTCGGTCGCACCTGCCACTCGTTGGCACGATCTTTCTCCTGGCCGCCCCTAGTGTGCCGCCGTGGATCGCAGATTTTATCGCGTTGATGTTGACATCCCATTTGGCCGTGTGTAGTTCCGGCGCTTCCTAAACCTCGGGACAGCAGCTCTCTCAGCTGGGCAATGGTTTTGACCATCGACTCCGCCACCGACGCCGCCACCGTCATGTGCTCGCCATCAAACGTCATGATTACGAGGTAGGGGAGCTTGAACTCGTAAATTCATGACAACATGCTTTCAATGAGTAGCAGCATGCTAGGCTTGCATGATTCCATGTTTTGGATATTAAATCATGACATGTATGCATGATGTAAGATAGTGAATTATGCCACTTTGAGATACATGTATGTATGTATGTTAGTTGTAAGTATGTTGTATGTATGTGTAAGATGTATGCGCTAGTGATGGCTAGCGAATATGTTAGTGTGCTACATATGTGTGTGTTGGACACGCTAGTGATGGCTAGCAATGTCGAGTAAGTTACGTATGTGGACTGTGTGGGCAGAGGTATGGGCAATGGACTGTAAGATTGGTAAGGGTTTGGTATGAAGTTGGATGTGTAAGCGCATGACAGAAGACAGAGAAAGTAAGTTGAGGAGCGAGGATTTGAGATGGGTCAGTTTGGTTTGGAGCGTACGTCAGGGGTTTGGTAAGTAAGAAGACTTAGGATTGGAGCCTTATGAGGGTTTATCAGACAGTAAGAGCGTGCATAATTGTACAAGCATAACGTACATATTATGAAGTGAAAAGTAAGAATAATAAGTGAGGTATTAAGTAAGAGGATGATAACGGGGATCTGCTGAGAGGAGCTCAGTTTGACGATGTAAGTAAGATGTCCGACCGTGAGGTGGATGTCCGAGGATGTATGCGTACGTAAGGATTTGTGTATGGTGAGCTATGTTGTGGCTGGACGGGTAAGTGAAGTTTGCTGCCCTGATGAACTAGGGTTCGGATCGGGCTCAGCTTCAGTTTGATCAGTCGAGGACTGAGTTTGTGTGGCATAATTGTACCGCATAATATACTTAAGTTAAACTTGAATTATGAGAACGTTAATAATAGCGTTGTGAGTTTGAGACCTGAGGGTTCGACGGATTAAGTTCTGTGTTTGAGCTAGTCGATAACGAATCGGCTGAGCACTTCTTGTGTCTTGCCATGGTGGTTATCCTGCGGGATTTTTGTCTGAGTGCTATATAGAGCACCGGACGTCTGATGCTCTGCTGAGAGCAATGTATGTTTCTGATTTGGTCTGTGTGCTGTGTAAGCCCAGACGTTTGATGCTCTGTTGAGAGCGAAGTATGTTTTGATTCGGTCTGTGTGCTGTACAAGCCCAGACGTTTGATGCTCTGTTGAGAGCGTTGTATGTTTCCGCCCAAGAGTGGCATTGTACGTTTCTGCCCAAGTGGCACTGTATGTTTTCTGCCCAAGAGTGGCAATGGCACTATAAGACCCCTTATGGTGGGCAATTTTCTGGCACTATAAGACCCATTATGGTGGGCAATTCTATGGCACTATAAGACCCCTTATGTGTGGGCAATTGTATGACCCCTTGTGTGGGTGTATGTTTGCGCGCTCAGGTAAGTAGTATCATGGATCTACTCTTACCTGTTTGATCCAGTGCCCCATGAGCATTGGTGTACCTTACCTTCGGAAAAGTCCATGGCGTCTAGTCACTCCCCGGAGGTTAAGGTGATGCCCCAGTGGCATTCTTTTCCTTTTCGACATTGGAGCTTATTAGCTGTAATGAGCTTCAGTGGTCGATAGTATGTATACGACTGTATGACTGAGTTTGTACGTTTTGAGTAAGTGTATGATGATGAGTATGTGCACGATTGTAAGATTGAGAATGTGCACGACTGTAAGATTGAGAATATGCACGACTGTAAGAGAGTAAGTATGAGCAAGACTGTAAGAGTTTGAATATGAGTTTGACAGTAAGTGTAAGACCGTACGAGTAAGGTCGTACGAGTAAGTGTAAGATTGTATGAGTAAGGTCGTACAAGTATGCGTAAGGTTTGAGTATGCCTTTGATTGTACGAGTAAGTTTGTAAGACCACGATTAAGGGTGTTTGTGCACGTCTGATATGATGGTGTGTTATGCCTGCTTATATGCTTATGTGCATAATTTTGTTATACGTTGTTTGCCTCATGTTGAGTTGCATGACGCATGTTTTATGAACTTATTGAGTTCACCGTTTGGGATTTTCCCTACTGGGTATTTTCCTACTGAGTATGAAAATATTCACCCTACTTCTTTTAGCCCCGTTGTTCGGGAGGCTTTTGCAGGTTGTGTTGGAGAGCTCCTGGAGATGGACGCTCGTCTCTGCGGTGGATTGTTTCCCCCTCGACTCAAGTATAGTTGGTGCCACGATTTGATGTATTTGATGAGAGTTAAGTGTATGTATTCTGGACTTTTAATTTGGATCAGAGTAGACTGTTTATGGGACTTGTACTCGGGGACACCTGGGAGTTATTTGTATTTAAAAATCCATGATCATGGTGATTTAATCGTACATATGTTTCGAGTAGCGCTTGAGGATATTTGATTTGACGGTACGATGTTTAACCGTATCATGTTTAAAATTATAAACTGTTTATACGGGTTTTGATTTTATCGTTTGACTCCGATTTATCGTAAAAAGAAAAAAAAATTCTATGAGTTTTAAAGAAAAAGGGATGAAAAATCTCGGGCGTTACAGAGAGGGAGGAGAGAGAGTGAATAGAGAGAAAGAGGAGAGAAGAGAGAGGAGAGAGAAAGTGGAGAGAGTGGGAAAGGAGAGAGAGAGAGTGAAAAGAGAGAGAGAGTGGAGAGAGAGAGAGTGAAGAGAGAGGAGAGAGAGTGACTAGAGAGAAAGAGGAGAGGAGAGAAGAGAGGGAGTGAAGAGAGAGAGTGGATAGTGGAGAGAGAGTGAAAAGAGAGAGGAGAGAGAAAAAGAGGAAAAAGAAAGTAAATAGAGGGAGGAGAATTGTTGTACGGATTTCGTCCTTTCGTCATTCAAAAAGACGAAATCGGTACACTCTATTGATTTCGTTATTTGGAAGGACGAAATCAGTAAACTCTATTGATTTCAAAATCATTATACAATATTGATTTCGAAATTAGTATACAATATTGATTTCTGTCCTTTAGAAGGAAAAAATCATAAAAAATTTTTAAAAAAGTCACGCAGCGCCAAGCTGGCAAATTTGGCGCAAGTGGTAAAAAACAACACCACTTTAAAAAATATTTCTCAAAATGGTCCAAATTGGTAAATAATTTTTTAATTATTATTTAAATAATTTTTCCTTAAAAAATATTTTTTATTGAAACATGTAGTGTACAGGGAAAAAATGAAACATGGTCAAAATTGGCAATTACAAAATAATTGTATATATATATATATATATATATATATATATATATATATATATAGATATTTAAGTATATATATTTTTTATTTTCTCAACCTAGCAATATATTATTTTTATTGAATTTAAAGTAAATCTAAAAATCCTTCCCCATGTGAAAAGTATTAATGACTTTTTTTACTCCCTCTATTATGCATGTGTTGTCATACTTATGCAGGAAATGTATTTTACAACCCAGCTCCCCAAGTAATTAAGAAAAATATAACAAATAATTTTAATAAACTTATTATATATATATATATATATATATATATATATATAATGAATTGTGGGGATAGTTGAAGGTACAAGATCACTGAATAACGTAAAAGTATTTACATCTATCTTTGATTGAATCACTTAGTACATGTGCATATAAAAATATGCACGGTAGAAACTATCCATAAGCAAAACCTCAAGAGACCTCTAGACTAACTTATGATACACATGTAACTACATTCGATGTATAAACATGAATACAATTTTAATTATATCTTTAATTTAAATCAACATGCAACATGCTATGTCATGTGTTACACTAATCATAATACCATATTCACATAACTCTGAAATCAACCATAACATATCAAATATCTCAAACTTCCAAACACTAAGTAAATCTTTTACTTTATCCAAACACCCTTTACTAAGAGGTTGCATCCTAGATCGTATGTATGCATTCGACATTGGTCCTAAAAGCATTACATATTGCACCTTCAAACGTCATTAGGAGCCCACTTGGACTAATTTCGCATAATTTCCATTGTGCACTTGGTACATATTAACTTACTAATTTTTCATGTTACCCAACCTAGATAATCCCATTTCCACCCATGGTAAGTAATGATAGTGAAAAACATGTTAGAAAACAAGTAAAACATCTTAGACTAACACAACCAAAAGATGTATTAAATTAATAATCACAGTGTTCTCTAACACCTATTTCATTTCCACTTGTTATTGTGTCTATACATTATGTTAATCCCATACCCCATCCTAATACGTACAAGATTAGGGCATAACACATATGAGTATATTATAACAATAAACACTAATCATGCTCATACTTCAACCCCTATATCTTTACCCACATACATATACCCAAAATGCTACACTACTTACCAGTACATCCCACACAACAAACCCGCATGACAAATTCAAAACTTTTTACATGATAATGGTACCTATGACTCAATTATACTTTACACGCATCTTTTCATCTCTTGCCATGACCAAACCACCTAGGAAACAATTGTTTCAAGTATCTAGGGTCACTAGGCAAAATTAAGTCAAATCAATGCATCAAAGTACTCATCGTACATTAGTAGGTCAAAACCCTAATTTTGGTTATAGTGAGAGTTCTAATTTTTGAGAAAATACTTATTGATGTCAAATTAACACGAGATTTTTACCTCAATCAAAATCAAGGGTCTAAGGCACATAGTTAATTAATGGGGTTAATTTTACAATTAAAGCTAATTATTGTCATATCTTAAATTTTTTTGAGTTTTAAAAATTAAATGTGTGGAGAATAGGGTATTTGACCCATTGATATTCTTAGTATAATAACTTCCTCCCTAGATAAAATTTATGGCTGAAGTTAATTTTATTAGAAAGTAGACAGATAAAGCTTCAAAGCGACATTAAGAATATACATGATTAAGAGTTCGGATAAAGGAGATATAATTTTTTAAATATTTATTTTTAATTTATACAGAAATTTGAATTGTAAGCTAACGTGCACTTGTAGGACCCAGTTATAATAAGAATTTAGCTATTAATTATAAAATTTAATTTTATTAATTTACCTAATTTAAATAGAAATTAGGGAGAGAAATTTGATGAGACTAAACTTTTCGGAGACAGGGAATTAGACGTTATATAAGGGAGAAGCGTGCAGACGTGAGGGGGAGGGAGAAGAATATGTTTCCGTAACAATTTGATGGGTAGCCTCAACTTCATGACCGGCGTGCTGTCCCTTCCCATCCTTGGTGCGGGGATATGGCTCTGCGCCGGCATCGATGGCAAGAAGTTTATTGAGAAACCCATTATTGTACTCGGCGACTTCCGTCTCGTCGTCTCCCTCACCGGACTCATGGGCGCGTGCTGCTGCGTTTCACGGCTCCTCTGGTTCTACCTCATTGTCACGTTCCTCTTCATCTTCCTCCTCTTTTACTTCAGTCTTCGCCTTTGTAGTCATCAACAAGTGCGCCCGCAAGGTCATATCTGGCAGGGGGGATAAGGGATATTGCCCTGGCGATTTCTCTAATTGGCTTCGCAAGCGGGTTTACAACGGTGCGAACGGGCGCAAGATCAAGAGCTGCATCTAGGACGGTAAGGGCTGCAAGAGCCTGGAGGACTCTAACCTCCCACAGTTCGAATTTTACAACCAGAACTTGTCTCTGATCAAGTTTTTCATGAGGCCCAATAAGCCGCCTATGGAGATCAAGCAGAATCACAGGATGAAATGCATGTAGGTTTAGTCACGAGTGGATCATCTTCATCTGCTCTTCTAGACTCGATGGATCCCACTGTATCTTCTGTACATGATCAGATGCTAGTGGATATATTTTGTGACTCAACAGCCACCAGCAATTCAATTACAGAAGGATATGTGCAAGAGGATATTGCTATTGAACAAGAACAAGTTTTCAACCAGAGCTCGTCACAATTTCATTTCAGATTCTTTTGTGGTTGGATCTGGGAACAATGAGATGTGGGGAGGTGTTAAGTTGTCAAACGGTTCGAGAGATTGCTACGGGTATATAAAAAGCCAACTATGATCGTGCATGGCCACTAGAATCCTTTGAAGGTAAGCTTTTCGTTTTTCTAACCATGAACAGAACATGTGAATGCTCTGTTTTGCGCAGCCAGAAGGTTGAAGATGACGGTTCAGGGCCGGATTATTTAAATCTGGTTCGATACGGCTCAATAAAGAAAACTCACATATTATACCGACTAAATCGGGTCCGGTTCAGTAGGTTAAAATAATTAGAAAAATGTGGGAAAAAATAAGAATGACCTTGAGCATATTCTGAGTGTATGTACCAAGTTTCAGACAAGGGGAAAATCCTGAAGTCCTTCTAATGACTAATTTACCCTTGTGAGCTCACGCGTAGCGTAATGATTAATAAGCAGAATTTGGAGCCCAGTTCAAGGGCCTATGAGAGGATTTAAAAATTTAAAAAAATCTCAGTCATATTTTAATGTGTATCCTAAACTTGTACTAAGCCATAAGCTAGATAAAAATCCTAGTAAGTAGATATTTGACTATTTTACCCCTAGGGTTAATCGTAAACCGTTCAGTCAACCTTGGTCGATTAAAGGGGTTCACAACCCCGCCACATGCCAGGAAAATTACAGAGAGTCCATGAAGTCAAGTAGTATGTTTGAGTTCAATTTTGGACCAATTAGATCTCATTAAAGCCTTAAACCAAATAACAAAAATACCCCTATGCAAATCGGCCCGCATTCGCATGAATGTTGTTAACAGGCCAATGTGATATTGAAACTTTTGGAGAGGTTAAAGACTTACCCGAGTGCAGAAAGGATTGTATTTAATGTTGGATAATTACTCTAATGCCCTGAGGTGCATTATGATCAGTTTTATAAAGATTTATTAAGATAACCCAAGGAGGGTTAGGGCACGAGAGCTCGAATAATTCTTATATCATTAATGAATTTTATTATTGATATTATGATATGCTTGGACTTGTGTAGTTCTGATGGTTTATGTTGTTCTTTGTTTCGATTTTTGATATTGATGTTGTGATAATAATTTATCACTATCTTAAGATTATTGAAAGATTAATTAATGGGGTTTGATAGCTTTAGATTGGGTGAGAACACCTAATTAAGATAAAGACTAAAATACCTCAGAGGGGTTTGGGACTAGTTCATACAGTGAACAAAACCTTTGACCTAACGATTTGCCTTAGTGGATGAACCGATGACATGTCTCGAGTTGTAAACCTTAGTCTAGAAAGGATTAATAGGGTTTGGGATAGTCATTCTGTCACGCCCCGGCACTGCCCGACCTGAGCCGAACCTGGTCCAAGGGCCGAACCAATGCACGGGGGTGACAGATTGAAACGATGGAAGAAAAATAGCGGAAGACTTGTGCCCCAACTACGGGCAATCTAATTTACGGAGTTTACACACAACTTTGAGCAAGAGTAAATAGGTAGAACCAAAAGCGTTAAACTCTAAATTAAACCAAAATCTCAAACCCACATACTAATAATTCATAGCCACACACTTGACTCCAAAACAAGTCTCAAAGAAATTAAAGATATAGTATATCACAAATTTAAGACAAGGATCATCCATGAGGTCCTAACATCAAAATAAGATAAATGAAGAGACATGCAAAACTAGGAGCCTCCACGACTACTCCCAAGCTGTCACGCCCCGGCGATGCCTAACCCGAGCTGAACCCGGTCCAGGAGCCGGTCAAGCGCGCGGGGGCGACGAAGTAAAAATTGAGAAATGATCTAGCAGAAGACTTAACCCTAACCACGGGCGATTAACAGAAATACGGAGTGCGCACAATCCTTTGAGCAAGAGTAAACAAAAGGGAAGGAAAAAGTGTTGCTTATCACAAAGTAAACAACAATCTCAAAACCCACAAGCTTAGTTAAGTAAAGCCCACA
Source organism: Saururus chinensis (assembly GCA_035235625.1). Lineage (NCBI taxonomy): Eukaryota > Viridiplantae > Streptophyta > Magnoliopsida > Piperales > Saururaceae > Saururus > Saururus chinensis. Next base: position 1,381,820 of record CP141146.1, read on the forward strand.
CCGGCTCAAAATAAGTCATAAGCATCACAACGGTAAAATGAGACATAAATCCAAAACAAGAACCCTACACAAAGGTCCTAAACAACATCATAACTAAGGAAAATAAACCACACAGAGAACTCCACGATCATATCCAAGCCACCTCCGACCTTTCCTCTAAGAGGCGATCCTGTCTGTCTGCGTGTCACACCACGCAGCCCCAAATCAAAACACCAAAGAGGGGTGAGTTTAACAAACTCAGCAATGGTTTTAATATCACTAACAACATCGAAAAATACGATAGTATAGCGATATAATTATTCAAAACAACGAATTACATGGTGCATCATTTTCTGATCACACATACATATCACCTAACACTGCATCATAGTGCATAATCAACCTGCATGGATAACATCAACATCAACCTGCATGGATGTATCTCTAACATACATATTCCCACATGCATAACATCAACATCAACCTGCATGGATGTATCTCTAACATACATATTCCCACATGCATAACATCAACATCAACCTGCATGGATGTATCTCTAATATACATACTCCAACATGCATAACATCAACATCAACCTGCATAGATGTATCTCTAACATACATATTCCCACATGCATAACATCAACATCAACTTGCATGGATGTATCTCTAACATACATACTCCAACATGCATAACATCAACATCAACATGCATGGATGTATCTCTAACATACATATTCCACATGCATAACATCAACATCAACCTGCATGGATGTATCTCTAACATACATACTCCAACATGCATAACATCAACATCAACCTCCATCAAGGAGTAATCACACATTAACATCACACAGACGGGAGCATAAATAAGGCCACGAAGGCGTGTCATGGTCCAAAATTCTACACAAGAATTCAAGAAAGATTGGGGTTGTCAATCCCTAATACTGCTCGCCCTAGACGATCTTGGCCAAGGATGTCCCATTCTCACACAGAGAATCTAGAGCAGGGGTGTTCGCCCAGGGACATCTCCTGCGGAGGGAAGAGCTCAAGTTCTCACACAGAGAACCCTAGAACACGTGGTAGCGGGGTGCACACGGCATACCACACTGGATTCTCAGGGTCCAGATGACACACATAATAACATTCTCACAATCCGCAAGACAAGTACACAACTCGTCCCCACATTATTCCATTTAACAAGACTCAATCCGGGGAGTGCACTCGTTCCACACAGGAACTTCAAATCAAAATATGTCATTTCGGACCAATCAACTTGCGATTAATCCACGACCGATCAATCCGGCACACAATTCCATCACATTGCATCCAATCGGTCAAATTCGATTAATCATGATGAAGCCTCAATTGGAAATCCATTTTCATGATGCATGCAGCATGGTACATATGTGGGCAAAGCATACATGAATCCTAATCCATGATAAGTGCTTTCATCAGCCCCTAATGCATCATTCATAATCACAATATCAAGTTTCAATATCATCATTTAACCCCACATGTGTGTGTGTATCTAGTAGAAGCATTTCACAAAATGCATATCAACATGCTTGAAAATCAACTCACTACCACACTACACATATGAATTTCTATCCAAACATGAATTCTAGCAGAAATCATAGAAGAAGAATTCGTTGAAATCATAGCTAGATTCAAAACTCAACCACAAAGGCTAAACACATATAACATCACTCATTTCATCATTGAGTCATAGCATTCACCAACATTCACACACCATTAACCACAATCTATCATGACAAATCAGTCCAACAATGATTGTAGTCCTACTGAAAATATGCTTAACCAAAGGGAAACAACCATTCATAATTTCAAGATAACGATTCCAACATCATGCCACAAAACATAGGTCATTCCACCATCTCTAAGCATATATCTCAACTCCATAAAGTCAATAGCATGCATTTCCAGTAGCCTAACATAGCTTAAAACACTCCACATTCATATAAAATTGGCAAGCTAAAGTGAAATCATCAAAATAGGCATCATATGCACAACATACAATCTCCTGTGTAGCCGATCGATCACCCTTCAGGCCGTTCGATCGGTTATACGCAAAATTTTGAAATTTATAGTTCAGCCGATCGATCGCCCTGCAGGGCCGATTGATCGCCAACACGGCAAAACAATCATCTTCTTCCTTTTGTAAATCCAAACCGAAACACCATAGATAACACTTCAAATCCACATCTAACACCCTAATCATCATCAAAAGTCCTCCTTGACTTCCAGAACATCAAACAAAACCATAATAATGCAAAACCCTAAGAAATCGGGATTAAATAATTCTATTTTCTAATCTTACCATTAACACACCAAATCAAGCAACCCATTTCAAAATAAGCTAAAAATGAAGAGTTTTACCATGGATAAACAGAGATTTCAAAGACCCATTACCTCAGCACTTGATTAAGCTCGGATTGGAGAGTCACCCTTCTTAAAATCCTTGAAAACACAATGAGTTTGAATTAAACCCTAATAGAAATCGATTCTCAAGAAATCCCTAATTAAATCTTAGATCTAGGGCTTATTGGTAGTAAAAATCAAAATTTGAATGTTAGGGTTTATAGTAAAACAAAAATCAGTAGTTTTTGATGGTAAAAAACGAATTGAATCAAGGGGAAAATGGTAGATTTGGAAGAAATTAAGAAGAAAGCCATGGATTAGTGCTTAATTAGAGTAAGCTTACCTTAATCAGCTTCTAATTCGGGCCTAAGTGGGGATTAGGCTAGCCCTCCTTCCTTAGCCTATGCCCAAAAATGGAAATGGCTCAGGTTTGCCCTTTTATAGTAAGGGTTGGGGTATGCATAGGTAAGTTTTGAGGTGTAAATAGGAAAAGTAGGCAAAAAGTGGGTATTTTACAAATTTAAACACTGATTAAGCCTAATAAAATTCTAAAAATTTTTGTATGACCTTATGTATATGTCTAGGTTCATTTGACCCAAAAATAAAATTTTCGACGGTGGGGCCAGGGGTCCCGCCAAAACCCTAATTTTTGGGAAAATAGTGAAAATTCCAAAAAATCCCAAAAATTCACATTTGGTCTAAAATCACTTAAAACCACTAATGTTGAAGTTAATTTTGGTTAAAACCATCACAAACACTATTTATTTTACGAAATCACCGAATAAGATCAGAAAACGCGTTAATCTCACGATAACCCATAATTAAAGAAAATCGAAACCCGGTTTAAAGATGAGGGTCCTTACACAAGTTCTCTCCAACCTTTCCTCATATAGAGGATCCTGTATGTCTACGTGTCGTGCCACACAGCCCCAAAACAAAAACAAGAAAGTGGGTGAGTATAAAAACTCAATAATGATTTGAATATAACTATAATCACCAGAAAATACAACGACATGGCAATGCAACAAATCAAATCTAAGATTAACATGTTATACCACTTTCTGAGCTTACATTCATATTACATAAACCTACATAATAGTGTCTCAATTACACACTTTCTGATCATGCATTCATATCTTATAAACCTGCATAGTAGTGTCTCAATCACACACTTTCTGATCATGCATTCATATCACATAAACTTGCATGAGATGTATCTCTAACATACATTTCAGATCATGCATCAATATCATACAAACCTTAATGAGATGTATCTCTAACATACAATTCAGATCATGCATGTATAAGTGTCTCACACACACACTAGTCTAACATGCAAGTCCACATACGGAGAGAATAAACCTGCTCCTCAAGGCCAAAGCCTTCGAGCAACTCCTGCTCCTTAAGGCCGAACCCCTCGAGCAACTCCTGCTCTTTAAGGTCAAAGCCTTCGAGCAACTCCTGCTCCTCAAGGCCGAAGCCCTCGAGCAACTCATGCTCCTCAAGGCCGAAACACTCAAGCAACTCCTACTCTTCAAGGCCGAAGCCCTCGAGCAACTCTTGCTCCTCAAGGCCGAAGCCCTCGAGCAACTCCTGCCCATCAAGCCTAAACACCCGGGCAACCCTGCTTGTCAAGACCAAAGTCCCAAACAACAATACCTCATAAGCCGGTGCACTCGGACAAACCAGCTGGATTCTCAGGGTCCGGATAATCATAATAATCTCAATCCGCAAGACAAGTACACAACTCGTCCCTACATAACTCCATTTAACTAGACTCAACCCAGGGAGTATCCATGTTCCACATAGGAACTCAAATAAAAAATATGTTCTTTCGGACCAACTAAGTTTTGATTAATTTATCGAGCGATTAATTCGACACACAATCTCAATCATTGCATACAACCGATCAATTCCAATTAACCAACGGTAAAACCTCATTCATGAAGTCCGATCCATGATGCATGATATCATGATACATTCGTGAGCAAGATTTACGTGGATTTCCAACACATGGAACACGGTCCTAATTAGTCCCCTCATGCATCATAATCATCTCGTAATTAACTACAATGTCATAGTAGATTCCCCATATGTGTGTATTCATGCATATCCTAAGCATACAATCAATGCTTTGATATAAACTCATAAGGCAACCTATACATGCTTAACTCATTCAAAATAATGAATTCTAACTGAAATCACAAGCAAAATCCACCACAAAGCTTAAATCTATCCATGTGAAGTTGAATATTCTCATCCACAACCATGATTTTTTCATACATTAAGCTACAACATGAGCACATCCATACCCCATAAATCATACTCATTATAGGAGAACTCATCCCACCATTTTTCTCATAGCATCCCTGCTAGAAACATATTCCAATCACAAGAATTGCCAACATGCACAAGTTCAAGGTACTTCAATATCAATGTGCATAACTATCAACATAATATCATGCCACAAGACTATACTTAAACACATTCCATAAATTTTTTATCATCAATTCTACACCTCCAGTAGCCTAATATCATCATATAATACCTCTCATAACCATTAGAATCATCAAATAGAGTAAAACATTGAAATGTGCAAAAGTTCCAAAAATAGCAAAAACTGCCGTGTAGCCGTTCGAACGCCTTGCAGGGACGTTCGATCGGCTATATTGCAAATTAGTCAAAAATGTAGTGTTTCTATTCTAACGCCCTGGTAGGCCGTTCTAACGCCAACACATCAATTTTGACCTTCTTCTTTATTTTCGAAAATCAAACCGAAACACCATGAAAATACCTTCAAATCTTCATCCATGGTACCAAACATTAACAAAAACTCATAAAATTTTCCAGAACACTCATCTATATCATCCTAAGACAAAACCCTAAGAAATTGAGATGAAAGATTAGCATTTACTAAACCCACCATTAGAGCACTAAATCAAGCAAACCCATTCCAAATAAACCATGAAAAATCGAGATTTTACCATAAGAAAATTGAGATTTTGAAGACCCATTACCTTGTCACTTGTTTAGGTTCGGATTTCACCTTCACCCTTCTTGGAAACCTTCCAAAAACATAGTGTCTAAGTTAAACTCCATTAAAAATCGATTTAACATTGAAAACCTTGAAGAAATCTTAATCTAGGGTTTGTTAAGCATAAAAAACGAATTTTAATAAGTAGGATTTGAAGTAAGGGAGTAAATCAGTGACTTTGATGCTTGAAATCGATTCAAATCAAAGGGGAAAGGATAGATTAAGAATATATTAGGAGAAGATTTAGGGTTTAAGCTTAATTAAAGAAGAACATACCTTAATCCATTCTAATCAGGGCCTAATTGGGGAACTGGGCCTTAATCACCTCCTCCCAGCCTATTCCCAAAATGGAAATGGCTAAGCCCTTTTTCTTTTACAGTAAGGCTTGGGGTACACTTAATGAACTAATGGGGTGTAAATAGAATTTTGGGCTAAAAATAGGTATTTTGAAGTTTTGAGCACTAATTAAATCCGATAAAATTATAAAAGTTTTTGTATGAGCTTAAGTTGATGTTTGGGGCATTTTGGTCTAAAAATCTTAATTTTGTCGGTGGGGCCCACAGGGGTCCCGCCAAACCCTAATTTTTGGAAAATTAGTAAAATTTAAAAAAAAATCTCAAAAATTCAGAATTGACTAAAAACTATTTAAAACTTATAAATATGAAATTGGTTTTTGATTAAAACCTTTAGAAAATACCCAATTTTATAAAATTGTCCTGAACAGATCAGAATTAATATTAAACCACATAAAAGCATTTCAACAAAATAAATTCAAACCGGTTTATGATAAGGGATCTTACACATTCGGAATCCTAGCTTATAGATGAGCAAGATAGTGTTCAAAATGGTTTCCTAAGTTTTAGCTTTTTTGAGGAGCCGCTAATTTGACCGTGTAGTTGCACCTCCCCATTGGAGGGTGTTCCATGTGAGTCGGGCTCACCACAGATCTATTAAGGATATTTTAGTATACACGCATTTAGGGTCGATGACATCCTGCTTGGTTGGCGTCTCTGACCACTTCTGTTCAGGTACAGTTGTGGGTCATGCCCTTCCACTCCGGTCAGGTCCTTATGGGCTAAGTTGGGATATGGTACTTCCTGGTGGATTCCACGGGCCTGGTACATTCTAGGGTGTTTCGTTATCATTTGTCACTTAGGTTGACATCTGATGAGTCTGTTTGTCATTGAGATTAGACAAAGATATTAATTATTGAACAATGGTTCGAGAGATAATTAATAATATTTATTGAAATTGCTTGTTTAATTAGAATAAGTGGAATGATTAAAGGACTTGCATAAAATGTAGGTTGCTTGAAAATACTTAAGCATTGCATGTGTGATGTTATGCTTCTTAGTATAATGTAGTATTAGGTAGAACTATGTTTGGATCTGATTTTGTTGGAAACATTGAAGATGTTGTCTTATGAGTACGTAGGCAACTAACATCGGGTGATGTTGGCCCAATCCAAAAAATATTAAATAATATTTTAGTTCTTTTGAATGCTCCTCCAAGGGGAGGAGATATTTTGTTGCATGTTTGGTCTTGTTTGCTTGTAGGTTCTTTAGATGGGGACGTTGCGAGATCAGGACGTTAGTGGGCATTTGATGACGACGTTGCATTAGTGGGATCTAGTTTCTTACTTCTGCAATCGTGTAAGTAATTGTAATTACTTGCGTGAGAGCCAACTTTACTTGATTATTTATTTTCGGAAAGATGATGACTTGTACTTAGAGGGTTAACCTGCTATTTACAGAATTTGACATGTATAATAATATCATATGCTTTGATATTCGTAGTTGTGAACCCCATTTATCACAACCTGAATATTTAATCGAATGATTTGTTTTGTGTTTAAGAAAGAAAGAAAAATTTATCGTGATTTATTGTGTGTCCTTTATTGTAAAAAGGGTTTTAAAAATATGATTCATGATAATTATCCCATAATTTTGAAATTTTTTGCACACTATAGCAATTCTAGTATTGTAAGGACTCATAGGGTCATATATCGATCCAGATAAGTCTAATTTGATCCAAGCCTTATCCATTGAGTTAGAAACTCAATAAAAATCATCTACAATGATTTTGGTAGCATTCTAATTTCATTTGGAAACAAGAGACACGTTTGAACATGGGATTAAGAAACTGTAAAATTTGACCCATGTGTCTTACATAAAGTATAGTTAATACCATATTATAAAAAAAAAACTTAAAAATTAAACATCAAACTTGACACATTAGGGAATATTTGAAAATTTTGTTGAGGCTAGACCGATAAGATAAAGCCCCAAGTTGTCCTTGAAAGTAAGAATCATGCCATTTAACATAAATCAGGGTTCATGAGAACATTGGTTGATTGTTAAAAATTCACAAAAAGTTATAAAATTTCACTAGAGGACCTTGAGGAATTCTTGAGTGTCTCAAAGTAATTTCAAGTCAAAAAGACTACAAAAAGGCCCGAACCAGGTTGGCCAATCTCGGTATGTAGTGAATTCTAGGAACATGACATCATGGTAGAGAAGGAACTAAGCATACTCTCACAAATTTTTCATTAATATAACTTTATAACTCATGAACAATGATGATCTTAATCCCTCATCATGCTTTAAAAAGGGTAGGCAATCATGGAAAACTTGATAATTCAGCATATGTCATCACATGTAACCATATACAACAAAGAAAAATCAAAGCTTGTAACATAGACTAATCCCTAGTTTATGCCAAGCTACTAACTCATGAAATCGTGTTATAAATATCCATAAATCATTCAATTCAATCATCTCTAACCCTAATGTCGTAATTTAGGGTAGAAGATGGCCTTATGGCCGTTGAAATATGATATAATGCACATGAGGCTTCTAGTACAACTTGCAAACTGTGAGATCCCTGAACTTGAACTGGTTTTAATTCATTATGTTTAATTGTTTTATGTGGTTTAAGCCGTTTTCTGATCAATTTTGATGATTTTTGGAAATAAAGGTTACAAAGGTTTTAAAAAAAATAACTTCATATTCATGAGTTTTAAGTGATTTAAAACCAATTATAAAATTTTGGATTTTTTGGATATTTTTCAAAAATTAGGGTTTGGCGGGACCCCCCCGTGGGCCCCACGGTCGAATTTAGGGTCTTTAGTCCAAAACGTCCCAAATATCAAAGGAAGTTATTACAAAAAAATTCAAATTTTTTTAGCCTTAATTAGAGGTTAAATTGCCAAATTTCCTAATTTTAGTTAAAAACTCTATTTTACCCTAAATTTCAATTAGGTATACCCCAATCCTTCTTATAAAAAGAAAGGAGCTGAGCCATTTCTAAATTAGGAATAGGTTGAGCTAGAGATTTGGAGCCTAATCCCTAATTAGGCCCAAAAAAGAAAGGATTAGAGGTGAGTTTTGCTTAATAATTGCTTAATCTTTAGGGTTTTTATTGAAATCCTCTTAATCTTGTCTTCCCCCATCGATTTAATCTATTTTGAAAGTATTAAATCACTATTTTACTTTCCTATTTCAAACCCTAACCTTCAAATTTTTATTTTTATGTCTCCTAAGCTCTAGATCTAGGGTTTGCTTTATGATTTTCAAGTTTAAATCGAGTTTAGGTGTGTTTTAACATAAAAATCTTCTTTTTGGAAAGTTTTGAAGGTGGTTGAAGGATTAATCTGACTCAAATCAAGTGGAGAGGTAATGGGCTTTCAAATCTCAGCCTTGTTATGGTGAAAATCTCAATTTTATGGGTTTTACTTTAATGGGTTTTCTTCATTTTCTTCATTAAGGCTTTAATGGTAGATTTATGAAATTCTAATCTATTGCCTTGATTTCTTTGGGTTTTACTTTGGAATGAGTTCAATTAGCTTTCTAGAATGTTTGATTTAATTTTGATGGTGCATGAGGCTTGAGATGAAGGTTTTATGGTTCTTTAATGGTGTTTCAGTTTTGAATTTTGAAAGGAAGAAGAAGGCTCAATCTTCTTGTTGGCGATTGATCGGGCCTAGTGGCCGATCGATCGGGTAGATCCAATGGTCTGCCAAGCTGATCGATCGGCTATACAACATTTCTGCAAGTTTTGGATTTTGATGCTCACTTCGGTGTTTTTACTCAATTGATGATTTTAACATTTATGGGGAGTGTTTTATGTTGGAATTAAGCTACTAGAAAGGTGTAGAATTTGTGATGGAGATTTATGGAGTATGCTTAAGTACTTGTTATGTGGAATTATATGTTGATAGTTATACATGTTAACATTGAATTATCTTGAATCTATGGATGATGAAATTCTTATAATTGGAGCATATTTCCAACAGGGATATTACATGGTAAATGATAAGATATATCAACATATAATAAGAATGGATTGTGGGTGAATGATGTTATTATGTTATAGCTTCATGTGTAAACTAATCATGCTTGTAGGAGTTAAGCATTTGATTTCACATGAACGAAGTTTTGGTTTATGGAAGATTTCACCCTAAATTTCAGTTAGTAATCATGATTTGAATGTGTTTATGTCACGTACGAGGTTTTTCCACACATTTACTTTAAAACTTTACTAAAATTTCTCTTTCAAAATGTAGATGTAAATCAAATTAATTAACAAAATTCAAAACCTGTGAAAACAACTTTCATAAATTAATTCATCATATGACAAAACTAAAATTCTCAGGCGTGACCCAAAACAAAAATATATAAGTAAAACTCGCCATGGCCATGGTTTTTAAAAATAAATACATCCCAGGCCTTTCTAAGTATAAGTTCTTTAACAGTTTGTGTTCTCATTCATATATAGATACACAAGTCTAGAAAATACTACACTTCTCTTACCTTAATCAATATATGAAATCATGGCACTAAAATCTACGTAGCTTCACTACGATTTTGCTGCACTCTAGGTCGAGGAAGGATAGTCCACCATGGGGATATAGTCCAGTCCAAAAAGCTATCAATCTACTTGCAAAAGCCTCCGGACGAAGGGGCTAAAAAGATAGGGTGAGTATTTTTATACTCAGTAGGAAAATACTCAGTAGGGGAAAAAAATAAATCAATGAACTCCATAAGTTCATATATACATGCTTCCATGCAATCATACATGAAGCAAATAGAATAAGAAACGAAAATACGTCACACATACAAATCATCATATAAGCTAAACTTACACATACTCATATAACATGCTCTTACACTTACACTCTGAATCAGTCTTATCAGTTTACTCATACAAACGTATGCTTATACTTACAACATACACCTACTTGTATGACCTTATTCGTATAAACTTACTTGCATGACCTTACTCGTACAATTTTACTCTTACACATAAATGTACCCTTACATATTCCTTAGAAGCTTACACTTACAATTACCGTCTGAATCAAAGTCTCACCAACTTATTCGTAAAATCTTACTCATACGCATAAACTTACTCTTACTGTCTTCCTTAGAAGCTCACACTTACTCTGGATCTTACACGTACAACTTACTCAGAATCTGAAACATACAACTTACTCTTACTATCGTACACATACTACCGACAACTGAAGCTCATTACAATTAATAAGCTCCAGTGTCGAAAAGGAAGGGAATGCCATCAGGGATCAACTAGACACCATGGATTTTTTTGAAGGCAAGACACACCTATGCTCATGGGACACAAGATTAAACAGGTAAGAGCATATCCATGATACTACTTACCTAAGTGGGCAAATGCCACTCTCTGGGGCCATACAGTGCCAACAAGGGCTATACAATGCCAACTAAGGGCAGAAAAACATACAGTGTCACTCTTGGGCAGAAATCTTACAGTGCCTCTCTTGGGCAGAACATACAATGCCATCTATAGGTAGAAAATATACAGAGCCCATGAAGGGCATAAACTTACAGCGCTCTCAACAGAGTATCAAACGTCTGGGCCAAAATATAGCACCAAGACCAAATCCCGCAGGATAACACCATGGCTAGACCAGGAAGGATGCTTAGTCGATTACCTATCGACTGACACAAAAACAAAACTTAATCCGTCGAAACCCTCAGTCTCAAACTCACAACATTATCAAATTAGAGTTACTTACCATTCAAGTTTATATTAGATAACTTATGCATGTACAATTATGCTCGAAACGACTACCATCTTACATTCTTCAGCCAACAAGGCTAGAAATACACCCGTCCAGAAGTTCTAATCCACAAGGGTAGCATTCTTTACTTAACTCATCCCCCACCCTTACATTTACAACCTTACCAATCTCTGCATAATCTTACTTGTTGAACTCGAATTCCATACTCACACTCTTACCATCAAATACTTACAATCTTACATCTTACACAATTTGCCTAAAAACCAAACTGTCCTCCTCGAACTCCTCAAGTGAAACCCTTAGACCTAAGTCCCATCCTCAAACCCTTACTAATTCCTTACACATTATTCTTTCGTTACAATTCATATTACGTAGATTATGCATGTACAATCATGTTGTCTACTCTCACTAATTCACAAATTCCCCCTCACGTTAAGAACCTTAAATCTTCCACATCCTAACATTGCTCACGCCTTCGCTCATTTCTCCATTGTGCCACCTGACTCAATCCAAACTAATTTTTTCAATCTCATCAAATCCAACCTTCACTTGTCAATCTTACGTCCTTCCTTGCCCTACATACAATCACAGTTTCCACGTTATAGCCCACAAAGTACCCCTTTGCCAAACTTACAATCAAACACTTCTACACGTGCCCAACAATCACATACCACTAGTCCACAATGAAGATCACACACTCTACTCATATACATACAATTCATAGCAACTTACTACGTGCCATTAGTCTTCATTAACATACGCACACAATTCACATACATACAACACACTTTTATAGTCAGCATAGTCATACAAAGCATTAAATTATAAACTCCTAGCATGTTACTACACAATCAAAGCATGCTATAATGAAATTACGAGTTCAAGGTCCCCTACCTCATAATCCACGAGAGTTTGATAGAGAGCAAACGACGATGGCGGTGTTGATAGTGGAATAGGCGGCCAAAAACATCGCACTGAGATAGTCATTATTGTCCCGAGAATTTTTAGAAATGTTGAAATTAATCTCGATAAGTTAGAATAATTTCACTCAAGGCAAAAGACTAGGCGCACCAGGGTGACCGAACACAAGGTTGTGCTCTTAGGGATGGCAAAAGTGACCACAAAATAGGAGGTGACTAATTGGAGGTTGCGTACTCACAAACATAAGGGATGCATATGAGGGCTTTAACAGCCAAATTGCCTAATGATGGAATCGTTCACTCATCAAACCCCGCCAAGGCGGTGCCTTTAACATAGACTACACACGATACACAAGTGTGAGCGAAAAAAGGGGACCCTAGGGGAGGATAGGCTATCGGTGGTCAAACGCGGAAGAGGTGTGGTTCGCCAGTGGCGGTTGCCCAAACAAAAGTTGAGGGCACTAAGGGTTGGAGAAAGTGGTCAACAAAGGTGGTGTCATTTCTAAACGCTTACCCACAATCACATCGTCGTACAGACAATCGTGCATCAAGCATGGCTTACGGTGGAAGATATGGTACAACATTGATCGAGCCTTCGATGGTTGAGTCTAATGGCTGACAATATTACTTCCCCTTGGATTAATCAAAATTTGGGAACTCTTTTCCATAAGTTTCTGGGTTGTGAATAATAAAAGTGGGGGTCAAAGCTGGAATCGGGCCGTAATTATTGGCCCTTGGTGTCACTGGGTCGGGGCAAAGCCCACGTTGGTAGGACATACAGCCCAAACCTATGCAACCTCACGCGGGACACCAGGTTGGCCTTAGGCTGGGGTGGGTCACTCGATAGCGGTCAGAGGCATACCCCCGAAATTTAGGGGCATTTGGTGTGTGCAGAAGACGTGCAAAGGAGGCCGAGAGCTGCGACCCTTCATCATTATTGGGTTAAGCTGATCCGCAGTTGTTTGCTAGCCAATGCCGGGCAGCAGAACACCTGGTCAAAGAGACCCAATTTAACTGGGGCGATAGTATACCGAATTGGGGAGCAGACATGTGTTGCCAGGCCACAAGCGGCTAGATGGGGCCAGGGGCCGAACTTGGAGGACGGCGGCAACCCGATGTTGTCCGACGACAGAAAATGAATGCCATGATCTAAAACTTACTTTGATGTAGGTTTTCCAATCAAATTAATCGGAATCGATCGAGGCAAGGAAGGCCAAACCTCGATACCTTGCTATCGTCGGTTCGAGGCAACAATCTGGAGGCCGATCAATGAGCAGCAGCCAGTAGTGAAAACAAACGACAAAATCAACTAAATGGGGGAATTTCTGCCAGAATCAAAATGGGGCGACAGAGATTTCAGGGAAGGCAATGATTTGGGCCGAAGGTGGCCTTGTCATCGTTGGTTTGCAGTAGGCTGAAGGTGGTGGCCGACAGGGAAAGCAATTGATAGAACAAAAATCTACGGACGGGGAAATTTTTTGTCCAGATCGGCATAGGGCAGAGGTGGCTGAGGGAGGCGACCAAGGCGATAGGCTTGCCATCACCGGACTGGGCAAAGGCCAATCGGTGGCGGCAGGCCACTGGTGGTACAACCAGTAGCTGCAACAAACAGACACATAAAATAAATGGGCGGTGGACTATTTACCTCACGGTGGTGAAGTAGGGGCAGGGAGGCTGGGACGGAGGTGGTTGGAGTTCACACTAACTAGGACGGAGTTGTGGCGGTGGTCTGGATGTCATGCAACCGCTGGTGGTGGCGAATTGGGGCAAAACGGCAATTCACAAACCGAAATGGGGAGGAAGGAAAAGAGCGGTGGCGGGTGGCGGGGAGGTCGGGACGGAGGTGTCTAGAGGTAGTCATGGCTGAGGCGAAGCCGTGGCAGTGAGCTGGCGGCCATGTAGGAGGAGACGACAGCAGATTGGGCGGATATTTTCAAAAAATGGTGTTACAGGCCGAAACCGGATAGAGGGATGAAGAGGCGATGGTGGTCGGTGGAGCCAGGCCAGGGAGGCAGTGACAACATCACAGGGCCAAGGTCGACTGGACGGAAGCCGACTTCGGCGCTTGCTCCAGCCAAACAAAGTGAAGGGAGCTCCCCTTCGTTGTTCACGGGTTGGGTGCGTTGAGGCCTGCCCGATCTGACCCTTATTAAATCTTTTATTTTAATTTTTTTTCCTACTCTTTCTTTATTCCTGTTTTTATTCTCCCGCGTCTCGTCTGATTTTCATGCCAAAAAATTTTTGTGATGCGTTGAGGCCCACGACCTATGACTAAACACCACTCCCGACTCTTACAGTCACAAATATTAAAAATGCAGATACGCCGAAGCGTCAAATTTCTTCATCGAAAATACGAGCAGAAAACTATATAATATTACATAGAATTGCATAAAATGACAGAAAAATACATGAAAGTTATAAAAAAATCAGGGATGTTACAGTTTAAGCATGCATGTTTTGCCTTATGAGCCTATATCAAAACATTGGTAATGCGTTTAGAAAATGCATGAACACACACATGTGGGGAATTTACTATGAAATCATGGTTATTTATGATTCGATTATGATGCATGTGGGGACTGATGGGAGCACGTTTCATGTGTTGGAACTCACATAGATCTTGCTCACGGATGTATCATGATTTTATGCATCATGGAATGGACTTCATGAATGTGGTTTTACCGATGTTTAGTCGTGATTGATTAATTATATGCAATGATGTGAGATTGTGTGTTAGACTAATCGATCGTTGACTTAATCAGAACTTGGTTGGCCCGAAAGGACATGATTTTGATTTGAGTTCCTATGTGGAATATGTATATTCCCCGGGTTGAATCAATTTGAATTGTTAATGCGGTTGAAATTTATTTTATTGAGACAGTCAAACCTGGACCTTGAGAATCCAGAGTAGTATGCCTTTGTACACTAGCTACCACGTGTTCTAGGTTTCCTCTGAGGAAATCGGATTCTCCCTGCCGTTGAGATGTCCAAAGTGAATACACTGCTCTAGTTAATGTTGACATAAAAAAAATTTAAAATTCAAATGCAAAGAGTTCGGAGCTTGACTAGCTCTGGATGAGACCAAAATTTCAAAATGGACAAAGTCCAAAAGAAAAAAAAAATTCTAATGCTACACACATAGGAATGCAATAAAAAAAATCAAAATTCGAAGGCCAAGATTTCAGAGCTTGACTAGCTCTGAATGAGACCAAATCTTCAAAATAGACAAAGATAAAAAAAAGGAGGCAAAATCTAATCCTACACGCATGGGAATGGACTAAGGCTTCCAGCAAAAAAAATTATTATTATGTGAGGACCTCATGAGGTCTCCTTACACTCAAAGTTAGCTACAAAATTCAAAATGACTAAGAGAGGATTTATAAGCTTCATGTAGCTACATCAAAATAAAAAAAAATCTGAATTGCAAAGTGTTGTGTGAGACTTCATAAATCTTACACCAAAATAGCTATAAAGCCAAAATGTTAAGTGACACTCGTGGACCCCATGATAAGTTTGGTAAAAAAAATAATGAATGAATAATGATGTGTAAAGAGAGTGATGAAGTGGAAGAGACCAAGTCAAATGCATAATGCCAAGGCTTCTCTCACACTTCCCACTAACTCACACTTCACACTTCCTCCACTAATCAAGCCGGTTCTTACCAACCCTCCCACTAACCCATTTTTTATCTCCACTTCCCACGAACTATCCTTCCAACTCACCCCACTACCTTGATTAACCGTACAACCCCCATCCTATAAATACCCCTTCATTTCCATAAGAAGGGGCTTTTGGCTTTCAAGTCTATGGAACCTCCAAAAAGAAATCCAAAAGTCCATCACACACCAAAAGAAATCCAAATCCTAAAAAGCCTTGACCTTTTGAAAGTTGAAGAAGTTTAAGGAATCGGAAGACAAATAGAAGCAACCAAGAAGGAAGAAAATTTGTGCAAGAGGAGCTCTCATCTTCAAGAAGAATTTTCCTTGTTTTCTTTTTTTTTTTTAACTTGAAAGTTGTGGCCACTTTTCCTATAAATTCTCTTTTCTTATTTTTAATAAATTCCAAGTTGTTTCTTTCATTTTTGCCAACTAATCAAATGGTTTCGAAAATTGATTAATCACCACTACTTACTCTAAAATGTAAAGAGTAGTATTGATTAATCAAGATAAGGTCATCCCACATAAAAAAAAGGTTCTTCTCTATCCCTTGTAAGGAAGGATCTTCCGATCCATTTTCTTGACTTGTGCATATGGAATTACCGAACTGTCCAGAGTGAGCAGATGTGCTCTAGTTATTTCGGACTTCTCGTGTGGATTGTCCAGAGTGAGCAGAGGGTTGACGACTAACCCTACACCCTAGTTTTTTGTATGAAATTTAGACCGTGTCCAGAGCGGGCAATGCCCTAGGTTTTCGGATAGGAAATCGGACTATGTCCAGAGTGGGTGATATGATTGTATCCTGATTTGATTGTATTCCTCTCTATGATAGAGACATTCACCATTTGATGATAATGTATGTGCATGAGATAATATTATGCCCATATTACATAGGTTGTGTAGGGATATTTGAGATTATGTAACACATGTGGATGTGATTTATTATGCATGATCTTGATGTAGTGTGGTATTGACACTTGTCGTGTAGGTGAATGAGCTACGGAATGTATGAAATTTATTTGAATGCATGATATGAATTATGTGTTAGATACACTCTATCATGCAGGTTGATGTGATATGAATACACGATTTGAATTGTGTGATTGAGACTATTATGCAGGTTTATGTGATATGAATACATGATTTGAATGGTGAGAATGAGACACTATTAAGCAGGTTTATGTAATTTGGTCGCATGATCAAAGAGTGTACGAAAGACACTTCTCATGCGGTTTATAGTGATAATATGTTTGATTTGATTAGATGAAGATCATTACTTATGCAAGATGAATGCTAAGTTATGATATGACTATTTATTCCTTGACTTTGATAGGTGTGTCATATGTATGTTAGTTTTTATGTCTATGGATCAATAGGGGTTTAGCAAGGGAATGATAAGAAAAGGGTATACCATGTCAATTATGAATCTGAATTGCATATGGCCATGTCGTGAGGGTTTTCGATTCTTGTTGTTGTATTCAAAACCTTACTTAGTTTTACTCACCCCACTTTATGTGTTTTTATTTTGGGGTTGCATGGTGCGATATGTAGTTTGGCAAGACCCTCTGTTTGAGGAACGGTCAGGGAGAGCATAGGATTAAGTGTGGATGCCCCTAGCTATTGTTATGTTTTTCGATTACTCTGTTATGTTGATAGAACATATTGTATGGTGGTTCTAATTTTCAGACTTGTGTTTATATTATGTTTTAGATCTGTTTGAGACCTTGTTTCAATCCATGTGTGTTGGCTTAGGATTATAAGTATGTGGGTATAAGACTTGTGGATTAATTCTGAATTAAAGCCCTCTTTTGTTCTACTTATTTACTCTTACTCAAAGGTTATGTGGTGCGTAACTCCGCTAGTCAATTGCCCATAGGAGGGGCTAAGTCTTCCGCTATCCTTTAATCTCTTTCAATTCCGTTGTCCCCGCACGCTTAATTGACCTTTGGACCAGGTTCGGCTCGGGTCGGGCAGTGCCGGGGCATGACACAAACTATGTGCCTAGACATGGGGGGGAGGGGGAGGTGAGTGGGATTTGACCACCTATTTTTGAACGTTGAACACGAAAAAAGGGGAAAATATATAAAAAATATTTACCAAAATATTATAAATATAAAAAATTACCAAAATGGTGTAATTTTGTCCTTGTGAAGGATGAAAGGACAAAATCACCTCCATTAACTTTTCAATAGGTTAATTTATACTAATTTTGTCATTTTAAATGACGAAATCATATTGATAATTTTTTTAGATTATATGAACCCCAAAACAATCGCCTGTGAAACCAACATATATAACACATGGATATCCACATAACCAACATCTATAACACATAAATATCCACACATCGAGTGATTATAAAGTCAATGAAATATATAAATAAGATAAAATATTCTCAAAATATTTGGTTTACAAAAAAAGTGTACATTTTATAAATTTGAAAAAAAATATAACAACTCTAATTAACTCTACCCCTACGACCTCAACCCCGACCATGCCCATGACCATAAAGCTACTCTACTAGGTCCTCTGGTACGTAGGGTGTTAATGAGCCGAGCTGAGTTGAGTATTGGGCTTGCTTAGCTTAAACTTGAACTTGAACTGGTGAAGCTTAGCTCAAGCTTAAAGCTCAAACAAGCTCGAAATTTTCAGCTTGAGCTCGGTTTGAATTGAAAATTTAAAGCTTGGTTCGAGCTCAAGCTTGAACTGCAATAAGTGAAACATGAGCCTAGGCTCGAACTAGGCTTGAATAATATATATATATATATATATATATATATATATATATATATATATATATATATATATATATATATATATATATATATATATATAGATCTAAACTATATAAAGTATCACACATACTAAGATTATTTCAATATTAAATATTAATAAATACACTTCAACAAGTATTATGAGTACACTTCGAACATTTGATTATAATCACTCGGAAAGATTAAAACTACAACAAATAAGATTTAGTTACATATGCTAAAAAAATAGCATTATCATTTTTCTCTCTTTATGTGCATGTAATTACTAAAAAAAATACAGAAAATAAAAAGTTACTTAGGTAGCATTACCATCTACTTCTTCATTTTTTTTTGCATGCTTATAATTATAAATCACTCATAAAAGAATTATTCTTCAGCATTAGTATGCCTCTAAAAAATTCCAAGTGCATGCAACAAGAGAAATATTTTGTAAGCTAAGATGGTCCTTGTGTCATGCTTCAACTTTTGAAAGAATATTCTAATTATTCATTTGTAAACTAAGGTTGGTCCCTCTAGTGCCATGCTTCTTTTAGAAGAGTTTTGGGTATAGTAGTGTGATATCACGTTGACCCTCCGTCATATATTAATAGCTTCATTTATTTTTTCAATTGAACTAATTTTAGTTCATCTTGAAAAACCAATTGGAGCTATTAATTTGGGACAAAAGCAGTATATTAGTGTTTGTGTCTTCAATTATTTTTATTTTTAAAAAATATCATACATAGAAATTATACATCTATTTCAATTTAATGAGGACATATATCATAAAGAAAAATTTATATAAGTTTGGGCTCACACACGTCAATGTGAGCCAATATATCACAAGCCATCAGCTCGAGATTTGAGGGTGCATAGGGGCAAAAACCAATATGTGCCCTGAGTTATGTACGTTGTTGGATCAAAATTTGAGGGCGTACAATGTTGGGGCTCACATAGTTGTGAGTGAGCCTTACCTTTTATAAACAGGTCTCATATATAATACATGGTTTTGGCACATATATGTGATTGTATGTCTTTTTATATACTCCCTTTATCCTAGATTAATAACTCTACTTGATTTTTTAAAATGAACTAATCAATTAAAGCTATCAATTTAGGATGGGGAGAGTATGTCATAAGTATATATTTAAATTACTAATTATATTTATATAAAATATACATATATATTATTTATTTTATATATGTATTGTTTATATATAATTTTAAAGTTATATTTGGGTTCGAGCTCAAGCCGAGTAGAGTTGAGTTCGAGTTTTATTCGAGTCGAGCTGAGTTGAGTAGAGGTATGCTCGAACACGGCTCGATCCTATTTAAACTCAAATCAAGTTGGAGCCAAGTTTGATTCAAGTCGAGCTTAGTTTGAGCCGAGCCGAGCTGAGCTGGGCTTGCTCAATGAGCCGTATCGACTCATTAACATCCCTACATATTTGCATAAATAACATATGACTCACCCAAACATGCATCTTAAAATAATGAGATCTAATCCAAACGAGCTGCATGTTATCGTCTAGTATAGTACTCTCGAAATAATTTGTATCTTGATTGGTTGAGGATGGGATGGAACTAGAGCAACTAAAGATGATGAACGTTGACTATCATGTGAAGCTGAAGCTCGTGAAAATAAAGGAGGAGATCCAAGTGCTGCAGATGAAGATATAATATCTATGTATGAAGCATGCCTCGGGGTGTATGGGTTGCCTCGTTAGTAGGATAATATATGTGAATGTTTGGAATAACAATTTGAAGTAGTGGCAAGCTACTAAGGACATCCAAATGGTGCCTAATGATCAATTGACATGATGCTATAAAAAAAGTCATATACAAAATAAATGAGAAATAAAAAAAGTATTATGATATAATTAAGATATATTTATCAAAACTACCTCTGACTCACCCCTAGGCTGATAGGTAATCTCCTCTTAATCATCACGTGGTAAAATATATCTTTATGTAATAGTCAAATACCACCGCATATACAAGTTACAAACTTCACGGATGTTGTTGTAAGGTCCCTGATTTTTCTACGATTTTCTGGGATTTTTCTGTCATTTTTCTGGTCATTTTCGGCAGGAAAATGTGACGTTTCAGCGTATGGGTATTTGTGTCTTTTCCCCGTATTTATACCCGTAGAGTCGGGTGTGGGGCTTAGTCGCGGGCCATGGGCCTCGCTGTGCGCTTACGGTGCGAATTTTGGAGGTTCGACGCGTAACCAGTGGGTTAACGCGCGTTGAACGTACGTTTGGAAAAAGAAAAAGAAAAAAAAATAAAAAAGGAAAATTGGATCGGGATCGGGATCACCCGATCCAGAACCCGGTTGGATGAACAGTGGCCGCCCCCCCCATTTCCGCCTGTTCACTGTACCCGGCCGCCGGTGGGCCAGTGGACCGCCGCACCGGCTCCGCCCTGGCCGTGCGACGGCAGGGGAGCCGCCGTCCCGGCCCCACGGCCGCTCCGCCCCCACTTTTCCGGTGAGCCCCCCTTTTCTGTGATTTGCGATTCCGCCGCCGCCGTGGGCCGGCGAGGGCCGGCCGGCCGCCCACGGCTCCGCCATGGGCCGGCGACGGCGGGAGGCCACTCCCCCCGGCCCCCGGTGGCCCCCGCCCCGCCGTCCCGCTCCCTCTCTCTCGCTGCCTGTTTCCGCCCCCACTGTGTTTCACTCTGTTCCGCCGCCGCCACGGGCCAGCACGGCCCGACCGGCCGGCCACGGCTCCGCCCTGGGCCGGCGACGGCGAGGAGCCCCTCCTCCCGGCCCGGTGGGCCTCGGCACCGCCGCCCCACCCTCTTCCTCCCTCTGTGCACTGTTCCGCCGACGGACTGTTTGGGCAAACAGTGGCCGCCGGCGGTGATCTACGGCCGATTCGGCCTTCCCCCAGCCCCGCCTTGCTCCGGCGAAGGCAGTGGACTATACCTCCGTGCCCAATTCAGCCGCCGCCACCTTGGCCGCTCCGCCCTTACGGGTTTTCTCCGGTCGTCCCCTATTTTTGGCCTGCGTCCGTTTTGGACGTGGTGACTGACATTATCAGTCGGACGCCGGATTTGTTTTGGTGGACCTTAGTTCGGCTCCGCCTAGCCTGGTGATGCCAATGGGCCACCCCTCTGGGTCTTGTTCAGCCTTGCGGCCCGTAGCCGCAGCTAGTCCGCCTTACTGGCATGTGTGCCGTTGACCCCTCTTGCCCATTTTACGCCGTCGGTACCGGACGGCCTCGGGCAAGAATTTGTATGTCTTACCTTGACAGAAGGTGGACGAGTTCACCTGCTCAGGCCTTGGCCAGTGACGGCCTCATAGCCTTTGCTCGACCGTGACCCTTCCCTTTGCCCTATACCGTGCGAGATGCACAGCCGCCCGCACCATGAGTATTGGTTGTGGGTGGCGATCGGCGATGTCGCCGCTTTGATTGGCCACAGCTAAGGGCCTTAGCCCTGTTGGCTTTTGTGGGCCTTGGGTCACCCCCTTTCAGCCCTCTCCCCCGCCCTTTTGGGCCGCGTGCGCATGTGGCCACGCGTGTACTTCTGGGTTTAGGCGCTGCATTTGTGCCGCCTAACCATCGGTTGGCTTTGCCACCGAGTGGAGTTGACCACTAGAGCCGTCCTCCACCACCTCTCCTTTGTTCTCGAGCGTTGCCCCACGCTCTCCGCCCTTATGTGGGCCTTTGTTGACCGGAATCGTTGCCGTGGGGTGCTGTCCACGGCCGATTTCGACGTCTTTGTGGCCGGCTGAGCACGTTTTAGCCACCGGCTGATCTTCAGTGTACACCATCGACTTCGGGTCGCACCGCCACTTATGTTGGCATGAGATTTCTCCCGGCCGCCCTAGTGTGCCGCCGTGGATCGCGGGTTTTACCGCATTGATTTCTGATACCCTGTTTGGCCGTGATAGTTCCGGTGCATCCTAAAACCCTCGGGACAGCAGCTCTCTCAGCCAGGCAACGGTTTTGACCGCCAACTCCGCCGTCGACGCTGCCACCGTCGGGTGCTCGCCATCGAATGTCGTGATTCGAGGTAGGGGAGCTTTGAACTCGTAATTTCATGAAGCATGCTTTGAATGAGTAGCAACATGCTAGGATTGTATGATTCCATGCTTGGATGTTAAGTAACGATCCGATTGCATGATGTGCGTGTAAGCATGATTGTATGGCATGATTGATATGCATGAGATGTATGCATGTTTTATGGATGTGGAGTATGTATGCGCTAGCGATGGCTAGCAAATATGTCAGTATGCTATGTATGGATTATGCATGTGCTAGTGATGGCTAGCATGCATGTTTGGAGTACGTATGTATGCATGTGCTAGCGATGGCTAGAGTGCATGTTTGATGTATGTGTGAATGTATGCATATGCTAGTGATGGCTAGCGTGCATGTTTGACGTGTGGATGCATGTGCTAGTGATGGCTAGCGTGCATGTTTGACGTGTGGATGCATGTGCTAGTGATGGCTAGCATGCATGTTTGTAAGTTATGTATGTATGGCCGTATGTGTATGTTATACGTATGTGTGAGACATACGTATGTATGATGGCATTTTGCCTATGCTTTGGATGTGTGTAAGTGTATGTGGGCAAAGATATGGGCGATGGACAGTAAGAGGTGACAGAAGCTCTTTCTAAATTTGGATGCGGTTGTGTAAGCGTATGACAGAGGATAAGAGTATGACGGGCAAGGATTAGAATGGATCGGTTTGGGCTGGATTGTATGTTGGGCGTTCGTCAGACAGTAAGAGTGTTCATAATTGTACAAGCATAACGTACAGATTATGAAGTGAAAAGTAAGTATAATAAGTGAGATATAAGTAAGAGGGCGACAACTGGGTTGGCTCTAAGGAGCATTATTTGAGGATGTCAGTGTAAGAGGTTTTGGCCATAAGAGGGATGGCGAAGTATGTAAGACTGTAAGGTTGGTTGTACGATGAGTTTTGTCCATGATGTGGACGGGTAAGTGAAGTCTGCTGCCCTGACGAACTTGGGTTTCGAATCGGGCTCAGCTTTAGTTTGATCGATCGAGGACTGTGAGTTGTGTGGCATAATTGTACCGCATAATGTATTTAATTCAAACTTGAATTATAAGCACAGCTAATGATAGCGTTGTGAGTTTGAGACCTGAGGGTTCGACGGATTAAGTTCCGTGTTTGTGCTGGCCGCTGATGAGTTGGCCGAGCGTTTATCATGTCTTGCCATGGTGTTTATCCTGCGGGATGTTGTCTGTGTGCTATGTAGAGCACCGAACGTCTGATGCTCTGCTAAGAGCGACGTCGTTTTGATTTGGTCTGCGTGCTGTATAAGCCCAGACGTTTGATGCTCTGTTGAGAGCGATGTACGTTTTTAACTTTGTTTACATGCTGTATGAAGCCCAGACGTCTGATGCTCTGCTGAGAGCGACGTATGTTTTTGATTTGGTCTGTGTGCTGTGTAAGCCCAGACGTATGATGCTCTGTTGAGAGCGTTGTATGTTTTCGCCCAAGAGTGGCACTGTATGTTTTCTGCCCAAGAGTGGCATTGGCACTATAAGACCCATTATGGTGGGCAATTCTATGGCACTATAAGACCCATTATGGTGGGCGATTCTATGGCACTATAAGACCCATTATGGTGGGCAACTGTATGACCCCTTATGTGTGGGTGTTTATGTTTGCGCGCTCAGGTAAGTAGTATCATGGATCTACTCTTACTGTTTGATCCATGCCCCATGAGCATTGGTGTGCCTTACCTTCGGAAAAGTCCATGGCGTCTAGTCACTCCCGGAGGTTAAGGTGTTGGCCCGGTGGCATTCTTTTCCTTTTCGACGCTGGAGCTTATTAGTTGTAATGAGCTTCAGTGGTCGTTGATATGTGTACGATTATGAGTACGACTGTATGAGTGTGAGTACGTTGTATGTGTATGAGCGGGATTTGTAAGTGTATGAGTATGAGCAAGACTGTAAGTGTATGAGTATGAGTAAGACTGTAAGCGTATGAGTATGAGTAAGACTGTAAGCGTATGAGTATGAGTAAGACTGTAAGCGTATGAGTATGAGCACGACCGTAAGAGTATGAGTACGATTGTGAGAATATGGTTACGAGTAAGACGGTAAGTATGATTTTGTGCGGACCGTACGAGTGAGGTCGTACGAGTCCGATTGTGCAGTAAGGTCGTACATGTATGGGTAAGCTATATGAGTGAGCATACGATTGTACGAGTAAGATCGTACAAGTATGCGTATGTTGTATGAGTATGCGTACGGTGGTACAAGTAAGTTGTATGACCCTGGATAAGGGTGTTTGTGTAAGTTGATTGGACAGTATGATATTGGCACGATGGTGCCTTCGATATGTTTGTGGCACGATGGTGCCTTTGGTATGATCGTATGTGTACGTGCACGATTTGATTATGTTATGTTGACTGCTTCATGTTTGAGTTGCATGACGCATGGATTTATGAACTTATGGAGTTCACCGTTTGGGATTTCCCCTACTGGGTATTTTCCTACTGAGTATGAAAATACTCACCCTACTATTTTTAGCCCCGTTGCACGGGAGGTTTTGCAGGTTATGCGGAGAGCTCCTGGAGATGGACGCTCGTTTCAGCGGTGGATTGATTCCCGTTGACTCAGGTATCAGCTTGACTCTCTGCGAGTTCATTTGTGCCACGATCTCCTGTATTGAGTGAGATGAGACTTCAAGATGTTTATTCTGGACTTTCGATTGGATTACTGTGGACTGTTATGGGACTTGTACTCAGGGATGTCTGGGAGAGTGATTTGTATTTAAAAGTCTATGATCATAGCAGAATTTATTTGTACGTGTGTTTTCGAGTAGCGCCTAGGGATATTTGATTTGTGATGCGATGTTTAACCGTATGATGTTTTAAATCATAAACAGGTTTTGATTTTATCGTTTTGACTCCGATTTATAGAAAGAAAAAAAAAATTCTATGAGTTTTGAGAAAAAGGGATGAAAAATCTCGGGCGTTACAGTTGTAGCAATCTTACCTCGGATAATAGTAGCCCTCTTGTTATCCCATTAAGCGATATAGGCTGCATGATGTGCAACTCAATCAATATGGCCTTGTCAAGTGATATGATGGTCAACATGACCTGGTCGGTTGAACTGCTGACCTGGGTCGGACCAGTTGAATCTTCTTTGTTAGGTCTTAAAGAATTTTTTTATGTTTCAAGCAGGATTCAAACTTGCTCCGTGTTAAAGCGTATTGGTAAAGCATAACCCCTTGGCTACAACAATATTTGTTATATACATTTTACACAACTATTTTATTTATTGCTTATCTACTTTATAATGCTCATGATAAAGTTTTTGTGCATCATATAAATGGTCTTACATACTCTTCCTACTGAGTTACAAGAATTTTGTGTAAATTTAATGTGTAACTTTATTTTTAATCAAATGTATGGGAAAACTAGGTCAACCCGAGTTGACCAGCAATTGAACCCAATTATCCCAGTATGACGACCATTTCAAGTCAATGGCTGGGCTGGTTTTCAAAACATTGGTTTTGGTATGATTTGATTTTATATGATTTGTTCTTATATATTTTGTTCTACTATGCGATAGAGCAAGATGTCTAATTCCATTGATTTGTTAGCTTCCGTTTAGCTCTATTGATTTTTGTCTGACTCCGATTATATATTTGGATATATGTATTTTAATGTATATAATTTTGTATTGCTTGATACATATAATAGCCGATAGGCGAGAACTACATTTGGATCCGATTGTATTAGAATAATATATTATATATTTTCTAATACATACGTAGACAACTAACAACACAACAACATTGACCCAATCTAAATTAGTTATAGAACTATATTTATTTTAGCCTACGTGCAATAGAACACTTAAGTTCTATAGTGTGTTGAGAAATATTATAGGTCTCGTACATAGATGCTACCACTCCTGGTTTATTTTAAAAATTTATTACTCTGATTTTGTGTTTCGAACCCCGGTTCAAGTCTCGGGGTGTTACACCATCACAATTTAGATCCTATCTTAAGTTAAATCAAATTACAAGTTAGTCCTATTGTAATTTAGACCCATCAAAATATAAACTTATATCAACATTTACCTGTTATAATTTCAATATAAATAGTTATACAATGATATATGGTGTATTTACATTTCAATAGAAATGGTATTAGGTTATTTGGCAGAACATATTACAATTGATGGTAAGGAAGGCTCTTTCAAGAGCAAAATATATTTTTTCTTACAAAAAATCACAAAAAGAACATTGCTTTACCCGAATAATTTATTTGTCCTTGACTTTCCTTTAATCAAATCTAAATTTTTTTAATATAACATTATGCTAGTTATATTCAGGTTTAAAGTCTATACAATGACTTTGGTATTGAATATTAGGTCCGGGGGCCACAAAATCAAGATTTCTATATTATTTTTGTATGTTTTGCAATAATTGTACTCCGTCCCATATTAATAGTGTTATTTAAAAAAATTAATTTTTTATTAGATAGTAAAATTCGCAATTAAGAAAATAGAAATTAAACTTATAACAATTTTCTAGGTGTTCAATCATTTCAATTGATCTAAATGATGCTATTAATATAAGATAAATGATATTTTTAAATAAAACTATTAATATAAGATAAATAAAGTATATATTAAAAAATTAAAATAATTTAATTTTAATTTATATATATTTTTAATCTAGACACTTAATTTTGGACGGAGAAAGTAGCCCACCCATAGATTTTTTTTTAATGATTCCCACCCTTAGAATTGTCAACCAGTTTTTATGAACCAATTTGCTGAGGGCCCTGAAAAAACAAACGATCCTGACAACTTGATCTTATCCTGTCCTCTCATGTTGACAACGCACTCATAGTCCATCAAGGGCTTTTTAGTAAATTTCTCCGAGGCCAATTTGGTAATACATTCCGGAAGATGTTCGAGGTAGTCGGCAAATATGTGCGACGCGCTCGCACCCGTGAAAGGGAAAGCGGAAGGCGTGAGTCGCGTGCGACTGCGCGTGCGGAAGCCTTTAAAAAAGCGTTTCGGGAGAAAAGAAATATTCCTACTTACAACACACGAAGTCAACGGCCAGATATCGCCGCTGGGACGCGAGGATCGATCCTGACCGTCGAATGGACATCTCGAGGTCGTCGGCGGTCCCTCCCTCCTTGCTTTACGAGCACGAAATGAGGACCCGAATGCCCCGCGACCGACTTTCCTTTAACGCCGTCTGGTCGGCCTTTATCAACGCCGTCAGCCCCCCCAGTTTGGCTCGTTGCCCATTTTCGCAGAGCTAGGGTTTGTGGCTTCCCCGCGCCCGGAGTTTATCTGCTGAAAATGAGAACCCAATTTTCTGCTTGATCTATAGGTATTCTGTTATTTATTATGTATTTTGTCTTAATTGTATTTTATGATGTTTTTAAAGGTTGTTCTTTTTGATTCGTTTGTTGGTTTTGCTGTCAGGTTTTATCTAAATTCGGTCAACGATGTTGATTTCATTTTAGTTTCTTTTTCCTCTTCATGATCAGGCGTGTGAATTATTTTTGTTGTCGTGTTCTATACAAAGCTGGATCAGTTTTGAGATTTGTTGTTTTTTTTGTGTTTGTTTTCCTTAGTGATGTATATTTTGGGCCTGATCTGGCAGGATATGAACTCCTTATTTTCTATGCCTGGTTTGGATGTCATCATCTGTGATCTGAACAGGTTTTTGACCTATAAAGATTGTATTTTTAAACAAATGTTTGAATATCAAGATGCTATAAAGCTGCTTGACTAGTGTTATAGGACCATAATGGCTTTTTTTTGTCGGTTTTCGTGCACAGTTTTTTTGAATTACTTTTATGAAATTTGTTGCCATTTCATGGATTTTTTACAAGTTTTGACTTAAGTTATTTCATTTGTTATGTACATCTTTTCGGTTGTAATTTTGATAGGAGCAAAATAGTGAAACTTTGCATCTATGTGTAACTATTTTTCTCTTATGTTTCCACCTAAAGCTTACTCTATTCTGCTTCAACGAGCTATATTTTCAGATTTATGATTGCTCGTATTTCTGTGTGATGTTGGCAAATTTGATGCTTATTGTGTGAAGACACTTTTTTTTAAACCACCTTATCGGGTAAATATACATTCCTGTGAAGACACGTTTGACAAATTCTTTGAAAAAGTTAGAGGGGAATGATCTTGGGAAAATATCTGAAATATTTCTGTATCTCTGAAAGAAATACAGTTTTGGATTCAGTATTTGAATTATCATGGGATTTTTTTAAAGTATGGTGCATGTGCGCTTGACTATGCTATCTCTTACAAAAGAGTTGGCACAAAATACGCTAGAATGGAGGCGTCAGATCCATGTCGCCGACCCCAAATTGTTGTGAAAAGGAGCTAGTTGATTATGATTATTGTGCATGTGCTTGAATTATGAAATATTGCCCGTAACCGCATTACTTAACTTTTTTGTCGGTGGTGTCATAATGATGTTGATGGTATCATTTTGTTTGAGGGTGGCTAGAAAATTATATTGCATGTGTACGAAAAGTTACCTCACATGTTCACATATGAATCAACATGGCCGTTTTGAAGTGTTTATTAGAGAATGGTTACTGCACATTTTTTAATAAATATTGCTTATTTGTAATTATCTCCTTGAATTGCAGTGCAGCTAAAGATCTTCTCTGTGCATATTATCTATACTGCAATGAAGTTTTTTGAGTGCAAAATGGAAAATAGATGCACATTACTGTAAATACGTGGACTTAGTGGATTTCATCGGAA
This sequence comes from Saururus chinensis, assembly GCA_035235625.1. Taxonomy (NCBI): domain Eukaryota; kingdom Viridiplantae; phylum Streptophyta; class Magnoliopsida; order Piperales; family Saururaceae; genus Saururus; species Saururus chinensis. The sequence goes on from CP141146.1 coordinate 1,411,361, forward strand.
CTTTTATCCCCTTGACAGGCATTGGTAGTGTAGATAAAAATGGATGTCAAGAATGCAAAGGTATTGGATGATGGGGGAACGGTTTATGTTGATTTGAAGCGAAAGAGAGCAGCACAATGTGCTGCATCATTTGTCAGCATTGCTGGTAACAAATTGACCGCACGAAAAAAATCTTGTATAGCTGATGAAGATGGATGTTGCAAACGCTTGAAGTTAAATAAATTTTCCATGTTATCTGTGCAAAAAAAGTATTTGAATTTTATGAATAGTGGATTGCCACAACGTTTAATGGTGTATGAAAGTGGCATTTGGAGCGACATTCCAGAGAAACTAAAGGCTTTGGCCAGAGAATCTTTTGAGGCAAAGAAGGCTATGACTGACGTGGTATTTCAGGGCCACTCTTTGATATTTGATTTTCTAAGGATGGTTCAAATTGATTTGACTTCTGGTTTACAATTGCCATTGGCTTGGATTGATGAATCTGATGTTTGTTTCTTTCCAGAGTTAGATGCAAATGCTTCCTCTTGTGGAGGAAAGGAACCTGCTGAGACAAAAGAGGGAAATGGGACTCGTGAAATAAAAGTGCATCTAGAAATCAATATAAGTGGCCACAATAACAAGAAATTGGGAAACAAAGAAAGTGGCCCTATTTCTCATTTTATACAGCTTGAAACTGAATCTGGGGATGCCATTAATGATAATCAACATGGTACTAGAGTCAATAAGAAGCTCCTATACAAAGAGAATGAACGCTGTTCAAAATCTGGGATTGAAGCTTCTGACTGTGAGCTTGATAAAGTGGTTAGCGGTGGTAGAGACTATGTATTAGTCCAGAGGCTGTTTCTTTCTGGTTTTGGCCCATATGTGGATGTGAACGATATGATTGGAGTATACAGATTACCCCTGGAAAATATCCTTGTGAAAGATAGGTTTAAACTTTTCCACAAGCAGGTTGCATGTATTGAAAAATGTCGTGGTAAGGCTAATGTTCGATATGGATGGCTTGCTTGTTCTATGAAAGTTGCAAAGGATATCTTGACTCGTGGCATTGGGGAGAGTGATATGGCAAAGTTTAAGGAGCCTATGTATGGTGGTGGAATCCATCTCAGGCCCTCAAATTGCTCTCATCTCAGGTGGGTTATTTTTGGGTTGATTTTGAATTTGAACATGAGCATTTCTGTGGTGTGTTTACTGTGTCTATGTCAAAGGTTTGAGAACGAAAAATATTGTTCCACTTTGATTTTGCTTCCGTTTTATAATTTTATAAACAATTTGTTGATAAGTACTTTGTTATCAGTAAAAAGATTGTGATATGTTAAATGCTAAACATTTGGCTTCCTTTTTGTACAGTGCACGCAATTTTGATGTTGACGAAAATGGATTACAACATATGGTTTTATGTCGGGTTATAATGGGAAACATGGAAGTAGTATCTTCAGGTTCTGAACAATTTCAGCCCAGCAGTGAAAACTTTGATAGTGGTGTGGATAGCCTTTGGGTGCCAAAGCTGTATATAATATGGGATAAGAATGTGAATACGCATATATTTCCAGAATATGTTGTGAGTTTTAAGATGTCTCCCGGTAGCAAAGGTGGTTTTCTTGCCAATAATTTGGTTGAATTGGCTTATTAGTCTACTTTCTTATTTTCTTGGCTTTTTATGTGTACCAGAACTGTTGTTTGGTAATGGTAGCAAATCTGGTATGTCAGTGGTTACTAATCCTACTGTACGATTGCAACGGACACACTCTCATCTTGATTCCGTAAGTTTTAGTACCTTAATTATTTATTGAGGAAACACATATGTTATATATTTTACCTAATTCTTACAAATCTTCTCTTTTTACGGTGATGGTTTACTGAGTTGGTTGGTTGGATATGTGTACTTCTATACATGGTGCTGAATCATCAAAATTAAGTCTTCTGGTCTTACTATAAATGATATCCTCTACATTTGTGGAGGGTTGTCTGTCTTGTGTAGAAATTTCCCTTATATACATTTTTTTTTAAGGTGGGAAGTTGTCAACAGTATTCATCTCCCGCTAAGCGAAATGTGGAGAAAGCAGTTGGCCATGGTTCGATGAAAAATTCTCAGCGGCCTACATCACCATGGATGCCTTTCCCAATATTGTTTGCTGCGATTTCTGACAAAGTACCTCGTGAACATATGGACTTGATAGATCAAGGGTATAGTGAGTACCAGGTGGGTTGGATATGTGTACTTCTATATGATAGTTGTTTCTGTTGTATTGAGGATATACTAATTGACTAGTTATGTTAACAGAGGAAGAAGATAAGTCGGATTGACCTAATTAAACGCTTACGAGTTATACTTGGTGATAAGCTTTTGAAATCAACCATCATGAGTCTGCAGTACAAGGTAGGTCTGCTTTAGTAGTATTTTACTTTACTTGCTTTTGTGTGTATATTGCAAGTTTCCTTGTTGTCACTTGTATATTTGATTTAGCTGGTTTATGCTGTTGTTGGCTGCGAATTTTCTGAAAAATAGCTTTATGGGATGTTTGTTCATTAATATTTGCTGATTGGCAATGCCATTTTTAGTTTGTTTTCTATTTATTTATTTATTTATTTTCAGTGTACTCTTTGTGTAAGCCAATCAATACAGTAGTTCTATTGCAATTCTTGAGCATGCAAGAGGAGGGGGGAGGGAACCGCTGTTCTGTTTGTAGCGGGCTTGCCCCTCGAAAGACATGCCTTGGCAGTGCTAATGGCCCCTTTTCCCTGCCCCTGTAAGCATATAGCAAAAATTTTAAATAGGATGTGGTCTCGGGAAAAATTAAATATATTTTTGGCGGTGAAAATAATTATATTTGGAGTACATAGTGGTGTTGGCTATGGTGGTAGCTAAATTGCATCAATCAATCCTTAGACTACAAACTCTTGACAATTTCATTGGCTATGGTTGGTGTAGCTGTACTAAATTGCATCAATAGCTCCTTAGACTACGCACTCTTAACAACCTCAAATTTTTAATAAACATGTGAACATTGTGGTTTATACGCTTATAGATGATGATTCGGCTCTATTTTAATTTTGTAGGCTCCTCCTGTTACAAAGCGTGAACTAATTGCGAAAGCTAAGAAGTGGGCGTGCCAGAGGACTTGATGAGGGCCTATGGTTTTGTGAGAAGCTATGTGAACTGTTGGGAGGCTACTGACATTGCACGACTTCACTTCACTGCCCTTCTCTGGAAATGCGTCGACTTTAAAAAGAATTCTATGTTAATTGAAGATATTAGTGGTATAGGAAATACTAAGGAGATAATATTTTGTTTCTTGTTGGAGTTAGATGGATTTTAAGTAGTCAATTGCTATTATTTCTGAATTTCGGTTGCTTTGGTTTTCTGAATGCATCCAGCTCAGGGTATATAAATATGGATCATGTTGTTGATAAAATTTTAGTGGTTTATAATTGTTTTCCATCTGAGCTTTGCACTCTGATATTAGCTTTTAATAAAAAGATGTGGGCTGCCGCTGGGATGCAACATTTTAAAGTAAGTCCCAGTAGCTGAAATTTCTGCTTAGCATATGGCGGCCGCTGGGATTCAATCTCTTAAAATCAGCTGTAACTTAAATTTATGCGGGGTACAGTTACCTTTTCAGTAATAGCATAATCCGTTTGGATATTTGAATTATAGCCATCGGACCTCAAAATGCTTGGAAAAGGTTCATAATCATGATTATTTCAAATTGTTTGGAAAAGTTGTTAATTATGATTTGAATTGAAATTATGATATTGTGTACTTCATATTACACAGTTGCCAAAATAGAGGCAATGTGAAAAAAAAAAATAGTGTTGGCTGCTCTGGATCTGCCCGTCAGAAAGGTTTTTATAATTTATTGCGTTGAAAAATGCTTCTTTGAAAGCATGAATCATTGGAGAAATTTGCAATTGAGCAGGCGATAATCTCCGTCCCAGCCTTTGCGTCTGGTTGATCTTGCTGACTTACAAGTCTCATGACGAGGAAGTCCTTAATCTTATTGAAACTCCTATTGAGACTCCGGTTTACATTTAGTGTTTCGATTTTGGTTAGTGGATGCATCAAGGAGTCTTATGATTATGTTAATAAGTATCATAAGTTATATATAAAGCTTGTATAAATAAGTATAATGATTTATAAAATCAATGATAAAATAATTTTGGTACCCAATAATATTATATACTATTGTATTATATATTTTTAAGCTGAAAATAGAGTATTATATTTCATATATAAAATATATGTAAATAAGTATCATAATTTATATAAATTTTTTTTATAAATACTTCAATAGGGTATTACACTTGATATATAAAATTTGTGTAAATGATTATCATAATTTATACTCAAAATTTATACAAATAAGCATAATAATTTATAAAATCAACGATTGAGTAATTTCGGTATCTGATGATACCATACACATGCTTACCCAATAAACAAAAAATGGTAATAGTAGCTGACGTTCTTATAAATAAGAAATGTCATAGTTATCATGTACTAGACAAATTAGCGTATAACTTATTCCAGAAGTCTCCTTTAGTCTCTTATTTGTAGTATTTCACTTTTCTCGACCTAAGAGGAATAACTTGCCTTTTTTAATACAAAAAACTTCATCCTTTTGGATAGAAAACCCCACTATTTTAGATAAAAAAATAATTTATTCAAATTCTCAATATGACTAATTTAGAAAATTATATAATACCACATCTAATCATTATTAAGCATGATTTATCAAATAATTTTCATGATATATGTGACATAAGTCATACGTGAATAATCCTAAATGCATGTATGTATAGACATTCATACAAATAAATCATTCTATCATGCATAAGATATGGTTCATGTGGGTATTTCATGGTCATGTAAACATAAGCACATGTAAATATAAGTAGTTATATTTATAACTAATCTAGAATACATAAAACATAGTTCAAACATAAATAACATTGTATGTGTGTAAACATTCATACTTTAGCATGATAATATTTTATTAGTAACATGTCAGAGATATGGTAAAATCATCAAAATTTAATTTAAAAATAGGCATAAAAGTCAATTTTCACTTGGGCTTGGCCACAAGGGCGATCGATCGGGTCCTAAGAAGTGGCAAATAATTGTTTTAGAGACCGACCAATCTTCATTATCCCGAAGACAGTTCATTTATAGATCAATTAGCCTTTAAGGGCGATCAACGGTCGTGCCCAAAAACACAAAAAAACAACTTCTTCTTTGACAAAACAAGTCCAATTTTCTATCAAAACTTCATAAAACTTCAAATATACATAATCTAGGCTTTATATATGATAGATCTAACATAACTCATGCATATTTATCTCAAGACATCATCAAAACACATATTTAAAAAGATTTAAACTCACACACTCAACATGCCTTAAGAACATAATTTAGCTCATAATCTATGATGTTAATGTAAAAAAGAACTTTATTAAACAAAAAATCTTTACCTTAAATAAGTAGGTAGTTCCTTTAATCTCTTTCTAAATACAAAAAATTCATAACTAATAAATTATGTTATATTAGCCATAAGTAAAAATTACACATTTTTATCAAATAGAGGCTCAAAACCACTAATAAAAAAACAAATCTAAGCATTTCCTTGTGCCCAAACATGAAACACAAAAGTAAAAATAAAAAATAAAGATCTAAGGCTCTAAATCATAGGTAAAAGTTATAGCTTTAAAGAGTAGAAGGTATGAAATCAAATAGAAGATAGAAGAACATGAGATTCAAGTAAAAATATAAGAAATTTTGAAATAAACTTGCTTAACTAACCTTGGATGAAGCTAAAACGCACACATTTCTTTCTAGTAAAGAGGGTAGAGCACAATAAACCCTAAAATCCTAACCACCCCTAAATGAATAAATAGGCCAATTTGGTTGTTTATACATGTAGATAGGTAAGTAGGCTTGCATGGGCCCAACAAAAAAATAAATGAAGCCCACCTCTAAAAATAGGATAAAATAAATGTAATAAGGCCATAGCCCATCTAAGATTTAAAATAGAGGTTGACAGCCCATGAAGTTGGTGTGACAACGATGATGGCTGTGGGTCCTAGAGTAGGGTATGCTTCCTTAATACAAAAAATGTAAAAATTGTAACACTTAGTGTGGTAACTTTATCTCATCAGATTTTACGCCATCTAGTATGCCATTAAGTGTCTGTCTGGGGCTCTCAGGTGATTTGGGGAGAATGCGCAGGACTACCAATTTTGGGTGGTGTCTTAGGTTTGTTGCCGGCCACCGGCCTCCGTGCCGATCTGGCCAGCCGTCTCTCCTCTGCTCCCTCCTATCTCTATTCAACTCTTTTTTCCCCCTTTCCCAGTCTCCCATCCCTAACTCCCCTCTCCGCATCCAAATTTCTCTACCCATTCTCCTTGCATGTCTTCTCTTCTCATGTCATTTGGCCCACATTAAAGTCCACATTGCCTTATATAGTTATCGAATTGGATAATTCTAGAGGTGCTTAAATACATAACGTATTTATCCCAGACAATTAATTGGTGGGTTGGTTGCACACATCCGACCTGAAAGAGCCGCAGTATGTCGTTAGACTACCAACTACCGGCTTGTGAGGACAATAATAAGAGGGGAAACCATACACATGATGGCAGTACCAATATATTGGTTGATAAGGAACCAGCAGTTGGTTTTAAGTGCGATATATATGGGATTCAGTGGCAGGTACAATGCTACATCTTGCATTCACCATTTCCTTTTTTTCGAACCATTCATTAAAGGAAGTTGTTTGGCCTCTTGGACTTGGGGCAACAGTGAGTTCAGCAATTTATATCACCACATGCACGGTCCAGCTACCTGCTGGCTGTACTTGAGTGCCTTTTACATATTGAATTTTGTTACAGCATTTAGGATTTGTGTGGGGAAAAGGTTTATAAGCTTGGGCTTATGCATATGAGTTTGAGCTCATATATTATGGGCCATCGGATCTTGACTAGGCGGCACAACCCAGTCGCTGAACCCGGGCTCATACAAATGCGTCTCTTTGTATGGGGAATGCTATGTTAAAAAAATGCAAAGCATGAGTACTGTACAATGATATATAAAAGGGCACTCCACAACATGCAAGAGCAATGGCATGAATTGCTCAACTTGAACTCAAACTACTTAAACACATATTGAGCTTGGCTCGAAGTTTAAACAAGCTCCAAATTTTTAGCTCGAGCTCGACTAAAATTGGACGTTCAAAGCTCCTTTCAAGCACGAGCTTGAATTGCAATAAGTGAATTACAATCCTATGCTTGAATTAGGCTCAAATTAGAATAAAAAGTAAAATATAGTTAAATCTAAAGTATATAAAGTATCACACATAGTAAGATATTTTATGTATTAAATAATAATAAATATACTTTAATAAGTATTATGACTGTGCCTTAAACAATTGACTATAGTCACTAGGAAACTAGAAAAGAAGAATATGTCCAATGAGTTTTAGCTATAAATACTCCAAAAATGTAGCATTACCATTTGTCTCTCTTTATGTACATATAATCACTAAAAAAATGCATAAAGTAGAAACCCACAAAGGTAGCGTTACCATATACTTTTTTGTATATTTTTTTCATTACATATTTATAAACCACTCATAAAAGAATCATTCTCTCATCTTAGTATGTCTCCAAGAAATTTTAAGTATATGTAAAAAGATAAATAATATGTAAGTTGAGGCTAGTCCCCCAGTGTCATGCTTCAACTTTTGTAAAAATATTCTAATTATTCTTTTGTAAACTAAGGATAGTCCCCCTAGTGTCATAGTTCTTTTAGAAGAGTTTTTGCGTATTTTAGTATAATATCACATTGACTGTATGCTCTATATTAATAACTCTATTTTATTTTTTAATTAAATTAATTTTAAATCATCTTGAAAAACCAAGTGGATCTATTAATTTGGGGCATAAGGAGCATATTGGTGTTTGTATCTCTAAAATTTCTATTTCTAAAAAGTATATATCATACATAGAAATTATATATCTATTACAATTTAATAATGACATATATCATGAAAAAAATTTATGTGTTTGACCTCACGCACGTCAGCATGAGCCCAAGTATCATGGGCTATCAGATCAAGATCTGAGGGTGAAAGGGGGCAAAAATTAATTTGCACTGTGAGTTATCTGTGTCGTTAGATTGAAATATGAGGGCATGAAATTCTTGGTCTCACATAATCGTATGTGAACCTAGGCTCATATAAATGGGTATCATATAATCATATGACACATGACATTAGTACATATATGTGATTACACACGCACACACCTACACACGTATAAATTAATAATTATATCTATATAATATGTACATATATATGGTATGATTTATTTTATATATGTGTTATTTATATATTATTATAAAATTATATTTAGGCTCGAGTTCATGCTTGAGTTCGAGCCAAGTTGAATTGAATTTGAGTTTCATTGCAAGCCGAGCCCAATCAGGCAATAGTATACTCAAACTCAACTAGAGCCTATTCGAGCTTAAATTAAGTTCAAGTTGAGCCTCATTCGAGCCAAGCCAAGCTGAGCATACTCAATAAACTAGCTCGATTTTACCCTACTCATATTTCAAGGTTTGGCATCAAAACTATCTAGGCTGGCTTGTCATGTACATACAAAAGTTCGATGGATCCACTCAGTTAGGATTTCGTGCCTGAGAGCAAAGCAGCAAATTGAACTTTTGGTATACCCAAATTTGACCTCTTATTATGCTGTGTAGAGACGGTGACAAATTCTGTTACACAAGTTACACTGTAATTTTAAACAAAAAAGCAAAAAGCATTAGCATGTAATAAATATATTATTCAGGAAGAGAACAAGGTGCTCAAAAGCCGAAACCACCTTATGTGCAAGATGCATGCATGCTTCATGAACATGGTGGGGCAATACGAACTCTGGGGTCAAGGCCAGAACGAAGGTACAAGGTGCCCCCTACGAAGAAAAAAGAGGCAGTGGAAAGCCTAGTAAAGATAAAGTACACTACAACATAAAATTAGGTACAAACACAATACTTTCACTGTTTAGTAATAAGTGTCTGATTGAGAAAATAAAAGTGAACCAATTTAGACACTTACACATGAGTCATTTTGTTTTCTAATCTAGACTCTTATTATAAAATAAAAAATACATTTTTTAAAAAAAATTATGATATTTTATTTTTTAAGGGATAAGGGGTGGAGCCACATATATACATTATTAGGGGGGCAATTGCCCCCTCTAATATTTTGTAAATCTTACACATATGAGTATAGTATAATAACATGCCCCTTAAAACAAAACATTTTGCCCCTCTCTTTTTTAACTTTACACTTTTTATTATCTTTTATTCATGCTTACCACTCCTCACCCGCCTCTCCTATGTAAAGGACTAGCTTACTAACATTTCTACAACACTTACATTTGTGGGGCCTATATTTCGAGATAAAGGCGTTGATGAGTTTACATGGCATATCCCGTGTATATAGGTTTTTAGTCAATTTTCTTTTCTTCTTCCCATACTACACACTAATTTAATATTATAAAACACTATACTTAAAACGAAACACTTATTTCTTTGAGAAAAATATCATTTAAGAAAAAAATAATAAATTCTAATAAAAATAATGATTAGATAATGATGAAGAAGAAAGGAGATAGTGTGGCCTGTAAAGCGCGGAAGAGGGGGTCCAGTAGCATTCAGAGACCAGTAGCATTCCAGTTCAGCACGGTTATCAGAGAAAGGATAACCCGCAGTCCCCGCCTTGAATGCCGGGCAGGGCCGCAGTGGGCCTCAACCCCAATCCCCATCTCTCCTTTTGTCCTCTTTGGTGTGGGTGCGTCAGTGAGACGTGAAAGGACGGCGGCCCATGGTCTTAGCACACTGCCCGGAGAGCCCATTTGGGTCCCACGCCCACTCTCTCCTCTCCTCCGTCGAGTCAATCATAAAGCAATGGAGTACCATATCATTTTTTCCCCCGATTCTGTCGCCGTGTGTGTGACCCTCCTCACTTCCCCCCTTCTTCTTCCCCTTTGGTTCTTCCAACAAAGCACTAAATTGGGGGTGTGCAGACACATCCCATCAACCTGACGCTTGAGAATAATAATTGGTGTTTGTTTTTGGCACCACCAACCAAGCTATGTATAAGCAGTTAGACTATATATGCTCTGATGGCTGTGGATGTGTTTTATGTCACTTAGTAAATGGTGTTACTCTTTCTTTGAGGATGCCTAGCTTCCACTACAGTTGGAGCCTCTAGCCTCTAGCCTCTAGCCCGCCTATAATTGCAGCATATGTTAGATTTTTTCTTTTTTTTTTATGTAAATATTTGTTCAGAGCCCTAATGTGATTTAATCAGCTTAAACAAGCCTACATTGCTTATTGTTATAATCTTTTAATCTTATGTTCATAGTTATATTTTAAAAAATAATATTTTTTATTAATAAGAAAAATAAACTTATGATACTCCTTTTTAAGTATCTAATTATTTAATTTGAACAAAATATAGCTATTATATACAACAATTTTTTTTTACTATTAATTTAAGATAAAAAGAGTATTATTTGTTGTGAAGTAACCCTTCTTTCCTAAATGAGTATCCATCAAGTTTAACATGTGGACATAATTTAACTAAGGAAAGAACAATCGTGCTTGAAGCACAAGCTACTTGCCTTAAATTTAGCACGTGGACATAATTAATTAGGAAAAATTTTGTATGAGTTAGGGCTTACGTGCTTCAATGTGAGCATGTGCAGTATATGCCCTCAAATTGAGATCCAATAGCGAAATATATTTTAAAATTTTAAGCATCCATCAAGTTTAACATGTGGACATAATTTACAATTTTGAGCATTCATCAAGTTTAACATGTGGACATAATTTAACTAAGGAGAGAACAAGCGTGCTTGAATCACAAATAACAGAAGCTCTGCTTACCTAAAATTTAGCAAATGGACATAATTAATTAGGAAAAAGTTTGTATGAGTTAGGGCTTACATGCTTCAATGTGAGCATGTGCTATATATGCCCTTAAATTGAGATCCGATAGCGCAATATATTTTAAAATTTTAAGCACCCATCAAGTCTAACATGTGGACAAAATTTACAATTTTGAGCATCCATCAAGTTTAACATGTGGACATAATTTAACTAAGGAGAGAACAAGCGTGCTTGAATCACAAATGATAGAAGCTACTTGCCTTAAATTTAGCACGTGAACATAATTAATTAGGAAAAAGTTTGTATAAGCTAGGGCTTACGTGCTTCAATGTGAGCATGTGCAATATAAGCCCTCAAATTGAGATCCGATAGCGCAATATATAAGACAAAAACCATTCCACCCCTCAGTTATGTGCATCTTTAGATCAAATTCTGTGCATGAAGTCCAGGCTCATACAGTAGCATGTGAACCTAATCTTATATAAATGAGGCTCAATTAACTAAGAAAAAGATAAATATGCTAAATTATTATTAAATATATTTTATATCTCAACAGAAGCTACTTGGCGGTAAAATGTTACTTTAGTATTCACATGATTAGTGAGTAACATACGAGTACCAATAATATTGAGACTGTACTGTAAGCCCTCTATTACATCTATAGCATATTATTTTGCTGTATACATCTAACTTGTTGTGGTTACAAGGAGGCAAGGGCACAGCTAGCTAGTGTACCTATCCTAATTATACCTAACATCGAGTCGTGTATACATGCCCTTTGTTTTTTGTTGCTACTGTGAAATATTCCTCTGTGTCTCGCACTGGGGACCGAAAGAAGCGAGACGAAGAATGGGAATAAACTGCGTTTTGGCCCCGCGCAATCTTCGCACATGGTCGAGGCCCATTTGATTGAAATGTGTGAGTGGGCTGGAACGACCAGATTCTGTTCCACTGCACCTGTACCATTAAACTGGATGAGGTACGTACAATTGGAAGTGGATGGCAGGCCGGGCCCCAGTGGGCCAACAAATTAAGCCCGGACTCAGATCGTGGGCCCCATGGTTCACGGGTTCCTGTCATCTCCATGCACGTAGTGAAGTCCAATTTCCCAAGACGCGACACACATTTGTGGGGCCCGATTCCGGCCCGGTTCACTAGGCTCTTCTGGCCCTGCCCTTTGCTCGTCCATGTGATGTCATTTTTTCTCAGTCTGCAAAAAAAGCAGTAGTCTTTTTGTGTCTTTTCTTTTGCTCTCCTTTTTTTAAAGGCAGTGCCTCGTTAACAAGTAATTAAGCGTTGTGCAGGCAATTGAAGAACAGCTATTTAATTGATTGGACATAAAACCATGGGAGAGTTTGATCACTTGATTTATAAGTTCCATAAGAACTATTGAACACATGGGTACCAAGCATCTTTGAACAAATAGTAATACATGGTCACTGTATCTGGGAAGTGTTTTTAATGCTTTGCACTAATAATGAGCCAGAGTACAAGCTACACACTAAGTGCACGTTATTACTGACCCTAAACGAAGACTAACGTGTGTACCGTTGATCTTTAATATCAAAAGTTTCAATACTTAGCTTACATTTGCAGTCATTGTTAGTAATTCAGAATATGAAAAATGCTTGCTGAATTTGTTGATTAATCAAAAATTACGTTGAGAAAGGGTGGATCATAGAAAAGAATAAATGAGCAGTTCGGGTTGGTGAATCATAAATTAGTGACCACTAAGTTTGAAAGTTGCTAGGTAATATTCTCCTGTCACAGGCATAGTTCCTGATGCCTCGTAGACATATGGCCACCCAGAAATCCTTTTGCAGCTTTAGATGGCATGGAAGTCAAATTAGCAACAGTGAAGTCCTATATACTTAAATGCATGCAGCACATAAGATGTAGGAAAGCAATTGAAGGGGTACATTAATGTATAATGGGAACTATATATTTATGTCAATGCCTACAAGTGAGACATACATGCATGCTTGTTGTTGGTGATCAATCTCCTTGCCGAAGATGTTGCTTGTCACCATGCATGGCGTGCTGGTGAAAGAGAGCAACCGATGAGCCATCCCAAGGACGACAGAGGGAAAAAAAGGCTGCCACCACTTTATCTTCTCCTTTCCGGTTTTGTTTATAAGACAAAGTTCCAGTAAATCCAGCGAAAGGATGGGTGAAGCAAAACAAGAAGAAAATGAAGCAAGTGTCGCAGAGTGCAAGCGTCATTTTTTACAGTCCCCCCATGCGTTCTTCCGAAGAAAAATAGGGTACTGTTCCGACGCATGTTGGACCAGATGAGTCCAGCCATGGTCAGAACTCGGAATCAGAAAAGAGAGAGAGAGAAAAGGATGACAGAGAGAGGGATCACTGATCAGTAGTGAGAGAGAGAATAAATGATAGTGTAATCATTCTGAAATAATTTTCTCTCTTTTTTGTTGAATCTGGGCGCTGTCAGCCCCTGTCACCATCCTCTCGCTGCACCTGCTACTGGGCCATGCAGGCATCCTTTTCGCTCAGAGACTGGTTACTATACTACACCAGGCTGCGTAATGCCCGCCGGTCATCTGCATCTCCTTCCGAGGAACTGCCTGGAGCCCCCGAGTTCTGCTCTTTTATCCGAGAATGAAAGTGATTCAGCGAAGTCAATGACTAGCTGGCTGATAGACGACCTTTTTGTTATTTCTCATGCAAGCGTTTGATCGATCGATACTTCAATTATTGCCCTCCCATTATTTACTCACACGGTCATTATGCTAGAACTGGACTCTTCACTAAGCAGCCTAGCTGCAGCCTGCCATAATGCATTTAATTGTTTCCAGGCTAAGTAGGCTGTGAAGCTTTTGATACGTCTCACCATCTACAACAGCTAATCAGATTTATGTTCTAGAGTTCATGCCATTATATACACCAACAATAGCACAAGGGAAGCATTCTTTATGTTCTTATTAACAACGCCCCCAGCATAAAAAATCAAAACTCACGAGAGCCGTTGATATTTTAAATAGATGGCACGCATGCTAGTGTTCGTTAGCGTCAGCGCGGTAAAATATGTGCGGTTTATTTTCTAAGTAAACGGCTTCCAGCATTCCTTAGCTGTTATAGTAAATACTTGCTAGAACACGGCAGTAAATTTTTGAGGTATGGGCCAGTGCATGATGGAAATTATAAAATATAAATGAGCATTTATTGTTTGCAATGTGAGTCACGAAGGATTTTGAAATTTTGAACAAGTCAGCTACTTGCAATTCTGTCTGCAGGCCAGCCAGACCCACTTTTGAGTGAATCATCTAAGTACCAAAGAAAGGTTAAATGGCAAAATTGGGACGAGTAGGTAAGCGACAGAAAGGCAGGACCTGCCAGGATTGTGATCGATCCACATCTGTTTGTCAAAGAGTTCGCAGATGACTGAGCTATTTCCCTAGCATCATCAGTTAGTACGTGCTGCTACCAAAATTGTACATGACTAGTCGCCCACGTCAAAACAATGTGCCATTCTATGCGTGATTTAGAGAGTTTGAGAGAGAGAGAGAGAGAATATCTTTCATTTACACTGATTAAGTTTTATATGTCAAGGACCTACTTCATCATTCAAACACAATTAATTAGTAAAGTTTTTAAAAATAAACCCTTCTCATCAATAGTGTTTGGATGATAAAATAGGTTCTAGATGTATAAAAATTAACGTCATTAAAATATTTTTCTTTATGTATCAGGTACATACATATACGTACCTACAAGAGGCTACAGCCGTGCAGTGTCAATTGGGTCCATTTAAGCAGAGCAATGAAACGATCATGCCCCAGTCTCTCCCTATAACTACAAAATTTAAAGTGGTATTAAGGTCCCTGAATTATTGGCCAACTAAAGGGATTATATCTCAGGTCCCTAACAATAAAGATCCGAACACCTCAGTTTGTTAAAAACGTCAATAATAATTATTTACTTGCTGATTGAGATCTTTAGTAGTTATAAATTGACACAAAATGCTTCGGATTTGTATAAATCTTCAAGCCATGAGGTAAAAATTTTTTTACTTCTATTTTTTTATTAATTGTGCATCATTATTTGTGTTGTTCGTGTTAACGAGGCTTGTGCTAGCAGTTGAATGCACATACACTAAAATAGCCCTTGGTCGAGAATCAGGTTAGAAAAAAAGCCTAAAACCCGGACACCTTATGTTTCCATGAAGCCAAACCATGTAGTAGTTGCTTACATGGTTAGTGTACATATGTCGACGTACAGATGCTTAGTTGCGCCTCACCATTTGGATGTCATGTCACTACTATTTTTTTTTTTATGACAACATGTCACTACTTTCTTCAGGTATTGCTGCATTTTGTTGATCTTTTTTTTTCTTGTGTGTGTAATGATGTAAGAAAGTGATCAATCATGTCTGATTTTTGCATGAGAAAGTAGAACCAAGGCCTCTTACTTTTGAATGAGTTCCATGACCTCTCTCTTCCTATGGGGGGGCGACCAATGAATTGTATCTTTTCCTTTGTTGGAAAGCTATAAAGCAAAGGGACCACGTGACCATGCAACGAGATGTAAAAATCAACTGTTCAAACAGTGCCAATTACAATTACCAAGGGGTCAACACCTTCCTGCTTTACGACAGCGAGAGCACAATATCTGCCTCTCGCTTTCTCTCTCTCAGAGACATTATCATGCAAGGTGTAAATAAAAATCGATTAGATTTCATATCATATTTCACGTAGAATATTATATTCTTTGCATGGCCTCTTTCACGGCTGATTTATAACATGCTTTCCCCCTTTCTTTCTGCTGCTTCCTCCCTCTTTTGTCTCCTCTTGCCATTCTTTTCTTTCTCTCGCTTTTTCTTTCTTTCCCTGCTTTCTTACTTTCTTGTTCACCAAGTGAGTACTAGATTCTCATCAAATTCCTTTGCCACATGATTTGGGAATGAGTACCTAATTTCAGTACGACCTTCCCAAGGTGAACTCAAGATTAGGCTTTGATGCGTTCATATCTGACGTTACTTCGTAGCTTAAGCACTTGGAGTCCATGTCCTTCTGAGAAAGAATAAAGAAAAGGTACAAAGAGATTCTATTAGGAAGTTGAACGAAATCAGTCATGGCTCTTGATGAACCTTAGAGAGAAGCAGAGAGCTATTTCTTGATTATGTTTTGTCAAAAATGCCAAAACAATTATTTGTTATGCTCAAATTCCACACTTGCGAACTGAACTTGGAGGCGTATGGTTTCTTAAACAAAGGGAAACTTTTGCCATCTATAAAAGTCGAAAACATAAACACAAAAGTATGGAGAAGAACTTGGAGGGGTACCTCAAAAAGTCTGCTTCCTGTGGAATCTCTAGTCTTCTCATGAATCCAATCTTCCCTACTGCAAATTAGCAATCCAACATAGAGAATTTTACTGAGTGGAAGCCTATGAATGAAGGAAAGCATAATGAGTAAAGAAGGCAGACTTTTAGCTATTAGCTCTTCTAGGCTGTTGTAATACATTTGCTTTATCTTTTATTCTGTTTGAAATAAAGTTGTCCCATGTGAATGCCCATTAGCTATAACGGGAAATTTCAGCGAAGCTTCAGAGGTTGCTTTTGCAACCTCGTGGACCCATTTTCATCTGATGGGTGCCCACAAAATCCGATGAAAAAGAGCTCGGCGTTTCAGGCAGATCTATCCAATGCTATTTATGTCTAAGAATGAGATAAAGGATGCGAGCTAGGTAGCCTGCTGGTTGCCTTCCAGCAGGCTGCACGTTGTCTACCATTTCACTAGTTCAAAGGATCATTCTTTTGCTCATCTTAGTCCTTAGACACAGAGAATAAAGATATAATGCAATATCCTCACTGTCTTTCAGTTCATTTCCCCAAACGCTTCCCTCTTTTAGAGAGAGAGAGAGAGAGAGAGAGAGAGAGCGAGCATGGACCTTACAACTAATCTTCTACTTTGGTCTTTTATGCACAAATATTCTATTAAGAAAGAGCTACATTGCATAAACACCACAAATAGTCTTCTAACTCTAATCGTCTCTATAATTAGCCTATTCTTCAAGGAAGAAAGAGCTACATTGCACTTTCTTTTGGGTACTTAAGCTTCTTTTTCACTTTTGTTTTAGGAGTTAATCTTCCATTCACATTCTCTCCCCACTTACATTTTTACAAACTTGGCTCAGAAGAAAGATTCCAGTGACTTCAGAAATAGAGGGGTATATTTTGATGAAAATGTAGAAAGTGAAATAACCTTGAAGAGTTGCTCCAGAGGCTACAGTAATCCTTGCCCTGACTTGTCACAGTCCTTGGTTGTCGGACTGCTAGCTCAGGCCCGCGTGAATGGTGAGAGTCCCCCAAAATATCGTCCGATATTTCGCCGGTCGATACATTCTCAAATCCGTCCGAGTGTCCTGCAGGGTCAAAGCTGATCACCCAGATGTGTGTGTATATATATATATATATATCTCATTTAACTAAAAACGAGAAGAAAAAGCCAACTAGAAAATAAGAGAGGGAGAGAAAGAGAGAGACATAGAAGTCAATGTGATGAAAGCTACCTGAAGAGGCCGGTGCCGGCCGGTCAGTAGTTTTCACAGTCCGATACATCTGCCATTTGCACAGAAAGATAAGTTTTGACAATGCATATCCGTGAAACTAAAGAAAAAGCCCTCTTAGGAATCTTTGACTAAAATTCATACATATAACAAATAATAGTGACATAAGCTTTCATTCGTTTGGTCGAGTTCTGGCTCAATGCAAATTATTGGTTAATTAATGCCATGGATATGTACTTCCGATGTGCATGTCTATGCCTATTTGTATTTTGTATGTATGCATGTATATATGCATGCATGCTTTGTCTACTTACGCATGAAATGTACAAGAAGGGAAGACTGGTTCAGGCCCTCAGGAGTAGAAGAGAACCAAAATGATTGAGAAATGATGACTGGTTCTGCACTTACTTTTTTGCTATTAATTTTTGATTAAAGGAAAAACTCTAATTATCATCGTTAGAGCGTAAACAATCATGCTGAAGAAAAAGCACACATAAAACAGTTGAAAAATGAGTGTAATTTGATCAAATTTGATTGCCTTAGCATGCCTTTTTTTTTACTTTTAATTCTTTGTAGTAGGCTTTCTGAATCACGAACAAAAGCTACTGCTCAGTTTGTACAATAGCAAGAAAACATAAGAAAGAAGAAAAGAAGACACTGTTGGACTTCATGTTGCCATTAGGCAAAAGCAACATTTCTATTGGCAATGTGGAATACAGGATGCAGATACACTTCACAATTGCAACAATATAATCTGTTGGAAAATTATCAAAAGAAAATTTATTGCCCAAATTTTTACAAAAAAAAAAAAATTCATGTAAGACAATGAAAACTCATGAGGTGAAACAATAATTCTTCCCATCTAAAGTGATAATGAAAATATGATTTTTCTTATGCATTACCTGCAAGTGAGATTTTACATGAGCCAAAGTGAGATCTTTTACATCCATGAGCTCAAGAACTGATTTTGGAGTAGCCCCTACAAGCGAAAAAAAAGGAAACAGTGTCCGAAACCCATCAGTCTAAGTTCCTTGGCAGTGAAAAATGATTGACAGAACCGATCTGTAAAAAGAAATTGATCGACAGAAATTAGTGGACTAAGAAAGATCAAAGAGAAGCATACTTTCATGGCCGCCCAACAGTTCCACAGCGTGCACAAATCGAGCATGTAAGGAGGTGGTCCATCGCATTCTCGGGGCTCTCATGCCTCTCTTCGCAGGAAACCTCGACAAGAACCTCGATCTCATCATGGTAGGGGAGGGGAAGGAAGTGGAAGGAGCCGCACCAGCAGGATAAGAAGATTCATGGTAGGACGGTTGTTGGACAAAAGGGAAGGAGGCCGGCGTCTGGTAGATGGGAACTCCTCTTATGGGCCTCAAGCACCCAAGCTCCTGGTGATGGCCGGCCTGGCTGAACTGGCACTGCTGGAGATGACGATAGGGATGATTGTTATGAATGTGGTGATGGACGAAAAAATGATCTGGGTTTTGAGCCAAAAGGTTGATTTTGCTGTTGTTAGAATCCGATAGCCTTGGATTTGACAAGGAGAGCTCAAAGTGGGCATCAGACTTAGCAGAGGACGAAGCTCTCTTCCAGAACCCCGAGTCCATCTCTTCGTCAGTTCTTCTCCAGCCAGCACTGGTGGTCTTGTTGTTCGGAGGGCTAATTTGAAGTGAAAGATCAGGTTGTGCAGGAAACAGCTCCATCATTTACAGGAGAGCTAGCAGGAAGCAGCTGTTGATTATTGCGTCTCTTCCCTTTTTCCTGTTGTGGTGGTATATCTTGTATGGAAGGATTGCCAAGCAACTGGTTGTAGGGGATGAAAGTGATGGAGATTGAGAGAAGAGTTTTTCTGGGTTGTTTGGGAGATGGGTATGGCTGAATTTGAGGGAAATGGACAGTGAAAGATTTGGATGGATGAGTGGAGGTAATGACAAGGCGTGAAGTGAAATGGTTCTTTCTCTCCTCTTGCTTGCTTGTTTGGTTGTGAAGTATGTGTGAGACAATGACACTTGCAGAGAGCAAGCAGCTGGAGGAGGAGGAGAGATTAAAATAAAAAGGAAAGAAAAGGTGGGTGTCTCTTCCTTTCTTTTGTGGACGTGGGTGTGGGAGAAAGGTGAAAGAAAAAAAAAAAGGAAAAAAAAATTGTACAGGAGTCCTTTTTGCCATTGGTTTGTTTCAAGAAAAAGGAAATCTTTTGGTGTGCAAGTTTTAACGTGTGCCTATGTCTCATTGCCACTGACTCCCTTCTCCCTCTCACTCTCTTTCTACACTCTCATTGAATACACGGAAGATTGCTTTTGGTTTTCCAAGGGAAAATAAATGATACGTGCTGTGTCTCATCTCCACAAACCCTAATTCCTTGATTGAACTTCACATCTTAAAATTTAACATGATCTTAGAGGAACAGGCCCCTTTTTCTTGATATGGCTTGGGTAGGATTTGAGAATGTAAAGATTGATGGGGAGGACCACTGGGTCATACACTTCGTTTATTATGAAGCACAGCAATTTCCAAGGCCAGGCAGGGCAGCACATGGCACTTAATTGGTTGGCTTGCACTCTCATTTACTGCCAATGTGACATTTACAAGGACAAAATGCCATGGCTCTCGCCCTGATCCCACGGAAATCCCTTACCAGACCCGGCCATGGCGACAAAAACAAATTCCTTGCGACAAACCACCATGTTCTGGCTCCTTCCTTGCAGGTCTGTGATTCCTCCCCTCTTTCTCTTTCCAACACGCGACGATTATACTTGTCCTAGCTAGCCCATTGACGAGGGTCGTCTCTAGCTCAGTCACATGGCTGGATGGTATGGAACTTGAAAGGGGTTTTAAGGTCAGCAGACCAAGTAAATATATGTAAGAGAAGTAGGACAGAAAGATGTACATGCACAGCTTTAAATGTCTTAATCTTCTTCCTAAGTTTGCTTTAGATTTATTGTGGGTGGGTTCCACTTCTTACCGTGTAACTTTAGCTCTTTTAAAATCCTTTGCCATTTTATTGCATTTGTGTAATATATCTAGCTAGAGTGGTTCCTCTGATTAACCACCAGTCAACAAAAGTTCAGTAGCTTGCTCAACTAACTTAAAGTACACCAAATTAAGAAGATGAGCTTAATATTAGCTATTTGGACTCTAGTATTTCATGCAAGAGACCTATTAATTCCAAGGCTATTTTATAAGAAGAAGATGGCTACCCACTGTGATCTGATCTGACGGCCATGGGGCTCCAGCTCACTCCCCAACATTCAAGATACAACGGGTAGATTTCTCCTTATAAGAAATGAGGATGAAAGTCAATGTTATTATGACTCTCAATCTCTCTGATACTGCACATTGCACAACATGTCAAGACACGTCCACTACTCTTTTTTTTGGCTGAAGAGGGGTGCATGTCATAACGCTTAAGACCCAAGTAGAAACCTTAGAGAAAGGATAGTGATATTCCCACAACAAAAGTAGCCACAAAAATTCACACAAGAGTTTTAATTAACTTTCACAAATAGGCTCCACAGTAGCCACAAAAATTCACACAAGAGTTTTAATTAACTTTCACAAATAGGCTCCACAATAAACTCACATGGGCTTACTCATCTTGACCAATCAAAAGTTATATATGAATTTTTGTTATATACTTTTGATGTAAAAATATCATTTTCCTTGGAGAAACTAACCTCTTCAATGGCCGACACATCTCACATGACACGAATTAGGTAAACGGGAATCCAAAGGATGCGAGTGGACAACAGAGTGAGGGTTTGATCTCAGAACCTTTGCGTGATGGACCAGAATGAAACTCCTCGGTGGTGGGTTTGATTTTTGGCTAAGTGTGGCAGATGGATCATGTGGCTACATATCACTTGAAACTGGCCAGGTCAAATCACCAAGCTCTGGTCCGGATGTGCTTGCCTATCATGGCCATCCCCCGGATTCGCAGGAAGAAACAGCATTTTCTTATTCATGGAGGTAACTCGAGAAGTCACACTCATTCATGGAGGAAACCGATGACTATAACACACCCCAACAACCCATCTCAAAGATCTAAAAGGCATTAATTCAATTGTAGATGATCTACAACTACAAGAGCACAAACAAACCACTAGGCCCCATGTAGTTCAGCTTAGCATGGGGATTCCCACGAGGAAAAGACACTGGACGTTGGCTGGTCGAATAGCATATTTTAAAACTGCCCCTTAATTTGCTCTCCTCTCAAGTGTTCTGACGACATTGGAAGTCATGGCTACAACTGTTGCAGAATAATTATTATTCAATAATGTCTGTGGCACTAGACACAATAGAGATATAATAGCTGACATCTTGTTTGTTTTTGGCTGTATTTATAGCCATTGAGGCTAATAGCATCAAGGGGGAGGTTTATTTTAAACTTATCAATCAATGTCAACCTTCCTTGGAAATGCAGATTAGGATTTTATTATGCTGCTATTTAAGGAACCTGGAAGGGGTAGAAGCATCTGACCACCATAGAAGAATTCCAAATCCCAGCCAAAGCCATGTCTCCCAAGACCCTAGAAAAGGAATCTGATTTCGCATTAATTGGCTTTAAAATAAATGGGGAATTTTATGTTCAGCTTGACTTGAGAATAGATTATACCACGTGATTTACTTAATTATACAAGGAATTCCGTGGTCTGAAAACATGACCGAGGAACATTTGAGCTAAGCCATTTATTAGTACCGGTCAGAAGGAAGGAATCTGTCTGCCTTCGGATTTTCACGTCCAAATCCCCGATTCAATATTTTGCAACCCTAGACCTCCAATATGGGACTAGAGCCTCCTCTTTGACGGTTCTAATCAGGACCCTTGATTTTGTGAATTACCAATCCAAGATTTCTTTTGGGTAGACTCACCAACTTAGATTTTTCTTTTTCTTTTTTGCTTTTTATATTACAATATGCATGAAAAGATTAATGCTACGACGCTCGCCCAATGCTTGCTATGATGAATGCTTCCATGCCTAAATACGAGCCCTATGCCTTTACACACATCACAGAGTTCTTAGGTGGGAGCTGCCACAACATTTTCAAGATGGAGAAACTTGTGTGACGTTTTTTCTTCGCAAACTGGATGTTTCAACAATATTGGTATGAAGTTACTACGATATTTGTGTATGATGCGCTGTGTAGCTTAGTAGGAAAACACAAGAGCTCCCCCAGTCGCCCTTTGTCATTAATAAGAGCTTAAGAGTGAGCAGTAGATCCAATAGCTTTAGGTCCTTCATCTAAGTTGGCTTTTGTCAAATGCGGTGTCCCACATGTTTCCCCTTTTGCAATTAGTGATGACAAACTTTATAGTACTAGTAAACTTGTAAACACACGATCTCTGAAATTTGACGGGACAACTATATAAAATACAAGGTTTAGATTCTTGTCCCTTTTCTCTTTCCAATTAGAGAACAAGATGTGGTCTAAAATGCGCATTTAGCTTTTGATTAATAAAATTTATCATGATGTCCATGTGTTGCTTTTGAAAGGGAATTTCGCCTGAAATGATAGAACTTAGACTTAATGCTTCCACATCAATGGAGGGAATCAGTCATATTGAGGTTTCTGAAGGAGTTAAACAATAAAAAAAGCACTTCTTTCACGAATCAAAATATACCCCATTGAAGATAATGAAAAAGATAAAAGGAATTTAGACCATGCCCGCTGAGAACTTGGGAGATCTATATACCCCTCAAAAGGACGTCTACTCTACGACACATTTATTTATTTTGCTTGTTTTTTGTAGGTAAGACAAACGTACCCTCATACCTTATACATGCACCCTCACACTCGATACGCCAATCGGGTTTGACCTTGGGACTGGGAGAGATCCAACCAGCACACCAAAGGCTGGATCAGCAGCACTAATGACACATTTCAAAGCAATAACTTTAATAGAATAAGCACTAATATGAAAATAAGGAATTTCAGACATTGGTTGCTGTCACATTTGCAGATGGATGTATGGTTTGAAATAGAAATATAAAAAATTAGAATAAGGTGTTGAGATTTAATAACAAGATAAAGATGAGGAAATATCTAATGAAGTCTAATTTAGACTTAACAATAAGAACTTCCTTCTCAAGATCCACAAGAATGCTTCAACGAACAATACAATTAACAACTATGAGACTAAACGCAAAGCCCCACCAAAGATAAATAACATATCAGACAGCACTTCTAATTTGAAATTCTGCAGAAGGTTAAAACAATTTTCCTTTTTCATTCTAATCTAAACGAAAAACCACCCTATTAATAGTGACTACAGTATTTCAAACAAATTCTCTAATTTTATTAAAGGCTGCTCTCTCACATGATCAAATTTCTTCAAGATTGAGTTTGCATCCCGTCAATGCACCTTCAAAGGAGAAAAAGAGGAATTAAGTTGCAGAAACAAGCATCCAAGGAAATTTTTTAAATGCAAATTGATAGAAGAAGAAAACCTACAAATTGTCCTGTGAAAATTCATCAGTTCCATTTCTTACAGTAATAATGTAGCTACTATGTACTAAATAAAAATTGAAAGCCAAAGAGTTCATCATCACACTCAATAAACCTAACACAATTAACTGGTGCGAGGTGATATATGCCCATGATGATGAACTAAATTAAAAATTAACATAAACATAAATTATCTACTCATTCAGTTTTCTTGCGAAAAGGTAAAGAAAAGGTACCTGTTGTTCAAGAACCTTTACATTTGAGACATTGCTATTGACTGCTCTTTTCTTTAATAGTATGGTAGATTTGCAAGTAGCACTAGGACGAGAAAACACTTGACTAGTCTTTGAGTCTAGACCTTTTGCACGTATTAAGTGTTCAGTCCGAAGAACTGATTTAAATTGAATATCACAGTATGGAACATAATCATCATCCGCAAAATGCAACCAAGAAGTGTGAATTTGTGAATCAATATACCCCTGGTGAACTTGCTCTAACATCCCATCTTCCTGTTCAAACTTATGGGAAACCAATTCCATGTCTGAGAGGTCCGTCCTTACACAAAGAGCCCAATCTTGATGGCAAGAACAGCTACTTGCATTATACTCTGCATGCACATTAACACTCAGTTTAAAAACATAGTTGAAGATAAAAGCAAACCACAAGTTGTGACAAAATTGTTTTTTGGGAATAAAGATTTGCCCATGCCAATACTTCAATTCCCTCAATTGTCAGACAGCAACAACCCCCAATCGTAACTTAGAAATATCACTTTCTTATATGCATATTGTGAGATAGCCTATTAATTTTTCAAATTTGTAACAATTATTCTGAAAATCCAGCGTAGTTATCACTAAACTAGCCCACCCAAACAGACTTTCAAAAAAACAATTCCAAATTACATTTTTTTCCTACCATGGTGAAGGCAGATAGGATCCATACACACACTGCACTTGATGTGGGCGACAAAACAATCACGATTGCAGATGCTACAGAAAATAGTTTCTTCAGAATTTTGATAAATTTGAACACATAAATTTGATTTCATCAGCAGCCAGCAAGCTCGATGATGGAGCCTCATTAGACGCACAAATGATGTCTTGATACAATGTTGAGAGTACGAATCAGCTGATGGAACAATTTGTTCTTTGAAGGTTGATGCTATCGATTTTTTATAGAGAAGCATTGCTTCTTTACAAAGAAGCTCTTCATAGGGAAGAAAAGGACTTCTTTTAAGAAAAGCATAACGCTGGCTGGCAATAGCTCCCATTGGAAACCAGTCACCAAGAGCAAAGTTCACTGCCTCAGCACAGTTAAAACCTAGACAGTCATGAGGGAAAACATAAAAGTTATGAGTTCGCCTAACACAACTTTTGCGTGACAATTGCATAAAAAAGCTACCATGCTAAATGAAATTATTGACAGAAGGCCAAAGTTGACGTCTTACCATGACTGAATCCAGCATGGTAAGCCCGAGGAAAAGTTATGATGAACTCTCCAGGTCTTTGTACAGCCTTATAGATAGGAACATCATACTGAACCAGAACATTTGGTGGAAACATGGTGGTCTTTCCTAAAAGTGCATCAAACATTCCATCATGTTCTCTAGAGTGAATTTTTTGACTGAATACATGCTCCAGAACAACCTTTTCAAAATCAGGAGCTGCATGACCAGGAACCCCATACCAAGTCTTTGGTGCACCAGAGTGATTATAGTTAATACTGGAACCCAAAAATAAAGAGTGTAACCAAAAGATTAAACTAACAATGAATTAAAAAATTAATGAGCTGGTAACTTAAGAACCTGTATAAAAAGTGGTCCTCCACATGCCATGCAAACATGCTGAATAGCATCCCAATATAAAGCATGGGCTCTGTTATTCCCTGAAAACCACCATAAATAATTAACAACTAACATAACAAAATTTCCTTTTAAGCGATAAAAGTCAAAATTCAATACCAAAATTCCAGTCTCGAGTAGGCGTAATGTAGACTTTGGCATTTGAGATAATGTCTGCAACCACAATAGTTCAAAATTACCAATGCATCCCATTCAATAAAAACCTTTCTGCTGTCAAATTTTTTCAATTGCTAAACTTAAGGGCTAGCTAAAAGGCTGCAAAATCAAATGCCTCTAGCAAAAGACAGAATAATACATGGTGTAGATCCATTAAATAAATAAAATTGTGACATTTGATCAAAGTCAAACTGAGAAATGTTAAAAGCAGTCTCAAACAAACTCCTTATTGAGACTAAATAAATAGAAAAAAACACCTTTAAATTCCATTTGCTTTTTCCAAGTTGATCACTTAATAAAGATGAAAAAGCACTGCCATCAATATCACAGGCGTACTCAACAGTTTTTCTCTTTCCACAAGTAATTTCACGCCAAAATTCTTCTTCTATATACTTTGCAGGAAGACATCCAGCACTAGAGTATCTTCGTGAAAACACTTTGTTTGCCATTTTCTCAAAATCTTGTAATGTGTAATTTCTGGACAACCAAAGAGCTTTATTTATTCAGTGAGTAGACATTGCGTAGCCAATAAAACATTATTCCACCTCTTTGTGAAATAAAACTAACCTTCCACTCATATGAAACACGATCTTATCACCCACATCCCACTTAGCCAGCCGTAAAGGTTGCACTGTAGTTGTAAACTTGAATCGTGCTTTCTCCTTCATCAAAACAGCACCTGCAGGTACTGAAGCACTCAAAGGGCAGATAACCTTGCAAATACCTGCCATTATAAAACCAAGGTTTTCAACAAATTTAGCCATGCTACTTTTCCAACATTGTGGAAAAACTTATCTACCATTACCATTTACCAACAGACTCTCTAGCCTACTAACAAATATATGCTGATCAACTTATTATTTATTGCTTCACCTAAACATTATCACAAACTCAGCAACAGCGAAAGGCCACACATGATGATTGAAAACAAGTAAACAACAAATAGACTCTAAAGTTATCTAAGTGAAAACAGAGAAGCAAAAATTACCACATTTGGATGCTACAGGAGCAATTTTTTGCAAATATATCAGAGTGTCCTCAAATTCCTCTTCTGTTGGACTGAATACAGGACATTCAGGAACTTTACTTATCCATCCTAAATCGACATTTTCCACCTTGCGCTTCGAATATGCATTATTGGAAGTAGGGTCACCACTGAGCTGGGTCCCTGCCACTGTCTCTCCATATAATTTCTTACCACACGAATTCAAACCTTCTACATCATCTCCACTTCTAGGCCGCGTAACAGACACATTTGATGTTTGAGGCGAATTGGTCGAATGCAAAGACGGAAGCCTTTTGCGCTTCAAAACTCTCGGACCAGTTTTGCCTGTTCTGGGCAAACAAGGCCTTCCCACCCCCTATTCAAAAATACAAAAACAAACATAAAATCGCCATTCTTTATAAAAAGCTAACAAAAATTTCATTTCATATTTGATCGAAAAAAATAGTCTGCTGAGCCTATTACCAGAAGTTATCACTAATCAATCAGTAGTGCACATGGAAACCAAATACTAATAAATTCCGCAGAAAATCTGGAAAAAAATAAACTCAAGGAAGAACTAAATCCCAACTTGCCAACATTGAATTACTGAAGAAAGCGACTGATGCACTTACCATGCCGGAAAGCCAGCAGCAACTGCGACACCTGAAATGGGAACCTGGGAAGACTGGAAAGGATGGAAGGCATGCTCATGGCGACTGAACTTTTGGAAATTACATATATATGCATTCAGTGAAAGGAAGAAGGAATGCGTCCACTCTGGAAGACGGCTTACAGATGCGTCTCTTCGTCTCTGTAACCGACCCCAACCGCCAGCTGAAGGAAAAACCTCCACCGCCATACAAGAACAAGGGAAGACGTCCCTTCGGGAGGTGGGTAGGAACTGTACCTCTTGTAGGTCGGGAAACGTCGTGTCTACTTCATTCCCCGGAACAGAATCTCCGGCAACGGGGTCCTTTTGAAAGTGGGTCCCACTAGACTGGATTAATTGCACATATCCCTATAGTTTAGTATAATTGCAAATAATATTCCCAGAGTAAGTGTTGTTTTTGTCAGCTAAGCGCCGTCGCCTATGCTTTTTTTAAAATTATTTTTAATTTCGTCATCTTTAAGTTAATTCTGTAATTCCAAATTATGAAATTTTACTCGTTTGGCATTAAGGGTTTATTTAAATTGGTGAAAGGTGGAAAAAAAGAAAAGAATTTTTTTAAAATTTTTAAGTTTTTATTATTTGGTACAACGGAAAAAAAGAAAGAGAAAATTCTCGCCAGAACCCCAAAATACTTATAATTTCCCATTACATCCTCTTTAAAAATTAAATTCTTTATTTTAACTTTTAGTTTTCACTTATTCTTAAAAAGTCTTCACCCCACTAATTGACCTTTATTATACCTAGATTACCCTTCTTCTCGTCATCTTATGCCCATATTTTTATAACGCCTCTTCCCCCCACCGGGCTTTCTCCGGCATCTCCTCCCTCTTTCTCTTCTCATGCATTCTCTTCAACGGGTAGTGGAGGGCCACGAGTGCCTGGAGTTTTGGACCTTGGCCTTGTTCAGGCCACCTGGGATCGCGCACTTGGACCCGCCTTCATCCCTTTTCTACTCTCCTCCACCTCCACCTCCACAACCCAGCCCCCTCCCCCGGAGGTTCCACCTTAGACGCAGAGCCAGACGCTGGCGCTTTTCATCTCTCTTGACTTTCTCCCCTTTTAGGTAAAAATACAAGTACTGATTGTCGGAGGACTCCATTCTTTTGATCAAGGGCGTGCTTTTTCAATCTAGCTTTGATCAGAAGGAAAATAATTTTTAAAAAATGGTTTTCTGTGCCTATGCAATTCGTGTTCGAGGTTTCCAAGGTCTTGTACGTGATTTGCATGTGTGCCTGTTTCTCAGGTAGCTGGGAAACAGCCAGGAAGGTGAGGGGACCCTGCCGTTTGATGCGTTTGAGTGTGTTTCGGCTGAATTTCCGGTGCAAGTCTGTAGCGACAAGCTAAAACAGCCACGGATTGTAATATCTATCTTTTTGTTTTCTTCTTTGAGTTTTTTGATCGATGTTGGGTATTGTGTTTGTGACTTATTGATGGAATTGTTTGTAGTTGCAAATGGTGATATGGATTTAACAAAAAAATAAAATTTTTATAGGTGGAAAAGAAAGGTATGATTAGATTATTACGGATTGGTATTTAGTATGGTGGGAATTAAGAGTGGTCCGTGTGCTGTTGGTGATCATGTCCTCAATATTATGCTTCTCTAAAAAATAGTTGAGTTCTCAGAATTATCATCCATAAGGGAAGAGAACTGTGAAGTTTGTTTCTCCAATACAATCAATTTTAGTTGATGGTTCGCTATATTTCTGCTGTGACTGATAAACTAAGATAAGAAGTTGGATTTACTCATTCATTCTATTTTTTTTATACATGAGCGGGTATATCTTTTCTAAATCCATTGAAAGATGCAGTTTTTGTCCATCACAAGAAGTTGGTGTCTGTACTAGGCAAATACAACTTTTTGCCCATTTTCTAGCTTACTTCTCACATTTATGAAGCCTTATATAAGAGCCGTGAATTTTATGCTTGTGATACACCTCAGCTAAACTTGCCTGAGATTTTGGTTTATGTTGTTGTTGCCTAACTGATAAATATCATGATATATGTCATTTGTTATGCGACTTGACCCTTCTTTGTACAGATGATTACTCTTAATCTATGTTATTTGCATGATGGAAATATTAACTCATATAGCCAACCGCATATAACTAGGGAAAAATAACATAGCGGTGTATCTGGGTATTATTATCCCCATGTTATGAGGGTTGTGCTAGGGAGGGATCTGGGATTAATTATTTCTTTTGTGTTCTTTACATGGATCAATATCATCACGTCGAGTATGACGAGGTTGTAAGTCAAACTCAGAACCCATGTTAAGTAGTGTAATTGTTTATCTAAACTCCTTATATATGTCACATACTTTCTTCTTTTAAGCCTGTTCGCTTTTTTAAAGGGCAATATTGATGATACCGCCCTTATGACGGATCATTTGTTTCTACATTTAGTTAATTACTTTATTTTGCTATTTGATTTGCTTATATCATTGCATCAAATAGTCCAGAAGTAATTGAGAGGAACTGATAGATTCCATTTTATATCAGAAGATTGTACTGCATTTACATAAATGGAGAACTATGCCAGCAAGAAAGTTTCTCGTGAGCTCAGTATTGCTAGAAGGGAGAACAGACTTACTTCCAAAGATACAAATAATGGGAGCAGAAACACTCAATATTGTAAACGGCTTGGATGTAGCACCAGGCTTGACACCAAAGAGGGCAATCAGATAGGTAATTTAGAGAAGGGAAAATATTCCAAACCTTCTTTCCGTGCTTCAAGTAGCAAGACAGTAGTTGGAAGCTCCTATAGATCATTTTCTAACGCAAATGACTTAAAAAGCTCTAGCAAATATCCCCAGGAAAAAATTGATTTGTGTCAAAGCAGTAACGTGCAGAATCAAACAGATTGTGAAGTTTTAGGGACCTCTGCTTCTTCTTCAGTAGTTTAGGTTCAAAATGTTGAACGTGGACTTCTTGATGGTATTAGTTCAATGGAAGAGGAAGTACTGAACTTTGCCACGACATCAAATACAACGTCCAAAAATCAAATCACTCCATGTTTGGATGTGAAAGATCAGGTTGCTTCTATTGGCCCATCCATCAAACGGAATTTTTCTTCCCAAACTTCTGTTGGCACATCAAAAGGATCAGTCTTATTGGGTCCAGATACTGGTTCTCATAACCGTAGCCTCAAGAATTTCCGTTGTACATCACTATCAGATGTGCTTCCTTCTAGCTATACTATCTCAATTTCTGCTCCCACTCCCAGAGGGACCGATTCTACTAAAAGGAGAGGTCTTCTTTCAGATGGAGAGAGCTCTTCCAGGAGGGGAAAGAGCACAAGCGGGTCATCTACTAGAGGAAGTTCAATCTTACTCTCGTTAATATTCCTACCTTTAAAAAGGCAGATGAAGAAAATTTAGTATTGCCACTATTAACAAGAAGGCAACCTGGGAGGCCCAAGAAGAAGAGGATTCTTTCTCTTGGTGAGAAAATAAAAAGAAAAATTAAATGTGGTCGATGTGGTAAACTTGGTCACCACAACAAAAAATCATGTAAAGAGGCTTTGTAGTCCCTCATATATAATGCTTTTTTTCCTACTTTTGTTTTAGAAATACAGAAATTTCAATTTTTATATGCAAATTATAATTTCATATTCAAAAGGCATTGCTTAGTTGACATTTTAATTCCCCTTCCAGTACTAAATCATTAATTTAGTGTTACAGTAAATTTATACTATGTCAGTATCATAGTATAAATCTACTGTAATTCATTTTATGATTTTATATTGAAAAGTCATGTACCACAGTAAATTTATACTCTGTTCTGATTTCATATTGAAAGGTCATACCTTACAGTAAATTCATACTATTGTAATTCATTTTTTGAAGGGAATGTAAGAAATAGATACAAGCGGGAAAAACAAAGGGTGCTCAGAATGATGAATAGTCTACCTCTTATCAGAAACAAAAAAAAATCAAAAATTCCAATATCATCAAGTGTTGTTTACTTGTTACTTATTGGTATAAATTTCTTGTTTTCTCTTAGCCCAAAGGTTGAAGAAACTTATTAAAACTTACAGTTCTATAAAGGAACCTGTTTATTATGGAGTCACATAACACCACACAAAGAACTCTTTCCATGAGATCTATAGATTCTTTGAAGGCATTGGATCACTCGTGAGATTAGAATGCACTAGCAAGACATGATGTCAACCTGATAGTTTTCCTTGCCGAACTTCACATAACATTCTAATTCCTCTTTTACACAGAAACTTTGATTCGTATACAACATAAAATCAAATGGGCAACATGACCTACATGTTAGTGGCAATGTTCACACTTGCCATGCTCTCTAGTCCAACACACAGTGCAATGAAGCCAGAGTTTATCACGTAAAATAGGCAAATGAGAAGAGTCAACACTAAAGATGTGACCTGAGGGCAAAGCCCAGATCAACGAAGAGTCCAAAACACTAGCAGTCGGTCAAGTCCAACAACAAAAAAACTTTCCAATAAAATGGTTCCTGATGGGTTGATAACCCCTATATGTGTTAGCAAATGGTTGTTATAACAATTTCATCATGAAGTCATGTGTTACAAAATACATTTTACAACACAAAATCAGTTTTCACACCAAGTTGGCTTCTGCACTTGAATCATTCCCCTATTTGATTCACACAAGAGGCTTTTGGACAGTCATCTGAGTTGCTCCTGCATCCACCATAGAACAAAACAGTAAATATATACTCTATTATTTACATCTACCGAAGAACAAAATAGTAAATATATACTCTGTTGTTTACATCCACCACAAAGCAGAACAGTAAATATATACTCTGTTGTTTACATCCACCACAAAGCAGAACAGTAAATATATACTCTGTTATTTACATCCAAAGAACAAAACAGTAAATATATACTCTATTGTTTACATCCACCACATAACAGAACAGTAAATATATACTCTGTTATTTACATCCACCAAAGAACAAAATAGTAAATATATACTCTATTGTTTACATCCACCACAAAACAGAACAATAAATATATACTCTGTTATTTACATCCACCAAAGAACAAAATAGTAAATATATACTCTGTTGTTTACATCCACCACATAACAAAATAGTAAATATATACTCTATTATTTACATCCATCAAAGAACAAAACAGTAAATATATACTCTGTTGTTTACATCCACCACATAACAGAACAGTAAATATATACTCTGTTCACATCCATCTGATTTTAGCATTGCCTCACAGATAATATATGAAACATTTCCACATCTCGTGTTGCTGTCCAAAAAGGATCCCGAAATGAAACCAAAGGGTAGGATATGAAAGCAAAAAACTTTACTCGATCTGGGCCGTCAATAAGATCACCGGTCACTGTTTGACTCGTCGGCATAAGCATAAGCATTCAGCTGGGAGGCAAATAGAAATAGAACCACCAATTGCACAACTTGTTTCTTGACCTTGGGGATCTTCATCTTGCCCAATAGTTCAAGTCTAGTCCGTCCACTGGGTGGACTCAAGCCAAGATATTTTTAAAGCATTTTGTCTGCTTCCATGTGAACTGATGTGAGTCCAAACTCCACAACACTATCACAATTCGCAAAGCAGAACAACATCTTTATCATGTGTACCCCAAGGACTCTTGGAAATCCAAAATTGTACATTAAAAGGGAACGCAAAGAACGAGTACCAAATCACCACTCAGCAATTCTTGCAAAAGCATCAAAACCAAATTCCTGAAACAGATGCAAACAATGCAAAACACAGAAAGAAATGTATGTAAAGCCCAATTTCAGGAGGCGAGACGAAAAAGGTGTGGTCTCAACCCAAATGGAAAGAAGGGGCTTTGGCGTATAATTGTTGTTGTATGCCGGCAACAGAAACGAGACGGAGATGGTTGAGCCGCCCCGGCTCTCCCAGAGGCAGATTTGAAACCCCAAATCGACTAAAGAAACGAATCACTTCGTCAAAGATGAGCAAAGAGGGGTTTTAGAAGATAAAGTACCGGGTAAAATGGAAGTGGCGTCTTAGTTGGACGCCGCAGGCGAGGAGGTGGAGGAGAAGGTGGACACCATTGAAAAGCTCGGTGGAGGTCCTAGGAGCAGCAACAATCAGTGAGGAAGATGGCAAGCAATAGATTGCAGTAGCATGAAATCGCCGGAACGAAGCTTCAAATTGTTGGAGCTTTTGTTTTGGTCAAGAGCAAATGGTGCGCAGTCCCTAGGCGGTTGGAGTCTTAAATTTGGAATTTAATGGGAAAAGAAAGAAGGATATTTTAGGATTTTTAAAAGTTACGTATAACTCAGTTACTTATTAGTCAATTTTCAATAATAAGGACTTAACGATAATTAAGCATCAAACTTAGTCTTAATGGGTCACACGCCCAAAAAGAAACTAGAGTAAAAAGTAAAAAAAAAAATTTAATCTAAAATTTTTTCACCCATCAACCTGTAAAATTTGGGAGAAAATTATTGTATTAAATACTTACGTTTTACTGTTACTACTACCACCACCACCACTATTGTCATTGTCGCCATCGCTGCCACCACCACTCTGCCATCATCGATGCCACTGCCACCACCATTACCGCCACTACTACCACCACCATTACTACTACCACTGTCGCCACTACCATCTCGCCATCACCTCTGCCATCGCTACCACCACCACCATCGTCGCCATCGTTACTGCCACTACCACCATCGCTGCTGTCGCCACTACCACCAATGTCACCACCACCATCGCTGCCACCACCACCACTGCCGCTGCTGCTACCACTACCACCGCTGCTACTACCACCGCCGCCGCCACCACCACCACCAATGTCACTGCAGCTGTTACCACCACTACAACTGTCGCAGCCACAACCACCACCACCATCACCGCTACCACCATTGTCGCTACCACCATCGTCGCTACCACCACTATTACTGTTAATTTTCTCTAACATCATTTGTGTAACCAAATAGTAAAAAATATTTAAGAATCTCCTAGTTTCTCTTTCACCTGGATTCACTTTCTTTTTCTTTTCCCCTTTCTCCCCGCTTCTACCAATCCAAATAGACCCTAAGTGGATTTTGTCCTTTGGAATGAAGAAAATTTCCAAATGATGAAATCCTACTACTTCGCTCCCTTCCACCCAACTTACTTATGACAGGGTGCATTAAGTGGATTTTGTCTTTTAAAAGGACGAAGTCAACTTAAGCTAATTTCGTCATTCTAAATGACAAAATCCCCTATCTATTTACCCCACTGCTCTTCTTCCCGTACATCTTTTTTGTTTCAAATTTTCTCCACCCGCACCGTGCTCCTCCCAAATCCACCACCTAGCGAAGGGAAACCTCCATTCACCGCGCTCTGCCGTCCACCATGCTCCTCACACACGATTCCTCCACTGTTTGACCGCAGACACAAGTTTGTTTTCCCTTGATGTGATTTTTTATATGAATATAATTCAGACATAGAACACAAAACGATTGTTTTTCGATGGATTCAGATGTTAAAGTTAAAGAATAAATATTCATTTTTCTCTTTCTTAATGAAAAGTTTTGGTTGTTTTTTTTATTAATGCTAGATTGTGAGAGTCACAAGTGAGCTAATGCTTATATGATGTTTGATGAATTTCCCTAGAAGTGGATGACATAACATTTTCACAAGTTATTAAAGTTAACCATGTCCAGTCAATTCCATCTAGACGGATCTGCCCTTTTCTAAAACAAATGAGCTCATTTCCATTTACATTTTCAATGATGTTCATAGCCCCTAAGAAGCCCTATAGATAATTTAAAGTTGCCAGCCAAGCGAACTTAACTTGGCAGCACAATGTCTTTTGTAATCAATCAGTCTCTACAAATGTATCAATATCCTCTCCCATGTCCAAGCAATGGAGACTTCCTCCACCAGTTAATCTTGTTTAGCTTGTGGTAACTTGTAAGACATATGGAAATCAATTGAATACGTAGTTTTTAGCTCTTAAAATTATCTTATCAAAATGGGATTGTATCCAACAAATAAGTGAGTGAATGAATGCAAAAGATAAAATAAAATTAGGAACACACACAAATCCCATTTTAAATTAAAGGCAAATTTAGGAAAGATGAAAAGGGGACCCAAGTCTATACATTTTTTTTCTTTTACATATACAAGTGTTTGTATGCCTTATGCCTTTCACAATTTAAGACTTCAATTTTTCCTATGAAAAAAAAAAAGACTTCAATTTTCCAGTGATGGATATTATTCAAGTTTATTCAAGTCTTTTTTTATAATGATGATGCTAGTTTCTAACTTAAAAAGCTGATTTTAATAGCATGCAATTGATTTATTTACTGCTGATTTTTATATTAAGCTCAATTAATCTCATATTTTGTTATAATTATTTTGAAGTAATTAATTAATATATTATTTTTATTATTTATGAATTAAGCGAATAGAGATAGCAAAAGAAATAGTTAACTTTATACTTCACTACGAAGGACACATAGATGGATTATTAATTGAGAAAAAATCTACTTATGATAAACTTGATGTGCAAGTAGCTGACAAAGTTGGGTGGGATCTAAGGAGATGGAAAATTACTATAAAATATAATATTTCAACATTTGGATGGAGATCAGGACTAATATATATAAATGATGATCCATCATTGAGTTTTATGTTTCACGATTTATCTCACATAATTTGTTTTGAGCTATTTCTCAAGAAAGAGGCCCGAGTACCTAGTGAAAGGCGCAGTAGTTAACATAAGAGCTCACATAGGAACTAGGCATAATAGTAAATTCTGTAGAAACCCTCATGTCGATTGGTAAACATACAATTAGTCTTTTTATTTATTCTCTATTTTAGATATGATTATATGTTCCTAATGATCTTAATTCTCCATAGATCATATGGAGTCTCTTTACGGGTCAGGCCCTATTGATGAGACAATACTTGTCTAGCAGGAGTTGCATAGGTCGACTTCTATTTGGTGAGGAGAAGTATTCTAACTATTCATGAAATTTATTTAACTTTTTAGACTATATATTACGATATAGAGGCTGTGACAGGCATGACAAAAGGGGGTCATTTATATTTATTAGTCAGACTTCTTGGCAAAGCTCCTCCTACTACAGTGATGCGTGGTAGTCGAGTGAGCCTTAGATGTCTCGTAGGTGAGTTTCATGATCTCCCAGCAGATGCCACAAAGATAATGATCGAGCAGCATGCACATGCATATTTATTACAATTACACGAGGCTATGATATTTGTTGATAACACGAGTAGCGATGTACATGTTGCGTATCTCTCCCTCCCTGCAGACTTTGACATGGCATACACTTATGAATGAGGCAATGCTACTCTTGCATTTTTATACCGAGAGTTAGAGAAAATATATCAGTCCATGACCTTAGGGATTGCAGTCTATCTGACCCTTCTTCAGGTAAATAAATTTGTTGAGGTTAATATTATTTACATGCCTAATTACTTCATATTTTTTAATATTTTTTATCATTATTTGTGACATAGCGATGGTCATTTACATGTTGACTAACCAAGTATTGAGATGGGTCACGTAGTTGAGGGTGCTCCATTAGGAGTGAGGTAGGGTATTTTAATTTTTAACACTTAATTTTTTTAGCATAGTTTTATTTGGATATGCTAAACTCATGTTTTGAATGACTCCTTAAGGTGGAATGTTCGGAGGAGAAAAATAAAAAATCCACAAGGAGTCCTTTGTTTATATAGAGGAGAGCTAGACCACCAGCAACATTATTTGGTAATTTTATTTCATTATCAAATTTCATACAATGATTATAAGATATGTAAGGTCATTAATAATTAATTATCTTTATAAAATGTGTAGGTTATTTGTTAGTTGTACTAACCAAAGGTTTGACTGAGATACCTCCTCTCTATACCGAGGGTCGAGATGTGTAGCTCTCACGAATGCCACTCATCTGTTTTGAGATTGTTGAGATGTACGTGCTAGATTATGTGATGCTCCAGTTTAACTTAGAGCAAGAGGTCCTTCCTCATACCGTAGAGTTTGTCTATTGCATCACTCGACAAGGCCACCATTTTACCGATACATCATGCAACATATATCGCCCGATGGGATGATAGGAAAGCCACTATAATCCGAAGGGAGATGGCTACAACATTGTGAGATGTTTGTAGCTCGTATATGCAATGGTATTTACCCATTACGCGACAATATATTTTACCACACGATGATGTTGAGGAGATGACATATCAGCCTAGTGGTGCATCTGAGGCAGCTTTGGTAAGTATATCGTAATTAATTTTCTAATAATATTTTTTTATTTCACATTTATTATTTATCTAACTTTTATTTTAATTTTTATATAGCTTGGATTAGCGCGATGGACACTTGCCAATTTGACTGATGCTGTTAACACTTAAACTTCGGGTGAGATATTATTAGCATTATGTCAATCGATGATTAGACAACATTAAGATGTCCTTAGTAACTTGCCCTTCATTCAGCTGGTGATTACAGACGTTCATGGACATTATCATTCTGACAAGGCAGCTCAGACACAGTCGAGGCATGATCCATTCCTTGATATATCATCTTTATCTTCAACACTTGGCTCTCCTCCACGTTCATCATTTTCAGTTGTTCCACATGTAGCTTACCCCTAGCCAGATCCGATAGTATATCATAGACGATAGCATGCAGCTCGTGTTGAGACATCTGTTACTTAAGCAAAGCCAGAGCAGGAGGAATAGGTGGACCATGAGGAGCAGGCAGACCATGAGTAGGAGCATACGGACCATGAGGAGTAGGAAGAGCCAATACAACACCATCAGGCTCGGGGTCGAGGCCAAGGACGTAGGGGTAGAAGAGATTGAGTGACTTAGAAATATGATATGTTTGTTTTGTAAACTAAAAGATTTTATGAACATATGTGATGTTATATAAAGATCGATTTATATGTTTTATGAACATTTATATTTGATGCTTATGCATGGATAAATTTGTATGTTATTTGATGTTACATAGGGACATGTGTTGTTTTTACTTTTTAGGTTTCTATAAAAAAAATTCCATCAGATTTCGTTAACTTCTATTCTCAAAGTTGTGTGAAGTCCTAGGATTTCGTCATTCCAAAGGATGAAATCTACTTAAAACACAAGTGTGGGCTTCAGATTTACAAAAGACTGAGATTTTGAAATCAACTTAAAAATGATTTTGTCTTTCCAAATGACGAAATTAAGAAAAAATTCAAAAAAAAGCCACACAGGTGCCAATGCTTGGCTGACGCCTACGTGGATAAAAACAATATCACTTTAGGAAATATTTTTCAAAGTGCGTTATTTCGGTAAATATTTTTTCCTTTTTTTATAAATATATACCGAGAGAATATCTTTGGTTAATAAAAAAATTAATAGTTCTATTTCACAAAAAAAGTTTATTCTATATTAATAGCTCTATTTTATTCAATTTAAGTGGTTAGGTACTTAAAAAAGACTATCATAAGCTTAATTTTCCTTCTCTAGTAGATTTTATTATTTAATAAAAATTAATATTTTTTAAATATAGCTATTAATATAGGATGAAGGGAGTATTATGGTTTACTACAATGGGCAATGAAGATTTTTTTCGTACATACCCTTTATATCTATTTATTTATACAATATGTTTAGTTATTTTTATGCTATAGTACTCTCTTCGCCCCATGTTAATACAATCGGCTCAAATTAAGTGATTGAGTAGAATAAAGCCTTTTAGAAGTTATTTTCCATTCCCTGGATTTCACTATTTAATAAAATTCATTCTTTTTCCAAATAGAACTATTAATATGGGGCAAAGATAGTATATAGTTATTCATTTATTGCAACAAATTAGTTTATTTTTTTTTACTAATCCTCATTTAAAATACTAGTTAGGAATTCATGATTTTTAATTCAAGTAAGAATAACTTGAATTTTTCACTGTCAAAATAGATCTCACCTCAATAGAATAACATACTTATCTTTGTAAAGCAAATTTTTTTACAAGGTATATATGTTAAGCAATTGAAGTCAAATGAAGTGACGAAGGCCTGCCGTATAAGCTGAACAAAAGTGGACTAAACATCAAATTTCAAATTTCTTTTGTGATCTAAACTCAAATTATATCAAATTAAACCTAATTTAAATATGGAGCATATGCATGACCAAAACTATTCTATAAAGCTAACTTGAATATATATTGGTCTCTAGATATTACCTTCCTTTAGTGACACTCTTCAACTTGAAGCTTGTTCTTGACTCAATAATACATCGAGCTGTTGACTCAAGAGGGATACAAAACACATCAAAATGTGAAATAGTTTCGTCATGGAATTAGCTAAGACAAAAATTGATCTAATACTCATGATTTATGTTCCCTCTAATTAATGAAGCACGAGGGATACAAAACACATCAAAATGGGAAATAGTTGCGCCATGGAATTAGCTAAGACAAATATTAATCCAATACTCATGATTTATGTTCTCTCTAAATAATGAAGCATGTTAACTAGGTTTGTGTTAAACATGTTACATTTGCATCTACTTTATCCTAAATTAATAGCTCTATTTGGCAAAAAAATTGAGCTACATTAATAACTCTATTTTGTTCAATTTAAGTGATTAGATACTTAAAAAAAGTATTATAAGCTTATTTCTCCTTCTTATAGATGTGAGTTTCACCATTTAATAAAAGAAAATAATATTTTTACATTAAAAGTACACATCAAAAACTCACACATGAGTTTTTGTTGTGGGAATATCATCACTATTTTCTAAATGTATATGTTTATATGGGACAAAGGGAGTATAAGTTAAACTTGATCTCCTAATCAGGCTCTTTGTATTCCAATTGATTTGTAATTCACATTGTCTTTTATTCATATTTGTTCATTATTCATCTTTATACTTCGACTCATCCTAATCATGTACGTCGTGGGACAAACATGTCTGCTTAAATCTAGACTTAGCTCTTATGAAGCAAGTTAAGCAGTTAATTAAGGACCCATAGCTAACATTAGGAGTTCTATTCATCGCATATGCGCACCTTTCTACATCCCAATGCACATAGGCATAGTATTCCAGACATGCATAAGGCCCTGTGCCATTCTCTGAGTTGGGAATTTGTGCTAGGGTAGTACCTGACAAGTCTCTAACATGATTGGTCTTTTGGAAAATCCTGAGAAGGACCACACTACAAAACGTTCACCGTCCTAGAAGCTGTGATTCCCTATCCACCCAATCCAGCAAGAAAGCCGTCCAGGTTCATTGAACACTGACACAGTTGAATCCTGTGGATATCCAAGGCAGCGATGTTCATTGCTCGTTAAGTTTCAGGACTGGTATAAATAGAGAAGTTGGAGATGACTATTTCATCAAGGAAGAAAAGTGCAACAGATACATGTTGGAAGTCCCCAAGAGTTCCCTCAATCGCTTCATAAGCGATCTTCCCTAGCAAGTCGTTTGCTTTTGAAGTGTTTGGGGGAACTCTCGGGTCCATCCAACGTCGACGCCAGACAACATTTATGGTAGTAATAGCAGCGCTAATTCCCACGTCGAAAATTTGCATGGGCAACTCAGGTGTTAAGTTGTATTTTAAGCTAGATAGGCCTTTAATTATAGTTTTACATATCATATTTTTGACTTTTTGGAAGGGTCCTACTGCTTTTTTTTATAATAATTATATGTATCTATATTCACCCCAATAATCTCTTTAGTATCTTATTTCACTTACAAATTTAGTCAAATTTTTATGAGGGGGCATAAAGTAATTTTTGGGGTGTATATAGACACATTCATAATAATTATATAGTAAGACCTTTTGCTTCTTCACTATCAATTCTTATATAGTGTATTCTCACTCTTATATATTAATAGTTATATTTTAAAAAAATATATATAACTTTTATTAAATAATGAAACCCACATATGAGATAAGGGAAAATAAGTTAATAATACTCATTTTTTAAATACTAACTACTAAAATTTAATAAAATAAACTTATTAATATTAAATAATTTTTTTTCAAATAAAACTATTAATTTAAGACGAAAATAGTATTATTCTAAGTGAAGACATGATATCATGCAATCGGTCTAACCTAGTTCAACCATGACTGTTTTTATTTCGGGCATCAGGATTTAGTAGTTAAACGTCTTCCTTTCTCCTTCCTCTTCTTGCTTTACTTTGTTGTATACTTTTTATCCATATTTGTATATAAAAAAATTTGCATAAAGAATAAGCTTGCAGATATTGCCAGAAGTGCAGCAACGATGATAAGCCTAAGCCTCACAAAGTCGAAGTGAGATCCCATGCAGCTGGATTCTCCTGCAGCTTGAGTAGTCGAGAATAGCGATATTCACGACCATTCTGCATGGAAATATTTTATTTGCGCACACATTGGTATACAGAAAGGCTTGAATTTGCAACGAAAAATGGACAACCATGATCCACTATTGAAACTTCCATGTGATTCGTCAAAAAATCATCCAAGATAAGAAGTTGGCACGGATATCAGCTTCTTGGAGAATTAGGCTATCGATCCCGAATATTCAGACCCCAATTTTTTCTTTGTATCTTTTATTTTTTTTACCCTAACATTGCTTATTAAAATATTTTATTTATGTTTATATTAATTTTTTTTTCTCATCTCTTTACTTCTTTATTCTCTCTCTTTTCTTTGGCTTCGGCCAGCATTATAATGACCATGGGCAGCCGGTCTCATCCCCCTTTTAATTAGGTACAGTCAGACCAAAGCCGAGGCCAAATTTAGCTTAGGTGGCCGCATAGAATGCTCTGGCTAAGTGCAGCTAGAGGACAGCTGGCCACCAAAAGTTCGGGCCAACACGGCCAGAGGTCGGCCGGCCACGCAAAGGCTCTAGCAAGAGGCAGGCCGGTTACGCGAAGGCTCTAACCAATGCAGCTAGAGCCTGGCCGGCTGTGGGGCCATGGCCGGATCTAGCCACAGAGCCACGGTGGACATATTTTCTAGTTGTGCCTACGAGGCTAGAGCTTGGTTAGGTCTAAATAAAAATAGGAAGGGGGTGAGGTTCATGCATCAAAGAAAGTAGGAGCAAAAAAAAAAATTAGGAGCAAACTGAAAGGAGAAACACGAGGCCTTCAGTGAAAAAAGGATATTTTTCCAGTTTAGTTGGGGGATGGAAGAAAAAACCAAGGTTCAAATGGAACTATTCTAATAACTAAAATGCATACTGCTGTGTGAGTCAGTAACTTGCGAATAGAGAGCCCTGCCTAGCTCTCTCTAAAGGCCTTCTCAGTATTGACAAGCTCTGCAAAAGAGGTTTCCAATTAAGCAGTAAGGAAAAAACAAGAGATCGTATCTTCTTTCACTACTTATAATTGCAAGCGGTTTGGAGAATTATCTTAAGAAATGCTGCATAATGAGAATAGTGTTTAATTTCTGGGACAAAATGAGTTGGTTGATGTATTTTTAAAAAGCTAACGTGCAGGCCGCCAATCTCATCAAATCTGTTTTCATTACTAATTTTCATTTGGACTAAAAGAAACCTACATACTTTATGAAATAAATGTTTGCCAAAGCTTGCTTTGAGCATCATATAAATCAAGTTCTTTTAAATTTTGAAGTCTTTGATCTTAAAAACAAAATACTCTGTACTTGATAATTGTTTATTCCTATATGAGTTATGTGTAAATTAAATTGAATTTTATGGTTTTAGGAATTGCTTGTTTCTTCTGTATTGCCCTTATAGGCTGCTGTTTTCTGTTGTAAGCTGCGTCTTGTGGCCTTGTTTAGCTTGCTTGATCCTTGGGGAGGGTTTTTCCCCTGCTTTTCTACTTGTTCACTTCCATGGTTTGCTTAATTAAATTTTTAATTACTAAAAATGAGTTTAGCCATGTAACAACTTGCAGAGAAGAGAAGGGGCATTCTTCTTGCCAACTGGTGTGTTCATTGCAAGTTCATCCAGGAGTCTGTCAAACACACTTTTTCAAGTGTAGTTACTCTAAATGAATCCTCATGTCCATTTTTAGAATTTTGAGGAATGATCTTCATCACTATCTCCCTAATCAATTCATTAACCATGTCTCCAGAATTTGGGACTGGGTACATTCTTAAGATCTTTCTTAAGGTAGCGGTTTACCACAGTTGGAGGGAATACAACTCCATAAGTGTTCATGGCAGCTCTACTTATAAAACTAATGATCTCAAGTGTTGTGAGCACGAAGTCATAACTCATGTTTCCAACTCCCCTAAGCTGAGGGTTGTTCTCAATGATTTTCCATTTCTTCTTTTGAGATAGCTTTGTATTGCATAATAGGTTTTTCCAGCAGTCTTCTTGGCTTTGTTCTTGCTTTTTTGTGCTTATAAATAGAATGTAGTTATCCAAAAAAAAGTTAATGTGACTATTCAATCAAGAAATATGTAACATTACAAGTTTATTGAAGTCTAGAGCTCAAGCTAGCTAGATCAGTTCCATGGGTGCTGTGCCTGGTCCTATCACTTTTTCCATTGAACTTTTAATTATACCAAACCATGCCATATACTACCTTCATCACATAATAAGTGTTTGGATTAGAAAACCAAAATGAACTAATTTTAGTTCACTATTGTTCTTTAATGCAAACACTTATTACCTGATAGAGTAAGCATAAGGTAAACAAGGGTAATTGTGTAAGGTCCCTGATTTTTCTACGATTTTCTGAGATTTTTTTGCCATTTTTTTGGTCATTTTTGACAGGAAAATGTGACGTTTCAGCGTATATATATTTGTATATTTTCCCCATATTTATACCCGTAGAGTCGGGTGTGGGGCTTAGTCGTGGACCACGGGTCTTGCTGCGCGCTTACGGCACGAATTTTGGAGGTTTGACGCATAACCAGTGGGTTAACGCGCGTTGGGGACGTAAGCGGAAAAAAAAGCCCGATCCGGATTTGGGTGAACAGTGCA
Source organism: Saururus chinensis (assembly GCA_035235625.1). Classification (NCBI taxonomy): domain Eukaryota; kingdom Viridiplantae; phylum Streptophyta; class Magnoliopsida; order Piperales; family Saururaceae; genus Saururus; species Saururus chinensis. The sequence goes on from CP141146.1 coordinate 1,455,856, forward strand.
CTGCCACCCCCTTCCCGTGTATTCCTTGTGCCCGGCCGCCTGTGGGCCAGAGGGCCGTCGCACCGGCTCCGCTCCGACCGTGCGACGGCAGGGGAGCCGCCGTCCCGGCCCCACGGCCGCTCCGCCCCGCCTTTCCCCCCTGTTTTCCCCGATTCCGCCTCTCCCTCTGTCTCATGATTTGGACGGCGCCGGCGGTGGCCGGTGGGCTCCGCCCGGCCTCTGTCCGGCCAGCCTCAGGCCGGCGACGACAGGGCCGCCGCCCTGGCCAGTCCCGCCGGCCCTTGAGTTTGTTTTCCTCCGGTGAGTTTCTTCTCCATCTCTCACTGTCTTGTGTACCGCCGCCGCCGCCGTGGACCGCCAAGGCCCGGCCGGCCGGCCACGGCTCTGCCATGGGCCGGCGACGGCGGGAGGCCACTCCTCCCGGCCCGGTGGGCCCCGCTCCGCCACCCCGTCCCAATTCCCCCTCTCTACTCTGTTTTTGCCGGAGCTGTGTTTGGGCGAATTGGTGGCCGCCGGATGCGAGCCACGGGCGGCTGTGCTCCGTCCGGCCGGGCCTTGGTCCGGCGAAGTGATTGAGCCACCCCTTCCTGGCCGATTTCGCCTCCGCCCAGCCCGCACAGTTCCGGCCTCTCCTTCTTTTTCACTGTTCCGGGCTCCATTTCGTTGGTGCTCTATTTCAGTCACCATCGTGGGCTAACAACGGCCAATCAAACCCCGATTTGGCACCGCCTTGCTCCGGTGATGGCGAGGAGCCACTCCTCCCGACCGTAAGGGGCCTCTCACCGCCGCCCAGTGGATGTTTCCCCTGCCCTATTTTCCGCCGGCGATTTGTTTTGTGAAACGGAGGCCGCCGGGGTTGATCTGTGGCCGACACGTTGCCCCACGCTCTTCGCCCTTATGTGGGCCTTTGTTGACCGGAATCGTTGCTGTTGGGTGCTGTCCACGGCCGATTTCGATGTCTTTGTGGTTGGCTGAGCACGTTTTAGCCACCAGCCGATCTTCAGTGTACACCATCGACTTCGGGTCGCACCGCCACATATGTTGGCACGATATTTCTCCCGGCCGCCCTAGTGTGCTGCCGTGGATCGCGGATTTTTACCGCATTGATTTGTGACACCCTGTTTGGCCGCGATAGTTCCGGCGCTTCTTAAAACCCTCGGGACAGCAGCCCTCTCAGCCAGGCAACGGTTTTGACTGCCAACTCCGTCGCCAACGCCGCCACCGTCGTGTGCTCGCCATCGAACGTCATGATTACGAGGTAGGGGAGCTTTGAACTCGTAATTTCATGAAGCATGCTTTAAATGAGTAGCAGCATGCTAGGATTGTATGATTCCATGCTTGGATGTTAAGTAACGATCCGATTGCATGAGGTGCGTGTAAGCATGATTGTATGGTATGATTGATATGCATGAGATGTATGCATGTTTTATAGATGTGGATTATGTATGCGCTGGCGATGGCTAGCAAATATGTCAGTATGCTATGTATGGGTAATGCATGTGCTAGTGATGGCTAGCGTGCATGTTTGAAGTATGTATGAATGTGTGTGTGCACGTGCTAGAGATGACTAGCGTGTACGTTTGATGTATGCATGTGCTAGTGATGGCTAGCGTGCATGTTTGATGTATGTGTGAATGTATGCATATGCTAGTGATGGCTAGCGTGCATGTTTGACATGTGTATGCATGTGCTAGTGATGGCTAGCATGCATGTTTGTAAGTTATGTATGTATGACCGTATGTGTATGTTGTACGTATGTGTGAGACATATGTGTGTATGATGGCTTTTGCCTATGATTTGGTTATGCGTAAGTGTATGTGGGCAGAGGTATGGGCGATGGACAGTAAGAGGTAACAGAGGCTTTGTCTGAATTTGGATACGGTTGTGTAAGTGTATGACAGAAGATAAGTGTATGACGGGCAAGGATTAGAATGGATAAGTTTGGGGTGGATTGTATGTTGGGTGATTGTCAGACAGTAAGATTGTTCATAATTGTACAAGCATAACGTACAGATTATGAAGTAAAAAGTAAGTATAATAAGTGAGACATAAGTAAGAGGGCGACAACTAGGTTCGCTCTGAGGAGCGCTATTTGAGGATATCAGTGTATGATGTTTTGGCCATAAGATGGATGGCGAAGTATAAGACTGTAAGGGTTTGTTGTACGATGAGTTTTGTCCATGATGTGGACGGGTAAGTGAAGTCTGCTGCCCTGATGAACTTGGGTTTCGGATTGGGCTCAGCTTCAGTTTGACCAGTCGAGGACTGTGAGTTTGTGTGGCATAATTGTACCGCATAATATATTTAATTCAAACTTGAATTATAAGCACAGCTAATGATAGCGTTGTGAGTTTGAGACATGAGGGTTCGGCGGATTAAGTTCTGTGTTTGAGCTGGCCGCTATTGAGTCGGCCGAGCATTTCTCATGTCTTGCCATGGTGTTTATCCTGCGGGATGTTGTCTGTGTGCTGTATAGGGCACCGGACGTCTGATGCTCTGCTGAGAGCGACGTTGTTTCTGATTTGGTCTGCGTGCTGTATAAGCCCAGACGTTTGATGCTCTGTTGAGAGCGATGTACATTTCTAACTTTGTCTGTGTGCTGTATGAAGCCCAGACGTTTGATGCTCTGCTGAGAGCAACGTATGTTTCTGATTTGGTCTGTGTGCTGTGTAAGCCCAGACGTTTGATGCTCTGTTGAGAGCGTTGTATGTTTCCGCCCAAGAGTGGCACTATATGTTTCTGCCCAAGTGGCACTGTATGTTTTCTGCCCAAGAGTGGCATTGGCACTATAAGACCCATTATGGTAGGCAATTCTATGACACTATAAGACCCATTATGGTGGGCGATTCTATGGCACTATAAGACCCATTATGGTGGGCAACTGTTTGACCCCTTATGTGTGGGTGTTTATGTTTGCACGCTCAGGTAAGTAGTATCATGGATCTACTCTTACCTGTTTGATCCAGTGCCCCATGAGCATTGGTGTGCCTTACCTTTGGAAAAGTCCATGGCATCTAGTCACTCCCCGGAGGTTAAGGTGTTGCCCCAGTGGCATTCTTTTCCATTTTGACGCTGGAGCTTATTAGTTGTAATGAGCTTCAGTGGTCGTTATGTGTACGATTATGAGTACGACTGTATGAGTGTGAGTACGACTGTAAGTGTATGAGTAAGTGTATGAGCAGGACTGTAAGCGTATGTATATGAGCAGGACTGTAAGCGTATGTGTATGAGCAGGACTGTAAGCGTATGTGTATGAGCAGGACTGTAAGAGTATGTATAAGCAGGACTGTAAGAGTGTGTATGAGCAGGACTGTAAGTGTATGAGTATGAGCACGACTGTAAGAGTATGAGTACGATTGTGAGAATATGTTTCTGAGTAAGACAGTAAGTATGATTTTGTGCAGACTGTACGAGTGAGGTTGTACGAGTAAGGTCGTACATGTATGGGTAAGTTGTATGAGTGAGCATACGATTGTACGAGTAAGGTCGTACATGTATGCGTATGTTGTATGAGTATGCGTACGATGGTACGAGTAAGTTTGTATGACCCCAGATAAGGGTGTTTGTGTAAGTTTGATTTGTTATGATGTTGGCATGATGGTGCCTTGGTATGATTTTGGCACGATGGTGCCTTTGGTATGATCGTATGCGTATGTGCACGATATGATTACATTATGTTTACTGCTTCATGTTTGAGTTGCATGACGCATGCATTTATGAACTTATTGAGTTCACCGTTGGGATTTCTCCTACTGGGTATTTTCCTACTGAGTATGAAAATACTCACCCTACTTCTTTTTAGCCCCGTTGTACGGGTGGTTTTGCAGGTTGTGCGGAGAGCTCCTGGAGATGGACGCTCATTTCAGCGGTGGATTGATTCCCGTTGACTCAGGTATCTGCTTGACTCATTGCGAGTTTATTTGTGCCACGATCTCCTAGATTGAGTGAGACGAGAAGTTAGATGTTTATTCTGGACTTTCATTTGGATGAGTCTGTGGACTGTTATGGGACTTGTACTCAGGGATGCCTGGGAGTGATTTGTATTTAAAAGTCTATGATCATAGCAATTTATTCGTACATGTGTTTTCGAGTAGCGCCTGATGATATTTGCTTTGACAGCACGATGTTTAACCGTATGATGTTTTAAATTATAAAATGTTTATACAGGTTTTGATTTTATCGTTTTGACTCCGATTTATGGAAAAAAAATTTTCTATGAGTTTTAAGAAAAAGGGATGAAAAATCTCGGGCGTTACAAATTGCTTCCAGCAAGTATAGGATCTAAAACGTCAAAGACCATTATATGTGAAATAATTTTAATTAAAATATTATCTACTTATAATGGACTATCCAAATTCGCATATGTATAAGTATCTTAACATTTTCAAGCACAACGTAATTCATAAAAGTAATAGTAATGATAAAAGGTCAAAGTAATAATATAGGATGACAAAAGAAAACCTGTAAGATAATTTTTATGTATTATTGTTATAAACGTAGCTATTTCCCCCAATAATGGCCCACTTCCCTCTAGAAAAAATTATTATTTGCCTTTTTTATTGATCTATTCCCCGTGTATGGTGCTGACATCGAGATTGCATGCTTCTAGTTGTCAACCTTATTATGCTGCCATATCCCATCAGGTACCAAAACGGAGGAGGAGAAAAAGGAAGAGGAGGGGAAGAATAGGAGGTGGAAAAGGAGGAGAAGAAGAAGAGGAAGAATGAGGAGGTGAAGGAGAGGACGAAGGGGCAATGCATGACTAGGTAAGTTTGCACCACCTTAGCTTGCCAGCTACTAGGAGGAGAAGGTAGCGGCGAAGGCCATGGTAGTGGAGGAGGGAAGAGGATGTTAGCTGTAAGATCTCTAATTTTTTTTTATTTAATTTCCTTATTATTTATGTGAATTCGTATGACTTTGTTTACCGGTTTGATTTGATTTTAGGGTTATGGGTTAGTAATTACTACTCTAATAAGGTTTAATTTTATTTTTATAAGTATTATTTAAATTTTAATTTATCCAATTTTTACTGATTTTATGACATTTTATTCTAATTTTTCCTTACTTATGGGAGCAGACCCTACCGTGGGCCCCATATTTATGTTGGATAGCGTACAATCCATTTAACCCTCTAATCTTATATTATTTTATTTAAGTAGAACTGGGTGTGATTGGATTTATTTTTGGACCAAAAATAACCCTAATTAGCCACTTAGGGCGTTTTGACCTATTTTACAGCCCAACAGTTTGTTTAGCTAACTCAACACTTTTATTATTTAAGGAAACCCTACCTTATTTGCCCAAATAGGGAAGGTTTGTGTTAGAAGGGAAGAAGTGCTCTACCCCCATTTCCCAAAAAAGAAACTCGAATTAAGGTGTATTTTCTTGCCCTGATTACCCCTAATATTTTGATTTCAGTCTTAATTATTCTTATCTTCATTTCCCTATCTCAATTCTTGGATTTTTCCATTAAAAATTTTATTTTTAATTTCTATTTAAAACCCTAAATAGGTCATTTTTATTTTTAACGTAGAGTTATCATAGATCTACCTATTTTCAAGTTTATTTGAGCCTATTAGTTAAATTTAATTAAATCTTAACAAAAACCTTAATTTTTGGGTAGGATTTTCATAGATCTACCTATTTTCAAGTTTATTTGAGCCTATTAGTTAAATTTAAAATCTTAACAAAAACTTTAATTTTTGGGTAGGATTTCTTAAAGATTGAAGCTCTTTCGTGGATTCAAAGGCTTCATAGAGGTAACAGAGTTTTACCTTGTGCAGTTTTATTCATTGGAATGCATAATTGTAGATTTATTTGAGTTATTACTTCATTTTGAAGTTTAATGGTGATTTGTTAAAAACATGCAATTTATAACTATTTTCTTGTGATTAAACATAAAAATGATTAGATCTATCATGTTCTAGAGTTATATTTTAATTCTATGATGTTTTATAGTAATTTTTGAATTTATATAGAATTTTGGAATGTTTTTTATTTGAATTTTGAAAGGTTGAAGACGAACTAGAAAAGTGAAATGTTCCAGTTGATCAAACGGGCTAATAGGGCTAACAGTCATTTGAATGGTCAACTATTTGAATGGGTTATCTGGCCATTTAAACAGCTAGGTGTTTGAATGGCCCGATAGGCCGTTTAAGCAGTTGTACTACAGTTTGTGAGTTTGGCCTATTTTGTGAATTTTTTGGTCATTTTTTGTTCTCTTCTCATAAATCTAATTCTTTATGACTATGTTGAGTTATGATTACCTATAAATGCTACTGTGATTAATTACATGAGAACCATCTTTAAATTATGATTTAACTCAAGCACAAATAGGACTATACTTGTCCAGTTTTAGTATAATATTCTACTTATTTTAAATCCATGTTTGATGATTTCTTCATAATTATTCAATGGTTCCAGTAGGTCATAACCATGATAATTTATGTATGCTTGCACATGTCATATTGATTTTAGGTGATTTATGTTCTATATGTTTTAGCTTTAGTATGAATACTATTATGAATATGTATATCCTTGCTTATGATTATACCATTTTATTTGTCACAAATAGACCATATTTTATGCACATATGAACTGACTAAAGTATGTTTACATATGCTTACAATTATTTAACATTTTCTCATGTACATATCATGTTGTATACATCATACGAATGATTTATAAATGAAAGTTAATCTTGATTTGTCGTAATTAAGCAGTTGGATGTAATTAAATGTCATTGTTTTTAGGATTAGCCGCTTGAAGGTTTATTAAATCAGCTTTACATAAGAAAAGATATGTTTTTACATCCAATGGATAAGGTTTTATGTTCCTTTGAGGATGGGTTCCCTCCCTGAGTAAGAATAAAAGAATGATATAATGAGTTAAATTGATGTGTTATCTAGACTCTGAGAATCCAGAATAGTTTGCCCGAATGCACCGACTTACCAAAGGGTATTTTCCCCATTAGGGAACTTACCCAAATTGCTCAAGTTTTTTTTTGGAAGTCGGACCTTCCCTGTTAAGGGTTGTCTAGGGTGAGTAGGTCTGCTTATGTTTCAGTCGAATAAGTAGGGTTATTTTCTCAATTGTGAGACATTTACCTGTTGATTAATGCATGTGTATAGTATATAATGTTCATTGACATAGGTTGTGTTGGAACAATGATGCTTATGTTACACATGGGGCATATGATATGATATACTTAATTTATAAAGGATGAATGTATATATTAAGATATGATTATGCATGATATGAACATTGAGAATTGATTCATGTAGGATGTAATTGTTATAATGAGATTCATATGATTAAACGTGATGTGTATATTAAGATATGATTATGCATGATATGAATATTGAAAATTGATTCATGTAGGATGTAATTGTTATATTGAGATTCATATGATTAAATGTGATGTGTATATACTTTATGATTTATAGATAAACCCATGATGCGCAGGTGGCATGATTGTGTGGTTATCAAATGTGTTTTACATCATAATGCGTAGGTGTCATGATTATATATTTATGGAATGGGTTTTACCATATGATGTTTAGGTGGCATAAACATGTGTTTATGGAATGTGGATTATAATATGATGCATAGGTGACATGAATATATGATTTACTCATGGTGAATGGGTGTGGTGAATGAATATGTGATGTATGTAATATTGATAATGTCTATGATATCTTCATGAGTTTAGTTTCTATATTAAAATCCTTGTTAAGCAAAAACTCACCCTTCTTTGTTTTGTATGTGGTTTTGTTTTGGGGCTGCATGTTGTGCAATGCGGGTGCTTCTGATAAGCTTTATGTTGAGCATGCGGATGGTTACTAGGGGTGTAAATGGACGGACACGGACGCAGACAGAGATGGTCCGTGTCCATCCATTGTTACATAATCATATTGTCTATCCGTCCAATGTCCGTGACAAACATATAAGTTGTCTGTCCATTTATTCTGCACGGACACAGACAGTTACACTTCATCTTGTATAATCATTCAACCTGTATAATTCAAATACATATGATTCAACCTATAGGCTAATTATTGTCATTCATCCATTCATCTAAATACATATCATTCAACTTGTAGAATTATTTCACCCATTTGTGCATTCATTCAACCTATAACATCAATCCACACATCAAACCATAACAACTTACTACATCAATCCATAAAATCAATCCATAACAACTCACCATATAAAATAACATCAAACCATAACAATTTACCCTATAAAATAACATCAAACCATAGTCAAATTTACTACATAACAAAAAGTCTTCAACAAAAGTCTAACAATCTAAAAATCTCTAACAATAAAAAAGACATCAACTTTCTCAACATGTTCTTTTATTCTCCATGACTTCAACTCACTGCAAACATAAAATAAAAAAATAAAGTAAGATTAAAATAAGATGGAAGCAATAAAGTAAACAATAACAAAATCAAAAACTTACAATGCAATAAACATCTCTAAGCATTTATAATTTCATCTTCTTCGTCTTCTAAACTCAACTCAAAGAAAAAAGCTCAATCTCCCTCAAAATCTGTTGATTCTTCATCTACACTCAAATATAGAGTGACATTAACAATTAACTTAAAAATAATAAATTAAAAAAAAACTAAAATAAAAATATTTTACCATCATATCTAGATCTCAACCAATCTTGTGAGTAAATTAACTGTCTCTGTGCTCAAGCAATTCCTAAATTGGCTAATTACTCTTCTACCTATACTAAAAGTTGATTCTCATACAACAGTAGATAAAGGAATAGCCAAAACATCCTTGCATTTTGTGATAAAATTGGAAACCTTGGAGCATTTCTCTTCCACCAAGCTAGAACATTGAAAGAACTAAAATTGATATCTTTCACCACGTGCTCTTCTAAATATAAATCATATTCAGCTTTTGATTGCTCACATATTGCATTCTCTTCAATATACTTGTTCAAATTACTTATAAACACATCATCCCATCTACTAGTAAACATAGACATCTTATCACCACATGAACTTGGGCACTAAGTCGTTTCAATGTTCTTATTTGACCCATGAACTTGGGAAACATACTCTTCATATAACCTCATTAACAATCCATGAACTTCAATAATTTTTATTGGAGAATATGTTTCACCCTAAAGCTTTGGAAAATAAAGGTCAATAGGTTTCATCTTAAATCTAGGATCCAACACATAAGTTGTTGCCTAGATCAAGTTACTCTTTGCCCAATACTTGTCAAATTTAATAACCATTTTCTTTGTCAAAGATGAGAAAAAAATATTTATATCGAAGCACCATTCATCTAATAACAATTTTCGCTCACAAATGCTACCCAAAAATATATTCGAGGTAGGATATTTGAAACCCGAAAAAAGCTCAATTAAGCGATAAAAACCTTCAAACAATTGTTTACAACCTTCACATTTTTCCATTCTTCATCCAAAGTCAAATAAACATCACGTGAATCCAAAAGAGCTACATGAGCAAAGACATCTTTAAATTCTAAAGCAACTTCAAGCATCCTATGGGTAGAATTCCATCTAGTAGGAACATCAAGAATTAACTCTTTTTTTTCTTTGAGTTGCTCTGCATACTTGTAAAAGTTTTGTGCTCTTTGAGGAGAAGATTTGAAATATTTGACACTTTCATGAATATTATCCACCACACCTATCCAAACCATCTTAAACAATTAAATTAAGAATGTGGGTGCAACAACACATATGAAAATAATCACCATCCAACATAATAAATCCCTTATAGAAAAGATTATCTTTGAATTCACGTGCTGCCACATCATTAGCACTGCAATTATCTAAAACAATACAATACAATTTTCTTTCAATGTTTCAATTAACACATTGTGTGTAAAGATGATTTGCTAATAATTCACCTGTGTGACATGTTTCAATCTTTGAAAAATCAATTATTTTCTTTCTCATCCTCCACTCATTAGCAATATAGTGAACCGTCAAAACAATGTAAGGAATATTTTGGTTAGAAGTCCAAATATCACTTGTGAGACTTACTCTACTCTCAAATTTACCCAATTCCTCATAAATAATTTTTTGTTCACTGCTACAAATATTTTTGCACTCCTTTGAAATGGCATGACGAGTCATAAACTTAAATTGTGGCTGCAAACACCTCGCAAATTTTCTAAATCCCTTGTGGTTAACGACTGAAAATGGGTATTCATGCAATATAATTAAGTCACCAAGGTCTCTTTTACTCTTTTGTTGATCAAAGTTGTATATCTCAATAGAACAAGTGTCATCACTTTTTATGCCACCCAACTTAATGCTTTGTTGTCCCTTTTTCTTATTTTTCCTCATTTCTTGTTGATATTTAAAATATTTATACAAATGTTTTTTCTTAGGATTCGTTCCTATCACTCTTGTATCCCCAGGTAACATATAAGCACAAAACTTGCAAATAGCCCATTGTACACCATCTTTATCCCACTCCTTAAAAAACTCCAAATATTTAGAAGTTAACTTTTTATCTTATTTTTTAGGGATATTGGATGGTTTTGATGCACTATTGATTCTCATCTAACTCTAACCTCTTCACATGAATTTGTAGATGGAACACCACTTGCGGCACCCACATTAATTTCTTTTTGTGATAAATAAGCTAAAACTTCTTTTTTGACTCCAACACTTGGGTTTGAATTTTCACTAATGACTTTCTTCCCTTTAGGATCAGACATGATTACTAAATACCTAACATAAATCATGCAAATATCAAAATTAACAAATACCAAATCAATTAATATTAGCAGAAGGTGCTAAAAGTACAACAATTTGAAAATAATAAAATCACATACAAAGACCTCATAACTATCGCAATGAATACAATCAATCATAATTTCGGCATAAACTTGAATATGACAAGTTAGTAAAAGAAAACCCACTAAAGCTTTCAGCCATAAATCTAACTAGGGCCCCATAATCCACTTGCAGAAACAAAGAAGAAATTCAAGAAAAAGAAGTTCTCAGGCAATCAAACATTATTTGATTACTAATGATGACTTAGTTCACAAACCTACACTAGCTTGACACTTCCATTTTTACCTAAAATATTGGTCAATGCAAGTTGAAAACATGTTAATTCACATGAGTAAAAATATGTATAAATTCAAACTCCAAAAATCCTTCAACACCATCCATAAGCATTTAATAAAATCCTAGTAATGAGCCAACTTTATCACATCCATATTGAAAAAAACTTTAAAATATGATGAAAAGAAATCAAATGCACACATCAACTACGTCAATAGCAAAAGGAGTAAAGGAAACACAACCCATTCTCCAGCAAATGTGCCAACTTTATCACATTCAGATTGCCTTTAAAATATAATGCAAAATAAATCAAATGCACACATCAACTACACCAACAAAAAAAGGACTAAAGGAAACAACGACCAACTATGCCAACATCAAAAGGATTAAAGGAAACAATGGCCAACTATACCAACAACAAAAGGATTAAAGGAAACAACGACCAACTATGCCAACAACAAAAGGAGTAAAGGAAACACAACCCCATCCCCAGCAAATGTGCCAACTTTATCACATTCAGATTATGTTTGATTCCTTGAAAAGAAAAACCTTTAAAATATAATGCAAAAGAAATCAAATACACACATCAACTACGCTAACAACAATAGAATTAAAGGAAACACGACCCAATCCCCATCACCAAATCAAACCCATCTTAGAATGACCCCCAATAGCAAAAGGATTAAGGGAAACACACATCCTGAACCAATGTGGAGGTGAAACGAAGAACTACGCCGCTGTAGAAAAGGGAACAAAGAATTGAATTTGTGCATACCAGGTTTTCGTCTGCTTCAACTTCCCTCACTAGTCCCCACTCTAAATTGGCGGCAAAGCAACAAGAAGAGAATCTTGGATCCACTAGTTGAGCCACTAGCTTGCCCGATGGGAAAGGCACCAGAGATGGGCCTAATGCGGAGGTTTCTAGCCAGCCATGATGGACGGAGGGGAGGACTCACTACAACCCGATCGCAGTAGCCGAGTTCGGATTAGAGCTTGAATTTAGAAATGATCAAAGAAGCTAGGGCACTATAAAGGGGAAAAAGATTATATACCCATAGACGTGGACAACCACAGACACGGACAGCCGTGGACATGGACAAATTGTGTCCACAGTCTCGTTCGTAAAATGACCGAACCAAAATTACTATCTGCAGCTGCATCCGTGTCTGCATGGACAAGCTAATGCTACTCGTTTTCATTACTAGCGGACAAAGGTTGTCTGTTTACACCCCTAATGGTCACATTCATTGAGAGGGGCTATGGTTATATAGGGTTATATTAGTTTGGTTTTATGTTATGTTAAACTTATATATTTGACTTTACTTCACACTATGTTTAGCCATTGTCTGCTTAGACTTGTTTAGCCATTGTTATCTTATTTTTATTTGATAACTAGATGATGTGGGTATGTGTGAACTAAGACATTAATTAATAGTTCCTTATTTTGCTCTATTTTCTTTTTTACAATGTACTCATGTGCTTACTGCATTATGTGTTTACCCAAGGATGGGTTAAGTCTTCTGCATTTTCACTTACTTTCATCGCGCCGCATACCATTTACTCCTTAGACTGGGTTTGGGTCAAGCATGGCATGTGCTGGGGCATTACATCGGCGCTAATGCCAATGTAGGGGAAGGATGAGTATGGTGGGTACATGAGATATATTTGATTTATGGGGGAGGGGGGGGGGGAGAAAAGCGAGGTGGGTGTAAGAGATTTTATAGTATTTACTTTTGAGGGTTAAATAGCAGCATTCTAATTTTCTATATGCTAGGGTCATTTGGCATTTTTTGCATGGGAATATTGGGGGGAATACCCCTAGCCATAAAACTACATGTAAAAGTGTACAATGATTATTATAAGCTGAGCTAGAAAACTAAAGTAACAATCCCCACCTACCTTTCAAGGATAATGGGGAGAGGAAATACAAATGTGCAAAATTTTGAGATCTTGAAGAATTGCCATTGTTGAAGATTCTTGAGCAATTGACCAAAGTAGACTCCTACTTTGGCCAATTAACCAAAATGTGACCAACTATTCAATATTTACCTAAATAGATTTACTCATGTGGGAAGCTACAAACATGTGATAAAAATTGACATAAATACCCTCTCCTTCATTATATGATAGTCCGGTGGGAAAAAACTCTACAGTCGCTCACTCCAAGAAAAAACATCTTCTTCTCCTCTATGACTTCATTTCAGTGGTTTCATCTCCCCCAGGGATTCCTCTTCCTAGGTAGGTTCTTTTTCCTTGTGATTTCATTTGCCCAATTGCTTCCTCTTCCCCTATTTCTTTTCTCGGGTATTCACATCTTCATACTCCGAATACAGAAGAGTATTTCCCTTCCTCCCAGTTAATTCAGGTTATTTTGAGTGATAAAAAAGTTGTTATCAGATGAATAATGTTATTTTTGGGTAATTATTTCTCAGGGATTACATAGTTTCTACTAGTCTGATTTTCTTGGTAGCTGGAAAACTAGAATACTAGAAAACTAGAACACTAAAAAAATAAAATAGTAAAAAATTGGATTACTGATATGATATGAGAAGAGCATGGAAAAGGATACAAAAGTTTTGTTGTGTGTTTGGGACGTCCATTGGGATGAAAGTGGTATGAAATATAATTGTGACAATGCAAAAACAAAACTAATTAAAGTTCTATGCAAAGTCACTTATGTTGTTCTTTTGGATATATTGCATGAAGTTTATAAATAGTCAAAGAAAGAATATTCATTAAAGTTAAGTTTTACATATTATATTGCAGTTCCTATTGACCTTCCACCTTTTGAAATACATGATACTGGAACTCTACATTACTTCCTTCGAGAGAGTGTCAGGATCAAATGGAATACCATTGATGATAACTAAAGAAAGAAAAGATAATATTACTCATGGGAATATTAGTATCAATGTGCCGAAGTGGGAGGAGGAGATTGGAAGAAAAGGAGCAAAGTGGTAGGAGAAAATAGGAAGAACGGATGCAAAGTGGAAGGAGAAGGGCACTTGTTATAGTGTTCCATACAACAAATTGTTAATTTTAGTTGTGATAAAGATAAACTCCAATTAGCTAAACATGATAAATAAATAGATAATGTTGATGGACGTTCTTTATTTGGTTACCCTTCTTATTCAATTGTGCCCTTTTTGTGGATGTATCAGGTGCCATAAGTGGAGCTATGGATGCTAACTTGTTTAAACCTATGCTTGGTTGTGGTGAGCGTCAATGCATTGGAGCCACTACTCTTGATGAGTACAAAAAGTATATTGAGAAGGATCTGACTCTTGAATGCATATTCTAACAAGTTTACTATAGTCAACCTTCTATTGAATATATAATTTCTATTTTGTGTGGTATGTGAGAGAGATATGAGTTACATCAAATATGCTATATGCAATATGCCAAACTTGCATGTATAGTTGCCTAAAGGTTATTGCAGGAATTATTGTCGCCAAAAACAAAAACTCACAATGAGTTTACTTGCTTATTTATAAAGCTTGTTCCAGTATGACCTTAGAGCATTAACATTAGTCATTATTGAAAATAATGTCACCATTGAAACACCCTAGTGTAATAAATAAATTATGTTGAAAAAGTAAATCCTCAAATTTTAATAGTCGATATACATTTTCTTGCACCACTTCTAAAATGCAACTACAACAAAAAACATGGGACATTATATAATTGTTTCTTTATTTCTACACCAATCAAATATGAATATTAGGAAATTCTTGATAGTGTGTTATTTGTTTGGTGGTTATATGTTTACTTACATCTAAGGGTCTAGTTACCCCATTGAAGGACTTGTGCTCTATCTTAAGGATTATCGGGTTCTTAGTATCCCAATAATGTATAAATTATTTTGACTCCAAATACTAGGCCTAACACTCACCTTTGGCCTCCTTTTTGGCCACTATACCAAACTGAGCATCCAGTCACTGTACTAGTACTATTACTCATGTTGTCAAGCCGTACATAGGGGAACTTGCTTGTATCTAAATCTTTTACGATATACACGGTTAACAATTAGGTAGCTATGGTTACCTACCCATATTTTCAGGCATTGACTAGAATAGAGTCCTCATGTCAAACTAATAAAATGGAAAACTAGAATACTAAACAATTGGAAAACTAGAAAATTGGAACATAGAAGAACTACCAACAGATAAATAATCTTTGTACTATAACATAAACTTATGCAACATAAACTTCTACAACATAATTGATTTGTATACAAATGATGTCCACAAAATTATATTTGCATACAAAATTATATAATTGATGTCCACAAAATGATACACATTTCTAAGCTTTATGGTAACTTATGGAAACTCCATACTTTACATTGATATCCTTTTTTATATTAGATGGAATGTATGACCCATGTCCCTCCAACATACATTACACAACATTAACAATAATCACACTTTTTGCTTGACAATGATTTTCATTAAGTAATGTCTTCGAACATGTATACACCGAATTCATTTCCTTGACTTTGAATATGATTCATCTACCAATTCTTAAGGCATGTAGTCTTCATGGGCAATTCTCAACAATGCATCTGATCATATACATTGATTTATTTGAATATATAATCTTGAATTAGAACTTGGTGTACATGGCCATGTTATGAAGGTGAAGTTGAAGCTGCCTTTGTCCTTGAGTTGTTGACCAATTTCTATTACCTATCATTCATAAGTTTTTCCTAACTGCACTCTAAAGTCATTGTTTACATAAGGACCCTCCCTAGTAATATCCATTTTGTAGGTCAAATTAGTGGGTTCTTCATCATGTCTTAATCACTTTCTCTTACCACCTTCATTATTCCTAAAAATTACAGGTGTCAATTATTGAACTAGAAAATTGAAAAACTATCAAATTGATAATGTTTCTATTATTTACATCATTTTCACTGATGTATATGGAACTAATATTTGTTAACAATCCATAGTTTCTACTTTTTCATCTAAAATTGTAGGGTGACTATAATTGCTTCCATCTGTTCTACCTAATTTGGAACTTGATACCCCTGTAACATTTCTACACATTCTAACATAATATATTTTGTATTAATAGTATCATTTATATACATATATAATACTAAAAAATAAACTATATTCACAACATTTTATTCTACATTTCATCATTTGGCTAAGGTTGATCTTGAGGTTTTGGAAAACTCATAACATGTTATTTTGTCTCATAATTCACCCCATATATAGAATCCTCTTCATGTGCATATGCTGAGGGATAGTAAATATCTTGCCCACAATTATTTTTTAGTCTTCTTCAACTCTTTCCACGTCCAATTCAAAGTCATCTATAAGTGTGTTTGGGACTTACTCATTAATGCTTGAATTGATCTCACACTCTTTCTTTATACTTGCTAGTTCATCATTTGATACTTTTAAATCAATGTCAATGCAGGATATACATATTTTCTTCATTATACTCCTATCCTCTAAATGAAATAACTCATCTAATTGAAGTTTATCTTCGTCACAACTAAGATTGACAATTGTGTTGTTTAGAACACTATAACAAATGCCCTTCTTCTCCTATTTTGCTCATGTTCTTCATATTTTCTCCTATCACTTTGCTCCTTTCTTCCCATCTCCTCATCCCACTTCGGCACATTGACACTAATATTCCCATGAGTAATATTATCTTTTCTTACTGTAGTTATCATCAATGATATTTCACTTGATCTCGACTTATTCTCTCAAAGGAAACAATAAAGAGTTCCAAAATCATGTATTTTAGAAAATAGAAGGTCAATAAGAACTACAATAGAATATGTAAAACTTAACTTTAATAAGTACTCTTTCTTTGACCATTTACAAACTTTATGCAACATATCCAAAAGAATATCATAAGTAACTTTGCATAG
Organism: Saururus chinensis; assembly: GCA_035235625.1. NCBI lineage: Eukaryota > Viridiplantae > Streptophyta > Magnoliopsida > Piperales > Saururaceae > Saururus > Saururus chinensis. The sequence goes on from CP141146.1 coordinate 1,472,823, forward strand.
AACTTCAATTAGTTTTGTTTCTACATTATCACAATTATATTTTCTACCACTTTTATCCCAATGGACATCCCAAATACACAACAAAATTCGTATATCATTTTCCATGCTCTTCTCATATTATATCAATAATCTAGTTTTCTACTTTTTTTTATTTTTTTAGTGTTTTAGCTTTTCAGTTTTCTAGTTTTTCAATGTTCTAGTTTTCCAGCTACACAGAAAATCAAACTATATAGCAGAAACTACATAATCTCCAAGAAATAATTAGCCAAAAATAATATTTTTAATCTGATAATAACTTTTTCTTCATCCAAAATAACATGAATCTACTTGAAAGAAAGGAAATAAACTACTTTTCTATATTTAGAGGATGAAGATGTGAAGTACCAGAGAAATGAAACAAGATAGAGGAAGCAATTGGGCAAATGAAACCATGAGGAAGAAGAACCTATTGAAGAAGAGGAATTTGCTGGGGGAGATGAAACCACCGAGATGAAGTAATAGGGGAGAAGAAAACGTTTTTTCCTAGAGTGAGCGACTATTTGGAGTTTTTTTTCTGCTAGATTATTATATAATAAAGAAGAGGGTATTTATGTCAATTTTTACTTCTCATGTAAGTAAATTTATTTAGGTAAATATTAAATAATTTATCACATTTGGTCCATTGACCAAAGTAGGAATTGCTTAAGATTCTATGATTCCTCTCTCCAAACGAGGTAAATGGTAATATTTACAGGATGATGTCAATCAAATCAATTGAATTTTATTGTGTCCTAATAGACAACCGCTTGGACTTGGAGGATATGGATTTTAAAGCATGATCACACCTAAAGAAAAATGATAATAAATATTTGATTCTACCTACCTTTTATACTTTATCTAAAGATGAGAAAATGAATTTTTGTGAATGGTTGAAATCAGTGAAATTCTCAAATGTATATGCATCAAATATATCTCGATGTGTAAATGTTAATGATTGCAAGATATTGAGAATGACCCAAATTGTTATTTCACAATTCGACAACATCTCACGTAAACAACTTTTATTTTTGTATGGCAACCATCTCACGTCAACTTACCTCATTTGATAACCGTGCCATTGCTTTTCATACAAATACCCTCAATATTTGTATAATTTTTTTTTTAAAAAAAAAAAGAGGATTACCCTCTGTATCCACCCACAGCAAATCCTTGCTCGATTCCACCACTGCTGACATGCAAAACGGCCAAACAGACGCTAGTTCACGCTGCTAACGACACTGATTCGATGCTTCTAGCCCGGGGCTAGCCGACCTCCACTGAGCTGTGTGACTTGCTTGTAAGGGAGATCCAGTAGTACCAGCCTATTGCAGCACTGTCCTTTCCATAGGCCATTTTCTTATCAACAACTTAGCCTCGGCCTGTGAGTCCTATATGTACAAACGAAATTAACCCACTGCTTCTCGTACCCTTCTTATTTCGTTTTCATGAATTGCCCCTTCTGACATGGGAAACTGCTTGTTTCATGACAGCGTGATGGACGGGAGGGTTCTTGCGTACAAACCACCCATGCAAGTCCAGAAGGTGCCCAGCCAGTTCGAGGGCCATGCCATCTCCGACGAATTCCCTGCCACCAGCCGTTACATACATCCAGACGCTAGCATGACAGCTGGGTCTATTTACTATCTTCTCCAGCAAAAATCTGTTGATCGGGATCAGAAGCCACCGGCAACGTCAAAGCCAACAATGAGGATCAAGTTGGTGATCACTCGGCAGGAGCTGCGGGAGACGCTTACGAAAGGAGGACTAACAGTCGATGATATGATTTCTCACCTTCAGCGAAACCCCTGCAATATGAATAAAGATTTTGATGAAGGTGGACTAACCGTCGATGATATGATTTCTCACCTTCAGCGTAGCCCATGCAATATGAATAACGATTTTGATGAAGGTAATTTCCTCAGGGACACAGAGGGTGGAAGCCTGTTCTACAAAGCATACCTGAAATGGGAGAGTTCAAGTAAAAGTGAAACTTTAGTTCCTTTCTCTCGATTAATACGTAGGTTTAAAACACCCTATTTCTCAGTTATTTTTCAATCAACCGTCGTCCAGTTTTCAAGAAAAAATGTCTACTGACAACTGTTGCATGAGGTCCAAAAAAATTTGAACTAGGATATATTGATGTTCAGTGAAGGCATGCAAATCTTAGACCCCTCAGCAAATTTCAACGTCAGGTCTAATTATGATAAGCCCAAAAAATTTGATTGTAAACTTCAGCAACTTAGTGAAGACGGCGGTTGTCAAGTTCATCATTTATAAGCACAAATTTTAATTGAACAAAATAAGGCTTACTCCTTAGTTTTCTCTCAAGCAAGATAAAACCCAAATCTTGATGCAAATGTTATCTAGCAGCTCGTTTGCTTTTTAATTACTTCGATCATCTACTATCTGATCTGTGATATGGTATCGGACTTGCATCCATCAAGAATGTTGGCTAGCCACCTGATAGAATGTTGTGGATACAATTAGGCCTTTTATCTATTAGATATCTCAAACCTGATTCCATTTTTCATTGAAAATTGAGTGCATCGATCAGAACTTGAGCCGCCTGCCTGACCAGAGCCATTTTCTTTTTTATTGCGAGCCGTCAGTTAAGGATATTTTCCATACGGCAAATTGAGTCTGTCTTTCGGGATATCAAATGGTGGGCGGCTGGGAGGACGCTCACGTGAGCATCGACCCAAAATCAGGTATATGACCGCACCGCAACATTGAATATTGATCGTAGTATCCCCAATTCAACGCTTTTCACGTCACGTAGATGTTAGCGATATTTAAAAATATAATATTTTTTATTAAATCTTGAAACTCACATATAAGATAAAATAAATTTATAATACTTTTTTAAAGTATCTACCTACTTATATTATAATTAACAAAATAAAGGTATTAACATGCAATAATTTTTTTTGTCAAATGTAGATATTATAAGATAGATTATAAAATGAATGAGTGTGATAAGTATATTTGTATGACATAGGAGTACATTATACTGTAGCAATTACACACAAAAATAAAGAAAAATTGGGCAAAAATTTCTATGCACTTGACACTGTACCCAGAGAAGGCAATAAGGGGTGCAGAGGCCAAAAGCTTGAGAGTGACGGCCAGTAGGGAAGACTGAAGCCAGAAGCCTGGGAGTGACGGCCAATAGGGAAGACTGAAGCCAAAAGCCTAGGAGTGACAGCCAGTAGGGAAGACGGAGGGAGGTAGAGGAGGGTAGAAATAACTTCCCCAAGGTTTTTCTTACTAATAAGTAATCAGGGAAGAAACAAACAGGGTCATAATGGCTAGCACAAAGTCGGTCTAAGCTATAGATCGTACCAAAAGTTATGCCATAGTCCTGGCTATTCGTATATATAAGTAGTTGTATAACTATATTACTTTTAAGCAACATTTTTTCCTCACAAAAAATGAGACCAGTTATGGTTATGATTCACTACGAGGAAAAAGTCTTTCAAAAGAGAAGAATAATAATATAGGCAATTAAAAGACATACATATTAACACAACAGAAAATTAGGGGTGTCAACAAGAGGGGTATGAGTTGGGTAAGGCTTTACCCACATCAATACCTACTTCTAAATTTTTTACCTATACTCTATCTTACTTATTTTTCCATTCATTACTTGTACCCTATGCATTCCCTGTTACCCATTGGGTAAATAGGCTAGTAACAGGTAAATGACTAATCTATCAATAAATAATAACAAATAATATAAAATAAAAATATTGTAAATAATTTATATTTTTTAAAAACCTTTCTAATATATCACAAGTTCAATACAATAAGGATATAAGCAATATTGCATGCACAAACGTTATAATTTATACAAAAAAAATAACATAATAAGAATATGAAACCTTATATAAACTTATATAAAAAAAAGATCAAGACTTTAAAAATAATTGCATTACTCCAAAGTCCCTCACTTATTATACTAAAATAGTACAAGATAGATGACTAATCTCATTACATATACAAACATTACTCTTCCGATTAGCTATAACAAGTAAAAATTAGGTATTGATCAAAACCAAAGAACATGACATCAAAACCAAAAAATAAATTTCTCATTGTTTACTCAATACAAAATCTACTTGCTTATCATTCACTTTCTTACTATCATCACTTTCTTATATATAAACATTACTCTTCCGATCAGCTATAACAAGTAAAAATTAGGCACTGATCAAAACCAAAGAACATGACATCAAAACCAAAAAATAAATTTCTCATTGTTTACTCAATACAAAATCTACCTGCTTATTATTCACTTTCTTTAAAATATATACTTTATGCAACAAGCATAATATGATACAAAAAATTAACCACATTCTCATTCGTTTTCTTATCATAAGTATGCGAGACAAAATGTTCTAAATATAAGACATTTTCCTTGGGCTTTATATATAATTTGGGTAGCTTGTATAGATAAGGGATTACCCATACCCCATCACGTCCTATAGAAAATAAAAACATCAAAGAATGAAAAAGAAAAAATAATCTTTGCATTTGAGAATTTGTAGAAAGGTCAATCCCTTAAAAGCATGGTACATGCTCCTGAAATACAGAGACACTGCTCGAGAAAAGTACATTATTAACATTTGAGATTTACAAATTATCCATTCGTCAAGCCTTACTTCTGAATCCGACTTTTAACCTCAGGCGATGACATTATAAAACTCCAACCATTTTATAGCTATATTATTGAAAATTTTACTTCTCACAACTTCAATTTCTAGAAGCATAGCAGGCCGCTTGTTTTGGGCGACTTTAGATCAGAGTGTGATGTGTGAATTCATAAAATTGATTGTATCGGAAAAGATAAAGATAACAGAAGCAACAACGTCAGCAAATAATTCTTTTTTATACTCGTTGGACCCAAGAATGATTCATATAGTGGTATTCAGGGCAAGTTTGTAAGAGAGTCGACAATTATGCAATTCCTACAAGAGTCTCTATTTGTACAAAACCATTCATTGCAGTACAATCGTTACGCAAATATAATAAAAAAATTCAGGACTATTTTAATCCAAGACCAAGAGTAAGAAATTATACATTCTTAGAGTGGTCGGTATTTTTATACAAGAACTATGAGTACAATTCATTCCGATACAACTTCTACATATTGTGACCCAGCAAAAAACTTTAACAATATGGCAGCAAAACCTGTCAAGAACTCCAACATCGTTGCGCCTGTACAATGAAGTAAACAAAATGAAGTATTATCCATTTCTCAACTTGACTTCCAATGCAATTTCATTTCTGCGTGTGAAAGGCAAGGTGAATGGTGGATTGCACTGCCAATGAATTCACAATGGTAAATACATTTATATAGCATAGACTGACATGCAGGCTAAAAAAATAAAATTGTTCATGTCTCACTTGTGCAACTTCCACAGAAGCCAACTCCTTCACTTGATATTCAAGGTCCCTCTTCAAAGCATCCTGTAACCTTGCCTCTCTACACTTTTAACATCTTCATCCGAAACAAAGCCTGATTTGTAAAGGTAAAAACAGAATATGGTAAAACAATCAATATTCTAGCACTGGAGGAGCACGGTTAATTAATCTTAGCATGACTTTTTCATCTAGCAATATATACTTGATCTGATCCCAAAATCAGGCAACACGAAACATAAAATTATTGTAGTCTTCAGATGAACATTTATTCTGGAGTCTAAACCTAGAAAGTAAATAATATGCTGATAAAAAAACTTATGCTGCCGCTACTAGGGAAAGGCTGTCATTTTGAAAAAATTATGCCCTCATGTAATCACTTCATGTGAAGCCCATGAAAGAATTGGACAGGATTAATATCACATTCTGATTGTTCACAGAAAAGTACGATGCACATTCTTGGTCTTGGACATAAATACTTGTTATAATAAAGACTAGAAAAGGCAGTTCAGAAATACTTTCAAAGATTCAAAAACTTTAGTTTAGTCTAACATACAGTACAAAAATCAAAACCTGTCGGAAGCAGTTTGAAATCATGGAAAATTTAGGACCTGAAAAGGCAGCCACGGCAGCAATTTTCCCTGGAACTTCTCGGATCCTGACTGCTGGATCTTTTGGCACTGCCAGCTTCGCACCCTATTTTGAGGCCATGACAAAAGACATGTGCCAGTTCTCTTGATTTTCTGACTGAAGACAACAGACAGCGGAATCAGATGATTAACTATAATTATCTGTAGAAGCTAGAAAAGATCATGAGAAAAATGCATTACATTAGTGCATTGATATGGAAAAATCCAGAACCCAGTTGCAGCCAGAGAAAGTGTACTTCTATATCCATTTGTACATATAATTGTTTCACCAAATTCTTTTTCATAGATATATTCTTTGAATGTGATTGCAGCAAGTTCAGAACAATGAAGTACTTTCTCTGAGAATAAACTAATGATATGCTTTTCAACATTCCTTCATCTGCTTTTTCTCGTCTGTTATCAGGAAGTTCACAATAATATCGAATTTACTATTGTGCTAATTGATAAGAAAAAAAGTTAACTCCAAGTCCGTCATTACTAATAGCAAAATCAGAACTAGGGTTTTTAATCAGAAGAGCTCTGTATTTTTAAGAATAAAATCATACATTAAAGGGAAAACGATCCTCACATTAAGAGAGATCGATCCAGCAAAACTAAAGAAAGAAAAGTCCTAATTGCCCTTCACTTAAGTGAGGGTTTACAAAGAAGAAAATAGAAACTAATCTAGAATGACTAAACTACCCTCTATAGTATAAAGACTAATATAAACACTTAAGAAAAAATAGAACATAAACTTTAACACCCCCTCTCAAACTCTAGATGTAGTGATAATCGAGAGTTTGCTCAACAGAAATTGAAAGCGGGCCACCGTATGAGTTTTGGTGAAGAAGTCGGCCAATTGGAGAGACGACTGAATATACGGGAGGGAAACATTCCCAGCACGTAAATGATGACGCACAAAGTGGCAATTAACCTCTAAATGCTTGGTACGGTGGTGGAACACAGAATTGTGAGCAATCTGAATGACGCTCTTATTATCACAATACATGGGAGTGGGAGCAATGATAGAGACACCCATATCAGCTAACAACCAACGGAGCCACACAATCTCAGCAGTAGTGTCGGGCATAGCCCGATATTCAGCCTCAGCAGTAGACCGAGCAACAGCATCCTGCTTCTTGCTCTTCCAGGAGATGAGAGAATCACCAAGAAAGACACAATAACCAGTAGTAGATTTGCGATCAACAACATCACCAGCCCAATCAGCATCGGAGTAGGCACGAAGAGCAAGAGCAGACGAGGAGGAAAGAAGCACACTATAATGTAAAGTACCCTGCACATAGTGAAGTATGCGAAGAACTACAGCCCAATGTGTAGAGCGTGGAGCCGAGGAAAACTGACTGACAATATGTACAGTATGCTGAATATCAAGGCGAGTGACAGTGAGATAAACTAAAGAACCAACAATTTCCCGATACCGAGTAGGATCATCAAGGGAAGTACCATCCAAACAATCCAATTTCAAGTTGAGTTCCATAGGAGTAGCCACCACACGAGAATCAGATAACCCAGAACGAGCAATAACATCAGAGGCATACTTGGGCTAAGACAAAAGATAACCCCGAGAAGAGTAAGCAACCTCAATTCCCAAGAAATAACGAAGAAACCCAAGATCTTTCATCTCAAACAGCTCCATCAATTGTCGTTTGAGAGAAGAGATACCGGCACTATCACTACCAGTGAGAATCATATCATCAACATACAAAAGGAGAACAATACGCCCAGATGGAGAGTCTCTAAGGAATAAAGCTGAATCATGAGCATTGACAGTGAAACCCAAATGTAGTAATGCTGCACTAAACTTCTCAAACCAAGCACGTGGGGCTTGCTTGAGACCATACAAGGCACGCCGAAGACGACAAACTTGTCCGTGCTTATGAGGAAGGCCGGGAGGAGGTTTCATGTAAACTTCCTCAGACAAATCACCATTGAGAAATGCATTTTTGACATCCATCTGATAGAGGGGCCACTTATGAATGGCGGCAACAGATATAAGTGTGCGAACAAAAGTCATTTTGGCAACTGGAGCAAATGTCTCCTCATAATCAATCCCATATTCCTGAGCAAATCCTTTGGCAACCAGCCGAGCCTTTTTCAAGAGAACCATCGGACTTGGTCTTAATCTTGAAAACCCACTTACACCCAATGACATTCTTACCAGGTGGAAGAGAAATTAACTCCCATGTTCCAGTCTTGTGCAAAGCAGATAACTCATCTTGCATAGCCTGCTGCCAATTGGGATCACTAGAAGCCTCTTTGTAGGACTGAGGCTCATGAAGAGAGTGAATAACAGACAAAAAATTAAGGAAATGAGAAGTATAGAAAGAAGAGGAGCACGCATACCAAGCATAAGAAGACACAAGGGGACCAACAGAATCCGAAGGCAGAGAGGCAGCAAGGGGAGCAGGCAGAGCCGAAGGAAGGCCATCCAAACGTAGACTACGTCTAGGCTCTTGAACAGGTACAAGGGCACGAGGTTGATCTACATCAAGGGCAACTGGAGGAGGCAACACCAATGGGGCCGTGGAGCTTTGCATTCTACGTTGGTAAACTTGCGTAATAGGTGAACAAGAAGGAACAAGAGTAGACACATCCACAGACTTATTGCAATCATCAGAAATACATGGAGGAAAAGGATCAACGTAAAGCAAATCCGAGCGATCAACAAGAGAATCATGATGAGGGATCTTATAATAAAAGAGACGTTCAACAAACACAACATGCCGAGAAATATACAGCTTGTTGCACAACGGATCATAACATCGATACCCTTTCTGACCAACACCATATCCTAAAAATACACATAACTTAGATCGTGCAGACAATTTTGAACGTTCAATAGCAGGAAGTAAAACATAACAAGCACAACCAAACACACGCATAGACTGATAATCGGGTTTGGTATTGTATAAGCATTCGAAAGGGGACTTACCAACCGTCAAGGACGAAGGAATGCAGTTGATCAAGTAAATAGCAGTAAGAACAGCTTCACCCCAAAAAATAGAAGGAACAGAAGCAGAGAGGAGTAGTGAGCGCGCAGTCTCCAAAATGTGGCGATGCTTCCTTTTAGCAATACTATTCTGTTGTGGCGTGTGAGGGCAAGATAATTGATGTGTTGTCCCTTCAGTTGTTAGAAGAGCCTTAAATTCAGAAGATAAATACTCACCACCCGAGTCAGAGCGGAAGCACTTAACAACTGCATTGAACTGAGTACGCACCATTGCAATAAACTCATGATAAATCAAAAGAAAATCAGATCTACGACACATAAGATAAACCCAAGAATAGCGAGTACAATCATCTACAAACAGAACATAATACTTGGAACCACCCTTGGTAGCAACCGGAGCAGGTCCCCACACATCAGAATGAACCAGATCAAATGGATTAGCAGAAAGAGAATCACTTAAGGTGAAAGGAAGTGCAGATAATTTAGAAAGTTTACAACCACTACAAAAGGAAATATCACTAATTGGTAAAGTTCCTAAAGCACCAGAAGAAACTAAATATTGTAGCCTAAACTTAGAAACATGTCCCAACCGCGAATGCCACAAATAAAACAAAGAAGAATCAGAACGAAGACGCAAGTCCCCCAAAGTAGAATGAGCAGCAACAGAGGCAGGTGCATGTAGTTGATCCAATGTGTAGAGACCCCCAACACTACGGCCTGTCCCAATTTGCCTGCTTGTCTTCGGGTCCTGCACAATACAACCAGAAGAGGAAAATAAAATAGTGTAACCGAGCTTAGTGAGTTGACTGATAGATAAAAGACCAACAGTTAATTGTGGAACATGTAAGACATCAGAAACGGAAAGTGATGGAGATTGAATAGAGCCCAAGCCAGACAAGGGCATGGTTGTGCCATTGGCTGCACGGATAGCACTAAAGTGAGAAGAATCTCCACACTCGACAAAAAAGGAATCATCTGGCATCATATGATGTGTAGCGCCAGAGTCAAATATCCAGTCAGAACGGGTAAGACGAATAGAGTCAGAGGGAAGAAACAAACCTGAGTCTGAGACATATAAAGCAGAGGGAGTGGCAGAAGTACCAAGTAGACGAGTCAAATCTGCTAAGAGAGACTGGAGTTCAGGAGTGGAGGCAACCGATGGTGAGGATGCACAAGAGGCTTCAGTTGGTATATCAGAGAATGTATTGGCAGCGGTGGGTCAACCCCCAGTGAACCGTTGTCCATGATTTTGCTGAAAGGTACGGGCTGGCTGAGAAGCTGTAAACTATCCAGGAAAGGGACAACCAGATGGCTGTAAACTAGTAGATTGATGACCAGTTTGTTGTGGGCGTTGTGGACAATCCTTTTTCCAGTGGCCTTTTTTATGACAATAATTGCATTCATCTATAGCAGTACGAGGTTTAGGCTTACCAGATACTTGAATAGGTGTATTAGATAAGCGGCCAAAACAGTCGGACTAGGGGAGGGTGAGCCACTGAAAATCTTCAATCTGGTTTCTTCTGCAATTAATTCATTAACTGCAGTAGCAACAGCAGGCAATGGAGATCAATGTAAAATAGAACCCCGAATAACCTCATATTCATCTCGTAAGGCCATAAGAAGCTGAACAACCCGACGGTCCTCACGATACCGAAGTAAGGTAGCAGAAGCAGAAATTTTAACTGGTTCCATAAGTGCAAGCTGATCCTAGATAGTGGTCATAGAAGCATAGAAATCCTGAATAGATCTATCTCCTTGTCGAGTAGAGCGAAGATCCAATTCAAGCTGATAAAGCTTAGCATAATTAGACTGCACATATAACAAAGCCAAATAATCCCATGCAGCCTTGGTGGTCTTGAACTTGGCCAATTGTAGACCAATAGTGAGATCTACTGAATTATTTATCCAAGTGAGTATATTAGCATTATACATACGCCATTCAGAACATTGTTTTGAAAACTCCTCTGCTTTGACATCTGCTTGCATAACAGGTTCTACAGTGGAACCATCAATATAGTTCCACAACCCTTTCTCTATTATAAAATTACTCATAACATAGCTCCAATAAGAATAATTGTTACCGTTCAGCCATACACTAACTGCTTGAAGATTGTCATGTTTGTCCAACATATCCATAGTAACAAAATTGATTAACACCACCAATTAACAGAGTTGATAAACAGTAACAATGAACAGTGCGGCGAACAATATAGATGACCAGTGCGGGTAAAATAACTCAGTGAACAGTACCGATGAACAGTGCAAGTAAACACTGCAATGAATAGTACCTTTGAACAGTGCACATCTAATGTATAGGTGAACAGTATTCAATGAACAGTACCACCACAAAAACAAGTTCGGGTTACAGATGGAGGATTGAAACCTAGGCTCTGATACCATGATAGCAAAATCAGAACTAGGGTTTTTAATCAGAAGAGTTCTGTATTTTTGAGAATAGAATTATACAATAAAGGGAAAATGATCCTCACATTAAGAGAGATCGATCCAGCAAAACTAAAGAAAGAAAAGTCCTAATTGCCCTTCACTTAAGTGAGGGTTTACAAAGAAGAAAATAGAAACTAATCTAGAATAACTAAACTACCCTCTATAGTATAAAGACTAATATAAACACTTAAGAAAAAATAGAGCATAAACTCTAACAATTACAAGTTATTGAGTCTCAAAAGTAAGAACAAAAAGAGTTGACTCGCATATCTGATTAGATCTTTACAATGTAACATTTTCTTTCAAAAGTCAGATGTATAAATGTTAATAAGAAAAGTTTTGGGCCTGTGGGGAAGAGTCAAACACCCAACCTCCTTTTGGGACACTGTTGCCCAACTGTAACTCCTAGGATATAGGCTGCTGGAACACACAAAAAGATTTCTCTTTACAAACAGTGTGTTTTTCCAAGCTTCGCGTGTAACCAAAATTACAATAGTGAATTTAAAATGCCCAACAATTCTTTACAGTCCTGGATCATAAGACCATAACCCGCTTAGTTATGGCAGGTGTTGTCATATCCATTTTCACTCCCTCCTTTACATAACGAGCATACACTGGAGTTGTCATCTCCATTTTTTCGCTAGTAGTATTCTGAAAACAGCACAACAGCCAGCCAAAAAAAGAGTCAGATGAGGCAAATTGGATAAATAATTTGCCCATTCCCACCTCCACCGCCTAAAAACAACATCTTAGTGTACCTCACCACAAAGGTCAGCAGCTAAGACATTGAATGACTGGGATGCACCTGTGAAATCAAAGCCAGAATTTCCAGGCATCATTGTTTCTGCTATAATGTAAGGCTGAAACATTGAGTTCAATGTAAGAGGGATTTGCAGTGCCGAGCATGAACATGCAGCAGTCAGCCAAGAGGACATAATTAGGAGAGAGATAAAGGATACATATAATAGCATGATCTATGAAATTTTTTAAATAAAATGGACATGTATAAAAGCATTATAGCATAGATTAGAAAATGTAAGAGAGAGGTAGCTTATGGCAATTTACAAAAATTAAACAAAAAAACCGAGAGGCAATAAATGGACCATAGCGATGACCAACATATTGTCACTCTGTTGCACTGGTGCGTTTGACTCAAGTAATAGTCGTTCCATATCCACCGCAAGGTCAGCTGACAGAACAACTTTATTTTTGAGGTCAACAACGCAATTCAGCTAGAATATGTTATACAAGTACACAAGGAACGTAGCTCCACTTTAATCTATCATGCAAACGAATAACTTAATGCAATCCATCATTAAAAGAATAGTTGCAGCCAGGAATTCTCAGAAAAATATATGAACTTCAACAAGTACTTAGTAAAATAAAAAGGCAAACTTTGAATTATTCATCGGCCATCAAAGCCTCCTCGAGGTTTCTGCTCTCGAATCTCCGGGGAATTACGTACTTGGCAGATTCCGCCACCAACTCCGACAGGACTACGCGCAAAACCCAATCAGAAATTAAAAAGGGGACAACCTTTTCTATAGAGAACTCAACCTCCTCGTCTCATTCCTCCCAATCGCCAAACCTCCATTCTCCAATGAGCTTCGTCTGGATATCCTTTCTGATGCTAGAGAACTCCTTCCATTCAATGTCATCAGCTTAGAAAGCCGCTGATGCTTTCTTACGCACCTTCTCATCCCTAGACGGGGCACCAGCCAACCCAGCCTGGAGAATAAAATCTGATGGAACGAGGTCTATTAGCTCTCCGATGCAAGGGTAGCGGCGGGGGAGAGTATGTAGGCCGTGAAGACTAGGGACAGGGGAGGCCAAGTTGAGGCGGGAGACATACACGAACTGGCCGGGCTGGACTCGGTCGGAGGAGACGAGTTCGGTGTCCTCGTCGGAGACAGAGACGTAGGCCACGTGACGAGAGTCAAAGACAAGGAGGAAGAAGCCGGGGCGGGCAGCGTGCAGCGGGTCATCCCCGTGAGGCATAATCCCCACCACCTGGAGCAGCAGCGTCTGGTGCTCACCTTCCACCTTGACATTTGTGTTCGCATACTCCAGCAGCTTCGCCAGCACGCTAGGCGTCAGCGACGCCATAGGCAACGGGTGGGAGAAGACATGGAAGGGGGGAGTGAGAGTGGAAAGAGTTTTTGAAGCGGAAGGCAGTTACGAACGCGAGTGTCGACTTTTCTATGTTCCCTCAGAGATCAGCTTCTGCTTTACAGGCAGCTCTCAGAGATGGGTCGAAATTCAAAAGAGAAAACGAAGGAGGAAGATGGCTGGAGTGGTTATTATGAGGATGCAGTTTCAGTTCTTCTTTTTTTTTTTCGTTTATTGTTAGACGCGCGTAAGAGAGATGTGATTTCAATCTTAATAAAAATAACAAAAAATCAGAGCTATTAATATAGGACGGAGGGAGTATTATTTTTTTTATATCATATTAATAATTTTATTTAAGTTTTAAAATATTTAATTTAAATTTATTTTAATATATATATATAGTAAAAAAAATATTCTTTTCGTCTTAAATTAATAATTTTAATTAACAAAAAATTTTGTTTCAAATTAATAGTTTTATTTTATTTAATTTAAGTAATTAAGTAGTTAAAAAATATTATAAACTTATTTTTTATTTTTTTAAATACAGGTTTCACCATTCAATAAAAATAATATATTTAAAAAATATTCATAAATAATATTAAAAAATATATTTACTAAAATAGTGAAAAGAGGAGAATAATTACTAAAATAATATTCATTTTTGGCCATGTAGGCGCCAACCAAGATATCCGTTCCCCACTACCATCTCATTCTCGGGCCCCGCCATCAACCAAGATATCCGTTCCCCACTACCATCTCATTCTCGGGCCCCGCCATCAAGAGATCATCGTCTATCTCCACTGCTGCCTTTATTTGTTGCGTAGCTAAATTCCCCGGAATGGATTCCCCTTTTGACTTCCCCTTCTTTAATGTCACTGCCACGACAGATGGTGGTCTTTGCAGAGTCCCTACCATATGAAATGCGGCAAATTCGAGTGGCAAGGAGAGGACGGAGCCTGAGGATATCAAGTCACCCGAAAAGAAGTCAGCTGATTGCAATAGGGCTGCCTTAGGTATTCCTTTCATGGGCGTGGATTCGTGGCCGGCGCTCGATGCCATAGCCACATCCCGGCCAAAGAATATAGATGTTGTCCCTAAGAAGGCTGGCCCGCCTCCTATTATTTATTTAGCTCCCCCTCTTGCCTTGTCATTGTTGCCCATACAAGTGATCTTGTGTCGAGCTCCTTCTGTCTACATAATTATTATTTTAAAAAATTAAAAAAAGTTATTAAAGTAGGGCATAAAGAATATTCCCTCTGTACCACATTAATAACTACATTTTTAAAAACCAAATGTGGCTATTAATGTGGGACAGAGAAAACACGACATTCTCAGTGAAAAAGGATACCAATGGATATAATAAAGAACATACCATTAACATTACCAAACCAGATGCACATTTTACCGTAGTCACCAAGAGCTCCATGCCCACCAGTACCAAGATAAGTCCGGAATGTCTTATTTGCAATTTCGTAAGGAAAAAATCTTTGCCAAAGTTGCAACTCACTACAGTTATGGCTTATGAGCCATCAGATCATGGGCTTTGATGACCTATATGCTTAGCTTTTCCTAAGATTGTATATTGGAAGAAGTAGCAGCCACTTCTTATCATAAAAAACTAAAAAAAAAAAACCAAAATAGTAATAACCAAAATTATAACCACCATAAAATATAAAAATAATATTTTTACTCCACTTTTACTACACGAAAAACCTACTTCACCGTGAATACAGATGTTACTAAGCTTGACTCACCTTTTTTCCTTCTATTTAATCAAATGTTAGAGTAGACTTTTAAATATAAAAAAGGTCAAGTAAAGTAGGAATATCAACTTCCACAAAAATATAGCAGAAGCACCGGGCCTGGAATTGGCCAATTACTTCCAAACGGTCTCACCCTGCTCATTAATTCTAGAGGTGCCGAAAAATTGTCAAGAAAATTTTAATGACCCTTTTGCTTTGTAACAAATTTTGTACGTCAAGTACAATTTTCATTAGTAGCAATACGAACACTCTTTAAGTAATTATCTCGTAGCTACTCAACATGAACAGCACCGGTCTCGTGCTCCTTATTGTGCCAGGCGACTACATCTTTGTAAGCCAAGTCGCCTCCAAAAATGTCCAATGCGCTTCCAACTGTGACATCAACCCTTCCCATGCCTGCCATCTTTATTCTTTCCAAGTCGTCCATTGTCGTCACGCCACCAGCATAGGTAACCGGTATCTGCTCACATCATTCACAACCCCCCCAAAAAAAAACAAATTTAGTAACTTCTCTTCCTTGAACAGAGCTGAGAAAAAGTTGCAAACTCTTGGAGACTAATTTTTCTTCTCTTGATGACCCATAATGACATAATCATACCCAGTCACATTTAACGGAAGTATAAAACTTTTTCCAAACATTACAATCTGGGGTGCTTATTACAGGGGATAAAAGCAAGTAAAAGCTTTCTAAGAAAAATTTAAGATTGAAATCAAATTTATAACATTCTTCCTGATACTCTTTATACACAAAAAGAATTTTATATGTATATATAGCATCATTCAAAGATGGGATTACATAGAAATGCTCAGAACATAAACCCCTACTTAAGCTAAATTGTAGACGGTTCTACTTGAATATCTCTATAAAATGCATTACCCAGTCCAAATGCCGGTCAACATTTCCAGAAGTGAAAACCCAGAAATTCTGTCACCATCTAGGCACTACCTATAAACAATACCTTCACGTCTCTAAAGCTAACCAAGATATATCAATAAAACATTTAAACAAGGCAAGTGACAGAATAAAAAGCGGAAAGCAGAAAGATATATGGATAAACAAAATCAAATCTAACTAACGTAGGACAAATACAAACTTAAGGTCACTGCTTCGCTTATCCACTTAAAATGCATTCTAGTCACACAGTCAGATCTTTTAAGTCAAATCCGGAAAATATATGTACCCCATTTCTTTTCACATAAACATGTTACCAATTTTAAACAATCTCTCCATCCCTACTAAAAATAAACAAATGATGTAACAATATGCAATATAACAAAAATGTAGTAAGTAATTTAAAAAGAAAGGTGCAGAAGAAAGCTACAATTACTAATAACACATCACATTCGAATTATTTTCATTCAGAAAATCAGTCAAAGATGGCCATAATAACACATGATAGCTGTTGAAACAGTAACATTGAAGAGAGTTTATTACTCACAGGTGAGAATTTTCCAAGTAAGGCTACAAGCTCCTCATCAATTCCTAACCTGAAAATTGAAAATTTTGTATTTAAAAAACAAAACATTATAAAGAATGAAACATATATGATCGTAATAACAATCATACTTTTTTCATTTTTGTCTTTCTGGAAGACATGCCAATCAATAATGACAAGAATCAAACTTCACTCATTTGTCCATTGAAAAAAAAACAAAGATCAAGAAATCATTTGCTTTCTGCCTACTATGTTACCATTTCCCCTCTACATCAACTCCATGAACCAAAAACTCATCAGCATAGGACGCCAAATATTCTAGAATTTTCTCATTAAGGAATACATCAGTGAACTTCTGCCATCTATCAGTTACAATAGCGTATTCCCCATCCTGTTACAAATGAACATCCATCAAGTAGGTTAAAGGAGTGGGTGGTTTAATTCAAATGACTCAGCATGTACTATTGCCTGAAACAGTCAAAATAGTATGAAATTGCATCAAAACCATACAATTCATAAAGGTTTCACTTGCATATATCAGGGGAAGGTGGGAAAGTACCTCCACTTGCTAATAGAATTAGAAGAAACCAAACACTGATTAAGATGGACAACCAGCTTATAAATGCTCAAGGAAGGAAAAGATGGGCGAGGAGGACTGGGAACGAGTTTGTGACTGAATGCTTAGCCATGCATGATGTACAATTAAAAATGGTCTACAATCGAACAAAATGGCAGAACAGAAGCTGAAATCAATTATGATAAGGTGGTGGTGGTGGTGATGATGATAGATCATATATGATGATGATGTCATAACTCAACATATAAAAAAAGCAAAAGAACAGCATACTGAACCAACTTTGATCCATTGGATGAATCATAATGCTATATTAGAAAACATGCAAGATGTTTTCTTAAAATTTAGCAACAAAGAGCACTAATGGAACTGAAAGTGTAACTATTCATGCATTTTTTACGAAGATCTGAACATGAAAAGTTACCTTCTTTCTGCAACTAAGATCCAATACGAGCCTATTCCTGCCAACAACTTGTACAAGATTTTTAAGTCGTTCAAGGTCCATTTTTCCATTACGAAAAACAAACTGCAAGAATATAAAAAAATATGAATAGAAAGTAAACAATGATTGCCTGTTTGCATCAGGTAAGTCAACTAAGTCTGTTGAAAACTTACGGAGGTAACAATCACATGGCTAGCGCCCTCTACCAAATAATGTAAAGCATTATCTGAGGTGATCCCACCTCCAACTTGCAAACCACCTAAAAGCAACCATTACAAAATTGGAAGACTCCAGTAGAAGAAGAAAGCAATCTCTAATCTCTGCTGATATAACTATTCAACAGAAAATCTTTAAACTGACAACAAAAGCAACCATGCTTCCACATATTATAATGATTGCCCATGTCAGAATGGGCCTTATCCTATGTGGATTTCACCTTATGTGGACTCCACCTAGCAAAAAAACAAAAAACTATGTGGACTCCTCCATTTAAAATCGACAAATTTCAGTCATTTAATTGAGGTTGAAAATCATAAGTTGCAATAATTGTGAATTCTGAAGAAAAATTTGACCATGGGACAACATTGAATCCATAATTTCAAGCTATCTAGATATGTAAAGAACTAATCATTGTAAAGGATATAAACAGCACATAATAAACCAATCAAATGTTAATGCAGATATAAACAGGTAAAAAAAGTTGCTTCATGCAAGACATCTGAGGAAAATTCATCCGTCCAACTATTAATTTGACACATTGTTTTACACAGATATCATCAACTTTTGCAATAAGTAAAGTGATGGCAAGTGCAACTATGATAAAAACGAACATTTCATAATTTAACAAAACACTCCCGCTTCAAGCTTGCATGCAATAAAGACCGAATATGAAACAAAGTTACTTTCTTTGTAGACCAAATTCATATACCAGGATATGCATGCAAGGCTTCAAGGGCTGCAGCTATGCTCGGAGGATCAGCACCAAGCAGTATAACATGACCACCTGCAAGTTTATCTTCTTTGTACAGACTTGCAAACTCAGCTGCCGATTTATCTGATTCAAAATTAGTTATCAGAGTGGAGGTGCCATCAGTTAGATCCTTAAGTGTAGACCCAACAATTTGTTTCACTTTGCCCTGAGTAATTTCAATTAAAAATTACAAAGATCATGAGATATTTACTTAAGATTAACAACAAAGAACGAGTAATTAAAACATCTACTCTGAAGTCTAATCCAGTGAATCTGCTCCAAAAAAACAAATAACACTTTCAAATCATGCACTTAAAAGCATGGTGGGTAATTTCTGGGTGCAGGTGCACTTAAAGGATAACAGCATAACGAGTAATTAAAACATCTACTCTGAAGTCTAATCCAGTGAATCTGCTCCAAGAAAACAAATAACACTTTCAAATCATGCACTTAAAAGCGTGGTGAGTAATTTCTGGGTGGGTGCGGTGCACTTAAAGGATAACAGCATGGACGCCATGTTCAGTAACATCCACTGATACCACTTCTACCAAGCCAATTAATAATTGGGGATAAAAATCAAGGCTAGATGCAATAATCCTGATAAAGACTTTGAAATCTGTCTAATTCTAAGAAGTTCAGCGGATAGCTTAACAATCATAGCATTCTTCAATTTGTGGCTAAAACCATGCAAAAAGTGCCAGCCTAATTAAAAAAAATTGATAACGTAATAGGACAAATAAACCAACATTTGTACCAGGGGCATTACTGTTACATGAATTAAGCAAAGCATAACAGCAAAAATTAATCAACCATTAATGGCGAAGTGAAACCTGTAGCTCATAAAGCTCACCTTATGTATATCAATGCAGGGTCGGAAACGAACTGCACATTGTATATTTTGCATGCGTCCTGCATGTTTACATTGTAACACTTCAAAAGCAGTAACAAATTATACTCGCCTAAAAAAATTCTAATAAATAAACAGAAAACATGGATTAACAACTAAACATACTTGAGTGTTGAGCAGAAAGAACAGAGATTACTTCTGGCTTTTTCACATAAAAAATTGCATAGGAGGAAGTGTCATGCAGTGGACTAAAACTAGAGTTTAAAGTTGCAGAATCCATAAAACCCCGCAGCATATTGGATTGCATGTCAGATTTCTATAATGTCCGCATCTTAACTGAAACCAATAAACAACTTTGTTATGTAAACATAAAAACGAAATGGCAAAAACAAAAACCCTTCAACAAACAGAATCCCCTCGCTCAGTGACTAGGTTAAAACTCGCTTAATTGCCCACTCAAAATAAAAAATTCTCATCTTTGTAGCTTTATTCTTTTGCTTAATAAAATCTTCCTCATCATCATTGTTGCTGTCAAAACCTTATTCCATGTGTTTGAAAACAAAGATGGAATTCTATAATTCTATTGACATGTATTCCGCACCATTAATGTTTTATACTCATCCAAAAATTGATACTCCACGGCAAATGTGAATCAGAAACTAGATGAAATAGAAATTGGCCAAGGAGTTGATGGTGCCAATTTCCCTTTTCTTCCTATTGTCTCTTGTTTTACATAAAATAATCGAGAACACTAGTCTTTCAGATATGTAAAAAGCCCAATATAGTTGGTCAGAGTCGGTCATTCTTTTTTCTTCTAATGTTGTTGTTGGAGAAAAACGTGCGTTAAAGTTTCCCCATTGGATGAGGAGTTTGCCACCCCTATACAGAGACGGTAGATATCCACTGACTGTATTAAAGGGGTGGGCTGGCTAAAGCATGGGTGGATACTTCTCGTCCTTCTCCATTAGTTGGCTCTTTTTTCTGCCTACTAACTATTCGTGCATAATCTCGAGACACAAATACTACACCAACATTAAAAAAAAAGCATAAATACTCACAACTTTGAAACCCTGCAGGCGCTCAAACAAACGATGCGGATGATTTATACCCAACAAATATTTGTCCACTAAAATTTTGGGGAGCTCGTCTGTAGTCACAACTTCGAAAACAGCAATGTTTAACCTTTATCCAAATTTTTCATTGACTCCCCCCTTTCACCTATTTCAAGCTGTCCATTGGATCCGGAAGTCAGAAACGAAACGAATGAAATGTAAGGAAACAGGAAGCAAGAAAAAAGAAAAGTTGGGGTGGGGAGGGAGCACATGCAAGCAAAGGAGTAGAGATAGAGAGAGCGCGAGAGAATGGTACAGAGAGAGGTCGTCAGAGTGAAAGATGTGGGAAAAGAGACGAGATAAAGAGAGTTAAGAGAACAAAGAGGCGGACAGATGTTAGCATGCTACCATAAAAAGAGAAGAGAGAAAAGTGAGGGCGGAGGGAGTGAGTGTCGACAGAGGACACGAGGGAGAAGAAAGATGGGAGAAAAAAATACAGTTAGATAAATGAGAAGGGGAAAGAGGATAGGCGCAGGACGGGAGGAGGAGAGAAGCGTACCTGCTTCCTGCACAGGGCGATTCCGAGAACGCGGCGGCCACGAGGACAAAACGACTGTAGCAGCCTTTCACATGTAGAATGCCCAATGGGCTCAGTGTCACTGGAGCGCCATGAAAAAAAAGCCCACCTTTTTCCTCAGGCCAGGAGGGAAGAAAATGAAGAAACTTTCTCCTCCTCTCGCCCGGCGGAACTTCGTCCCCCTCCTCAGACAATTGGATAAGCCCCCCGCCTCTCCACCCACCCCTCTCGAGCCGCCGGATTCCCGCCTATCATTAGTCTCATCGTCTTCCAAGAGCGAGCCTCCAGTCCCTTTGCCCACCGTATCCCTCTCCCTCACTCCCCAATCTCACTTCTCCAACTTCCTCAAAACCCACCTCAAGCTCTCGTTCACCCCCCAGGACCTCCTCCACTTCCTTAAGAACAAGCTCCACCACCACCCCGCCTTTACCCACTTCGACGTCACTGTCTTCCGCTGGGCCGCTTCCGTAGATTCCTTCCGCCACGACCACTCCACCTACGAGTGGATGGTCCGCACTCTCGCCGTCTCCCACCGCCTGGACGACCTCGGCCTCATTATAGATGCTCTCGTCTCCCACCCCTGCCCTTGCTCTGACACCAGCATCTTCTGCTGCCCCCGCCTGCAGCCCATCTTCCGCTTCGCTCTCCACGCCTACTGCCGGGTTGGCCGGTTCGATGAGGCAGTGGCCGCCTTCGAAAAGATGCGGCTGGCCATCGATGGGAAGCCCCATGTGGCTCTGTACAATATTCTGATCAATGGGTTGTAGGGCTTTGTTTCGTATTAAAACATAAGGTGGCCTAATTATCTCAATTGATATTATTTTGGGCTTTTATAAAACTGTCTGGGTAATGGGCCTGAGTCAAAATACTCATTAAACTGTAGATTTAAGTAGCAAATCTGAATCATTGGATGACCTATGGATGGACGGTCAGGATTCTAGGGTTCTTAACAGTGATATCCTGGTTTAGTTATAAATACACCATTAGCCATCTTAATTCAGTGCCTTAAGCAAGATTACTCTCAGCCAAATTCTAAACTAGAAATACTATTGTGATTCTGAAGAAGATTAGTTGATTCTGAAGTGGATTAGCTGAAGATCAAATTTAATTGGAGAGGTTATCAATTACAATGGCTACAGGTATGCCTAAACCCTATATTAAAGTCTAACAATTGGTATCGGAGCATTGTTTGTTTTAAATTGCATGATTTAGTCGCCAGATAGAAAATTTTTAAAACTTTATGTTTACTACAGTAAAATTTTTCTGTCCAGTTGCAATTTTATTCACTATTCATCGGCGGCTGCCGGACTGCATGCCGGAGCAGACGCGCCGGCCAGAACCGCCGCCATCAGGCATTGGGTTCTGGCCGACGCCGCCGCTGCTCCGGCTGTTCGTTTTCGATTGTACAGTCTCGTGGCGACATAGGTCTCCGGCCGCCGTAGGTCTCTGGCCGTCGCTCCTGCTTCCGGTCCTGCCTGGCGCTGGCCACCGCCGCCTCCTCACCGTGTCTGGGCGTTGGCCGGCGCCGCCGCTGCGTTTAGAACTTTTTTCGGTAAATTTTTTTTTTACTGTTTCGTTTTAGATCTGCCGCCGCCAGCCGTTGGCATCTGACTTAGGGGCCGGATCTGGAACCTCCGCCGTCGGGTGGAACTTTTTCCGGCCCCCCTGAGCCGCCGTCGGGAGTTGATTACAGTCGCCGGGAATTTTGTTTCCACTGTGCGTTTTTCCGATCTGCACCTTACAGGCCGCCGCGCTCCTTTTTTTGGCCGAATCTGGCATCGCCGTCGTCGGACGGAAATTTTTTTCAGTCTTCGGTCTTGACGGCGGGCTCCGACGGTCGATGGCGGGGGGCATCTTTCCCAGCCTGTCTGAGACCTCTCGCCCATGGCGAGAGGTTGAAGACGACCCGCAGGAGCGGGTCGTCGCTGACCCGCACTGGCACGGGTCTGTTCTGACCCGCGCCTGGCGGGTTTTCACTGACCCGCATCGCGGGTCAGCCGTGGCGCAGGTCAGTTGCTGACCCGGCCCAAATCGGGTCTCCAGACCCGGTTTGGTCTATTCCGGGGTGTCAACAAAAAAATTAAAAAAAAATTTTCCTTTCTTGGAATTTTTTTATATATAAAGTTGTGATTGCATGTATGTTATGGATGTGTTATTTAATTATCATAATTGAGGCTTTATTAATGTTATGGGCCGGCCAGGGGATTATATTGCAATTATATGTTTTATCAATTTTATTTTTAAAATTGTTGAGCGCACCACTTATGTAATTTTAAGAGAGAGAATATACATTATGCCTATTGTAAGTGACACCAGAATTCAAGGACCACGTCTGGAGGCGGATGCAGTTATTAAGGACTGTATAAGGACTTTGGACTATATTTTTATTTGTGGTGTGTGGTGATGGACCCCCTGGCCGAGTCCGAAAAACCTGCGACAAAATTGACATTAATGCCCCTGTCAATTTTGTATGGATATTCTTTTGATTGTTTGATAATTAATTACATTCATTTTATTATTTGAAAAGGTGATTAGCACATATTCAGTTCCCACATCCGTTGAGATGATTTAGGAGTGGCCAAAGCATCCTAAGTTATTTGTCAACGTGTGAATCATATAGAATGTTACCATGAGGTACATAGATTCACATACATCAAAAATATTGTGCTATCACCAAATTCTGATTATGTGACAAAGACTGTCATCCGGCCCCAAAGGGAGGTGGTAGTTAGCGTTATATAATTAGGATAGGGTGGAGGGTTATATATTTTAACATTGGTAAATCCCTATGCCCAAAGGTGTGGGTTTTTCTTGTCATGTTTTATGTATACCCCACTAGCCTTATCATGAGACAAAATTAACATTTGTTTCTATATGGCTTAGTAAATTTGATGCAGATTGCAACCTTTGCCCAAAGGGAGGCTTACAATTTTACTACATGATTTTAGCATTGGCTATTTCATACTTATGTTCTTATTTCTTGCCCTCTTTAATATTTACATGTATTTATTCTTTTATTGCAGCTTATCCGTCTTTTATTTCTAACCCTAATCAGCACCTTCCATTATTGTTTGGGGACAATTTTACGGATTCGAAGGAAAAAGTTCTTTTACTGTTAGGGTGCATGGACTTGGACTTGGCGTTTCGTATGGATGCACCCACCACTCCTACGGAAAAAAGTACGCCTAGTGAGGTAGCATCTTTTGAAAAGTAGGAGCGGTCTAACCGCTTAAGCATGATGCTCATGAGGTCTCACATCAATAAAAGTATTAGGGGATCCATCCCAGAATGCGTTATAGTCCAAGAACTTTTGAAAGCTATTCAAGCTCAATTCAAGAGTTCTGATAAAGCCTTGGCCAGCACCTTAATGTCCAAGTTGTCATCTATGAGGCTAACAGATGACAAAGGGGTGAGAGAGCATATCATGCAAATGCGTGATATTGCTAATCAGTTAAATAACATAAAAATAAAGATTGATGATACTTTTTTGGTCCACTTTATTCTGAACTCCCTGCCTGCACAATATGGGCCATTCAAGATCTCTTATAACACACATAACACTCAGTGGTCGACCAATGACCTTCTGAGTATGTGTGTGCAGGAAGAGGGGAGACTTAAGCAAGAGAAGCTAGAGAGTGCCCATCTAGTTTCTCATAAAGGACAAAAGAAGGGTAATCATGGTGCTTCAAAGACAAAAGCCGGTAAAGGTGTACCAATGAAGTCTACTGGTGTCACCAAGGAAACCAAATGTTTTTTCTACAAGAAGAAAGGACACATGAAGAAAGATTGCCCTAAGTATCAGAAGTGGCTTGCCAAGAAAGGAGGTAATTTCATGTCTTTAGTATGTTATGAATCTAACTATGTTAATTCTCATCATAATAACACATGGTAGATTGACTCTGGTTCTACAATCCATGTTTCAACTGTCATGCAGGGGTTTCTTAATCATAGCAGTTATAGTTTCTCTTCTTTAAGTATGAGACAATATTTGCAAAATGAGTGGGAACATGCCTTCACTCATAAATATATTTTGCCACATATAGCACTCAAATAGAATGAATTAGTTGCATAGTGATACATGGAAGGGAATATTCTCCTTTGAGGACATAACCGCCTTGATTCATGCGATTATGATATTTTGTAAGAGTATAAAGTTACCACATACAGTTCAAAGGGTTTATTTTTTCAAACATTGTATGCGCATACGAAAGTCATTTTAAAGTTTCCCATTACCCACTTGGTTATTTTTTAACTCAAATATTTTTTGCTCAAATTTAGTTTAATTGAGCCAAGTGGGAGATTTTATTCTTTCTATGGCTCAATTGAGAAGTTGTGCCAAGTAGGAGAATGTTGGGCTTTGTTTTGTATTAAAACATAAGGTGACCCAACTATCTCAATTGACACTGTTTTGGGCTTTTATAAAGCATGCGGGTAATGGGCCTGAGTCAGAATACCCATTAAGCTGTAGTTTTAAGTAGCAAATCTGAACCATTGGATGACCTATGGATGGACGGTCAGGATTATAGGGTTCTTAATAGTGGTGTCCTAGTTTAGTTATAAATACACCATTAGCCATCCTAATTCGGTGCCTTAAGCGAGATTACTCTCAGCCAAATTCTAAACCAGAAATACTATTGTGATTCTGAAAAAGATTAGTTGATTCTGAAGTGGATTAGCTGAAGATCAAATTTAATTAGAGAGGTTATCAATTACAATCGCTACAGGTATGCCTAATCCCTATATTAAAGTCTAACATGGGTTTGGCAAGCATGGGAAACATGACATGGCCGTGGAGTGCTATCATAGGCTGCTGAAGGATCGTGTGAAGCCCGACGTGTTCACCTTCAACATCCTGATCAGCAGCTACTGCCGGAATTCAATGTTCGATTCGGCGCTGGGTTTGTTCCGGGAGATGAGGAAATTCAAAGGCTGTGATCCGAATGTTGTTACCTTCAACACGTTGATTAGAGGGTTTTTCAGGGACAAGAAGTTCGAGGATGGCATTGGGGTTGCCTATGAAATGATTGATTTGGGTTGCCATTTCTCAGTTGCTACCTGTGAAATTTTGCTCAACGGTTTGTGCAGAGAAGGCATGGTTGTTAAAGCCTGCGACCTTTTGGTCGATTTGTTGAAGAAGGGAGCTGTTCCTGGTGAGCTTGATAGCTTTTTCGTCATTGATAAGATATGCAGGGCAGGACATTCAGATAGGGCGTTGGAAATATTTGATGAATTGTGGAAGAGGGAGAGTAAACCGAGTGCTGTTGCTTGCACGACACTAATAGAGGGGTTGAAGGCTTCACGGAAGGTTGATATTGCGTCTGAGGTGATGGAGAGAGTGTTGAAAGAAGGGATTTTGCCGGATACTGTCACATTTAATTGTTTGATTGAAGCTCTGTGTGAGGCGGGAAGAGCAAGTGATGCAAATAGGTTGAGGTTGCTGGCATCTAAGAAGGGTTTGATTCCTGATGGTGCTACCTACCGGATGTTGGTTTGTGGATTCACGAGAGAAAGGAAGAGAAAAGAAGGTGATGGTTTTGGAGATGCTGGATGCCGGATTTATCCCTGGTATTGCTACGTATAATAGGTTGATGAATGGGTTGGAGAGGGAAAATACGTTAAATCAACAAAAAAGTTTGGGCGGTTGATTGTGGGTAATGTTGCTTTTGTTGAGTTTGTGTGTAAAATGCTTGCTTTTGTCATCGTTAACGCAAAGATCCATTTTGGATACAGTTCACTAAACCGGAGATCCTGAAGTTAATCTGTGCACAACAGCCAGATTGGGCATTGAATAAATGGAGACAGGCCTGAAGGAAAGCATTTTATCCAGAAGTAGTGGTATGTTAAAGGAAAAAAACCTGAATCATTGAAGCTGTGCCAAGGACAAAAAACCAGAAACAAATGGTGCAGTATGATTTAGAATGCTGGTGTCAAAGAATATATTTATTCTTTTGGTGGCGCAATGCAGGGAATGATGTGTTTAAATTACAATAGAGAGGAAAAAATAAGTAGTAGAGGATGCCGTAGCTGAAACTATGACCAGGGATGATTCTCGACTATGATGCAGATAGTTATCCGGTGGACATATGGCTGGGTAATTTTGAATTGTACTGTTGATGAACTTTGGTCATATTTATCGTTCATGGATGTTTTTTATTGACACAGAGATAACTCAACTGTGCCCTATATGTGAATATTGAAAATTTCTTTTGCTGAATTTAGGGGATTCTGAGGAGTGGGAGAAGGTTATGGAAAAAAAAATGATGATTGTAGAATTACTGAGGACAGTTGATTACAAGCCCCATCTACGGGCAAGGAGAGGGTGATTGATTGAAAGCTCAAAGATGTCATGAAATGTTGAGAACTAGGGAAGGTGACATCTGGGTTCTCATTTCTGGCAAACCATGTTCTTCAATGACAATGGAAGATGGTATTAGTATTAACAACTTGATTCAGTTTTGTTAGGTTCGATGGGTTTTTTTACAGTAATTGGAATGGTATTAAGCACCTGTCATTTGTGACCTGTTTCTTCTTAATTTTCTCTTATTTGTGGCTTTTTTTCTGTACCTAGAACTCAAAGATGGTAGAATTGGATATAAAGGCAAACACTCACCAGTCTTTTTTTTTTACAAGCTTTGTAAATCTATCATGTCTTTATGCTGTGAACCATTCGTCTTACCGAAGTTTATGCTTATACGAGGATAGGTGCTCCAATGGACCCGGTTGCTTATTGTCTCTTCCAGCTCTAGCTTCACGTCCATTGTCGAAGTTTATTGCTCATATAGTTTACATGTCAGTCTTTTGGTGCAAAGTACCGTATTGCCTGCCCTACGGATGGGGCATCACACATTAGAGAGTAACACGGGATGAGGGACTCGACCCTTTGGAGAACCCTTTCATCATCCACTAAAAAAGAAAATGTCATAATTTATTTTCACTAGGTTTGGCTCAAGCTAGTGGCTGTAGTGAAAATAAAATTCCAATAAACCAAAGCTTGGTTGGCTTGACTGTTTAGCAAGGTGTGGAGGGAGTATAGTAGGTGCAAAGAATTAAATCATTTTTATGTTAGTAGACCAGTATTAAATTCATCCTTGTCAAACAATACATAGTTGGATAGATATTTCCCAGGTTCTTGACCATTTCCTAGCAATGGAATTGACAATTCCTAAGGTAGATTTAGTTGTTTCCAAAATCATACATTGTCTGTCTTCTCCCAGTTTCATATAACTTCAAGTATATGCCCTCGGATTCTTTATTGACAAAAATAAGTGCCAGGTTTTAGGTTTATCCCTTTTGTCACCATTCATTGATCTAGATAAAATCGTAGACAGTTATTGTTTGAATTTAATCTTTGTGATCATATTCGGATTCTCCCGTTTACATACATCTTGAATATGGACATAACGTTTTTTTTTTTAAATAATGGACATGATATTTGCATCCCGTAGGCAAATTACCGTCCAAGTTTTCTCTGTCGTGAAAAAGGAGAGAGAGTTTCTGGTCCAACATTTTCCGAGATGTCTTCTACTTTTAAATGCGCCGTTGATCACACACCAATATTACAAATATATGTTAATAGATACCCCGCCTATCTTCATTTTGTTTGTAGGTTTATGTAAAGAGGCGGATATCATTGAAAGATGTAAGTAAGAGGACCAAAAATTATTTAATAAAAATAAATAAATACTTCTTTTGTCTCATAATAGCTCTATTTAATCAAAATATTAGCGACATCTAAGCTAAGCGAGGAGCCAATGACAATCAATGCTACAGAAGATTTTTCGGATTGTGGTGTGAGGCATTTGTTTAGGCCTCAATAAGGAGAAGGTATCCTATTAAACTACTCTACATATGTTTATTTATCTTTAAACACATATATTAATATATATATATATATATATGAAAAGTTTATATGAGCCTGGGCTCTATGCACCATCGAATTTATATCCGACAACCTATAATACTTATAGGTATTTAAACCCATAAATATCATGGGCCGCTTGATGTAAATCTGGCAGCCCATAGAGCCCGAGTTCATATAAGCTATATGAGCTTGAGATCATATAAATGAGATTATATATATATATAAAGAGTCTCGTTTATATAAGCTAGGGCTCATATATACCTATATGAGCCCGGGCTTTATGGCCATTAAATTTACATTAGGTGGTTCATAATATCTATAGTTATTTATGAGCATTTAAACCTATAAATATTATGGGCCACCGGATTTACATCCGACGGCCCACACAGCCCGAGCTTACATAAGTTTATATGAACCTAGCTCATATAAACTTTTTTCATATATAAATATAAATTAATAAAACGTATTAAATATTAAATAAACATATTTATCACGTGACCCTCGGAACGGTTCCATTGAATTGTTTTTCCTCGGTCGGACCGAACTCGGACCCGTGGCCCGTTTACACCTCCCGCGTAAGACTGAGACGGAGGCAACCGCGTCAGGAACGGTCATTTCCCCGCTCTTATTTAAACCGCCCGCGCTCTGTACGTAGCCTCTTTCCCGTTCCTTCCCGGGCGACGGACTGATTTGAACACAGAAAAGGAGGAGGCCCGCCTCTACCTTCCCACCGGAGAAGCCTCTCTCAGTGAAGCTCCCGAACCAGATCGCAAGGCTTCGTTCATGTCGAAACTCTAGATAGAGATCATGGCCTCGATTACTGCCTCTCTCTTCCCAACACCTAAATCCAGTCCCTTCTTCCCCTCTGGTTGCTCCATCGGCTCCGCATCCTTGCATTCTCCTGTGCTGTTCCGATCGTCATTTTCTATTCGATCATTCAACCCTAGGTTCTTCTCGTCGAGCATCAGGGCGGGCTTTGAGATTCCTGGGGGCTTTGTGTGCGGGGGCGATGTTGAAACGGATGAGCTGCGGCGGGACGTTTGGGATCGGGCGATGCAGGCCATCGATGCTTGCGGGGGCAGGGTTACGGTTGGAGATGTGGTGATTAGGGGAGGGCTGAAGCTCTGTGAGGCGGAGAAGGCTTTGCAGGCGCTTGCTGCGGATACTGGTGGATTTCTGGAGGTATCTGTCGCTAGCTTTTGATTTAGGTTTTCTTATATTATTTCAGGTTTCTTTTCCGTTTGAACTGGATTCTGGTTTGATTTTTTGACAGATAGTTCTGTCGTTGTCAGTAGAGTGGCAATATGACTCTTCTTCTTTAAAACAAACTTTGGTGTATAATACAATGGATTTGTTTTCCCTCTTAAATGGTATGAAGGCTTAAACTGCTTATTCTGGTATATTTTCTGTTTAGAAATAATAAGCACGTAGTTGCTTTTTTGTGCCTCTCAAAGTTGTTTGTGATAAAGTGAAAGTGACGAAAGAACTGAGATTGAGATAAATGTGGTTACCTTTAATATGCGTTTTCACTTAGCCAAGACACTTGTCAAGAAGTTCTGGAGGACTTTGATATGTTTATGTGCTTATGTATATAAAAAACATGGCAAATTTTTTTCACCATTGAGTTTCTTTTGGCTGTTTGAACATTTCAATTTTGTGACTACAATTGTTTGGAGAGGCTGTCTTCAGGTTTCGGATGAGGGGGATGTGCTTTATGTTTTTGCGAGGGACTATCAGTCCAAGCTTGCAGTAAAAAGTTTTAGAATCAGAATTGAACCTTTACTTGAAAGTGCAAGGGTATAACCAATCATCATTTTGTAGTATGTTTGAAATTTTTTTGTTTCATCTGTTAAGATTTATCTACTAAAGATTTTACATAAAAACCCGCCCTAACATGATCTGTCTCTTATAGGGTACAGCTGGATACTTAATCAGGATATTCTTTGGCAGCATACTACTTGCATCCATTATTATTGTTTTTGCCACAATCGCTTGTATGGTAACAAGGTGAGATTTCATCCCTTCTAATAGAAACTGAAAATCCAATTAAGTTTCCCATTGTATGTATTATCAACCTTTAGATACATACTTATCAGCATATGATTATATAGAATCTGAGTGTTTGTGAGATTTCATTACACTTGTTCCATGTATAATGTGGTCCTATATATTAGAAACCTTTAGGTACATGCGTATCAGTGTATGACTACATAGAATTCGAATGTTTGTGAGATTTCTTTACATGTGTCCCATGTATAATGTTACTCTTTTAAGCTCTGTGAAAACTTATCTTATCTATGTGGCGTGTTAATGCCAGTGTAATCTTTATTTTCATTTGGTATGTGCTGATACAGTGATGATGATGGGATCTTACCCTGCGCCTTCAATCTTGATGATCTCTTCTGGTAAGAATGTTCTCTTTTTTTAGATATTCATTATATTGATGGGTTCTAATAGGAATACATGTTTGGAACAAGATAATATTTATGTCCCTTTCAAGGTATTGTTGCTGATGGAGCGAAACAGTAATAAACATGTGCCTGTTCACCTTCTGTTAGTCTGACCTAGAAGCACTTTTCTACTAGCCATTTTGCATGAACAACTGAAATTGATCAATTTTTTATAAATAGAAAAGATTATTTTTAACAGGAAAGTATGAATATAGGAAGAAGAATACTTTGTGTATGTCATAATGTTGACATTCCTAATTATAGGATGACACATACCACTCATTTAGGATTCCTAATATAATATTTTTTCTTCATGAGTATAAATTTGAATATTTGAAATTTCAAATAGTTTTACAGGACTATTAGGAGAACTTCAATTTAGCGGTAGTGTTTGATATTATTACCTAATAATAATCTCACATGGTCTCGCAACTGTTATAATGTTCTTATCTCTTTTGGAGTTGGCAGTTTTTGCAGTCCAAATGATGGCAAGAATAGGATAACTGGGAAACGAAAAAACATGAGTTTACTCCAGCTTTTGTTTCTGTCTGTAAGATTCTAATTGCCTACTTAATATATTGAATTGCACATTTTTAATAAAAATGAATTGATATGTGTTTACGAATGTAGATATTTTCGTTTGTGTTTGGCGATGAGGATCCAAATAAAGGAATTCAAGAGAAGAAGTGGAAGTTGGTAATAGTTGCAAATTGAATTTTATGGTTTTGTACTACAAGTGAACCTGTAAAATTTGATACTTTATAGTGAAGAAGATAATTGAGTAGAAACCATCCTGTGGACAAACAGATAAGGGCTTATCCTAACAATTGTCTATTTGTTAATTATTGTTGGATATTTTGTCTGTTTGTTTGGACTGGGCTTGATATACATTGTTGGGCCATTCCTTAACAACTCGACATTGTAAGGCAACTTGGTTTCTAGCATAGTATCAAAGCCAGAAAGTACCGGCTCAGCTCTGATCCCCACCCTTGCCTCTCCATATTCAGTGCATGTGCAAACACCAGCATATGTAAATTGTGCTTGTCTGTATAGATGGGATGTTGGAAAATTTCTCTCTCTGTCTTTGCATCTATCTGTTTGGATCGTTTGGGCTTGATATACATTATTAGGCTGTTCCTTAATAGCTCAAGCTTTTGAGGTAACCTAGTTTCTAACAATTATCAAGTTGTCATTCTTTATCTTTTGGCAGATAGGGCAGTACATTGCTTCTCGCGGAGGTGTTGTCACAAAGGAAGAGCTTGCTCCATATTTAGATGTTCCATTAACTAGTGATTCTAAGGTATAATGTGTACAATTTTTTCTCATGCGTTTGTTGATTTCACTATTGTATGCACAAACGTTGACTTATTTGTCTGTAAATTTTTTTAAAGGAAATTTTCTCAACTGAAAAGTAAACCACCATGGATTGGGAAGCAAGTTCCTTTTTTTCTTATTAATTAACTTGAATTGACGGCTGTTTTGGTTTATTATTTTTGTATACATTATGCTTTTATAGTTAGGACTTTCAGTATTCCTTTGTCTTTTTATAGAAAGGTCTGATGCAAAGGGTTATGGCTTAATAGTCCAAAAACGTAAATTGTGAGGCTTCAGGAAAAATGGGTGTAGAAGACACTCTAATCCGCCAGTTCTAGTCATTGTCTTGTACAAACTTAGTAGAAGAGACATGTGGCCTCAATTTCTTATCTGTTAGTAATCCATCATAGACATGGGCAAACATGAGTAGAAAGCGGCAGCATTGTGACGTAGTCAACCTTTTTTAGATAGTTTTTGGTCATTTTTGTACCATTTTTCTGTTGAGTTTTTTTGTCCAAATCTGAACACAACTCTTTGTAGTAGGGGGCCTATCCAATCTGTATAGCAACTGACTCTCAGTTTTCTCAGGCCCGAAACCATTCTGGTCCCACGTTTTTTTTGGCAGAACTGACTGACCTGATAATCTGTTTTAATCTGTTTGAACAATATTCATATTAGGTGTCGTATTTGTTGTTTGAGTTAGAAAAAATGAACTGCTCGGTCATAACTCGGTTCAAGTTATAAAACTTTTGTGCCATTGTAATATTTGTTGTTTTTCTCTCTTTGTAGGTTTGTCTGGCCGATTCCCTACTTTCTCTTCTTTCAAATAATTTTTTATTTTGTTGGTTAACCATTTTTTCTAAAAGCTTAAGTTGTTAGAGAGAGGATGACTTTAATATTAACACACTAACACTCACTACATGTGCAAACACAACTAAGAATTGCACGTGAACTGTGAACACACACATGCAGCAAATATTACAATGGGGAACTCTGCATTCAATGGAACTTAGAACCGGAGCCTTTGCTCTGATACCATTTTAGTTAACCACTTAACATAAAGGTTCAGACTACTAGGGAAGGGGGCTATCTACGTATACCAATGGTACCCTGCACACATAGGCTTACTTGGGCTTTGCATGTGAAAAATACATAATGAGGACTTTTGCCTCCATAGGGACTTGTACCATGGGCATCCAACTCTGACCATATTAGTTAATTACTTCTTATGAAAGCTCAAGCTGTCAAGGAAGGTATAACTTTTGTTTTAACTTCACTGATTTCTGTCAGATTTTTACTTACTCATTATCCATAATTACTTATTGATCACAACAGATATCTTATCTGTTAGTATCCTTTTGTTTTACTATAGTAACTTTCTCCATCTATCTCTCAGTCACAGGATGATGAATCTTATATCTTACCAGTGCTACTGCAGTTTGGTGGACATCCAGAAGTAGATGATGAGGTGTTTTTATGGACCCTGTGCTTGAATTTTTATTAAATGCTTTAGAACTTAATACCACACTAGTATGCTTTTTTGGAAGATTTATTGAAATATACATGTTATCTTTTTTTTTTAAAAATGACATTGTCTTTTTTTCCTTCCATTTTCTTGGGCTACATTGGACCCTAGGCACTGCCTAGGGAAGGATCACCACTTTGGAGAGCTCAAGGGGATTGGCAGGATTCGAAGTCTCAACATCTTTCCCAACCCACAATGACCTAACCAGTTGGGAATTGAGCTAGGCCCTTTGGCCTACATGTTACCATTTGTGTATAACATCTTTCACAAAAAGAACAAATGGATTATTTATGACTTAAAGATGCCTATACTGTAAGATAACCAAGTTTCCCAAAAGCTCGAGTCGTTAGGAAGGGGAAATCTTATTTATTTCTTTTATAATCTAACACCCCCCACCCCACGTGCAAGCGTCCACCAAGCGCAGCATGCAGAACATAATTGGGCTATAATAACCTCCAACAAGACTTAAACCCAAGACCTCCTATAACCTAGAGCTTTGATACCATGTAAGATAACTAAGTTTCCCAAAAGCTCAAGCTGTTAGCCTAAGGGGAAATCTTATTTATTTCTTTTATAATCTAACATATACATCTTGAAAAAAATGTTAAGTCATGATCTTTGAAACTGGTTATATTACTTCTAGTTGAATCATTGAAGTTGTTAAATTAATGAAAATTTTTCCTTCTCTAAAATTGTGTGCTTCATATGTGTTTAGCTACAAACATAGTCATGTGAACACGCCTTTGTAGATTCAACTCTTTTTATATGTGTGGTTGTTACTTGCTTAACAAAGTGTAGAGTGATCTAAAGTTTTATATCTAGTTAGATATTCTAGAAAGACTTAATTCTGTGCAATGACCATGTCATTTACATGCAGGGGAATATTCTTTACTGTTTCTCGTCTCTACAAAAAACAGCAGTATCTGAGAGAATTGACTATGTGGAAAAATTTCTTAGGGAAGAGACGTGGAAATTCAGGTCTGTTCTTTTGCTTAAAGCTTTGTTGATAGGGTTCTTTTATTATGGCTAGTTAAGTACTTATTTTCTTTTGTCAGCAGCAGATTGGTTTTCTTTCTGAGAATTCATCATAGTTATACATATACCAAATCTAGTTATATAATAATTCCATATATAACATAGACATTTTTGTTGGTCATACACTCTAAAATACGCTTATGTAAGGCCTAGTAGACATGAAACAAAAAACTTCCATATGAAACCAAGTATATATATTTTTTAAAGCCGCACTAATTCATATGAAACTTACATGACAGAAGCCCAACACAAAGTAAGGACCAAAATTTCCACGTGCAATACACTGGTGTTAGTATCTTGTGAATCAAATTTTAGTTGAGGAAGAATTGGATGTTATCCCTTTGGGTGAAAGTTTTTTCTTGCTTACTTGTGTTCAACTTCTTTTTCTACCATTCAAATCTTGTATCCGTGAAAGCTGATTAGTTAATTGCTTCATCTACGCTGTCAATAGGTTTGATGCTTAAAAAAATTAATTGTGTGGCATCTTTGCTTCCTTTGAACTTAGAAGTTATCATTCTGCAGTGAGGCAAATGATATCGTGAAGGCAATTCTTATAGGATTGGGAGCTATTAATCTTTGGGGAGTTATTACTATGAGCAACATGTTGAAGTATTTTCTTTTGTTCGCCTGAGTACTTTGTTGTTTCTCCGTATGGGTACCCAACATTTTACCAAAGATTTTATATTCCTTTTGAAGGAGTGTTGGTATAACAGCAGGAGGCTTGGTGTCTTCTGTATCTGGCATACTTCCTTTGCTTCAGGTTTTGCCTTCTCCTAACTTATTCCTCTCTTTTTATGCCATGCCTTTGCTGGGAACAATCACCGTTGTTGTTTATTTCAGTGAGTATGATAAGTCATTTGTAAACCTTTTATAGAGAAATTTGTCAAATAAAACTAGTATCAGGAATGTCGTTTAGTTATAGTACTAAGCATCTTTTAATAAAGAAATAAATACTTCATTAAAATAATATTTGCAATTTAATTTATTTGTGAGAAATTCACTCATAAATATATTTTTGGCGTTGAAGGACAGACCAAAGGTGACAGGATTTTAACAGAATTTTTATGAAGTTACTAATCTGGTTAAATGCTGAAAGTAGATCTAGGTAGAACACTTGCTTCAGTTGATTTGATTATTTGTTAGGCTACAAACTAGACGCTTTAGAAAATCATATATTTTGAATAAGATAAGAGAAAGAATAAATGGCAGAATGGAAGCAGAAACTTTGAAAGTCATATATGTTGAAACCGAATTCAGGCCTCCTGTTATTATATGGGGCGGGATGATTTTCAAATGTTATAGTTCTAGTGACTTCAGAACTAATATTGTCCATTAGTTAGTGCGGGAAAGACTGTTTTATTGGAAGGAAGCTCATTACTACCAATGTTAACGTTCCAATTTTTCATGATTTTATTCTGACTGGGACTGTTACAGACATTTAATTTGTAAACCTATATAGTTTTATAACTATTCAACTGTAGATACGGGAAACTATTACACATACTTGTTGTAGGATAGCCATTAAACTTGATTAGGAAAGTGGTACACTAACTCCTACAATATTCTTATGGACTCTTCTGATGAATTTTGAAAGCTTTTATCCAGTAAGTCAGAATTACCTAAACTACCCTGCTGAAACTGTTTTGCATCAAAATGTAAAGATACAAAAAATCCAAGTATTCTGTTATAAATTCCAAAAAATCGCCTTTATGCATGGGATTTTTAGTTGTGTAATGAATTTTATTTTTACCTTGTATTTTCTTTATAGTTGACACCTTATTATGAGTTAACAAAATAACTATACTCTTTTGTAGAGGAAAATTACAATTTACCTAAAAAAATGTCTGAAATTTTGAGTACTTTTGTTCAATTATGATAAAAATCATGAAATGTCCAAAGTGTATAAAAATATTCTGAATATTTAGCTTATATATTATGCAAATTGGATATTTTGACTTATTTGGTATATTCCCTACGTTTGAAGGTTGAAAGAGCTGCTTCTTTCTTGTGCTGAAAAGCAATTAGTCAAATAGAAAGGAAATTTTCATAGGATGTGTAAGAGAAAAAAAATTGTGCACGTTGAGCTCTGCACGGAAATACAAAAACCAAGAAATATATCTCGAGAACTACTGCCTCTAGTGAGAACTGAACCTAGGACCTCCTGGGATCTATGGGTTGAATATTATTTTAGGCATTTGCTATGCTCTTAAAGCTTAAGCAGACAGAACTAACAAAAAATACTACCAAAGAATTACTTTTTTCTCTACTATAATTTTTGAAATTTTAACTTCTATAAAAAATACTGCTAAGTATTTAGTGACACATAATATGTTGCTTATAATATATCTTTTGAGTTAAACCCACTTGGGTACATATATTTTGCTTTTCTTGAACTGTCAGTCACAGAGACTTAAATAGAAACAAGCATTTAAATGTGTTGCCAAAAAAAAACATATAAATGTTAATAAAATGAGTTTCTTTGAGACAAATATTTGAATAGGACAATATACTGAACAGCTCCTCTCCAATAGGTTTGCAGTTGCACTGTAGCTTGAGCCTGATATAGACGTGGTTAATCTTGACTCTCATTTTGTTATGGATGCTTCTCACTCAAGATTTCAAGTAAAAGAATTTTTCCTGGAATTATGTCATCGTGGGAACTATATATTTTATTTGGAATGATCATATGTTTTTGAGTTCAGTCTGTTCTTTATGTTTAGTTGATGAAACAAGATATCTCTACAGGTGTACGCAGCCTTATATTTTGTTGTTCCAATAGTTCGATGGTTCACTTTGCGTTGGAGAAATGCTGAAATAGAGCACAGGAACAACACAAGAGAAAAACATGCTCAGTCACTCGAAAGACCAGACTTGTTCCTCAGAAAAAAGGTTGGAATCCCCCTCTCTTTATCTATCTGTCACTTACATGTATTTCTGAAAAATTTTGCACCTTTGGATGGATGAAGGCTTATGTTGATGAACACCACAAAATAAATATTAGGATCCCATATAGTACTTAAAGCCTCAATATGACAAGTTACTCTTACAAGATCATTTTTTTGGTTGTTCTCTGATTAGTTATATTCTGTATCCCTAGGCCGGATTGTTTCTCGAGACGTGTCAAAGATGGCATTAGATTTCGAGTACATAAATTCACAGTAGGAATTCTGCTTTCTCAAGTTCATTATTTGGATATTGTCTGTTATTTGACTACGCACACCTTGTGTATGATAGTGCAGAAGCCACCAGATTTATCAGAAAAAAAAAGTTTAAACATGGCCCGTCCCAGTATGTGGTCGAATGCACCTTGGCCTTACTCTTGCCGCCTTGGGACAAACCACGCGCTACTGAAGGCCTCCTGTCAGATTTAATTTAAAAAAGCATAAATTACATTTACGCTCTTTGACTGTCAAAATTAGACATAAACCTGCTCACCTTTTAAAAACTACACTTGCATTTCCTTGTTTTCCCGAAACACGAAAATACTCATCTCATTCACACCTCTTTTTTTTATCCCTCCTCTGCCTTGGCCGTTAGCCTCTCTGCTGCCCCAACCAAACGCCAGGGAAAGCAAGAGCTCCTTGGGTTGGCAGAGTAAGAACCCACCCAATGCCTTTGTGGAGCATCGGTGAGGCTGGCTACACTTGGAGGCTGTAGAAAAAGAGGGGTGTGAATGAGATACTTATTTTCATGTTTTTAGAAAAGGCAGGGAGTGTACATATTACTTTTTAAAAGTGAGCGGGGGGGCGGGGGGCGGTCTAATTTGGACAAAGGTTATTAGGTGTAAATACAATTTACCCAAAAATGCTCTCTTTTTTTGGCAAAAGCCATGGCAGAGCGAGGCGGATTGAGGGGGGTAGGGTATTCATCCTGATTCCCATGATATGGCAGGTGTCAATGATTTGGCAATAGGCTATTAGGAGCAAGGCCTGGGTAAAGTGGGGAGGCGGCTCAGGAGGAGGTGGGCAGGCTAGGGTAGAGTGTAATACTTAGATGCTTATTTAATTCATGTGCCATTTGATGATGTTAAAATGGATGATGGGCAATGCTTCCCTTGCATCACTTTTAATCTTGGCAACCACTCAAGATAAAAATTTTCGATTATACTCCCTCCGTCCCATGTTTGATTTTTTAAAGTAAATTAAATTTAATTTATTTTAAAAAATTAAATAGAACTATTAATGTGGGATAGGGGGAGTATTTTACTTAATAAAAGTATGAAATCTCTTTTTTATTCATTGTTCAGAAGTGACTGATTTATTTCGCTGAAGGTAATACATATTATACTGCTCGACTTGTATTACATGAAATTTGATTACCGGATTAGATTCTTTTGATTTCAATATTTGTTCTTCTTTAACGTAAACGATTTCATGTGTGATATTCATTTTGTTCAGATGTCAAGTGCAAAAGCCATGGCTCAACGAACCGAGATTGGGTATGATCGTATTGTTTACAGTACCGGAGAGGATTTATCTCCATGGGATCCTGAAGCTAGAGACTGGGATTTGAGATTTAAAGAAGTTGACAGATCATTTCAAAATAAATGAAGCAAGACAGTTTCTCAGGCCTGTTTGTGGCGGTGTACATAGTTATATGTTGGATTTATTTTCCACGAAGTGAAGGAAAGAGCGCATCAATCATGTTCATTGATGTTTATTTTGTCACGTCCAGTAGCCTTTTTCCAAGTGGCAACTATAAAGGTACTTGTGGGGATATCAACTTTCCCTACGAGGGAAAAGTATCCGAACTGATCCACACTTGGCTGTGCATAGGGTCATTCTCTTTTTGATACGTAAACAGTCAATGTTAAATTACTTATGTTTAGACACATAGAAAGTGTTAAATGTTAAATGGACCTATGCACTGCGTGGCTTGTGCATGGGTTTTACTGTATAATTTCTCGCCTACTAGGGCAGTGATGTCCAGTTCCCCTTTTCTTCAGCAAAATTAAGTATAAACATATGCTTTAGCTAAAAAGAAAGGATAAAGAGACGAGTAATTCATACTCGGGACTTTAGCCAAGCTAATAGATGGGACGTGCATATTCTTGGCAGGGCCTACCCTAGGTTCACTCCAAGGTTTTCACCTTTTATGACGCTATCAATTAAAGGTGACATAGTGTCTCTCGCCCATTTATTTTGTACCTTATAGGCTAGTTCTAATTTAAATTAAAGTTAGTTAACTTTCCGTTGTGGTAGTGGTGGTTATGAGGTGAGCCATTTAGGTCATTTAACTTTATTTAAGTGATTGTAATTGAAGACTTAATTAATTAAGTTTAGACCTAATCTTTTTGTCTCCCTCTTTTGAACTCTCTTCATCGTCAACTTTTATCCTTTTGTCGTCCTTCTCTCTTGTTATTACCTCCTCTTTTTCTCTCTCTATTCTTTGGACCTAAATAGTCGGTTTGTATCATGACAGCTTAAAATGAATATTCTCCAATGTTGAAACTTAGATTCCTCACTTTGAATATATTTATCAACCTCATTTACTCCAACAAGCCTAATGTTGGTTCATTCCATTAAGGTTTTCACCCTTATCAACACTGAATATTTGCATTTGTGACCTAGAACAAATTGCTCATCATAGTTGAAATAGAGGCCATAAGAGCAGTGGTCCTCTATCTGGGTAGGTGTAAGGCACCAGTTCGTGCCTGAGGTTGGTGTAGGGATAGCCATAGTGGGTCGGCCCCTTGGCAAGGGGCGATTTCCCCTCCACAGGCATTGGAGCCTCTCCTCCTGTATACAAGCTAGGTGGATAGCTTAGCGGAGGTTGGCTGGTTCGAACTGATGCTATTCAGCCTGGATATCTTCCCGTAGTCTAGTTACAAATTTAGAGAGAAGGGCTGAAAGAGTCCACTCTACTCAGGTGGCCAACCTTTTCAAAATCAGTTTGATAAGTCTAGATATAAGAGGTTTGGCGGAGATTATGCAGACGAGAGTCAAAGTCCTCATTTTCATTGGGGCCAAAACAGGTACAAAGTTCAGCCACCAAATATTCTCAGGTTGTAACGCCTTCTTGCTGCTCAAGCAGCTGTAGCCACACCAACACATCCCCCTTAAGGTGGGAAGATGCCAAGAGCACGCGTTGATCTGGACGTGTCCTCTGATAGGAGAAGAAACGTTTAGTGCACGAAACCCATTCATTAGGGTTGTCCTCACCAGAGTATTCTATAAAATTGAGACAAATGGTGCTTGCCTTAGGGGCCGGCCCGTACATCCCATCATCCATTGCTTCATCACTATAGAGATCGTTATCTTGCCAAAAATGAACCGGGGGCTAGTCTTGGCTGGTGGTTGCTATGGGGGGTGTGCGGCTGGGTCCACGGTTGCCGGTGGAGGAGTGCGCCCGTCGTTGGTGGTGGATGTCGGCATGGCTGAGGGTATTCCACGGCCCGAGCCAGAGGAAAAGACCACTGAAGGATGCCCTTCCCATGGGGATTGTACACTGGAGGAGGAGGAACGACCGACAAAGGCGTTGGGGCTAGGCTGGCTGTGAAGGCAGCTAAGCAAGCTGCTTGGTCCCTATGGATCTACTCTAGCGTGGTCTGTTGCCAATCCGCCAACAAGCGTAGGTCAGCCTGGAGTTCCTAGAGAAACGTCAGTTGGGTCTCCGCTGTTTGGGATTGGATAGCGGCTAAGGTGGAAAGCAGGGGCGCCCAGTCATTGGCAGCTGGGCTAACAGTGGTGGAAAGGGCTGGTTCCGCCCTGGTTTCGGCTGGCGGCAGTGCACTAGGGTTGGCCGGCAGCTCTTCTTCTTGTGGGGCAGTTTGTGGCTGCCTCTCATAGACTTTCCCGGTCGCCATAGTGGAGGGACAACTTGCCAAGGATCCTACTGCTCTGATACCAGTTGTTATAAACTTGTAGAATTTCAGAGAGAGAGAGAGATAGGGATTTGAGAAATGAGAGAGAGAGAGATAGGGATTTGAGAAATGAGAGAGAGAGTTGGGGGAGGGAAGGAGTCGCACTTGCTGATTGCAAGTGCAATCTCACAGTGAGAAGAGAGGTCGAGATAAAGGAAAAGAGTCAGAGAGAAGATAGAAGGAAAAAGACTAATCTTCATTAATTCCCTAATTACAACTATCTAGCCTAAATTAAGCTAACCTTACCCATTGGGCTACAAAAAAAAAACTATGTAGGCTATAACCAACTAATAAAAAATTAATAAAAAACAACAATAAGCAAATGTAGCATGTACATAACTACCTATGTGCACATTAACTTAACTCAGAACATAATAAAATCAGTTGGTTTTGCAATGTTTTCTCACCGCACTAATTTGGAGCAATTAACCAATTCACCAAAAAAATAAAAATTTACGCATTTGATCCCTCCCACCCTTTCCGTCCTCCTCCGGTCCTCCGACACTGATGGGCTGGGATCATTGCTAATGTGCTCACCAGAACACTTGCAATCAGCCCATTTTTTTTATATGATAAAAAATCGGGTGTTTCCTTATTGACAAAGCCCATGAAAATCATTAATATTTGAAATCAATAACACACAAGCTAACAAACATTAGAGTCAATTGTGCTCACATACGTTCCTTAATGCTTTGTCAATAGGGGCATAGAAAATACTTTAATAAAATATATGTGATGGCCAACCCCACTTTGAACGTTTAAACCCAAAAACAATCCCAGCAAAAAAGGAGCACGGTTTAGCGCTGCATGCAGTTGAACTAAAGGTTTCGAGGTTGTAAGCGGTATTCCTACCCTTGATGCGAAAGGCAGGGTTCCACATAAAACTACATTGAGAAGTCCAACTCCCAAAACTAAATAACAGCCACAAACATGCCTCTCTATAGGCAAGTTTTAATCCAGAACCCGAGGAATTTTTTTCACTCCCCTCACTTGCATTATTTCTACCAAGCACAAATACCCTTATCAGGATCAATAAAGCTCAGACTCCTTGTGCGTGTGGATGACGCAGTCTGAGGTAGGGTACGACACACAGGTGAGCACGTAACCCTTCTCCATCATTTGATCATCAAGGAAAGACCCGTCTGATTGGTCCACTGAACCTGATGCAATCTGCCCTGCACAGGTTGAGCAGGCGCCGGCACGGCACGAGTACGGCAGCTCAACACCTGCACTCTCAGCAGAGTCCAGGATGTAAGCATCATCTGGCGCCTCGAATTCGTACTCCTCGCCTTCTGGGCCAATCAGTTTTACCTTGTAAACAGCCATTGCAGAAGCTCGGAAACTGGGGGATGACTTCAAGCCAAATGCCTTTGAGACACTCCTCACTGAACCGAATGAAGATGGAGCCCTTGCTAAGGCTGAGGTAGAAACTTTTTTAGTAGGTAGGCTTTTAAAGGTGCAGGCTGTAGGGAGTCTAGCAGTTGCCATCCTTTGTTAATAGTACCTGAAAATCACAAACAGGTGAGCAATAACCAAAACTAAGAAAATAGAATTCAAGTAGACAAGGCAATCAGGTTCCATGTTACAGAACATCACCTCATCAAGATAATAAAAATTACGCATATGCACTGAATCACGCGAAGGATAGTACACCATTTCTGATATCTACCAACTTATGCCCAGTAGTAGCACACCTAAATCTGTGCTTTGGAAAAGCAACTACAAGACCTAACAAAGGCTTTAAAGAATTCCATGTTTTTCCAAATAATGGAAACAGATGTATGCCACTCTAAGTACAAAATGGAAACTAAATGGATAACTCATTTCTAATTGTAGAATGGCTAAACATTATATATGGAGCATTATGAGAAAGGCAAGCGAATAGCTCTGCCCTTCACTCGAGGCTCCATAGACAACAATAGAATACGTGGAGGATAGATAAGAGCAGTGAAAATATGAGAGATTCAGCAGACAGAGAAACTAAATGAAATGTTTCAAAATAGCAGAAGAGCAAAGCAGAAACCAGATAATCAATCCAAAAAAAGCAGAAAACAATAGTAGGCTGACTGAGTATACAATTAAGTACAATTAATTATAACATCAACAAGAGGGGAGATACTAGACTAGAATTCAGTAAAAAGGACGGAAAAGAATATATGAAATGTGTACAAAAATCCTTTTTTTTTCCAACAATCAA
Organism: Saururus chinensis; assembly: GCA_035235625.1. Lineage (NCBI taxonomy): Eukaryota > Viridiplantae > Streptophyta > Magnoliopsida > Piperales > Saururaceae > Saururus > Saururus chinensis. The sequence continues at coordinate 1,517,321 of CP141146.1, forward strand.
TATTAATGAGCGAAAGGCTTTAAACTTAATCAAAACTTTGCCCACCCAATTCTTTAAGCCATGAATTCATGGCCATTAGCACACAGCTCAGTTAAGAATAGCAAAATTTGAGAGTTTTAATAAGTAGCCAACAAAGAGAGACGTGCCATCATTATTGAAGGCGAACTCAATAGTCTCTCCTTAATTATTAAATAAAGTTAGTGAAAGAAGTCCTCGTTATTCAGAGCCAATGCGAACAAGAACATGTAACTCTAAGTCGCTAGTGATCAAAAGGCGTAAATAAGTTTGCCTACATTCAGTATACAGGCAAAGGATATTATTACCATGATAAAGATTATATTTCTAGATTTGAGATGAATGATCTACAGTATATGCCATCCTATGAAAACCTTTTATACGGGATTCTTCACAAGTAGTTGCTCTTAAATCCAAATATGTTTGTAAGAAACCATTGTTACACAACCAGCCCCTTAGTCGCACAGGACACATGGCTAGATATATCGCTGAAATTGGCCGATCATGCTATTTCACATGGTTAGTAGTAGCGTTTCTTTCAAGTAGAGAGGTCTGCCGTTTGCCCTCTTAGTCTTTCAACAAACAGTTATGATCATGACAAGCTTTAACATTGGTTTCGACAAAATTAACCTCAAATATCGAAGCCAACCTTCCAGAGAAAAAGAGAGTTAAAAAAAAATTCAGGTCTATGTATGGGAAATAAAAATTTCAAACTTTCGCCATTTTTAACAGCCAGCTGATGGGACTGTGTAGTGGAAGCAGGATGCCATAAGCAACAAGGTACCAGTGAAGAGATGCGGAGGGATCCAACACGAAAAATGGAGAAGAAATATAGGCGCACAAAATATCACAGGCAAGACTTTTACTTCGACAGAGATTAAGGTGCAAGGAAGAACCCTCGATTGCAAGAATAGATCGAATAAAACATCAACAAATGCTTCTTTCCACAATATAAACGCCGCCCACACACACACAAAAACAAAAAGCAGACTTAGAAACGCATAGTTATTAAGAAAAAGAACTAAATTTGATTAAAAAAACAACATGCAAGGATGAGATGAGGAGGCTAACCCTGTAATCTGGATGAGGAAACAGGGTGGGGTGGGTGCAACAGCAGCCAGCAAATAGTACAATTTTGCAGCAACCTACAGCGGAGTGGGGAGCATTGCGTAGGTATTTATAACTGTTTGGTAGAGTAGACCAGGAGAATACAGAAGCACATGGAGAGGCTTTGCTTGTATACAGTTTCCAGTCGAACCGGCTCGAACCGTCCACCTGCGATGTGCTCGACACGGTCGCGCGTGATAAACGAGTCCTGTCCGCCTTGGAGATGTATTTGCCTGCTTTTAGGTGTGCGTCCCGTGCTAGTTTAGGCCAAAGCAACAAGGAAGACCAGGATTCCAGAAGGTTCTGGTGGACAGATTCCTCTTCCTCCTCGTTTGGCATTAGCAAGGGAATCGCGATTTGGTAACACATCAATCATTTCGGAAAGTTGCTCATAAAATAATGAAATCTATACGAGTTTTTGTTTTTGTTTTTAAAAAAAGGGATATTGGCTGCTGGGATTAGGGTGAAGAAGGATGTATTTAACTTTTGGCAGCCTGTTATGACCCGCGCAATTAGTTAGGGCTCCCAAAAATTTACTGGTTTTTGGTAATTTTTTATAGTCTTTCTTTCTCTATATTTAATAAAAAAGTTTGTGGCTATGATGAGCTCATTTGGATTAGGACCTCGAGCAAAAACTTAAAAGGTATTTTTGGATTGGTAGAAAGAAAGGGAAAAAATATGATTTTTTTTAAAATTTTTTAATTTTTATTATTTAGTGCAATAGGAAAAGATAAATTAAAGTAAAAAATGAAAAAAAAATAGATGAAAATTTGACTTAAATTTTTTTCACTCATTAACCCATAAATTTTATGAAAAAATTATTATACTAAATATTTATGTATTATTACTATTATCACTACCACTACTATTATTGTCGCTACTACTATCACTGTCATTATTATTGTCACCACTACCACCATCGTCACTGTCACCGCGGCTACCACCATCTTTACCACCACCACTAGCACTATCACTATCACTACCACCACTATCGCTACCATCACCATTGTCACCGCCACCACCATCTCTACCACTGTTACTATCACTATCATCGTTACCACCACTGCCACCACCATCGCTGCTACCACCACCAGTGTCACTACCAACAGCACCGCCGCCGCCGCCACTACTACCATTGCCGCCACTACCACCATTGCCGCCACCACCACTGTCATTGTTAATTTTCTCTAACATCATTTGTGTAACCAAACAGTAGAAAATATTTAAGAATCTCCTAATTTCTCTTTCCCCTTTTCCCCATTTTCACCAATCCAAACATACCCTAAATATTAGGAGTGCCTACTCTTTTGCCTTAGAGGCATTCTTTACTGACAGGGGGATTGCTCCAATCTAAGTAGGAGGACAAGTTTTTGGAAGAGATTTTGAAAGATGGATGTTCTCACATCCTCCCAAGGGGGGAGGAGAATCTGAGTAGGAGAGGGACAGAGGAATAGAGCACCATAGTGGTTATCCCACATACGGTGTTTCCCTTGGGACGATCATCCATACCTTATGGACTTGCCCCTGGTTATCCTTAGCTTTGGTCTCATTATCATTGGTCTCATTATCATTGGTTTACCCTAACTCGCTTTAAGTTATTTTCTCACCCATCAAAGCTCATTCACTTCTTCTTATACAAGTTTGGGGAAGCTGAGCTACTGAAGTTGTTAATCCTGGCTTAGGTTATTTGGGTTGACATAGGAGTTAAGTAGAAGTACGAGGAGCTATTATTTTGGGTTGCCTCCCTTTAGAAGAACCATTCCTCTCGTCTATCTCCAAGCTCTTCCTGTTGCTTGGTAGGCCCTCCCCCCCTCCTGTAAGCTCAAGGTGAATGTTGATAGGTCATTCTTCACCGATCCCAGCAGCTCCAGGGTGGGCCTTTGTGCACGTACTGCAATGAGGCAGGTGGTGATGTGTGCTAGTTGCCTAGGCCCGGGTGTTTGGAGTGGAGAAGAGGCTGAGGTCCTTGCTCTATACTATGTCATATCTTTTGCGAGGTGGAGTCGAGTCACATTTGAGGGGGATTGTTTTTCCGTCATTAGTCATTACCATATTTAGAGACCTGGGGGTAATGGCAGGCTCGGATCTTAGATGGTCGAAGCCACTTTCAGGCATAGCAGTTTTTCTTCTGTGTCCTTGTCTGTTGTTAAAAGGGTGGGGAATATTGTTACTCATAGCCTATTTAGGCGGGCAAAGCTGTTCCAATTACGTAAGTATAGACTGAAGAGTGTCCGAGTTTACGTGTGCAGCTCTTAGCTTTGATAACTCTATCGGGTTGGACTTGGCCGATTGGCCTGAAGAAGAAGTCAAAAAAAAAAGCTTGTGGCTCAGTACCTGAAAGATCTAAGCGGGCATGAAGTATCAAGTACAAAGAACATACATACAAACACTTGGCCTTTCCCTAAAAAGCAATAATATTTCAGGAGTTTGCTTGCTCACATGGGACATTGACAATGAGTTGCCCTATGTGCCATCAACTTTCAGGAGTTCTCCGTCGGCGGCTATCTTGTAGCATCAATACTACTAATTGTTGAGTTTTGATTGATTTACCAAGGCTTGAAAAAGAATCATGTAATTATGGCTGATAAATTACAAGTTCGAGATTGTAAAAATGGACAACGAGTACAAAAAAAAAGGTAAAGCTTGGTTACTTCACCAATTTGTTACTGTTTTTTTTTTTTTTATAACCAGGGCCTTAGCCCGAAACAGAAACAACCAAAGCCAGCAACCAGGCTCACCAGCCCAACCCAGAACCCCTCGCCAATCCTTGCTATCCACTTCCAGAGAGGCAGGGAAAGGAAATCCGGAGCCTCTTCCTTCCATAATCTTCGATCAACCATAAAACGAGGCTGACGCGCTGAGCGGGTGAATTCGAGGAACGCAACGCTGTTTCAGAAGCGTCGGTAAGACAGAGTCAAACAAAAATTAAGATAGTATAATAGAGATATGTTTGATAATGATTTGAAGCGAAAGTATCCAACTGGCTATTACAAGCCGGAATCTTTGACACCGGAGGTGGAGCAGGGGAGCCGATCGATCGCCTGGGGAGTCAATTTCCATCCGCGATTCCGATTTGCAGGTGCGCCTCACGCTACAGTCGCGTCTACCTCGATATTTTAAGATCGCAGGATTACTAGAATCGAGGGCAGCCCGGGAAACTCCGAGAAAGGCCCGGGAAGGAGAGCGAGGAAGGAGATGCGGCAAAGGACAAGTTTTGGAGCTCCCCCTCTGTGTGTTGTACGCCAACGGGGAAGAAACATTCGGTGATAGGAAACCGTAGACATGGCTGGATCTCCTTTACTTCGCCGCTGGGCTCCCTTCCTCTCCGCCCGCCTCCGCCTGCAACCGAGGCTTCTAACCACCTCCTCCGCTCTCCAACCTTCCACGGCAGCTGAGTCGCTCGATGTCATTCATATGACCGCAAATTGCATTCGGGTACTCTCTCTCTCTCTCTCTCTTCTCAATTTCTCTGTTTTTTCTAGAAGTCATGTTCCAGTGGAGTCGAAACGTTGTGTTTTTCTCCACTTCTTGTGCTTTCTATAACTTATAATAATAGAAATATGATTTTGATTTATGTCCTTTTGGTCTACTTGCAACACGAAATAATGGTCGTGGCAAGCTTCACCATGGCGTTGTAGAGTGATTTTGATGCAGGCGGAATATGGACGAACTAAAGAGTATTTGAATAAAACTAGTTCTCCATTTAAATTCAGAGAAATATATTCTAATACTATGAATCTTCAACTGGTAAGCTAAATCAAATTTCAAATTTAAGGTGCAGAAAGTCTTAGTATAAAACTTCTATCATAGTGAACTATGAGAAAATACTCTTGTCTCTTGCAAACCTAACTGTGCATTCGAAAATTTCCTGAAACAAGCCAAATCTATAATAGACCTCAGTAAAATAAAAATTGAACAGTTGTGAGAGACCTCTGCTGCCAAGGACAAGGAAATTTTAACCCCAGTAGAGCAATATTCTTGACTTTGTTCCAATTTTAAACTACCACCAAATATAAGTCGAATAACTTCACCTGTAGAGTGAACTTCCACAAGTATATTGACCATGAATTCTACACATGCATTTGGTAAAAATGATAGATCCTCTGGCCGTTGAAAGAGCTTGTAGACAGTTAAGACATTGTAGGAAGTGGATTTGCAACAGATACTAAATTTGTGGCGTGGAAGCTTTTTCAAAAATGATTTTGGTGAAAGCTTTTGTTCCTTGAAATTGAATGCATATATCCCATCTTCTTGTAGTGACGGACAGAAAGTTGAAAGGACCTTCATATATGCAGCAAAGTTGGCCCCAACACTACATAAATCATAGAAACATATTTTATGCTTCCTATTCCAAAGGAACTTATAGTTGGGAGTGATATTTAGATAAAGAATTAGATTTCTCTCAAAAACATAAATCTCTATGCTAATCACAATATCATTCGTATAACGGGTGCTAGTAATTTTTCCCAGAACTGTGAACCTTGAAAAAAGTTCTTGCATAAACTGATTCAATATCACTGGGGTCCCATTTTCACAATTACCATACTGCCAATTGTGACTCACGTGGGGGAATTTTGAGGAGGATGGCTCAAACACATTGGGTAGTGCTAAAACCACATCTAGCAGTTTCAACCCAAATTTCAAAATAAATTCACTGAAACACAAGAAGGGAGGTGGTTCCTCAAACCAATATAATTGCCAATGAGAAAAGAACCTACAGTGCGTTATAAAATCTGTCCAATCATCACAGTTAAATGCTCCTTGCGTAAACTTCAACTCCACAATTGCAACAAAGTGGTAATTTGGCCGAAATTTCAAACAAAATGTCATATCAACATTAGTCATTCTTGTTTTGGCCTCGTAAGTTAACAAAATTCTTGCGGGCATCAGACCAGGATAGCTTGAATCTTGCAGCATTCCCAACTAACAGGACTGACGGTAGGTAGGGGCTCCAAGATAAAGAGCAATTTTGAAATAAACTAAACTAACTTCTGTAAGTTTCTTTTTGTTGTTTTGTTCCAGCTTCACTGATCTTGAATCGCTTTTTGAGGGTGCAATAATTTTGTCAACCAGTAGAACATAGTGATTGAATGGTCGGAAGGCAAGATTTAGACGCCAAAACCTAAGAAGCAGTGCTGATTTTACATTTGTAGGGATGCTCTGCTTCTCTTCTGCAGTATGTTGAAAACATAATGAAGAATGGATACAGTGAAACACTCTATCAAACACTTGGTGGGTATAGAAGTAGACTTCATGCACTTGTAACCACGGTGGTTTTGGAGGTAACTTTGGGAAATTTCCCAATAACGCATGCCAAAATCCTTCAAGTTGATTTGACTTAGTTCCTCAAAGTCATAGTAGTATCCCTTCTTTAAAAATTTTCCACCGGGACCATCCAATTTCAAATCTGCATCATCATTATTGACTGACTGTAGATTGTCGAAGTTAGTGATGGCTGTTGCATAACCAAATGATCTTCCATTTTCATGTATAACACCAACTTCTTGTAGATGCTCTGCAATTCTGCAGTCCATAAAGTCTGATGATGATTCTTCCAAAACTTCACCTTCTCTTTTGGACCCATGATTTTGGGAGGAATCTCTAATTCTTTGAATTCTCCCAATTCTTGATGTGTAAATTTCGGACTCACTTGAACCTCTTTAAATTCACCATCTGGATTAGTAATTTTAGGTGATAGCTCTGATTCAACAACTTCAACTACTTCTGTCATGAACAACTTCACATGCAGTGATTTGTTCTTTGGCACTGAATCTTGCTGTTGTCGCTTGATGTTCTTCACTGATGTCTTCTTTAATTGTGAAACGAGCTTATTCATGCCCTGAGTAAACCAATCAAAATTTTGTGTTAAACACAATTAAACTATGCCAGCTGATCCACCATTTCGATTGGCTGAAAATCATCTTTGCATCGTTGCCATCGCCAATATTCGTCGTAATTGACTTCTTCAGATAAACAGTTCCAGAAATCATCAGCATCTTAGTTTACTTCTTGGAGGACTGGGATAATTGTTTGGATTTGAAACTGAAATCATTCCAGCTGTTTGGTAGACAATTGTACTATAGAATCACTGGCCGCCATGGAAGGAAGCTGACCTTGCTCTCTGATACCAACTGATGTAGGCAGAATATGGATGAACTAAAAAGTATTTGAATAAAACAGGTTCTCCATTTAAATTCAGAGAAATATATTCTAATACTATGAATCTTCAACTGGTAAGCTAGATCAAATTGCAAATTTAAGGGAAGAAAAGGTTACAGAACTCGAATCTACGAGCTATTCCGAATCCATGGAAGTATTGGAGGAATGCTGAATCCACAACATAAGCGTTTCTCTGAATCCACAGAGACAATAATGGAGAAATCCTCCCCAGATCCAATTCTCACAGACAAAGACAGTGTTATTTTTCAAAATGAATCAACTACCTTTCCAATAGGAATCTAACTATATTCATACTCCACTCTTCATGGGCTTCACTTAATGTGTTGGGCTTCATGGTCTTCATAGTCTGTAGCATAGGCTTTGCTACATAGGCTGGGCTTCAAGTTAGTTTATCTTTGGACTAGTGTAGCTTGTACTGCATCAGATCTCTTGCATGGAGTGGTTCGAAATTAGAGAACTCTTTCAGCTTATTGGAAGCACGTATCACATGTTGAATAGTTCAAGCTAGATGAGTTTATATTAAGGCGTAAAACTTGATATCTTACATAAACTATGGGCGGAATTGCCACTTATCTTTCTGACTTTTCATTTTTTACTTGCCCTCACTCCCTTCGACGTATTGCAGTATTTCCATTCTTCACTGCAATATTCATATTGCACAAATTCTGTCTTTGACATTGATCCAATGCTAGAAATAAGATAGCACCAACTATTTCCTCTCCCTATGCCCTGCGATTAGGATTTTGGCCTGCTTCTTGCTTATAATTGGAGTCATTTTCTATTCTTCCATATAGCAAAAACTGCATTGGCTAGTTGATCAGCCTTTGGCCTGGCTAGTGCGTCATTTTCTTGAGGACTTTGGGGTTCATTTGTTCTACTGTCTACCTTAACAAGTATTCTAATCACAACAGTTTATAAAAGAGAACTTTACTTTTCTTTTTTTTCTCTTGACCTTTTCATGGAAGTGAAATATGCTTAAAGCCATTCTAGAAATGGCAAACCTAAGTATGATCTAATTAGGCGTTTTGTTTTGTTAGTGACTTTGTTACCACCTATTTTGGATGTAGCGGATGAAAGAATTGCATGAAAAGGAATCGTCTGCAGAAAGAAAAATGCTTCGGCTTAGTGTAGAAACTGGTGGCTGCTCTGGGTTTCAATATGCCTTCTCATTGGATGACAAGAAAAATGAGGATGATAGGTTCGTCTCTACTTCCATATATAAATAAATTAGTGAATAGTTTCGTAATTTCCTTAATATGTGACACGTGAAGGGTTTTCCTCCTTGTTCTCATTTACTTTTCTTTACTTATTTCGCAGAATTTTTGAAACAGAAGGAGTTAAGCTAGTCGTCGATAATATATCATATGACTTTGTTAAAGGTGCAACTGTTGACTATGTTGAGGAGTTAATACGATCAGCCTTTCTGGTATTAATCATTCTGAATTTGATATGACTTCAGTCTCTGCATATGTTGCAGTCTAAATATAATTTATTGATTTAAAAACGACTCAGTATTGCATATTGACATTAGAATCCGGTACTGTAAATGCCTTTGCAGTAGTAGGAAATCTTTGATGTACCAATTTGCGAAAACTTTATTGTGATTATGTGTTAGCTTCATCAGTGACATTTAAAGATGTACTTGAACTTCTTTCATGTTGAATACTTAGTTACATATTGTATATTTATATATTCCTGCAAATTAATTGTGTTAGTCATTTTGTACTGGTTTCTTTCTTCTTTTTGAACGTCGGATTTGTCATTAAGAGAGCAAAAATAACATGTGACTTGGGGGAAAGATACATGCCATGACAGAAATTTTACTTCTCAGCTTTATTTATTGTTCTCTCTTATTCCGAGGTACCCATTTTGCTTATAATTGCCTTTTCTCCCCTTTTTGTTAAAAGATACATGAGTTTTTCCATCTGACTCAAGGATGCTGAATCACCTCATTTGGAGCAGGCGACATGAATCTAATTATTATGTTTATCACTATGCCTGTTTATTTATGATGTTCCTAACATTATGAAGATTGCTATGAATAGCAATTCATGTAATATAAAATTTACACTTTCCATATAGTTTACTAATGTTGTATGAATAAAAACATTGGCTAGCAATTCTAGCGGTCAGCTGGCACTTAGTAAATCTGCATGGATGAAATTGTTAAATCCCTCCAATTGAGTTATCGAGAAAAATAGAAATGGGCTTTGTCTGCAATTTTGATCTAATTGAGTCGTCTAAGTTTGAGGAGGGAACACCCTAGACATGAGTGCAGTGGTCCTTCTCAGAGCTCTGAATGAAATGTTAAATGCTAAATGCTAATTGGTACGTGCTTCCTTGGTGGCTTGAATATAATAGTTCACTATCTGATCTTGTGGCTGAAACAATGCAATGTCATGTCGAGCCGGTGATTGACCAGTCAAGTCAACTGAAGTAAAGAACTTTCATCTATTGTTGAGTCAGTTGTATCATGTGATAGCCTAAGGGGAATGTTATGGCTGGCTAATCATGCGCCAGGCAGCTCGGTTGCTCAATTATGTAGCCAACAATCAGCCAGACCTTATGATTGAGTAGGTTGATTGCAAGTGGAGTAACCCAATGTGTATGCCAGACCACAAGTGATCAGGTTGGATGCTAGAGTTGCAGGTTAGATGAACATATAGGCATGGCCAGACAATAAGGCTGTTTGGCCACCTGACCGGGACCATATAACAGCCAGGTGTGGTTATGTTTTAGTTAGTAGGGTACATCTTGAATGCAACTAGCCTTGGAGGGGAAGTGAATTTTTTTTTTTGGTTTTGAAGGGGTTTGTGGATTTACTATCCGTTGTGGTTTATTATTATTGCTTTTGTTGTTGTGTACTATCATAATTATTATGAGAAAATCTCATAGTTTTATGTATTATTATTGTTGTTATTACTATTACTATTACTATTATCTTGACATCATCATTATTTTTATTTTGTTAGTATTATTACTATCCGGTTCATTGGCCTTTACTAGTGAGGTGATATGGCTACGTTCCTTCATGTCAGTTTTTTACCATCACTTTGCATAAAGTGCAACTTTTCATCAGCGTTGTCCATGTATGCTTTAGTCTTCTTCTCTTTTAAGACAACCAGCAATAGCTATCACTGGTATTTTTTTTATGTAAAGGTTTTATTTTCTTGTGGCCTTTTCTTATCAAATTTACTTCCAATATATTTTATACGAGAAATTTATAATTTTTTTCCATACCACCTTGAATTCAACCTGGTCTATTTGGGACAAGGCAATTTGAAAACAAGTGCTTCGTTGAAGATACTTGGTGTCTGGGCGTAAATTTTAAAAAAATGAAGAAATGCTAAACTATTGCAACAATTGTGAGATTATTGACTTGTTATGTGAAACTTAACATGAAATCCATTTTAAAGTACATGAAATATCTTCTATAAGTGGAGGGTTCAAACAACAGGTTATATTTTTTTACCTTGCACAAGCATCTTTACCACCATTTAGGGCAAATTATTTGCATTTTTAAGTTTAGATTGTTTTTAAGCAGGGAAGAACGGGTTGACTGCTTCTAACAGTTACAGAGGAGCCTAATTTTGCTAGTCTTACTGCCTCTATGATGTAGTAAATAAGTACGCAATTGTTTCAGAACAGTTCGGAGTTTTTTTAGCTTTAAATGTTTTTATGAGATTATGTAGTACTTTTTATTAACTCGACCAAAGTTGCTTTTTTTTATATAACTGGAAGACCGAAGTTACTTCTTTTTAATGCCTGACATATTCCTCTGTTTATGTAGAAGCATAATTTTTAATATCGTGTGTTTCTGACATGACAGGTAATGGAGAATCCAAGTGCAGTTGGTGGATGCAGTTGCAAAAGTTCTTTTATGGTTAAGCTATAGCTAATATGGTGAGGACTCACTGATTCTTCATCATTGGTTCCGTATGAGATGCTCCACGAATACTGGTAAATGAGGACGTTTCTATCAATGGTGATGAAAAATATATACAATTTAACCATTCAATCAATATCAATTTTTCATTTCTGCGTAAACTTGTCAGCAGTTTGCGGTCACGGTAGCTATTGCTCAAGAGGCGATCTTTTACATTTCTTACTTCAAGATATTCATGCTTATGCCCCATCCTTTTTTTTTCCTGATGGTAGCTTATGCTCCATCCAGATACGAGCGGTATTGTACTTGGAAGGCTTTAACTTACAGGGAGGTTTGTGTATCCACTTGAAGAATAAATTAATGAATGCATCCGTTGAATGTTGTCTATAATTGGCTGTAAATGCTGATAACTGATAAGTTGAAGTCCCAGGACATCATTATATTATGTCTAGTATCGATCTCATTGGGTGGTGTTGAGAATGAACCTGACATTCAAGTTCACAGTGCATAAACGCAACCAAAACTTGTGGATGTTAAAAAGTAAAAATTAGTTTATATATGTTTCCTCGGCTTTCCGGCCTCTAGTCCATGGTGCCTAGGTTTCTGCACCTATAAGTAATTTTATACTAGAAAAGGTTTTTGAGAAATTGTCTAAAAAAACAATTTTAGAGTAAATTAATCATTTTAGCTGTGTATATTTAGTCGTTCAAGTAGTTTGCCTTTTCCTTTTTTTGGCTTTAGGGACCGTTGATCTTATTTGGAAAAATTATTTAAATATTATAAAAAAAATAATTATCAAAATTGTGTACTTTAGAATATATTTTTTAAAGTGATGTTGGTTTTGCCACGTTGGTGTATTGCTTTTGTAATTTTTTTTAAAGAAAATTTAGATTTCGTCCTTTATTGTGATGAAATTAATAATATATTATAGAAGAACAAAATCAGTAATTGTACTTCTCTCTAGGTTGGCAATGACATGAGAGCTGCCACCTGTGTCGACTCTAACGATGAGGGGGTTGTGGATGGGGAAGTTTGGGGGCAAAAGAAGATATAGAGGCCGGGGAAGTTTGGGGGCAAAGGAAGATATAGAGGCGAGCCCCGGAGGGACCTCATGATTTAGAATAAAAACCGAAATATCCTGAACCATTTTGGTTTAAAGAAATACTACATAGAAAGTTTACTAAAATTAAAGGGAGAGGACGTGGCCTCACGAGAACTTCACAGCGGATCCGAAGCCGGACATTTTTACACTGGACGAATACTTCACAGCAGATCCGAAGTCGTTTTATTTTGCTCTAAACATGCAAATGGGTGTAGTTTTGGAGTTCCTTTACCGTTTGTCGGTGGAGAATAAGTTAATTTTTTCACAAAGAAAATGTGTTTTTAAAGTAATTAAATTTGATGTAAAATTATACGGACTGCCGTTATTATGAGGATTGGCTCACAAACGATTGAGTGAGAAGGAACATTGTGGGCAATCGGATTTCACTTTTGGGTAAGCTAGTCTCCATTTTTCAGTTTTTTTTTATTGATTTTAAATAAAATATCCCTTTATGTTGTGCTTTTTTTTTTTTATATCATTTTATGTTGTGCTTTTTACACACAAAAAATATAAAGAAAATCAATTTAGGAAGTATTTGGCTGATTCATCCACGGAGAACCGTTACCAGAGCTGAAGTAAGCCGTCTGTCTAATATAATTGGTTTAAGTGGGGTCAAACTTCAAAGTCCATCACACCGTTATGTCCACGCTGGTTCAGTTGATGATGACGGCGTCATTAACGTCCAAGGTAAAAGGCGTAAAATGTAAGAAGCTAAAAAAACAAACAGAAATACGCATGTTAAAAATATGATCAACCACAAGCTGCAGCTACTGGCGAGATCAGGAAATGAAGTTCCCAAGTTATGTTCTAGCTTCGCCTTATTTCTCTAAATCTATCTCGGCTGCATTAAAAAATAATCCGTCGAAGTTTTTTCTCTTTAAAAGTTTGATGGCAGTTGTATTTTTCAAAAATTTCTCATCCGCATTTTGTATTAACTCCTCTCCAAATTAAAATAGGTTCTCTCCTCTCTATTTAATAAAAAAAAAATTATTTCCTCAGTCATAAAATAAGTGATTTATTTAGTTTTTTAAAATAAAAATAAATTTAAATTATTTTATATTAAAAAATTAAATAAGATACTTTTTTTATAGAAAAAATTATTTAAATAATAAATTTTAAAAAAATTATTACCAAATTAACTCACTTTAAAAAATATTTTTCAAAGTAGTATTAATTTTAGCGATGTAGGATAAGCGCCAACGCCTATACGGCTTTTGGTTTAAGTGAATTAGTCGTTTGAAACGAAAGGTGATTTCGTCGTTTTAAACAACGAATTTACCGAAATTAACCAACATTAAAATCACCTTTAAAGTGATTTATCGTAATGGGACGCTTCCCACCCGAACCCATGCAGCTAGTGGACCAGCTGGGAGGAGATAAGGGACATGTGTGGCCGTGTATGAGAGCATGCGGATCTACCCGCTAGTGCAAATCAACTCCTAAGTTCCCACTGGAGGACGTCATGCTGCCCGATGGGTCACCTACCACCCCTTCGCCATGGGTCGAATGGAGGACATCTGGGGCAAGGACTGCCTTGAGTTCAGGCTGGAGCGATGGCTCAAGGGCAGGAAGTTCCTCCCAGAGAGCCTCTTCAAGTACCCTGTCTTCCATGCTGGCCCCCAAGTCTGCCCTGGCAAGGAGATGGCTCTCCTCGAAATCAAGAGCGTGGCCATTGCCCTAGTTCGCAGGTTCTGAATTCAAATGGTAGAGCCCGGTCGGGCACCCATGTTTGCTCACTTGCCTCCTCCCTCTTCATAGTTTCTAGCTTTTGTTTGCGTGCAGCTGAAGACCGCCATAGGAACTTGGCTCCCAAGTTGCATTGGAAGTTTTATCAAGTTGTCTTGTTCATTTAGGTACTGTAAGTTGCTATCTCGTCCAGTTGGGCCAAAACTTTGAGCTGGTCTCCTCCAGCTGCAGGCCCAACCATGGCAGACAGTGGAACACAATGGTGGAGATCACGGTGAAGGGGGAGTTCCCCTGCAGCACCAGGCCTTTCCTCCATCGCCCGTTCTTAGTAAGTGACGAGGGGGAGGCGACAGATAAGTTCGAGAGGTTTGCGACCAAGATGGCATTCTTACTAAACGAGGAGATGCGTGAAGAGTGCTTGTCCATGATGGTGACGAAGATGGTCACAACCCCAAGCAGCGTCCGAGTACTTGATCAAGAGGATAGCGAGAGGAACCGTGCAACTGCTTCAACGGAAACTGCTCTGAGAGCTCTATGACGAGCTCAACCTCTCCGACTCCCCATTTGACGACAAGCTTCTAGGCGGGGAGGGAGTCAGCAAGGGGCAATGGAGATGGCGCTGATGGGGCCGAGGGGGAGCTGCTGAACATGGAGGAGAGGATGGTGCTGCACCAACGCCGGAGGAGAAGGGCAGCCAAAGCACGCCCTACACCATGGCCACAACACTCCCTTTTGACAGCAGTAGCCTCCCAGAGTTCAACACTGTTCGTTCAGAGCAAGACTTGTCGGCCATGGTTTCAGCTCTCTCCCACTTTATAAGCACAAATACCCGAGATCTAAATCGGCCTGATCTACCCAAACTGGGTGCGGGTACGATGTTTGATGTTGCTGCTAGTGTTAGTGCAACATCTCCAAGGCAAGGTAATGAATGGGCACTCCTAACGTTGCTTGTTGTGGTAAACTCTATGGAAAGCTCATAGTTAGTGGGGTTTTAATCGGTTGAATTCCTCGTCTTGGCATGATTTAGATGATCAGGACTCCTTTTTCGGCCTTAGGCAAGAGTGAGGGCGGGAAAAGTAATATAATAAAGGGAAAAAATTTATATGAGTCAGGGCTTATATATGCTTATGTGAGCTTGGGCTCTATGAGCCATCGAATTTACATCTGGCGGCCTATAATATTCATGGGTTTAAATTTATGAGTATTACCCATGAAAATTATGAGCCGTCGGATGTAAATCCGATGGCCCATGGAGCCCGGGCTCACGTAAGCATATATGAGCCCGGGCTTATATAAACAAGACTCTAAAATAAAGAGTACCCAATAGGATTAGGAAGATTCAGATACAAGAAAGGGAAGTAAAATGGGTACTTGTAGAAAGTTGCAATGCACATCCATGTAGGCAGGCGAATACGCAAGGCTCCCATAGAGCCGCGGGAAATAGGTTTTAAGGAACGACGAAGATTTAAGCGACAAAATTACTTTAATTTTTTTAACTAATTTTATTTTTTAAAAGAATGAAATAAACTTAATCTTGGTTTCGTATTTTTAAAGGATAAAATCTGTTAAACTAAAGCGGGTTGATTTAATAAATATTTTTAAAAAAATTATTATTTAAATAATTTTTCTTATTTTATAACGGAAGAAATAAATAATCAACCGGTTCAACCTTTCTATGCAGATACATCTATTTATAAAGTTATAAGATGAGATTATTTCTCTTGAACTTCATATAAATAATAATTTTCGGTATGTGTTTTTATAATCTGGGATTCAGATCTTGTAGCCAGGATCACATGTAACAATGATTCAAACAGTCCAAAAATATGAGTATTGGGGGTAGCGACTATATTTTTCAAAAAATAATTCAACTTTCAAATAAATTACGTAATGTGACGTCGTCCTCTTTTCCATGAAATAATATTTGGCTTAGAGAAAATTGAGGAGACTATCAGGACGTACATTTATGGTAGGCTTATTACAATAGCGTTGCATGGATATTTAAATATGTCTATTTTGCATTGATTTGAGTTGGGAATAAAAGGTCATGACTATCATGTCTTCTTACAAAGGCTTACCCCAATGGCGCTACGTGGGTATTTAAATAACTACCTATGGCATTGATTGAGCTGTTTTTTTTCTCTAATTTAGGGTTATGCAACAAAACCCTATAATTGACTGTTTTGGAGAATCTTCAAAAATAAATTATCTTAATATTATGGAAGTTGGAGCAAATATTTTCACCTATCATTCTTTGATGGTATGGTCCACTTGGCTATTCATTTACCATATGAGGTCATATTAGACCCAATTGAACAGTAATATATATATATATATATATATATATATATATATATATATATATATATATATATATTGAATAGTTACATACATGTAAAATATTTTTACTTCTAACCCTCTAAAACATGTTCATCCGAAATTTAAAGTAATATGTGCAAAATAAAGCACTACCAAAGGGATCAAGTACCAAAGCTTATATTGACAATAAATGTCTTACTTTTTCTCCGTGTCTCTTGAAGGTATTAAGACTAGATTCAACCGTGAGCAACGAAACAACAATGATGGATGTGAAGGCCTACAATGCATTGGGCATTTTATTTTTGGACAGAATGTTCAACTTTTAGGTTTCAAAATAATTCACCGTCCCTTAATATAGCTTAACTCAATAAGGCTCGATATTACGTTTTAAATTATTGTAATGAAATAATACCTTACTTTGAGTAAGTGAACCTATACCAGTAGTGAAAATATTCATAAATTAGTGAATATAATACTTGTACTATGTGCTTTCGTAATTTTCATTTGCAGTGAGCATAAGGTAGAGCTTATGAGGCAAACCCGCATATATAATCGGTAACAGAGGTAAGAAAAACAGTTCACTGGCTAGTTTGCAGAACATGTAATTAAGTGGTAATTCAATAGTATACTTTTTAGCATAATATATGAATTCTTTATTAAATAAACTTTGTTGTTACCACATGGTTTTTAAATAGATGAAACAATTAGGACTTCAAAGATCACCAATCACCACCAACGAACTGTAGGTATTAGCGTGTAGTGGTTGAGATTGATGAGTAACAAGGTACACAGGGTGTATGGTTAGTGGGATGAGGTTCCACACAAGGAGCGTGAGAGATCCGTCGAACTCAAAATAGTGGTTTGATTGTTAGCAGTGAACACAATCGAATCAATTGAATCTACGGTGTCTTGACAAACATTATTGAATTGCACTTTTTGTTTCAGTTTCAGGCTTTTCTTTGTAGGTATGAATGGTGAAATACTAGCAAAAAGACAAGAATACGTACATATTCTTACTTTACCATCATTAATGTATATGATGTGTGGTACAAAAATGATCATTTCATTTTTGCAACCCAAGCCAGATATGCGTTTTATGTCAATAGTACCAAATTGCAAGGTATAAATTAGAAAATTGTAAAGAACTTAAAGCCAAGAAATGTGTATGATGTTAAAGAAGCATAAATTTTGTTTGATTATCCTTATGTTGAAAAAATTGGTTGTTCATCTTACTACCAAATAATTTTTTATCTTACTAGGAAGTCTTTATATTTTTACTAAGACTAAACATTTAATAACATTGAAGATATATTTTATACTTTAGACTAAATATATCCTATGATTTTGCTTAAATTTAATTAGTGTATGTAGAAATTGTCTATAAATTAACACTTAGATCCTACATGACTCGACCTTGACTCCATCCAGACTCCGAGTTGACTTAGCTCCATAGCCTTAGGAGTTGAGTCTGAGTCTTAAGTTTTTAAATTTTATTATATACAATACTACTTACAATCAAGTTGTTAGACTAACTGATCTTATTTAAAAGAGTAAAGAATATTTGGATAGTTGTAAAGCCATTTTCATTTATGAACTACAGTAGTGGAAACTTGAAACACTTACCAAGATAAAAAAACACAAGATGTTTTTTACCATCTGGTTCCAACCCAATGATATGCTTTGTATATTTAACTTCTTACGTCCTCTGCAAAGTAAATAACAACATAGTTATGAATTCATGACTCTAATGGATTGATTAAACAAACCTAAACATGTGTCCAGAGATTTATGAGTTGTGACATATTCCAAGTTGCACGTTGCAACTTATATTTGTGCAAAGGGAGAGCGCATAGCAACAGCATCATGCAAAAGGCTAGAATATGAACAGAGGTGGCAGTCTTTATCTCCAGTCACAAATGGGCAGTGAACACACGATTCTAAGGATAGGAGGTAGCAAAACCAGAGTGCGAACTGAAAAGGGTTACCTGTGCCGGGACCACGCCGGAAACTGGGTCTTGCACTGATGTTTTTACGATTGCCCATGGGCCACGGCCGAGCAAAGGAGTACTTTTGGAGGAGGACCAGACACGAACTCAAGGGCACAGCCTGGGATTCTCTATCCACCCTCTTGAGCAAGAAGCCGTCTAAGTTCATTGAGTAGTTGCCTTGAATCCGTTGGAAGAATTAATGAGCTAATTCTCCGGTTCATTTTCTAAGTTGCCACCTGGTGCATGTATATATATAGAGCTCCTGAGAGGGAGACCTTGTGTCATTAACAAAGAGAAGACCTTCGACATATTCAATCGTTGGAAGTTCCCTGGAGTTCCCTTACTCACTTCATTGGTGCACATATAATGTACATGCTCGTACATTTTCTGTAGCTACTACTGAAGTGTTTGGGGGAACTCTCGGGTCCATCCAACAGTAGCAAGCAGCAATGATATATCTTAACCATTATCACCCCGTTCGTTTCTTTGAAGGGGACCGCCCAGTCTGACGGGTTTAGGGAACATGCATCCTTATGCGACCTTATCGTATGCGGTACATTTCCCAGCCACTATACGAAATCAGCCTTTTCTTTCATTGCAAGCTTTTGCGAGTGTATGTACAGCCTTGGTCGACACCATGATTCCTACATGTCTTCTTATCATTTTTACTATCTATAAGCTGACTTTTGTAAGACTTTAAGACGATTCACAAGTTTTGTCATGCTTGTTGAACATCAAATAGATAACCATTATCATCGCCAAAGGCAGCCTATCCTGCCTGCTTATATATATTCCCCACTTTAAAAAGAGGTCATGGGTATCAAATTGTAGCAGTTAGCAAATATCCTTCAGTCCTGGAAAGAGTGCTTAGATTATAAAATAAGTAAATTTAAAGAAGAATCCAAGGTACAAAGTGGGTAATTAAATTAGAAACTCCTTGGGGGACTCAGATTTTCCAAATCGAGGCAGTCTTCACGCGATGAAGGGAGTACCAAGACAACTATTGCAATAGTCTCTGCCAATTGACCAGACAGCTGCTGGAATAATCTTTGCTACTATATGGCATGTGGGAAGAACATCGTTAATTATTAATTATTGAATGGTGGCTAGTTTTTACACAAGATGCGCTTTACAGTGATGTTAGATTATAAAATGAATAAATAAGATTCATCTTTCTTAATGGCTCAATTTTTTGAAAAACTTTATCTTTCATGGTATTCGAACTTTAGGTTATAAGAGGTTTTAGGTTCAAGTTTCATTTGAGATATTTATTCTTTCATTATGTTCTACGTACCATTTTTTATGAATGCTTATACGTAAAGAGCGGTGTTAAACTATAGAAGAAATAAATAAGAATTATCTTTCGAAACGGCTTAAGCGTTTAGAAAACTTGATTATCTTATAGATGCAATCTTTAATGGGGACAATGAGACAAAAGTTCAACGTCAACATCTTCATTGTATGTTTCCTAAATATATGGATTGGCTTTATGATACGGTGATTGCAAATTTTCATGCATTTTCAATGTTGTTTTAAGAAGAGAATGACTAGTGCATACTCCAAAAGCGATATGGAGGGTTGCATAGAATAACTTACTGCTACAAACATGTATAGTAGTTTAACAAGGCCTATTCATCTATCATTAAAAATGTTGCCTTAAATAGGAATGAGAGTGGGTTAACCTCCTCAAACAATGCCGCCCCCTCCTTCCCCCTTCTAAGGGTGGATTATATGAAGTCAAGAACCCTTTAAACATTTCCTCTAAAGTTGACACTTTAAAGAAAAAATTAGACCTCCTTATGACTTTTACCCATCAATATACTTCTCTCACTCATGACGCATGCATCATATGTCTTAGTCCCGCTCATATGGTTATTGAGTGTCCCTTTGACCCTCAATTTTTTGAACTTGTCTAAGACCATGTCAATGATTAATGCATACTCTTGAGTGAGTAGTCAATAGAGTGGGGTTCAAACTTATAACCTTTTACTTCAAAAAATGTGGTCCCGACCATCCCACTAACATTCGTTGGTTGATTTGAATACATGATTGCTCAAGTGTGTGTTTGTGTATGTATATATATAGAAGTTTGTGCAATTCATAAAAAAGGTCAAAGTTTGTGCAGTTCTTAAAAAAAGTCAAAGTCATAGAGACTGTGATTGCATAAAGCATATTACATATGCCTACCATTTTGTAGCTAGAGTGAGTTGAAATTGTACCCAAAAGGAGGAAGAGGATATTGTAAGGCAATAAATTTCATGCTTAAATTTTCACTTGTGTGAACTTCATTGGTAGTTTTGTTTTTGCTAATTGAAAATTTTATCGAGCAAAGGAATGAGGGTAAACAAAAAAAAAACTAAAAATTAGCAATGAATGAACAATGATGAATAATAGATTGTTTGAGTCCAAAAACAACTGAAATAAGGCGCACTTGAACAATTATAGATTTAGCCAATTTGTCTGTATTTACCCCTTTATTAACAAAGATACAACTATTTTTCTCTCACCAAACAAAAGTGACATATATGCTGAATAAGATTTTCAGAAGAAGAGCTATAAGAGTATTATACTATGGAATTCATAAGTCATCTCAAATTTTTATGATAGTCCAAAACAATCATGTGAATATTACATGTTATCAAGACTTAGCATATCGACATGTAAAGAATAAATGGTTCTGACTCTCTGCATGAGTTCAACAAAAGAAGAACATAATGGCTAATTAAAATCCCCTCTTACACAGATTACCCCAATCCTTCTTTCCTCAACACTAATACCATCATACCTCCCTCCCTCTCCCAAGAGCCTCCCCCTTTTCTTATCCTCCTCCTCCTATTTCTTCTTCTCATTTTCCTCTGCCTCTTTTCAGGCAGCTAGGCAGTATTTGGTGCCCCAACTGGCCACTGCGTTGGGAAAGGTACGGGGAAAGAGGGGAGTGGGGGAGAGGGGAGGGGCAGTTCCAATGAAGTTCCGTCAATTGTCATTGATGTTCAAATACGAGCATCAGATGACTTCATTCATCAACTACAGACATTTAAGTTTGACACTGATTTTGAAAATCAGGTGTGGGGGTACGATCATCAGTGACGACCGTAAGAAGCCATTGCTGATGTTGGAAAAGGTCAAATAAGGAGTTTCATCATCAGCACCAGCTACTTAAGGCTGTCGTTGACGAATAAAAATAGTAAATGGGAGTGAGCCTATGGATCAACAATGGCTAAGGCATGCCACAATGAGTTTTATATGCATCTGACACAAGTTTTGCGCGTCGCAGATAACGTACTAATAACAACAATGGCTTTCGGTAGTTGTCACTGTTGTTGCATCATTGTATACCTCTGTTTTTGTAGTGACAATGTTCTTGTATATAACTTGATTAAGATTTTATTATCCTTATAACTCTAAATTATTTGATCTTAATGGAGTTAAATCTTTTACTCAACAAAAAAAAAGTTGACAGTGTTCCTAGAAGGTTTTTTATCTTTTTTAAGTAATTATAGTGTGCTAAGATGGAAACAAGTTCATGGAGCAAATTTTGTCATAGTTTGGGAAAAAACGGAACAAAAATGGTGGTACTAGAAAGTACAAATTTTAATTTTCTAGTTTTTCAATTGTTTTTCTTTGTTGCTTCTCTATTTAGTTCCTATCTTAATTTTTTCTGTCTTATCTTTAGGGTAGTCCTCAAGTTTTATTGTGCTTTTGGTGGTTAGAGATAGGAGGGTCCATAGCTTCCTCTTATCACTCTTTGTACCTTGCTTTTCAGTTAATTTATTTTTTATTTACCAATAAAAAAGATATATATTAATATATAAGTTGTCACCCTTCGGTATAGTATTTGCTGACGGCTATCTAACAAAGTTGTCTGTTGATACTATAAAGTATTGTGAAAATCGTTTTTTTCATTTTTGGCAAAATTGCCTCTCTGACAAAGTGAAGAGAGATGAGCATGCATATGGGTTGAGGTCCGTGAGCAGCACCTATATAATGATTAATGATTTTGGAGGAGCGATAAACATAAGGAGTAATTTATTTAGAACAACATTACATTTTGGTCTTTTCCTAATGGGAAATAATAATGTGACATTAAATCTGTAAGGCAAAACCATACACTCGGCTTTTTGTTGGATAATGAAAAATTAGGCTATATGAGACCCTCACGGGTGTATGGATTTGTTAATTGGCCTAAATAGGTTGTAAATCAATGAATCACCTTAGGAAAAATCTTTTTGTTCAATTCGTCAAGGCAAGTTATATAGTCTAATGCATACTTTGTTATGATGTTTTCTCTTACCTCTTAATTCACAAACCGGAACTAAACACGGGATCTAAATTAAGCTTAATACTCAGATTTCATTTGAGATTATATTAAAAATTTAGGATGGAGGGAGTATTTAAAAATTTAGCATGAGTTTACGAGCTTTGATAATATAAATAAGACTTATGTGTACAATAATACTTACAATTAAGTTGTAAGATCTTTGCTTAACTGATCTTAGACGTCACAAAAGAGCAAAAAGCCTTTGGCTAATTACCGTAAAGCCATTTTCATTTTCATTTTCGAACAGCATTACTGAGAATTGGGAACACTAATAAAATAATTAAAAATACAAGATGTGTTTTACCATCTTGAACCAACAATAACTTTCTATTTAACTTCTCACTCCCCTGCAAGAATTCATATTATATAAACGTATAACCTGTGTCCAAACTCCAAATTCACGAGTTGGGACAGATTCCGGGTTGCACGTTGCAAGTCATATTTGTGCAAAGGGAGGGCCTAGCAACAGCATCGTGCAAAAGGCTAGAATATCTTGTCACAAATGGGCAGTAAAAACACCACTCTATCCGCCCTCTTGAGCAAAGGAGTGCTTTGGGGGGAGGAGGACCAGGCACGAACTCAAGGCCACAGGCTGGGATTCTCTATCCGCCCTCTTGAGCAAGAAGCCGTCTAGGTTCATTGAGAAGTGGCTTTGAATCCGTTGGAGGCATGAGCTTCTCTTATTTACTTTTCTACGTACGTTGCCACCCATGTATATAAATAGAGCTCCAGGGAGGGAGGCCCTGTGTCATTGAAAAAGAGATGACCTTCGACACATTCAATCGTTGGAAGCTCCCTGGAGTTCCCTCCCTCACTTCATTGGCGCTCTTACAATGTACGAACTTGTGCATTTGCTCTAGCTACTACTGAAGTGTTTGGGGGAACTCTCCGGTCCATCCAACAGTAGCAAGCAGGGGGACCGCCGGGTTCATGATGGGTTTGGGGAATACATTTCCTTGCTAGCGAGAGAGAGAGAGGTTATAGATAGATACAATTTTGTCTTATGACACTATACGTTCACGCTTATGAGATCACTTATCATGGTAAATTTCACATTCCCAGGCACCAAGAAAAATAAGTATTTTCATTCATTGCAAGCTTTTGCGAGTGTACAGCCTTGATCGACACCATGATTGCTATATGTCTTCTGTTTTCACTATTAATAAGCTTACTCTTGTAGGACTCTAAGATGATTCTTCAGTGACTTGTTTAGGTGATTAAAAGTGGGAAGATGCCCTATAAGAAGTGGTGAGAGAGAAATTTGGAAACCGGATGCAACAAGTTCCTCGGTTCTATTCTCCGTATGTCCACTTGTCATATATTTTTGTCAGTGGGTGATTAGAAAAATATTTTTTAATATTATATATGTATGTAAATAATACATGGTGAAGTTTCTCTCTGGCGTCTTGCACCCCTCACCCTATTGTATATATTTCTAAATGGACGTGGCTATTCAAACCTTACTTTTATCCCAGTGTCCCCCAAAATAAAGTAAAAAAGTAGTTTTTTTTTCACTTTTATCCCCCATATTCTCCCATTGTTTACTCATACATCTCTTATTTAATTAAACCTCATCTATTTATTCTTTGGCGATTAAAATTCCGGCGATTACCTCTCTAGTAACTCTGTCTTTGACGACTCCGCTGGCTTGCACCCAGCCTGCGCACCAGCTAGATCTGACCGACACACAGGCCGGACTAACTTGCACAGCCAAATTAGGCCGGACTGGCTGCCTGTGCACTGCAAGAACTGGCCGGCAAGGCACAGGCTGAACTGGCCTGCACGTGGCCAGATTTGGCCGACGTGCGTAGGCCGGACTGGCCTGCGCATGGCCAGATCTGGCCGACGCGACACAGGCCACGGGCGGCCAGATCTGGCCTCCGCGCAGGTGAGCCAGATCTAGCCTGCCTGCAGTCAGGCCGGACTGGCCAGATCTGGCCGCTACACAGGTGAGCCAGATCTGGCCTACCTGCGGTCAAGCTAGACTAGCCTGCGCACAGGCTAGTGCGGCCAGATCTGGCCGTGCACTGGCCTCACACAGCCGGATTGGCCGCACGGCGAGATCTAGCCACGCCGGCCCTCTGGCCGTGGTTGCGGCCAGCTTGTCGTGGCCAGCGGCTACAATCAGCCTTGGCGAAAAAAGAAAAGACGCCGACATTATCACCGGTGCCGGAGATGAAAAAAAAAAGGGAGAAAAAAAGTAGAAAAATGAGAAGTAGGGCAGAATGGGGTATACTGAAGATTTTAGTTCAAGATGGCGGGGTAAAAAAGTAATGGGGGACACAGGGATAAAAATAGGGTGTGTATAGCCACGTTCTTTCTAAATTTCGAACTATTTCAATCCTTACTAGTCCATTTGACCACTTTTAATTTATAAGAGAAGATCGATATACAATGGATTACCCTTAACGAAAGTATTCCAAGAGGAGATCACCTTGTCCCTGAGAACCCTTTTGAATTTGCACAACAATGAAAATGGAAAGGTTTATGGCCCATAATAGTTGTTAGGCCGCATATTAAAAACAAGAGGACAATGATACGAAACCTCCGACGTTAGAGATTCAATGAAAGTATTTGAAAATTTAATAAGTCAATGCGCATTGCAAAAGGCTCCATCCAATTTAGTGAGAACTCTTCTGGGCCCTATACTTTTATTACTCCAGGTAAACCTAGCATCAGAATTTTTTTCAAGCAATTAACAAGCATCATGAACATAACAGATAACCTCTTGAATATAGGAAGACTCGACAATAGTACCACCCAATTTGTCATTTTTATCAAACACTAAGGGAAGAGTTATATTTGTACCATTGTAGTCACGAGCATTTTGCATGGCCTAGGTTATTGACTTAAGCTAGACTTGAATTCAATTGATCATTACGCAAAAACTTTTTGTCTTGCTTAAAGAAGATGAGATGTCTTTGGATCATGTAAAAAGCAAAAGTTGTTCTCTTCCAAAAAGTCAGTGCTCCAGTTAATAAGTAATTTGTATATGGAGATATGTGCATGTAATACTGCGTTGATCAATGCATTTAGTTTTGTTTGCTTCCTTGAATGCTAGTATATATGAATAGTTAACCACTTATCAATTAACATAGCCCTTAAATTAATTGAAATCCCAAAAATGTCTACACTTTAACAAAAAATAATAGAAATAACCCTACACACATGGGATCCTCTACACGCAAGGCTAGAAGTTACCTAAATATCCTTGTAGTGTTTTTCTTCATCTCTACCAACCCATTGAACACTAAACCAATTATGAGAATGTTGCATTGCCTAGGTTACCGACTTGAGATGGTCTTGCCTAGTTTAGATAAAAATACTATTATAAGGTGCCTATAAAAGGAAAAATTGCCTTGCTCCAAATAGCAGAAACACAAGGTTGGCGGTCTCGTTCTTCTTCAACCTATCGGCTATCACACAATGCTTCCTCTTTCAAATTCTAGCAGCAATCATGTTGCCACTATTTACATCCATTAGTTTAAGATTCTGGACTGCCCAGGCCGCTCCTTGGTCATGAAGGAGAAGTACTCTCAGCCCATGCACAATCCCTGGGCCCTGGCCTGACCGGTGTTGCTGCTCTCAACAGCCTCTGAAAGTTGATGATGGAGTTGGGCATGGACTTAGAAGTGGACGATCGCCAGTTCTCATGCTTTTATGGATTCATCAATCTCGTGTACGAAAAAGGGTCACAAGAATGTGGCTGTAGAAGATGGTTTTTTGTAGAAGGTTTCGTTTCCTCGACTAGTGGGACAAGATTGTGGAGAAACATTACCACCATTCAATATCAAGGGATAATTGGTTGCAAGTTCTAAACTTTATGATTGTTGTATATGATGATTTTGGGAACTATGAATCGGAAGGTTTTTAGACTACTTTGTGGAGCATGTGAATGGTTGCCGGAGCAAGAAAAGAAGGGTGTCAATCTGTGATGCTTACTCAAAGTCAATTAATTGCATTACGCAAAAACTTGTCGACTTTGACTTGCATAGAGAAGATGGGATACTGCAAAAGGTATTCTCTTCCAAAACGTTGTTGCCCTAGTTAGTTATTTATATATGGAGTTCAATGCATGTAATACTTGCAGTGATCAATTACTTTAATTTTTCTTTGTTTCCCTTGAATGCTAGTATATATGTGTAATTGACTACCTGTCAATGGAAATATCCCTTGAATTGACTGAAATCCTAATAATCCATGATCACTTCCTTTTCTTCCATTGTTTCAATTTTCTAGAAGAATAAGAACCATCTGATTCACTGCTTTCCTCATCATTGTCCGAAGAGCCACTCAAACTCCTTCTAGATGTAGACGTTTCACTCTTCCAATTTGCTCCTTTTTGAACTTCTCTTCCTTCTTCTCACTGGGGAATCCTCACTATCCGACTCGGATTCTAATTTAGAATCCTTGCTCAAACATTCACTCGCTGGACTAGCTCCAAAATTTTACATATGATGGCCAGAATTGCATCATATGTTTCTGTCAAATGGCTCACCCAAATCCCCATTCTCGTCCTCAACAAGCTCCGAGTCCCCGCGCTCGCCACAAGGGGGGCTCTAGGTCACCTTCCACAAACAATTATTTAGTTCTAACACAGTTTCCGCCACTTGAGCCGCTGGTACTCTGTCAGAGCCATTCCTCTCAGTTCCTAATCATCAATCAAGTCCGAAAACCCTCCTCCCCCGACGCCGCCACCTCGAACATCTCTGTCAAGGTATGAAACCCTCCGATCCAATCCATGTAATCACCACGGAGACTAGACCTAATGCCCCCAGAATCGTCAGAGCAACAGTCCAAATTACTAGAGCGATCGCGGTACCACTAGTGGTGATAGTCATCGTGATCAGGGAAGGGAGAGTGTCTATGACGATGACGAGACGGCCGTCGAAATCCCTATGTTGGTCGGTCTCATTTGTCACGGACTAAGGGTACGGGAAAAGAACCCACAAAAGTGGTTTGGGGCTAAAGTGGCTAACGGATCGAGTCAGCTCGTCGAGCGCTCGGTTCGGCTCAACTTGACTTTGGCACAGCTTAAATAGAACTTGATTCGAACTTAGTTCAAATTGGATAGTAAATAAGCTAATCTTGAACAAAGGCCTGAAGTTTAGTTTGAATTCGACTTGATTTGTTATATATAACTTCTTATATATTATATTTATATAATATAAATTTTTTAACTTTTATTTTTCATGTACTTAGAATATTTTATATTAATATATATATATTATATATACATTAATATATGGTATGTAATATATTATAGTTTATAGTTTATAATATCTATATTATGTTATTATATTTAAAATAAATATAAATCTTACTACTAATAAAATTGAGAATATAGGTATAAAAAATTATTTTATTCTTATTATACCCTTATTCATCTATATAATATATATTATTAAATTTTTAAATAATACTTTTAATTATTCTAATCCTAATAAATATAAATATGTAATTCTACTTTTATATTTTTAATTTAACTAATCATATTGGTCTAAAATTAGAGAGCTAGTGAACTATATCTAAATTTTGCCTATTAAGTATATCTAGTGAACTAAGTTTAGATTTCTACCTATTAATTTAAAATTTTTATATCTTTTTTGCTTATGTGCATATGATTGTACTTCTCTTAGTAACTACTAAATCACTAATTGATTCTTTCTCTCACACATACATATGTGTATGTGTATGTATATATGTATATATATATATAAGAAAAAGTTAATATGAGCCCGGGCTCACGTGCGCCCTGGCTCATTGGGCCGTCGGACCCATCAAACTCATGGGTTTAAATGCCCCGTGAGTTTGATGGGCCTACGAATGTAAATTTGACGGCCGAATGAGCCCAGGCGGACGTCGGCGCGTGTGAGCCTGAGCTCATATAAACGGGACTATATATATATATATATATATATATATATATATATATATATATATATATATATATATATATATATATATATATATATATATATATATATATATATATATATATATATATATATATATATATATATATATATATAGTTTCACTCAAGAGTCACGACTACTATAAAATATAATTGAATAGAATCAACCATTGACTCCTCCTTTATATTTATAAACCATAAAATAAATGGAGTCAACTAGAGATCCAAAAGTTTTACTTGTGATTTGTAATGTGTTGAGTATCTTGACTCTGTCAAAACTATTTCACACACTTGCGTAGTCGAATTTGAGCCTCCAACTCTATAACATTGACTTCAATATAATAAGTAAATTATATAAAATAAATCATATAATTTTAAAGATTTTTAATTCATATTAATACTATATATACGAATAAAAATATTATAAATGTCATGTCTGCACTTGGTGCTTGCCAACAAGTGTACACTAGTCATTTTAGGGTTGTTGGTCTTTGATAAAGCAACCACCAAATCCCTCTTATATTATATGCAAACTTTCATATATCAATTTGACGACTGGCGATGTGCTAGACACATATGAAAAATCTCCTAATAATACATATAAATGAATGTCTATCAAGAAATATATTTGTACATACACATAATATATTATTTTTCAAAAATCTTCTATTTCATATGAAACGACATTTATGATCAACAATGCACTAGTATATGTATATTATTTTATATTTGAGGTAAGCTATCAAGCAACCTACTTCTTATCTATCTGACGGTAAGCTAAGTACAAGTCCCTCTACCTCTACCTCTACATATAGTTTACCATCTCCCAATGGAGTCGACCCATCTACTTTTCTCAGACCAGTTCCCAAATCCAAATCAATCTTCCTCGAAGTGGGAAGGAAATTATTATGGCTATCGATCTAATGGTTTTCCATGTATCTCGTTTGAACCAATACCATCCAAAGTGGCATAAGAATTACATAGATTCTATTCATTTGATCAATCTACTTCGTCCTAACCAAGTAGGTAGGCTCCATCTTTTTATATTTATCCACTGTCCCGGGTTATACCCTGCAGAACAAGGCCTTCTCTTTCGGTGCTAGGAGAGGTTTGGGACCCTAGCCCTACCATCTATTCTATCTGCATTTCAATTTCACTGCCTTGGCAACCTCCATACAACTCCCTTTATTTTGTTCTAGCCTTTAACCATCCAACAATGTTCAGAGATCCATGTCTAGTCGAATTCAAAGCTCTCTAGAGCTACAAAGACAAAGATCAAAGTCATTTATTAGAATAAAAACAAGTGCATCTTCTCTACCATAAAAAATTGTTTTGTATAGATCAATAATATATATATATATATATATATATATATATATATATATATATATATATATATATATATATATATATATATATATATATATATATATATATATTAAAGTGATATTTACAATTTTAATAGAATGGAATTATAGTTTTTATAATCTTTTTTATTTTTGTAATGTTGATGCAATTTTTTAAATTAATATATTTTTATAAGAAAAAATAATTTGGGTTATAAATGGGATTCGATCTCAATTCGAATATAAGTTCAAACTGCTATAGTATATTTTCGAGCTCGAGATTAAATTGAGTTTTGAGTTCCTTGGCCAAATTAAGCTCGAGCTAAGCTTCAAGCTGTTCGATCGAGCTCGAGCCGAACTTTTAAAACATAAACTCGAGTCCAAAAACCTCAAAACTTGATTTGACTCGGCTTATTAGCACCCTTACTTGGGGCCACAAACGTACTTGACTAGGTCTAGTAAGCTCGTACCTAGATCATATGTTTGTGTCTAATTAAAATTAAATTTCTGATGCATTGATCGCATGTAGGTTTCTTAGCATAGTACATGAAGGTCAACTCCATTAATGCTCCTTTATATACTATGTAGAATTTAACATAGCAGGGAGTACAAAAAAGTCTAAAGAGAGTCAACTTTCACGTTAGAGTCTAATATGAAAGAACATGTTAGACATATATATTATAAATTAACTATTTTTAATTATCAAAATAATATTTAAATTTTATGTATATTTTAATCTTAAGTATATGACAAAATATAGTAGTTGTCGAATCAAATTTAGAATGAAAAATAGGTGGAGACGTGAATAAGGCAATCATTGTGTGATGACTTGTGGCGTATCACCCATTAAATTTTATGCAAAGCAAGTTGTTATGCAAAGATTAAAGAAAACTCCTAGTCCTATATGATAATAAGGACATTTCGAATGCATGACTATGAGATAAATAAAAATATATAGTTATTATGATACAGCCATCACCAATTTCTTGTAACACACAACTCCACATTTTTAGGTTTTGCCTATTAACAGGCATTGACCTGCAATTGCACACAACGGTGCTCATGTGTGCGGTACAGTTATGCTACTCTATTGTAACGCAATCCGTGGAACTCAATCAAGATTTGCACTTTTTGGCATATCGTCGTACTAATTGGCCAAAGATAACCCTTCTCGGCTAAGTCCTAGTGCATCCACAGTTTTTGTAATCAGGCCGAAAAAGGGCAATCTACCCTAATTTCCTGCTAGCCCAAGGTAATCGCTTGATGGTCACTACATATTGGATGATTCAACAGACTGCAGTAAACAATCAAACGATCTGTGCCGCATAACAGTCGAAATCTTCACAAGCCACTTACCCTTTCTGCCTGAAATTGATAAAAAACAACGGGATGGGGGCTATAGTTCTCACAGAAACAAATTGATTGAATCTAATTCACCACATCAACTTCACTGAATGCTGCCCATGCTGTTCAAAAGGAGAAACAACATATTTACACACACAAGCCGCAACTCTTTTTGCATGAGAAGATCCATACTGAATTGATCTTGTATCCACATATAGGTAAATTGTTGTCTTCAACAAAACTTCAGGGGCGATGAAAACGCTCAAAAAACACTTTGGCATGTATTTAAGATGTATATCTTCAACCTCTCATCTGATGCCACCATAAATTCTCAGCAGAGCATCACAATTTCCTGGAAAGAAAGAACTTCAGTATTACAGATATTTTAATGCAATTGATTGTTACTGTACATTGCAAATTCACTTCATCTTACAAAAATATTCATTTGAAGAAGATAATCGAGACCAATCAATTAGGATACAAGTAAATTCTGTTCAACAATCTACATGTAGTGTAGTCTCAAAATGGACTACGCAATCACAAAAAATGCAGGCCCATCAATCCTCGAGGAAAAATACTTTCACTATTTAACTTAAGCAATCAGTCGTAGTAACTCTTCAGCCCACAATTTGGATATCTTAAGATAACTTCTAATAAATCCTAAAATATTACTTGCACCATAACCATCAAACCAATTTGTAATTTCTGTTTTTCCATTCTTTGTGTTTCTCAATCAAAGAAAAACACCGAGCATATAGATCTTTCCCATATAAGGTGATCCGCCCTTTCCTTAATTAGTTCTTGCTGTCAACTGACCTAAAGAACAAGAAACCATATGCTTCAAAGATTACCTAAGAGAATTCTTTCCTTTCTTACAGTATTTGATCTAGGAAGCAGATCTAAATTTTCCTTCTTCAGCAGTCAGTGGAATCTACATCTCCTTTCCACGAAGAGATAATTTAAGAACCTTTAGTTTCTATAAGCAACTTGAATCTATTTTAGTCATCAACTAATTAATTATATTTGACAACATGGGAAACAAAATATCTCATGTGTCTGGAAAGGTCCTCTGTATGCTTTCAGCCATCTTTCATTTCCACTGTCATGTATCATCATGGCTGTGTAAAGGTACTAGTGAAACTCGAATCAGTTTACAGTTTAATTACAGAAATAAATATAGTTTGTGTGTTCCAAAAAAAAAAAGAAAAAAAAAACAACCAGCCTATCACCAGTATGTGACAAGTTTAACTGGAGCTTTAGAAAGAATATAAAGCTACAGTAAATAACCACTTAAGGCTAGAAAAAACAAACAATTGAGAAAGAGGAATTGCAAACGCGTAAAGGACAAGGGTTATAAATGAAACAACATTATTTGAGTTCCTACAAAAGGCAACTAAGTATAGTACATATCAGTAAATCTGCATACAAGTAACAACAAATAACAGAAAAACTTAAAATATCAAGTACGTATATGATGTATTGAATCACTTGAGGCAGGTAACACTCGACCAGGTCCTCATGCAAAGACCCAAATTTGCAAACCATAACTAAACAGGGGGAAATTTCGGCTTTGCTTCTATAAAATCAAAGTCTTCTTTCCAACAACTGGGCAGTCACTTGAACAAGCCGTGCCGTATCAATTTGATGCATAGTTGGTCTACCCATCTAGGTAAATGAATTTGGCCAGTGGCTTAATTGAGTTAACTAGCCCATACTTGGAATGCCCACTATACAATACATGACCACCCAATAACTATGTTTATTATTTACAAAATTAAACATACATATAGATAAGTTTTATAACATGTTAACAAGAGTATGTAATACCTTCATACAAATTAGTATGTAGTATTTAAATACAATTTTAAGTATTTAACAAAGGGCAACTAATAAAGTACATTACAAAAATTTATTTTATGACTCATTCATAAGCAATAGAATACTATTATAATAGAATATTAATAACTGAGGTTTAATTGACTCCACTAGTCAACTTGATTGGTCCCTTCCAAGTATTGACTTGCACAGTTAAAATCCAAAGTCAATGAAGACGGCCCAAGGCCAAGTTTTTTTGACCAGATGACCATAACATCGCTCTGGATGAGTCTGAGTTTCTGGTTGACCAACAGATTAACCAAATACAACTAATTGTAGCAAAAAATCCTCTTCTGCTGATTGCTCCATGAATATCCCCTAAAGTCATCATAAACTTATTTAGATGAAAAATTGTGAATAACAATGTTATAAAATGTTAAACTCTCAACCAAAACTCCTCATCCATGACACCCGGGAAGAAACCAAACAGAAACTCCTATGGAAGGAACACTTCATTAAGAGAAAGAGGTGTGGACGAAGGAAAATCAACAAATAAGCATAGTGAAGGAGGAATGACATACAGTATAGGTAATATGAGAATTAAAACAGTTATCCACCATATGTTTTTTATTGCAGTTGTAGCACAAAAGCTATAAGGATTGACATTTGTAATCCTTCAATTAGATTTCTTAATATCCATGGCATATAAAAAACATTCTCCCAAATACACAAATTTTATACAGATTAAATAAAATAGTAACAAGAGCTGATATTTACCGAGCAGATTATGCAGCAACATCTGAGTCTTTTCCTCCGTATTCATCAAGTGAGGAAGCCAAATCCTTTCCACCATGGCGTTCCACCAATTTCCGCAGATCAGCCATAACCTTGTGCTCACGCTTTGCTTTTTCCTCGTAATTATAAGCTGCCAAAGCACGCTTATCTTCTGCACTGTAAACTTGATTTTCCTTTCTGATACGAATAGCATTCATCCTTTGGTGTCTGCTTCCGCTCATTACATACCCAAGAGTCTCAAATTTCTGAATCTCTTCAGCAGAAAGCCCCACCTCTCCTCTTCGAGGGATACGCTTCCCCTGCTGAACATACTGGGCAATAGCATCTCCCTCACCAGGTCGAAGGGCACCACCATAACTGATGTGCCCTTCAGCCCTTGGAAGGGGCTGTGGCCCAACAA
The DNA here is from genome assembly GCA_035235625.1 of Saururus chinensis. Classification (NCBI taxonomy): domain Eukaryota; kingdom Viridiplantae; phylum Streptophyta; class Magnoliopsida; order Piperales; family Saururaceae; genus Saururus; species Saururus chinensis. The sequence continues at coordinate 1,551,537 of CP141146.1, forward strand.
AGGCATCATTATCCAGAGCAGCTTTCTTCTGGGACTCAATAAGCTCTTTGAACGTGAGCTCTTCGCTATCAATCTCGGGTTTCTTCACATCCTCCGTCCTAGCACCCATCTTAACAGCTGCATCCGAGTCCTCGCTTAAGCTCTCGCTCTTCTTTTTCTTGCTTCTTTTTGAGTATTTGCTCTTCGTTCTCTCCTCATCTGACGACTCGCTATAGGAATTTCCTGAGCTTCCATTGTCTTCACTCCTGCCTACATCGCTATCATTGTCTTTCCTTCTCTTCGTCCCGCTCTTTTTGCTTCTCGTCTTCTTGCTTAATTTTTGGCTTTTACTAGTTCCTTTCCTGTCACTCCTCCCCGATCTCTTCTTTTTCTTCGATTGTTCCTCTTTTCTGGAAGAATATTTGTCGTCACTGTCTGAAGAGACACTCAAACTCCTCCGAGTTGTAGACTTTTTACTCATCCGATTGCTCCTTTTAGAACTTTTCTTCCTTCTTCTCACTAGGGAATCCTCACTGTGCGACTCGGATTCTGATTCAGATTCCTTGCTCGAAGAGTCACTCTCTAGGCTAGCTCCAAACTTTGAAATATGATGGCCAGAACTACGTCCTTTCTTTCCGTCAAACGGCTCACCCAAATCCCCATTCTCATCCTCAACAGGCTCCGAGTCCTCGCGCTCGCCATGAGGGGGGCTCGGGGTCACCTTCCATATACAATTCTTCAGCTTCTTACGCATTTTCTGCCGCTTGCGCCGCCGGTACTCCGCCAGACCAAACTCTCTCAGTTCGTTATCATCATCCGAATCTGAAAACCCTCCTCCCCGGGCGTTGTCGCCGCCGCCACCTCGAACATCTCTGTCAAGGTACGAAACCCTCCAATCCATGTAATCGCCACGGCGACCGGACTTAGGGCCCAAAACGTCGCCGGAATCGTCAGAGCGACGATCGAAATTACGAGAGCGATCATGGTACCCGTTGCGGTGATAGTCCTCGCGATCGGGGGAGGGAGAGTGCCTCTGACGAGAGGATCCGTAAGGAGGCCTACCTCTCTCCGGATAACGGTGGCCGTTGCGGTGGTCAGAACGGGGCCTTTCCGGCGAGTGGTAACCGCCGGACGCGCGGCCATCGAAATCCCTACCCGGTCGTCCCATTTGTCACCGACAAGGGTCTGGGGAATGAAGCCCACAAGGGCGGCCTGGGGCGGACTTTGTGACCCTGAAAGTCGGTGTTGCCAAAGCGGGTCTTGTTAACTAACGTACTCGGGTATGGAAAATGCTTTTAACGACGTGAATTTTCACACGTAAAAACTCATTTCATCATATACGTCGTCTGCGTGACAAGATACGTCTAAAGTGAGTTTTTGAGGTGTGAAAATTCACGTCGCCGTAGCATTACTCCTTAAGCTCATACCCGGATCATATACGTCTGCGTGACAATATATAATCAATGATACACAATGCCTATTAGCATCCCTTGCAATAAAACCTTAAAAAAATTTTATGTTCCACTCTAACAATACACCGAGCATAAAAAAATATTTTAAATATTTATTTTAAAATAGATGACATATACATTAATATACATTAGCATAAATATTTTTAATGTTAATGTATATTAACATATGCATAGTCAATTTTGATAATAAATATTTTATGTGTGTTCTTTACATTCAACTTGTAATGAGCAAGGAGGATGAAAAAAACGTCCAAAATGTGGCTTCAAAGTTGGCAGTTCAAAATTCAAGTTATGCACAAAAGTCAGGTAGCAATTTATTATTTATAATTCACCTTGTCCAACTCAGCTAGTATATTATTTTTTTATGTAAGTCATAAAGTTTTGTGCAATGATAATACCTTGTTATAAACTCATATGCTTCTGCATCCCATTGAAGAATAAAAGCTTTGCAACTTTTAGTAACAATAAATAGTAAATCTTGAACTTCACCCTATAAAGACACACCCACTAAATAGAATAGTAAGTACGTGGGTACACAAAAAATAGCTGCAGAATTTTGATTATACTTATTTTTTATATTTACTAATTATAAAGAAAATAAATACAAGAATCAAGTAAGAGGACAGAAGCATATTGGATAATATGCAGATATTATAAATAACTAAGCCTCAAAGGAATGACATGCTAACTTCAAATAGCCACTCAATCATGACAGGAGCCAATTCAATAGAGATAAATGTGTGACAAATCACAATACAATTTTACAATGCAGCATTCTCCTTGAGGTCAAGGAACAAGCTTAATAGCAAACAACAATAATTTGGGGTGAAATTTTAAAACTGCATCCACCATTTGCTCCGACAGGAAGTTGTGTTATTCAAAACTTTCACAAAAGCAAAAGCTGAAAAAGAGTTTATTCACAAAACAATACCCCAAAAGTGGTAATTATAAAAGGTGGCAGCCTCACCAGTGACTACTAGGACTCAACTTGATACAAAAAGTAATTAATCAGATGCATCATCATTGAGCCCGATTTACTTTTAACAAACCCAATACAATAAGAGCATGTGTCAAAAAAGCATATAAAATTGCTCCATGACAGCATACAATATTCTTATATAAGAAAAAGACAACGTAGAGTCTTATCCTTCTTATTACTTAAACTAAGGCTACAAATATTAAGGGTTGGACTGAAAGCCCGACTTGGCTTGGCAAGGCTTAGGCCATGAAAATGAAACAGAGGGAGAGGGACGGGCCAGGCTTCAAATCTAAAAGCTCATTATGTCACACCCCCAACCTAAAGTTGGCAAGAGATATGATAACGTATAACCTAACACTATATTTGATCGAAACATATAATTGAGTTATTATTTTGTTTAAAAGTAATCCGAAAAATAAATATAAAAAGAAAATTTTAAATATTAAGATTAAGATTAAGTATACAATATACAAAATATTGAGGTAAAAACATAAATATATGCCTTAAACCATAGAAGAAAATCTACCACAATTAAAATTAAAATGTTATTAATATTATATAAAATTTTCTTAATATTCATTAATTTATTCTCTCTTAACTATCTTTTAAGAGAAACATATTCCCCACTCCACATATTTTTAGTGCTCGTTCTGTTGGCAATATAATTCATCATTAACACATGTGTGACTTAATCACACAGAAAATCTTAAAGGATTCCCAAAATAGAATAAGGGTGAACATAAAGTTAGTAAAATTTTAAAAATATTTATATTAATACCCAAATATATATTTTACAATCAAGCAAATTTCTAATGCAACTATAATGCACATATATCTCAGAAGTACATTACAATCCCTACAAACTATATTGGTGTAATTTAATCTCAAAATTACTTATAAAATAAGTCTCAATATGATAAAAATTAGAGTAACAAAAAATACTTTTACTTATAACCTTATGCATGAAACCTAAAATTAGTAATATAATTTTAAATATTAAAAAAAAAGAAATATAAAATATCGGCTTCTTACGTGAGGTACCGTAGAAAAATCTCTTGGTAGAAATAGGCAAAAAACAACTTATGGTAGAGCAGCCAGAGGAAGGGTAGTGTGTACATGAAGGGTAGTGTGTACATTATTTTCATTTTAATGGTCAAGTAAATCACAAAAAAAATTATCAACACGGACAGAAAGACAAAACACTTAGAAGTGCCCTACGCAAGTCTAAATCACTTGCAAGGTGTACCATGCTTCTTTTATCATAATCAGCCATTACAATTAATCATCACGTACCCTCCATAATCAGGTAGAACTTAAACAATTTCATCACTTTCATGAACGTGTAAGATCATGCAGTCCACTTAAACCAGCTCACTGCATCTGTTCTTAACCACTACGCTTAAAAAACAGCAACAACATTCAGCTCAAGACAAGCCCTTGCAGACTCTCGCCTGGATTCCATCAATTCCTTTGAAGAAAACCAGCGAGTAATTATACTTTGGTTGATCAATAATGATGCCACCGTTGCACACCTCTAGGGTCATTCATCATCTCAAATACCACATAAGCCGGTCTCATAACTTCCTGAAATCATATTTAGCGCTGTAATTGTGGACTGAACACTTCATATTAAATGGATACACCATACATGCCTGATAGAATATTAGTTTAGTTATGTTGGTTAAATATAGGTTAATAAAAAATAAATAGATAAATGGTATTTTCTTCTATTTATGGGAAGTATTTTTCTTGCTTTCTACTCACGGTGAGAAAATAGATGCTCCTCATATATTCTTTACTTTCGGCTCATTGTAAACATAAAAAATACTTCCCTATTTATAAGAGAAATTATATATAACTTGATTAAATTTTTATAAATATTTTATTTACCAAAAAAAATAACTGTCTTTGTTCCTAGAAGTTTTTTTCCTTTTTTTAAGTAATTACTCTGTGCCAGGATGGGGGATTAACTTAATCTAATCCCGCTGAGAGAGGTTTAGATTAGATAAGATTAAATCAATGATTAAGAAGATAATACTTAATTAAATTGCAAAATTGACGAAGTCTCCAACAACACAGCACAAGACAGACGTGACGCCCATCACGGACACCAACGGCATCCCGCGCCTTTCGCCGCCCCTTTCTCAATCTCACCCACTTTTTTATTCCTTTCCCCCCATTTCTTTCTTTTTTTTTTTAAAAAAAAAATATTACAGTTAAATGAAAGAAAGTCGAAAACAAAAAAAACAAAGACGCGGGTGGGGAATGGTGATTGATAAGAGCTCGCAAACCGAATTCCTCCGCCTTTACTCCGTCTTCTTCCGCAGTCTTCGTCCTTCCAGATCCGCCATTTCCTCCTCCCGATTCCTCGATTCGATCGCCTACTACGAAGGCGCAACTCGATCAAAAGAAGCAATTTGAGTCGGTCAGGAAGCAGAGGCAGTTGAAGCTTCAGACTTTGAGCGGAAATTGGATTTTGATCGAAATTGGTTTTTGGGGGGTTTTGATTTTGGAAGATGAGCAAGGGGTTAGGGCACGAACCGGTGAAGCTGGACGACGAGCAGCTGGCGGAACTGAGGGAGATATTCCGGTCGTTCGACCGGAACAACGACGGGAGCCTCACGCAGCTGGAGCTGGGTTCGCTCCTACGATCGCTGGGCCTCAAGCCCAGCCCTGACCAGCTCGAGGCCCTGATCCACAAGGCTGACAAAAACAGCAACGGTCTCGTCGAGTTCTCTGAGTTCGTCGCCCTCGTAGCCCCGGACCTCCTCCCCGCCAAGTCCCCTTACACGGAGGAGCAGCTCCACCAGCTCTTCCGCCTCTTCGACCGCGATGGAAACGGCTACATCACCGCAGCCGAGCTCGCCCACTCCATGGCCCGGCTCGGCCACGCCCTCACCGTCGAGGAGCTCACCGGCATGATACGCGAGGCTGACACCGACGGCGACGGCCGCATCAACTTCTCTGAGTTCGCCCAGGCCATCACCTCCGCCGCCTTCGACAACTCATGGTCCTGAAATTCCGGCTCCTCTGTGGCTCCCCTCTTCTCCAATTGCTCATCTGGTGAGTTCTTCGTTCCCAGCTCCTCCTCTCTGGCATCTTTGGTATGTCCAAACCCAAATACGAATCGAAAATCGAAAAATCAAAACTTTGGATACGAAATAGGATCGGATTTGCTTATGGGAAAGAGGTGAAGATGAGATGTTTCATCATGCTTGTGTGTGAGGTAGTCTGGTTGGGTTTGTGATGTACAGAGAACGATTTTATAACTTGTAGACGGGAAGTTCCAAACTGACAAAAGAAGAGATTTTTGCTTGGTTGAAAACCAGAAAGCTGCATCTGTTTCTCACTTTGTGTTGATCAATGCATTTTATAATTTCGTACTTTCTGACATGATTCTTACGGTCGGGACCCAATCTTGATCGAAGCAGTGGACAGAAAGACACAAAGTGATTTTTGTTCAGTGTGGTTTTGTCCTCTGAGAGGAGAGCACATGCTAAGTGGGGACCTCAATCTTGTTCAAATACTTGGCAGATTGTGACTTTGAAACTGGATAATTTGATTGGCTGGTTTCTGACTTGCATTTGGTCCGGTCTCTGAACTTATTTCCGCATAGCCGCTCCTACTTGAGCTCCTCCTGCAAGTGGCACAAGGACATTGGGAAGCTTCACAGGTCGTCCATGCTTATAGTTCACAAGTTGCTGAACATTGAATTGAGCATTTGACAGGCGTTATTGAGATCTGAAAGCAGTTTCAACATTCAGGGAATCTTCTGCTAGAGTATGTTATTGAGATCTGTTTAGAAGGCCAAACCTGCCTTCTACATCCAAAAAATGTCTGAGGCCCTGAATTCCCTTTCATTTTAGAATAGGGAGTAAGTTGCGTTTCGTAACTTCAAAGCCCATCCGTGACATTTCGTAAGAAGTTTATGCAGAGTGGGGGACTGGGAAGTGTTTTTCCACGCTGACAATGAGGTAGCGTAATAAATGAATAAGGGCCCTTATCTGTGAGATTGATTGATGGCACATACGCACATTGGCGCCGCGCCCGTAATAAGGGCATTAACTTGAGTTAGTTTGTGCACCGTGAATCTAAAATATCTAAGGGCTCTCATGTTTTTGTTTTTTATGTTTAGCTCGTTGTTTAAGTAGAGCACGAAAAATTCTTTCCCATACGTAGCCCTTGGTGCATATCAACAAGAAGACTCTTTTCCTTCTGATTTGCTTCACTGTAATCTCTGCTCATGTGCCCCTTAGATGGGCTAGAGTGCAAATTACGATTAGCCTTCGTAAAAATTTGTGTGTGGTCTTAGAAATGCATTGAGGATGGAGAGAAGGTAGCACCAATGAATACGCTATGCGACATGGTTAGCTGGTGGTAATTGGATAGTGTTAATTAGTCGGATTTGTTGAGTGTCCGATTATTTACCCAACTGTGTCCGAGCGACCACCGATTATCCATTTAACCATCTTGATTGACTGTCAGCATAGCTTGCCCGTTTGTCCGACTTTTACCCCTATTCGGCTTAAAGATTAGAAATTATTGAGTTTTTAGGAACAGTAGTACCCTCTGGAAATTACTCCTACTTTATAAATAAAGATCGACAACGAACGCGTTAGTACTCTTTAATGTAAGTAATAAATAGTAAAGCATGCTTTATCGATCCATAGATTCAGCTACATGCGTAAAATGAAAGTAAATTCGGTACTCCTGGAGCACTCAATAATTTCTCCATGTTTTGGTTAATTCGTATTTTCAGTCGCATTTCCATGCGTGAATGAGCTGTTTTGGTTGGGAAAGCTGAGGCAGGATTATCACATTTTAGTGGCTCAGCTTATCAGAATATACTGTCTACTAATGGGCCTGAAATTGGTGTCATCTGACGCTACAACGTACATAGGTTTGCAAGGCCAGCCCATTCGATTGGTCAATGCAATCTGTGGAACTCCAAATGGGCCGGGTCTATAGCCCACATAGAAGGCTACAGTGAGCCCATCATTTGGACCGCTTTCCTTTTCGTGTCAAAACCAGAACCGAAGCAAAATTAAAAAAAAACAGTCCCATCATCATCATCAGGCGTTTCAATTTGTAATATTCCAGAGGAAGAAGCTTCAAAACTTGCACAAACAAGGAAAAAAATCTAAATTAGAGACGGGTCTGCCCCATCATCATCAGGCGTTTCAATTTGTAATATTCCAGAGGAAGAAGCTCCAAAACTTGCACAAACAAAGAAAAAAATTTAAATTAGAGAGGCGCGCATTACTTGGTGTTGAATGAATCGTCTTCTTCGCCCCACCAAACAGCATAAAAAACTGACACATTGTCTCCCTCCGTGGCCCTTTCTATAGCATCTTTCTAATTCCTCAGAAAAGTGGGGCTTCAGCTTTGCTCGTCTGATGCGTACGCGTTGCTTTCAGAGGGGCCCGGCAGCTCCTTCTTTAGGGATTAGCATTTGAGACCTTTCATGTGTGGTGCTGTCCCAACGCCTCACGATATGTATCATATCAACTTCATTCTTATCTTCTTCCTTTCTCCCATTTAATCAGTGTCTGCTTAATTATGTTATAGGGCCCGCCCTTGAATGATTGCTTTTTTTAGATAGATACTAGTTTGAACTCATCTAAATTATTTATTTTTTAAAGATAATTCTTATTTAGACCTAACGGTCAACTATATTTATAATAAAATTATATTATACATAATAATATAATTTTATTATTATTTATTTATAATAAAAAAATATTAATAACTGCTTAGAGAGAAACTGAGTGGAATAACTTCTCATTTATTATGGCTTAGACTTTTTATAATAAATATTGGCGCATAAATTTTACATATATATATATATATATATATATATATATATATATATATATATATATATATATATATATATATATATATATATATATATATATATATATTACTAATGATCGGTTTAAAAGGATTTAGGAGGTCCTTGGGCTAACTTATTGGTCATGGTTGGTAGACATTCATCGTTAATAATAAAATTATACCGTTACGTGTAATATAATTTTATTATACCTATTAGTAAGTTAATAGAGTTGTTTGTCCTTGTTGGGAAGTCCCCCTTTTTTTTACAACACTGATGATAGGTTGTCGATCTCGTGTGGAAACCAATCTCTCCCTGAGTTATATAAGTTGTTTGGATTAAAATCTGACCGTGCAAGATACCTTGACATATAAACAAATATCAGTTAGTTATTCTGTTTTTTTTTACTTTTCAAGTTTTGCTCTAACATAGCATGTGCAAAGTCTTCAGCAAACTTATCAGTAAAACAGTAAGCAATGTCTAGCCAAGTTTTAAAATGCAAAGAAGAAGATAGTGAGGTACCTAGGCCAAGTTGGAAGGAATCTGGTAATTGTCCATGGTCTCTCACGGGTGGGATATGAAAGATGGAGAGCTTGTTGCTCGTGATCCACAAGGACTCTGTAGAAGCAAAGGGAAAGTGGACCAAGGCTCAGCGATGAATAATGGTGATCCTACCACGAGGTTCATGTCTGCATCATTGTCCATCTACGTGCACCTTTGTGTCTTCCTCAAGCAATTGACAATGCCACGGTAGGATACGGTGCACTAAGAGGCCGATTACATTACCCCTTTTAGTCGGGGATACCCCTTGTTAAAAAAAAATTAGAAAATAATGACTCATCATTAGGTAGAACGTGGAATTGGAGAAAGCAATGTAGATTATAACAAAAAGAAAGAGTACCCGTTGAGATCAATTTTTAATTGTTCATGCACATACCCGTATTAAAAAACTTTGCAATCTTCTATAACAAGGCATCGCCCACCAAAAGCATCCCAAGCAAATTTTTACCTAATGTGTTTTTTTAATGAATCATGTTGCAGCTGCACAAGCAATGATTAGCTTTTTTTAAGCTTTCTTTTCTTCTTTTCCTTCCTTTACTTCAGAAAGAGAAAGTCATCACTTCAATTCTCGTCTCAAGTCATCGATCTCACCTTTACCTGTGGAAATCTAAGAAGCTTCCCTCCTTAATCAACGAATAAATTGCTTTTCATACTCCACTATCCTACTACTAATCATATACACTCCTCACCACATAACCCCAACCATCTGTTGAAATACCCCATCTCAAGAGGAAGGAAAAAGAAAGCTCACCTGATGGTTAGGAGTATCTGATTATTAAAGGGATTAAGCTCTAAAGTGCCCATTACATGTAAAATATAACAAGTTTAATTGAACCAACTACTACCACATAAAAAAGACTTGGCGTGACTTTGACAACGTCAATTCAATTAAATATTCTTCAAAAGAATTTGTTTCCCTAAATCTGAATCTATTATAATAAGGAAAATATTTTTTATGCTCCTCATTAACTGTGAGCTTAGCATAAGGAATAAGATTGTGATATTCCCATAACAAAAACACCCTTAAAAATTCACATAAGAGTTTTAAAACTTATGTTTGAGTTTTTATTGTATACTTTTAATGTGAAAATATCATTTCCCTTTAACGTAAGTTAGTGTATGCTCCGTTAATTTTCTAAATAACATCTTAAGATTAACTCTAAAAAAAATGTTCGTAGGAACATAGATCGAAAAACCGGTCTGAACCCACAATTTTAATTTTTTTTCCGAGAAAATCGTAAACCAAACCGGGTTGGTCGAATACTCTACAATTCTGGACACCACTTAGCTAGTCAACCGCAAACAGCAAGGGGCCCACAGTGGCGGAGGTGAGATGCCCGAGGAGGCAATAAAAGCCCGGCGCGTGGAGTGGTGGCAATCACAGGTGACAATCACAGAGCGGAATATCGCAAGTAAAATAACACACGTGATGTCTTCCCTCGGCATTACTGTTGAATCACAACCGTACATATAATACACGGGCCCAGCGATGAACGACTGTAAAACAGCCCGTAGGATCATCCCGTGGATGAATAAACGTAAAAAAAAGGGCATCACGCAAAGAAGATACTTTTATATTATGTACGTATTGGGTGGAGCCTTCCATGCCAAGCCAGTTTTGCCAGTTGGGAAACAGCCTGTGGCCTCGGGCGCAGAGCGGCACGAGTTGATCACGAAGCTAAAAGGCACAGAGAGAGAGGGGCCTCTCTCCCTCCGCTTTGTCCCTTTTTCTCCGTCTTTTCTTCTTCTCTGTGGCGCTAGCAATGCAGAGGCAGTCGCTGGGGTCGCCGGCGGCGAAGCTCCACGTCCCGGTGGACCTGGAGGTGGACGCCGGCGGGAAGGGAGAGAAGGGGGACGACAGCGACAACAAGTCGGAGAAGATCCTCCGCTCCGCCTCGCAGCCGGAGAAGTCCATTCATATCATACCGTTTATCGTCTTATTCTGCTTCCTCGTCCTCTTTCTCGCCTCCCATGACCCCTCCCAGACGGGTAAGAAGACGCCACTTCGATTACGGTTTGCCTAGTTTTCGTTGTGAGCGATTTTGATTTCTCTGTGTTGTTTGATCTGCTTCAGATTTGCTGAACATCGGAGCTTCAGGCCGAATTTCCCTTGGAAAAGGTACAATGCAGCCGCACTAGAAGCTTTTTTATTGCAATTTTCTCTTCTTTTTTGATCGATCATCGCAAATACTAACTAAACTATGATACGTTCTCAATTCGGTTCAAATAATAGGTTCGGAAGTGGGGCGAGTGAAGGAGGCGGAGAAGAGCAAAATTCTGGCGATTCGGAGCCACCGGAGCTTACAGGAGACCGAGAAGTTGGCCGCAAAATCCGAGCAATGGACTCGAGCGAGAAAATTCGGCAAGCCAACTAAATTCGGCTCTAACTAGAGGAAGAAAAGGATGAAAAAAAACTTCTCTAGCCACTTTCTGCAGCAGCTTATGCACAGATTACTCACGTGCGACGGCCGAGTCCGTGGCCGCCGGCCGCGCTCGTGCTCAGAGCCGGCGCCGCACGTGACCGAAACAGGGGAGATGGCGCCGGATGCCATTACTACCTTCCCTCTGCTCATTACTGGTGATTAACGATAATCGAGATTAAGCTCTTTATTATAATACAATTGAATTCGTGATTCCATTAATTTCCCAGTTTGGATTTCAAGAAGCATATTTTGCCCCGAGATATTTTTTTCGAGATATTTTTTTCGATCAATATTATAAAGAAATTAAAATCTGAAAAAGGACTCTGTTTAGGATGGGCAAGCGCAAATTTGATGGCGTTGTCAGAGGCCCTGGGCCTGCTGTCATTGCCAGCTTGCACATGATGCTGATGGCAAGTGGGGCGCCCATGGCCAGTATTATTATTGTCTCATCTAGCTTTTTTTTGTGTGTTTGGATTGATGATGGAGGCGCAGATATGTGAAGGAAGTATCGACAAAGTTGAACGTCAGTCTTGTTTGCGTCTCCCAGGCCCAAGTTTCATAGTAGAGTTTTCTCATGAGCGTTTGAAGCCTCTTCTTAGAAGACTGGCTGGCAGTCCTGCAAATCTCCACCTCTCCCTCCCCCACGGTTCTTTTAATCACCATTGCCAAGTACTCGAGGAAGGTGCTGTCGTAAGCTATCTTTTAAAATAGGAGCAATTGTCGGCAAGGGCACATTATAGAGCTTGTGGACCACTATTGGAAGTCCAATGAGATCATCCTGGATGTGATGGGATTCTTTAACCTGTACCACGGACTGACCGTCTCGCGTCCCCCATTTAACTCAACAATCGGTCCATATGAATTACAAAAAAAAGGTTTATATGAGCATGGGTTAACTTACGTCAGCATGAGCCTAGGTTTGATGTGTCATCAAAACAAGATTTGATAGTGCAAAGGTGTAGAAATCATTTTGAACTCATATAAACGGGTTTCAATCTGGATAACAAGTCCTCCAAGGTCATTTTTTACATGCGAGATCCAATACTTGCACGACAAGGATAGAAGCAACAAAATTTGAGTCATGGATGTTTGCACTTTTACTTGGAAAAGAAAGTAGGCGTGGAAACGCCAAGGCTTATATGTTCACGCGGTTTCTAATTGAGTTCAGTGTCTTATTTGCTTTCACGAATTACTACATTTTGGGAAAATATATTTGACCTTCTGCATGGAATTACCATTTTGAAGATGGGGAACAGGGGAAGCATCATCAGCCTTTGGTAAAGAGCAATCATCGTTCATCTCAGTCAATTTAACCCCTAGAGTATATGGTCTCTACCCCTGGAGAATATATGATCAAAGACCATCAAGGGCCAAAAAAATGCACACTCAATTTAAGGTCAAATAATCATCGCTCAGCTCAGTCAATTTAACCCCTAGAGAATATATGATCAGAGACCATGAAGGGCAAAAAAAAAAAGCACTCAATTTAAGGTCAAATAATCCAGCAGCACGACTGTTAGCTATGGGTTGAGTTAAAGGATGACAAAATTAGGAAAGTATTTTTTATGCTCTACTCAAACAATGAGTTGAGCGTAAGGAACGCACGTTGAAAGTTCATTTTTAAGATCAACGGTACATTACGTTAGCGTATGTTAGCATATTACTTGTATTAATGTGTATTAGTGTATGTGTCATTAATCTTAAAAATGAATGCTCCACGTATATTTTTTACAATTGCCTAATAGTGAGTAAGGAGGATAAAAAATACTTCCCAAAATTAGACACTCAAAAGAAAGGAACGAATCTATTGAAACAATTGTACTACTATTATTGAATAATAATAGATTTTTGGCAAGCTTTTTATGTTACTCTCATGTATCCTTATAGTACCCTTTAATACAAGTTTAAATTGGTATGTAATATAAAGGTATTTTAATAAAATTATTTATTTAAATTCTTTTAAATTAGTGTCACATGTTAAGCTAATAATGATTGTTGGTATGTCATTTCTACTTTTATATTCTAATAATTTTTATTTTTAAATATTATATCTTACAGTCTTGGACTCGGATTTACACATTTTTTTATTGCTGAAAAGCTCTTGATGAGCTCTATCGAATGAAATACCATATTATATTTTATCAAATTTTTATGAGTCCTATGCAAACAACACACTTCATAATAATATTTTTTATTACTTTTACCTATATTACACATTTCATATTCACATATTTTTTACGTCATTCAAAATATCTCAACAAACTCCATTAAACAGTGCAAATTTTGTTGACACTTTTATCTTAGTCAACGTATGACCTAATATTAACCCTACAGGACTTAAGATTCCCAATTGCCTACTACGAGCATAAATCAGCTAGTATGATACATATAATTATACACATGTGCAATTTATGATCATTGTGATTCCAAAAGTATGTATTATAATAATATGTAAGAGAGATATTTGTTTGATACATACTTTATTTGTGATTTGTTTTAACTGTTCTTATCCAATCTATGTTTACACGAGTAATGTGTGTGTATTCTTACTAGTAGTGTTTAGTAATGTGTGTGTATTCTTACTAGTAGTGTTTAGTAATGTGTGTGTATTCTTACTAGTAGTGTTTAACAAAGATAAGCGTCTTGACAACTACCATTACCTCTTCAAAATATATGCACAATTCACTTCAATCCGGTGTCATTTAACCACAAGAAACATCCAATTAGACCACCTAAAATCCGAGATCATGGTCACTCACCCTGCCAGGCAATAGGTAATGAATAACAAACATGGAGACTTATTCAACATACCAGAGAGCCTCTTGATACCACTAGCTTCTTATATCTTAATACCAAAAAGTGATGACAACAAGGAAGCAACAATCAAATTATGGCCCAGCCTTTACCAAATGAATATTGTACCTTATCAATTTCATATAAAACCAGTTCACAACCCTCAACGCATTACATTTATTTACATTAATTTATCAAGTCAAAGGATCAATCCCTGAGCTGGAGGAGGCTTTGAAGAACGCTCACCTGATGGTACATCAGATGCAGCTTTAGGAGATTCTGAGAGATGAACCTGAGCAAACTCGTCCACCATTCCTCTTTTCTGCTGTTCCTCGGCCATAACAACTTTCTCCTTTGTTTTTGAACCCACATCCCCTGCTGCCTTCGCGACCTTGTTAAATGCACCAGCAATAAAAGAGGCACTAGTAAACACATAACGGTTTTTGAGAATGGCAGATCCTGCACTGCTAACCTTCTGTTCAGCGACAGCAAAAGCAGATTTGGTCTTCTCAGATACCTGAAACTTCTGATCCATTTCCTTGACTTTGTCATTTACAACTGAAGTTCCCATACTTATCTTCTCAGTAAGACCAATTTTCTTGTCCAGAGAAACAACTTTAGACGTGGCGGTTGAAGTAAACTGATGCTTTTCATCAAAACTTTTAGCTTTGTTGAGAGCGTCTTTCCCTAAAATGAAACCCTTCGCAAGCATACCTGTGACAACATCTTCAGCCTTTTGGACAGCGGATTCAGCACCACCAACTATTTTGTGATCTTTTGCCTGTGAAGTTTAGAACATTACACATGTTAATCAGCTTATGTGCATGTGTACCTGTTTGTGCCTCTGCGTGTGTGTGTGTGAGAGAGAGAGAGGGATTACAGCTGGAGGAGCTGATGGAACTAGAGGAAGCTGGTATTCTGGAGCCGGAGTTATCGTAACTGATAAATCAACTATCGTTGCTCCCTGCATGAGACCATTATCTTCTCAGAAGCAATTCAACGAGACAAAAAAAAAAGCCAAATGTGCACCACAAACAACATAAAAATAAATAGTGACTTCCAAAAAAAAAATCCCGACTGAAGCTTCAATATAGGATCTTTACAAAACAAAATCTTACAGGCTGTACAGAACCTATGTTAAAGAAGAAAAGTTTATTTCCAAAACAAAAAAATTCTGGCATGTAATTTCTGTATCACACAGGATGTCACCACTTTCTTCTCTATCTATAACAATTTATTATAAAAAATAATTAGATAATCATATACTCTCTCTGCCCCACATTAATAGGAATTTTCAAAATGAACTAATTTTAGGTCACAAATGGAGCAGTGGGACAGATGGAGTATCTAGAAATAAATAAGGGCATACCGAAAGAAGCATCGCGGTTTCTGCACCCTGCGGATCCTTGAAGGTCACATATGCAATTTGGGACCGTTCAGTATCACTGTTATGAAATATCAACACTGTTATAATCTGAATTAACCTATGTATGAACAGGAAGATGAAAAGATGCTTCTAAAAACTTTTTGTGTCACCAACCTCTGCATTTCAACATATTCAATATCACCAGAAAAAGAAAAAAATTCTTTGATGTCTAGCTCAGAGGCACCTAAGGAGACATTGCTGACCTTAACCGTCTTTACCTATAATATTAATATACCAAATGAGAAAGCTCATAAGCTTCATTAAAGAAAATAAAAGAGAGAAATAATTCCACAAAAAAAAAAAACTACAGCAGTTCAGGAATCAAACTGTTCAGGATGAAGACTATCAAATAAAATCCAGACTATGCATCAAAGACCACCCATGAGTCCATAAATCTCATATACTGAGAAACCAAGCAAGGATTCAGCAGCTCAGAATAATGCATTTGCAGGTTTTTCCGCATAGTCCAACATCCAGTAAAAAGCCAAAGGATTTTCTATTGCAAGCAAGCATAATGATAACTTATAATATCTCGCATCTATATATTACCACATCTCCGAAGAACTTAATCATAAACCCAGATCTACACAACATTCTATGACACCGAGGATCCGGCCAAATTAAAAATCCTCGGGAAGTAGTTATCAATCCATACCAACAAACAAAAAGAAGCACATATGTTGTAGAGATGTTCACACAACCGAAATCCACCAATCCTGTCACCAAAAGAAAAAAGAAATCCACCAAGTCCACAAATATCCATGCGATTCCCCCAGAAACTCAAACAAATAGACAATCAAACTTGAAAATCAGTCAAATGCGTACGTGAAAGTAAGCAGCGAGTCAAAGTTGCTAAAACGCATAGAACAGCAGTTAACTATGTTAGAATCGATTGATCCAGGCGGACACTTACCGACATTGGAGAGCTTGCAGAGAGAGGTCTAACACAGACTTGAGAAGGGAAAGACAGCCAACGGACAAGTCGAACGATTACCTCGGCGGAAGAACGAACCCTGATTGGTCCAGAGAGAGGCTTTGCTCCGAGATGGGGGAGGCGGGATCGATTTGGGAATTTGTTTTGTGAGCTTTGTTTACTTTCAGCGGAAGAGAGGCAATGGGGCTTTGGACGCGTTCGAGGAGACCGCCACGACGAATGGGGACAGCACACGAGGAATTTGTGCGATCGGACGGAATGGATTTGATGATCTTCGCCATCAACGTCCCGCCATGATCCGACCTCTGAGTCTGGCTGGTTACGAACTTACGCGGAACGCGAGACAAATTTTGATTCCAACGTCCCTATCTCTTTACATTGTGATAAGAGTTTGAGATTAGTGATGTACCAATGAAAAAAGTTTAATTAGTGGGGTTAATATAATTCACGATTAATTGAAAGGAAAGTGTAATACAAAGGAGAAAAAGGGAAATTTAAAAGATAAAAAAATAATTTATATAAGTAAATAATGATTAGAGGTTTTTCCATATTAGTGAGGCAAAGAAGTCAATATTTTATATTCCTTAATTTTTAGCATTAAATGTTATATTACCTGCCTTAAGATGAAATTACTCTTTAAGTTTTAAATAAATTCAATCCCATACAACGCCTCATAAATAAACAATTGTAGCGCCATTTCAATAGAGAAGATTGATCGGTAGTAAGGCGGAGTTCATCAATAAAAGATGACCGACAACAAGTCATTGGAGACAGTGAAATTTTTTCTATTATGAAAGTTGTTTCAAGTGAAAAAGACTTTATTACCGCCGATCGATCACCCTTTAACCAACATAATGGAAAGAATTGGTTTTTGCATCCATTACAATATAAAGGTAGGTAATGATGGTTGCATGTAAGTGGAAAGGCGTAGTTGATGAACATTGATCCCTTGGTAAAGTTTGGCAAGTGGTGGGTCCAAATCAAATATAGACTTACCATCTATGGTACTTGCTATTAAGTTTATGGAGTTGAGATATATGCTTAGAGATTGTGGAATGACTTATGTTTTGTGGCATGATTTTGGAATCGTCATCTTGAAGTCATGAATGGTTGGTTTCTCATTGTTAAGCATATTTTCAGTAGAACTATAATCTATTATTGGACTGATTTGTTATGATAGATTGTGGTTAGTTGTGTGTGGATGTTGGTGAATGCCATGACTCAATGATGAAATGAGTGATGTTATATGTGTTTAGCCTTTATGGTTGAGTTTTGAATTGAGATATGATTTCAACGATTCTTCTCCTATGATCTCCGCTGGAATTCATGTTTAGACGGAAATTCACATGTGTAGTGTGGTAGTGAGTTTAATTTCGAGCATGTTGGCATGCATTATGTGAAATGATTCTACTAGATACACACACACATGTGGGGTTAAATGATGATGTTGAAGCTTGATATTGTGATTATGAATGATGCATTAGGGGCTGATGAGAGTACTTATCATGGATTAGGATTCATGTATGCTTTGCTCACGTATGTACCATGCTGCATGCATCATGAAAATGGATTTTCAATTGAGGCTTCATCGTGGTTAATCGAATTTGACTGATTAGATGCAATGTGATGGAATTGTGTGCTGGATTGATCGGTCGTGGATTAATCGCAAGTTGATTGGTCCGAAAGGACATATTTTGATTTGAGTTCCTGTGTGGAACGAGTGCACTCCCCGGGTTGAGTCTTGTTAAATAGAATGATGTGGGGACGAGTTGTGTACTTGTCTTGCGGATTGTGAGAATGTTATTATGAGTGTTATCTGGACCATGAGAATCCAGTGTGGTATGCTGTGTGCACCCCGCTACCACGTGTTCTAGGGTTCTCTGTGTGAGAACTCGGGCTCTTCCCTCCGTAGGAGATGTCCCTGGGCGAACACCCCTGCTCTAGATTCTCTGTGTGAGAATGGGACATCCTTGGCCAGGATCGTCCAGGGCGAGCAGCATTAGGGATTGACAACCCTGATCTTTCTATAATTCTTGTGTAGAATTTTGGACCATGACACGCCTTCGTGGCCTTGTCTATGCTCCCGTCTGTGTGACATTAATGTGTGATTACTCCTTGATGGAGGTTGATTTTGATGTTATGTATGTGGAATATGTATGTTAGAGATACATCCATGCAATTCGATTTGATATTATGCATGTTGGAATATGTATGTTAGAGATACATCCATGCAGGATTGGTTATGATGTGAATGCATGTGGGAATATGTATGTTAGAGATACATCCATGCAGATTGTGATGATATTATGCATGTGGGAATATGTATGTTAGAGATACATCCATGCAGTTTGATTTGATATTATGCATGTGGGAATTTGTATGTTAGAGATACATCCATGCAGATTGTGATGATATTATGCATGTGGGAATATGTATGTTAGAGATACATCCATGCAGGTTGATTATGCACTGTGATGCAGTTTTAAGTAATGTGAATATGTGATCAGAAGATGATGCACCATGTAAATCGTTGATTTGAATGATTATATCGCTATGTTATCGTATTTTTGATGTTGTTAATGATATTAAAACCATTGTTGGGTTTGTTAAACTCACCCCTCTTTGCATGTTTTGATTTGGGGCTGCATGGTGCGACACGCAGATGGACAGGATCTCCTCTTCGAGGAAAGGTTGGAGGTGGCTTGGATGTGATCGTGGAGATCTTTGTGTGGTTATTTTCTTTAGTTATGTTGTTGTTTAGGACCTTTGTGTAGGGTTCTTGTTTTGAATTTATGTCATGCTTTACAGTTGTGATGCTTATGACTTATTTTGAGCCGGTGTGGGCTTTACTTAACTAAGCTTATGGGTTTGTAATTGTTGTTTACTTTGTGATAAGCAACACCCTTTCTTTCCCTTTTATTTACTCTTGCTCAAAGGATTGTGCGTACTCCGTGTTTCTGTTAATCGCCCGTGGTTAGGGCTAAGTCTTCCGCTAGATCGTTTCTCAATCTTCACTTCGTCGCCCCTGCGCGCTTGACCGGCCCTTGGACCGGGTTCGGCTCTGGTCGGGCATCGCCGGGGCGTGACAAAAAGATTATTTAAAATACTATTCATTCACTGACTAAAATTAGGGTATAGCCCCTACATTAAATAGAACTTCTAAATGGGTCTAAACACTAGCCTAATAGGCCATTAAAACTAATTAAATAAAAATTATAAATAACTCCCTAATCACTTAGTTTATGTCACGCCCCGACACCACCCAACCTAAGCAGAACCCAGTCTAAGGGCAGGTCAAGTGCATGGGGGTGACAGAATTAAAAGAGATTAACGGATAGCTAAAGACTTGCCCCTCATACGGGCGGTTTAATTAGCGGAGCCACGCACCACATAACCTTTGAGCAAAAGTAATAAGTAGAAAAAAAAGAGAATTTTAACTCTGCACTAATCCACAAGTCTTATACTCACATACTTATAATCCTGAGTCAACACACATAGCTCGAAACAAGGTTTTAAACAGATCTAAAACATAATATAAACACAACTTTGAAACAAGCACCACCATACAAGATGTCTTATCATAACAGGGAAATCAAAAGAAAAAAATAATAGCATCTAGGGGCATCCACGCCTAATATCATGCTCTCCCCGACCGTTCTTCAAACAGAGGGTCCTACCCGACTACATATTGCACCATGCAGCCCCAACACAAAAGCACATAAAGTTGGGTGAGTAAAACTCAATAAGGTTTTGAATATAACGATAATAATAAAAAAACCACCCTCATGGCATGACAATATAGCAATTTAGATTCATAATTGACATGGCATACTATTTTCTGATCATTCTTTCGCTAAACCCCTATTTATCCATAGACATAAGAAAACTAGCATGCATATGACATACCTATCAAAGTCAATGAATAAATAGTCATATCATAACTTAGCATCTATCCTGCATAAGTAATGATCTTCATCTAATCAAATCAAGCATAATGTCACCATAAACCGCATGAGAAGTGTCTTTCACACACTTTCTGATTATGCGACCATATCACATAAATCTACATAATAGTGTCTCATTAACACCATTCAGATCATGCATTCATATCACATGAACCTGCATAATAGTCTCAATCATACGAATCAGATAGTGTAATCATATCACATCAACCTGTATGATAGAGTGTATCTAACACATAATTTAGATCATGCATTTATATAAATCTCATACATTTCACAGCTCATTCACCTGCACGACAAGTGTCTAAATCACACTACATCAAGATCATGCATAATAAATAGCATCCACATGTGTCACATAATCTCAAATATATCTCTACACAACCTGTGTAAATTTGGGCATAAGTTTATCTCATACACATGCATTCTCATCAAATGATGAATATCTCCATCATGGAAAAAAATATACTCATATCAAAAATACAATTATATCACCCACTCTGGATGTAGTCTTATTCACGGTTAGAATTCCATAAGGAAAACTAGGGTGTAGGGGTAGTCAGCCCCTCTACTAACTTTGGACAATCCACATAGGAAGTTCAAATTAACTAGAGCATGTCTGCTCACTCTGGACAATTCAGGCCAAGAACTTCCGAATTAACTAGAGCAGTGTGTTCACTCTAGACTTCTTAATGGCATAGAGAGTCCGATTTCTTCAGGGGAAACCTAGAACAGGTGGTAGCCAGTGCACAAAAGCATACCACACTGGATTTTTAGGGTCCAGGTTTGACTGTCTCAATAAATAAATCTCAACCGTGTTAACATTCAAATTGACTCCACCTGGGGAATATACATGTTCCACACAGGAACTCAAATCGAAATTATGTCTTTTTGGACCAACCAAGTTTTGATTAAGTCAACGATCGATTAATCCGGCACGCAATCTCACATTATTGCACATAATCGATCAATCGCGACTAAATATTGGTAAAATCTCATTCATGAAGTCCATTTTATGATGCATGAATTCATGATACATCTGTGAGCAAGATCTACGTGAGTTCCAACACATGGAACATGCTCCCATTAGTCCCCACATGCATCATAATCGAATAATAAATAACCATGATTTCATAGTAAATTTCCCACATGTGTGTGTTAATGCATTTTCCTAAGCACATTACCAATGCTTTTACAAAAGCTCATAAGGCAAAATACGCATGCTTAAATACATTCAAATCATGATTACCAACTGAAATATAGGGTGAAATCTACCATAAAACATAAATCCATTCATGTGAAATCAAATACTTAACTCCTACAAGAATGATTATTTTACACATGAAACTATAACATAATAACATCATTCACCCAAAATCCATTCTCATTATATGTTGTCATATCTTATCATTTACCATGTAATATCCCTGCTGAAAATATGCTCCAATCATAAGAATTCTATTATTTATAAGAATTCTATCATCCATAGATTCAAGATAATTCAATGTTAATATGTATAACTATCAACATATAATTCCACATAACAAGTACTCAAGCATACTCCATAAATCTCTATCACAAATTTTACACCCTTCCAGTAGCTTAATTCCAACATAAAACACTATCGATAAACATTGAAAGCATTAATTGGGAGGAAAACACTGAAATAAGAATAAAAATTAAAAAATGACAAAATTATTGTGTGGCTGATCAATTAGATTGTTGGCCTGATCTTACTCCAACACACAGTTTGAACATTTTTCTTTCTTTTGAAATTCAAAACCGAAACATCATTGTTGAACCATAAAACCTACATCCCAAGACTCATACACCATTAAAATTTATTCAAACATTCTAGAAAGCTAATTGAACCCATTCCAAGGTAAAACCCTAAGAAATTAAGGCAAGATATTAACATTTCATAAATCTACCATTAAAGCTCTAATCAAGAAAATTCATTTAAGTAAAAACCCATAAAAATTAAGATTTTCACCATAACAAGGTTGTGATTTGAAAACTCATTATCTGTCCACTTAATTTGAGTCGGATTAATTCTTTAATCACCTCTGAAACCTTCCAAAAGCAAGTTTTTTATGTTAAAACACACCTAAACTCGCTTTAGACTTGAAAATCATAAGACAAACCTTAGATCTAGAGCTTATGAGACATAAAAATGAATCTTTGAAGATTAGGGTTTGAAATAGAGAAGTAAAACATTGATTTAATGCTTTCAAAATGGATTAAATCGATAGGGGAAGACAAGATTAATACAATTTTAAGAAAAACCCTAAAGATTAAGCAAGGATTAAGCTAAATTCACCTTTAATAGTTTCTTTTTTGGGCCTAATTGGGGATTATGCTCCAAATCTCCTAGCTCAGCCTATTCCCAATTTGAAAATGGCCCAACCCCTTTCCTTTTATAGGAAGGGTTAGGCTATACATAATTGAAATTTAGGGTGAAAATAGAGTTTTTTTTAACTATAATTACAAAATTTGGCAATTTAACCTAAAATTAGGACTAAAAAAATTCTAAATTTTTTTGTAATGACTTCCTTTGATGTTTGGGACATTCTAGACCAAAAGCCCTAAATTTGACTGTAGGGCCCACAAGGCGGTCCCGCTAAACCCTAATTTTTGAAATTATGAAAAAATTCTAAAAAATTCACAAATAGTTTGGATTCACTTAAAACTCACAAATATGAAGTTATTTTTGTTTAAAACCTTTAGAAATCATCTTTATGAAAATCATCAAAATTGATTAGAAAACCGCTTAAACCACATAAAAGCAATTAAACACAATGAATTGAAATCGGTTTAAGTTCAGAGATCTTACAATTTAACTATTAATAAAGTAAACTATTCCTAACATGCCTTCTAAATGGGTCATAACAATCCATCATTGCTTCCACGTCACCTCGTCCTCGAGGTGATAACAGATTCTTGGGTCATATAGTATATGGGTCCACTATTGCTTTGCTGCATATGTGTATTTACTTTTCGACCGAGCAAAATTGGATACTCAAATGGGATGAAAATTCCATTTCACTAGCTTGGGTGCTTAAGCTTTTTTTTTAAAGTTTTGTGGATGTCAAAATGGCCAATGAGCTAGCTGACACTCTGGCACACAGAAGGAGCTGTCTTTCCACTAATAGATCAAACATTACAACTAGAGATACTTTGAAACGCAAAAATAGAATGCGATGGCAGAGATTCTGAGAGAAATCACAGCTGAATGCGAAAAACCTGGAGGGTTGTTGCATGATTGAGGCTGGGATTTGAAAGGACCTACTTTGGATGGTGGATTTCGTGCCATCAAATGTGTTGGAGTTGTCTTCCTCCGTGAACGCCCAAATTCCTCCACGCAGGATTTTCTGCCCCGTCATCTAGAAATTTCCCCGTAAATCCTTGTTGTCACCAATCCATGGTTGGTTATGATAGAGAGAACATAATCTTGAGAAAAATCTGGAGAGTGGTTGCATACATGAGGCTCAGAACTCGCTGCACAATATGCCGAAAAGCTCGCCTTGAAGGATGATCGAATTGACAATCCAACACCCTAGAAGCATCTTCCCTGCTTGAGTTTCCCTAGTGTAAATCATCCATATGTTGTCAAATTCTTTGACATGCAACAATCAGCATTTCATAGGGAGGTGGCTGTTATGATTCAGCCTAGAAACAAGGCTGAGGAGGCCACTAGAGATTGACACGATCTTCAGACACTATAAAGTTTATGTCTTTGAAACTAGAGAGAATGTAGCTTGCGCCACTCAAGTTGGGTCCATCCCTCGAAAAGGCAACTGCCTTTCTAGTGTCATTAGGTGGTGGCTCTAGTGGAGGTGGCGAAGTTGTAAGGCCCACCTGGATTGATGATGCTACAGATGACAACCAGGCACTTACAACGGATGTTTGGAAAGCATATGGATGATGACTTCCATGGTTGCATTGCAAAGGCTGGCTAATAGTCATGCCCAAACAGCCCAGAAAAGACAAGAGCTGGTGTTGAATGATGATCCCAGAGCTGGAAGGGATGATGATGTGAATGTGTCTAGCTGCTCATTTTAAAATGTTTGTATTAATTATTTTTGCTTTTCCTTGAATTGGGATGCACTCCGGAAGTTGTGGACCTATGCTGCTAGTGTCGGGGAAAGAACTTCTCTAATACCAATGTATTAGATCGTTAGATCTATAGGTTTGAATATTAGAGGAAATTGTAGAGTTGAGAGGGGACGATAACAAATGCTAGATGAAGAAGAGAAGGAATTAGGGTTTGAGAAAAGAGTTTAGACGAAAGGGAAGGAATCAATACAATAGATTAGGTCAGACGATGGGAAGAAGGATAATCAAACCAAAAGACTAAGTAAAAGACTAATTTATTCGTTGACTAAAATTAGGTCAAAGCCCTTACATTAAATAGAACTTCTAAATGGGCCTAAAACTAATTAAATAGAAATTACAAATAACTCCCTAATCACTTAGCTTAGCTATTGATAAAATAAAGTATTCCTAATGGGCCTTCTAAATGGGTCATAACATTACCGGTAGTATTGGCTTACCCTAGCTTGAATTGCGGATTGCAGATAGGAGTCAATGATACCCAATGCACTTGTGAAACAATCAGGTAACAAAATATTTTAGATTACATAATATTATATTTTATCGTCTACTCGATTACACAATATTTATAATATCATGTTCAACAAAAACACGATATTTATAATATCGCATAACTAATGATGTGAAATACAAAAGCGATATCTCAATTCTTGTTAGCATAGATACAATAACACGACTTGTATGAATATCGTCCCATTGATAACATGATAAAATGTGTAAGCATGTAACTGAATACACGATGTTGAGTTATGTCGCATATTTATTAACATATTAATATCCATTGTAGATTGGAGAACGGGGATATTTTAACTCAACAAATCTGTGTCACACATCATACAACATTCCAATGCCTACAAAACATGTTACAAAAGTCATTCATTCTATATTTGAAAAAATGGCATGAATAATAGGTGTGACAAGGATTTCATTGATAACTATGATCCCCCATGCAACCCTTTAAATTATGACGGCTAAGAATTTAAAGAAGTGTGGGGTGATGACCATTGGAATGAGAATGATATAGTTGGCATAGAAAGTATGTCTGACCATGAAGAATTTGGATACAACGAGGTACCCAGTAATATTGACATTGAGGCCGAGGCAGAGTGGGAGACATTTGGTGATCTTAACCTATTGGAACCAAATATTGATGGGGGCAAGGTAATGACTAGTAGTTTGCAAGCAAATGACTACCATAGTCTACTCTAATTGGGTGCACGTTTCATAAGCCTAGTACATTTCAAGAGGGTTTTGATAAACCTTGCAATAAAGACAAATTTTACATATCAGGTTGTGGATGAGAACAAGAATACTTAGGCTACAAAGTGCTCTAACAAGTCTTGCAAGTGGTACATAATGACATCAAACATAGGAGATCACGTGACTGTGATAAAGTTAGTTTTTTACCATGCGTGTGTAACACAAAGGAAGTCAATTTAACAACCTTTAGCATCACACCTTTGGGTTGAAATAAAATATTATGGGCTATTTAAAGATTTAATAGACATTACACCGAAAAACATAATAAGATATATTTTGAAGAACAAAGATATAAATGTGAACTACAAGAAATATGGGTGTGTAGGTAAGGAACACTTATGATATTTATAAAGTCATTTTTACGAAAACATAACTTGTGAACATGATGTGTTATCGGCCACACGAGGCTTATAAAGTCGCATTCTTCTAAAACACTACTTGTTGACCTGTCATTTTACCATGAACACGCTGCTTATAAAGTCCAATTTTACGAAAACATGACTAGTAATATTTTTGTATTCTTGGGAACATGATTTGTTAACCTATTATTTAGTCTTTTTCAATGTTAACTACATAATATCATGTCATGCAGGTAAAGCACTATGTGATTTAATCGATGGGACCCAAACAAATCATATCACATACTTTGATGAAAATGATTAATCCAGACAATATAGTAGTTCTAATCAGATCATGTGATATTCTTAAACCTATAGGGGTGTACAATTTTTTAAAAAATATTTTGGATATTTAGGCCAGTTGTAAGAACTTTTAGAATAACACTAAGGCCATTGCTAATTGTAGATACAAATTTCTTGAAGGGAAAATATCCTAGTCATCTATTGATAGCAACTGCACTAGACTATAATAATATGTTATACATCGTATTTACAGTGATAAAGATTGAGTGTGAGAAAACTTGGAAGTGGTTTCTTGAATTATTCAGGAATTATCCCCATTTCTTTACGTTATGATGTATCTTCTTCTAATGACTGAGTTCTATGCAATAATGGTTGTTGTGCATTCAATTGTTTGATTATGATATGTGGTTGTGTTTAGGGCTATTTGTTAAATTCAAACAAAATTAATTTTTCTAAAATCTTAAAAACAATAAGTTTGTTAGGTAAATACTTTGAGCAATTTTAAATATGATAAATCCTCTTGAGAATATTATAAGACCTAATTTTAGCCTAACTTTAATTTTGTGCATAATTTGGTTACCAAACCAAAATTTACAAAAATCCACTTAATTCTACTCAAATATAACTGTAGATTTTGTGCCCAAATAACCCCTTAGTATGTGGTGGCAATTTGTTATCTTATACATATAAGTTCGGGGTCACACGTTACAACATGAGGTTGAGGATCAAGGGTCGTTGAATCTCAATTCGATGGCACACATAACTTAATGGGAAGGCATGTTTAAATTACCACCTTCCCATTATGCCATTGAATCGATGACTTAAGATGCCCAAGCTTATACTAAATATTTCCTTTCTTTGTATATTTAATACTTCATCTATCTAATATTAATAACTACATTTTAAAAAAATAGTAGTTTTTTATTAAATGATGAAACCCGCATATAAGAATAGAAAAAATAAGCTTAAGATACTCTTTTTTAAGTACCCAACCACTTAAACTGAGCAAAATAGAGCTATTAATATAGAACAAATATTTTTGAGAAATAGAGATATTAGCCTTTAATGAAAAAAAAGTTTAACTAGCTAATTCTTTTAATTTGACATTGCATATTCGATTAATATTTATAATAAGCATAAGTAAGCCAATTATCAAAGAAAAGACACATTGTAATAGCAAGAACTTCTGCACTTACCAATACATTTGCTAATGAGTAGTGTATAGGTATACCACTCAGGTTAGATATATGGTAAAACTCGATTCAACTCTAATGGGTAGGATTTGATTTTAAAAATTTAACCCGAATAATTATTCGGGTCGGGTTCGTGTTTTAGGTGCTTCAACCCAACCCGAATAAAGATAAATATAGTGTATATATATATATATATGCTTTTTCATTTCTAAATAGTCAGGTCGGGACTATTCGGGTTAGGTTCGAGGTACCGTTTCTTAAATAGTATCGGGTTTGGGTTTCGCAAAACCCGACTCAACTAGACAACATCCCTAGCAGTGTGACTAGTGATAGGATTGCATCTCGGGTCGGGTTGGTTGGGTTATGCAGGACCCGACCCTACCCAAGATAAGAACCAAGTTCTTTGAACCCGACCCCTACATGAAATAGGAACTATACTTGACCCTACTTGAGATAGGAACCAAAACACCAGAGAACCCGAAATAAGAACCAATATTCCAATAATTAAAACTAAATGATCACTATTTTGGGTTGGTTATATCTATAAAAAATTACAAAAATTCATATAACTTGAGTTAAATATAATTTTATAAAATAATTAAGAACACAGGTCAGTTCTTGGGTTATCACATATAAGACCCGATCTGTCAGTTTTGAATCGGTTTCATTTGGATCAGATCGGGTCGGGTCAAACGCAACCCTGAGTAAGGGTGTTAACAAGCCGAGCTGAGTTGAGTTTTAGGATAGTTTGGCTCAAACTCGATCAAGCTAGCAATCATGCAGGTCTAGCTCGGCTCAAAAAGGAAACTAGAAGCTCAAGCTCGAATCAGTATATAGTGACCACATAACTTAGCTCAAATTTAGCTCGGCTATGACTTTGCCAAAAAGAACAATCTCATTTACTACTTCACCTACAACACCTTTTATGTTAAGTATTCCAATCAAATAAAAATGATATTCTCATCATTTAAATATTTTTTATCAAATATAATTTTATCTCTCTGTCATCAAAGTTGTATGCTTGGCCCATGTTATTTTAAATAATATTTGTACTTCATTATATTGATCATATATATTAATGCATAAAAATGAGGGCAAAAACTTTACTTCATTATACCAATATATATTAATTACTTGGTAAAAAATAATATTATCAAATACTCCCTCCGTCTTAAATTAATGGCTCCATTTGGTTTTTTAAAATAAATTAGTTTTAATTTTTTTATTAAATTAAATGGAGCTATAAATGTAAGACAAATAGAGTATTTATAAATACAATATTGTACAAAGTTGCCATCATTTACTAAAAGCTCATAAATTTGTAAATAGACAACTAAAATATAAATAATATTATTTACTTATTTATTAACTTATTTATTTTATTTATTTATTATTATGCTAAATCTTGTGTTTGTATGTTTAACCATTCATGCATCTTTTAGTAGTCTTCTATGAACATGTCACTATTATTAGCACATATGTACTCCTTCCATACCATTAAGGTATTTATATGTTTATATTATACATATTTTTTAGTTATTTTATATAAATATATCGTTATTATTAACACATATGTACTATATGTATATGTGACACATATATGTTTACAAATTTCATTCAAGTTTGAGTACGAGTTGAGTTCGAATTTTATTCGAGCCAAATCAAGTTAAGTTGATCTAAGGTATGCTCGAATTCAACTAAAAAATATTCAAACTCGAGCTAAACCACTTCAAATCGAGGTATATTTTAATCAAATCGAATCAAGGCACTTTTGCTCAAGGACCTAATTAGCACCCCTAGCATAGAATCCTTAAGGGTCTTTTAGATTGGTGGAAACCGGGAGAAAGGGAAAGAGAAAGAGAAAGCGAATCTAGGTGAAAGAGAAACTAGGAGATTCCTAAATATTTTTCACTGTTTGGTTACACAAATGATGTTGGAGAAAATTGACAGTGACAGTGGTAGTAGCGGCAGTGGTGATGGTAGTGGCGGTGACAGTGGTAGTGGTTGTGGTGGCTGCAGTTATAGTGGTGGTGGTGGCCGTGGCGGCGGTGGTGGCAGCGGCGGCGGCGGTGGTGGCGGCGGTGGTGGCAGCGGCGGCGGCGGTGGTGGCGGCGGTGGTAGAGATGGTGGTGGCAACAATGGTGGTGGCAACAGTGGTAGTGGTGGCAACGACAGTGATGTCAGTGGTAGTGGTGGCAGCGGCGGTGATGTCTATGGTGGTAATGGTAACGGCGGCGGCGGTGGCGGTGGAAGAGATGGTAGTGGCGGCGACAGCGGCGGCGGTGGTGGCAACGGTAGTGGTGGTGGTGGTAGCGGCGGCGGTGGTGGCAGCAATAGTGGTGGTGGTAGCGGCGATTGTGTCAATGGTGGTAGTGGTGGCGGTAGCGGCAGCGACAGTGGTGGTGGTGGTGGTGGTGGTGGCAGCGGCGGTGGAAGAGATGATGGTAGCGACGACAGCGGTGGTAATGGTGGCAGCGATAGTGGTGGTGGCAACGGCGGTGGCGACAATAGTAATGGTGGCGATGGTGGCGGTGGCGGTGGTGGTGGTAGTAGATATGGTAGTAGTGGTAGCGGCAATAATAGTGGTAGTAGTAGCGGTAGCGATGGTAGTAGTAGGGGTAACATCGGTGGTAGTGGTGGCAGCGGCGGCGGTGACGATAATAGCAATGACGATAGCGGTAACGATGACAATGATAATTGTAGTAACAGTAAGACAGAAGTGTTTAGTATAATAATTTTTTCTCAAAATTTATAAATTAAAATTTTTAAGCTAAATTTTTATTTATTTTTTCTTATTTTTTACTCTAATTTTTCTTTCCTTATTATACCAAAAATAAAAACTGACATAGAACATTCTTTTTCCTTCCCCCGCTTTCCACCTATCTAAACACACCCCGAGAATAGTCGCGTTGGTCTATGCGGGTCCACCGCGGATTCTGTACACTGGAACTTTGGACTTCCTCACGTCCGCTTGGCTTGAGTGCGGCCACCTTATCCACGTTCCCGGTATTTGGGAGTGGAGTGGTGTGGGAGCTCTGGCAGGAAGAGGAAGACGCTGGGACTGGGAGAGGAAGAGAACGCAGAAATGATGCTGGTGGCTGCGCCCAGTGGCTTCACCCTCTGCAACTATGGAGACAAGGCTGCCAGAGGCTTCAGCTTGTTTGGTTTCAGTTCTTCCGTCTGCAGCTGCAAGTTGCTTGACTTACAGCCAAGAATCGCGAGGTCCGTGAAGTGGGTTCGTAGATTTCCGTCCTTCAGAGCGAGTTTTCTCTTCGGACCAGATGACTTCGAGGTTGGGAAGTTGATTGGGAGCTACGGCTTCATGAATGTAACCAGGTGACGTGCAGTTTGGTTTCATTACTAAGTACTCGCCATTTTGTTGACCAAATGTCCAACAGAAGATGACTGCGGGTTTACATTGATCGTAAATTTCTAGGAAGTGGGTCTCTTAGATTTAAGGAGGCGATACTCTGTGTGTATCCAATATGCTTCTTTAGCGTTCGCTGTGTTTGACTTTGTTGCTTGTAATGCGACCAGCTATTCGTCCTTTCAGCCTGGTGGACTTTATGATATGGGAAGATTTGGGGAAGATGATGTTGATTACTCTTCGGATGACGTAGAACGTTTGAGAGTACAGGATGTGGGGGAGGGGCAAGTGAAGATCAGGTATGGTTCCTGGCATTCCACTGCACTTATTATTGCCTAATTGCTTTTTGTTTTTTGGTGCTAACATTTCTTGCGGCAGTCTTGTTATAGGCTGTACGAAGGCAGGGTAGCTCAAGGTCCAGTGAAAGGAACCCGTGTCATTTTTAAGGTATCCTAATTTGACCTCTTTTGAGTTTTTTTTTTTCGTTTTGAATGGACGGTTACCATCGTTGCTTAATTTCTTCAGGTTGTGTTTCAGTGAGCTTTTTAATTGACCTTGCTGTAAACCTAGGTTTATGAAAACCCATTTAATTTTAGCTCCGATAAGTTTGCTCTAAACCCAAACTGCTTGTTGGTCTCCAAGGTATATCCAGGCCAACGTGCTGGTGGTGTGGAGGCTGATATGATGGCTGCAAATGAGCTAAGTGCCCATGCCTTCCTTCAGGTGACAGCTGATGAATTCTAA
Source organism: Saururus chinensis (assembly GCA_035235625.1). Classification (NCBI taxonomy): domain Eukaryota; kingdom Viridiplantae; phylum Streptophyta; class Magnoliopsida; order Piperales; family Saururaceae; genus Saururus; species Saururus chinensis. The sequence continues at coordinate 1,583,217 of CP141146.1, forward strand.
ACTTTGTTAGAGAAAATCAGTTATGTTGTTCTAGAAGACAAATACAAAGTCGGATTCTTTTTCTAAAAAAAATGTCTGGAGTAAGCTATGTATGTACACCATCTTTCTCCTTTATTCTCAGCTTGTATAGGACTTTATGCTACAAGCGCAGCAATCTATGCTAATTGATCTGTCCTTTCATGCTTAGATTGCCCCTTCATTGAAAACTCTGATATTAAGGAGTTGTAATCATATCATGATGTGATCGTCATCATCAACATCAAATTTTGACTGGAAGTGTACTCACAAAAAACCAAAAGCAACGCTACATTAACTACAAAGTTGACTGCATAATATGATAATTCAGCCACTTTGTCAATAAACGAAAATGCCCATTTTTTTCCATTGGACACCAAGTTTGTGGTTAAACTTTTATTCAGTTTAAGTTTTTTTGTTTGATCAAGTGTCGTACAGATACTTATCTCCAAAAGTTGACTGAATTAAAAGAAAGAAAAATAGTCTGCCTCACATTGTTAATGGACATCAAGTCTCTGGTTAGGTTTCTAAGATGATGCTCTGTGATATGTAAACACGAAGATTCCAGTAAAATTTCTAGCCAATTTAAAATTGTTGTTTGAGATAAAGCACACTGTGAACGAACTTAGTTTTAAAAATCTGACTAAAGAAAAAAAATATGCCAACTACATATTTGAGTAGCAATTACATCACACTTACCATTTTTCTTAAAAAAATCGTTGCTTGTATGACTATTGTATTTCTCTGTATCCAAGAATTGCCTAATATATTCTCTATTACATTTGGGCATACTATCTTTGCTGGACATGAGAATTTGGGTCAATCATGATGATACATGCATATTGAACATTTGAATTCATGTCCTCTAACCTTCCCTTTTTCCAGAGACAAGGAGGGAAAACATCTTTGTATCAGAAACACATCTAAAAGAGTAGTGAATATTGTTTCCTAATCATTTTATAATTATCAATTGCAGAGTGACCCCAAAAGTATATGTCCAAATATCCAGATACTATTGGGTGGTTTTGAAACAAAAACTGGCGAACAGGTAATATTATAACTAGTAAGATGTGAAGCATTTAGGCCATTTTTCCTTTGCAATTTTTATTAACTGTTGTTTATGCTATATAGTGGCTTGCTTTCCGCAATGATGGAATATATAGTGCCGCTGACTATGCAAAAGTTGCTAGTGAAGCAGTAGCTAAAGATCGCACCCTGGGAGAGCAAAGGTTTTGGAACCCTTTTGAGAGGGAGCAGAATCTTAAACGAAGACAAATATTTGTTATCAAGTTGTTTCGGGGAGCTATGAATGGTCTAGCTTGCATGCATGACCATGGTAGATTGCACCAGAGTCTTGGACCTGCTTCTGTTATACTCAAGTAAGCTTTCATTGTTAAGCATCTATCTTATGCTTGGTTCTTTAAAGTTTCACCTCCTTATTAATGCTGTATTTGATAGATGTGATTGCATTAATTTCCTGTAATATTTGTCCATCCCATGAATACACATACATTAGCTCTGTGAAAAATCTTGTGGATTGATTTGGATCCTGAAATTAAACTTGTGGACACTCCAGTAGGTCAGCCCGTACATCAAAATTGACTCAACAGCTTAATATTACATCTAAAAACTGTTAATATGAAAAATGACTAAATTGAGAGGTTAAAACTAGTTATATTGAAGTTCTAAAAGTTTGTTTGTAGTTTTTAGCTCATATTAGAGAAGATATGGTCCTTGCAGATCACATGAATTCAGTTTGAGTTCACATTGCATATTCTCCCTTAAAAATCCTTAAACTGGATTGTTGATAGATGTCTGTTTTTTTGACAGTATTGTTGATAGATGTCTAATGAATTATGAATGTGAACAGCACAATTGTGGAAAGAGATGTGGCTTACCTTGTTCCTCGGCTTCGTGATTTAGCATTTTCAGTTGACGTCTGGTAGGATCAGTCTCACCCTTCATCTCTTTTTGTTTTTTTGCGGTCTATACTTCTGTTTTGATCTTTTGCTATTATATCTAAAATGTGTTAACTGATTGGCACAATCAAATAATGTGTAGAAGTTTTTTCTTGCATGAACTCAGTTCATAGATTTAAGCAATGGTGAAGTATAGTCAACTCTATTTCGTTTTTCTGTTTCATGTTACAGACAGAGTGCTTTTATGTCATATATACTCTTCAATATCCTCTAGTAGTCTTTTTTTTTTCTTGGTAGTATATTACTAGTCTCTTGAGTCTTGACGATTTAGAGTAGAGAGTTGATTTCTTTGAGGGAACGTCTGAAAGTAATTGTAATGCTATCTATAATTTCTATATCTGCTGGCAGTAATTCTCCCATGGAACCAGTTCCTGGATCTTTGTCTGAAGGATTATGGCGAAGGGCCATTGCAGCGGGTGCCTTTTCTATTATGGAAAAGAGAGCATTTTCCATATCAGATGACATGTAAACCAATCTTCTTTCTTCTTATTTGTTGCAACAGTAAAGTTGTTTTTATTAGGTTTCTATCTCTGGGGGTTGGTTGCATAATCTACCAAAATTTTGCCCTGCCAAAGAGGCTTCGTCCTTCTAGTGAATGAGTATTTGCCAATTTTTCAATCTGAAGTTATCCATTAGGGCAAGGATCCCCTTCTTGAGAGGTCAATGAGAATTAGTGCCAATTCGTGGTGAACTCTCTTTTATCAATGAAAATGTATGACAACTGATTTCCTTTTTCCTGCATGCATAGATATGAAGCAGGACTTCTATTTGCATACTTGGCCTTTGTTCCATTTTGTGAAGCTGGTGCCACCGATGCCCTTTCTTTGCAGGTGAGTGCTTCTTTCAAGTGTTTACTGTTAATGTATGGTATGAATCTAAATGCTGGTTACTAACTTGCAGCGCCTTTTTGAGAACACTTTCAAGCTTGATCTTGCGGCTGCGAGGGAGTATGCAACTTTTCTCATCTCAAAGCCTTCTTATTATAAAATAATAAGACACACTGTTTCTTCTGTTGAAATATTTGTTAATGGATACGTGATAACTGAAACCTAACTGTGTGTGCCTGATATGATTAAGCTGGTAGTGCAATCCTAATTACTCTGAATGAGGTTAGGCTAAACTAAGATCCACAGTTACTTAACATAATTGAACATGTGAGTTGCATAACTCATGATTAAGAAGAAGCTGAAATTCGTAGCCATCCTGCATGATTGTATTGACTTTTTGTCTCAGGTACTGTGAAGCAGACGACCGGTTATCTGAAGCAGTCAAATTTCTAGATCTTGGTGGCGGTTCCGGTTGGGATTTACTCCAGGTTAAGTGCATTTCTTCACTTGTTCTAAATTGTTTCAGTTTTTTGCTTTTTATCTAAAAAGCAGTGTGTATAATATTTGGTATCCATTGTGCACTCAAATAGATTTCTATAATATTTTTGTTGAAGCTATTATTATTATTTTTGGTGAAATATCTTACTCTTGCCATCCAATTTTTTGCGTGCGTGCCAATAGATGTGCTCATTTTGTATTAGTGAAGAGGTACACGGAGTCAATTTATTTGACCTTGTTGGTGTAGGCAATGTTGAACCCCGATTTTCGCCAAAGGCCAATGGCAGAGGCAGTATTGAAGCATCCGTTCATGACGGGATCTCTTACCTGAAGCTGTTGCGAAATTACTGGAACTCAGAACAAAAAAATTCTCCCCAAATGAAATCGATTCCACTGTGGCGAACAGCTGTTGAGCTTCCTATCATTAAAGATCATTTAGAATTGTTACTTTCAAGGTTACCAAGCAGAGCAGAGTAATGACCATTCAACAAGTAATTTTTTTTTTTTTGGTATATGATTCTACATCTAAACTTTCTGAAGGGAATGTCCTGTAGGAATCGAATTATCTCTATATGATTAGTTTTAATACAATTACCAGTTTTTTGCTTTGACGTCTGTAGTATTAGAAGACTATACGTGGTGTTTAGGCCATGTAGCTCTTTCTTCCTTGAATAATATTGTACACAAAACACCAGAAGAAGAATACTTGTAAGGTTCATGGCCCCACCCTCCTTCCTTCCCTCGTTCCCCCTCTCAAAAGGGTGTGTTAAAAGTTTAGCCATCCAATCCAATCCAAAAGGAAGTTGACCTCAACTTCAACAGGGGCATCTACTTATGTCTAGAATAGGTTGAGCAACCATCAAGTGCCTTCTTCATAATTGTATTGGACCATTGGCGTGGCTTTTAAGGTCCCGGGAAAAGACACGAGGGGTTGTGAAGTTGCCAAGCGTCTCTTCCACGGCCCACATTGTTCATCAGAGTGGCTGAGAATTGGAAGCTTACGGTAACCACCAATCATTGACAAGGTAGCATGCATTGGCATTGGCCATGGCAATATGCAGATAAACAAAAACCAATACCCTGTCGGTTGCTACTGGTAAATTCAGATTGAAGATTGGCCAAATGCAACGAATATGGCCAATACCTGTTTATACCATTCAATCGTGGGTGACATTAAAAATTCTGAAAAAATAAAGAGAACTCTCTGTTCCACGGCAGCCACATCATTTCTCTTTAAATACTACCAAACCGGCTAAACATTTCGATTACTCCCCTAGAACGAACGTCTCAAAATTCTGCCCCAGATCCTCGAGCTCCGTAATAAATGCGACAACTGTTCCAAGTGGAGACAAAGCCTGCATGACGACAACACAAAGGACGTTCAGGTTGCAGACAGCAGACGATGACCCAGAAAAAAAGTTGGGAAGAGACAGCGATCCCATCTTCCACCTCCTGCTGGTGGATGCAACTGCTAATCATGTCCGTTAGCAAGTTTCCCCATTAGTGACCAACGCCACTCTTGGACCATGGATGAGTATTCATGTTGCACGGACACAAGGAGGGTTGCTGCTTCTGTTTTGCCTCAGATGTCAATGGGGTTGGGGACAGGAGAAAAGGACACTGGTTGCTTAATGGCCGGGTTATCGCATGAATCTGTTGTATGACCTACTAAAACCTTCAATTTTAACCCAAAAGTCCCAGAAAGTGAAGCCGACAGGGTCTACCCGAAGGCGGTAGCTTGTCACGTTGCTACAGTGCTATCCAATGCGTTGTTGCCACCAGAGGTCCACAGCCGCAGGCCAGCTCCGTGTTCCTATAAATAAAAAGTAGCCGCATTTCGTTGTTGGAGAATCTTCAGCGGTAAGGAATTTGACGAGCATTGGTCTGATCACGCGGCTAAGCCACCAGTCCTCATTATCTTCTCTTGCTTTGCATGGTGATGGTATCTTCCTGCTGCTTTTTTAAGCTTGTTGACGAGCATTTCTGGTGAGCTTTTCTGCCTGGGGTAGTGCATGTTTGTCCACTTTAAAAGCTCACTGCTTTATTCTGCACATGGGACCACTTTATATCTGTTCTTGGGAGCTAATTTAATGACGGTGAGCCGGTAACTCTCTTGTTTAGATTTTTGCACCATTTGGTAACGGAAGCAGGTGCTTGAGCAGTAAGGTTTGAGGTGAGACGAGTGGGTACTGCTCATGGTAATCACCATTATTCCTCCTTTGGATTTTAACATATTTACCGTTCAGCTTGTTCTTTTGCAGAAATTATGATGAGGCTCTGCCACAAACAGTATGGAGCGGGATGCTATTATGCACAGGTTCAAACCAATTAGAGGCATATGAGCAGCTATCCTCTCCAAGTTGCTTTCGGTACTTAGCCATGATCAGATGATCCAGTCACTTGTTGATGGTGAAGAATTGTCCTCCGGCATCAGGCATTCTCTTGAGTAAAAACAGTTGAATTTCTTCCACATCCCAATCACTACGGATAGCGAGGACATTTATATTGCATCATGGTTTCAAGATCTTACTCAAACCTCTTGGACCTCGCCTCTGGCGACTCTCTGAACTTCGGCCGAGCAGGGAGGCTTCCCAGAGTCATGACGGTGGCAGGAATCATGTCAGAGCTCGATGATGACAACCCCAACAGTGTCGGCTCTGATGTTCCATCGTCGGTAACTCCAGAGCGAGTTATCATAGTTGGGAACCAACTTCCCCTCCGAGTTCACCGAGGACCCGACGACCAGAGCTGGAATTTCAGCTGGGACGAGGACTCTCTTCTTCTTCAGCTCAAAGATGGCCTGGGCGAGGATGTGGAGGTCATCTACGTAGGCTGCCTCCGGGAAGAGATTGAGCCCAGTGAGCAAGACGACGTGTCCCAAACCCTTCTCGAGACCTTCAAGTGCGTCCCAGCCTTCCTACCTCCTGAGCTCTTCAGCAAATATTATCATGGTTTCTGTAAACAGCACCTCTGGCCTCTGTTCCACTACATGCTTCCCTTGTCGCCTGACCTGGGTGGCAGGTTTGATCGGTCTCTCTGGCAAGCCTATGTATCCGCTAACAAGATTTTTGCAGATAAGGTGATGGAAGTGATCAACCCAGATGAGGATATTGTGTGGGTTCATGACTACCACTTCATGGTGCTCCCAACCTTCCTGAGGAAGAGGTTCAACCGGGTGAAACTGGGTTTTTTCCTTCACAGCCCCTTTCCATCATCAGAGATTTATCGCACTCTCCCTGTTAGGGACGAAATTCTGAGGGCTCTTCTCAATGCTGACCTGATTGGCTTCCACACTTTTGATTACGCAAGACACTTCCTTTCCTGCTGTAGCAGAATGCTTGGCCTTGCATATCATTCTAAGAGGGGTTACATTGGTCTTGAGTATTACGGCCGAACGGTTTATATAAAGATAATGCCTGTTGGGATTCATCTGGGTCAGCTTCAATCTGTTCTTAGTCTTGCAGAAACTGAATTGAAGGTCATGGAATTGCGAGATCAGTTCAGGGATCGGATCGTACTACTTGGAGTAGATGACATGGATATTTTTAAAGGAATCAGCTTAAAGCTTTTGGCCATGGAGCAGTTGCTTATACAACATCCGGACCGGAGAGGGAAAGTTGTGATGGTGCAGATAGCAAATCCGGCAAGAGGCCGAGGAAGAGATGTACAGGAGGTGCAATCTGAGACATACTCTACGGTGAAGAGAATAAACGAGGCATTTGGCACGCGTGGTTATGATCCAGTTGTTCTGATTGACAGTCCACTCCAGTCTTTTGAGAGGCTTGCATATTATGTGATTGCAGAGTGCTGTCTAGTTACTGCAGTGAGAGATGGGATGAATCTTATACCTTATGAGTATATCATCTGCAGGCAAGGGAACAACAGATTGGATGAGCTCTTGCAGTTTGCTCCATCAGTACAAAAGAAGAGCATGCTAGTGCTCTCAGAGTTCATTGGGTGCTCTCCCTCCCTCAGTGGAGCAATTCGAGTGAATCCATGGAACATTGATGCTGTGGCTGAAGCCATGGATTCAGCTCTAATAATGTCTGAGTCGGAGAAACAGCTGCGGCATGAGAAACACCATAAGTATGTGAGAAGCCATGATGTGGGTTACTGGGCTCACAGCTTTCTACAGGATCTGGAGAGGGCATGCAGGGACCATCTAACAAGGAGATGCTGGGGTATCGGTTTTGGCCTGGGATTTAAGGTCATTGCCCTTGATCCAAACTTCAGGAAGCTTTCTGTTGAGCATATAGTTTCTGCATACAAGATGACGAAGAAGAGGGCCATTCTCTTGGACTATGATGGGACTATGATGCCTCGTACATCTATCTACAAGACTCCCAATCCTGAGGATATTCGTATATTGAACAGCTTATCTAAAGACCCCAAGAATGTGGTCTTTCTTGTCAGTGGGAGAGACAAGAAGACTCTGGCAGAGTGGTTTTCTAACTGTGGAAATCTAGGAATTGCTGCTGAGCATGGCTATTTCATGAGGTATGCTTGGTCATTAAACACTCTAATATACATATCTGTTCTGTTTCAGAAAAAAAAACATGGAGTTACTACATTGGCTTTTATATTATTATGCCAAAATACTTGCCTCTCAGTTATTAAGTTGATGTTGCATCCTCTGCACAGGCTTAATCCTGACGTGGAATGGGAAACTTGTGTTGCTGTTGCCGACTTTGACTGGAAGAACATTGCCGAGCCAGTAATGAAGCTGTACACAGAAACAACAGATGGCTCTTCCATAGAGACCAAGGAGAGCTCACTTGTGTGGCATTATCAGTATGCTGATCCAGATTTTGGATCGTGTCAAGCTAAGGAGCTTCTTGACCATCTTGAGAGTGTTCTAGCCAATGAACCTGTTACCGTTAAAAGTGGGCAACACCTTGTCGAAGTCAAACCTCAGGTTATCAATCCCACCCTCATTACATTATCTGTGTGAATCTGCTTGTCTACTTCTTAGATTCCATATGCATGATTTGGGATTAACAAATCCTTCTCTGAACTGCAGAGGATTCATCTCTTCCAGATTCTTGTCCCCATTTCCCTGTTTTTATGCTTGCCTAATTTCTCAAGTTTCATTATGTAGGGTGTCAGCAAGGGTCTTGTGGCTGAACGCCTCTTATCAGCCATGCGACAGAGGGGCATGATACCGGATTTTGTTCTCTGCATTGGTGATGATAGATCGGATGAGGACATGTTTGAGGTTTTCAACAGTGCAATTGCAGGGCCTTCTTTGTCCCCTGTTGCAGAAGTATTTGCATGCACGGTGGGCCAGAAACCTAGCAAAGCAAAATATTTTTTGGAAGATACCACAGAGATTGGCCGAATGTTGCAAGGCCTTGCCACTGCTTCTGATATAGCCTCCAGAAATGCAGCTTGTCAGACTTCCCGGAATGATAGTTCTCCTGTTGTTTAGGTTGGTTACAGTATATCTCGACGAGTTTGGATGCTGGATGTGGATACTCAGATTCTTGCAATTTCTCTGTATTTGGGTTAGTGGTATTGTAACTGCTACGGCATGCCTTAGATCGTGGTCAATTTTCTGTAGAAGTGGTGTTTCATGTGGTCACGACATATATCAATTTATGGCCTTTCTATTGGCTCTTTACTTGCTTATTGGTTTCAATTAAGAAAGACCCAGGGTCTTCATGGAGTAAAATTGGAGTTTTGCAAATATTATTGCACGTAATTAAGTAAGAAATTAGAATATATAATAGTAATTTTCCAGTACGGATTAACAAAATATGCATGTATTCATAAAAAATATACGTACATAACTATTCATTTAGAGGAACAATGTGTGCGCAAATGAATTTTCTTGATAAAATATAGCTAATATTTAAAAAATATGCTCAAATTACTAAGGTGAATATTGTTATCAATTAGTTTCGAGGTACAAGTACTCCATCGACCACTTAAAGATCAGATAACAACATAGCGTGTAAGACTTTATTGGTGTCAACCGAAGAAAATAAATTAACGGAGCAAATAGCATAAAACATGTCGGAACATATTCGTTTTGACCTTCAAACACAAAAGATTACACTCAACACATTTGCTTTGCATGTAAATTTGATAGAAATCCTCCATTAATCAATGGCCATTACTTCTAAACCTCCATTAGCATCCTCCAAGTTACTTCTTTGCTCATCCATTGCAAGTCTCAACTCCTCAACTAAACTCTTCTGCTCCTCCTCAATGGTATTCTGAAGCTCATCTACCTGCAAATTTCAAATATATGGAAGAGAATTACCGAACTAAAAGCTTCAGAAAATTAGTACTCTGAAATACGTTACAAAATCGGTAAAGACTACTCTAATAAAATTTCTAATATTTGCACAAACACCAACTCACCACATGCAACAGAAGCGAGAACTGTTTCTTCCTCAATTCCAATGTCCTTGAGCCAGCTGTATTCTCAGCTTCCAACCTGGCTATATCCCTCCTCAGATCTGAGATAAGCTTCTGAGTCTGTGATCTAGGTGGCTGAAGCGCAACCAACCTTCTGATTGCTTCACACTCTTCCTTGTGTTGCCTCTCAATCTTACTCTCCTCAAGCTGGACTTTCAGATTCTCTATATCAGCTTGTGCCTGCAAGATTTGGCGATGTATGTCTTCTTGCAACTCATTGAAATTCTCCTTCTCTCGACGATTTGAATCAACCACTGACTTGCTCTTAAGAAGGGGGAGCTCAAATGTGGCCATCTCCTGTAAAAAGGCTTTGTAAAGCCTCTCACAGTCATTATAATTATCTGCATCCTTGTCCACTTCACCAGCAAAGGCCGTGAATTTCTTTTGAAGCTTCTTTAGCGGTGGTTCACCCCTTGTAGTAGTTGTGCGCGTGTGGAGCCTGTGCTTGATTATTATGTCATCTTCAAGCGGGCCAAAAGCATAATGTGCAGCCATCTCTTCCCCCCTCACCCCGACTTTTCTTCCTTTTACTGACATCTGGATTTAATGTTTGTTCCCTTCACATAGCATCGAGAAAGAAACAAAATCATGAGTCCATGACAACGGTGTGCTGCAAAGGAAAAATAGATTGAACAATATATGCAAAGAAATAGAATTCCAATACTTAATGAAAATAAGAGGACCTCCAACTTATCTGCCACGGATTAAGAAAAAAAGGACTCCAATATTCCACAACCACATGCATAATATCTTTTGAATTCAAGAGTTATATGACAGACGCCACATACCAGCCTCCTCATTGTTACAACAAATTTTTTTTACATATTCTTCCATTTCATAAACTGCACATGTATAACTGAATGACAGGACTTTCCCCGGCAACTATGTATCAACTCAACTAATAACAGACAGGTGACTGCCACCCGAGCATGACCCAAACGAATCTTTTGATTAAAGGAGGAATCATCCAGACGCAGAAACACACTAACAAGTCATATCACAGAGCCAAAATATCCAAAATGGTACCAAATGAATCATGAAAAGGCAATACTGCAGCCGACACACTGAAAGATACAAGTATGATATTCTTCAATATGAAATCATGGCTACTCTCATCACTAGTACGCAAAAAATGAATGAACTAAATAAAAATCCAGTGCGTAAGTAGACAGACAGAAAGAATCATAGTGGTAAAGAAGGGCGGTGCCATTTCTTTTTTTATTCCCTTTCCTGATAAAAAAACATTCATATTTCAAGGCAAAGTGTCAGATACATAAAAAAGAAAAGCCATCCTTAAGAACACGAACAAGAAGAGGGGGCTTCTTCCATCCAAACTATTGAATGACCAGGAGCTGTACTAGCCATTTCTGCAATCGAAAGTTGGCACAAAAACGTGCACAACTTTCCAAAAAGGCGCACTATATATTGTCAAACAACATACACTCACACTCCGGAACGAACATAAAACACCACCTTTCGTAAATTTCCTAAGACACAATACACCTTCTACACGGCATTTTTTCAAACAACTACCACTCAAAAACTCCCAAACGAGCATAAATCAACAACTTTCTACTGTCAGAAATTACATAGCGAACCGACAAACTATCAGTAGAAAACAACCAACAAAACTCACTTGTATAAAATCACAATCTCGCACAGAGATTTTGACCCCAAAATATCACAAACAGTGAATGCTCTTACTCTTGAAATAGAGTGGAGACCAAATCCAAGTCATCCTCAATGCAACAAATCAAACCAATTTCATTTCCCCCCATATTAAGTGAACTGAAATCGGAAGGAACATCCTTCCCGGATCTGCAACAAGAACTCCAACACGAAGAAAGAGAGCGAAGTGAAACACAGAGAGAGAGAGGAAAGGAAGAGGTGGATCGAGTTCGATAGAGACCTTGAAGTGGCCAAGTGGGAATCTGAGACGGAGCGTGCGGCGGGGCCGAAAGAACCGGGACGAGGAAGTGTCCGATTTCGCAAGTAAAAGCAGCAACGATGAGGCGACGCGAAGCGATCTAAAAGCCTGGGAAGAGGGAGTGAGAGGCCCCGTGCCCGGGCCCGTGAGTAACTGAGTTGAAAGCGCCGACTCGGAAGGCAACTGGCGCCAGTTGCTAGGATCTAGCCTCGGCGTTGCCCCCACCGTGTTCGCTTGGCGGGCACTCAAGATACGACTCCACTTATAACCACGTTATAACTGTACATTAAGGTACGACCTATTAACATGTTATAACCGTCAGTGCCCAAGTTTTTATACACTAGGCATTAATGTAACATTAGAGATTGATCATGGGAGGTCATCCATCAATGTAGCATGATCCCCTCAACTTCTAAGTGTTGTAATTGGGTCGGGATTATAATTTTTAGATAGAATTTAAGTAAAATAAAATTTGTATTAAATCGTGTCAGGTCGGGTTGTATCAGGTTTTGTATCATGTTAGGTTGAGTTTGATCTGAATTTAGTTCTTTCTAATGCAATTTTTTTACCCTATTAAAAGTGATATAAGTTATTCATATTACCTCGAGGCACTTCCTCTTTCATTTTTTTCTCTTGCCCTTAAGCTGTCAATGTCTTCATTTTCTCCATCTTCCCTACGAGCCCCAACAAAATTCAGACAAATATTTTTGGTCTCTTATTAAGCTTATATGAAGCCTGCATAATCGCCACTTATTGTCATTAAGCTCAAAATTTTCTAAGTACCAAGTTGGGTTACCTAATTTCATAGTTTTTCTAATCAACAAGTTGTTTGTCTAATTTAGGATACTCTGACTAAGAATGTATAGTTGTTTTTGTATCATAAAAGAGATTTTTATAAATCATTAAGGTAAAATTCTATGTCAGGGCCCAGTTCATGAAGTGAACTAGTCTCAAACCGGCCCTATTGTAACGCCCGAGAATTTTCACACATTTTTCTTAAAATTCACGGAAAATTTTTGCAATATAACGTCTGTAAATCGGAGGAAAAATAACGAAACCAAAACCTGATAAAACAGTCTATAATTTAAAACACTAAACATCCACATACGGTCAATCATTGTACGGCCAAAGTAAATATCATCAGGCGCTACTCAAAAACACACGTACGAATAAATTTGCTATGATCATAGACTTTTAAATACAAATCACTCTCCCAGGCATCCCTGAGTGCAAGTCCAATAACAGTCCACCGACTAATCCAAATGAAAGTCCAGAATAAACATCTTAATGTCTCATCTCACTCGATACAACAGATCGTGGCACAAATAAACTCGCAGAGAGTCAAGCAAATACCTGAGTTAACGGGAATCAATCCACCGCTGAAACAAGCGTCCATCTCCAGGAGCTCTCCGCACAACCTGCAAAACCTCCCGTACAACGGGGCTAAAAGAAGTAGGGTGAGTATTTTCATACTCAGTAGGAAAATACCCAGTAGGGGAAATCCCAAACGGTGAACTCAAAAGTTCAAAAATACATGCATCATGCAACTCAAACATGAAGCAGTCAACATAATATAATCATATCGTGCACATACACATACGATCATATCAAAGGCACCATCGTGCCACAGACATACCGAAGGCACCATTGTACCAAAATCATACCAAAGGCACCATCGTGCCAAAATCATACTGTCCAATCAACTTACACACACACCCTTATTCAGGGTCATACAAACTTACTCAAATACCCTTATCCAGGGTCATACAAACTTACTCGTACCGCCGTACGCTTACTCATATAGCTTACACATACTTGTACGACCTTACTCGTACAATCATACTCGTACACAAACTCTTACAGTCGTGCTCATCCACATACTCTTACAGTCGTGCTCATACTAATACGCTTACAGTCTTACTCATACTCATACACTTACAGTCCTGCTCATACTCATACACTTACAGTCCTACTCATACTCATACACTTACAGTCCTACTCATACTCATCCACTTACAATCCTGCTCATACTCATACAGTCGTACTCATAATTGTACACATATCAACGACCATTGAAGCTCATTACAACTAATAAGCTCCAGCGTCGAAAAGGAAAAGAATGCCACTGGGGCAACACCTTAACCTCCGGGGAGTGACTAGACGCCATGGACTTTTCCGAAGGTAAGGCACACCAATGCTCATGGGGCACTGGATCAAACAGGTAAGAGTAGATCCATGATACTACTTACCTGAGCACGCAAACATACACCCACACAAAGGGTCATACAGTTGCCCACCATAATGGGTCTTATAGTGCCATAGAATCGCCCACCATAATGGGTCTTATAGTGCCAGAGAATTGCCCACCATAATGGGTCTTATAGTGCCATTGTCACTCTTGGGCAGAAACATACAGTGCCACTCTTGGGCAAAAACATACAGTGCCACTCTTGGGCAGAAACATACAACGCTCTCAACAGAGCATCAAACATCTGGGCTTACACAGCACACAGACCAAATCAGAAACGTACGTCGCTCTCAGCAGAGCATCAGACGTCCGGTGCTCTACACAGCACACAGACAACATCCCGCGGGATAAACACCATGGCAAGACATGATAAATGTCCAGCCGACTCATTAGCGGCCAGTACAAACACGGAACTTAATCCGTCGAACCCTCAGGTCTCAAACTCATAACGCTATCATTAGTTGTGCTTATAATTCAAGTTTGAATTAAGTAAATTATGCGGTACAATTATGCCACACAAACTCACAGTCCTCGACTAATCAAACCGAAGCTGAGCCCGATCGAAACCCTAGTTCGTTAGGGCAGCAGACTTCTCTTACCCGTCCACATCATGGACAAAACTCATCGTACACCATACCCTTACAGTCTTACATACTTCGCCATCCATCTTATGGCCAAATCCTCTTACACTGACATCCTCAAATAACGCTCCTCAGAGCTAACAATAACAACAACGAAACCTTTCTACCTTTAGGATAAGAGTTTCCAAAAGAACAAAATATTTTGTTAATATTTTTTGGATTGAACCAACATCACCCGATGTTAGTTGCCTATGTACTCATCATATAACATCTTCAATGTTTCCAACACAATCGGATTCAGACATAGTTTTGCCTATAAACTATAAAATCTTAAGAAGCATAACATCAATGATGTAATATTTAAATGTTTTCAATCAACCTACATTTTATGCAAGTCCTTTAATCATTTCACTTGTACCAGTTAACAATTAATGTTATTAATTATCTCACAACGTTTGTTCGATAATTAATACCCATGTCCAATCTCTTGGATAGACAGATATATCATATACCAATTAAAATGACATATGACACTAATTACCCTTTATTGTTTTTATCCAACTCTAAGTTTAACATAATATAATTATGTGTTCACTCAGAGACAACTCAATTCTCAAAAAAATCCTTAGACTAGAACTCCAACATTGGGGTAGATTGCTTAACAATAGCATAACCCAAATCCCCAGGGCTCTCAATAGTTTGCCACAAATCTAGAAAAGAGGATCCCAATCGTGCTCAATATAGAAAAATAGACAAAATAGTATATATATATATATATATATATATATATATATATATATATATATATATATATATATATATAAGCACAACATTCATAAATTGATGCTCAAATTGAAAAAATGGGCGGTGTAAATTGATAAAGGCTATTTTGATTAAAGGCTATGGGCTTTTTTTGGAAAAAGAAAAAAGCTATGGGTTTTTATCTAGAACCAATAATATGCTTTTGGGGATATAAGAGCCTTATAGAGTTAAATGAATATAAAGAAGTAATCTGCTTACTCCCCATCGCATTATTCCAAAATTGGGTGATATCAGCATTGTAGGTTGGAATAGAATGCAAAAATTTTCCAAATTTTAGCTTGAGGTTTATGCTTCAAAATTAAAACCATAATTTATATTTGGATATAGCATAAGTTAAATGAGAAAAGGAGTAAGACATAGGCCTTCAAGTAGGATAATCACATAATAATATGATCCAATTAATCCACCCAAAAAATAAAAATTTACATACATATATCATGCAAAATTTGAGAGAAGTAGGTACAAGGAAAATTTTCATAGTGAGCATCCATACTTCTTTTTTCAAGACTTCCATAAAGTGTATAAAAAAAGGAAACAATTCTTTAAAAAGAGATGATGATGAGAGAGAGAGAGAACATGTCAACTATTGATGAATCAAATTACAAGAAGAGCCCAATTATTCCATAGGCAGAACAAAATATCATAACAAAAACAAAGTAGTAAATCACATATATGCTTTAGAAAAAAGAGAAGGGCAACATCTATAAAACAGAGGCAATTTGGATACAGTTCATGCTTTATTAGAAGCCATAAACTTGTTTATATCTGGTTGTTCTTTAGGTAAGTACTTTTAGGATTAGTAGTAATTTGACGAAACAATCTTAACATGTAAGAATTTTGCCATTTGTCTTGCTTTGCCAGGTTTGCTGGATCTGAACGAAGTGCCTCTTCTCAATTTAGAAAATCCTTTATTCGGTGGAGGTATCCAAGATTTGGGCCTTGACAGACTTGTGTTGGATGATGAGGGTGTGGGTATGGATCTTAGGTGAAGCGGGAGAGGATTTGGGACTTGCCCACCTTTGAGTCTCTGATCGGCACCACCTTGAGCACAAGACAATCGGGGGCCTCGTCGGCCTGCAAAGCGGAGCTTCGCATAAATCACACCAGAATAAGGGTATAGTTGGAAATAAAAAATAGAAATAGATTATCACCACCGATTAGTAACGAAATATTATGAAATCAAAAATTAATCACAAATCTTGATGAATCCAATGATTCAGTGTGAATATGATACATTTAAGAATTTTTGCAACCAAACTTAATTTACAAGATTTCTCCTAAATCTTAAAAAAATCTTACTAATGAATATTCATCTAAACAACCCCACATTAAAATTTCACTACGAATTTTTCTAATTTTTAAGCCCACTAATAGGCTCTTAAACCGAAGCCCCTAAGTCGGGTAAGCGAATATTACACGATAATTTAATTACAAGGGGTAAAAGGGTTGTTTTATAGTTTTTGAGATTTTTTTCCCGATCTGAAACTTGGTCAAGACATTCCCATCGCTCTCTAAATATATTAGTAATTTTTTATAATTTATTGGACACTTATACCCCACTGAACATGACCTAGTTCATTTGCCTCTTTAATTTTTTTTTAAAATTGACCTAGACTGGATTCGGGCCAAGCCCATGCCAGTCGGGTCCGGGCCAATCCAAGACCTGTGGGTCGTCTTCCTCAGTTTCGGCCAGCAGGCGTTCATGCTGGCCTCCGGTGGCCACCATAAGCGTACGACGGCTATCGAAGGGTCCTCAGTGCGGCCATACTTTCTATCGGCAGTCTACATCAATGCTGCCGCCTCGGCAAGCCACGGGGCCGGGGTTGTTCAATCCATTGTCTAGTGGCAATTTTGACCCCCTGGTCCCGACGCTAGCCCGTCACTGGTGGTATGGCCAGCACATCTCCTCTCCTCTCCTATGTGGTTTCACATAGAACTAGGGGGTGAGCAGGGGGTGCAATGGTGGTCCCAACTACCACTGAGGCTCTGCCTCCTACTGCTCAACTAATAGAGGAGGCAAAGATTCAAGCTTTGCCCTATGCTGGCGGAACAGTAGTTTTGGCTGGCAGCTAGAAAACTTCTGGCCAGCGATCCGGCTAATAATTCCTCTTTGTTAATTAATTGGGTTTATACTTATTTCTAATTTAAATTAAGTATATTGAGAAATTCTACCTTACTCACCGAGTTATTGTCAATCCACTGCCTCCGAAGCTTTTAGATCCCTCATCCTTGACTTTGTCACAAGTCATGCTTTTGCTCCGATTGCCGGGAAAACTCCGCCATTGATGACATTGTCCCCCCCCCCCCCCCCAGGCCAAAGGGTAAAAGACCATCTTTTATAAGCATGAGGATTAAGGTTCTTAATCTCCATAAAAGTTAGGCCAAATAAGTTACTTAGGCCTATTTTTTTATCAATTTCCGTCACTATAATTAATCGGGCCCATATAGTGACTTAAATGGCCAATCTACATGTCCAATTTGGGTAAACAAGCCCTGCACACTATGTTCAACTTCGAACGATCATCTCTTCCTCATATGAACTCCGATTTATGCGTTCTTTATGACATTTCAAAGCTCTTTATGTATACTTTCCATTCATTATGTCCCAGCCACCAATTTTAACCATCGAGTAAGTTTTTCTACCAAGAAGGAAAATGGGTCAAATACTCTATTTTATACATGGTCAACTTCAAAAATTGAGAAAATTCCTTAATGTTACACATAAAGAAAGAGAAGGAACCAGAGAAAGAATCCGAGAGAGGGTTCAGGAGGGCACAAACAACCCCCTACAAATTTCAGGGGTTAAGGAAAACTCTTCGAGGGCCCAAAGGATTTGGGTTTAGTGATTAAGAACAAGGCAAATTGTGTTAGAAACCTAGTTGTCGCTATTAAAGAACAGGCCAACAATGTATATTAAGTTCGTAGCAGTGCAAACAAATTGATGTAGACAATCAAATTATCCAGCATCCCTTGTATGGCATAGTTGGGGGTTGAAACTTGAACCTCCTCACTTTGATATCATGTACACAAGCACTTCTTATATTAAGAAAACATGCATAAAACTCAATAATTGAATTAAGAATTATGCTCGGGTGACATTAAACTTTATATGGGATGAGGCTACCAGCTCATGTAGAACTACTAACACATAAGGCCCACCATTTCAAAACAAGGTTGAGATCACTTCAAAACAAAGACCGTAGTGCCATGGGATAGCGAAATAGACTATCCGTGACATGTATGAGGCACACATACATGTGGAAGTGTTATATACAAAGTGTGCATGTGCTATGAGAATTGTCTGCAATATTTATGTATGAAAGCGTTGCGGGGAAGGCTTGCAATGTTATATAACAATTAGTAGACAACACTTCTACTTAATTCCCGTAATGCATAAATATTTAGTATAAAACACTTCTATATATGTGTGCGCCCCAACACGTGTCACTGATAATTTGTTTCACTACCCCGTGATAGTAGGATATCCCGTATAATGCATCCCATAACGTAAATATTTTTTGTGAATAACACCTTTCTTCAAATAACTCTTTACTTGGTTTAACAATTCTACATTCCACGAATAAAAACATATGATGTTGGGCTTTGTTTTTGTAATAAAATATCAAGTAGCCCAACTGTTTCAATTAATACTATTTTGAGTTTTTAAAACTGTCTGAGTAATGGGCCTAAGTCAGAATATCCATTAAACTGTAGTTTTAAGTGACAAATCTGAACTATTAGATGACCTATGGATGGACAGCCAAGATTTTAAGGTTCTTAACAATAGTATCTTAATTTAGTTATAAATATACTATTAATTATCCTAATTTGATGTCTTAAACAAAAATTACTCTAAGTTAAATTTTAAAATAGAAATTCATTGTAATTCTAAAAAGGATTAGTAGAGGATTGAGCTTCATTCAAGGTTCTAATAGCTATTGTATTAAGTTCTAAGATGTAAGACATTGGCGTACCAGCCTTCACAGGCCATATATTATATTATTGAAAAAATATTATTTGCAACAAGTGTTCCTTAATAAGTATAGTATTCTTCGGTTTGAAGACTTCTTCTCACACAGTTCAACTCAACTAATAACCGACTCCCAAGTCCCAACCAGATAAAGAAATATGCAATGACCATACTACCAAGTCATATCACAGTGCTAACAGAATCAAATGGGTACCAACTGAATCATGAAATCATGAAACCCAACACTGCAGCTAAGACAGTCTTCAAAAAGATGTAAATATAAGATACTTCCATGAAATTAAATTATGGCTGCTCTCGTCAAACTCTTCCAACTAAAAAAAACCGATTAGAAAAAAATCCACCGATGCAGTAAACGGACATAAATTTTAGTAATAAGGGTCGAGAAGGGCGGGTGCCATTTCAGCGGTCAAAAGTTGGCATAAAGGCGTACTACATCTATACAATGGTGCATTTTATTAAACAGTAAACACTCACTCTCCAAATAAAAATATAAGAATGGACAAACTTTAGTACACGAAAGACAAAATTACAACATTGCACGACCAGCCTATAACACAAAAATATGGCAAGCAGTGAGATATTTTCTTTCTTTTTTCGCACAACCGTGAGATGTTTTTTCATCAAAAACAAAAAGCATAAAAACTGCAAAACAGCCGAATTCGTGTTGCGTTTGGTGGGGTAAACGGAGGTGATGATGACATTGGAAAGCAAGTGAGAGAGTGAGAGATGAGAGGGGGTAGCTAAGTGACAGGAAGTACCTGGACGACGTCGATTCTGTGGGAGCGGAAGAGAATCCGGCCGGCCTTCTTTGCTGATACTCCCCCGTCTTCAATTAATTCATTTAGAAAAACTAAATGGAGGTATTAATGTGGGACGGAGAGGGAGTACCATTGATGATGGGTTGCTTCTGTCAGTATAATATACAAATATAAGTGAGAGTGGAAGAGGCAAAAATGCGTGTTCGGAAATGACCCTGCTTTATTAGAGGAAATCCACGCTTTTCCTTTTGTCGCCTAGCGTACCCATCTCCTTCCTCGCGCAGCCCTTTATTCCTGTGATCAGTCTCCCCCAGGCCGCCGGCCAGAGGCGGTACGCGCTCTCCCAGAGGTCTCTCTCACTCTCTCTCTCTCTCTCTCTTCTTGCTAGCTATATAAGTATTCAACTAGTGGGGAAGTAGATATAGTGTTGGAATCGAAGAGAGCGCGAGCCCATCTTCATCTTCTCTCTTCTCTTACTAAGGTCTTCATGAAGCCTCGCCGCCCTTCTGCAAATCCAGGTCTTTATACTCTGCCACGCCCTCCAGTCCAACTTCTCCCCCATTATCGGCCTCTTGTCCACCCTCTCCGTTACTCCCTTCTCCAGGAGGTCAGACCCATTCGCCGGAGTAAGGCACATGCGCAGCGTCGTCGATCATCGCCGGCAATGTCGCGCCCCTCGGCGGGTTCCTTTGCAAACCTTACCATCTGAGCTTACCTCCGGCACCAAAAGCTCGAATAATGGTTCATGTTGCATATAACCATGCGGATGGAGTGTGGTTTTGCTCCGGATTACTGTACTTGTCTTGTTTCTGTTGAAAGCTTGCTATGTTAATTCGTTAATGCCGGCCGTTTTCCTGCTTCCCGATCGCCTGATCAATGTGGATTTCTGCTCTAATATGTTTATGTCTACGACTTTGGTGATTATGTATTGGGGAAATTTAGAAGCTTCCTTCTCCTAGGGCTGGCAATCGGGCCCGATCCCGTGTAAGCAGGTGCGAACGGGCTATAACAAAGTAATTTGGGCTCGGTCTCCGCCGCGGGTGCCCGACAAGTTCCGCTTTCGATATACCTTTTTGGCTTTTCCCCCGACCCACCCTCACTCCCTGCCGTCTCCACCCGACCAATCCAATCCTACGCCCGCCTGCTGCCAGTAGCACCATCCACCGGCCGCCGCCAGAATCCCTGTCCGCTGGCCCCGTATTTCAGGGTTCCGGACGACCTGCTGTCTCCCGAAACGTTCGCCACCACCCTCCAACCTCTCTCTTTCCCCAGAATCAATTTCGAATCTTTGGTCGAAGTTTCGATTTTATCCTAAACCCCAGTCCTCCGGCATAATTAGCTTCCAAGCTTGGCTCACCTTCAGGTGCAAGGTCCCATTTCCATTTTATATTTATATTTGGGATTTTAGTAATGTCGCCTTAGATTTTATATGTTTCTGGACCCTGGTCTGAGCAAGAACTTTGTTTCGTTATGACTGGTTTAAATTCTAGCATGCTTTTAGACATTTTGCGTGGTGGACTTTTGTTGAAGCTCATAATATACATATTCTAAGTTACTGTCCTTCACACTCTTTTTAGTTTGCGCTTTACAATTGCTGGTTCTTGTTGTGAGGATTCATCTTTGCGTGGAATTTACTTTGGATGAGCCGAATTTGATGATTCATCCGCTCTAGAATTTAGTGCAAGCCGGTAAATTGTGTGCTGTCATATTCAAGATCTATTGCATTTTGCTTCATTTTTTTGTAAGTTATGGTTATGTGGTTGGAGCTAGGTGATTGCTTGTCTTGCCCCAATTTTTTTTTCTATTTTGACTCGAATGTTTAAGAGAATTTTCTCTGTTGACTGTAATGGGTGTTTTGTTTTTATGTGCATCTGTCTCTCTCTCTCTAACCGGAATTCTATTGCCTTAATAGTTAAATTCTGGGCTGTTGACAGTTCGAGTAAGCATGCACTATGGATTTGTAATCAGTGTGTTTGTCACTATGTACACTACTTTTTGTATTTGTTTGATCTGCTTGATAACACATTTTGTGATTTTTACCTGTTAAATTAGCTGAAATTGTTAAATAAAAATGTTGTTTTTCTTTGCACTAGTGTCAATTCAAGCTTTATGTGATAAGGAAGTCCTGATTTTTTGTTAGCTGCTGAATGACTATCATTTGTTTAAGCACCAATTCCGAGTCTCTACCCTGAAGATGATTATGCATGCTTATCAGTTGTTGGTATTTAAATATGCACTGTTCCTTTCATATGTCTTATCTAGTCCTCTTTATGCCTTTCGAATGGCACTTTTGATTTTTTCCTTTTTACTCGAAGTTGCTAAAAAATGTTTTAAACACTACTTTTTTTTCCCATTTTCATGCATTCCTGTTTAGTTTCTTATGAACTTGTTGTCAAATTCTGCTTTATCTAACCTTTCTACAGTAATTACTTATAGAATGCATCTATGGACATGTATCCAGTTATGTATTACTTCAAAAATTTTATGTCCAATGTTATCTTCGTTCCTATTAACAAGGAAGTTCATGAAAATTTGGGTTTCCTTCTCTGTAGAAAATTTGAATTTGGATCCACTTTCTTGTTGTCTGCTTCCATTTCTTATTTGTCATGATAAAGGTTTGTCTTTTGTTGGTTTTCTTTTCAATCTTCTGATAAATACAAAGGATGCTGATTAGGGAACAGTGGAAAATGGAATTGTGCCTCAATAAAGCATAAAAAACCTGTATAAACCCCCGCACTACAGTCATTTATGCTGGTTTCTTTTTTGGAATGGATATTTGGGACGTAATCAGATGGCAGGAATTGGAGAGTCACTTATGCTGGTTTCTTTTTGTGGTTTGTGTACTTTTCTGACTGGAATTTCATTAAGTGCAATTGCAACAAACAGTGCTATGAAGGCAATACCATATAGATGTTCTTTTTTTGTGTATTTGGTGTAAGCATTGGCTTGTGTTTCTTTCTTCAAAATGTTGTTGTTGGATCTCTGAAAGCCCTCTACTCCAGTTTTTGCTTTTACATTTACTCAATTCTTTCATAATTTGCTATTGGAATCTTGCCCCAGCTAACTAGTTTTTTGCTTGAATTTTTCTATTGCATATTATATGTTTAAAAAATATGTTCAAGAAAGTAAACTCAGGGTTGTGACTATAAATTGATGCATAAGTTCCTATATAATGCACCCACCCGCACCCACATAAAGACCATCTTCGTCTTGGATTATGATCTGGGTCAGTGCCCATGTGACAGCCACAGATTGAATTGCATTTACTTGGCCTGTTTGTTGACTTAATGTCCAATAGCCATTTCTTGAAGGTGATAATAGCAGTGTGTAGGTGAGTTTTAATAGTGGATGGGTAAGTTTTGATTACTTCGACAACAAATAGCTGAGAAGTTGACAATTTGGGACAAGATCTTTGGGATCTTCTACTGAGCTTCTGATGCAGTTCTAAATAGTCACTTGGTCATGTCTGGAAGCTGTTAGAAGGTAAATTGGTAATTTACAACAATTTTCTGGTTAAGTAGTGCAAGACATTTTCAGGTTCAGGGGTCTAAGAATTGGCTGATGGCAGAACCGAGGCAGTGGAACTTCTTAGTATAAATATGTCGTAATCTTTTGCTTGGTAGGAGATCGATGAATGAGAATTTTCTCTCTGAAGAACAATTAGTTTGTTCTCGGAGCTCTGCTCTGTTACCTGCTTGGACTTGAGTAATTCTTTCATATTCTTTTTTTATGTGGATTTAGCTTTTATGGTTTGTAGCTGTGGATTCAGCTGTGAATCTTCTATTCTACGATTGATCTGTATGAAAACTCAGATATCATTTATAATTCTGTTTGAGAAATGAAAATCTCTGTTTGAATTTGAGGAGGAAGAAATTTGTTAGTTGGGTACTGAATTTGCAATCTTCTCCTGAGGAAACAACAGCTTTTGAATTGGAGGAGGATACACACAAGTCAACAATAAAGTTAACTTGAATTAAGATGAATTGCCAAATATAATAATACTCTTGAATGAGTAGATGAAGATTGTTAAACCAAGGTTTACCTTCTATGTACAGCTTATGAATCTTTGTTTTTTTTTGCTCTTGATACAAGCGACAAACCAGAGGCTCTGACCTAGGTTGTCCATCCAAAGGTTTTACTAAAATTATATGTCCATCATTCCGATGAAATTGAAGCCCCATCGGCCAATATTTATTGTCGTTTTGAATCAACTAGTAGCCACACAATAAGGTTACATATAAGGTGCCCATTAACCAGTTTAGCCCCCAAATTGTTCCTAAAATGAGAAATGAGAAATGAGAAATGCATGCTGCACTGAGGAAGAAAAAGTTAAAAAGTTTATTTCACACACAAGGGTAAAGAGAGCAGCCGTGACACAAGCCAAATATTTAGCATAGGTTCACAAGAAAGAAAGAGATTTTGTCAGAGTTCACTTCAGAACTATATTCCGCTACACCTCAAGAGGAGGCAAACCACAAAAAGCAGAATTTAAGAAAAAAAGTCATTTCTGCCTTAAAGCAGTTGACGCTAGTTCAACAAAGAAGTCAGTTTGAATTAAATTTCGTCTTAACAAGTGAAAAGGTAGATCATTGATTTAGCCTGTCAAAATAATTTCTCAGCAAAGCAATTAAGGCTTAAAATAAATATTTCTGAACCAAATTGGTATAAGTATGAAGTATTTATCTTTCATTCCCAAAATAGTAAAATAGCAATCCCTAATTGATATATAACCCCAAAGACAAAATTTACCATATATTCAAGTTACATCTTGTTATGAGGCTATAACTTTTTTGAAGTTAAATGTTGTTAAGAGCCCGAAACCAGTTCATGACCGTTTGTTTTTAAATAGGCTGCGAGTAGTTAGGCTAAGGGCCCTAGCCCAATTACCAGCCCTAGTGTTACATAACTTGGCAGTCAATAATTGGCTGTATAGAATGTGTGTTCATTTTTATGACTTTGTTTCCCTTTTGTTTATTTTTGCATTGGTTTCTTCTCTCACTTTGTGCTGAACGAAGGATATATAAAGTGGGTTGAGTGGCTGAAATTTGGTTTTGCAACTCTATTCTTACTTCCAAATTGTGAACACCACATTTTATATGGTGTCAACAGCCTCTTTAGTGGAAGAGCTTTTTATGCTCCTTTTTGACAATGAGCATAGCATAAGCTATCTATTCATCCACGAAATTGATGGGACACACGCTAGCTCATATTAGCAGCAAATAGTCTATCTTAAATATCAATGGTTCCCATGTATAACTTACGAAAGCATGGAAAACTCTACCCTCTTCTGCATGTGTAATTGGCTAATTTGCACTAATAACACACTTGTGTTATATTTATCGGATGAGAACTAAGCCATGTGGGCTTGTGTGACTATAGTAAATAGTAAGCAATAATGAGTAATGGCTTATTGTTGAAGATTGTAAATATGATGATATGGTGTCAGTGTCTTTGATCTGAATTTGGTATAACATTGATTTTTTAATGCCTTGTTTATTAAATAGATAATGCATTCTAGTGTTTTTATTAGAAGCTTTTACTTTCGGAACTAATAGAGGTTTATCCAAACATTCTCACCCCTGTATCATGTTAATATCAATATTGATACTCCTGCTTCTCATAATATGAAAAATTGAAATTAAGATCATTACAAAAGTGATACTCTTATCTAAAAAGGCTTTCAGGTGTCATTTAGGGCATGTGAATGACTTTGGTCAATAGTCTGAACCATGTATGTAGTACTTCAACATTTTGTGGTTGTTATCTGATTTTATTTGCTTTGAGGTTTGGGTTGTACCCCATGCTGAACTAGCATCCGAATATTGATCTGGTTGTGATGGAACTTAGTAAAGAAAAATTAGTCTGATTATGTTAGTGTCTTAGATACTTCTAGTTCATAGAACCTTTAGTCTACCAACTTAAATGTGTTTTTATGCACCATTGCATTTGCAACAAAGACAAATAATTCCACTTCCTCTGAAATACATAGTAAGTGTATTATTACCTTCTTTATTGCACTTTCTGGTCTTTGTAATCTAGCTGCATGAATTTCCTTTTCCTTTTTTGGAGAATTTTACATATTCATGGTGCAATAACCAAGATTTAATACATAATCAGCTTATGTTTCACTTATTTTTGTTTAAATTCGTTTACTACGTTGATCTCAACTGAATCATGAATTGTTTCTTCTTTTAGGGTACAAGATACCTCTTGGTGAGATGGCCATGCAATCACAAGATCGACAAGCCCTTGACTCCATTCGTTCGATTGTTCTAAAGGAATCAGAAGCTCTTGAAGGGAGCCTTGAGAAGATATCTGGTTATGATTTTAATAATGGTATTGATTACACAAAAATTCTCAAATCTTTGATCTCAACTGGGTTTCAGGCATCAAATCTGGGAGAAGCTATTGAAGTTGTCAATAATATGGTGAATCAATCAAACTATAAACTTTATGTTTTTCTTTGGTATGGTTTCAATTTTTTGAGTTCTTATCATATCCATTTCATTTCGAATGGGAAGCTAGATTGGAGCCTCGCTGATGATGAGCCAATGGAAGATTGCAGTGAAGAGGAGAAAATACTCAGTTTCAGGAAGTCTGTTAGATGCAAGATATTTCTTGGTTTTACTTCAAATTTAATATCATCAGGTGTTCGTGACATTGTTCGTTTTCTTGTTGAGCATAAAATGGTTAGTCGGTTGAATTGTTTTTAGAAAGCATCTCTTTTTAATCCAATATGTAGAAGTTGGACTTACTCCTATGATTAGTGTAAGCTAACCAAGTTTCCCAAAAGCTTGAGCTGATAGGGAGTTATTAGGAAGGGGAAATTTTATTTATTTCTTTTATAATCTAACAACCCCCCTCACATGCAAGCGTCCACTAAGCGTGGAACGTGGAATATAATTGGGGTATAAATGCCTAATGAGACTTGAACCGAGGACCTCTTGTAACCTGGAGCTCTAATACCATGTAAGATAACCAAGTTTCCCAAAAGCTTGAGCCCTTAGGAAGGGGAAATTTTATTTATTTCTTTTATAATATAAAAGACAAAAAGCTCGAGGTGTTAGGAAGGGGAATCTGCTGTTGTTGCTTTCGTTCTTGGTTCTTGCTAGAGTGGGATTATATGACTGGGAGCATTCACATATACACCTTATCACATGAAGTTGAGGCCAACTATTGGTAAATATTTGAAGGTTTTGATAGTTGTATCATGGATGTTTATCCTATTCAAACTTCCTCCCTAAACCAGGCTTTGGATTGTGTTCTCGAAAGAATTTCATTGATCTTATTGCTGGCAAAGCCTGTGTATATAGAATACTTGTGATATTTGCATATTTTAATTTTTTTATTGAAGATCTAAGGAGACATTCACATGTGACAGTATTATGTTTCATGCAGGTAGATGTCATAGTTACAACTACAGGTGGTATAGAAGAGGATATAATAAAATGTCTAGCTCCCACATATAAAGGCGATTTTTCTCTTCCTGGAGCCTATCTTAGGTCAAAAGGATTGAACCGGATTGGAAACTTATTGGTACCTAATGACAATTACTGCAAATTTGAAGACTGGATCACTCCGATTTTGGACCAAATGTTGCTAGAGCAGTCTGAAAAGGTGATATTCAACATCCAATCTAGCTTTTTTATCATACATTTTATGAGTTCTGGATACTCCATTTACTTTTCTTTCTTCTTTCTTGCAGAAATTATTAATGATTTAGCTTGCTCGATAGATGCAATATTTGATCAATCTATGCTTATGTCGATAGTGTTCTTCTGTTCTATAATCAAATTGTAAAAATCAAAACTGGATGTTATATGGGATGGTCTGTAATGATTATCTTCTGAATGGAATCAGCTCCTACTTTTATTTCTTTTAAAAACAAAAAACCAGCTTCCTTGTAAATGGCAGATTGATTTTGCTTAGCATCCTTCACATACACTGCTAGCAACTTTCTCTATCTTGTCCTCCATAAGATGTGTTGCGATACACATGTATCCCTGCTTTAGCCATAAGTAGAAAATCTGTGTGAGCTTTGGATGAAACTTCCTTTCTTAAACAGAAAAGTGATTGCGATCAAATTAGCTTACTTAATCTGATTGACAGCAGCTTCATACGTTTTCTTCTCTATGCTCCTGAATAATTTTATTGGCTGCATTTGAGTTGAATTATTCTGTGGCCACAATTTACCACTTTTCAGTTCTTTGCTGTTATATTTATGTAAATTTACAGAGTTGAACCACATCTTCAGGGTATACTTTGGACACCATCAAGAGTTATTGCTAGACTTGGTAAAGAAATTAATGATCGAAGTTCATACTTGTACTGGGCATACAAGGTACATTTGCAAAGTTATTGCTTTAAATCATATTTTATTAATTTTAAAAATAAAATTGTCTCCTCATATGTTTTTATGGCCCTTTTTCTTACTTGATCTATTCATGGAACCCTTTTTTTTCGCGAGAAAGTGGATACATTGTCATTGTATGAATATTAACCTGGATCTCCTCCAATATGATATCTTACTCAACTAGCAATGACTAGATTTTAGGTTACTCTTTATTTCTCTTGTATTTGCATTGATTGGACTTTCCCAAAACTTAAGATATGATGATCCTGTTTGTATCCTCCCTATTAGATTTTTAAGGTATGATGGGGAATAGGTTCCTTTGTCAATGTATGCACGTGATAAATATCTATAGGACTTTGTCCTACCTAATTTGAAGACTTCTCAAGAGTGTATATGCTGCTTTTGAATTTTTGACATGTCTATTTAAACTTGCTGCAGAACAATATTCCCGTTTATTGCCCTGGCTTGACTGATGGATCACTGGGTGACATGTTATATATACACTCAATCCGCAGTCCTGGGTTAGTTATAGATGTTGTGCAAGGTAAGCTTTCTGTATTATTGGGGCGTTCAGATTGTGAGCCATTCAGCTCTTTTTACTAACGTCTGGACTTTGCAAATGAGCAGATATAAAAGCCATGAACGGGGAAGCTGTGCATGCAAGTCCCCGGAAGACAGGCATGATAATTCTTGGAGGCGGCCTGCCGAAACACCATATATGCAATGCTAACATGATGCGAAATGGTGCTGATTATGCTGTTTATATCAATACAGCCCAAGAATTTGATGGGAGTGACTCCGGTGCTCAACCTGACGAGGCTGTCTCGTGGGGCAAAATACGTAGTTCTGCAAAAACTGTTAAAGTCTCTCTCTCTCTCTCTGCACTGCATGTGTGTGTTGATGTGAGCGCATGTGTGCATCCTGGCATGTGCTTGCGTGCACATGGATTATAAAAAATTTGCATATTTGAAAAATCTTGATGTAAATGGTCCAAAGAGAGAAAAGTTCTCATTTGCATATATCCTATCAGATCATGAGAGTTAAGAGCCACGTGACTAATCAAAGATATGCAGCTATTATTATTCACCAAAGTAATATGATAATATTTAATTGGAACTGTGCCAACTATATATTATTCTACACAATAGGCAATCAGAAGTTGATGACAAATGTAAAATTGACCCATATTATCATCAACAACAAGAGCACCACCTTATTCCGTTTGTTTGGGGTTTTCCCTTGATATTGTCCATGCGATGCAGTTTTTGGTAATGTCCTTGTAGTGCAGTTGATTTTATGACTTTAGATGCTTTTTCTTTTCTGCCATTAACTTTTCTGTGGCAGGTTCATTGCGATGCAACAATTGCCTTCCCTTTATTGGTTGCTGAAACTTTTGCGAGAAGAGTAAAGCCACGAATCAATGATGAAGGCCATCATGCCTGAATGACTCCTTAATATTGTAAGTTCAGAGCCTTTTTTTTTCCCACCATCTTTGTTTCCTTTGGTTTCTTCCCATAGTAAGAATTCTACTTCCTCAGTCCCATATTAATAATTCCATTTGGAAAAAAAAGTTTTATCCCATATTAATAACTCCATTTGGCTCAATTTAAGAGACTAGGTACTTAAAAAATGAGTTTTAGACGCCATTTTCCATTATTTTTGCAGTAATTTTCACCATTTAATAAAAATCACTATTTTCCCAAATTGAACCTATTAATATTGGACGGAGGAGTACAGTTTATAAAGATCATTTGCTCTCTTCTAATCCAAGGGCATCCGCTCATATTTTTGTAAAATGCGGGTGTTGCAATATTTGAATGAATTTAATGCTTCTATTATTATTATTATGTGGCAGGCATTGGTGAATAAAGTTGCATACAAGGTAGACAGAAGGGATTGGTCCCGGGTGTTTGATCCCATTAACTGGAGAGAGGCTTTGTAATATGAAGGCTGATAGCTTGACGATGAAGTAAACAAATGGGAGTCTTCTTTCCCGGCGAAACATTGACTTCCATTTTCTTTGAATATAATTCCAGTTAGGATCATGTTAAAACCAAGTTTCGAGAAGATTGCCAGCATCTGAGATTACAATTTGTGGTATAATTTATTTACCGTTTATAAGATCCCTTCTAGCCTTCTCCAATTGGATGAGTTTATATTAATTTTGCAGCCTCTTAACCGGCCACATACCGGAATAGGTCGCTTGCATCAATTCAGCGAGCGTTGCTGAAATTTCCAGGTATAGGTGGCTTGCAAAAACTAAGTGAGCGCTGTTCAATTGGATTGAACCTATCTGAAACCATCAAATAGCTCAATGAAATCGTCCCTCTTATAAGCGCTTGATGCACGCCCACACAAGCACTTGCTGCACATCGCTCAGCTGGCCCGTTCAAATTAAAAAACCAAATAGAACTATTAACCTAGGACAGGCGTTCAAATTAAAAAAATGAAATGGAAGGAGTATATATTATCCAGCACCACCCTACCCTAGGGAGGGAAGATACGCAGACTTGTTAAGATGTGCAAACACCCCTAGGGAAAAAACAAAAAAACACAAGAGAAGATCAAAGGAGGCCATTTATCATGTCCTTGGGGGGAGGGACGGGGACGGGATAGTTGCAGGAGAAACAAGCATCACAGTAAGTTGGCGCGTCCTGGCCCAGCACCTCCCTCAGTCGATCCAATGGCAGGAACGCCAACGAGTCTGACCCGATGAACTCCCTCACCTCCTCCACGCTCATCCTGTTCGATATCAGCTCCCCGGTGCTCGGTGTATCCACCCCGTAGTAGCACGACCCCACTATCGGCGGGCAGGCGATCCTCATGTGCACCTCCGTCGCCCCGGCGTCCTTGAGCAGCCTCACTATCTTGGACGACGTCGTCCCCCGCACGATGGAGTCGTCCACTACCACCACCCGCTTCCCCTCCAGCACCGCCCCCACCGGCGCCAGCTTCAGCTTCACCCCGAAGTCCCGTATCTTCTGCGACGGCTCGATGAAGGTCCGCCCCACGTAGTGCGAGCGGATGAGCCCCTGCTGGAAGGGCACGCCGGCCTTGGCCGCGTAGCCCAGCGCCGCCACGACGCCCGAGTCCGGGACCGCGATGACCACGTCGCACTCGACTGGGGCCACCGTCGCGAGGATCTCGCCGAACTGTTGGCGGGCGGCATAGACGGAGCGGCCGAAGACGACGGAGTTCGGGAGGGCGAAGTATATGTGCTCGAAGACGCAGACCTTGCGGGGCTTCTCGGTCGGGAGGCGGAGGGAGCTGACGCCGTCGGCGTCAACCACCACTACCTCACCCGGGTCCACCTCCCTCTCGTACTGGGCCTCGATCAGGTCCAGCGCGCAGGTTTCCGACGCGAACACCACCGCGCCGCTGGTCCTCCGGCCCATCACGAGCGGCCGGAAACCGTACGGGTCCCGCACGGCGACGAGTTTGTCCTCAGTGAGGAAGACAAAGGAGTAAGCTCCCTGGAGCTGCTCGCAGGCGTCGATGATCCGAACCAGGAAGGGCCAGGCCCGGGGACGAGATGACTGGGTCTGAGTCTGGGCCAGGGGGACGGCAGCTATGAGGTGGAGGACGACCTCGGTATCGGAGGTGGTGCCAAAGATGGATCCGCGGTCCTCGAGCATGTGGCGGAGTGCGCGGTAGTTGACGAGGTTGCCGTTGTGTGCCACAGCGACGGAACCCGACCGGTAGCCGGCGACGAAGGGTTGCACGTTCTTGAGCGGGGAGGAGGAGGGGCCGGCAGTGGAGTAACGGACGTGGCCGACTGCGGAGGAGCCCGGGAGGGCATCGAGGACGGAGGGGGTGAAGACGTCAGAGACAAGGCCAAGGCCGGTGTGGGCGCGGGGCGTGCCGGAGGTGTCGAAGGTGACGATTCCGGCTCCCTCCTGGCCGCGGTGCTGCAGCGCGTGGAGGGCCAGGTAGCAGAGGCGGGCAGCGTCCGGATCGCCGTAGACGCCAACGACCCCGCACTCCTCCTTGAGCCGGTCGTCTAATTCCGATTCAGGAAAGAAGTCCGCGATCGGGGAGGTGTTAGAGGAGGGGAGAAGAGGGAAGCAAGAATGGATTCGGGAGGAAGAGGAGATGTGATTGGGGGATGTCTGAGGGCGAAGGAAATGGAGGGGCGTTGGAGATCGGCGCCGGTGGTAGGGGCGAAGGAGAGGGGTCGTCCGATCGGCGGTTGAGGAGAAAGTGAGACGGATGGCTGCCATGGGAGCTGCAGAGAGACACAGAAATGAGGGTTTTCGGGGTTTTGCGATTTTCGGGAATTATTCTTGCCAGAAACACGGACGGAGAGGATGCGATGAGGCCCACGTTGGACCCACCTAGCTAAGTGGACCCCGCTTGATTGGTCTCCTACCCTATCTTTCAACAACCCACCCTTATTTAACGCAATTTGTACATGTATATGTCTTTTGTATATGTGTGTATATATAGGGTAAGTTAGCTAAAATAGGTGGTGGCACTCTTAAATTAATAGCTTCATTTATTAAAAAAAATTTATTTTTTATTAATAATTTTATTTTATTAAATTTAAATAATTGGTTACTAGGTTTTATCATTTAACGAAAATTGCTATTTTTTTAAATATAACTATTAATATAAGAAATATCAGTTTTTATTGAATAGTATTACTCACATCTAAGAAAAAGAAAAATAAACTTATGATCTTTTTTTTAAGTATTTAATTACTTATTTAAGAAAATAAAGTTATTGATAGGAAAAATTATTTAAATAATAATTTAAAAAATATTTACCACTTTAGACCATTTTGGGAAGTCTCAAAGTAGTGTTCCTTTTTGCCACGCAGGCGCCAACCACTTTTTTTTTAAAGATGATTTCATGGTTTAGAAAGACAAAATCAAGTTTAATTTAATTTTGTCTTTCTAAACGACAAAACTGGTTTAACGTCTTAAACTTGACCCAATTTTATCCTTTAGAAAAATGAAATCAACTTAAGGCGATTTCATCTTGATTTCGTCCTTCTAAAGGACGAAATCGCGACGCTTGTAGTACAAAATTATTGTTCTATGCACTTTTTTTTAAATTAATGTTCTAAGGTGTGTATGTAGCTATCGTTGCTCTACCGGGTAGATGTCTTCATGATTTCGCTGGCATCGTCTGGCCGACAAGAATGAGGATGTTGCAACAAAAGAGCATCTTGACAACGCTAATGCTAGCTCCAAGGGCGTCGGAGTTGTGGTCGAAATCCTGGCGGAAGATATCGCAAAAGGGCAGTTATAGATATGGAAGATGCGGTCTGTGCCAGGGACTAAGTAGCCATGGTCCTAGTTGAAGGAGAGGAGGGAAGAAGAGTCGAACTCGGAGCCGGGGGTAGAATTTTTTGGGGAATCCTAGAAGGGGTAAGGAGGGGTGGTGCGGATGGGAGGGGGGACAGAGAAACTCAAAAGCAAAGAATATGAGTCCTCGTCGTCGGAGTCTGGAGTATCAAGCTCCATCGGGTCGAAGAGAGAAACTTTGGGTCCTGGTTAAGATTGGTGGGGAGGAGGAGGGTGGATATGAAGGATTTAAAAGAATTAAATAATGTTCATTATATGCGTTTTTTTCATCATATTAGCTTATCATAGTAGTTTCAAATTTATTTTTATCATAGTAGCTTCAAATTTATGATAATAGCTCATCATAGTAGCTTCAAAACGGTATAAGGATGGTGATTTCATCGTTCAATATGGTAGCAATGCCATTAATGCTGGAACAGAAGTGTCATTCTTCGAGAAGACTGTTAATTCCACCATCCCACATTGCAACCAGTGTAGCAAAAATTGCACTCTTCTCATAATGAAAATATATTTTACTTCTCATAATAAAAATATTTTTTACATACCATGAAAGAGCATAGAGGTTTAAACTCTGCAGGAATGAACATTTGATAAGTATGTGTTGAAGTCCATTATCACTAAGCTTAACACATCTAAAAACAAAGAAAATAAAAGGTTACTGGATGATTAAATGCACAGTTGAATTACGTAAAAGGATGTTCAACAACTGTGGTTCTGCAAAGGTCTGACCATTACCAATACCAAAAATAAATATGAAACAAATAGGTGTTTTGATAAAAATGGGTGTGGCTCTAAATAAATGGATTAATTCTTAAATAAAAAAACTTGCAAATACCTTACAACCACTCAAGTTAATGCTACACATTCACATTTACTTTAATTTTTTTATTAATGCAACTCACCCGCATTAATGTTCCATTATTTCAATGATGTCATGAATCCATATTTATGGATTTGGTGACTGTTTTTAACAACTAATGCAATTAAGGATTTATTGTTATTTATTAGACTATTAGCCCTTTGGGCAACGAAAAACTATTAAAAAGTTAAAACCCACATTAGTTTCAACCTTAGAGCATTAATTCTTTTTTTGTTTTCTATAAAAAAATTAGTTGATAATAACTTAGACATAGTAAGTGATAAGTAATAAAAAATACCGAAGAATCCGGTTTACCCCGGGTCTGCAATAATGGCAACTGGTTTATGGGCTTTGAAATGGCAAAAAAAAAGAGCAGTCAAGTTTGCAATAGAGTGCATGAAAATATTAATTCGCGATTTCGTCGTTTAAAATGAGGAAATCGCCTTAAGTTGATTTTGTCCTTTTAAAGGATGAAATCAAGTCAAGTTTAATTAAACCGGTTTCGTCGTTTAGAAGGATGAAATCAACTTAAGCCTGATTTTGTCCTTCTAAATGATGAAATTAGCTAAAAAAAACCCCACGCAGGAGCCAGTTGCTTGGCTGGCGCCTGCGTGGTAAAAAGGAACACCACTTTGAGAAATATTTTTCAAAGTGGTCTAAAGTAGTAAATATTTTTTTAAAATTATTATTGAAATAATTTTTCCTTATTGATATGGAATAAGTATTTTTATTGGAGCTATTAATTTAAGATGAAAGGAGTATTAATTTTTATTGAAGGGTAAACCCCACATTTAAAAGAAGGGAAAATAAACTTATAACACTTTTTATAAGAGTCTAACTACTTAAATTAAACAAAATAGAGCTATTAATATTGAATATTTTTTTTGTTAAATAGAGTTATTAATTTAGAATAGAGAGAATATTTTATTAATATTATATAAGCACCAAAGGTGGATGATATTCGATCACAACAATGTAAAAAAACTTGTACAAAGTAACTTGTACATAGCTCGATCAGGCTAGACGAGTCCAACTCTTTATGAGTGGTGCTTCTTCTTATCTTCAAGATACTTGAGCACTGCATTGGTGATGGTTACTAGCCCACCCACATTAAGAAGAGATGCATTTGCAGCGTGCTCCTCTTGGAGATCAAACAACATGCTCGATTTGATGACGGAGGAACAATGGTCCTTCTCTATAATTTCGAAGCGAGTTCGAAAGAATGTGAACCCTATATTCAAATATCCTCCTTCAATCACATCTACGTACTTCGTCCGGGTGTGGTCGTCAATCTTTGTAAACATCTCTTTACGGGGGCCAAAAGGGCTACCTGAAGGGACATCCATTAAACAAAGTAATACTATTAACCCAATAATTTAGTTTTGATTTGATAGTACATGTGGCTTCATCCAAACTTTGTGTCATGCTTGCATGTTCAATGGAAAAATATTTTTGTGACATCATATTTTATATGTGAGGAAGCACATTCATCATTTAGAAACCATATTTGTTTCTAATTTTATTTTATATTGACTCAATAAATTTACCTAGCAAATCAACTTAATAAAGTTTTAATTAGATAGTACATGTGAGCCCATCTAAACTTTGTGTCATACTCACATGTTCAATGGAGAAATGCTTTTGTGACTTTACATTTTATATGCGGTGAGGCTACTTCATTATTCAGAAACCATTAATTGGCGGGGCTACTTTTGAATCCCACAGATCAATGGTTTCTAAACGATGAGGTAGCCTCATCACATATGTTTAATCATACCACAACCTATTTTGTTGGGTAGATTGGTTGGGTGTATATTATTATCATTGCAAAAGCTCAAGATGTTAGGAAACAAAAAATGAATTTCAGGGCCAGTGAAACACAATTGAAAACTTAGATCTTAGATAAATACCATGTTAGATTACTGTTACAATGGAAAGCTCGAGCCATTAAGAAATAAAAAATTTATTTATAAAATAGAGATACTCATAAGAGCGATGAATTTGTGCAACTCGAATGATCTCGCATACCTGAGGGAAGGATGAGAGTAAGAACGGTTCCAACAGCTCCATCCCCATCTATCAGAATGTCTACGAGAAAATCGGGTATGTCCTTGATGATTCTTGTCAGCGTGAGCTTGCTGTAAATTTCCCATAACTCAGTTGCTGAGAAGCTTGCATCAACGCTGATCGACAATTCCCCACGCATTTCTTCTCCTCTCCTTCCTTCTGTCTCAAATCTCCCGTGTAATTTGATGATATTGTGGTGAGTTGCAGGTGAATTAAGCTTCCTCGTTCTTATTTATACTGACTGGAGTCTGGGTGGCTGAGCCAAAGGCCACACTTTAAAATTGCTTTATCAACACCTGCAAAAGAATGAAAAATTATCAACGAACAAAACAGTATTCACATTTTAATTGCTGACTACTGCAAGTTGCAATTATGACGGCCAGGATTAACTGTTTTAAGTGGTAATAACCAGTTGGATCGAATCTAGTAGGTTTGCTTGGGGAGGTGGAATACGCCAAGAAGAGGGACTTTGTGGGGAGGTGTAGAGCCGGCTTCTTTGATATTTTCAAAGTCAAAGATTAGTGACGTGCACGTAATTAACTAAAGGGTGAATTAAGATTCTTCATAATAATATTCCGACAGCCTTTTTTGGTTCTTTTTCAATCATATCTTGTATATTGACGTATCCAATTTTGATTGGGTAATCAAAATTTCATTTGGATGTGAATAGACGAGTCCTATAAATATAAAAGGACTTATTTCTTTTCAGAATTGGTCCTCTTGCAAAGTCGACTCAAGATTTAGAATGCGGAAAAAGGCTAATAATGCATATCCTTTCTCTACTGAACGCTTGGAACATTATGAAGTATGTCAAGCGTCCGGTATCTTCAAGAACATTTATTTTTAAAATGATATTTTTTGGTTTTATATTAAAATTTTTATTTAGAAAAATATTAATTTTTATTCAATAGTAAATTTTACAAATAAGAGAATGAAAAATAGCTTCACATAAGATTTCTTAAGTACCCCCGTTACTTGAGCCAAATGAAGTCGTTAATATGAAATAAGTTTTTTCTTCCAAATTAAACTATTAAATTAGGACGGAAAGAGTAATAATAAAAAAAGGACCTAATAAAAAAAGATTTCTTGTGCTTCCCTGTGAATGGAAGGAATTACTTTGGTTATTGAGGTAACCCGACACCCCTTTTGGAGGCAAATAACAGGGTGCTTTCCCATTCATCAAGAATATTGTGGTTATGGATAATATCGGTCGTTAAGTAGTCTAAATTTTTAGGTATAGTTTGAAAATTTTGGCCAAAAGCCACACATATGGTCGGCCATAACGATCAACTACTCAGTATTTACAGCTGACGTTACTGTATACCTATAGTCAGGTTGAGCAATCTTAATTAAAGCCACTTTTGTTGCATTCATCGGCTCTTAAAGTCCACTTTAAGGAATGCGAGCCAATCCATTAGTTTGATGTCGTACACACTAGTGCACATTAGTACATTGGCGTTAATGTGTGCTAGCGTATATTATTATTTTCATACCTTTACAAATATGGTGGTGAAAAACCTTACTTAAAGTTTTATGATCGAATCAAGCAAATCGCTATGTCCTTCAGAGCAAATTCGCTTTCCTTAAGAGTGCTTAGGACTCTTGGGCATGTGCCTCCTAGGATAAGACGATCAACCATATATTATAGGAGCACCTCCAACATAATACATATAGCGAACTAAAATATGTATGCTCTCACAAAAAAGAAAACAAACAAAAATTTAAAAAAAGATTCTTACAAAAATTGTTTTCAATGATTTTATAGGAAATCTCGTTGAAGACACCATTTCTCATTCAAACGGATGCATTCTTTAGTAAAAAGAAAATTTAGCCCATTTTGGTTAATAGAAAATAAAATAAAATAAATAAAAAACTAAATTAAATGAATTTATCTCAAAAATATTATCTTGTTGACCCAACCCAACCTGGCCGGCCGCTCGTACAAATCAAACCGAGCAGGCCAGACGGCGGCAACACACGCGTATGGGTTAGCCCACCTAGGTGCATGGGTCTAACATGTGCTTTATATATCAACAATATTACCTTATTCTATGGGACTATTCACTTATTCAACCAATTCACATTTGTGATTCTCATTTAATATAAAGTGGGTTTGGGCTCTCTCTACCATATAGGCTTGACCCACATAAATATTATAGGTTTAACCTATGTAAATATTATACCTACCTTCATTATATAGGCTTAACCCATTAAATATAATGCCCACTTCTAACATATATACCATCGATATCAAATATCGAGGGCTTCCATGCGTTCCTTACACTACGTTCATTGTTAAAATGGAGCATTAAAAACACTTCCCTTAATTAGTTGGTTACAACCGTATGCAAACTACTAAATAGAAAAGCAAGAGATTTGTATTGAAATAAGGATAAGCATATCATTCATACATCAAATAGGAAATTCTTGGCGGAGGTGGGCTAAAAAAGAAATCAGCACTTCAACCAAGCTTCTTGATTTTTTTCTTGATAAGCAAAGACTATATTAGCATAGAAGGAGGGTACAAAAGAGATCATGAAATATTTGTAAAACCCTCACTACAACAAAATGTACTATTAGCGACACAAACAAAAGCGTCTCTAAAAATCACTACTTATGACGCATATAAAATCGTCGCAAAAAAATAAACTATTAGTGACGCATAATAATATACGTTGTTAATAGTCATCTATTATCAACACTTAATTTAAAGTGTCGCTAATACTAACCATATTGGCGATGCTTTCCAATAAACGTCGTTAATTAGTTATGTTATTAGCGACGCTTTAAACAAGAGTCGTTAAAAGATATTTGTTTAAAAAAAAATCTTTCTATTATCAATGCTTTTTTTTAAGCGTCACTAATAGTTTCACAATAGTGACATTTGTTAGAAAGCGTTGCTAATAGTTATGCTATTAGCAACTCTTAATAAAAGCATCACTAATAGTAATGAATTTAAAATAAAAAAAATAAAAATTTAGAAGGGGAGGCAGAGGTTGTTGTTGGATTCGATCGGAAGAAGGGGAGGCAAGGCCCGTTGTTCTCCCCTCCTTTGTTCGCTATGTAGAAATTGGGTAGTAATTCAACTGATAACCGAAGCCACAACGGGCCACCCTTGGCGTCGAGGCCAAGTTGATCGGAATCGCCCCTTGACGACGATCCAATCTGACCCACCTTGTCA
The DNA here is from genome assembly GCA_035235625.1 of Saururus chinensis. NCBI lineage: Eukaryota > Viridiplantae > Streptophyta > Magnoliopsida > Piperales > Saururaceae > Saururus > Saururus chinensis. Next base: position 1,623,055 of record CP141146.1, read on the forward strand.
CTAGGCAGTGGTAGCTAGCACTACTCTGTCGAAGGTTAGAACAGGCCGAAAAAGAGAATGAAGATTGGGTCTGTCACTGTCCACCACCGGCATCAGGATTAGGTCGATCAAAATTGCCCCTCGAAGGCAATCTGATCATACTCGCCGATTCGCTAGTTGATAGCAGCCAGTAGTGCTCTTATGAAGACCAATACCTGATGGCCGGAAGAGAGGAAGATGACCCACATGTCTTCATTTGGCCCAGACCCAACTAGCCTGGGCCTCGCCCAGAAACAGTTTGGGTCAATTAAAAAAATAGAAATAAAGAGGCTAATGAACTAGGCTTGGTTCAGGGGGTATAAATGTCCATTTTTTTTTAAAAAATTACCAATGTATCTAGAGAGGGGTGGGAGTGTCCTGACCAAGTTTTAGATCGGGCTAACATCACCCGATGTTAGTTGCCTGCATACTCATTAGACCACATCTCTAATATTTCCAACAAGATCAGATCCAGACATAGATCTTACCTAGAAACTATAGTATCTAAAGAAGCATAGCATCTAACATAAAATGCTTAAGTATTTTCAATTAACCTACATTTTATGTAAGTCATTTAATTGTTCCACTTGTGTTAATCAAACAAGCAATATCAAATAATATAATTAATTAACTCACCGACCTTGTTCAATAATTAATACTCATGCCTAATCTCTTGGACACACAAACACATGTCAAACTAAAATGACATATGACACTAATCACCCATCTTCGTTTTAACCCAACTCTAGGTTTAACATAATCCAATTATGTGTTCAGTCAGAGATAACTCATCTCTCGAAGAAATTCCCAAATATAGGACTCCAACATTGGAGTAGATTGCTTAGCAGCAGCTTGACCCAAATCCCTAGGACTCTCAGTAACCTGCCACGAATATGGAGAAGAGGATCTCAACTGTGCTTATGGACACAGATTACCAAGAAACACAAGCCTTCTATTAAACCCCTAACTTGTCGGATAGGAAAAGGGCACGACTACTGTCACGCCCCGGTGATACCCGACCCGAGCTGAACTCGATCCAAGGGCCGGTCAAGCGTGCGGGGGCGACGAAGTGAAAATTGAGAAACGATTCTAGCGGAAGACTTAACCCTAACCACGGGCGATTAACAGCAACACAGAGTGCGCACAATCCTTTGAGCAAGAGTAAATAAAAGGGAAGGAAAAGGTGTTGCTTATCACCAAGTAAACAACAATCTCAAACCCACAAACTTAGTTAAGTAAAGCCCACACCGGCTCAAAATAAGTCATAAGCATCACAATTGCAAAATATGACATAAATCCAAAACAAGAACCCTACACGAAGGTTCGAACATAAAGCATGAAACAAACGCAGGTAAGTCACGCAACGATCTCCATCATCACACCCAAGCTACCTCTGACCTTTCCTCAAAGAGGCAATCCTGTCCGTCTGCGTGTCACACCACGCAGCCCCAAATCAAAACACAAAAAGAGGGGTGAGTTTAACAAACTCAGCAATGGTTTTAACATCACTGTAAATGTTGAAAATACGATAGCATAGTAATGAGATCGTTCAAATCAAAGATTTACATGGTGCATCACTTTCTGATCACACATTCATATCACCTAACACTGCATCATAATGCATAATTCAACCTGCATGGATGTATCTCTAGCATACATATTCCCACATGCATTCACATCATACTCACAACCTGCATGGATGTATCTCTAACATACATATTCCACATGCATAATATCATCACAACCTGCATAGATGTATCTCTAACATACATATTCCCACATGCATAATAGCATCACAACCTGCATGGATGTATCTCTAACATACATATTCCCACATGCATAATATCATCACAACCTGCATGGATGTATCTCTAACATACATATTTCCACATGCACTTTATCATCAAAGTCAACATGCATGGATGTATCTCTAACATACCTATTCCACATGCATAACATCAAAATCAACATGCATGGATGTATCTCTAACATACATATTCCCACATGTATAATGTCATCACAATCAACCTCCATCAAGGAGTAATCACACATTAACGTCACACAGACGGGAGCATAGACAAGGCCACGAAGGCGTGTCATGGTACAAAATTCTACAGAAGAATTCAAGAAAGATCGGGGTTGTCAATCCCTAATACTGCTCGCCCTGGACGATCCTGGCCAAGGACGTCCCATTCTCACACAGAGAATCTGGAGCAGGGGTGTTCGCCCAGGGACATCTCCTGCGGAGGGAAGAGCCCGAGTTCTCACACAGAGAACCCTAGAACACGTGGTAGCGGGGTGCACACGGCATACCACAGATTCTCAGGGTCCAGATGACACACATAATAACATTCTCACGTATCCGCAAGACAAGTACACAACTCGTCCCAACATCCTTCCATTTAACAAGACTCAACCCGGGGAGTGCACTCGTTCCACACAGGAACTCCAAATCGTTCCACATAGGAACTTCAAATCGTTCTACACAGGAACTTCAAATCAAAATATGTCCTTTCGGACCAATCAACTTGCGATTAATCCACGACCGATAAACCTGGCACACAATTCCATCACATTGCATCCAATCGGTCAAATTTGATTAATCACGATAAAGCCTCAATTGGAAATCCATTTTCATGATGCGTGCAGCATGGTACATGCGTGGGCAAAGCATACATGAATCCTAATCATGATAAGTACTCTCACCAGCCCCTAATGCATCATTCATAATCACGATATTAAGCTTCAACATCATCATTTAACCCCCACATGTGTGTGAGTGTGTAACTAGTAGAAGCCTTTCACATAATGCATATCAACATGCTTGAAAATCAACTCACTACCACACTACACATGTGAATTTCTATCTAAACATGAATTCCGGCGGAAATCATAGTAGAAGAATCGTTGAAATCTTAGCTAGATTCAAAACTCAACCACAAAGGCTAAACACCTATAACATCACTCATTTCATCATTGAGTCATGGCAATCACCAACATTCACACACCATTAATCACAATTTATCATGACAAATCAGTCCAACAATGATTGTAGTCCTACTGAAAACATGCTTAACCAAAGGGAAACAACCATTCATAATTTCAAGATAACGATTCTAACATCATGCCACAAAACATAAGTCATTCCACCATTTCTAAGCATATATTTCAACTCCATAAACTTAATAGCATGCATTTCCAGTAGCCTAACATAGCTTAAAACACTCCACATTCATATAAAATTGGCAAGCTAAAGTGGAATCATCAAAATAGGCATCATACACACAACATACAATTTCCTGTGTAGCCGATCGATCGCCCTTCAGGCCGTTCGATCGGTTACACGCAAAAATTTGAAATTTTCAGTTCAGCCGATTGATCTGAAAATTTGAAATTTTCAGTTCATCTTCTTCCTTTCGCAAATCCAAACCGAAACATCATAGATAACACTTCAAATCCACATCTAACACCCTAAACATCATCAAAAGTCCTCATTGACTTCCAGAATATCAAACCAAACCATAATAATGCAAAACCCTAAGAAATCGGGATTAAATAATTCCATTTTCTAATCTTACCATTATCACACTAAATCAAGCAAACCATTTCGAAATAAGCCAAAAATGGAGAGTTTTACCATGGATAAACAGAGATTTTGAAGACCCATTACCTCAGCACTTGATTAAGCTTGGATTGAAGAGTCACCCTTCTTGAAATCCTTGAAAACACAATGAGTTTGAATTAAACTCTAATAGAAATCGATTTACCCAAGAAATCCCTAATTAAACTTTAGATCTAGGGCTTGTTGGTAGTAAAAATTGAATTTTGAATGTTAGGGTTTGTAGTAAAACACAAATCAGTAGCTTTTGATGGTCAAAAACGAATTGAATCAAGGGGAAAATGGTAGATTTGGAAGAAATTAAGAGAAAAGCCAATGATTAGTGCTTAATTAGAGTAGGCTTACCTTAATCGGCTTCTAATTCGGGCCTAAGTGGGGATTAGGCCAGCCTTCCTTCCTTAGCCTATTCCCAAAAATGGAAATGGCTCAGGTTTGCCCTTTTATAGTAAGGGTTGGGGTAGGCATAGGTAAGTTTTGGGGTGTAAATATGAAAAGTAGGCTAAAAGTGGGTATTTTACAAATTTAAGCATAATTTAAGCTTAATAAAATTCTGAAAATTTTTGTGGGACCTTAAGTATATGTCTAGGTTCATTTGACACAAAAATAAATTTTTCGACGGTGGGGCCCACAGGGGTCCCGCCAAAACCCTAATTTTTGGGAAAATAGTGAAAATTCTGAAAAATCTCAAAAATTCACATTTGGTTTAAAATCACTCAAAACCACTAATATTGAAGTTAATTTTAGTTAAAACCATCACAAACACTATTTATTTACGAAATCACCGAACAAGATCAGAAAACGCGTAAATCTCACGATAACCCATATTTAAAGAAAACCAAAACCGGTTCAAAGATGAGGGTCCTTACACATATACTTACTATACTTATATGCCATGAAGTGTGCTTATATGGCGTGAAGTGTGCTTATATGCCATGATGTGTGCTTATATGTCATGATGTGTGCTTATATGTCATAATGTGTGCTTATATGTCATGATGTACGCTGATATGCTATGTTGTGTGTGGTCTCGCTCTAGGGTAGAGCGAGACATGTAGTATGTGTTTTCGGTCTCATCTCAGTGATAGAGCGAGACGAGTATGTGTGGTTATGATCCCTCTCAGTGGTAGAGCGAGATGTACGCTTTTGGCTTATTAATTTCCGCTTGACTCCGATATATGTAAATTTTTATAAATATCAGTATATACATATTTTAACGTATATGATTTTGTGATGATTGTTGTATGTATTAGCCGTTAGGCAGAACTATGTTCAAATCCGATCGTGTTGAAATAATATCCAATGTATACTTAGGCAACCAATGGCAAGGCAACGTTGGCCCGATCCAAATCATTTATAAGTATATGTTTTATTTTGTTTTACACACAATGAATTATAAAGCTTCGTTGTGTGTATGTGTCTGTAACAACCTGAGTCTATGTACAAGGAAGCCTTAAAGCTCTGAACTGCGTAGACAAACATTGTACCTCTCGCACACAGACAATGATTCCTGGTTCAAAGAAAGAAAATTTTTCTATTAGTGATTTTGTGGGCCCGGCTCGGGTCGGGTTGTTACAGAAACCCCTAACACTGATCTCAAATTATGAAATTACCCTTAACCCCCCGGGTTAAGCATAACCGGAAAATGGGTCGTTACATAGTGTCTCTATAATGGGGAAACGCCTCGAGGCAAGATAAGACTTTGTTTGTCCCCCTCTAGCCACAAGGAAAGAGAAGTAGCCCAGAGTAAGGGGAGGTTCCGTCTTCTGTCATCAGACCACAACGAGAGAAGTGGCCCAGAGTAGGGAAGGCTCTGTCCTCCACAAAGGGCTATACAGTAAGAGAAAAATGTCCCGGGTTAAGGGGATGTTCTATCTGTAGCTTACGGGCACAAAAAGATAAAAGTGTCCCAGGTAAAGGGGAGATTTTGTTCTTAGCCTACGGGCACGAAAAGAGAAAAAATGTCTCAGGATAAAGGAGGTTTTATCCGCAACCAATGGGCACAAAAAGTGTCTCTGGACCCAAAAAACGCTTTGAGGAAATAAACAACTCCAAATGCCGCAACTTTCGGAACTACAGGAGAGTAAGTATTTTTGACATTCCATTTTAATATGATTTATGTGTTGGCGCATCTTACTTAGTGTTACTAATATAGATATACATGATTCGCTATGATCTAATATATTCTGATGTATTTCGATTCAATATTCTTTGATATACTATGTTGAGATCCGATTTGCTCCGAAATGCTCTGTTGTGATCTGATATGCACCGACTTGATCTGATATGATCAGTACGATCAGATGAAATCTAATAGGATCTGATATGATTCTATTTACTCTATGGTGTGTTTTGGCCTACTCTGTGATAGAGTGAGAGGTGTGATTTCATTGATTTATTGGCTTTTGTGTAATTGCGAAGATTTATAAAATTTCTTTTTGTTTTTGAAAGATTTATTTAGATATAAAGATATATAATTTAATATATATTGTGATACCTGATATATGTATTAGTTGTTAGGCAGAACTACGTAAGGATCCGATCGTATTAGAATAATATAATAATGTTGTCTAATACATACGTAGGCAACTAACAATAAAGGAACGTTGACTAGATCCAAATTAGTTATAAAATTAGGTTTATTTAAAACTATTCACAATAAAACGCTAAAATTTTGTAGTACGTAAAAGAACATTATGACTCGTACACAGAGTTTGTCACTGCTTGTTAGTCGTAATTTATCTAATTTATTTAATGAACTCTAATTTTATTTTTTGAATAACCCTTAGTCCGGGTCGATCATCCAGGTCGGGGTGTTACAACCTATTAATAAATATAAATAACTGCAGGGTCTCAGTGGAAATTTTCTCTTTAAAAAATATAACTTTAAACCCATATGTGAGTCGGGTCGTCACACCCATGGGGTGGCAGAGCCGGGGAATGACGGGTTTAGATGCTTTTCTAGGCAGAGTTATTATAGTCTTTAAGGTCCATGTATCTGTAATAAAAAAAAATTATGTATTTGTATGTCTAATTATCCCATCAATCTAGAAAAAGAAGTGAGATGAATTTTTTGCACCTACGTACCAAATGCTGGTAAGATGTGTTAACAATAAATTCACATCGTTTTCTTTTTTCAGTATAAAATATTTCTTGTCCCAGTTTCACGTTTTACGTGTTAAAACCAGAACTTCAACAAAACGAAACAAGCATAATAAGACAATATTTATGCTAAGCATTTTTCATGCTCCCACCGTAAGGTATGCATAAAAGCCAATTACTCACGAAATCAATGGTGCATAAACGCACGCTAGCATAAGTTTCAACTTGCGCTAGTATATATTCCATTCATTTGAATAAAAAACTTTGCCCGCATTAATCATGACATCACTCGTCTCTTTGAAATAATAATGCCCAAACAAAACAAATGCTGCATCAACAGTTCTCTTTGTCTTTGAAGTAGTAATGGCTTAGCTTTCTACCAGTAGCTAGGCAGAAGGGGCAGGTGACCTTCCATTATTTCCCCTATTCTTTAAACACCAGATGGTCAAGTTTGGATTCACCCCCCTGATTCTGGGTGAGATGAGCGGCAGCAACCTGGGCAATGGCCTCCAAGGGCTGGGTACTGACCAGAGAAGCATTGGCAGCGTGCTCCTCTCCAACTTCATACTCGATCATAGATTTAATGATACAGGAATCAGCATCCTTCTCCAATATTTGCACGATAATTCGATACAGTGTAAAACCCATGTCCAGCGGTCCTCCGGCCACCACATCCGCTACTTTGGTGCGCTTTTCCTCATCGATTTTAAGGAACTTCTCCTCGTAGCAGCTAAAGCCACGTGTTCCTAATATGGTTCGTAGTCATATACAGGAGTATTAACGAGTTGAGCTATGATCAGCTTTAGATTGTTTTAGCTTGACCTTTAAAATTCTAATTTCAAGTTTGAGTCAATAATATATATATATAAACTGATCTAATTTATTTTTCTAGCTTCCAGTCGAGTAGAACACAGGCATGTTTGAGTAACTTCGAATTACTCAAACAGGAGTCGAATGCAAACCAAATCAAGTTTTGAGATTACTTTCACACCCCTTGGCCATACAAGTTAATTGAAGAGAAGCAAATAGTATCCGTTAGTGTTAATAACGCTTCTACAGCAGATGAGTTGAACGACTTACCAGCAGGGACTGTGAGCTTGAGGACAGTGCCGACCCCGCCGTCGCCATCGACCTCAATCTTCTCGGCGAAACTGGGGAGCTTTTGGACCACCAGGTTCGCCAGTTTTAGGGTGCTATAGAGTTCCCACGCTTTGCTAGCAGGGACCCTCACCTCCAGCTCGTGGCAAACTCCGCCCTTCATCTTCCGCCTCGGTCTCAACGAAATTATTGTGACAAATATCTGCAAGTGAGAGACTTTTAGAAGCAGCCATGGGTTTGAGACTTTTAAAGAGCCTGGTTGGGATTCTTGTCGTTATTGACACCGACGATGCTTCACAACAAGACTAAACCGAATTAGACAGGAATCTTATTTTAAGATGCTCGTGAACAAGAAAGGAGACCAAGTCAACCAGGCGGCTGCTCTAGGCAACTTGGGAAAGACGTCAAAAAGACGGGATGTTACTTGCTACTTAGATTACAAGCCTTGCACAAACCAATTGGTGGAGCTATTTTCTGGGTAAGGATTGTTAACTGGGGATGTTAAGCATTCCTTATCAGACTTTTGGTTCCTTTTTTTTTTAAATAATTTATTTTAAAAAAATGAATTCAGATGTGCCCAAATCTTATATGTTTATACACTTCGGTCTCATATTAATAATACTATTTAGAAAAATAGTAAATTTTATTGTATAGTGAAACTTGGAACAAAGAAAATAAAACATATTTTTTAGTATCCATTTTATTAAATTAAACCAAATGAAGCTATTAATATAGGATGAAGGAAGGACTTCTCGAGTCTCTTGAATTCGTCTTGTATCTCTATTCTTAGTTCATATGGAACTCTCAAATCCTAGATTATTTCTAAACAACTATACATGAAAGATTGGCTTTGACTAATGTTTGTGATCTAATGTCTGAGCCACGTATGAGGTATTTATGGCTATATCCAGTTAAATTCTTTTGTCTGTCAATTTTTAGACATGGGCATGAACTTAGACCATATCCAATAATTTATTTGAAGCTTGATTAACTTTTAAATGCAATATATATTCTTATATAAAGGATAATTTTTATTTCTCTATAACTATTCTTAAGTATTATTTTTTTATACTTGATTCCCTAATAATTTAAATATAATAATGTTAATGTTACATTTGAGTTTTTTTCCCAAGTTATTTACTAAATATTCCTTTTGTCCCACATTAATAACTCTACATAGCTTCTTAAAATGAACTAATTTGTTCAATAATAATGCTACAAATAAAAAAAGATAATATATACAAGTCTAAATATTAGTATATGCTAAGTTACTTAATCCAATTATCTTCACCGTAGTTGCACTATTTAATCAAAATCGTCAAAACTTTTCTCATTTTCTCCAGCTTCATCAACCCTTATCCAATTTCCTAAAAGTCTATGCTATAGACAATGGCCACGACTGCTGAAAAAGAGGCTTTGTCCGCTAACAAAAAGTTAACAGACAAATTGTTAGTAGACATAAATATGAACAAGCCTTGTCTATCGACTATTTGTCAATGACCCTTATGAACCCAGTTCTACACTTAAGAAACATTTTCTTTTTCACAAGTGCTAACTTAATCATAATTGAAATATTTGTTGAGGGAAACGACACATGAAAGGGGGGGAGGGAGGGAAAGTAAAAAAAAGGGAAGGTATGTGCGGTGATGTACATAAAATAGTAGGATGAGGTGGGTGTGTTATCAAATTAATAAATAGAAAAGGTTAATATAAGCTACAATATATATTTGAGATATGTGCGAATCAAAATCCCATAGTGCAATGCATTTTAGGTCGTAAGCGAATTTCCTTATAAAAACCTATATGCCTTATATTATAGTCACATGATAATTGTGCAATAGTATGCAACTATACTCAAATGGTAACTGGTCTCTTAATATATAGGGCGTTTAGGAGATTTGTACCTAATGAGTGAGGTAAAAATTGAGAGTGAGGTAAGTTGTAAAAAATATACTCTCTCTATCTTAAAATAAGTGTTCTATTTAATTTTTGGATAGTAATATTCCCGTAACAAAAACACCAACAAAAACTCACATAAATGTTTTGATTAGACTTCACAAGTGGGCTCTACACAAAGTTAATATGGACTTATTTATTTAGACTAATCAAAACTCATATATGAATTTTCGATGTGAAAATATATTTTTTTATTTTTTTTAAAATGAACTAATGAGTGAGGTAAGTAGTAAAAAGTATATTATCTCTATCCTAAAATAGTGTTTTTATTTTGAAAAATCAAATAAGACACTTACTTTAGGATGGATGGAGTATATAAAACTTGATGAGGATAAAATAGAACCGTCCATAAGAACTTCGACACATGGAGCTTTAACTACTTTAAAGTACGTAGTTACAAAATTAATTGAGACTTCTCTATATGTACAGAAAAATAATAGGACCACGAGGTATGCACTCATACACATATCATAACATGCTTCTCTAAGTGACTATATTCAGTCTTCTTCTTCTGACTTAAGCGTCCAAAAAGCCTTGGCACCGTGCTGGTGCTGGCAGGTCCCTTGAAGACCACCTTGACTATTGACCACATTTATGCATCCACAAGAATAAAGGTGTTCTTGTTTTGTGTCTATGTGCGCGCACAAAAAAGCCACCAAACACTTACCCCTATCCTATATATGTAACGATCCATTTTTCGGTTATGCTTAACCCGGAGGGGTTAAGGGTAATTTGGTATTTTGAGATAAGTGTTAAGGGGTTTCATTAGGTGAAATCTCCGTATCCGAGTAGAGCTCGGAGTAACAAGTGTAACGAATTGAAGAACGTGCAAAACAGAGGTCGGGAGCGAAAGCTACAGCCCCAAGAAGCATGTCATATAGGCGAGACTTATATAAAAAGTGCGGGATAACCTACCCATGTGTGGTTTTATTTTGAATGGCTCATCGACATGAGTCCATTGGTAACAAGAACGTGTGATTCCAACGTCAAGGTTGGAAGTTATCACGTTTTGAGGTCAAGATATTATTTGAATAAAATAATATCATTATGGATATGATCGACGACACAGTGGATAAGACTGGCGATGAAGCGGATAAGATTGCTGATACAGCGGATAGGACTGATGCATATCACTCTTATTTGCCATGTGTCAGCTTCACGTCTATCCAGTTTTTATATAAATATCATCCAGAGCGTTTAGTTTAGGAAAGGGGGAATCATCTCCCACGTTTCTGTGTTCTTTCCCATATTCAGAAACTTTTGTTTTTCATTTCTCACTCATTTTAAGTCCTATTCGAGTCGTTCCTAAGGCATTCTTAGCTAATTTGAGGGTGATCTTCACAATGACATGATCCATCCCTCAAGTTGGCACCCCTAGAAGGAAAAATGGCCTGGGGCAAGAGGAGGCTCTATCCACTACCCTCCTGCCTCAAAGAGAAAGCAGCGGCCTGGAGAGAAAGGGGGACTCCGTCCTCCGTCACGGGCTGCATCGTGGGTCATCACCCAAAGTAGGGAAGGATATGTTCTTCACCGAAGGGCTACGTAGTTTGAGAAACATCCCAGGGAAAGGGACGTTCTGTCCGTCGCTTACAGGCGCAGAAAATGAGAAGTCTCCGATAAATGGGACAGTTGGTCAATTGTCTTTTGGCATAAGGCAAGGAACGTGCAAAGGTTAGAGGAGGCTCTATTCGCTGTCTCCGGATCCGAAGGGGAGGACGCCCAGAAACAAGTACCCCGAATACCGCTACCTCACGAGACATTAGGGGAGTAAGCATTTCTGACTTCCTATTTTAATTATAGAATGCATGTGCTAGATAGGGTATATGTTATGCCTTGATATGCTATGATCCTTTATATTATAATATGTCATGCTTATATGCTATGATGTGTGCCGTCTCGCTCTGGGTTAGAGAGAGACGTGTTGTGTGTATGTTTGGTCTTGGCTAAGTGATAAAGCGAGACGTGTGATGCATGTGGTCTTGGCTCAGTGACGGAGCAAGACATGTGAATGTGATAGATTTGCTCTGGGATAGAGTGAAGCATGTTGTGGTGGTAATGTGGTACTCGTCACTATGATAGAGCGAGATATGTGTTGTCAGTGTTTTACGGGTTTTCGTATAACTCCGATTAAATATTCTGGTATATATATGTATTTTTATATGATTTGATGTATGTAATAGCCAGTAGGTAGAACTATGTGTGAATCTGATCGTATCAGAGTAAAATCGCAGATGTTATCCGATACATATGTAGGCAACCAACGACAAAACAATATTGGCCCGATCTAAATTAGTTATATAATTAGGTTTGTTCTGGCCTATGCGTAACAAAGCATTAAAGTTCTGAAGTACATAAAAGAATAAGAAGACTCTCGCACTCAAAATTTGCCGCTTCTAATTCTGGGTTTGATTTTTAACATTTTTGGACCCCCGGCCCGGGTCGGTTTCCGGGTCGGTGCTTTATAATATATAAACATCGATTGCAGGAGGACGTATCACAAGCATGTAAAGATAACATGCATAAACATGAGTCACATGTAGGAACAGAGGTAAAGATGAACGCCAAACAAAACTTAAGGGCTGTTTAGCAACTGATTTAAGAGGGATTCAAGGATTCTTAGTGGAGGAGCCTTTTGTTTAAGGGCTGTTTAGCCTTTTGATTCTCTTCTGCCGTTACTTACCTTCTCTATTCTAGTTGGTTGTCTATGACATGATGCTTTACAGTTTGTGCCACCATATGATTGGTGAGTGTCATGTTTTTTAAAGTATTTTCAACTACCAACTTAGCTAAGAATTCAACTCTCTATTGGATGCATTTTTTAATTTGCATTTGATATTATCCACAATTGTTTATTTTTTTACATGTAACCTTACATCACCCTCTACTATATTTGAGAAGTACATCCTTTTTAGTTTAATTTCCCTTGCCATGGTGATCTCTATCCATTGGAATAACACAAATGAAGTTAGTGGAATCTGGTTAGTATGCACAATACCCTGCCATTACGATTGCTTTAATTTTTTTATGGTAAATACTAACTTTAGATTAATAAGGATATTACTAGAAAACTTTTATATAATTAGTAGACTTATGGCAGTAAATTTGATTCATGCACATTAATGAAGACATCAACTGTCTCTTGGAAGCACTAATGACTCGACAAAACGGAGTGAGGAATCAACATAGAGTTGCCTCTTTGAAATACTAATGGCCTTCAAATTTCCCCTATTTCTCTTTAAACACGATCGAGATGGTCGAGTTTTAGCTCATCCTCCGGATTCTGGGTGAGATGGGTGGCCGCAACCTGGGCAATGACCTCCACCGCCTGAGTACTCACCAGAGAAGCATTGGCCGCGTGCTCCTCCCCTACTTCATACTCAATGATCGACTTGATAACACATGACTCAGAATCCTTCTCCAATATTTGGAAGATGACTCGATACAAAGTAAAACCCATCTCTAGAAATCCTCCCTCCACCACATCCGTCACCTTGGTGCGCTTCTCCTCATCGATGGATATGAACTTCTCCTTGTACCAGCTCAACCCAGGTGTTCCTATTGTACATAGCCATGCAATTCAGTTGATGAGAAGACAAAAACTTATACTATTATTATTGTGTCAATAACGTTTCTGCAGCATGAGTTGAAATTGAATGACTTACCAGCAGGGAACGTGAGCTTGAGGATAGTGCCGGCCCCGCCATCACCATCAACCTCAATCTTCTCGATGAGATTGGGGAGCTTCTGGACCACCAGATTTGCCAGTTTCAGGGTGCCGTAGAGTTCCCACGCTTTGCTAGCAGGGACGCTCACCTCCAGCTCGTGGCAAGCTTCGCCCTTCATCTCCCTCGGTCTCAACGAATAAATGGTGTCTGAAATAGATGGATTGCTTGTGAGAGCCTGAGAGGTGGCCAGGGGTTTGAGATTTTAAAGAGACTCGCGGTGAGAATCTTATCTGCATTGTCAACCGAGAAAGATGCTTCGGAACAAGACAAAACCGAACCGGCCGCGAAGGCGAGCGGGCATCCTTGGGACAGGGTCACCACAGGAGAACCGGGCGGCTTCTTCTAAACCATTTGCTGTTCTAACATACTTCTCACACCATTTTTTATTATCATCAGTTGTTGGACCATGGTATGGGCTCGGGCCTAGTTTGGTCCAACAGTATAGCGGTCCGGGTGAGCTAGTATGGGTCACGGGGTCCAAGGGTGGTGGGGGCAGTCGCGCCGACCCCACTGGTACCTTCGTTACACATAATTCATGTGGGACCCACATATGTCACACACCCGCACTAGATATACATCTAGGTGTGCATATACACATTGTGGGGCCCAGATGCGTGAATTATGTGTTGAGGGTAGGGCCCGCGTAATTAGCGAGAGGTCGACCATGTCGCGGGCTTAGCCGTGTGCAGGGGGTCCAGGCCTCCGCGGGCTCTGTGTGTCAGAGCCCGCTCCCGTTGTGATCGAGCCTCTATAAGAAGCCCGTTGGAATTTATGCACTCAGCCTATGTAATCTCAGCCCATTTGATTCAAACCCGCCGTTTATGGAAAGAAAGGTGTTTTAAGAGAGGGAGAGAATAAGGGAGAATATTCCTCCCTTATTCCCTCAACTTGAATGGGGCGTCCCCCATATTTTGGATCTGATTTGAAGAATCAGATTACTCTCTCTCCATTCATCTCTCCCCTCTCTAATTTGGGTCGCCCCTCTCCATTGCTTGCTCTCTCTTCCAAAACCAGTCCGCCCCTCTCTCTTGTGTAATTGTGTGCGGCCTGCGTGGAGTTTGATCAAGGTGATTCTCTCCTTCTTTGCTGAGAAGAGGAGGTTGTAGAAGGGTTAAAAATAAGGGGCTGTTGTGCTGAGAATTCCTTCACTCCAAGCAAGGGTTTGAGAGGAATCGTTACAAAAAGGTATTGTCTTAATTCCTTTCTTATTGATCTTGTTATTGGTGTGAGGAGGCTGATTTGGAGGGCGTGCTAGGGCTGGATCAAGCCCAAGGTTAGTACATGTTAATTACATGTTAATTATATCTTCCTTTGATTAAATTATATGCATGGTTATTGCTAATTGTAATTAGAATTGCATGTATGTGTAGATCTTATTTAAAGATTCGATTTTTGTGAGCCATCCTCTCCCACCACTGCTTCCGCTGCTGGCCGGCCACTCTACAGTGGTATCGGAGCCAATAGGGAGGAGGTTTGGCCGCTGATTTGGTAAAAATCCAATTAGATTTACCCGATCTAGGTTTAGATCGGTAAAATTGGGATTTTTGCCTTAAATCGTTTGATCTACTATTAGAATCAAAGGGCTTTTCATTTTGAATTGATTATAATTATAATTATAATTAACATGTTATTGAATGATTTGGCTGCTGGTTGTATATGATTTGAGTGTTAATTGTTTTTTTTGTGCACGATTGAATGCATAAGGGCATAGTGGTCATTTTCACCACAATATTTTTTGTGCATTTTTTCTCTGATCACGATTTTGGCACACACTTCCCTGCTGGACAGCAAGGGCCATTTGAATTATTTATTGTGATAATAAATTTAATTTAATTAGTTAATGGTGTAAATTGACCAAAATAGCCCTAGGGGCATTTTGGACAATTCACACGTGCATTGTGTGTGCTTGTTATAGTTCTGTCTAGATCTTGTATTCTCTGCGTTGATAACTTGCTTAAGTTGATGTGAATTTTTTTGGTGTGCTGTGTGAGGGCAAAAATTATCAAACTACCCCTAGGGGCATTTTGGTAATTATACACCAAAAATTTTCTGGATAGAATCTGAATTTTCAGCAGCTTTCAGAATTGTATTTTTTACTGGATTTTGACTGGAAAAGTTCTGTGATTAGTTTTGGTGTACCCTTAAGGGTGGAAATTACCAAACTACCCCTAGGGGCATTTTGGTAAATATACACCAAAATTTCTGGACGGAATTTTTTAAAATTCCAGTAGCCTCTAAATATGTTTATTTGCTAATTTATATGTTGGGTTATTTGTTTAGGGAATTCTAAATTCATAAAACACATAGAAACCTAATTAGGGTAATATCCTTTAAGGGGTTAAGGGGTAGTGGGGGTTATTTTTGGAAAGTAACCCAAAAACCCTAATTAGGTGATTCTAATAAGAAAAACTCATCATAATATACTCAAATTGTCCCTAGGCTTATATTTAGATTTAGAGTTTGTCTAAGTAAGTACCCTTATAATTTAAGCAATAAGCCTACTATAAATAGTATTAATACCCTGTTCATTGCCTGTTTTTCCTTGTAGATTAAAATGGCTTCTAAAATGGTAACTGCCGAGTTAGGAAAAACTGAGAAACTTAATGTTGATAACTATCTGGTGTGGAAGAGAAGGATTCACCACATCCTGACTCTTTTTGATCTTGCTCATGTACTTGAGCAGGTCATTGAGCCACTACTAGAGGGTACATCAGCTGATCAGTTTAAAGATCTTGAGAAGCTGAGGGATGATGATAATAAGGCTAGGTCCACTATTCTTACTTTCATGGAGCCTAAGATAGAACAACTATTTGAAAAGTATAAGGCGCAGAGAGATCTTGGATGCGATTAAGGTGAGGTATAGGAAGCAGACTGAGGCTCATAAGAGAATGCTATACTCGAAATATCAAAATTCCAGGATGAGGGAGGGAGATGATGTGAATGAGCACCTAAGTGTCATGTCCATCATAACTGATGACCTAGAGACACTAGAGGACCCCATCTCTGAGGGAATCCAAGTGTCAACAGTGTTGAACAGCCTTCCCAAATCTTGGGAGAGTGTAGTAATTTATCTAAACATGAGCGACCAGAAGATCACAATGGAGGCTCTGACTGCCAAGCTTAGGCTTGAGCAAGAAAGGAGGAACCATGTGAAGGCTTCTGGGGGGTCTGCTACTGCCAACATGGTACACAACTCTGGTGGGGGCAAGAAAGGTGGACAGGGGCCTGGTCCCTCTAAGAAAGCTTTCAAGAAGAAGCCTCAGAACAAGGGCACTGGTAAAGGTAATGACAAACCCAAAGGTGCATGTTTCAAGTGTGGCCAGATGGGTCACTTCAAGGCTAACTGTCCCCAGAAGGATAGCCATTCAAGCAAGGACAAGGGCAAGAGCGAGGACATCGTCTGTGTTGTCTCTGAGGTGATGCATGCTGACATCAAGGAGAAGACTTGGTGGCTGGATTCAGGAGCTACTGTGCATGTTTCCCACTCCAGGGGAACTAGGGGCGAGATGGTCAATCTGATTCCAGGCCAGAACAAAGTCTTCATGGGGAACAACACGTACTGTGAGGTGGAGGCTATGGGGAGCTACAGGATTTCTTTGAAGAATGGGTCTAACCTTGTCCTGATAGATGTGCTTTTTGCTCCTTCCATCAGGAAGAACCTGATTTCAATCCCTGTTCTGACCAAGAAGGGGTTTGAGGTTAGGTTCAAGGGAAGTAAGGCAACTGTGGGCAAGGGTGGGACTGTTTTATTTACTGCTTCTTTAATTAATGGATTGTATTGCTTAGATGTAATGAACTCTTTTGAATCTAATGAAATAAGCATTTCTGAGTATATTGTTTTGTCCGTGGATGATGCTTTGCTTTGGCATATGCATTTGTGCCATGTAAATGTAGATAAACTACATCGTATGTCGAGCGCTGGGTTATTACCCAAAATATCCAAAGACCTACGTGTGTGCGAGGATTGCTTATTGGGTAAGATGAGCAGGCAATCCTTTCAAAAGGGACAAAGGGCAAATGAACTGTTAGGGGCGGTACATTCTGATATCTGTAGGCCCCTGAATGTTCAGACCCATAGAGGCATGACGTATTTTATTACGTTCATTGATGACTATTCAAGATACGGGTACATGTATTTAATAAGCAGGAAGTCTGATGCCTTAGATAAATTCAAGGAATTTAAAGCTGAGGTAGAGACTCAGTTAGGCAGGAAAGTAAAAATCCTGAGGACTGACAAGGGTGGCGGGTACACCTCTGACCTGTTTAAAGATTTCTGTACCGATCAGGGAATAGTTCACCAGTACACCCTACCGTACACTCCACAGCAAAATGGAGTGGCTGAAAGGCATAATAGGATGCTTATGGACATGGTAAGGTCCATGTTAAATCACTCTGAGTTAGGAACTAACTTCTGGGGTGAGGCTTTAGACACCGCCGTGTATATCCTTAATCGTGTACCAACAAAGGTAGTCCAACAGACACCTTATGAGTTATGGACAGGTCGACGTCCAAACTTAGGGCATCTTAGAGTGTGGGGGTCTAGGGCACACGTAAAGGTGCCTGACCAGCATAGGTCAAAGCTAGACCCTAAGACCATAAAGTGCAACTTTATTGGTTACTGTGATCACTCTAAGAGTCTGATTTGTGGTTCACCACACGGATGGTACAATGGGGGTTGTTGAGTCTAGAGATGCTTATTTCTTGGAAGAGGAATTAAACCCTAGAATTCCTAACAAGAAAGTTGATTTATTCGAGGTGGTTAAAGAGGCTAGTCCTAGTACTTCCCCAGAGGAAGTAATTGGATCAGATCAAAACCAAACTGAACCAGAACCCAGGGCATTGAGGGAAAGAAGACCTTCAATTCTGTTGAGGGACTTCTATACAATGCTAGGGGAGGACAACGTCACGTTAGATGAACATATTCTAGATGACCCGATTACCCTTGAGCAAGCTTTAAGTCTTCCAGACGCTCAAGAATGGCAGGTTGCTATTCAGGAAGAGATGGACTCTATCCTAAAGAACAAGGTCTGGGAGATAGTGGATCCACCTAAAGGGCGAAAGCCTATTGGATGTAAATGGATCTTCAAAAAGAAACTTAAGGCTGATGGGTCTATAGATAAGTACAAGGCGAGATTAGTGGCCAAGGGGTTCACCCAAGTATATGGGATGGACTTTAAGGAGACATACTCACCGGTGTCAAGATTTGACTCAATTAGATGTCTCTTAGCATGCGTTGCTTACTTTGATTTAGAGTTGCACCAAATGGATGTAAAGACTGCCTTCCTAAATGGAGATTTAGAGGAGGAGATTTACATGGAACAACTTGAGGGTTATGTGATTCCTGGAGAGGAACACAAGGTGTGCAAGCTCATAAAATCATTGTATGGCCTAAAACAATCTCCCAGGCAATGGTACTTCACTTTTCACAAGGTGATTAGTGAGTATGGGTTCATAGTGAATAAACACGATCATTGTGTCTATACCTTCCGGGATGGGACAAGGTATATGATGTTGTCATCATATGTAGATGACTCTTGATGGGGAATGATCTTAGTATGATAGTCAGTTTAAAGGAGTGGCTCAAAACCCAGTTTGAGATGAAAGACATGGGTGAGGCATCCTACATCCTAGGGATGAAAATTGACAGAGATAGAAAAGCTAGGAAGCTTAGTATATCTCAAGAGTCATACATAGAGAGCGTTCTCAAGCGCTTCAATGTCATTGGTTGGAAAACCATTGAATCCCCTATATACAAGGTTACTGTGTTGTCTAAGAGTATAGCTCCTCGGTCAGAGGAAGATCGACTCCGGATGGAGTCAGTGCCATATGCACAGGCTATTGGCAGCTTGATGTATGCCATGACCTGTACTCGACCTGATTTAAGTTTTGTGGTAAGCTTGTTAAGCCGTTACCAAGCAGACCCTGGTCTTCAACACTGGCAAGCAGTGAAGAGGGTATTTCGGTACCAAGCAGACCCTGGTCTTCAACACTTATCAGGCGGAAAGTCTGTCATTGGCTGGATATAGTGATTCAGACTATGCGGGGGATCCAGATGACAGGAAATCCACTGCTGGATATGTCTTCATGTTTGGAGGTGGTGCTATATCGTGGGCAAGCAAAAAACAAAAGAGTGTTTCTAAGTCTATGATGGAAGCTGAGTTTATGCATGCAGTATTGCAGCTTCCCAGGCAGTTTGGATTAAGGAGTTTCTAGCAAAGTTGGGGCTAGAAAACTTGACTGATGCTCCTGTCCAGATGTATTGCGATAATCTGGCTACAGTGTCGACACTTAAGAATGGGGAGGTCAGTGCCAGGGGTAAGCACATTGAGGTGCATTACTATTACATCTTCGACATGCTACAGAGAGGAAAAGTGACTGTGAGTCATCTTCCTACTTCTGAGATGTTGGCAGATCCGTTCACTAAGGCTTTAACAACGGATTTATTTTCAAAGCACGCTCATAGCATTGGTCTTCGACAGGACTAGCGCTGATCACTGTTGGACCATTTGGTCCAACGATGTCGCGGTCCGGGTGAGCCGGTACAGGTCACGGGGTCCAAGGGTGGTGGGGGCGGTCGCGCGCGACCCCACTGGTACCTTCGTTACACATAATTCGTGTGGGACCCACATATGTCACACACGCACACTAGATATACATCTAGGTGTGCATATACACATTGTGGGGCCCAGACACGTGAATTATGTGTTGAGGGTAGGGCCCGCGTAATTAGCGAGAGGTCGACCCTGTCGCGGGCTTGGCCGTGTGCAGGGGGTCCAAGCCTCCGCGGGCTCTGTGTGTCAGAGCCCGCTCCCGTTGTGATCGAGCCTCTATAAGAAGCCCGTTGGAATTTATGCACTCAGCCTATGTAATCTCAGCCCATTTGATTCAAACCCGCCGTTTATAGAAAGAAAGGTGTTTTAAGAGAGGGAGAGAATAAGGGAGAATATTCCTCCCTTATTCCCTCAACTTGAATGGGGCGTCCCCCATATTTTGGATCTGATTTGAAGAATCAGATTGCTCTTTCTCCATTCATCTCTCCCCTCTCTAATTTGGGTCGCCCCTCTCCATTGCTTGCTCTCTCTTCCAAAACCAGTCCGCCCCTCTCTCTTGTGTGATTGTGTGCGGCCTGCGTGGAGTTTGATCAAGGTGATTCTCTCCTTCTTTGCTGAGAAGAGGAGGTTGTAGAAGGGTTAAAGATAAGGGGCTGTTGTGCTGAGAATTCCTTCACTCCAAGCAAGAGTTTGAGAGGAATCGTCACAAAAAGGTATTGTCTTAATCCCTTTCTTATTGATCTTGCTATTGGTGCGAGGAGGCTGATTTGGAGGGCGTGCTAGGGCTGGATCAAGCCCAAGGTTAGTACGTGTTAATTACATGTTAATTATATCTTCCTTTGATTAAATTATATGCATGGTTATTGCTAATTGTAATTAGAATTGCATGTATGTGTAGATCTTGTTTAAAGATTCGATTTTTGTGCGCCATCCTCTCCCACCACTGCTTCCGCTGCTGGCCGGCCACTCTACATCAGTATCCTCATTATGCAGCAAGACATAGTAAGATGCGAACTCTTCATCCGTGGTGAGCGACTACCGATCGTCGGAGAACCTCACGTTAAGGAGAATAGCATGGGCCTGGCCATTCTGATGAGGCCTCAAGCATAAGATACTGGCGATGGAGCAAGCACGACTGCTTCCTGGAGGAATCCTTCCACAGCTGGCCCTCCTACCGACCGATCCGCACTGTTGAAGACACCTACCCGCCACAAGGACAATGCCTGCTCCTTCGATGAGGCTGAGCTCGAGGGCCTCCGTGAGTCAGAGAACTGTAGAGTGGCCGGCCAGCAGCGGAAGCAGTAGTGGGAGAGGTTGGTGCACAAAAAATTGAATCTTTAAACAAGATCTACACATACATGTAATTCTAATTACAATTAGCAATAACCATGCATATATTATTTAATCAAAGAAAAATATAATTAACTTGGAATTAATATGTACTAACCTTGGGCTTGATCCAGCCCTAGCACGCCCTCCAAATCAGCCTTCTCGCACCAATAGCAAGATCAATAAGAAAGAGATTAAAACAATACTTTTTTGTGACGATTCCTCTCAAACCCTTGCTTGGAGTACAGGAATTCTTAGCACAACAACCCCTTATCTTCAACTCTTTTACAACCTCCTCTTCTCAGCAAAGAAGGAGAGAATCACCTTGATCAAACCCCACGTATGCTGCACTCAATCACAAAAGAGAGAGGGGCGGACTGGTTTTGAAAAAAGTGAGAGCAATGTGGGGAGGGGCAACCCAAGTGAGAGAGGGGAGAGATGAATGGAGAGGGTGAAATTGATTCTCCAAAATCAGATCCAAGAAGAGGGGGATGCCCGATTCAATTAAGGGAATACGGGAGGAATATTCTCCCTTATTCTCTCCCTCTCATAAAACATTTTTTCTTTCTATAAACGGCAAGTTTGAATCAAATGGGCTGAGATTACATGGGCTGAGTACATAAATTCCAACGAGTTTCTTATAGAGGCTCGATCACAATGGGAACGGGCTCTGATACACAGAGCCCGCGGAGGCCTGGACCCCCTGCATATGGCCAAGCCCGCAACAGGGTCGACCTCTTACTAATTACGCGAGTCTCACCCTCAACACATAATTCATGCGTCTAGGCCCCACAATATGTAAATGCACACCTAGATATATTTAATATATATGTGTGACATATATGGGTCCCATTCAAATTATATATAACGAAGGTACTAATAGGGTCGGCGCAACCGCCCCCACCACCCTTGGACCCCATGACCCGCTCACCCGGACCGTAACACTATTAAACCAAACCGGGCCCGATCCCATACTATGGTCCAATAAGAACGCCATGCGCAATACGTGGTGGGACCTCATTCGGCTCAGCTTCGGCTCCGACATCTTCTCCTTCTCCCTCTTCTTCTTCCTCTTACTCTCCGCCATCTCCCTTCATCTTCTTCCCCTGTTCCTCTTCT
The DNA here is from genome assembly GCA_035235625.1 of Saururus chinensis. Classification (NCBI taxonomy): domain Eukaryota; kingdom Viridiplantae; phylum Streptophyta; class Magnoliopsida; order Piperales; family Saururaceae; genus Saururus; species Saururus chinensis. The sequence continues at coordinate 1,645,569 of CP141146.1, forward strand.
TCCACCATCAGCACCAGCCAGATTCATCATCCTCAAGTATTTTACCCCTTCCAACCTCGCTCCGATGGCCTCAACCTCTTGAATCCTCTCGAGGCCAGCGAGCTTCAGCTCCAATACCAGATGGGCCTATTTCCCAACTCCACTCCTGCCCATTGCAACTAGTGCCAGTACCAGCAGGAGGAGCGGTGTCATCTGGCCTCGAACTACCTGGGCCCGCGAGCCATCCCGTTGAAGCGAGCGGCAGGCGCCTCTCCGACGAAGCCAACGAAGCTCTACCGGGGTGTGCGGCAGCGGCACTGGGACAAGTGCGTGGCGGAGATCCGGCTGCCCAAGAACCGGACCCGCCTCTGGCTTGGCACTTTCGACACTGCCGAGGAGACCGCCCTCGCCTACAACCGTGCCACCTACAAGCTCCGCGGAGACCTCGCCCGCCTCAACTTCCCCGACCTCCAAATGATCTCCACACACAGAAAACCAAAAAAAAACGCTCCTACCTTCCTTCTCCAGCAAACAATCTCTCCCCCACAGCGGCTGCAAAAATCCAAGCTTTTGGTTACTAACAAGCTCGTTGGGCAATGAAATTGTAGGAACCCATTTCAGCAAACATCTTCATCCTCTCTTCTTCGTCCCCCGTGGCCATCCGTCTGGTTTCCCTCCATTCCCACTTCTTCTCTTCTTTTCCTCCCCTCTGTTATTACCTTGTCGTCTCTTCTTCCCGTCTCTCTGTCGTCGAAGTAGTAATAATAGATTCCGGAGGAAAACGCGGTCGCTCGACGTGACGGAAAGGTGCAACGCCGGGAAATGGGGTTTAATAGGAAAGAGTATGTGTCTTAAATTTTGATGGGCAATACGCAACGTCACGTTGGTACCGTACCTAACTATTTTATATTTTGTTGAGGGAGTGTTAAGACTCGAAATAGAGATGTTAATAAAAATAATAAAAAAGATAGAGCTATTAATATAAAACATAAGGAGTATTTTTTATTTGGTAAAGTCATGGATTTATAAGCCCATAGAGCTGTTGGATCCAAATTGGATGGCCATATTATTCAAGGATTAAATGCCCCAAGTAATATGAATCATCGAATTTTAATCTAATGGTCCCCATATAAATGGGTCTCTAATTATAATTGATGATTAAGATATTAATATATAATTAGCCGATGTGTATTACTGCATCACTTGCATTACCATGAAGTTTGTTTACCCTAGAAGAGTTTTTAATACTCCATATTTAACATGAGCCCATATTTGTGGATAACCCATTTATAAGAACAATGGTGTAGCATTAATCTAAGCTCATATTAAAGGTAGAGTATTTAAAATTCTTCCCTTTAAGTGGGTGTATAATTGAGAGGGGACCCAAAAAAAAATAAATGGGCCCAACCTGGCCAAAGAAACAAAAAAATAATAGTAAATAGGCTAAGCGACAAGGCCCAAACTAGTGAACTGGGCATGAAATAGTAAAACAACACACACAAGGTCCGCCACACTAAAAAAAAGTTTGGGAAAAGGATACAAGCTATCCTTTGAATTTTATAAAATTTTCTTCAATAGAAAATAGGGGCATGACTATTCTAGCTTAAACAATATGGCAATAATAATTAGAAAAAATGTTTCTGGCTTTGCACAAAATCAATATAACTCATTAATTTTGTTCTTTTTTCATGAACAAAACTAGTGATAAGGTATGAGTTACAGTTAAATAATGATTGTAGATGCTAGATTGTTATATATATTGATATGGATGTCCAAATTTAACTTCTAACTGTGTTTGTCTTTTGATTTAAGATTTATAATATCATGCACGTTCAATAAACATGTAAAAATGGAAGAACATTTTAACATTTGTCTAAATATTTTAACATATGTATTTAACTGTCAAAATATTATAATACATATATCAAAACATATTTTACACATTGGTCATACATTTTTATACATCCCGAAATGAGTCATTTCTTAGCATGACATCGGAGGCTATGAGTTTATGTTTAACTATCAAAACATTCTAAGACATGTCAAAATATTTTTTGCACATTGGTCAGACATTTTTACAAATCTCGAGACATACGTTGGACTTCACCTCTAATGACATCATCCTCGTATAGGACTTGAGAAAGTGAGGACCTCTTTGTTGCGACTTGCATTGGTACATACCATGATGACAACGACTATCTAGGCCCACATCCAGCATGGAGCCCATGTTCTTGGGCTCAACTCGCTTTTGAACAACATGCTTCATGCTGCTTATGTAAGAACTAATAATTCTTATTTTTCAATTGTCTTATTTATTGTTAACTGGTATAAACTTATAGAGTTTGACCCTTAAGCTTTGTGAGTTAGATTACTCTCTGAATAAATTAAATTTAGGAATGAGGCTTGTATGATTAAAAATTAGATAGAAAGAGTTTCGAAACTTCACTAATAATGCACAAATCAAAGTTCAGATAAGTGAGATATGATTGGTCAAAGTTGCACTAGATATATTGTACCCGATTTAAACTTAAAATTAGGCCTTTTATTTAGCCTTTTAGGCCCATCTAAAGTGAGTTGTGAAAATAATAGTTTAAGAGCTTATATAAGTGGCTAAAGGTTAGTTTAGTACCTCAAACTCTAAGGGGATTATTAATCCATTTCTATAAATAAGTTTTAAGAGCCTTAATTAGAGAGTTTTGAAGTTTTTTTTAGATTTTGTTGAGAATTTGTAGTACCCTAGCCTCTCTCAAAAGACCTTTTGGTTTAGAAAATATTGAGGATTATCTTTGTCCTAGAGGTAAGTTTTGATTTATAAAATATTATATATGACGTGAATCGTTTTTCGTCTCTATTTTATATTTACAACTATGTTTCACATATTTTTACTTTGAGTTTTGCTCTCAAAAGTTTTCTAAATGTATATTAACATATCTAAATTGTATTCTAATTTTTTTTAAATAATATATTTTTATTATATTTTTGGAATATGTATTGTATAATAAAATAGTTCTCTATTTTCGTGTTTAAATGCATATTTAAAGATGAAAAAGTATGATTTTTAGGTCATTTTTATGATTTATTTATATAAGTATTATGAGCATGTTTTAAAAATTTTGTTATTTTAGAGCATGATGAGTCAGTGGCATAGTCATATATTTGTACGTCAACAATTCTGACAAAATTGCACAATCTTATTAATTAAATAATAAAAATTATTTTTGTGCTTATTTTTATATAATATTTATTTATATTTTAATTAAATATATGATGTAGGTTTCTACAAATTTTCACTTTGATTAGAATTTATTTACTATTTTTTTAAAAAATGTATAAGTTAAATATTGTGATTATGCTACAATATCTACTTAAACTAGTATGGAAATAAATGAGATATTGCATCATTGATTGTGCTACTTTGGTACTTTCAGTATGTTTAACTTTATTAAGTATATGCACTCATATATCTAAGGTTAATTTAGTAAATCTCTATTTTATGCATGTTTTAATGCATATAATTTTTTTACTGAATTATGCTTTAACATGACATAGTATAATTACTTAGAGTGCACATGTAAACATATTTATAATTCATTGCAACATAAAAATAATTTGTAAGCTATGAATTAGTTGTGGTTAGTCGAGGTTTTCTACGATTGCTAGATTAGCCATATTAGAGGTTTATCGAATTAGTTTTATATTCGAAAGGACAAAATTTTCTATCTAAAAATGTAGAATTTTTTTGTTCAAAAGGGTAGATTTTTACCTCCTTAGATTAAAATAAATGAGGTATTTATATTATTGAGAATTTTGAAGTTAGAGTCCATGTTGGTCATATACGTGTTCACCGACTTATTATTTGGCATATCCAGTTCAGAATATCAAGTTCATGCATTAGGTATCAAGTAAAATTATTTCTCGTTACTTTGATTTTTATCATATTGAGAGTTATTTTAGATGTAATTTTGAGATTAAATTATATCGATATGATTTGTATGACTCTTGATGTAGTTTTGACATATATTTATATACACACACATTATGGTTACATTAGGAACTTAGTCTGAATATTGATGTATATGTTAGGGTGTTAATCTAATGTTTTCAAAACTTTATTGAGTTTACACACCCTTGTTTTATTTTGGGAGCCTTCGGGATCCCTTGTGTAATAGTGCACGCAAGTACTTAGAATGAATTGTTCCATGACCAAGACGATAACTCAGGTGCTAATAAACTAGGGAACAAACTACTAAGGCATAGTCAGTAAAAAATAGATGAATATTTAAAATTTTCATATTATTTTGATAATGTTTCATTTATAGTAGTAGATTTCTTTTATAACTTTGGGACATATGTTTATGTCTTCATACTTCGATTTGATAGTTGAATACCTAGTTATAATGATGATAAGAAATAATTAAATTTTCTTTTTATATGTTTATTCTCTATAATATTTTATAAACAATCTAAAAAATTCTGATGTAATCTAGTCAAAAGTTGTTGTATCTTCTCGCGAATTTTGGGTTAGGACGTGACAACTTGCTCCATAGTATGGTGGGGAGGATCTTTGATGGGTCGAATAGGCTAGAGACTAGGAGAGGATCTTTGATGGGTCGAATAGGCTAGAGACTAGGAGAGATCTATGGAGATTTCGGTCATACTAAAGGAGGCAGAGATTGGTGAATTACGGCAGTGCTGCCTCCATCGCCACTGCCGAGGAAGTAGCCTTTTATAGAGTATAACATGAAGAGTATGAGGAAGATACAGGAGGTGAGAAATGGAGCGTAAAAGTAGAAGAATATGCTAAAAAGGTATTCAGAAGAACTTCACGAGAGATCAAAGAGGGAGAGACATGAAATTGGGGCAAAAAGGTTAGAAAATATACAAACATGAGAAATAAAAATTCCTATGAAGAAATCTAAATAATATAAATTCTTAACATAATGACCTAAATTTTGATAAAACCTTCTAAGTCGGCCACACTTTCATCAGTACTTTCATGATTTAGAAAAGGGATCACTAGTGAAAAAAGAGATTAAGGAAAAGGATACAAACTATCACTCGATTTTAATGAAAATTTCTTAAACACAAAAATAGGGGCATGATGATTCTAGCCTAAACAATATGTGATGATAATTAGGATACAAAGCTTTTGTCTTGAAAAACTATATCCTTGCACAAAATCAACATCTCATTATTTTTTCCCTTTTTGGTAAACATAACACACGATAAGTTACGACTTGCGCGCGCGATTTAATAGTAACATATAAGTGGCAGGTGCATGTCTTCAGTTCCGTTGGACAATCAGTCCTTAGTTGATCAGCTCCAGCAAGAGATTACAAATGACCAGAGTGCTAAGGCAAAACGTAGAAGTAACAAACATATACACTCGAACCAGAGCTGCGTACATGAATGCACTGCATACCACATTATTCACTAGTTGCGCATCAGCAATCTCGGCCGGCGGCCGCCTTCTCGGCCAAGAACTCGGCCACGGCTTTGGCCACGGTCCCCCATCCCCCAACATCGACAAGAGAAGCATTCGCCTGATATTGATCACTCAGTTCATAGAAGATGGTGACCCGGACAATGGACGAATTGCATCCCTTCTCCAAAACCTCAAAGCGGGTGCGGAAGAAGGTGAAGCCCAGATTCAGGTATCCACCTTCCACCACATCTGCATCCTTTATACGTTTCACGTTGTCCACCGTCACCAACTTCTCTTTGTAAGTTCCAACTGGGCTGCCTGAACAGATCTCCAAATCATCAGAAACTTTGGCACTAAGAACTGGGAAATCAATCTACAAGAGCAGTAAGTTACTTTCGGTTTGATGTTATGTTTATCTGACCTGGTGGTAGTGCGAGGGTGATGAAAGTACCCACGCCTCCGTCTCCATCCACTTCAATCTTGTCAAACAGATTAGGAATTTTGGTCCGAATGATTTTGGACAACTCGGGGGTGCCGTAGATGGCCCAGACGTCGTCCACCGGTGCCGGTATCTCGAAATCTTGGGTCGGTTGGCCGCTGATCCCCACCATCTTTTGGAGAAGAAGAGCTTTTGGGTCCTCCGGTGCCAGCTTCACCTCCACCTCCACCTCCACCTCGATACATATAGAGATGTAGATGGGGATCAGCTGGATCCAGCGAGAAACTTCCTTTGAAATCAATAATGCAAGTGGAACACGTTCTGCAAATTGACTTCTTTTGCTATAGATTTTGGGAGATGAGTGCGGATAAAGATTGAATTTTATTTTGACCCGACTCCATGAATTGATTGGTCATACTTGGATAATTCAGTGTTTCCCCGGCTGAGTGAATCACTAAAGCCTGTACACATCGACAGGGTCCTTTACATTTTAATCCCTTGTCCCTAGCTATATTTTATTTATTAGAATAAGTTAATTTTAATTTATTTTAAATTTAATTTATTTTAAAAAAGTAATTATAGTTATTAATATGAAAAAATTTGTATAAGCCCTCAGTTCACACGTGTTTGCATCCGCTAGGGCATCATGAACCATTAGTTCCGATGGCATGTTATGTACACTGTCAAATTAAAATTTGATGGCGTACAACGCTTAGGCTCACACAATCATGCGTAAACTCGGGCTCAAACGGGAGTCTTATATATTAATGAGACAAAAGGGAATAACTTTTAAAACCCCGCCAACTTATAACAACCAAACTGATTAGATTGTTTTTGCCCTCTCGATTGGGCCAACCACCCCAAACAAAAAATAAATGATAATTTTTTATTAATTATAATTTTTAATTAAAAGTTTTTAATGATTTATATTTTGAATTTTATAATAAAAATTGTATTTTTTGCATGTGTATGTTTTGCAATTTATAAATAAAAATAGGATCATGATTCATGTGTTATTTGTTGTAATTAATTGTTAACAATCTGTTCATATTTAAGTGGCTTTTTTTTTCTTATACTATAAAGTCATCCTACATTGAGGGAGGAAACCTCTCCAATCTATTTGCGTTCAAATTGAGGAGATCGATTGATCAGGTTGACCCAATCTGACCACAAAATAGGGCTGAATTCCTAAGGAAAAAATCTTAATAGGGCTAAAAATTATAATAAAAAATTTAAAGAACCATATGGCCCCCTGTAGACAAATTTAATTTCCAAATAAGAAAAATGTCTTCAACAGGCTCATGACTAGAGTCCCTCACTATCATGGTGCATAGAGGCACGGCAGAGCCCTTAATTAATGGAAACCTTTGTACTACTAGGCATGTTTATAAACTTTCCCCAACCTTAAATAATGGTCTTAAGTACATTAGCAATCATAAAATGAGTAAATGTGTTTTTTATTAGTTCTTGGCGGTAGAGTAGAAAATATGGCAATTTCTAAAACCGCTATCAAAACTGCACTAGAACAATTTAGTAGGTAGGCCCACTAAAAAACTTATTTTTAGCTTTTGATTGAGATACTTAATTACTAAGGTAGATAAAAGGATTGCAAACAATACTGTCGTTGTAATCCATCGCATGGAACCAGAATCCATCCAAACTAAACAAGAAGTATTGTCTTCCGTAACATAGTGCGATTAATTAGATAATTCACTCTGATAAGAATGGTATGAAGGCTTTTGATCTATGAGTATTTATCAAACATCACAGACCTCCTGTAAAAGTGACTGAAAATTCAAGGAGTTGTCTTTCATCTCTACCATCGCAGTATTAAATTTCTGAAATTATGCATTTGTGCTTTTGGGATACTAGTTCAACAGTTGAGCTGGATGTCACTTGAAAGAAAGCCAAATCTGGCAGCATCAGTGTTTATTTATCTATTTGAAAATAGTACGTAGCATGATGATATTCCTCATTCCCAAGAATATCAATTGATATTCCATTTGATCAGTTTGATCCCATAATGGTCTGAGAGTTTATTCAATGACATCCAATTTAGGAGGCAGAAGCAGTTGGAAAGCTACCTCAAACTAGCAACGCATTTGATAAATCGCATACAAGCTTCCTCGAACTAGCAACTTCCAAGCCGTACCCAAGCATGCAAGAAGAATTTGCCATGTTTCAATGGCACCACAAGTACCAACCAGGCCTACTTTTGGTACACATACAATGACGTCCAACAACCCCGCCAGGGGAGTGCTCATGCGAGCTGACACACAATTCGAGTCTTCTTTACAGTTTGTACTCTGCCCTCCCATTTCCAATGATTGCTTCTTTGAAACTACAATCAGCCTACTGTAACTCTTGCAGTTTCAGGAAAGCCCAGATGCTGTAACAAGATATCAACGCGTTTTGATCGTCTACAAATGAACACGATGGTGAAGCTGTCACTAGCTTAAATATGGCATATGAGGTTGAGGACTGGAGAGAAGCAGGCAAGTGGCCGGAGAGAGAGACTTGAAGAAGATGGAGTACCTGTCCCTGGCGATGAGGATGTTCTTGGTATTAGGTTGGCTGGTCTCAGCAAGTTCCGGCCACCCTGGACTCTCAGAAGATTTCTACGCCAAGTCGTGCCCACAGATGGAAGCAATAGCTAAGCAGGCGATGGTGGACAAGCTGAAAGAAGGGAAGAGCATCACGGCTCCTTCAACTCTCAGGCTATTCTTCCATGACTGTTTTGTGCAGGTATATATTCTGTTTCCGCATGTTACAGAGATGATCGGACTATACTTGCAGAATAATTAACTGTTCTATCTTTCGCATGAATGAATCAAAGGGCTGCGACGCTTCCGTGTTGATCATCTCCACGGCCGAGAACAAGGCCGAGAGAGACGCCGACATCAACCTCTCCCTCGCCGGAGACTCCTTCGACGTCGTCAACCGAGCAAAGGAGGCGCTGGAGAAGGCCTGCCCCGGCACAGTATCCTGCGCAGACATACTTGCGGTTCTCGCCCGAGATGCCACCTACTTGGTATCCATTTCTGATTATTAATCGAACAATCAACCCACCATAATGTATAGTTTAATGAATCAATTAAAACCCACTTGTAATCTCGCATTTCATGCAGTCAAAAGGGCCCTTCTGGAGCGTAGGGAAGGGCCGAAGGGACAGCAGAACCTCCTTCTCTGCCCTCGCCGCTGCTGAGCTACCCACCTCTTCGGCCAGCTACGACGAGCTGGTCAAGCGCTTCCGCTCCAAGGGCCTGTCGGACATCGACCTCGTCACCCTCTCCGGATCCCACACCATCGGCGCCGCCCACTGCATTGAGTTCGCCGCCCGCCTTCAACAAGAGGACACCTCCATGGACCTCCAGTTCCGGAAGCAGCTCCTGGTTGCCTGCCCGCAGCCGTCACCGGAACCAACCATCGTGGTTAACTTCGACAACTCCACGCCGGTGGGGTTCGACAACAACTTCTTCAAACATTTGATGGAGAAGCAGGGGCTGCTGACCACGGACCAGGTGTTGTTGGAGGGGATGGGGAAGGTGGTGGCTCTGTACGCGGAGAACCAGACGCTCTTCTATGAGAACTTCGCTGCTGCCATGCAGAAGTTTGGGGAGGTGGGGGTCTTAACAGGAAACCAAGGAGAGATTAGGAAAGACTGCACCAAGATCAACTGATATATATTATCAATGATAGTCTTTTCTTTCATTTAGTTTCTTAATTTTTTAGTGCAAATTTGGAAGATTCTCAGAGACAATTGAGTCAGGGTCTCAGGGATGAGTAATTCGTTTATGATATTGATGGGCGTTGATATTCTGTTGAATGAATTAATGAAAGATAGTGATGACGGGTGCACGTTTTGGTCTTTTGGTGGTGGTAATGTGGACTACTTGCATTGAATTTGGCCACTCGCCTGCCTTCTTCAATGGGCAAAGAGAGTTTGTTTTTTTTATATACAGATTGGGCAAGGTGAGTTGAGTGTCAAATTCAGTTCTACATTAGTTGAATGAATCTACATGTGTCTATATGCACTCAAAAAAATGTCCCCAGTACCCCAATAAGCCTATGAAATATTTTTTAAAGGAAAGCGGGGTACTGAGAGTATTATTAGGCTACATATACACATGTTCAAATTGAATTACCAGTTCTTACTTCTTAGAGCCTGCCTTCACAATCCCTCTCTCTCTCTCTCTCTAAACATGTCAACTATCTTTCATGTCATTGGGAATTAAGCACTTCACCAATCACCCACTTGATCGTTCAGGCAATGCTAACATGATGTCTTTCAATTTTTTTTACGGGAATGACATACAACGACATGAATACCTCTTTCACAAATAAGCAATTTTTGAAATATGTGGGCCGTTTAGGGGTTCTAGAAAAGTATTCTTTCTGGAAAATTTTACTTCCTAGAAACTACATTTCCTATAAAAAAATATTTTCCATGGTTGGGGATTTTGTTAGAAAAACTTATTATTAAACCTTTTTTGAAAAAAATTATTATTGTAATTAATTATGCTTTTCAAATTCAATAACTTAGTGCACTTGTAGATCCTTTTTTCCTATTAACCCTACTCTTTCGGAACTATCTGATGAGGAGCCCACCTCCTTCAAGTGACTAATTGGTTGAAGTGGAAACTTTAAATTTGGCTTTTTACATGCAGCCACGAAGTTATCAAGAAGTTAATTAGTGGTTTGGGTAAGTTGGATACTACCTAGCCACATAAAGGATTGATTTGCACAAGTTGGACATATATTAATTACTCAATTTCACATGCATTCACTTGTCCATATGGAATTTTCTTAGTTCAACGGATATCATATAACCTTATACAACTTACTAGAATAAGCATGTGATAGAAAGGTAAGGTCGAAGGGATATGTAGTCACTCAGGGAAGCATCACCACCCACTCATCACCAAAGGTCGAGGCGAGCAAGCATGTGGACGCAGAAGTAATCAGTATACAAAATATTGTTACAAAGCGTGCTTCCCTAAAGCAGAGTATCACTCGCTTGTCAAACATTTTCCACCATTACTAATTGACCTCAATACAATTATAAAAGAAAACTTCCAAATAATACTGCAATTTGTTGACAATATAAAACATAGAGACATGAATTAGCATCTCAAGTACTCTCTCTGTAATGTAGTAGCTCCAATTAGTTTTTCAAAATGAACTAATTTAGTACTCTCTTTGTCCCACATTAATAACTCTATTTAGGTTTTCAAAATAAACTAAAATTAATTTATTTTGAAAAATTAAATAGAACTATTAATCTGAAAGGGGAGGAGTATATGATTCACAGCAAGTTATTATTTATTGCTGACCATATATACGGGAAAAATTAAGCGAGCATTTTAGATTGAATTCTACTTGGCATAGGCCTGAAGTACATATCATAGCACAGGTTCCACATACTACCTTAAAGTAACAAAGCATTAACTAATATTTCGGCCATATAATTACAAGAATAAAAGCATATAAAGCTACAGTAAAATATATCACAATTATAAAGACAATTAATGTGGGATGGAAGGAGTATTTCCCATTAGAATAGTTGGCTTTTGTCAAAAGAAAAAAATCACAAAAAAATTCTCATCTACGCTTAATCTCACTGTCTGCAGCCCTTGGATTGTACATTGGAGAAAACAAAGTGGCAACGTTGGATGCCCTTCCTGACGACCCTCTAACAGGAACTATTTCCAGACAAAAATAATGACTTTTTGTGTGCACCACACATTTATTCCAGTAAAAAAGTATAATTTTAAGTATAATTTTAACTGCGTAAAATATCACAACATTCGAAGACGAGTGATTTGATCCAAGTGAAAAGAGACAACAGCTAAGCCAAAAACTAAACACATGAAAACCTCATTCATGATTTCCCATGATAAGTCAAATGACATGACAAATATTTTGGGACTCGCTCCTAAACCATTATCTCTAATTAGTTTTGGAGTTTCCTTCAGACAGAATAAGAAATGCAAGATATCCACATATATTTGGTCATCAATGTATACAAATTGTTTGGAAAGGCAGCACAAGAAATTACACATGAAAGTTAGAATAAAAAAAATGAGGAATTTGATATTGCATTTTTTTTGTTTACAATTGTCCTGCACAAAACTTTGCCCGCCACTATTCCCATCCCATTGAGCCTTGACAGTTATTACATTTTTTGCAACGCTTCAATAAATGGCTAATGCTATCATAATAGAATGACGTGAAGCGCCAAACAAAGTCCACTGTGAAAGTCAGAAAGCCGGAGCTCAACCTATTTATTCACTTCTATCAAGCTTAACCTATTTATTCACTACTACCTCTCTCCCTCTGCCACATATTGAAAGACTAACAGATTCTTCCTTTTTTCATCACTTCTAACTGAGGAAAAAAATCAAATCAGCAAGAGAAGAAAGTGGGTACCTTGGTGGTTATCATCAAGAACATTTTAGAGGGAACAAAAGAAAAGGAAATTTGCAAAGTTCCTTCAATCCACCCTTCTCCTGAAACTAGTCCCACTGGATAAACTTGTCATTCGTTTCAGGACTCGAAGCCATTCTCCTCCTCAATCGTCAGTACTTCCGAAGGACCCATAACTTGTTGAGCAGCTTCTTCGCTGTTCTTGTGAACAATCTCCCAGAAGAAATCCGTCAAAACAGTCTCATAGTCGGGCATTTTCGCATAGCCCGGAAAGTAATTGATGTCAATCACCAGATACCGGTTGCCCACCTTGGCATCCCGAATCACATCAAAATTGAAGAGATGCAACCCCATGACCCGCCTCAGCCCCCTCGCAATCTCTGTAATAAAGCTTGTCGGGGGCATCTCCGCCTCCTGAATCTGCACTGTCTCGTAATAGTTGTTGTTCCGGTGGTCCTCTCCGCGATCCTGCGGGGGAATGTTGGAAACCTGCGAGAACGACACCGAACCTTCCGAGCTGTCGAGCTTCTCCTCAGACACGTCAGGGAGGGACTTCCTCTTCACGCACTTCACATGGTCGCCAACAACATAGACCTTGAATATCACCCCGCCGTGGTTCACGAACTCCTGAAGGACGATGGGAGGCTTGAGCTTCAGCAGGCCGTCCCGGTTGAAGACGAGCGCCATCTTGTGTGACTTGGCGCTGCCGTCGGCGACGAGAGGTTTGGCGATGACGGGGAACTTGAGGCGGTCAAGGGCGGCAGGGTCCGTCAAGTCCGCGGCGCTGTAGACGACGATCTGCTTGGGAACGCCGAAGGTCTCGCCATCGCCAGCGGGGGCGGCGAGCTCGGAGACTACCTGAAGCATGGAGATCCGGTTGTGGAGGCGCTCGATGGCATCGGGCGGGTCGATAATGGCGACGCCCGGATTGCTCGCGGCGTACTCGCGGAGCTGGGAGCGCCAGTGGTCTCCGGAGAGCTTGTGGATGATGCAATCGAAGGGGCCCTGGTCAAGGAGCGGTCGGGAGGCGTCGATGCGGATGAGGTCGATCCCGCGCTCCCCAGCCATGCTCACCAGGGTCCTCTGGATGAAGCTCTGCTGCTTCTTGGGCACCAGCGCGTACCCGACGCCGTACCTCCTTCCGCCATTGCCGGGCTCCGGCGACTCCATCCTCTGCAACGCCCCCGAAACGGAGAGAAAGAAATAAAATCACAAATGTCGATGCAGAATCCGACAACAAAGCTCGCGGAAATTATCGGCAACCGATCAGAAGAGGATTCAGGGATCGGAGAGAGGACGGGAATGGGGCGGAATCGGGGGAGGCGGAGGGGATTGGGGTTCCATTGCTGCGGCTTAGGGTTCGGCTTTGGTCGGTCGCGGGAAGGGGATCCGAATTCCGAGCAGGAGAGGAGAACGCCGCAGCAGCGAAGGCAAAATGGGCCGGGCGGGGGGTTCTGGGTATTTAATACTATACGCGTCCTGGTTCTTGTGCTCGGCTTGTGTGTGAACCCGGACCGGCTTGCGGTTAATGGACGGTGGCGTACGCTTGGACCGGACCCGTTCCCGCTTCCGGTGGAAGATAAATTGGGACCCACGCAACAGCATGAGAAATTGCTTTGGGAATTTAGGGGGAATGTGCGCAGCGGGAAAGTGGGAAGTGCGGGAATAATGGCATCCGATGCTCGAGTGGGGTCCAGAGCCCTAAGAAGGGAGATGAGACGGACCTCTAACTGAGTGGGGTCCACTGGGTTCCGCTACGGAGAAGGTGGTCGTCTTGGCCTGGTAGACATAGTGGCGCAAAATTTGTAGTGCCGCGCATTCCGAGGCTCAAAAGAATGTGGGCCCCTGTTTGGTAGCCACCGAGGGAGGCCGTAGTCGGGAATTCATCACGTGTTGTGTGACTTGGGCAAACTTACTCTACTATTTCAGAGTCAACATGCTAAGTCATGCCAAGAAATAAAAATATAATTAAAACTTCCTTACACATAGTCGTATGAGCTCCTTTTTTTTTAGAATAATTAGTAGCTTAAGCCCCACATCGATTAATTTCAGAACATGCTTTTTTCATGAAAAGCCATCTCAATCATCTACGGTCAGATTATGGCGGCCTGAAGCTAAGTACTGACTAGACATATTCAATTTGCAATTAAAATTTTACATTAAATTATTTTTATCTTAAATTAATAACTCTATTTGGTAAAAATACTTATTTTATATTAATAACTTTATTTGGTTAAATTTAAATAGTTAAGTACTTCCAAAAAGAGCATCGCAACTTTATTTTCCCTCCTCTTTAGATGTGGGTTTCATTATTCAATAAAAACTAACTACTCAAATGTAGCTACTTATATAAGATAGATAGAGTATGAATTATTTTTTACATCTTCTTGTACCATGTATCAATTGCAACTTAATTTACCTTACAGACAGTGAGAAATAGTGATGACAAACAGACTAGGAAAAAGAAATGTAAATGGAAAAATGCATTTAAAAATGGGTTAGTGCTTATGTGGCATAATCGACCATAATGAAAGCCAAAATCACAAGGCCACACATTAACGACAGAATAAGAAAACAGAGGATGAACAATGCTTGTCTGGTGGACCTGAGTACAATGCTTGTCTGGTGGACCTGAGTGCATAAAAACTCACTCAATGGCAACATAATGCAATCCAGCTTTTAAAAGGAGAATGTAAATCACCAGAATTGAACAAATGCATTCGATTCAGTAATATGAAATGGTGCTCAAAGAATAAAAACTTAAACACCATCTTCACTCAATAAAGACTTAAACTCAAACTCATTTTATAGCATAAGACTAAAGCCACCTGCACAATGTACCTAATGCTATATTAAATATAAAGAAACCTCTTGGATTTAAAAACCAATAATGATACTACATAAATTTAAAATATATGCCTCTTATCATAAGAGTATTGATAAATTCCTCACACAATTGATTTATTAGGACAACATCTCCATGATCTTCTCTCTAGTAGTGCCTCAGCATTATTATCTTATTCAGATGACTTAAGAGACACATTATTCTACTTATATTCCTCAAATAGTCTATTACTCACAACCCCTTTAATAATGAGCTTAGTAAAGAAATTGTGGATGAGACTACATATAAGGTGACAATGTCTCTTTGATATTGAAGGAGAACAGCTTTTATTTAGCTTGAGCTGTGATCTAGGCGGTGCAGAGAGAGGGAGAATATATATAGAGAGAGAGAGGGAGGGAGGGAGAATAGAGAGAGAGGAGATGGTGGGAGGCCGAGAAACAGAAAGAGTGGTGTTGGAGAGATGTGAGCAGTGTTGCCATGGAGAATGAAGCATGATGGCTCACTGATTGTACCTGGAAACCCTTAAGACTTCTTGATGGCGTAGCAGAACGTCTCGACCCAATGAGTGCAGAAGACGGTAGAATTGAAGTGTTAGAAATTGTAAATTGTAATCAATCTTTAGATAAATAGCAAAAGCAGTTTCTTTTCAAAAGATAATTGATCCTTCCTACGTTTCGATTTCCACTTTCATACCTGTTCAAACAACGCCAACTGACTTATCGAACTATAAATCAAGTCAAATATATCTTGTACGCTTTCACCCGAATAAGTTGCACGTTTATGCCCCTTGATTCATGCCCATTTGATGCTTCGTCCTTGGTCACACTTTAAGTAAATGCTTTTTGAAGTCCAAGTTCCTTAAAAAGGCAGACTCATTTCATGTTTTCCTTGTCTGTATCAACACTAACAAAAAATCCCCATTTGGATTTATATTTGATTTTAAGTGCCGTAATATTGGGCCCCTATAGTTTTGCAAGTTTTGAACATCATTAATAGTTTTCTACGGCCGCAAGGCAGCGCCATTAGTCTATTTTCATGTCATGGTTAAAGCTGCCTCCGGGCGCCCTCCCTGCATAAAATTGTCACAAAAGAAGATTCATCGCCTAAGATGTATTACATCAAATAACATTATGGGATGACGCGAGTATGCCCAGCAAACGCAGAAGCTAGTGCAAAGGCTTTATGTTCCAAAAAAGCTCTTTCAACACCAAAGATGACTAGAAGCTTGTTGTACAATAACACATGCGACAAGTACTTTATGTACGTACTTCATCTGGAATACAATTAGGCCAATTGCAATAAAAACGTGCTTATTCTAATGCCACCAACAATAGCGCAATCCTCTCGGATATCAGCTAACTGTTTCATAAAAAATGGATAGAAGAGGATGTCGGTCAAATTAGAGATTGCGTGCTATAGATTTTTCTTCAAATTTGAAGCAGCAGATTTAGAAAAACCATCATGACTGGAAGATCTGATTATAAAGAGAACTGTTTCAAGCAACATCCCAAATACCAAGCCAAATATGCCTCCAGCTGCATTCTGCACAAGGAAAAAATACTTCAATTGGTATCTTGCAGATGAAGGATAGTTTTAAATGAAGCTTTCTTCAAGAAATACTCTATAATAAGAAGGGCTGGATGTTTCTGACGTACCATAGCAACGCTATTACTGAATAAAGCTCTGAAAGTGGCATATCCTACCAGATATCCAGTGAACATTATCGCCACTATATGCAGACCTGCAAAACATCAAATTTTGAGTCATCATACTTTATTGTCACAAGGTTGCTCCAACAACAGTTGAACTACTTGAAGCATCCTCATATACATTGGTAGAGAATCCGAGTGGTCATAAGATTAAGCCAAGCAACTTAAAGACTACATGATCCAAAGGGGAGGACCATTTTAAAGATGTAAAACAAGTGCTAGCATAGTCAGTATGTTCTTGCAAAATAGCATGTTGAACATCAAATTATCTACATCTTAATAATTTGTTGATGCTGCCACCTTAGTTTGAATATTTGATGAATTCAAATGAAATAAATGAGGCAGTCATAACAAAATCTTTTCTCGCTAAAATGAACAGGTACCATGAGAAACAAATATTAATTGACACAGTGATGTTCATCCAGTAAGGGGTAAAAACGTGACAATGAGCACCTCAGATTAAACACATTATACAATTATTGCCACATCTGAAAGAGTAAACAGAAGCTAGAGTGGCATTTATAAGGTTCAACCTATATGGGACACAATCCATAAGTATAATGAGAAAAATATGAAAAAAAAATTCTATATTCAACGTCATAGCCCTTCGTCATTATGCTCATTTCTATGGTAAACTATAACTACTTATTTAATTTTCGAGGAAATGACCTCCTGTAGTGCAAACCTTCTACAGTCAACTAATACGCTCCTGGGTTAAGCATACATGGTACACTTGCATCAACAAACAGAATAGCTTTAAGGCCAACATATCGCAGATACTCCACCACAAATGTCAGTAATCATTAAAGACAAAAACATAAGCACCAGAAACTGAAGGGTAGACAACAAATACAAACAGTTAATGGGCAATTTGTCTAAAGTGAAAACAAAAATAAAACTTGATCCAAAGGTAGGGTCATCTTAGAAGTGCCTATTTTCTAGTATTTTCTCCTCAAGCAGCTATACCAAAACTCTGCATAAATTGGCCATAAGGGATAACATGGCCTCCAAAATTTTGCAATTTCTATTTACAGGTTCATCCAAGAGAATTATATTGCTATACTAAGTGGCCTCTTAGCGGGGAAACACAGTTCTCATCAACAGGGTTAGCACTAAAGCTGGCAGAAACAAGTTAACATTTTGACTTCATTACCATGCTTCTGCACACAACTCAGCAAAAAAAAATTGTTCATGCACTTGAATAATTGCATCTTAAACTTCCGCTTCCAGTGGAAAATGCATATCACTTGTAATCTTAACACAGTGATAAAAGAAAAAAGAAAACTTGCCAAAACCAAGCTGATCTCTATAAGATGAGAAGGACTCCTTGGCCCTCTTCGGAGCAATGTCCTTCACAAGCTCCTCATAAGCTTTCTTTTCCACCAATTCCTCCAGCTTCCTCAACCTCTCCTTCAGCTCCTTGCTCTGAAACCAAAAAAAATTCCAGAAAATCATATCCAACAGAACCAGAAAGTACCCAGAAAACTCTGGCAGCCAAATTTCTCTTGTTATATCACTTCATCACCTTTTCTCTAGGCTTCGGGCTGGAGAATTCAAAATTGGTCCCAGAGAAGAGATGCCGGAGATTGGGACGGGAGGAAGGGGGAGAGGCAAACCAGAGACTCCTGATGGACTTGTAAGGGACAACCTCTTGAGAGAATAGGCCCAAAGCGATCTCCTGAAACTCAGTGCTGAGGCCTTGGCTTGCCATGGCAATCGCAAGAAACGACCGGATACTGTCACAATTGCGGATGAGCAAGCCCTGAGTACCAGCATCAGGCATGGCCGCGACCAGACGACTGGAGTGGACAAGATCATTTTACATTTATCCTTCATATGAAACGCTAATATAAATTTAAAGCTTCACAAGCCGGTCAAACATTTCCAAAGTACCTCTATGATCTTTCAATTTGATTAAATGCTCAATAGAAGCATTCACACAACTTGAAAAGACTTCCTTTAGTACAAAATCAGTAGTGCAGTTCAATTCCTCTCAGCCTAACTCTTGCAGAATTCACACTTAAATTTAATACTAATCCAAACTAATAAAACATTTACCTTAATGAACTCCTGATCAAAAACAGCCTCCGCTTCAAAATTATTGCTAAGATTTGTTCCCAACCAAAAACGCCTAACTCTGTTCAAAAGCAGACTTCGAATGCAACCCACATAACTACATCAAATATATAAACAAATAAAGTGTAACAATTCACATACTAAAAACAGAATGCATTAAATTAAAAAACTCAAATTTTAATGGAGTCAAGTTTTTATGCGTACACAGCAGAAGTGGCAAGTGATGCCAATAGACGTACAGAAAGGGATCAGTGGCCAATAAGAGAAAGAAGCTCCCACTGGAACTGCAATGATGACGACTGGCGAACGGTGGAGGGGATGGTTGTTGGACGACTGGCAAACAGTGTAGGGGATGGTTGTTGTGAAAAAATCCAAGGAAAATTAGAAATTGGGAACTAACAAACTGCCAATCATTCCCTAAATAAAAATGGGCCCGTAAATTTCAAGCCCACGCAATCTGGAAAGAGGTGATTTTGGGCCTCAGAAGCCGTAGGCCTAAATACTTAAGCCTCATATCTTGACACCCATCAAAGTTGTTGGGGCCCCCAAGTTATAGGAGCCTCCATTTGTCATATCCAAGACTACTTGGGCCTTGGGGCACTCAATTTTGAAGAAAAAAACATGTTCTGCTTTTGTAGGTTCTGGTACACACTTTTGTGGGGCACTTGAACGGTCATCTATGTATAAGACCAAGGCACCATGTTTCTATCATTCTCTTTCTCCCTCAGAAAACTAGGACATCCATGACCCAACCACGCTACTTCAAATGACCAGGATAGAGATGAAGGAATACTCAAGACGATCTGTCATTGCCCAACATCGAGAATAGAATATTAACCAGACGAGTTTCAAATGTTTTGTTCAAGGTCCGGCCCTGCATGTCTATGTCAAGACTAGACAGAGTTTATTGACGATTGGACAAGTTATAGGAATGCTAGAAAAGATTAGAAGAGAGGAAATTCTCGGTTGAGGAGAGAGACTATCCAATTAGATATGTAACTAAAAAGGGTGGGATGAGTTCGTGCATTGGGGGCCCTTGCAAAACGTGGTCTAAGAGCATGATGCCCCCGGAAAAATAAAAAGAGATTGATTTTTTTAGAACCTACCAAAAGAAGCCAACAATTTGGGGGCCCTTGCAAATTGCATGGGTGTCAGGATAGGCAGCTTCTTTGCTTGTGAGCAAGTGGATAACTTACCTGCTGCAGATTAATTAAGAACGATGACTTCAGTTTTTTTGAGTAATGGGGTACCCTAAAAGAGTAGAGACTATCCAGTGGAACTGAAGCTACGTGGTGCATAGGTTCATTCACTGTTTAACACATTTAACATTTTCTACGTGTCTAAACATGAGTAATTTCATATATTGACTTTAATTTACGTGTCAGAAAAAGAATGAACCTAACCACATCCATGTGGTACAACTGTTCCAGTGAATCCTTTCTCCTAAAAGAGAATACTTCTTTCGTCCATGTTAAGTATCTTATTTACTATTTCAAAAAATAAAATTAATTAATTTTAGTTAATATAAACAATTAAATAGGACCATTAATATAGGACAAAGAGAATATTATTTACCTAGGATAATATGCATGGTAGCCAGCCACACATATGGAGTAGCGAAGAGTAACAAAACAAGTGTTAACATAAGACGAACAGAGATAGATGCCACCTAACAAAACAAGTGTTAAGTGTAACACATAATTTCACACTACCAAAGAGTATATTTTTTAATTTATTAAAAACTAGCTTATTTCTATATTTTATAGTTAATGGTCAATATAGCCTTCTTGGATTTTTACTTAAAAAGGAAAAACTTAATGCTAAATAAGGCAATCGCCATTGGAGGACCCGGTATCTGGCAGTGTGTGAGCAAGTTCATATTTCTTGAAAGCTAATTGCAAATATGTATTGGCTTTATCCTCAAGATAGCCCTTAGGTTATGTATAGGCTTTAGGGCTGCATCTCGGGTAGGGTAGGGTCGGGTACTAACCTGTGATTACTAAACCCAACCATACTTGAGATAAAACCTGCAATATCACTATGCTACCGGACCTGAAAGAATGCATTAAAACCCAAGTCAAATTAATTTGTCAATAATTTATACTATTATTAAAGTGAGAAGGGGGGCAAAAAAAATTTCCACGTTATGCCTTTATTGCCCTTTCAAAGAAATTCTTAATTAATTTAGAATTCAAGAGACCTAAAATATTATAATAATTTCTCCAATAAATATAACCTTGTATCCACATAAAAATATAGATTTCATAGTCCTCAAAAGTGAGGAGTGAGGAGATTTTTGTCATGCTATGTCTACATTACCCTTTCAAAGAAATACTTAATTAATTAAGAATCAAGAGACCAAAAATATTACAATGAAATCTTCAATAAGTACAACCTTGCATCCACATAAAAAATATGGATTGCATAGTCCTGATTAGTTTAGAACTGCTTAAAGTGAGAAGGAATCCTAAATTACTCCTACTATATACTATTATTAAAGTGAAAAGAGGGCCGATATTTTTTTTCATAAAAGCCCCAAATTACCCCCAATACACCAAAAATATTATTTATAAATTATTAGTTATAAATCGGGTAGGATAATTAAACTTGAAGCTCAATTTGTATATCGTAATATAAGACTATTAGTTTCTATCAAAACAAAAACATCTGTCTAACGATTCTTCAAAAAGAATAATTGTTGAACCCGCTGGGGCAAATATACAAATGCCAGAGGAAAATCGGGTTCAGTTGGAACCTAAGAAGCTGCAAACAAATTTGAGAACACACTGAGGATGCTCATCCACCCCTGAAGCTAATAAAAATTTTAAGAAAGTAGAAGAACGCTCTCATAGTACCATTAAACCTTCTGCTGCTTAAAAAAAACAAGAATTTTACTAATTACTTCCTCCAACATAACACAAGATTAAATACTATAGTAACTACACCTGGAATATTACTTGGCATCTACATATCAAAAACCAGTTACTACAAAACCTGAAAATCCAAAGTAGCCTGAATGCAAAAAAAATTCAGAAACATAAAAATTTAAAAATGCAAACTTCTTCCAATAATACCTTAGGACTGTCCACGCCTCCAGTGATCCAAATGCCACAGAGGTTGGCCGTCTCCACTATGGGCTCCCCGATTACGGTGAAGATGGGGCGTATAGCCGTGGATATTGAGGAACTGAATGAGAGAGGAAGGGGGCTGCCTGACGTGGAGGGGAGGGGGGCTGAGGACGGGGAGGAGGGTGAAGGACGGATGCGGAAGTGGGGCTGGTCGGCTGGGACGGGTAATTGGTAACGGGGAACAACGAGGAGGAGGGAAGGCTGAGCTCGGACGGGGAGGAAGGCTGAGGCCGCTCAGCAGTCGCCCTGGCCCTGGGGAAGAGATGGTCGAAACTCTAAACTCGGTAATGGGCAGTGGCGGATTATGGATTATGGATGGGTATTAGGTAGGGGTGGCGGGTCTGGCCCGGCCAAAAATGGGCCGGGACGGGCAACGTTGTGGCCCATTGTTAGAGCAGGTCAGGTCAGGCCTGGCCCACAAGAGTAGGAGGCAAGCCCGGCACAGACTATAGCCCCTTTTAACGAGGCTGTCTCGACCAAGAGAGGCTAGTTGAGGCCTCTCCAACAGTATGGCAGGGTGGCGACTGGCGAGTGGCCTCTTGGGTGGACTTATAGGTTAGCCCAGCCTGGTGTCATGAAAACTCATGCCCGACTTAGCCGGCTCCTCCCCTTGGGGGTCTTAATACATGCCTACATGTTACCCGTGGGTGGTCTGCACTTTTTCTGGCCTAGTATTAGGATTAGAGCTAACTGTAAAGTCGGGTTAACGGGCTTTTTTTGTGCTAAACCCTGCCTAGAAAGTATGTTTTTTTTTTCAAACCCTACCCGCCCTAAAATCAGTTAAATTTAGGTTGACTCCACTCGGGTTAGGTCGCGTTTGGGTTTTCTAGTGTTGCCCTAATAGGCTTCTTGCTGATAGTGTTGATCTATATATATATAAAAAAAAATTGTTAATATTTTTGTTCTTAATACTCTCTCAATCTTAAATTTATTGTTCTATTTAAAAAAAATTATTTTATATTAATAGATTTATTTTATTAAATTTAAATAATTAAATACTTAAAAAATAGTAATAATTTTTTTCTTAGTTATAAGTTTCACTATTAAATAAAAATTACTATTTTGTTAAGTATAACTATTAATATAGAACAGAGAAAATATAAATGTGGTTCTTCGGGGCTTAAGAGTTATAAAAAGTTATGTATTAAAAATATTGCATGATAGAATAACACAATTATATAAAAGTATGTAGATTCGTAAATGTAGGTCTAGCAATGCTCTTCACTCTCAATGAGAGAGGCATGCACAGCCTGCCTGGCATTTCTCTCATAATAGTGAGAGAAATATTTTATAAAATAAACTAATTTGTCTTACAATTTTTTCATAATTTATGGGAGGGAGGGACTATAAGTTTGTCATACAATTCTTTCAGCCTTTTTGGGTGATCTCCTATGAAAAAAAAATTCTTTTTTTCCCTGATAAAATACTAGCATTCATGCCAAGATATTCCCAGCCCCCAGTGATGATATTATCGTTTTCTTTTAAAACAATAATTTGTTAATCATACTTAGTTGGAGGAGCTAACTGAAAATGTTCCATGGATAATCACTATTCTCCTATTCATTTTCCTTTTTTTTGGCTGGAGGTCAACTACCAGTATATTGTTAGGCAAACAGATAAGGAAGTTTGGTATCTAAATGCATGCATTGTTTGCACATTTAAGAAGCCCCAATTCATAATCACATTTAGTTGAAGTGGACCGAATGAGGAATGTGAATAAATGGGTCGTTGGGATCCTCATTCATAAGAGTCGGGTTAGACAGTTGGGAAGACGTCAGCAGTCATTACTGAAGCGTAGACATTTTGGAAGAAGATTAATGTATCAACGAACTCCACAGATTTCATGGCTGATTAAGCCCTTAAGCGACAATCTTTCTTGCACAATGTGGTTGGATCATCATGTTTGCGTGGACAAACCCGATTGAAATTAGATTTGTAGATCACATCAAATGCACAGTTTTCACTGTGAAAAAACTCATTTGACTTCAACATTGGAGCATATTTATAAGGGGAAGGAGACGTGAAAGTCTTCGCTATCGACCTGTTCTGCACTTCTTGCTATAAAGGCCACCCTTGCTTGTAAATTCCTGTTAACCGTCTCAATCTTTTCTCTTGCCAATATAGGCTGAATATTGCCACTACATCCGCCATTTCTGTTAAACTCTACTCTAAATGAACTCATAACTCTCCTAGTTATTAGAAACCGTTAGCCTCTCCGTAAATCTTTTCAAAGTCGTTTTAATTGTGATGGACAATGGGTAGCTATTTTTATACCAAATTCATAAATTCATAAGAGGGTTTATAGGGTTTTTGGGGTACTGAGGGGAATGTTGAGCTACATATAGACTCATTCTTTATAGAAATGGGTAGCTATTTTCATACCAAATTGGTGTATAACCTTTTGGGTTATGTTATCCCAAATGAAAATGGGCAAGGGCCATAAGGGAAGGACTTGTCCAGGTTTCCTTACCAAGGCTCCTTAATCAATAATGAAAGGTTTCCACATCAATAAAGTAGCGAGAGCAGAGCTAAAAAGGATATTGATATTTGGATAACAAAAACTCATACAAAGAGTTTTGATTAGACTTAATAAGTGGGCCCTACTCTAAGTTCACGTGGATTCACTAATCTAAGTCTAACTAAAACTCATGTGATAGTTTCTGTTGTATAATTTATTATTTTCCAAAAAAAAAGGTAAAGAGGCTAATTTACTTGCTTAGACTTGAGAGGTTATGTTATCCCACCAAATAAAAAAATACAGGGAGCCACATGGTCCTTACACGGGGAAAATGGCAAAATTTCCCCCCTTAACCCCTTATCTCCGTCCTTGAATATGAGAATGAATCAAATCAATAAGGCCGGCATAGCTTTTGTCTTCTGTGGCAGGCCCAACTCAAGAGGCCACTGCAAGATCCCATAAGGTTTATCTGAAATCTCATGCTTACGAAGGACCTTCATTAACAATTTACACTTAGACTTATTGTCAGTAAAAACTAAAAAGCATAAAAAAACACTTCCAATTTACTCGTGCCCATGAGTTACCCAAAAAAAAAAATCTCATACACATTGCCTTTGCAAACCCCGTATGTTGCCATCGGCACGTTATCGTGTGACAGCTTTCACGGTCCCTGGTTCTTGTGTGCGCAATAAATTGAAAGCAAACTGCGGAGTCTCATGTCTCTCACAAGTCTCACAGGCAAAAACAGGAGCACATCACATCTCAGTGAGACCAGTCGTGCCTTTCTGGCACCACAAGTCTCTACCAAACCCGGCCCCCAATCAATGTAATCAGACCTGTTCCTAACCTTCTTCGCCCTTCCTCCAAACAACTACCCCCCACCCATCATCTGCTCACACGCTCTTTGAATGCCAGCTACCTCCCCCCTCTTCCCCCCCTCCTGCCCCTTTTAAATACCAGCTGACTTCTTCACCTTCTTACAGCGCCACATTCCCAGCTACTTTCTTCTTCCCAATCTAAAACATGGCTCCCGCAGAAGCTTTTCAGCAGGAATCCAGAACAGTCTGTGTGATGGATGCGTCCAGTCACCTGGGCACCAAACTCGTCGGGAGACTTCTGCAGATGGGCTACACGGTTCATGCCGCCGTCCAGAATGATGGTCAGTTAGATTCATCTTTATCACACTTTTATTGAATCATTTGCCTTTTCTTCTTGGTGTTGTCTTATAAAGACTTTCCAAATCAGGATAGTACTAAAGCTTTCTTTTGTTGTTTTTCCTTCCGGGGATGGGCTTGAAGGGAGCTTGCAGGCTTTCAAGGGGTTGACAAGCGGGAACAAGAACTTGAGGGTCTTCCACTCGGACCCGTTTGATTATCAGAGCATCTTACGCGCGATTCATGGCTGCTCCGGTTTGTTCTACGCGTTTGAGCCTCCCTATGAGCAGCTGAGCTATGATGTGAGTGCCCAATCCTTTCATTGCATTCCTTTCTTCACTTGAACTTTATTCATGCTTATGAATTATCACAATAAGCAAAAAAAGAAAAAAAGAAAAACACAATTAGCTTCAGCAAACTAAAGTTGTTTTTATGTAATTTGTACGAATTAGCCGAGTCAATCTTTTAGAGGCCAGCCAAACCTAATTAAAATCTGGGTTTTCGTGGAAAACCATGTAAGTCGAAGAGTCCAACTGCCAACTTGAGCTTTAAATTTGCTGAGCCACCATCTTGGACACAGCACCCGGTCGCAGTAGAGCTGTCACTAGCTGAAGGGTCATCTGAGCTCACGCAGCTGACAACCAATATCAATTAAATTACTGGTATCAACTTGTTCGTTGCATCAAAATGGTCAATGGTTCACGTGATTCCCCGCAGGAATTTACGGCAGAGGTCGAAGTCCGAGCTGCCCACAACGTACTGGAAGCATGTGCCCAGACTGAAACCATGGACAAGGTGGTCTTCACCTCATCTGTAACAGCTGTGATCTGGAGGGAGGAGAACCGAAAGTCCTTGTCCGACTTGGACGAAAGGAACTGGAGCGATCCCAGCTTCTGCCGAAGCTTCAAGGTAGTTATTGGGTCAAAAACTCAAAATCCTCCTCCATTAACCCAATTGCTAGAACTCTGTAATTGAAACTGTTTCTGGGTCTATGGCAGTTGTGGCATGCACTGTCAAAGACGCTGGCGGAGAAGACGGCGTGGGCGCTGGCCATGGACAGGGGGGTGAACATGGTGTCGATGAACGCCGGCCTGCTGACGGGGCCGGGGCTAACCATCTCCGACCCTTACCTGAAGGGGGCGGCGGAGATGTACGAGGACGGGGTGCTGGTGACGGTGGAGGTGGAGTTCCTGGTCGACGCCCTCATCTGCGTCTTCCAGGACTCTTCCACCTACGGCCGCTACCTCTGCTTCAACCATGTCGTGAATAGGCCAGAAGATGCACTCCAACTCGCCCACATGTTGTCCCCCTCCATGCCTTCCTACCCTCAATCCCAAAGGTAGCTGCTCCTGCTTGCTCTTTCACGACTTTTTTCCATGTAAATTGTCATTGCAAACTGCAATAAACTATTGATGATCTTCTTCAGCACTTCTACCATTTTCCTTTTTTAATTAATACATCAAAGCGTGGAGTAGTATGCTTGTGTCAATTAACTTTGAAATCTGAATCTGCTGTTTAATATATTGCAGTTGCGAGGATTTGAGGATGTTCCAGCAAAGAATCAGCAACAAGAAGCTGAACAAATTGATGGTTGATTTCGGACGCGGAGTCCAGCTGGTGGATTGAATATTACTTAAATTTTTACAGGTGGGTCGGCATCATAAAGATGGCAGCCTGCCCAAAGTCGTCGGCAGCGTTAGTAAGAGCCATGGTTCATGTTAGAAGCAAAAATGCCTCGCATGGCCCGCAGAAGAGCGAGAGATCGTTGGAATCTGCCAGTTTGCAAAGTGCAAAGGATTTGGTTCTACTCGTGATGGATTGCTAGTATGGATAAGATACGTAGGATTAGGAACGACTCTGTGGTAAGTGCATGAAACTGTGCAGGGTACCACCACTCGATGTAAGGATGTGGGTGGTGGTTCCCGAGTCTTATCATGATAAGTACCAAATAATCACGGACAGCCGTGTGTTTTTTTGCTATTTGAGTGGAATCACACGCAAAAAAGCAAATATGAAGTATGCGTTGTAGTATCATTTGAGTTGTCTTTGTTCGATGAATGGCCTTGGCAAAGAGGTGGTTGAAGGGGCCAATAACTAGAAAACAAATGCAATCATTTAAAAACATCCTTATCAGGAGTCTGGCATAGTTCAAGAATTAATAATACGAGTTCAAGAACCTGTGAAAACATAACATGAAAAATGTGTTATTATCGTACATTAGTAATTATTGTGACAAAAAAAACTTATTAAAAGTTAGAGAATAAGACCGAATCTAGGTGTTAAATGTTTAGTCATTAAGATAAAATTATGCCCTCTTTAATAGTGCTTAGGATTACTTCAGTGATGAGATGGTAGAAGCACCTTTACCAAGCATATGTAGCCAACTAATATTATGTAATTACTTTTAAAAAAATAGTAGGAAAATCCGTCACAGATGAAATGCAAAAAAAGAAATTTTAATATTTTATAGAACACAAAGGATATCTTTGTCAAATAAAACCAAAATAATGTCACAAAATAAATTATCTTGTTAATTAAACCCAACCTGACTAGACTAGACAACGTACATGTGGGTTAACCCACATAAATACATAGGTCCAATATACATCCTTTTCATAAAAGTGAGGTGGGTCAAGGACCTATCTTATAAGATCAAATTTATGCCTTAATTTTATACTAGCACCATGTTCATCTTTTTGGCAATATGAGATTATTTGTTTTCTTCAGTTAATTCACATGTATGATATATGTAATTTTTATTTACTTTGAATATGTATTTTAACCCATTTTCTAACAAAATATCGTTATATTGCACCACCACTAGTGCATAATTCGTCCCTAAAATGGCTGATTTTAGTGAAATGACAATATTTTCAGTGAACTGTCAATATTTGCACTGCACATTACATCATATCGCAAACAGTAATAGTTATATGAGCCGTGGGAAGAACTATAAGAATTTTGAACGAGAATAACAATAGAACGTTATTTCAGCCTTTTTGTAATTACAATGATCTATTAAGATTTGTAATCATGGTTTTATAATATACACCCTCATCCTAAATTAATAGTTTTATTTAATAAAAAATTATTTTATAATAATAACTTTATTTTATTTTATTTAAATTGTTGGGTACTTAAAAAAGAGGATCTTAAGCTTATTTTACATTTTCTTTAGATTTTATCATTTAATGAAAGCCATTATTTTTCTAAATATAACTTTTAATATAAGAGGGAGGAAATGTCAATAAAAAATGTAAAATGAAGTTGTAGAAGTTAATACAGGTACAATCCAATGGTTAAGAGAATAAATAGATGAACGGTGAAGATGATTCTGAGATTAATGCACCGTCGTGGAGATGGTCATGAATCAAAAGAGATGATCTTGATAGTTTTATACCGTGCGCCAACAAATTTGAATCACTTAGATCCAGATCCCATGGCCGCGCTGTGTGAGGTCGGCTTCATAGTTCTACATCATACCTGAAGCTCAAGTAGAAATGAAACTTTACTCTCAAAACAAACAGGAAACTGATTCAGCTACAAATGCTTATCCTATGGCAGAGTTATGCCAACCGAACATTTACAGGAAAAAAGGACGAAAAAAAGGTAAAGAGGCTTAGGTGAGTTTTCATTACATGGCCTCCTGAGGAAGTCCTGTTACAAAGGTGCAGTACATTACAAAACAAAACAGAAGATTTGCTTGGCTAGTTCCTCCACCTGGGGCTTAAGATGGGAAAAAACCCAGTAGGGCTCAGAGGTGATGTGCCTCCTGGCGAAGGAGGCAGCCGTGGTCCTTGACCTAGAACCCCCAGCGGCGAAGACGTAGGCGATAAGAAGAAACTGGGCGTCAGAGGAGACTGGTACTGAAATCCGGGGAAGGGCAGTTGACGATGATAAGGAGACCTGGGAGGTGGAGACAACAACTCCAAGAAACTCCAAGTTGGAGGCGGCGGAACCACGGGAGGATTTGCCCGAGGTGTTGGCTGAGGAGGTCCGAATCCGGGGTCCATGATCAAATTCTGAAGACTCCCCATGTACGCAGAGACGGGCGACTCGGCCGTGTTGGCCCAGAGCGAGTGGAGAGGAGGTGGGGAGAGAGATGGGAGTGGCGCCGGAGGAGGAAGAAGTGGAGGCGAGAGCGGCGGCGGGCGGATTCTCTGCAACCGCGAGCCTGTGAGCTGCTGAGGAGGAGGAGGAGGAGGGGAATGGTAGTGAGAGGGGTCTCGAGATGGGGATCCCGTAAGTTGCTGGACGACGCTTCGGAAGTCGTTCTTGCTGATGTTGTAGACCCGGGGCTGCGGCTGCTGAGGCCTGACGCCGGAGCCAGAGAAGGTTGGCTGGTGAACGGGGCTCTTCCGGATGCCCCTCCCCATTCGGTTGACCCCCAGGTGGTTATGAAGACGATCGCGGCCAAAGTTCGAGTCGTCCATGGCCAGCCGCTGAAGACCAACGAATTGCAGTAGCAATCAGTAAACAGCCAACCCAAACGGCCAAGGAGACAGGGAAGAAAACAGCAACACGAGAGACAGAGAGATTCAGCAGAATTGAACTCAACAAGAAAGGTAACCGGTTAAGAGCATTGAAGATGGAAGAGGGGAGAGGGACTCGAGCAGGGTTCGTGGAAGTTTGGGGGTAACTGGGTAGGAGACTCGTATCGGAGTAGATCATGGACCAACGGTGGACCACTGGGGAAGGAGGAGCCGTGGCCAGCTCTGATTTGAGGTTTGGGGAAGCGGCGGAGGCTAAGGAAATGAAATGGGAGACTTTGACTACCGACGGTCAAATATTCAAAGTACGGCAGAGTTGTGGTCAAAGACTCTCCTACTTTTGTCTGGGCGGGATTGATACGTCTGGCCCATGTTGTGCAACTCAACCCAGCCCAATCAAACATACAATCTTCATCTCAGCCCATAAAAGCCCAGACGTGAAACATATATTAGATTGCTTTTTCCCAGCCTAAGAAACCGTCATTTATCCTTTCATCATAAATATAAATTTTTAGTGTGCAAATTATCATAATTAGTTGTGAAAGATCCTATCCAAAAGTTAAAATTTTATGATCTTGTGCTCTAATGAGCCAATTAGTGAGACCCTACTCAAAAGTTATAATACTTTTTTACTATTTTTTTAAAAAATATAAAAATACTTTAATAAATAAAATCTAGACCCTACTTATACCTACCCCATTCAAAAAACTTTCATCGGTTATCTTATTTTTTAAGGGAAATTTTTTTACCCACCTTTTATTCTTCCTTCTTTAACCTCACTCCCCCCTCCCTTGTTGGAGGAGGAAGGACACCATCTAACCTTGCAATTTGGCATAATCTTGTCAAAAAGTGGTTAGTTATTTTGTACTAATTTGGTTGTATGATTTAAATAAAATAGACATAGCTCTTTCACCATGACAAGAAGCCCCCAAACAAATTTGTATAGTTTCTCTTTCGACCAATCACAATCAACAAATAATAAATTTGATTATTTTTGTGGCCATATTTGCATGGTTGTTCAGCAAGAGCACTAGCTAAATATGAGACAAGCTCTTGAGAAGAAAAAGAGGATAAGAAGATGTTATATTTGCTAAAGTTGCTATCTCAATCATCATCATGGACAGAGCCAGGGGGGCTAGTAGTGGCCATGCCCCCCTCCCTTAAACATGTCTTCCTAGGTAGCCACTATGTGGCCCACCCCATATATATTTTATTTAGGTAGTATCATGCCTTGCTACACCCCCTTGACCCGAATTTTGTTTAAGAAGGCGGGATGTGGTGCAACGAAGCATAAGACTAACTTATCCTAAGTCCTTATCGAAATACACAACATGTACTATTTGTGCAAAAGTAAATAACAAAAGATAAAAAGATTAATTAATCATCTTAGCTCAATAACACACCCACAAAATCTATAATAAATATAGTCTCAAGCTCTAAGGCTGCAAAATATAAAGTCATCATAGGTTATTCAAAGTATGAAATAAATTTAAGTATAAGATCATTGTATCACATAACAAGTCTAACATAACCCAAACATCTAGGCCCCTCTCATGGCGCATGCCCATCTTCAAGCTCGACATAAAGACCATCCAAAACACCTACATGACACAGTATGCAGCCCCAAAATAAAATCATAAATAAAATAGGGGTGAATTTAGCTCAATAAGGATTTTAAAACAAAACATAAGCTCGTGATAACACCACATATATTCTCCCTATAAAAGTTAATTTAAACATACATCATATATTTATTCTATACACATATTGCATCATGAGATAAATCACATTTTATATACATATTCATACCACTTTTGCATCATACGTTCATTTATAATTCATAACACATGCACATGTTGTGCAATTATTTAGGTTTCATGGTTCATTTAAATCCTAAATGAAAGTATCATTATTCACATTCATCTTGCATAATCAAGTGTGTCAAACCACATTCTATTATGTATGTTGAAGTGTAATCATTTCATATATATCATGTGTAACATTAGCATCATTGTCCCTACACAAATTGTGACATTGAGCATAATAATTCATACACATATATAAACAATATATTGAATGTCTTACAATAGATAAAACAATCTTGCTTATTTTGGCCGAAACACAAACAAACATACTCACCCTTGAAAAATTCAAAATCCTAACAAGGAAGTTTGAATTCCTATAAAAAAAACTAGAACAATTTGGGTAAATCCCTAACAGAGAAAGTATCACATCGTAAGTTGGTGCACACGGATAAACCAGCATAGATTTTTATGTCCAAAATGACTCATTATAGCAATTTGTTTTTCTTACTCGGGGAGGGAACTTGTCCCCAAAAGAATATAAAACCCCATCAATAGACGTACAACCATGTCCTTTTGGACATAAAACCGATTCGATAAACCTCCAATGAGGCTAATCTAGAAAAAGACATCCAATCAATTAATCACAGTTAAACATGAATAATTTTCGCTTACAAGTCATTTTTATGATGCATGTGACATAATATATATGTGAGCAATATTTTTTTAAATGCAAACATAGGTAAACATACTCTAATCAGTCATAATATGCATGAAACACGATCCATTTGTGACAAATAAAATTATATAAGTATGAGTAAAAGAATACAAAAATAGTCGTATTTATATTTGAGTTAAAATATGTGGAACATGGGTCATATATAATTAATGTGACATGTGCAAGTATTCATAACTTATCATAATTATAAGGAAAAAGTTAATATGAACCCGGGCTCATTGAGCCGTCGGATTTATATCCAACGGCCCATCAAACTCACAGGTTTAAATGCCCCATGAGTTTGATGGGCTGTTAGATGTAAATCCGACGGCCGAATGAGCCCGGGCGCATGCGGACACGCGTGAGCCCAGGCTCTTATAAATGGGACTCTAGTTATAATCTATTAGAATAAAGGAGTAAATATAAATAAATTATTAAAATTCTACTTAAAAGTATTCATATACTCATTTATCCCATATTAGGTTAAGTAGATGTTTTAGTATAATCACAACATGTAATTTATCCAATTTATAAAAAATAGCAAATAAACTCCAATCAATGTCAAAATTTATAGAGACATGAATCGTAGGCTTAATTAAAATATAAATAAATATCATATAAAAATAAGTACAAAAAATTATTTTTGTGATTTAATTAATGAGACTATGTAGTTTTGTCAAAATTATTGACCTTCAAATTTATGACTATGCCACTGACTTATTGTGCTCTAAACAACGTAAAATTTTTACAACATGCTTATAACATATATATCAATCCATCATAAAAGAAGAAACCAAAAATCATATGTTTTTATCCTTAAACATGCTTCTAAACATAGAAGCAGAGAGTTGTTTTACTATACAACATGCATTCTAAAAAACATAATAAATACATATTATTATAAAAAAGATATAAAAAATTATAAATATAATATAAACATGATAATTTATTCCCAAAAAAATTTAAGAGCAAAATTAAAGTAAAAATATCTAAAACATAGTCGTGAATCCAAAATATAGAGTTACTTAGGTAGCTTAAATGACTCGGTGGCCTATTTGAACAGCTAGCCATTCAAACAGCCTGTCATTTCGTTTGAATAGTTGGTCATTCTATCGGCACACAAGTGATTGAACGGTCAAGATAGAACTTTTAAAACAATAATCTTCTACCTCACGAAACTGAACTGGAATTCTTCTAAAAATTATTAAAATTTTCTAAAACTTCATGAAACTTCATTTAATCACTACCCAAACCTAAAATATAGTAGATCTAATATTTTTCATGCTTAAATATACACAAAAATAATAATAAATTATATATTT
Organism: Saururus chinensis; assembly: GCA_035235625.1. Taxonomy (NCBI): domain Eukaryota; kingdom Viridiplantae; phylum Streptophyta; class Magnoliopsida; order Piperales; family Saururaceae; genus Saururus; species Saururus chinensis. The sequence continues at coordinate 1,679,540 of CP141146.1, forward strand.
TAATAAATCATTACACATCAAGATGAATCAAAAGTTCAAAGAAACTCATAATAATGGCATTTCAATAAAGAAAACCTTTTACCTCTATCAAGCTTGTAAATCCCTTAAACGAGTTTCAACCTAAAAAAATCCTACCAAAAAATTAGGACTTTTAGGGGTCGTTTGGGTACTGAATTAATTTAGTAGCGAATTAATTTAGTAGTGAATTAATTCAAAAAATTCACTGCCGAAAGTGAATTACATTTGGTAAGAGAATTTGTTAGAATAAATTTAGATGTCGCGTCAAACCTAATTTTAAAACTTTAAACTAATATAACTCTCTCTCTCGAACTTGGATATGCACGTTCTTCGTACCATTACACTTGTAAATTCAAGCTCTATCAAACAAGATTCCACAACAGTAGATAATTTTGAATTTTTAAAGTGGGCCCTACCTATATAGTATGTTTTTTGAGGCTCAAATCGATATGAACGATAACCATTGAAAAATATAGAATCTGTAATTTTTAAAACAGTGATTAGAAGACTGAATCACCTCATGAGGTGATTTAGGCCGATTCAGGCTTGAAACAGCCTAAATCTAACTTCAATACTAAATTTTTAATTCAGTGTAGCTTCTGCACACAAACAAGATTCAAAAATTCAATAGTGAATTGAGGCTGAATCTTCCGACGATTCAATACCCAAATAGCCCCTTAGTTAACCCTAATCAAAACAAATTAATAGATTCAAATAAACCTGGGAGATGATAGATTCAACAACTCCTTACCTTAAAAATAAAAATTAACTTTCTTTGGGATCTAAATCAGAATTAAAAATATGATTTTGATAGAAGAAAAGTAAGAATTCAAATAGGAGAAGTGAATATAGAGATGATTAAAATAAAAATCGGAAGATTAAGAGGTGATTGAGGGAGGGAAACCTTACCTTAAAGAGGGTTTATCATTTGGAAAATGATTAAGGGTAGAACTTTATTTTCCTCATATTCTCAGCTCTTCCCTATTTGACAAATGACTAGGTTTTTTATTTTGATAGTGAGGTTTATGGGTTGAAAATTGAATTATTAGGCTAAAACATATGTAAAAATACCCTAAGTGACCATTTAACTACACTTTTGACTAAAAAATAAATTCAATCACACTCAATCTCACTTAGACAAATCAAAAGAAGATTAGTCGCCAAAGCAGGTAGCACGCCATCCCACACAAATGTGAGTCCTAGAGTGGGGCCCGCTCCTTTGACCAAGGAAAAATAAAAAAATATTTAAATATGTAAAATTTTGGGTGAATAAAACTTGACACTAATATTCTAAACTAAAATAAAATAAAACCTTAATAAATTTATAAATAACTTAACTTATTACCCCAAAAAAATTAAATTAAACTGATAAATAAATAAATTCATATAATTAAAAAAGAAATAAATTAGAGATCTTATAGGTGGGACCACATGGACTCTCCTATGGTTTCTACAAACTCAGCTCCCCTCCTATTTTTTCTTAGCTTCGTCCCTAATCATTGTAGTTGGTACGTTTGACATTCAGATCCAAAAAGAAAGAAGAATAAGTGGCTTTTTTATTAAGTTTTGAGTAATGAATAAGAGATTTAAAGGCATATTATATATATATATATATGATAAGTGAGAACTTTATAAAGGAAAAAAATTAATATATGTTAGGTTGCATATTAAGGGGTTGTTTGGGTATTGAATCGTCCAAAGATTCAGTTGATTCAGCCTCAATTCAAGGTTGAATTTTTAGAATCCTATTTGTGTGTAGAAGTTGCACAGAATTAAAAATTCAAGTTGATTTAGGCCGTTTTAAGCGTGAATCAGCTTGAATTCAGTCAATTTAGTATCTTAGTCCCCGTTTTAAAAATTACAAATTCTATTATTTGTTGTGCTCGATGATCATACTCTACTTTATTAAATTTATTTACATTGAACTATTTATTTATTATTGTAATAGTTTTGTGTTTCGAACTGTGTTGGTTTAGTTAGTGCCTCGTGCTAGCCGACCCACTAACTGGTATATTTCCTAGGGACCCGGGCCAGTTTGGTCCAAGTGGCATGGTTCCCTAGGGGACTGGTCGTCCCCTATATTGGACTGCCCTCTCTTTTGTTTGAGGTTATGCAATTGAAGAGCTCTGTGTTTCTCCCCTTTCTTCCTTACTTCTCCCCTTTCCCTGGGTAGATCTCCTAGGTGTCGATTGTGCCTACACCGGGCACAACATTGGTATCAGAGCATTTATGATCCCCAGCCATGGCCAGAGGTAAGCAAGCTGCAGCGGTTCTCGAGGTTCTTTTGGAGAAGGAAATTCTGGCATCAACGGCCGCAAACAACCCGAAGGACTCCCCTGCGGCAGTCGGTGAACCCACTATGTCCGAGCTCATGGCATTGCTGCAGGCCATGAACGTTCTTCTAATTAGTATGAAAATTGCCCAAGCAATGCCCATCCTACCTGGATCACCCCACGCTACCCCAGAGAGGGGTGGGCCATCGCAACCTCTCGAGCCTACAATTCCTTGTCCTCTAGCACCGACAGACATGGACGTGAGGGTCTTTCCAGGTTTGATGCGAGATGGCATTGGTAACCCAGCGCTGGAAGGGAGACGCCAGGCCTGAGACATGCAAGACACACCAGGTATTCAAGAAAATGTCCTTGTGATGCCACCCCCTCCAAACCAGTTTCAGGATGCTAAGGATGAGTGGGACGAGTATCTTGGGCATCGTGGTGGGCAACGTGGTGGGGCAGAACCTCGTTTGGCTCGCCTACAGTTTCCCAGCTACAATGGGGATGATGATCCAGTGGAATGGCTATACAAGGTGAAAAAGTTCTTCGCATATCAAGGGACGCACTCCGAGGCTGAGCGCTTGCACATCCAGCCTTTCACCTGGATGGAGACATATTAGTTTGGTTCCATAGCTTTGAGAAAGAGGTGCGCTACCTACCTGGGCGGCCTTCTCTGATGAGCTCTGCATTCAGTTTGGGTCGAATGAGTTCCAGGATTTCAACAAGATGCTTTCTTCCCTGCGCCAGACCACCACCGTCTGTGTATACTATACCGAATTCATGAAGGTGGCCAACCAACTTCTAGATTATCCGGTGGCCGCCTTGGTGGGTACCTTCAAGCGCGGCCTCAAGCCCGAGATTTTGGAGGAGATGCGGCATTTTCCTTGTGCCAACATGCGGGACGTGGTGCGCCATGCTAGCATTGAAGAGGAGAAGTTGGCTAGACAGCGCAGAGGGGGGCGGCTTGGACCTTTGGCTCAGTCTGCTCTCAGCATCAATCCCTTGGCCACGCCCACCAGTAGCTTGGTACCTGGCCGCCCTGGCCAGCAGACCGCCCCAGCAAATCCTATTGTGCGTCGCCTCACACCAGCCCAAATGGAGGAACGATGTTCGAAGGGGCTATGTTTCCAGTGTGATGAGAAATTTGTTCCCGGGCACCATTGTTCTGTCAAGGGCAGTCTTCTAGTGGAGGAAATTGATGATGATGGCGGGGGTACGGATGGCTCTGCATCATTGGCAACTGAAGCAGTCTTACCCAAGATTTTCGTTCATGTTTTTTCAGGGGCTTTTACTCCTCGCACAATGTGAGTCCAAGGTTACCTCAAGCAGCAACATGTAGCTATCTTGATCGACAGTGGTTCTACTCACAATTTTATTAACGACAAGGTAGCCCATCGGCTTGGTTGTTTTGTATCGGATTCAAAGCCATTCGACGTGTTAATTGGATATGGCAAGCACCTCAGGAGCAATGGGGTGTGTGCGCAGGTCACTCTGTATGTCCAAGGCCACTCCTTCATCACTGATCTCTTCCTGCTGCCTACCAAAGGGGCGGACATTGTGTTGGGCGTACAGTGGCTACAGGAGCTCGGCGATGTAGTATGGAACTTCCGTGACTTGTGGATGGATTTCGAGCTCCAGGGGTAGCGCACCCGGTTGGAAGGCTCTAGGCCGGGCACCCTCCTCTCAGCCCTCCCTTCAAGTACTCTTTTCCTATTCGCCCCCTAAGGGCTCCTTTTGCATCAACGTGCTACCCTTGAGGTGTCCCAGGATAGAATGCCGCCGGATCTCTAGGAGTTACTGACTACCCACCAGGACTTGTTCGTTGAGCCGCAGGGTCTTCCTCCAGCCCGCTCTCATGATCACCATATTACTATCATACCTAGAACGGCCCCGACCAATGTCTGATCGTATCGGTACCCACACATACAAAAGTCAGAGATTGAGCGTCTCGTAGCGGACATGCTTCAGGCTGGGATCATCCAGCCTAGCACGAGTTCCTACTCGTCACCGGTATTACTTGTGCGGAAGAAGGACGGTACATGGCGATTCTGTGTAGACTACCGCGCCTGAATGCCGTCACTATCAAAGATAAATATCCCATTCCGGTGATTGAGGAGTTGTTGGATGAGTTGACGGGCGCCATGGTATTCACTAAGCTCGTTCAGGTTACCATCAGATCCAGATGAAGGCCAACGATGTGCACATGACCGCCTTCCGGACTCATGACGACCATTTTGAGTTCCTTGTTATGCCGTTTGGGTTTACCAATGCCCCCTCCACATTCCAGTGCCTCATGAACGACCTCTTAAGGCCATTCCTTTGCCACTATATATTGGTTTTCTTTGATGATATCTTGGTGTACAACCGGTCATGGACAGAGCACTTGACATATTTCAGGTCGGTCTTCTCTATTCTGTGAGACAATTCTTTATTTCTTAAACATTCGAAGTGCTCTTTTGGCAGTCAATAGGTTGATTATTTAGGCCATATTATCTCGGGGGATGGTGTAGCCACAGATCCAGCCAAGGTGGCCGCCATGTTGCCTTGGCCCGCACCTCATTGCGTTCGGGCGCTCCGTGGTTTTTTGGGCCTTACTGGGTACTATCGGCGATTCATTAGTCGCTATGGGGAGTTAGCTCGGCCTCTCACAGAGCTGCTCAAAAAGGGCGCCTTTGCTTGGACTGCGGCTGCTCAAGAGGCATTCGATGGGTTGAAGCAGGCTATGGCCACTGCCCCAGTCTTGATCTTGCATGATTTCAGTCGCCCTTTTGTGGTCGAGACGGACGCGTCGGATGCGGGCCTTGGGGCGGTTCTTCTACAGGATGAGCGTCCCATTACCTACTTTAGCAAGGCTCTGGCTGGCTGTTCCTTGCCCCTGTCTATGTATGAAAAAGAAATGCTGGTCATCATTCTTGCGGTTACCAAGTGGCGGCCCTACTTATTGGGTCGTCAGTTCCTGATTCGCACAGACCATCAGCCCCTAAAGTATTTCTTGGAACAACGGGTGTCTACTCCGTCTCAGCAATCGTGGGTCAACAAACTTCTGGGATATGATTATGAGGTCGTTTATAAGAAGGGTTCGGAGAATACAGTGGTCGACACTCTCTCTCGCATCCCTTCCCCGGGCTCTTGCTTGGCTTTCTCGACATTATCTTGTCCGTTTATTAATGAATTGAAACAAGCCTACATTGATGATGCTTTGGTGCAAGTCGTGATTGTAAGGACCCTCATCTCTAAACCGGTTTTGGTTTTCTTTAATTATTGGTTATCGTGAGATTAATGTATTTTCTGATCTTATTCGGTGATTTCGTGAATAAATAGTATTTGTGATGGTTTTAACCAAAATCAACTTTAATATTAGTGGTTTTAAGTGATTTTAAAACAAATGTGGATTTTTGGGATTTTTTGGAATTTTCACTATTTTTTCAAAAATTAGGGTTTTGGCGGGACCCCTGTGGGCCCCACCATCAAAATTTTGGTTTTCATGTCAAATAAACCTAGACATCTACTTAAGGTCATACAAAAATTTTTAGAATTTTCCTAAAGTTAATTTGTGCTTAAATTTACAAAATACTCATTTTTAGCCTACTTTTCCTATTTACACCTCATAACTTACTCATACATACCCCAACCCTTACTATAAAAGGGCAAACCTGAGCCATTTCTATTTTTGGAAATAGGCTGAGGAGGGAGGTCAGGCCTAATCCCCAATTAAGCCCGAATTAGAAGCGGTTTAAGGTAAGCCTACTCTAATTAAGCACTAAACCATGGCTTTCTTCTTAATCTCTTCCAAATCTACCATTTTCCCTTGTTTCAATTCATTTTTGGACATAAAAAACTACTGATTTGTGTTTTACTACAAACCCTAACCTTCAAAATTCGATTTTTATTATCAACAAGCCCTAGATCTAAGATTTAATTAGGGATTTCTTGGGTAAATCAATTTCTAATGGAGTTTAATTCAAACTCAATGTGTTTTCAAGGTTTTCAAAAAGGGTGACTCTCCAATCCGAGCTTAATCAAGTGCTGAGGTAATGGATCTTCAAAATTTTCTGTTTATCCATGGTAAAACTCCTAATTTTTGGCTTATTTCGAAATGAGTTGCTTGATTTGGTGTGTTAATGGTATGATTAGAAAATGGAATTATTTAATCCCAATTTCTTAGGGCTTTGCGTTATTATGATATGGTTTGACATTCTGGAAGTCATGAAGGACTTTTGATGATGATTAGGGTGTTAGATATGGATTTGAAGTGTTATCAATGGTGTCTCGGTTTGAAATTGCGAAAGGAAGAAGATGACCAATTCTGCCTTATTGGCGTTCGAACGGCAACACTGTCGGATCGGCAATTTTCCAGTTCAGCCGATCGAACAGCCTGCTAGGTGTTCGAATGACCAAACTGTGAATTTGAATTTTTCCCGTTTAGCCGATCGAATAGCCTGAGGGGCATTCGAAGAGCTACACAGCAGAATTGTGTGCTAATGCATGATGTTTATTTCGATGATTCCACTTTAGCTGGCCAATTTTATGTGAATGTGGAGTGTTTTGAGCTATACTATGCTACTGGAAATGCATGTTATTAAGGTTATGAAGTTGGGATATATGATTAGAGATTTGTGGAATAGTTTATTTTTGTGGCATGATGTTGGAAATGTCATCTTGAAATTATGAATGGTTGATTTTCTTTGGTTAAGCATATTTTCAATAGGACTACAACCTATTATTGGACTGATTTGTCATGATAGAATGTGGTTAGTTGATGTGTGAATATTGGTGAATGCCATGACTCAAGGAAGAAATGAATGATCTTTTATGTGTTTAGCCTTTGTGGTTGAGTTTTGAAATTGAGATACTATTTCAACGATTCTTCTTCTATGATTTCTGCTGGAATTCATGTTTAGATAGAAATTCACATGTGTAGTGTGGAAATGTGTTTAATTTCAAACATGTTGACATGCATTGTGTGAAATGCTTCTACTAGGTACACACACATACATGTGGGGTTAAATGATGATGTTGAAGCTTGATATTGTGATTTATGAATGATGCATTAGGGGCTGATGAGAGCACTTATCATTGATTAGGATTCATGTATGCCTTGCCCACGTATGTACCATGCTGCATGCATCATAAAAATGGATTTCCAATTGAGGCTTCATCGAGGTTAATCGAATTTGACCGATTGGATACAATATGGTGAAATTATGTGCCGGATTGATCGGTCGTGGATTAATCATAAGTTGACAGGTCCAAAAGGACATGTTTTGATTTGAGTTCCTTCGTGGAACGAGTGCACTCCCCGGGTTGAGTCTAGTTAAATGGAATTATGTGGGGACGAGTTGTGTACTTGTCTTGCGGATTGTGAGAATGTTCTTATGAGTGTCATCTGGACCCTGAGAATCCAGTGTGGTATGCCTTGTGCACCCGCTACCACGTGTTCTAGGGTTTCTTGTGTGGGAATTTGGGCTCTCTCTCCACCGCAGGAGATGTCCCTGGGCGAACACCCCTGCTCTAGATTCTCTATGTGAGAATGGGACATCCTTGGCCAGGATTGTCCAGGGCGAGCAGTTTTTAGGGATTGACAACCCCGATCTTTCTTTAATTCTTGTGTAGAATTTTGGGATCATGAGAAGCCTTTGTGGCCTTGTCTATGTTCCCGTCTATGTGACACTAAATTGTGATTACTCTTTGATGGAGGTTGTTATAATATGATGCATGATGAAATATGTATGTTAGAGATACATTCATGCAGGATGTTGTGATATGATGCATGATGGAATATGTATGTTAGAAATACATTCATGCAGGTTGACTATGATATGGTGCATGATGGAATATGTATGTTAGAGATACATTCATGCAGTTTGATTATGATATGATGCATGATGGAATATGTATGTTAGAGATACATTTATGCAGGATGTTGTGATATGATGCATGATGAAATATGTATGTTAGAGATACATTCATGCAGGATGTTGTGATGTGATGCATGATGGAATATGTATGTTAGAGATACATTCATGCAGGTTGATTATGGTATGATGCATGATGAAATATGTATGTTAGAGATACATTTCATGCAGGGTGTTATGATGAGAATGAAATTAATGTGGATTATGCACTATGATGCAGTTTTAGGTGATGTATATGTGTGATCAGAAAATGATGAACTTTGACAATCTTTGACCTGAATGATTATATTGTTATCCTATCATATTTTCGATGTTGATAGTGATATTAAAAACCATTGCTGAGTTTGTTAAACTCACCCCTCTTTCTTGTGTTTTGATTTGGGGCTGCGTGGTGCGACACGCAGACGGACAGGATCTCCTCTTTGAGGAAAGGTTGGAGATGACTTGGATGTGATCGTGGAGATCGTTGTGTGACTTTTTTTCCTTTGGTTTTATGTCTTATGTTTATAACCTTTGTGTAGGGTTCTTTATTCTTTGGATTTATGTCATATTTTGCAGTTGTGATGCTTATGACTTATTTTGAGTCGGTGTGGGCTTTAGTTAACTAAGCATGTGGGTTTGAGATTAGTTGTTTATTTTGTGTTAAGCAAACTCTCTTTCTTTCCTTCTTATTTACTTTTACTCAAAGGATTGTGCGTACTCCGTAACTTCTGTTAATCGCCCGTGGTTAGGGTTAAGTCTTCCGCTAGATCATTTCTGAATTTTCCTTTGTCGCCCCCGCGCACTTGACCGGCCCTTGGACCGGGTTCGGCTCGGGTCGGGCATCGCCGGGGCATGACAGTGATTGCTGCCCTCCAGACCGATCCTGCTGCCCGCCCATTCTATGCCTAGCGGGATGAACTCCTCTTTTGGAAGGACTGTTCGTGGGTTCCCGTTGTAGTTGATCTTCACCACTGCATTATTTCTCATTTCCATGACTCTCCAGTGGCCGGTCATAAAGGGGCTTTCCGCACCTATAAGCGGGTCAGCCAGAGTTTCTTATGGTTGGGTATTCTCCGGGCTGTTCATGAGTATGTGGCCGCTTGTGATATTTGCCAGAGAGCCAAGGTAGCCACGACTTCTCCCGCCGGGTTGCTCCAACCCTTGCCTATTCTGGATAAGGTATGGGAGGATATCTCGATGGACTTTGTCGAGGCCTTGCCTCTGGTGCAAGGTAAGTCAGTGATAATGGTTGTGGTCGACCGCCTATCAAAGTATGCTCATTTCTGTGCGTTGGACCATCTTTTCATTGCCAAGACCGTGGCTGAACTTTATGTATGGGAGGTGGCAAAGCTTCATGGTATGCCTCGTACTATTGTTTCTGGTCGTGATCGTATATTTATTTCTCAGTTTTGTCGGGAGTTCTTTTCTTCACCCGCAGACAGACGGTCAGACCGAAGTGGTTAATCGTTGTATGGAGCAGTATCTTCACTATGACGCAGCCTCGCCAATGGCTTCAGCTTCTTCCATGGGCGGAGTGGTCTTATAATACCACCTATCATACGTGTGCGGGCTTTACTCCTTTTGAGGTGCTGTATGGCCGTCCTCCACCAACGATCTTGTTTTATGTACCTCACCGTTCTTCTATGGCTGAGGTGGACTATATGCTTCAAACTCGTGACGAGGTCTTGCGTTAGCTCAAGACGAATTTAGCTGCTGCTCGGAACCGAATGAAATAGCTCTATGATGGCCGCACTGTCATGACCCGGCGATGCCCGACCCGAGCCGAACCCGGTCCAGGGGCCGGTCAAGCGCGCGGGGGCAACGAAGTAAAAATTGAGAAATGCTCTAGCGGAAGACTTAACCCTAACCACGGGCGATTAACAGAAACACGGAGTGCGCACAATCCTTTGAGCAAGAGTAAACAAATGGGAATGAAAAGGTGTTGCTTATCACAAAGTAAACAACAATCTCAAACCCACAAGCTTAGTTAAGTAAAGCCCACACCGGCTCAAAATAAGTCATAAGCATCACAACGGTAAAATGAGACATGAATCCAAAACAAGAACCCTACACAAAGGTCCTGAACAACAGCATAACTAAGGAAAATAAACCACACAAAGAACTCCACGATCATATCCAAGCCACCTCTAACCTTTCCTCGAAGAGGCGATCCTGTCCGTCTGCGTGTCGCACCACGCAGCCCCAAATCAAAACACTAAAGAAGGGTGAGTTTAACAAACTCAGCAATGGTTTTAATATCACTAACAACATTAAAAAATACGATAGCATAGCGATATAATCATTCAAATCAACGAATTACATGGTGCATCATTTTCTCATCACACATACATATCACCTAACACTGCATCATAGTGCATAATCAACCTGCATGGATGTATCTCTAACATACATATTCCACATGCATAACATCAACATCAACTTGCATGGATGTATCTCTAACATACATATTCCAACATGCATAACATCAACATCTCTAACATATATATTCCAACATGCATAACATCAACATCAACCTGCATGGATGTATCTCTAACATACATATTCCCACATGCATAACATCAACATCAACCTGCATGGATGTATCTCTAACATACATATTCCACATGCATAACATCATCACAATCAACCTCCATCAAGGAGTAATCACACATTAATGTCACACAGACGGGAGCATAGACAAGGCCACGAAGGCGTGTCATGGTCCAAAATTCTACACAAGAATTCAAGAAAGTTCGGGGTTGTCAATCCCTAATACTGCTCGCCCTGGACGATCCTGGTCAACGATGTCCCATTCTCACACAGAGAATCTAGAGCAGGGGTGTTCGCCCAGGGACATCTCCTGTGGAGGGAAGAGCCCGAGTTCTCACACAAAGAACCCTAGAACACGTGGTAGCGGGGTGCACACGGCATACCACACTGGATTCTCAGGGTCCAGATGACACACATGATAACATTCTCACAATCCGCAAGACAAGTACACAACTCATCCCCACATCATTCCATTTAATTAGACTCAACCCGGGGAGTGCACTCGTTCCACACAGGAACTTCAAATCGTTCCACACAGGAACTTCAAATCAAAATATGTCCTTTCGGACCAATCAACTTGCGATTAATCCACGACCGATAAACCCGGCACATAATTCCATCACATTGCATCCAATTGGTCAACTTCGATTAATCACGATGAAGCCTCAATTGGAAATCCATTTTCATGATGCGTGCAGCATAGTACATGCATGGGCAAAGCATACATGAATCCTAATCCATGATAAGTGCTCTCATCAGCCCCTAATGCATCATTCATAATCACAATATCAAGCTTCAACATCATCATTTAACCCCCACATGTGTGTGTAACTAGTAGAAGCATTTCATATAATGCATATCAACATGCTTGAAAATCAACTCACTACCACACTACACATGTGAATTTCTATCCAAACCTGAATTCCAGCGGAAATCATAGAAGAAGAATCGTTGAAATCATAGCTAGATTCAAAACTCAACCACAAAGGCTAAACACATATAACATCACTCATTTCATCATTGAGTCGTGGCATTCACTAACATCCACACAACCACAATCTATCATGACAAATCAGTCCAATAATTATTGTAGTCCTACTGAAAATATGCCTAACCAAAGGGAAACAACCAATCATAATTTCAAGATAACGATTCCAACATCATGCCACAAAATATAAGTCATTTCACAAATTTCTAAGCATATATCTCAATTCCATAATCTCAATACCATGCATTTCCAGTAGCATAATATGGCTCAAAACACTCCACATTCATATAAAATTGGTAAGCTAAAGTGAAATCACATCATATGAACAACATACAATTTCCTGTGTAGCCGATCGATCGCCCTTCAGGCCGTTCGATCAGTTACACGCAAAAATTTGAAATTTACAGTTCAGCCAATCGATCGCCCTGTAGGGCCGATCGATCGCCAACATGGCAGAACAGTCATCTTCTTCCTTTCACAAATCCAAACCTAAACACCATAGATAACACTTCAAATCCACATCTAACACCCTAATCATCATCAAAAGTCCTCCTTGACTTCCAGAACATCAAACCAAACCATAATAATGCAAAACCCTAAGAAATCGGGATTAAATAATTCCATTTTCTAATCTTACCATTAACACACTAAATCAAGCAAACCATTTCGAAATAAGCCAAAAATGGAAAGTTTTACCATGGAGAAACAGAGATTTTGAAGACCCATTACCTCAACACTTGATTAAGCTCGGATTGAAGAGTCACCCTTCTTGAAATACTTGAAAACACAATGAGTTTGAATTAAATCCTAATAGAAATCGATTTACTCAAGAAATCCCTAATTAAATCTTAGATCTAGGGCTTGTTGGTAGTAAAAATCAAATTTTAAATGTTAGGGTTTGTAGTAAAACACAAATCAGTAGCTTTTGATGGTCAAAAATGAATTGAATCAAGGGGAAAATAGTAGATTTAGAAGAAATTAAGAAGAAAGCCATGGATTAGTGCTTAATTAGAGTAAGCTTATCTTAATCGGCTTCTAATTCGTGCCTAAGTGGGGATTAGGCCAGCCCTCCTTCCTTAGCCTATTCCCAAAAATGGAAATGGCTCAGGTTTGCTCTTTTATAGTAAGGGTTGGGGTATGCATAGGTAAGTTTTGAGGTGTAAATATGAAAAGTAGGCTAAAAGTGGGTATTTTGCAAATTTAAGCACAAATTAAGCCTAATAAAATTCTAAAAATTTTTGTGTGATCTTAAGTATATGTTTAAGTTCATTTGACCCAAAAATAAAATTTTCGACAGTAGGGCCCACAGGGGTCCCGCCAAAACCCTAATTTTTGGGAAAATAGTGAAAATTCTAAAAAATCCCAAAAATTCACATTTGGTCTAAAATCACTTAAAACCACTAATGTTGAAGTTAATTTTGGTTAAAACCATCACAAACACTATTTATTTTACTAAATCACCGAATAAGATCAGAAAACACGTTAATCTCACGATAACCCATAATTAAAGAAAATCAAAACCCGGTTTAAAGATGAGGGTCCTTACACGCATTACTGATTGGGAGTTTTAAGTGGGTGACTTGGTTTATGTTTCTGTTTTGCCACAGTGCCAAACTTCTTTGTTTCAGTTGGAACACTCCAAGCTCGCCCCTAGGTTCCATGGTCCCTATGCTATGGCAGAGCGCATTGGTCCGGTTGCTTACCGCCTTACATTGCTGCCTGATTCCTTGGTTCATCCTATTTTTCATGTGTCCCGTCTTCGGCGGTTTGTGGGTGACAAGTCTTTGGCTGTGGGTGCTCCTCCTCCTCCCTTGATGGGCCCGGTTTCGCCATCCGACCCTGCTCCTGCGTTTGTGCTTGAGAAATGTAGGGTCCGTCGCTCTGGTCGCATTATTACTGAGGTCTTGATTTTGTGGCAAGGTCAGCCGTTGGAGGATTATACGTGGATGTCTGAGGATGAGTTTTTGGCTTATTTTCCAGCTTGGTCGCCTTGCAGACAAGGCGAATAGCAGAAGCATGGTGGAGTGTTGTGCTCGATGATCATACTCTACTTTATTAATTTTATTTGCATTGAACTATTTATTTATTATTGTAATAGTTTAGTGTTTCTAACTATGTTGGTTCAGTAAATAGCTCAGGCTAGCCGACCCACTAATTGGTATATTTCCTAGGGACCCGGGCCAGTTTGGTCCAAGTGGCACGATTCCCTAGGGGACTGGTTGTCCCCTATATGGGGCAACCCTCTCTTTTGTTTGAGGTTATGCAATTGAAGAACTCTGTGTTTCTCCCATTTCTTCCTTACTTCTCTCATTTCCCTGCATAGATCTCCTAGGTGCCAATTGTGCCTACATCGGGCACAACATTATTTTTTAACAATTATCTTTCATATCGATTTGAACCTCTAAAAATGTGTCATATAGGTAAGGCCTACTTTAAAAGTTCAAAATTACCTACTATTGTGGGATGTTGTTTGATGGAGTTCGAATTTAGAAGCGTAATGGTTTAAAGAATGTGCATATCCGAGTTCAAGAGAGAGAGCTATATTAGTTTAAAGTTTTAAAATTGAATTTGATGTGACATCTGAATTTATTCTAACAAATTCTCCTACCAAACGTAATTCATATTTGATGGTGAATTTTTTGAATTAATTTACTACTAAATTAATTCAATAGTGAATTAATTCAATACTCAAACAACCCCTAAAAAATATGTGCTCAATGTGATAAGAGCCATCATATTATGATATGATGGCTTGCTCAAATCAAGGGCAAGTAGCAGATTCAAACCCTCCTACCCAATATAGGCCCCATGATAAAAATAAAAAATAACATTCTTACACCTTATTTTTATATATTATAATATTTATACCATATTTAATTTAATAGGGAAAATTGCCCGATCCAATCCTTAGTAGCATAAGGCCTATAATGTGAAAAATAGGGTCTAAGAATAATATCACTCACGATCAATTTGAGCCTCAAAAAATATGTCATATAGGTAGGACCCACTTTAAAAGTTTAAAATTACCTACTATTGTGGGATGTTATTTGATGAAGCTCGAATTTAGAAGCGTAATGGTATGAGGAATGTGCATATCCGAGTTCAAGAGAGAGAGTTATATTAGTTTAAAGTTTTAAAATTGAATTTGATGTGACATTTAAATTTATTCTAACAAATTATCTTACCAAATGTAATTCATATTCGATGGTAAATTTTTTGAATTAATTCACTACTAAATTAATTCTATAGCGAATTAATTCAATACTCAAACAACTCCTAAAAAATATGTGCTCAATGTGATAAGAGCCATCATATTATGATACGATGGCTTGCTCAAATCAAGGGCAAGTAGGAGATTCAAACCCTCGTACCCAATATAGGCCTCATAATAAAAATAAAAAATAACATTCTTACACCTTATTTTTATATATTATAATATTTATACCATATTTAATTTAATAGGGAAAATTGCCCGATCCAATCCTTAGTAGCATAAGGCCTATAATGTGAAAAATAGGGTCCAGGAATAATATCACTAACGATCAAAATTATGCAGCCTGAAAGCGTCCCGCACATGCACACCTACGT
This sequence comes from Saururus chinensis, assembly GCA_035235625.1. Classification (NCBI taxonomy): domain Eukaryota; kingdom Viridiplantae; phylum Streptophyta; class Magnoliopsida; order Piperales; family Saururaceae; genus Saururus; species Saururus chinensis. The sequence continues at coordinate 1,694,854 of CP141146.1, forward strand.
TTACCCCCGGCGGATATAAATGGGGCTTTAAAAAATTGAGATTGGATTTCTTATATTAAGAGAAGTGGGAGATTTTGGGGGTAAAAATAAAAGTGCTCTAAATGGAAACTGGCCAGGAGTAATGGACAGGACAGGCGTTTTCGCGCGCGCGTCCAAGCAATTTGAGAGGGAAGGAGAGGGACTGGTCTGCGCCGTGGGGGGTGGGGGATCCGGTCTAGGCTGGGGAAAGGGAGAACTCGGGGGGCCATAGCATGTGTGCTGCCTCGCTAATTTCGCCCCTAAAACACGAGAGGCCGTTTCGAGCCCCCCTCCCCCACCTCACTAGTCCCCTCCCCCACCACCCTGGCCTCAAGAAGGCCTCTCCTCCCCAACCGCATGGCCCTGTTCCCTACACTGCGTCTTCTTCCCGTTTTCCTTTCTGGGCCCTTCACTTGCTGTTCCTTTCTACCCACTTCTCCTCGGCTGGTTGCGACGTTTCCAGGTAACCCCTCTGGCCTGTCTTTCTCTCGCCACCATGTTTATTTTTCTGCTTCGTGCTGTTTCTTAGATTTTTTTTCAGCTCTTCCTCGTCCAGATTTGTGGGAGCTTTGCTTGCTATGTGTGTATGAAGCCGCATGACATTTTGTTCCGCTTCTTGTTCCCTTTTTTGAGCGAGACATGCATTATTCAATAAGTGGAAATGTTTCCCTTGGCGTGCAGGAGGAGTAATGGGGGTTGGGTTTGAATGGTGATGATTCTGGAAAACGTGTTTTTCTACCTCGTTTTGTCTGTAGAAAAACTAAATATTGTCATATCATCTAGCATATTCGCGACCAACTTCATCAGGACATTGCCTCATGTAAATGTGCATCTCCTTAGATGGAGCTCTTCGTTGTCCAAATGTGTGGGTCATCTGCGGCTCGTTTTTTGTTTGGAAGCCGAGTCATATTTTAGACTTTTTGTTTGCTTGTTTTTTTTTGACCGGAACAAGCATTAAGAATGAATAGATATGCATCATGGAGGGGAAAGGCTCTACTTTGGGAGAATAGGTTCCTTTTTAACTCATTAACTGTCCCAGACATAGAAAAATGAAAGCTTTTGATACCATCGAGCCGTTCATAATTGAATTTATCTGAAATTTGAATGCTGTATAGTGTAAATGCTGTATCATCATCTTCCTCGTATGACTCTTGTAGAAATGTGGTTTAATACCACATGTTAGATGGGGGAGGTTTACACCCCTTTGGTGAAGTGGGAGAAGGACAAGAACGAACTGCAGTTTTGAGTGCCTGGAAAGAGGTAAGTAGGCTGCTGAGGGTGAATATGAGAATACCTTCATCAGTGAGAGGAACCTAAACAGCATTGAGTGATCTGCGATCTGAATCTTGTCGATGTAGGTATTCATTGAGTCCTTTCCCTTCTTCAACGTCTGGAGCAAATTGAGGTTGTGAGAACTGAGACGTGAGAGGGAGGTATATCGCATTTTCAAAGCATGAAAGAGTGGCAAACAAACAAGGAGATATTGATCAATGGTGATCCAGTCAGTGATACACTTGTATTGACAACTTGTTTACCTTCATCATCCAAGAGAAAATCATCTGGACGTGGCAAGGATCCGTCAATGTAACCAAATAACTTGTGAGCTGAAAGAGCCGTGCAAACCTGGGTACACCAAGCCAAATAATTCGAAGAATCCAACTTCATGGTGATGAGAGATGGCAGATTGGACACTAGGAATTTAACTGTAGGAAATAAAGTAGCGATGATTAAGGAGCTGAGTAGCTGAGAACAGAAGGAGGAAAGCAATTGCAGCGGAGGTCAGAGGAAGAGGGAAATGGTACAAGCCCCAGGTGAGCTATGATACCTTTTAGAAACTCAGTAACCTCAGCTCAATTGTACTCAATCAAAGAATGAGATACATATACAGAGTAGGGAATATTTTCGAAGAATTACTGATCCAATGGAAATAATTTGGGTAGATTTTCTCAAATAACTACCCTAAAAAAAGGAGAAAAATACACTAAATCAGGGTGATATTTACACTTTAAGTGACTGAGAGGATTACAACAATAGCTACATTAACAGAACTAATTCTTTTGTAAGGAATAAAAATATTTCATGGGCTTTAGGAGACTTAGTTATCTTCCTATGCAAAGCTTTCATCAAAATGACAATTTTTCTATTTGCAGAGAGCAAGGCTATTGTGCCATAGCATCAAATTGGTGACTGAATTATGATTCTTAGTTTTTACCTTGCCACCTGATACCCATGTCATGCTGACAAAAATGTTGTGTGCTGTAAATATACTCATTAGTCTTTCCTCAAATTGAACGTGACATAATTGACTGATATATATAATTTAGTTTCTAAGAAAAGTTTTACATGACAATCTTAGAATCTACATTTTTTTTCTTTTCCTTTTGTGGGGGTAAGGGTCCTAGGGATGGGATGTTGCCACCATATAAGTTAATGGTGGATCTAAATTGAAAAGTGAAAGTCTATTTATCGAATCTGTCACTAATTGCTAAGAAGAATTTATCGATTGTGGCTAATGAGACTAAATCTGAATTCATATACAGGAAGGCTCTTTACACTGCTAAATAAGCTGAATTAGATGATATTGTTTTGTAAATCCTGTAATAAAAATTATCCATTGGATTAAATAGCCTTTCATTTTTAAGGTGTTTAAAATATGTTTCTGGGGGGAAATTGCGGGAACTAACAATATATAGGCTGTCCAAGGATTTAAAGCTCTGCAGCTGTTCTAAAAAGGTTACTAGTGCTGCAATGCAAGAGAGCCCTGCCATTTAGGTTCATCGTATATATTTCAGTTGCAGATGATGCAGAGCTATATGGGATGGGAATCTATTGGAGAAGTCAAAGATTTATAAGGCATTTGCATAGTGTTTGTGAAGAATTTTAAGATAATGGAGATATTTGAATAGTAAATATCAGAGACTTTCTAGAGATATTTGTATACTAATCTGAGATTTTATGCCATCAAATACTTAACCCTGAAAATATTGCTCTGAGAAAGAATGAGGTGCGTCATTTATTGATGCAGAGGGCTAAAAAAATGTTTCACCACATTTCTCATTCTAATTTTTTTTTGTTTAATGATAGTAATTGTGTGGTTAATTTGTAAACTTGACATTCATGAATAAATCATAACGACGGGTAATGGTATTGTTTGCAGACAGCCTTGGAGTGCTATAGCACCTCCTTTCATCATTCTTTTGTTATGTGAATTGCCCATCATTATGACTTTTAAAGATAATCCGATCTATTCTTTGCCTTGATTTTATGTGTTATTTCTCATATGTAGTTGATTTCTGCTTGGTTGCTGTTTCTTTTGACAGTTGTTATGAGATATCTCTATAACCCATTTTTTCAGAAAAACTGACAGGAATTCTGCATTCAGGTGTATTTACCTGAGCCAAACAATGTGATAGAGGTCATATGGATGTGGAGACACGCCGCCTTAAGAACCGCATAAGACAGCAGCGGTACAGAGCCCGGAAACGCCTAGAGAAGACTCTGAAAGACACCCAATTTTGTGAAGGAGATCAAAACCTATGGCGCAAAGAAGGCTCTTCTTTACCACAGCTACTGCCTGCTCTTAGTATACCCGAGGCTACCAATGGGTGTCTTATCTTAAGACATGATCAGGGCAGCTCAATTGATGAGGCAAAGAACCAGGCTGCAAAGGAGGATGGCACTGGCAATGCCTGTGCTGTTCTCTCACAAGGTTCTACTGACAAAGCGCTGGTCATTACAAACCCTCTCTTCTCTGGAAACATCCATATGAGAAGCTTTCCAGACCCAGGACTCTATCATGCCACTATCACTGCTCAATCTTTTCAGGTTAGAGTCATCCCAGGCAAGGTGATTTGTGCATGCCATTTTAGTCGGATTTCAGAAGTCCTGATCTGTGGTTTCACAGCATCACACGTAATCTTTTGATGGGATTTCCATATTCAAGTGCTTCTCGAAGATCTCCTTATATTCGTTAGTAAATTAACCTTTCTTATCTTTACACTTGACTGTGTTGTATCTTGTCTATATTTTTGCAGATAATACGGCCTTTGACCAGAGTGGGAGAGAGTTTCAATTTAAACATAACGAGAGAGTACAATGACAAAGGTATCAGTGAGCTCCTCGCTAAGAGGCAGAAGAATAGGGAACGGCAGAGGAGGTACAGAGCTCGCAAGCGTCTTGAAGCAGACATGAAGAATGCACATCTCAGAAGTGAGAGCTTGTTAGTAAAAAATGAACCACAACCATGTATCCCTTCGGATAAATTAGTAAATCGGGTGTACTGCTCTCGAGATTGGAAGAGAGATGCCAGAAAGGCATTTTCACAAACTGAGCCGGATAGCCCCCAAGAAGGCATGCTGGAAGCCGAAGTCGACCTTCAGCAGGCTACAGATTCTGATCTCAATGACCCAGACACCACTTTGAACCATGGACGAAGAGACTGGAAGGCCGATGCTAGAAACAAAGTGGCCTAAAGAAGATTACTTGGATTGTTTTTCCCTTCTATGCAAGGAGACGTCATAACATCATACTGAGGATTGGATCGAACTGAATTTCTGGGCCATCGGAAATTGATAATTTTGTTTTGTTTCCATGCTTGATGCTCCAGAGGTTGATGTGAGCTTATACAGTCGTTCGATATAGTGAAAGCTATTTATTAATTTTGTATACGTCAAGGGCCGCATGAAAGGCATTCCTATCAGACTATAATCTTGTGGGGAAATGTTTCATTGGATTTTATTTTTGTTCAGCACTATACACAAACACGGGCAAGGTGACACCTTATGGTTTATACCTCCATCAATCACACTATTTTGAGGGGCACATGCACTTCGATTGCAACTGGATGTACGTGCATACAAATTGAATGGAAACTTTGGTCAGGCTAGAAGTGTCCTATTAGATATCTTCTTATGATTTTGTTAGAAAATCGGTTAAAATTCACTTTTATATTAATGAAAAAAAAAAAAAAAAATATATATATATATATATATATATATATATATATATATATATATATATATATATATATATATATATATATATATATATATATATATATATATATATATGTGAATTGGTTGAAGTCTATGAATAGTTTCATATTGCCTAAAATACAGTAATTGTGTTGATATGTAAAACTTAAGTTTGGTCTTTCGGTTAAACCCTTAGGCTATATATTTGTAGATGAGATACATATTGGACTTATATACCTGTGAAGGTTAACTTATACATAATGCATATCACTTGGAGCTCTTGGACTTGATTACTTGGAGTTCATAGATTTTATTAATCATAGTCTTAGAATCTATTATCTTGAAGTTTAAGATTTTGCCTATAACGAATTTCTGTGTTTGCATCTTCTGTTTTGTATTTTTTATCCGAGGATTCTTACAAATATTTTAGCACTCTTTATTGGATTTTATTCGTTGTTTTACACATTGTACAATGTATTGTCTAGCCCATTGAAAATATAATTTAGACAGAGAAAATTTGCATGTTTTCAATCATAAACTGTTACAATAGCATGTTTATCATCTTTTTTCTCATCAGTTAGAACAAAAATATCCTTTTACATGAATCGAGCTAAATTCAATGTGGTGAGATAAAATAGCAAAGCTGATATAATAGCCTGTTTATCATCTTTTTTCTCCTCGGTCAGAACAAAAATATTCTCTTGCAGGAATCAAGTCAAATTCAATGTGGTAAGATAAAATAATATCTTCTATTGCTATATCTTAAAATCTCCACCACTAAATTTTTTCAGCTTCTCCCATTTCACTTGAACATGAATAGGAATAAGAGAAGTCACATGGGAATTATGACCGAAGTTATATTGGTACGCTATTCAGCCATTTCTGTTCTAATAAACAAAATATAATCTTAGTTTTGAAATATTAAAAATATAGTTTTAAAATACTAATCATAACAATAAAGTATGAAAAAAAATGTAATTCTATCATAAGATTGTTAATTTTCGTACTTTAGTAATTGTTGCAATGAAAAAAAGTTGTAGAAAGTCTAGAACTAGATCAAATCAAGTGTCACACGCTTTTTTTAAAGATAGAATTATGACTCTTTATTGGCGCTTAAGAATCATTTGGGCGACTGTCTCCTAAAATAAGACAATCTACTACATGTTGTAGAAGCATCTTTACACAACTCATGCTAATACAGTTAACCACTGTTATTTAATTGCTCGTACATAAAATAGTAGTGAAATCCAATAAAAGATAATGCAAAAAAGAAATTTAAATATTTTATAGAACATAGAAGAATCTCGTTTTAAGATAAAAGTAAATGAATTTATCTAAAAAATAATTATCTTATTGACCTAATATCAGCAATCACTTGTATGAACCTCTCGGATGGCAATAGAGGCATGCGTGTGGGTTAGTTTAGGTTTAACATGTATCTCCTCCACAAAAGTAGGGTGGCCCGTGAGCCTAACTTAAAGGGCTAAACTTTTGATTTATATACCAATACTATCATCATTTCTTAGGTGATGTAAATTATTCATAACCTTTAACCAATTCACATATATATTATTATTCTTATAAAATTAAATTTTAACTCACTTTTTAATATATTTATTAAATAATATAAGGATCTGACCGTGGTTTTATGACTTGCTTTAAGGGGACAGTTAATTCTGATTTTAGGTTGCCTCTCTTACGAATCCTCTCTCCATTAGAACAATCCAAAATAGGTGGTTTCTTGAATGCCTGCTGGAATTGTGGATTAAGATACGTACCTTCGCACATGATATTTAGTTGCTTCTCTATGGATTAAGATGTTGCTGGAAGGGTAAATTGAAAATTAACGAATCTATCATCAGAGTGATCATACATTAATATTGCAGTAACCGCAGAAAGAATTAACATGTATACGTACGATAAGTGAATTACAATGAATATCACCCAATAGTAAACATGGTCTTGCTATTCTTTGCATGAACTTCATAGATTTCCATTGGAAATTACACAATAATCGTTTTTCGATCTCTTTAGGAAACGGAAATATAACAAAGCCAAGGGAAGCATATTCACGTAAACTCCAAAGCCAACATCTCATGCAAACAGGTTCGCATAAGAAGCCATGCAAATGCGGTCACGTGCTCACCACGAGGACGCTCTTCTTCAGATCCTCGAAGCTCCAGTCCCTCCTCATCCCGCCGCTCCTCATGAGCCGCGGCTCATTAGCCCCAGCAGCAGCCTCTGCTGCGACCCGTACCTCCATCTCCAAGTCGGCCGCCGAGGCGCTAGCCATCTTCCGGAGTCGCTTTCTGGGGACCCTGGGTGCCGACGAGCAAGGCAAACCGCTCCAGGGGCGCTCGTTGGGTACCCAGACGAGGCAGCCGGACCAGTTCCTGTGCGTGGCGGAGCCCAACCTCTCCATCTGTGGGTCCAGTGGCTCCAGGTCCGGGTCCAAGTCGCTCCGCCGCAGCTTCCTGCAGGCAAGGCACGAGAGACTCATCCTTCTATCCTTTTAGTTAACTTCTGATTTGATTACTATAAGTGCATATGGAAGGATTAAGAAGCTAGGCCTCGAGCCTAGAAAGGAAAATGGAAATCTGAGGCCATCAACTCAGAGAGATTGAGAAACATATTCAGAATCTCTCGAAGTCCTTGCTAACAAAGAGAGGAGGAAGATGAGGAGGACATTTTATTCGGTTTTTGTTTGTCAAATAATACGAGAAAGAGACACAAAGATTGAGAATGGAATCGGGAGTGGAGAAAGAAAAAGGTGAAGGGAGAGGTGGGGAGAAGAGATTCTGGCGAAAGGGGTTTTGACGGTGGAGAAGGAGAAGAGAGAAGTGGAGATGAAGAAAGGAGATTATGGGTGTCCAAATTTGGGGTGTTTGTTAAAGCATTTAAGGCTAATTTCGTTGCAGGATTGGATAAAGATAGCCAGGAACGAAGATATCGGTTCTACGGGACAGATTGGCAATGACTTCCCGCTCTCGTGTTTATCCGAATTCCGAGTTAATTATTAACAGATCGCTTGCCTGTTTCTTTGAGGGATATATAATCCATGGTTAAGGTACAATATAATCGGTGGATAAAAGCAAAACGAAAGTGGCCAGAGGAGGGACATATAGAGAGGAATTTGGCTGTAATTTGTACAGGTTTAGTCTAGGTAGTCGTGTATTTTGAGAAACCCAATTGTTTTCTTTGTGTCTCTTGTTCCTTCTTTACCCTAGCACTATTTATTAAAATATCTTACTTATTTTCTATCCTTAAAAATATAATCTCATTTTTTTACCTTATTTTTTCCTTGCCTTTCCTGTCCGGCTCTGGTAGGTACCACCATGGTCACCGGTAGCCGGTCCCATCCCCCTCCTTATTGACTAAAGCCGAGGACAAATCTAACTCGAGTAGCCTCACAGAAACTCTTGTCAACCCAGCCGGCCGGCCAGCCACATTAAGCTTGGTTGGTCTTAAAAAATGAATAAAAAAATAGAGAAGAAACAATTGCCATCACCATCACCGGAGGAAAAGGGGGTGGGGTTCATGTATTGGAAGAAATATGAACAAAGTGATAAGAGAAACACAGGGGACTGAAGTAAAAAAAAAAGAGTACTTCTTCGGTTTAGTTGGGAGACACAGGAAAAAATAAGGTTTCAAATAGAACTATTCTTTGAGAAAACCTAGTAATAGATGTCGGTTATGAGTATGAGCATCGTTTATACGAGCTTGGAATTCTGTCAGCCCAGGTATCATGTGTCATCAGATTTTGATCCACTGATATCAATTATGCATTGTGTGTCGTTAAATTTTGATCTAATGGTGCATATAACTTAAGGGTAGATTAATTTTTGCCCCCTTATATTGTTGGATCTAAATATAACAACCCATAATGCCTAAGCTTACACTGAAATAGTATTAAGGTTACTTCACCTTTGTAACTCATTACCTTAATAGTAAAGTAAACTACCTATTAATTAGTGCACACACTACTAACTATGTTACACTATGTTAATAACGATAATGTCGTTAAATAATAATATTATTTAAATAAAAAAGGCTTATCTAGCCTAACCAAATTTCCTTACCAAGACTTACAATATAAAAAGAGTGGTACGGGAGAAACTGATGAACCAGATCCCTCTTCTACATGTGCAACGGGCAGGAAAACATTCTTACATGTGCATCGGTCATGTATAGGAAAACATTCTTAGTAGCGGTAAACATGAAGTAACTTGTTATTTGTTAATATAGCGAGACAAACTCATCATGGCAACATATGACCAGTTTGATTTGAGCTGATGGAAACACAAAATCAGGAGGAGCGTTATAGAACTTCTATCTGGACAAATATCTAGTTGTCTCACAGACCGTGGAAATTTAGCTGTTGCATGCTATAGGAGAAACAATCCTTGCATGATGTTGTCCCCCAAACTACCTAATAATTCGTCGTAAACTCAAACTCGTTCTGCGACAAAAAGCCCTAAAGACCAACATGAGAGGAAATGTACACATGACGCAGATCAAGCTAGCCATATAATAGATATGTTAGGAGAAAGGGTGAAAGAACTTTCGTACATTGCATGTGGAGGACTTAGTTTTGAAATTCTTCCCCTCAAATGGGGGAGAAGGTAATGACACCCACTCACATGGGTGGGCCCATTGATGGAACGGTGTAGATGTGACAAGGAAGCAGGCATAGCTAGAAATAGATCATATATAGCATTTGGTAGTTCGATCATCACACTTCACTCTTGAAAGCCCATTCCTACCTACAATTTGGTGGTCCCATTGCAATTGGTTAGTCAGATCTGAGACATGCAAGCTATGGGTTAGTTTGTTAGCCCAAGGCCATAATTTAAATAAAAAATATAAATATAAAGTAAAAGATCAAAGTAAATAAAGTAAACGATAAAGATTTTATAGTCCGATAAACCCACGTCAAAAAAAGAATTCTTCACTATTATGTATCATATTTGAATCTTTATGTAGGCTGGTCTAGTCATGTTAAACGCTCTGCCTTTAGGAACCCCACCTCTCTTTGAATCGAAGAATGAGAAAGCACGCGCTTGAAAATCCTTGTAAAATAAAGCACGCGCTTAAAAATCCTTGTAAACTCGTGCAACCCTTTTTTCACCCTGAACAACATCACCGGAGAAGAATATGCACGTGAAGTAATATATATATATATATATATATATATATATATATATATATATATATATATATGAATGAGAGAACATGGCTGGTCTAGTCATGTTAAACGCTCTGCCTTTAGGAACCCCACCTCTCTTTGAATCGAAGAATGAGAAAGCACGCGCTTGAAAATCCTTGTAAAATAAAGCACGCGCTTAAAAATCCTTGTAAACTCGTGCAACCCTTTTTTCACCCTGAACAACATCACCGGAGAAGAATATGCACGTGAAGTAATATATATATATATATATATATATATATATATATATATATATATATATATATATATATATATATATATATATATATATATATATATATATATATATATATATATATATATATATATATATATATATATATATATATATATATATATATATATATATATGAATGAGAGAACAACAAAACACTCATAATTCTCTTCATGACATTTGTAACAAGATTTCTTCAAAGCCCGAACCTAGTCACCATTTTGAGAATACTGCTTATATTAAAATTTAAAAATAAATAATTTAGGTATGTTTGGATTGGTAGAAAGTGGGGGGAAAGAAAAAGAATTTTCTTAAAATCTCTTAGCTTTCACGGTTTGGTGCAATGAAAAAAAATTAGAGTAAAAAGTAAGAAAAAATGGATGAAAATTTAGCCTAAAAATTTTTTACCCATCAACCCATAAATTTTAGGAGAAAATTATTTTACTAAATATTTATATCTTACTGCAATTACTACCACCACTATTATCATCGTCGCCATCACTTATGCCACTGCCACCACCGCCATTGCTGCTGCCTCTACCACCGATAACACCATTGTCACTACCACCGTCGCCACCGTTACCATCATTGATACTGTCAATTTTCTCTAACATCATTTATGTAACCAAACAGTGTAAAATATTTAAGAATCTCTTTATTTCTCTTTCACCTGAATTAACTTTCGCTTTCTCTTTATCATTCTCCTCGTTTTTACCAATCCAAACAAACCATTTATGATTTATTATTACTAATCATGTTGGCATGCTTGCATGCAACAAAAAATGAAAAGAAAAATAGAAACCATGTACAAGGGAAATTTTTTTTATTTTTTTATATTAATAACTTTATTTAATTTTTTAAAATTAACTAAACATTTTTATTATATATAATATATTTTTTCTTTGTCTAATATTGTTAATAACTTCATTTAATTTTTCAACATAAACGAGCTTAAAATAAGCCCCTATTATAGGTAGGCCCGTGGTCATAAAAATTAGTTGTAACTAGTCAGCTTATGAAAGTAACCGGCTCTAGTCAATTTTTGCTCCCATGCATCCACGGTCCACCTTAATAAATGGCTCATTTTGAATCCATTAGAACTTGACGCATCTGATTTTTTTTTCCTTTTAAGGTGAGGAAAATATTTTAATATTTCATTTTAATAAAGAATACATAAAAAAAATTATATTTAAAATTAAGAGCATGCATTGAGGCAGGTTCATTGTGAAAGAAAGCATGAAAAATTCTTCATATAGAAGACGCGGAAGTAGAAAGTTGAGAGAGACCTAGAGTGACGAGATAGAAGAGGACGCGGAAGTAGAAAGCTGGCCGGACACGGCCTTCGCCCCGCGTTCCTAAATTTACCCACGCCTGCCTACGGGCGAGGGCACACGTGAGTCAAATCGATTCCCATCCGCGTCCAAACGGGACTAGACCAAGACCAAGACCCATGTTGGTGGCTCTGGTGGATTGGTTGGGAGGAAATGGAGCACGTGTTTCCTGCATTCTGCAACTACACCGGTTACGTTGTAGATTCCTCTGAAAAGGAATTCGAATAAAAGATAGATCAGATCAGATCAGATCAATTCGTAGAGGAGATTAGTCTACCAGCCAGCCTTGCACCACCACACCCACATTTGATCCCCTTTGATTTATGTTTCCCCAAAGTTTATACAATCTGAGGGTTTAAGATTTTGGAAACTTTGTTTCAGCAGCCAGACATGCCAAAGTCCAACGTTTGTATTCTATTTTTTAATAAATAAATAATTTAAATTTTAATTGTTTTTTTAATAAAGACTCAATACCCCTTAAAGGATAATTAAATAAGCATTGAGTAATGAAGTATATTGAGTGTAAAGTATGTATATTAAGTTTTACCTATTACTGCCTATTGATGGCTTCGGGTCAACAGCGCACATAGAAACGCACAGAATTTACACATAAATTGTGTTTTCAGGCATTTCTGTCCGTTTCTTCTGCATCGCTGATTCGATACACATTCATCATGAGTTTTGATAATAAGCAATTCCATTACACAATTGGACTTGTTGGATGTGGCAGGCGTGTAGTTTGCGTCCTAAACGGTGGGCAACACACAATGTACATATAATTACAACTCCGTCCATCGTTGGTCACAATCACATATTCTTCTCAACGCTTTTCCAGCTGGTGAAGTTTCTTGGGAGCGTTGTCGTCACTCCGCACATCATCACTCACTACCAATCAACCACACATGCTCGGGAACGATAGTGCCCACATCAATGCTGGTGGGACACATGCTTGGGATCGATGGCAAGATGCGCATAGTGCATCCGAATTGTAATATGACATGTTTTGTATGCCTAATATAAGTTGTACATCATAGCCCTTATCTATGAGATATATTACCGTTAGTGCTACTAGCGCTAATATATATATATATATATATATATATATATATATATATATATATATATATATATATATATATATATATATATATATATATATATGCATCATATGCGCCGTCCGTCTTAAATATTAATGACTCTTATATTTAGCTTAAGCTAGGCTTATTATTAGTAAGGTATATTGGAAACGCTTCCCAAAACTACTAACATGTGCGCCATTTATTAACTACCTGTAAAGCTCCACCAGCATATCACAAGCATCCCTTTGTTTAACATTATTAGTTTTATTTAATTTTTTAAATAAATTAAAAATTTTAAAATAAAATAAAATTATTAATATAAAATAAAAGGAAACAAGAAAAAAGAAATTATTAAGTACTCCTACTTGTGCTAAAGTACGCTTACATTAGAGCATGTAACATCTAACCTTATGCTTCTATAAAATAAAAGTAATTCTACTTAAGAGACCCATTTATATAAGCCCATGCATCATGCGCCAAAGAATTTCTATTCGACGATGCACATAACTCAAGTTTTTAGGCTTCTGCATACACATATAAATTTTTCCCTTCTACTTGATATCTATAAACTAAATAGTTTATCCATAATATAGATTGAGTTTGGACATACTAAGTGTGTTTGGAAAAATTATCCAGTGAAACCATTCCATAAGTTACATGGTATATATGTCTATGCACTATTTGACACATTTAGGTGGTTCCTACGTCTTTGAAGGTGAGTAAATTTAGGTTTTAACTTAGTGTACACGTTAAAACATGAATGGACCTATACATAGACACGGTAGAATGGTTCTACTAGATACCTTCTCGTGCACTAAGAAGAGTTCCATGTTCTAAATTTGAACACTTTCAATTTCAAACAAGGGAACCACCAACCAATTTCAATAGATAGTGATATTTATACCGTAAGATATTCTATTTCATTACCTTTTGATTTATATAAAAGTATTTATTTTGGTTTGATGATTTGATTTTTTTGGAATAATGGGTTAGTTTAGATATAGATTTCTTAAGTTTAATTTTATTTGAGTTTAGAATATTAGTGTCAAGTTTAATTCACCAAATTTCTACCTATTTAATGACATTTTACCATTTTTTAGTAAAAAAAACAAGCCCCATCATGGGACCCATGTCCGTATGGGATGACGTACCACTCTTTTCGTTTGCAACCTTCTACTATTTTGTCTAAGAGGGCTTGTGTGTGCTTAAATTTAGTTTGAGTCAAATGTGTACTTAAATGGTCTTTATTCTCCTTTTTTAGCCCAATAATTCAATTTTTAGCCCACAAGTCACTTACTATAAAAAGGAAATCCCAACCTATTTCCCAAATAGGGAAGGGTTAGTATTAGGAAAAAGGCTAGAATCTACTCCTATTCCCTAAAGGATAAACCCTTCTTAGGGTTCAATTTGTCCCTAATCACATTTTAATCCTTTCAATTTTTGTCATAATCATCTCATCATTTACTTCTCCTAATTGAATTCTTAGATTCTTTTTTATCAAGTTTATCTTTTTAATTCTAATTTAGAACTCTAATATGTATAATTTTTATTTTTTGACCTAAAGAAGTCTTGAATCTACCATTCTCATATTGATTTGATTTGATTAGCTAGGTTTTGATTAGGATTAAACAAAAGCCTTAATTTGTTGGTATGATTTCTTTAAGTTAGAGTTTATTCAAGCTGAATACAGGTAAGGTTTTTTTACCTTTGAGTAATTTTCTTACTTGTAATGCCATGATTGTGGGTTTATTTAAGCTTTTGAAGCATCTTGATAAGTAATGGTGATTCCTTAAAAATATGTAATTTATTATTATTTTTGTATGTTTAAGTATGAAAAATATTAGATTTGTCATATTTTAGGCTTAGGTAGTGGTTATATGATGTTTCATGATATTTTAGGATTTTATTTGAAATTTTGAAATGATTTTGATTTGGTTTCGAGAGGAAGAAGAGAACGAGAATGAACTATCTTAACCGTTCAAACGGGCTGACGAGCCATTCGAATGACCTTCCAGCCCATTTAAATGGCCAAAGAGAAAATTGTCCATGTTGTTTTTTTTTGTTGCATTGTGATTATTCCTTCATTCTTTCTTTATGATTTGAGTATATTACGGCCATATTGAGGAAATACTTATACATGTCACTTTAATTGCATATGAACCTTCTATGGATATATTTTTGTTTAGGTACGAAGATAACTTTACATGTTTAGGCTTAGTATGATGCTCTACTTTATTTAAATCTTTATTTCAGTTATTTCCTCTTCTTTATTTCATGACTTCAAGATCTTATGATCATGAGATGATATGAATGCTTTACACATTTTAATTTAATTATTAATGAGTCATATTTCACATGTTTTAGCTTAATTAAGTACATGACCATGAATGTAGCTCTTACTCATATTTATATAATTTTATTTATCACAAATTGATCATGTTTCATATATTTAATACTGATTAGGGTATATTTATAGATGGTTGCTGTAACACCCGAGATTTTTCACACATTTTTCATAAAATTTAAGGAAAATTTTTTCAATATAACGTCTGTAAATCGGAGGGAAAATGACGAAATCAAAACCTGTATAAACAGTTTATAATTTAAAACATCATACGGTTAAACATCGTACTGTCAAATCAAATATCCTCAGGCGCTACTCGAAAACACACGTATGAATAAATTGCTATGATCATAAACTTTTAAATACAAATCACTCTCCCAGGCATCCCTGAGTGCAAGTCCTATAACAGTCCACAGACTCATCCAAATGAAAGTCCAGAATAAACATCTTAACATCTCGTCTCACCCAATACAGGAGATCGTGGCACAAATTGTAACGCTCCTCGTATTTTCGAATAAAAGAAAACAATTTTGAAAACGTAACAAAATTTAATTACAATTGCCAAGGATCACCGTGTACTAAAACAGTAATTACAACATACTTTGTATTATACAAAGATTGTCAAAATTAGGCATCATGTGCCTTTGTACATTGGTCAATACAATAATTTACATAAGTACAAAAACAGTAGTACAAAACTTGTAATTTAAGGAAACCCTTCGTTGACTCCTTCAGAATCGAGTGAAACACCTGCAGAGTCTGAGGGTAGGTGAGTAAATTTATACTCAGTAGGTTGAATTAAGTTCTAAGAACATGCTTCGTGCACATGCCATTTTTCTTTTTGGAAATCATCCGAAAAACCTGAAAACACGATCATAGAACATCGCGATACCAGACGACTTACACCCGCGCCCATGGGGCGACGCGAGACTGAAAGGAAGGGATTTACCCATGACATCCCAATCCTGTGTGCGCCAGATGCCAAATTTGGCGGTATCCAAAATCATAATAATTCTTAGCTCCGAAGAACCGAGAACTATCCAGACGGCACGATTGCCCAAAACTTGGAGAAATTTTTGAAAAGAGGAGATGATGTTAAAGTCAGAGCTTTTATTTTTATAAAGTAACAGAAAACTTTTAGTAAAACTTTAGCGAGTCAAAATCTCGGCATACGATTAGAATTTAAAACTACCTACCTATAACACGTGCAAAATCTCCTCGTAGCGTAAAGAGAGTCCCACCTTAATATATCAGCCTTCGAGCAAGAATTTCGGCAGAATAACCACTCCAACGCGTAGAATGTCCTTGATTTGGTAGGGTAGGGCTTTGGAACGGGTTAAAAAGGTTTAGGAATGGCCCAGAAACAGTAAAAAGATGAAAAGGGAAGATTAGGGAAGGGGTACATTTTTTGAGGTCTTAGAGGGGTTGTCTCGGGAAAATAATGCTTCCAGTACATAGAGCACCCTTGAATTAGTAGGAAACGGGTCTTCAAACATGAAAATCGGACTTAAAACGGGTCGGGAATGGTGAAAACAGTGAAAGGGGCTGAAAATCGGATGTGGGTGAAGAAGTGGCCGGAAAGGGAATTTATAGGGGAGGCGGAGGCATATTCCGGTGGGTACCCACCGGCGCCGCCAAAAATTCTGGCCGGCACCCACTGGTGCCGGCGAACGCACGTTCGAAGCGCGCCGCGCCGAGAATTATTTTATTATTTTTAATTTCAAAAATTCCAAAAATCGTAACTTCCTATCCCGAACTCCGATTTGCGCGTTCTTGGTACCGTTGAGTTTGTATTCACGAGCCCTACGATACTAGACTATTTAAGAACCATTCCACCTAAATTTCAAAAGTGGGTCCCTTGATTGAACGCGTTTCCCGAGGTTGCGACTTTTGTTCCCGACCTCCGATCTTTGCGTTTTAAGACTTGTTACGCTCGTCTCCACCAGCTCTAACCAAAACTTAGGAAAATTATAAATAATAAAATATGTAAGAAAATCGTGTTAGAAATTAGGGTCATTACACAAATAAACTCGCAATGAGTCAAGCAGATACCTGAGTCAACGGGAATCAATCCACCGCTGAAACGAGCATCCATCTCCAAGAGCTCTCCGCACAACCTGCAAAACCTCCCGTACAACGGGGCTACAAAGTAGGGTAATGAGTATTTTCATACTCAGTAGGAAAATACCCAGTAGGGGAAAACCCAAATGGTGAACTCAATAAGTTCAAAAATGCATGCGTTCATGCAACTCAAACATGAAGCAGAATCATATCAATATCATGCTCATACGCATACAAACATACTAAATGCACCATCGTGCCAAAGTCATACCCAATGCACCATCGTGCCAAAATCATACCAAAGGCACCATCATGCCAAAATCATACTGTCCAATCAACTTACATAAACACCCTTATCCAGGGTCATACAAACTTACACAAATACCCTTATCCAGGGTCATACAAACTTACACAAATACCCTTATCCAGGGTCATACAAACTTACTCGTACCGTCGTACGCTTACTCATATAGCTTAAACATACTTGTACGACCTTACTCATACAATCATACTCGTACACAAACTCTTACAGTCGTGCTCATCCACATACTCTTATAGTCGTGCTCATACTCATACGCTTACAATCTTACTCATATTTATACACTTACAGTCCTGCTCATACTCATACACTTACTGTCATGCTCATACTCATACAGTCGTACTCATAATCATACACATATCAACGACCACTGAAGCTCATTACAACTAATAGGCTCCAGCATTGAAAAGAAAAAGAATGTCATTGGGGCAACACCATGGACTTTTCCGAAGGTAAGGCACACCAATGCTCATGGGGCACTGGATCAAATAGGTAAGAGTAGATCTATGATACTACTTACCTGAGCGCGCAAACATAAACACCCACACATAAGGGGTCATACAGTTGCCCACCATAATGGGTCTTATAGTGCCAGAGAATTGCCCACCATAATGGGTCTTATAGTGTCAGAGAATTGCCCACCATAATGGGTCTTATAGTGTCATTGCCACTCTTGGGCAGAAAACATACAGTGCCACTTGGGCAGAAACGTACAATGCCACTCTTGGGTGGAAACATACAACGCTCTCAACAGAGCATCAGACGTCTGGGCTTACACAGCACACAGACCAAATCAGAAACATATGTCGCTCTTAGCAGAGCATCAGACGTCTGGGCTTCATACAACACACAGACAAAGTCAGAAACGTACATCATTCTCAACAGAGCATCAAACGTCTGGGCTGATACAGCATGCAAACCAAATCAAAACAACATCGCTCTCAGCAGAGCATCAGACGTCCGGTGCTCTACACAGCACACAGAAAACATCCCGCAGGATAACACCATGGCAAGACATGATAAATGTTCGGCCGACTCATTAGCAGCCAGCCCAAACACGGAACTTAATCCGTTGAATCCTCAGGTCTCAAACTCACAACGCTATCAAACTGTCCATCGCCCATACTTCTGCCCACATACACTTACACATAATCATATCATAGGCAAAAAGCCATCATACATACATATGTCTCACACATACGTATAACATACTCATACGGTCATACATACGTAACTTACAAATATGCACGCTAGCCATCACTAGTGCATACATACATACATCAAACATACACGCTAGCCATCACTAGCACATGCATACATACATTAACATACACGCTAGCCATCACTAGCACATGCATACTCCATACATACCCCAAACATGCACGCTAGTCATCACTAGCACATGCATAATCCATACATACTCCAAACATGCATGCTAGCCATCACTAGCACATGCATAATCCATACGTAGCATACTGACATATTTGCTAGCCATCGCTAGCGCATACACAATCCACATCCATAAATCGTGCATACATCTCATGCATATCAATCATACCATACAATCATGCTTACACGCACATCATGCAATCGGATCGTTACTTAACATCGAAGCATGGAATCATACAATCCTAGCACGCTGCTACTCATTCAAAGCATGCTTCATGAATTTACGAGTTCAAAGCTCCCCTACCTCGTAATCATGATGTTCGATAGCGAGCACACGATGGTGGTGGCGTCGGTGGCGGAGTTGGCAGTCAAAATCGTTGCCTGGTTGAGAGAGTTGTTGTCCCGAGGATTTAGGAAGCGCCGAAACTATCACGGCCAAACAGGGTGTCAGAAGTCAATGCGGCAAAACCCGCGATCCATGGCGGCACACAAGGGCGGCCGGGAGAAATATCATGCCAACATATGTGGCGGTGCAACCAAATGTCGAGGGTGTACTCACTGAAAATCGGCCGGTGGCTAAGACATGCTCAGCCGGCCACAAGACGTCAAAATCGGCCGTGGACAGCACCCAACGGCAACGATTTTGGTCAACAAGGGCCCACATAAGGGCGGAGAGCGTGGGGCAACGCTCGAGAATCAAAGGAGAGGTGGAGGACGGCTCTGTGTCAACTCCAATCGGTGGCCAAGCCATCCGATGATCGGGCGGCACAAAAGCGGCGCCTAAGCCTAAAAGTACACGCGTGGCCACATGCACACGCGGTCACAAAGGGTGGGGGAAGAGGGCTAAATGGAGACGACCCAAGGCCCACAAAAGCCAACTGGGCTAAGGCCCTAGTGGTGGCCAATCTAAGAGGCGACATTGCCGATCGCCACCCACAACTAAAACTAATGGTGCGGGTAGCTGTGCATCCTGCATGGTATAGGGCAAGGGGAGGGTTCACGGTCGAGCAAAGGCCATGAGGCCATCACTGGCCAAGGCCTGTGTAGATGAACTCATCCACCTTCTGTCACGGTAAGTCATACAAATTCTTGCCCGAGGCCATTCGGTACCGACGGCGTAAAATGGACAAGAAGGGTCAACGACACACATGCCGGTAAGGCGGAACTAGCTGCAACTACGGGCCGTAAGGCTGAACAAGGCCCAGAGGGGTGGCCCATTGGCATCACCGGGCTGGGGCGGAGCCGAACTAAGGTCCTCTAAATCAAATCCGGTGTCCGACTGATAACGTTAGTCACAACGTCCAAAACGGACGTAGACCAAAAATAGGAGACGACCGGGGAAAACCCATAAGGGCGGAGCGGCCATGGGGTCGGAGGCAGAATCGGTCTAGGTGGGTGGGGCCGTCCTTGGGCCATTGCCAGGCCGGGGCGGAGCCCACGGTGGTCAAGTCACCCTCATCCGCCAACGATGGCGGCGACAACCCACCGAAAAATTGTACGATAAAACGTACTGGCTGGAGAAGAGAGGGAGGGCGGAGGCAGAACCGGGCATGGAAGTGTAGTCCACTGCCTTCACCTGAGCAAGGCGAGGCTGGAGGAAGGCCGAATCAGCCACGAATCACCGCCGGCGGCCACTGTTTGCCCAAAATAGTGCATCGGCAGAACAGTGCAGAGAGGGGAAATGGAATGGGGCGGCGGTGCAGAGGCCCCCTACAGCCGGGAGGAGTGGCTCCTCGCCGTCGCCGGAGCAAGGCGGTGCTGGACGGTGCCTAGCCGGGCTGTCCAACGGCGGCGGAAACCAGCCGGCGAGATCGACAGAAAGGGGTGGAAAACATAGGCAGTGGAGAGAAAGGGAGCGGGACGGCGGAGCAGAGGCCATCCGGGGCCGGGAGGAGTGTCCTCCCGCCGTCGCTGGCCCATGGCAGAACCATGGGCTGCTGGTTGGCCCTCGCCGGCTCACGGCGGCGACAGAATCAGATCAAAACAAAAAGGGCGGCTAACCGGGAAAAGTCGGGGTGGAGGGCGGAGCGGCCCTGGGCGGCCGGGACTGTGGCCCCCTGCCGTCTCACCACCGGGACGGTGGCTTTGCCAGCGTCTTGCGGCTTGCCGGCAGCCGGTGGCCGGCGGGGACAAAGAACATACGGGAAGGGGGGGCAGCGTACTATTCATCCAACGAATCCAGTCGACGATCCCTCATTTTTTTTCTTTTATTTATTTTTTCCAAATGTATACGCAACATGCGTTAACTCACTAGTTATGCGTCGAACCTCCAAAATTCGCGCCGTAAGCGCGCAGTGAGGCCCGTGGTCCGCGACTATGCCCCACACCTGACTCTACGAGTATAAATATGGGGAAAATATACAAATACACATATGCTGAAACGTCACATTTTCCTGCCAAGAATGACCAAAAAAATAGCAGGAAAATCACATAAAATCGTAGAAAAATCAGGGACCTTATAGTTGCATTCATTAAACATTGCTTATATATGTATCTTGTTACATGCATCATAAAAATTACTTGTAAGCAAAGATTCGTTGTGTTTAACCATGATTAAACGATTGGGTGCCATAGTCTTTTGGATAAACAACATATGATATTTATTGAATAGGTTTTGTGTCTGAAAGGAAATGGGTTTTACATCCCTTCACGAACGTGTTTCATCCTTGGGTGAAAAAAGCAAATTTGCTACAATGTGATAATTATTGTGATTTGGACTTGAGAATTTAGTGTGATATGTTTGTGTGAACTAGCTTACCATGTGGTAATTTTTCTATTATGAATTTATCCAAATTGCTGTAGTTTTCTTTCCTCAGAATTTGGTCTTTCTTATAGGATTTTCATGGTGAATAGGTCTCTTTGTGCTTTAGCTATAATAAGCGTTTGTTTGGATTGGGGGAAAGAAAATGAATCTTCTTCAAATCCCCAAATTTCCACTATTTGGTGCAACACGGAAATAGAAACCATAGTTAAAACTGAGAGAAAATGGATGAAAATTTGGCCCAAAAACATTCCACCCGTCAACCCATAGATTTTGGGAGAAAATTATTGTACTAAATAATTATGTCTTTCTGCTACTACCCCCACCATCACTGTCACCGCCTTCATCACCGCTGCTTCCGCCACCACCACCGTTGTTGTCACCACCACTACCGCTGCCACCACCACTATTGCTGCCACCGTCACCACTACTACCACCACCACCACAGCCGCTACCGTTATTGCCACCACCTTCGCCGCCACCACCCTAGCCACCACTACCGCCGCCGCTATCGCCACTACCCCCATTGCCACCACTACGATTGCCACCATCACTGTTGCTGCCGCCACCACTACCACCACCACTACCATTGCTGTCACCACCATAGCCGCCACCACCACCGCCACTACCACTGTAGCTGCCACCAACGCCACTGCCACTACCACAACCACCACCACCATCACTCCTACTACCACCACCACCGCCGTCACCGTCAATTTTCTCTAATATCATTTGTGTAACCAAACAATTGAATTTTTTTAGGAATCTCCTAGTTTCTCTTTTACCTGGATTCACTTTCTCTTTCTCTTTCCCTTTTCTCTCAGTTTCCACCAATTCAAATAGACCCTAAGTAAATTACTTTTTCTATTGGCAAACATTCATTGCGTTATTTATGCATGTGTTTGGATTGTAATGTTCATTTACATGTTATATAGGGACAATAATGCTTATGTTTACATAAGATGCATACAAAATGGTTATACTTGAACATGCATGATGAAATATAGTCTAATATACTTGATTATGCAGGGTAAATGTGAATGCTGATATTTAATTCATACAGGACATGATTGAACTATAAAACTTAAATAATTACATAAGTTGTATATAGGTGATGAATTATGAATGAGCCTATGATGCATAGGTGGTGTGAATGTGAGTATGAAATGTTATTTAACTCATGATATACAAGTGTAGATAATGGATATGTGATGCTTGTTTAAATTAATTTTTACAGAAAAAATGTATATGGTGTTATTATGAGCTTATGTTTTGTTTTAAAGTACTTAATGAATTAAGTCACTCTTTTTTTATTGTAGTTTTATTTTGGGGTTATATGCTGTATCAGCAAGTGCTTAAGATGAATTGTATCACAAGTTTAAAGATGAGTAGATACACTTATGAAAGATGGGGCAAATTACTTTATTATGTTTAGACTTATGTCACGATTATGCTAGTATTAGAATATATTACTTTCATGATATGGATAATTTGTAGTGACCGTAGATATGATAAAATATTAGAGTTTGTGACTATTTGCTTTTAGTGTTATTATAGGAGTAATGATAAACTAAGTGATATTTAACTTTTATCCATTTTTTCTTTTGTTATTTATTTTTACACGAAAGACATATATTGTATACTTTGATAAGAATTCTTTTAGGTCAATCTTCCGCTTTATCACGTCATATCTCACTATTCTAGACCGAGTTCAAGTAAGAGAGGTATGGTAGGGCATAATATCTACACCTCAATTTTTTATACCGCAAGAGTGTATTGTCAAATGGGATTCACCTTCACTATCTAATCAAAGGTAACACTATAATATAAAAAATGTAGTAGAAAATATCATTTTCCATTCAATTTATAAGTTCCAACATCCTCTTACCAAAATTTAAAAGAGCCCCTTAATAAGCAACACAGCCTTTACAACCAAACTGAACCAAGACACAATCCTTAGTGATATTCCTTTAATAAAACTGAGAAATTTTTTAATGTGCATTGTATACCCTATTGGCTTTGTATTTCATTTCACTATTTAAGACACGACTCATTAATATAACTATAGAACATCACAGTAACAAGCGGTTATAAATACTAATAAATTGTACTTTAAATAGTAAAATACAAGGCAAGAGGGTATTTGATACATGTTAAAAATTTTCTTAACAAAAATACCTACAAAATTTCACAAAATATTTTAATTACTTTATAAATAAGCTCATTACAAAGTTCACGTGGGTTTTTGAAGTGGAAATATCAATTTCCATCAAGATCTCAAGCATACATACATTTATGTACTCGTATTACCTTAGAAGTCCGACTTACATTTATTCTAATATATATACAAAAACAAGTTTAAACAAAAAATATAACCCAATTAAGGGCGAGAAAGAAACACTCGAAGAAAAAAAGATGGATTTAATTACGATTAAGGAGAGAGCTGCATGTAATTAAACATATTTTTAGCAGTTTCACCTTAACTAAGAAATCCTAATTAACCAACTGTGATTCCAGCTAATCTCTCTTATCTGCCACTGGAGTGGCCGGAAACTTTGGCCAGGATGGCGGCGCTGAGCTGTTCCTGGCCGTAAATCCGGCCGGTCATCTTCACGGTGGCCTGCTGGATCATAAGCTCGTTCACCACCGACACGCTGGCGTACAGCAGGTCCAGGTCCAGCTCCCTCAGCGCCAACATCAGCCGCGCCGCAGGGTGGTTCTTCTTGCTCGACTGTATCCTGATCACCGCCTCCCACCCCAGTATCTGCACCTCAATCTCCGCTCCCGTCACCATGTTCCTCCCATTCGCCTTCGCCCCCTCCATCCCCGCCTGCTGCAGCGGCGGAGGGCCGCCGAGATTCGTGTTGCTGGCAGCGAGATCCTTCTTCAGCGCCTCCACCTGTGTCTGCAGGCCTTCTCTGTCCGACTCCAGGCCCTGCATCTTCGTCTTGAGCTCGTTGATGTAGGCGATGGCGTCGCCCAGGAGGGAGGCCTTGTCCATCTTCGACACGTTCGGCACCACCGCCCGGAGCGCGTAGAACCGCTGGTTCAGCTTCTCTCGCCGCTGCCGCTCCGCCTCCACGTGGTTCAGCGGCTCCTCCCGCCCGTTAGCAGGCTTCCGCCCTCGCTTCCGCGGCCGCTTCTCCGCCGCATCCACCTCCGTTCTGCAGCTGTCAGCCTCCCGGACGGAGGCTTCCAGGTCGGAGTGGTCGGAGTCGGCGCCACCAACAACGCCTCCGCTCCCAGACGTGATCAGGCCCGAGGAGGGCAGGAGGACGGTGGAGCCGAAGGAGAGGATGCCCTCCTCGTTGCTCCCTCTGGAATTTGGCGCCCTCTTCTTCTTCTTGTTATCCTCAGTAGAAGAGATGGGGTTGCTGCCATGGTTGGAGAAGAGGATAGAGCTGGAATTTCTCTTGCTTTCTCCCCCGAAGCTCAGGATCTCGCCTGAATCCGGCTTGCAGGGAACGGAGCTGTTCCTGCTCGAGCTCTCGATGCCGAATTCGGCGAAGTTAATCTCCTTGGACGCGATGTAGCTGCTCTGATTCTGCGTCTGGTGATGATGCTGATGGCCACGGTTTAGCTGGATCGAGCTTCCGGGATTTTCCGTCAGGGAACTGGAATTAGGGGTCTGGATTGGTTGTACGGATTTGGGCAGCTCTTGGACGGGGGTGGAGGAGGTGCCAGTGCCGACGGAGGGGTCCTTGATCTCCCCGGCGGATGGATCAGAGATCCAGAGCGCCGAAGGGTCGCTATCCCCTTGGTCAGCCGCCGGCCACGCCGCGGCTCCGCCCATGTCGAAGCCGCTGAAACTAAAAAGGAACTTCACCTTGTTCATGAGGTCGGAGCTCTGGAAGATGAGCTCGGTGGAGCCGAGCTCCACCACGCCGCCGGGCAACGGGATGCAGACCATGGTCTGGAGGCCGAACGCCTGGGCCTGGCCGGCCCGCTCGCAGCTGCAGGCGGCAAGGCGGTCACTGCCCGCGACCCAGGTGGGGGCTGCGGCGAAGAAGGCCTGGCCAGGAAGGCCGGCGCCGTTGACGAAGGACTGGGTCATGGAAACGAGGAAGAACCACTCTGTGTCGGTGACCTCCTCATCGATGGAGTTGTCGTCTGCAGAGGAGCTGGCCTGGCCGCCGGAGATGAGGGCGTTGAGCTCGCGGAGAACGTTCTTCCGGTGCTCCTGCTGGGCGAGGGAGGCGGCGGTGGTTGACGTCCGGCGCTTGCCGCCGCGCTTGTCCTCCTCGCCCTTATAGTAGCCGTCGCCCCAGCCGAGGAGGGAGACGCCGGGGACGTCCTCGGAGGCCTGCCAGAAGATGGCGTAGGTCCAGCTCTCGCGGGCGTTGTCGATGAGGGCCTGGAGGCGCTGCTGCAGAGACTCTTGATTGAAGAAGCAGGAGCTGCTGCTGCTGGGCTGCTGGGCAGCGGCAGCAGTGGAGGCAGAGGTGACGAGGGGGGCCTTCCCACTGGCGGGAGGGTCGGGGACGGAGGTGGAGCCGGTGGAGGGGGGCCAGGAGAAGGGGGAGAGGTCGGAGCTTATAAAGGCTTCCATCATGGAAGCGTTGTCGTCCATCCACAAATTCATGGCGGTACGTAAATACACTCACTCCATCAGTAGCTCAGAGGTGTTACTTTCAGGCGAACTTTCCAGAGGCCTGCCTAAGGCAGAGGAGCGAAGGCCGGTAACGGCGGGGGCGGGGGCGGCGGCGGAGGAGTGGGAGGAGAAGATGGATAGGGTGGGAACGGGGATGGGAATCCTCTAACGCACAAGTTGTGAAGTGCGCGGCTCGGGGGGTTGGGGTGCGTTTTCATTTGGATTTAGAGTGGGTCTTGGAGTGATTTCATTTTGACTGCCAGCTGCCTGCCCTTCCTCGAACACTCACCCCTTTCTTCCCCACACTTTCCTCGTCTTATTAATCACCTTTTACCACGTTTTAGAGAAGCTTTTTTAATTCTCAACTGTACTTTAGTGTTAGTGGAGCCGTCGATATTTAAAATTGATGGCGTATATCAGCCGTTGATATTTAAAATTTATATTGATCGTGTGCGTCCTTAATTTATTGGACGAACTCTCATGTATTCTATTCCTTACCATGTAAGCTCTAAGTTCACTATCAATAAACCCTCAAAAATATTTTCCTCATTACATTACATGTCCACTTTACTAATCTATTTTAACCTCTTCAAGGTCATTTCGGTGTGGTAGGAGGGTCCGAATTTTGAAAGGACTTAAGGAAGCCTAAAAATTAATTTATTAATAAAAATATAATTTTAATAAGTTTTTATCTTGAAATCTCTTTTAAATTGACTTAAAAATTTTAAAACAAAATTAAGTCAAACCTAATACGTTGATAAATTAGGAGATTGAAAATTGGACCAAAATTTTAGCCAACGTTTAGTTTGACATTCTTTGAAGAATCTCAACAAAAGTTCTTGATTTTTGTCACAATGTTTTACATTACTACTCGATGATAAAATTATCTAACTTATACTCCTACCGTCCTATATTTGAGAAAATATTAATTCTTATTAAATAGTAAAACTTATATCTAAGAGTAAAAAAATAACCTTTTAATACTCTTTTTTAAGTACTTAACCACTTATAAAATATGCGTCACATATTCAAATTCAATAATAAAATAAGATTATATAAAGAATTAAAGATATAAATTTGTTTATATTAACATTTATTATAGTAAATATAAGTAACCTTGGTGCCCCACCGCATGTTGCCGAGGTGATCTCGAGTGGTTGAGGTTATCATCTTCTACCATTGAAGTGTGTTCTTTGTTCAATTCACTCAGATACATATCTCCCACTTTTGCTTCTATTGTCCGCTGAACATTTGGCCAACTCCTTAGAGTGTGCTATGAGCAGTAGAGTTTGAGGATAGTGATATTCCTATATCACTTTTATTACCTTTTCTGTACCTATAAGATTTGCAGAACTTGTGATTGGATACAGAAAAATAAATTTTACATTATCAAGTGGGACCTATCTTTCCTGTCAAATCAAAGGTGGTGTAAGGCTTACAGTGTAAAGAAAATGAGTGTATGCATATTATTTTCCTTACCATAAATTGGTTTGGTTTAACTTGTTGATGTTGAATCCAACAATTGCAATGCAAATATCAAGGGAGTAAGTTATCTTTACTTAAGTTCTAATCCATACAATTAATATGGGACATATAGAGTATCATGTTGGAGTACTTCTTTTGTTTTCTGCTAGGTTTCCTGTATAGTTATATGACTTTAGAAAAATATTTTCTGACTAGAACCCCCTGTTTAGCCCTCATAAGAGTCCAAACATGTACATAAGAGGACACTTGAACATAATAGTCCTCTATGTACAATGTTCAGAGCCCTATGGGGTATGTAGCAAGCTTTCGTCAAATAGCTCGGTTAGCCTAGACGCGTCCTATGACTTATGATTGCTTAGGAATAGCTTTTTCTACTTATTAAGCGTTTTTTATGCTTCATATTCACTGTGAGCCGAACATAAGGAACATATGTGAAATGTTTATTTTTAAAATTGACGATGCATACACTAACGTACATTAATGTAAGTAATATTTACACTAATATATGCTAACATGTGCACCGTCGATCTTGAAAATAAACACTTCATACACATTTTTTATGCTTGGCTTATTGTCAGAGCCAAGCATAAAAAATACTTCCTTTCGCGTGCCCATTTGAAGGTGTTTGTAAAAAACAAAAACAGTTATACAGGGCTATTGTTCTAAAATTTGACTTTGTGACTAACGTGAAATGATGACCAAGGTCCCTAGGCATAAACCCAATTTAACTAAAAAATAATAATTAAATAACCTAGTATGGATCATATCAGGTCTAAGTTGGACTGAGTTAGATCGGCCTGCCCATCCGGTTTTGGAAACACTGCACGGGATAGGAAGAAATTGATTTGAGAGAGAATTAGCTAAAATGGCGGGGGCACCATTTGGGGCTCCTTCTAATCAACAACAGTGACAGAGTTGTATTCATTTGATCTCTACATATTTTTATGGTTCGAAAGATCTAGCTTGGGTTTATTGGATAAGCCTGCGACAAAGATGGAAACTAGCTAGGCATCAAACTTTTGTGATGATTTCCGACTAGAACCCCATGTTTAGCCCTCATAAGAGTCCAAACATGTACATAAGAGGACACTTGAACATAATAGTCCTCCATGTACAATGTTTAGAGCCCTATGGGGTATGTAGCAAGCTTTCGTCAAATAGCTCTGTTAGCCTAGACGCGTCCTATGACTTATAATTGCTTAGGAATAGCTTTTTCTACCGAAGAAATATTTTTTATGCTTCATACTCACTGTGAGCCGAACATAAAGAACATATATGAAATGTTTATTTTTAAAATTAACAATGCATACACTCACGTACATTAATGAGTAATATTTACACTAATATATGCTAACGTGTGCACCGTCGATCTTGAAAATAAACACTTCGTACACATTTTTTATGCTTAGCTCATTTCTTATGCTTGGCTCATTGTCAGAGCCAAGCATAAAAAATGCTTCCTTTCGCGTGCCCATTTGAAGGTGTTTGTAAAAAAAAAAAAATCACATGGGGCTATTGTTCTAAAATTTGACTTTGTGACTAACTTGGAATGATGACCAAGGTCCCTTAGGTATAAACCCAATTTAACTAAATAATAATAATTAAATAACCTAGTATGGATCATATCAGTTCGAGTTGGACTGAGTTAGATCGGCCTGCCCATCCGATTTTGGAAACACTGCACGGGATAGGAAGAAATTGATTTGAAAGAGAATTAGCTAAAATGGCGGGGGCACCATTTGCGGCTCCTTCTAATCAACAACAGTGACAGAGTTGTATTCATTTAATCTCTACATATTTTTATGGTTCGAAAGATCTAACTCAGGTTTATTGGATAAGCCTGTGACAGAGATGGAAACTAGCTAGGCATCAAACTTTTGTGATGATTTCTCGTTGGTGGTGGGTATTGGTCTTGATCTTCTTGCACAAATGAGGATCTGATATCTGATTCATTTGATTAGGTTGTATGAATGATGAGAAGGACTGTTACCATACCTTCTTCGTAAACTGAATTGGTTAAAGTACAATGCTATATATAGATTACATTTTTTGTATTCTTTTTAAACAGTGATATCATATGTAGTACTTTTTTTGTTTTATATTCTCTTTGTCTTTTATTAATAATTATATTTTAAAATAATAAAAATTTTGATTGAATGGTGAAACTTATATATAAAAAAAAAAAAAATAAACTTATGATACTCTTTTTGAAGTACTCAATTACTTAAATTTAATAAAATAAAGTTATTAATATAAAATAATTTTTTTATCAAATAGAGCTATTAAGGAATATTAATTATTTTATTTAATTTTTAAAATTAATTAATTTAAATTTATTTTAAATATTAAAATTTTTTATTAATGTAAGATATAAAATTTTTTTTTTTTTCACTGGATAGTAAATAAAATACACAAACATGGGTTTCAAGAATATGTATATATATAAAAAATCCAAGCCGGTCCGAGAGGGTGAGGAGGGTTTTGACGAGGCTCTTCTCATAATAGTTACTCAAACAGGACATGCAAATGAGAGAGGTAACTAGAAAGCTCATGAAAAAATATTTAAGAAATGTTAACATGAATTTGGGTTTACATGTACTAATTTAATCTAGGCATGGCAAGCTTCGATTTGATAGTTATATTAAATAAAAGAGGGTGAGCGGGTAATTTAATAACTAATCGAACTCATGTGACACGCATGAACCACGGCTTATATTAATTTAATAATAAAATAAAAATTAAAAAATAAATAATTTCATGACAAAAAGAAAAAAGAATGGGCGAACTAAGTGGTTAAGTTAAAAAATAGACACTATCATGATAAAAGGAAAAAAACACGAGAAAGAATGGGTGAACTGAGTGGTCCTGCCTTCTCTGATGAATCGTCCCTACCACTCACTGCCGGTCATGGATGTAGTGATGAAAGCGTAGTCGTCGTTAGCTCGTAGCTTTTGGCCGATTCCCGTCCAGTCCATGTTGGTATTGATGGGGATTAAAAGATTCGGGGTCCAGGCAGCCACGTTTAGCTCGCCATCCACACCACCACATGAAAACAACGTTTAGGTGGCTGCTTGGGGCACGTGTACCTTTGGCTTAGATTCTCTAGCTAAAAACATAGGATTAGGAGGCCGGCGGAACCAGGCCCAGAAACCCTCCCAACTTGGCAATCATCAGAGCTGCACTGTTCAGCACGTGAACCCACACTGCCCTCAACGTTGGTTGCATTTGTGGAGCAACAGAATCAGCCACACAAGAGCCCTATCCATCCATTAAACCTGTAAGCAATTTATGAGAGCCGTTTATATTTAGAACGGACGGCGTATATTAAAGTTATACCAGCTGGGTCCATTTCAAAGATAAATGACTTTTATATATTTTTTAGTTAAGCGTTTTTCAGTAATTAATGAATATAAAAAATACTTGGAAACATTGAATTGAAACGCAAAACAGAGCACATCAGACGCCAGCCTCACCTCATTCGCCAACTTTAATTTGATAGCAATTAGAGTCCGAAAAGTAAAGTACTAATATGAATATTAAAGTTATACCAGCTGGGTCATTTGGGGTCACATTTTACCTGGAGTGACTCATTAATTAATCTAATCTGGGTTTGTGTGTTACATCAGCAGCAGCATATTTAAATGTGTAATGATTTGGATTAAAATATGTTGAGGTAGCTTTGTTCACCCACGTGGTATGTTGGCACAAGAAACGGGTAAATCACATGGCCCAAGCCAGTCGCTTACTTTAATCAAAGTTTGATGGCGCATGTTTAACACCCCATTTACACGGCTTTTGTGAATATAAAATCTTTGTGGGCCCGCAATAAAAAAAAAAAAATGAATGATTATGCATAATTGTAACAAAAAGCAGGCAGTGAGATTGCTTAGTATCTAATCCTCTCTTAGAAAGTGGGTTACATACAGATAGGAATATTGAATTTGCAAGTTGGCCTGTATAAAAAGACAAGGTCTGTGTGCTTAGATCTTCTTGGGCCGTTTAAGGATCATGAGTTTATTTATTTATTTTCTGTTGATGTATGAGGTTTATGACGACAAAAAAATTATTTGAGTATTCTAAGAGTACTATCAGGATCTCATGATAGATTGTATATACATTAGCATATTTATCTTAATATATGTTAGTCGATCATAATAGTTGATGAATCGTATGTATTCTAAGAGTACCATCAGGATCTCATGATAAAACATACATAGATTAATATATTAATCTTAATATATGTTAACGTGTGCACCGTCCATATCATAATATAGAAGTAACTCGCGTATTATACTCCGGTCTCGGGGAGTAAATATTGTTTCCCCGGGCAGACAGGCCTTTTTGGGTAAAAAAAATCAGTTGGGGATGGGAAACTAGATTAGTATGTATAAGTAGAACACACAAGTAGTTAGTCAGTGTTTCATGGTTGTTGCTGCTGCTGGGCGAAGGTGGGGCAAGACGCTGATAGGTCGACCTTCAATGCCGATGGGTGGATGATCAGGGCAAGTCAGTAAGAAGCTGCCCCAGTTGCAACTGTTGCTTAAATGTGGCCCAGACACCGAACTAGCAAATAATCTTTGCAGGAACAAGAAAGGAAGCCGCAATTTTTTTGAAATCCATTGTATATATGCTTTCATTCATATTGGAATTTCCACATGCATCTGGTGAAACATTTCTGCGCCTATAAAGAAAAGAAGCAGAGCTGCAGCAGGTGGTTTTGCTGGAACGAGAAAGAGGAATTCAATGCCTCTTGTCACGTTGACGATAACAACATGTCCATGAGCAGAATGGGCCAGAGGTTGGTCATTAAAGAAGCAGCACGCCGTTAACGCTGTACTCTCAGCCTTGAAGAGGATGGGAAAGAATAAAGCTTGCAGTTGCAGGGATCAATTCATGTCCAGCTCAAAGGTCAAGAAAACAACGCATGCATTACCTGCTACTGCTAGCTCTCCCCGTCCCTGAAAGATAAACTCCAACCTCTTCTCACGCCATAAAACGAAGGAGACTCTTTTACATCAGAATAAGCATAAAAAACGATTGAAAAAGATGCACTGCCAACAATATTGTTCGCTGGCTATTTGTCCTCGATGCCACTGATACGCGCACCAAATTTTAAGTTACAATAATCAATAAGACTATTACAAAACAGTGTAAAATTGAGCGATGGACGCTCTCATTCCAATGGCCGGCAGGACTGAGGAGCACGTGGTTAGAACCAGTATTTAATGCAGAAAAAGGGTGGAGAGGAAGAACACGAGTGTGAGGCAAGGGTGACGATGTAGCGGTAGACGACAGTGGAGGGTGGTGCAAAGGAGACAAAAGAGTTGGGTGACAATAAAGCAGTTCATAACGTGCTCGGGCATGATTGGGATGTTTGGGGCAAGTGGGTAGGGGTGTAAACGGACGGACGCGGATGTGGATATGGACAAGGTATGTCCGCAGCCGTTCGTTTTTATACGGACCAAGTGCTTGTCCGTCCGTATTTGTCTATGACGGACACGGACAAAAACGGACAGACACGGACGGAATGAAGGTGAAAGTCTTTTGTTCATAAATTAAGGGTGGTTAGTAAAAAATTAATTAAAAAATAAGTTATAATAATAGTAAAATAGTCTAATCTAAAAAATAAATAAATAATGATGTTATAAAAGACATGTGAGAGTATAATATGTATTTTTTACAATCTTATTGTGAAGATTAACTATATGACATAGGTTAGTAATTTAGTATAAAATAAAAATAAAAAAAATAAAATATATAGTTGGCGGACACGGACGGCTGCGGACACGGCTAACCCTTGTCCATGTCTGTCCGTATTTAGGACGGACAAAAATTAATGTTGTCCATTTTAGTGCGGACGGACGCGGACGCGGACAGACACCGGACAAACGGACGCCGTTTACACCCATGGGTCTTGCCCCTTCCAGCGTCTCTCTACCCACCCATGAATGCTCAGTTGCTCACTGCTCTGTGCAGCTTCCAAA
Organism: Saururus chinensis; assembly: GCA_035235625.1. Classification (NCBI taxonomy): domain Eukaryota; kingdom Viridiplantae; phylum Streptophyta; class Magnoliopsida; order Piperales; family Saururaceae; genus Saururus; species Saururus chinensis. Next base: position 1,728,630 of record CP141146.1, read on the forward strand.
GGGCCAAAACTTGACTGAGCAATCGGACAAGCAAATGAACAGGATCCGGTCCCCTACCCTCTATCAAGTCTGTGGTTGGTATTTGATTTTTAGGACTTGGGAGGATGCTCAAGGTAACCAGAAATAAATGGTGTTTATGATTATTGACTTAAGCAAGTACAGAGCCGCATGTCATCGACTTCCTCTGTGGAAAATGATATTTTCAACACAAAAACACATATTAGAAACTTATATATGATTTTTGTTGTCTAAGATAAGTTAACCAACTTGAATTTTGTGTAAGATCCACTTATTAAGTTCAATCAAAACTCTTATGTGAATTTTTTAGGTATTTTTGTTGTGGGACGTTTATATGTACATATTTATCATGAGGATGTCTAACTAATATTATAGTTTCAGTGCTGGTTAGCTCCCTAGCCATTAGATCATGGCCATGACCGAGGAGCTCCAGCTCACTAGACACACTGAAATTACAATGTTGACTAGATTTATCCTCTCATGTTTATTAGGGTATCTTTGAAAAGATGAGTTAGCCCTTGACATTTCGTTTATGTAAGATGGAAGTTCATCTAAAAGACATTTCCATTCATTTGAACTTGTTGGTTGACTACTAAGTTTTACAAGATCAAAGCCGCAATGGAATCGAAATATATAACAAATTAGTGAAGGCAAACAAAAAGGAAAGAAGTTATTCAGCCTCACACAAATGAAGCTCTTCACATGCAATTTCAACAAATGCAATCACCAAGGCAGAAAAGCAAACTAATTGGAAACTAATCAACTCAAAAAAGACATTAACATAAGGAAAGACAAAGTTAAAAGGTCTATATCCTGCCTCCACCAAAGCAAATCCATTAATTCAAAAGTCATTTTGGTTACAAGTGCTTTCTCATAAATCAAAGCTCTCAGGCCAAATTCTTTCTAAAATTTACTCCCTTCGTCTTGCATTAATAGTTTTATTATTTTTTTTATAATAAATTAAAAATTAATTTAAAAAAATATAAAATAGAATACAAAATAGAATGTTCAAATATATAAGAGTAATACAAGAGAATGCTCAAAAGGAGAACAACATAGGCCTTTTGTAGGGAATTCAAATATAAGAGGGGCATCCCTTAAATTTCTTTTGTGGTTGGAGGCCCACAAGGTGAAAATCCCTATAAATAAAGTAATCCCCCTCGTCTCAATCAAATTGTCTTGATTAGAAAATTAAAATATTTTCGTTTATTTCAGATTTTTAATTTTAAAATTAATATAAAACGAAGGAAGTATAAGATTTAAATCAGTAAAATAGGGAGCTGAAATCAAGAATAACCTGATCGATTGTGCTTGTCGCCTAGGTGAATTTTTCAACATCTTTATGATCTTAATTTGTTTTTTGTGGACTTAATTTGCTTGGCCACATGGCCTTGTCGTAAGCATATGACACCCAGTCATCCACTACCGGCAGTAACTATGAGTATATGACTGCAAAATCTGGCTGAAGAATGTAAAAGGAAGTGCTCATTAACTGCAAAAGGCAGTTTTTCACGCCATATATATTATCTCAAGTTAGAATTAGATGTCCAAATCAAATTATTGGCATTTATTGGTTCTTAGAATATGATCTAAGGTAGAACTAACGTGTAAATGAAAATAGAAATGTTAATATGGATTATGTTTAACATCTTGTTAAGCGTATTTGGGCATAGTTTTCAGTCAATGGCCTCCATGATTGTGGGTGAAGCATGATTTGCTAAAACATCACACTCTATCTGTACCTCTCTTTGAATGAAATTATTGCCTAAAACTATTTAATCAGAGGAAATTAAGTGATTTGATGTGATCGCAACTTCTTGCCCTTTACAAGTTAAATTAAACTATTATGGCCTTCTCTATTGTGCAACAAACACAACCAAATGAAAAGAGGATTTGGTACATGGAATGAAGCACATGTAGAAGATAGGGGTGTAAATGGTGTCTTTTTGTATGGTGTTCGTTTGTGTTTACGTCCATTTGCACTAAAATGGATAACATTAATTTTTGTTCATCCCAAATACGGATGTAAATGGACAAGGGTTAGCCATGCCCGCTGTCACGCCCCAGCAATACCCGACCCAAGCCGAACCCGGTCTAAGGGCCGGTCAAGCGCGCGGGGGCGACGAAGTAAAAATTGAGAAATGATCTAGCGGAAGACTTAATCCATAACCACGGGCGATTAATAGAAACACGGAGTGCGCACAATCCTTTGAGCAAGAGTAAATAAAAAGGGAGAAAATGTGTTGCTTATCACAAAGTAAATAACAATCTCAAACCCACAAGCTTAGTTAAGTAAAGCCCACACCGGCTCAAAATAAGTCATAAGTATCACAACTGCAAAATATGACATAAATCCAAAAACAAGAACCCTACACAAAGGTTCAAACATAAAGTATGAAACAAACGCAGGTAAGTCACGCAACAATCTCCATCATCACACCCAAGCTACCTCTTACATTTCCTCAAAGAGGCAATCCTGTCCGTCTGCGTGTCGCACCACGCAACCCCAAATCAAAACACAAAAGAGGGGTGAGTTTTAACACTCAACAATGGTTTTAATATCACTATCAACGTAGAAAATACGATAGCTTAGCAATGAGATTGTTCAGATCAAAGATTTACATAGTGCATCACTTTCTGATTACACATTTATATTACCTAACACGGCATCATAATGCATAATTTAACCTGCATGGATGTATCTCTAACATACATATTCCCACATGCATAACATCAAAATCAACATGCATGGATATATCTCTAGCATACATATTCCCACATGCATTTACATCATAACCAATCCCGCATGGATGTATCTCTAACATACATATTCCCACATGCATAACATCAAAATCAACATGCATGGATGTATCTCTAGCATACATATTTCACATGTATAGTATCAAATCAAACTCCATCAAGGAGTAACCACACAATAATGTCACACAGACGGGAGCATAGACGAGGCCACGAAGGCGTGTCATAGTCCAAAATTCTACACAAGAATTCAAGAAAGATCGGGGTTGTCAATCCCTAATATTGCTTGCCCTGGACGATCCTGGCCAAGGATGTCCCATTCTCACACAGAGAATCTAGAGCAGGGGTGTTCACCCAGGGACATCTCCTGCGGAGGGAAGAGCCCGAGTTCTCACACAGAGAACCCTAGAACACGTGGTAGCGGGGTGCACACGGCATACCACACTGGATTCTCAGGGTCCAGATGACACACATAATAATATTCTCACATATCCGCAAGACAAGTACACAACTCGTCCCCACATCATTCCATTTAACAAGACTCAACCCGGGGAGTGCACTCGTTCCACACAGGAACTTCAAATCGTTCCACACAGGAACTTTAAATCAAAATATGTCCTTTCAGACCAATCAACTTGCGATTAATCCACGACCGATCAATCCGGCACACAATTTCATCACATTGCATCCAATCGGTCAAATTCGATTAATCACGATGAAGCCTCAATTGGAAATCCATTTTCATGATGCATGTAGCATGGTACATACGTGGGCAAATCATACATGAATCCTAACCCATGATAAGTGCTCTCATCAGCCCCTAATGCATCATTCCTAACCACAATATTAAGCTTCAACATCATCATTTAACCCCACATGTGTGTGCGTGTATCTAGTAGAAGCATTTCACATAATGCATGCCATCATACTTGAAATTAAACTCACTACCACACTACACATGTGAATTTCTATCCAAACATGAATTCCAGCGAAAATCATAGTAGAAGAATCGTTGAAATCATAGCTAAATTTAAAACTCAACCACAAAGGCTAAACACCTATAACATCACTCATTTCATCATTGAGTCATGACAATCACCAACATCCACACACCACTAACCACCATCTATCATGACAAATCAGTCCAACAATTATTATAGTCCTACTGAAAATATGCTTAACCAAAGGGGAACAACCATTCATAATTTCAAGGTAAAGATTCCAACATCATGCCACAAAACATAAGTCATTCCACCATCTCTAAGCATATATCTCAACTCCATAAACTTAATAGCATGCATTTCCAGTAGCCTAATATAGCTTAAAACACTCCACATTTATATAAAATTAGCAAGCTAAAGTGGAATCATCAAAATAGACATCATATGCACAACATACAATTTTCTGTGTAGCCGATCGATTGCCCTTCAGGCCGTTCGATCGGTTACACGCAAAAATTTAAAATTTACAGTTCAGCCGATCGATCGCCCTGCAAGGCCGATCGATCGCCAACACGGTAGAACAGTCATCTTCTTCTTTTCGCAAATCCAAACCGAAACACCATAGATAACACTTCAAATCCACATCTAACACCCTAATCATCATCAAAAGTCCTCCTTGACTTCCAAAATATCAAACCAAACCATAATAATGCAAAATCCTAAGAAATCGGGATTAAATAATTCTATTTTTTAATCTTACCATTAACACACTAAATCAAGCAAACCATTTTAAAATAAGCCAAAAATGGAGAGTTTTACCATGGATAAACAGAGATTTTGAAGACCCATTACCTTAGCACTTGATTAAGCTCGGATTGAAGAGTCACCCTTCTTGAAATCCTTGAAAACACGATGAGTTTGAATTAAATTCTAATAGAAATCGATTTACCCAAGAAATCCCTAATTAAATCTTAGATCTAGGGCTTGTTGGTAGTAAAAATCGAATTTTGAATGTTAGGGTTTGTAGTAAAACACAAATCAGTAGCTTTTGATGGTCAAAAACGAATTGAATTAAGGGGAAAATAGTAGATTTGGAAGAAATTAAGAGAAAAGTCATGGATTAGTGCTTAATTAGAGTAAGCTTACCTTAATCGGCTTCTAATTCGGGCCTAAGTGGGGATTAGGCCAGCCTCCTTCCTTAGCCTATTCCCAAAAATGAAAATGGATCAGGTTTGCCCTTTTATAGTAAGGGTTGGGGTATGCATAGGTAAGTTTTGGGGTGTAAATATGAAAAGTAGGCTAAAATTGGGTATTTTGTAAATTTAAGCACAAATTAAGCCTAATAAAATTCTGAAAATTTTTGTATGACCTTAAGTATATGTTTAGGTTCATTTGACCCAAAAATAAAATTTTTGACGGTGGGGCCCACAGGGGTCCCGCCAAAACCCTAATTTTTGGGAAAATAGTAAAAATTCTGAAAAATTTCAAAAATTCACATTTGGTCTAAAATCACTTAAAACCACTAATATTGAAGTTGATTTTGGTTAAAACCATCACAAACACTATTTATTTTACGAAATCACCGAATAAGATCAGAAAACACGTAAGCCTCACGATAACTCATAATTAAAGAAAACCAAAACCCGGTTTAAAGATGAGGGTCCTTACACCCGTAGCCGTCCGTGTCCGCTAATTATATATTTTATTATTTTTATTTTTACTTTATACCAAATTACTAACCTATGTAATATAATTAATCTTCACAACAAGATTGTAAAAAATACATATTATACTCTCACATGTTTTTTATAACATCATTATTTATTTATTTTTAGATTAGACTATCTTACTATTATTATAACTTATTTTTTAATTAATTTTTTTACTAATTACTCTTAATTTAAGAACAAAAGAGTATATGTTAAACTTTTACCTTCATTCTGTCCGTATCTGTTCGTTTCTGTCTGTATCCATCATGGACAAATACGAACGAATAAGCACTTGGTCTGTGTAAAAATAGACGGCTGCAGACATGCCTTATCCGTATCCGCGTCCGTCCGTTTACACCCCTAATAGAAGAGAAGCACAAGTTGGGCAATGGAGAGATGGGCTTCATACCCAGTAGTGATTTAGACCCATCATGAAAATACACAGTTTGTGGCCCATTGGGCTCCCTTTTCGCTGATAAAGTTCACATCCTATCCACGTGAGCACGCTGCTTCTCACAGTCGTCCCTCCATTCAAGCTGAGAGCTGACGAAACGAGATGACAATGGCGGCAAGCAGCCTTGCCATCTCGCAGCAGCAGCTCCACCTCCACCATCAAAATGCCTGCCCAGTTTCCGTCCTCAAACTGAGAAGGGTCTATTCCTTCTCCCACTGCTCCTCCATTTTCTCTTTCAACTCCCACTGTCTCCGTTACAGACATGTCGGCTTTTGCACAAGATTCAGGCTGCGTTGCGCCTCTGTGAATGGTGTCGCCGCCGCCACATCTATCCCGGATAGGACTTATGAGGTACCCTTTTCATTTTACGTGCCATTTAGAAGTATCCATGTCCCACTTTGCCGGCTCCTCTGTTTTTCTATTTTAATTTTGTTCTATATTAATTCCTCATAATTTTCCCTTTTCGTGGAGAATGGAACACTTTACAATGCTTACCAGTGGAAATGGAGCTGGGTTTTAAAGCCTGTATATTCGAATTGATGTAATTCTTTCTTTTATTGCTTCCGATTGCGAAATGGGAGTTCTTGCTTATTCATGATTGTGGAGTTTTCAACTTACACTAGAATTAGTAATCGTCTCATGAAGCAAAAAACAGTTTTCCTTTCATACTGGACTTAGACCTTCGTTCCGGGCTTCTTTCTCTTGTATAGGTATATCTCAATTATGAGTTAAATGTGACATTTTGAGCAGTTTTCTGACGGTGCAGCCGAAGTGGAGCTGAGGCTGCCATTCAAAGGTAGAGAGATTCGAAGTTCCAAAGATGTTCTTTTGGACATAGAAGAAAGCTCATTAAGTATCAAATGTAAGTCGTCCGGATCGCTCGTACCTCTGCTGGAAACAATTGATCTGTACGAGAGGATAAAACCAAGTGAAACTATCTGGTCCGTAAAGTCACGTGCCCAACTGTTTTTCTTTCAATCACTGGATAATAAGTGTTCCATATATCTTATGTCTGTGCATGTGTTCGTGGACAAGCTTTACAGGTATATTGATGATGATGAACTAGTTGTGAACCTGAAAAAGTTGGACGCAGACTTAAAGTGGCCCGACATTACAGAAACATGGGAGTCCCTAACTGTGGGAGTTGCGCAGCTTTTGAAAGGAGCCTCAATATTTGTCGTGGGTGATTCTACAGAAATTAATCAGAAAATTGCTTTAGAACTTGCAAAAGGACTTCGGTAAGCTGTTATTTTCCAATTTATCGTTGGTAATAAATGTAAAATGCAATGTATAACGTTGTTTTTTTATCTCAAAGATTATTGAACAAATTTTTGTTATGCTGAACTTTGTAATACTTGTGTTTTTCTTTTTTTACACAGTATTATTTCATTTCTTTACAAGGGGCCAACGAGTTTGTTGTACCTTTAGATATCTCCTAATGTGTCCACAGCTTTTAGACAATATACATTCCTACGTTTTTGTTGGCAGGTATACACCTCTTGGCACAAGTGAATTGTTGGAGTCAATCACTCAGAAAACCGTTGATTCTTGTGAGTATAGCTTTGAATGGAGCTTATTTGTTTCTACGTCACATAACTTCGATTAGAAGTATGAGATTGTGTTACATTACTGACTTGATTACCTAATTCTCTAAACATAATGGTTTTTCAGTATTTTGTTTCTTTGCAAACATTAGTGATTGTGTTATTGACTTATTGTTGTTCGTAAAATTTTTTCACTATTGTTTTTCAGTATTGTTGTTCGGAAGAAAATGTGAAAGACAATTGATTTGATTACCTAATTCTCTAAGCATAATGGTTTTTCAGTATTTTGTTTCTTTGCAAACATTAGTGATTGTGTTATTGACTTATTGTTGTTCGTAAATTTTTTTCGTTTTCTCATGAAGCATGCACCTTAAGGTGGAGAAAATCTTTGTCATTCCAATTTTTAGTCGTCTCTTTTAACTGTGGCTAATCCACTTTCAATGAGGCATATGAAAATTTTCAAGGACAAAATGAAGTACTTAATTAGGTTTAGAAGAGCCCAACTATATAAACCTTTGAGAAATTTAATTGAGTATACATTGGCCACTTTCTTTGCCTGTTCCGTATTAAATTCCAGATAGCTTCATATAGTTTTCTTTTTAATTCTCTGCGAGTGGCCTATTGGCGATCTCATTTTTTGGGTTCTGTCTGCAAAAGAGGCCAGGTCTATAACCACCTATCACAAATTACAGGAAGGGGACTGGTGTTGAGAATGTTAACTAATGAGTTTGCCTTTACAGGGTTGATGGCAGAAGGGTCTGACTCTGTGGCGCATGCAGAAAGAGTTGTATTAGAAAGTCTAAGTAGGTAATGATATAGAATTGCTTCTATCATTAAAAATTATGTTTTCTTTGAGAAAAAATTGTAGTTAATTGGTAATTGTATATGTTTAATTATAAATATCTGAAAGGTTCCCCAGGGAGGTGTAGTTTTGTCATCCCCCAACTGGTTTTCCTGCTACTAAATTACAAAATTTTACAATCTTAAGAAAGAAATGTGTCCGTCTGATTACGTAATGTGATATTAAGCATGTTCATTACTTCATTTGTGTTTCCTATTATTATGGCAGTCATGTCCGGGCTGTTGTTGCAACATTAGGGGGCCCACAAGGAGCTGCTGGAAGAACTAACATGTGGCGCCATCTGCATGCAGGTTTCACTGTTTGGATCTCCCAATCAGAAGCCACTGGTCTGTATTTCATCCCATATTTTTATCTGATTTGGACAGTGCGTATTTGTACAATATTGTGCATGCTGGATAAAAACATCATGAATTATAGATTATACTGCACATCTTCGGCATACATGGACCGATGAAACTTCTTTCCCTCTCAGATAAAGTTTCTGCTAAAGAGGAGGCTCAACGGAACATACTTGAGGGGAGGGAGGGATACACGAAAGCTGATGTCATTGTCAAATTAAGTGGGTGGAATCCTGAGTATTCCCAAAATGTTGCCCAGTCTTGCCTTAGTGCTCTTAAGCAGCTAGTCCTCTCTGACAGGCAGCTTCCAGGTACAACATAGCACATCTATAATGATTAAGCTCGTAACATATTTCATTTACAAGTGGAATGTATCTGTACTTTCTATTGAACCAACTGAAAATTTCAATCTTTTGACTGTTGTTGGATAACTGTTTGAAGGAAAAAAAAGTCTTTACATCAGGTTAGGATGTCGGGGAGACTGGCCAAACATCAATCCTCCAGGTTGGGACCCGTCTTCTGGGCTGGACATTTCTCCTGGTGCTTGAAGGCTCAAGAAAAGAAAAGATAAAATTCCTATGCAGAAAAGACCGGCCATGCAGATTGAACATTCTCTAGTTGCGTCATGGAGTTCAATTATTCCCGAAAAAAGTCATGGAATTCAATGAGATATAGGTCTGGCATTATAATTTTGTTAATGGTTCCTTTATATGATAATATATGCAGATCCAACGCACTCCAATTGCATCATGGAGTTCAATTGTTCAAACAGAAAAAATCATTGAGTCGAATGAAATGCAGGTCTGGCATTATGATTAATGCTAATGGGGCTTTAAACTAATAGCATTGTGTAAATTCTGTATGCATTTTTTTTGTGGCAACATGTAAAATGCAATACATCGTGTGCACAAATAGGTGATTTACACCTACGTAAAACTTAGCTGTTATCAGATATAATTGAACATGGTTACCGGGATAAGCAGTTGGAAGCAAATTCAAAGGCGATGGTGACTATTGTAACCATTGTATTAGGTTGGAAATCAGACTATACATGGAGTGCCTTGATTGAAGGGCCTGTCCAAGTCTGTTCGAACCATTTCCTAGTGACTCCAACCGTCCCAACCCTGCCCAAAATACTGCAATTTGCCAATGTCCTTAATTACTTTTCTCATCTAGTACATCATGCTTTAAAGCAACTTTGCAGGGTGATCTGCAAGACCTTCACAGTGGTTTGAGCAGGTGTTCTCGCCTGGAAGAGCTATGGGTGCCATGGTCTGCATCTCCTCCTCATATGCTAAAGAACAACTTTGATGTGGCCAGTAAAGGTAATCCATGGAGGGCGGCAGCGGCTGAGATGGTTCACGATCATGAGGGTTGTTTCATGGTGCAACTGTACTTGACCTTGGTATTTGCTCTGCAATGGTGGCTGAGGCCACTGCTTGCCTAGAAGAGATTAAGCTGGACAAGGAAGTCAGCATCACGAGTATCCTAATTGAAGGTGACTCATAAGGTGTGAATAAAATATTCTCTAGGGGGTCTATGCGTCCATCCCATGGTCAATCATATGTTGGGCTTTGTTTTGTATTAAAACATAAGGTGGCCCAACTATCTCAATTGACACTGTTTTGGGCTTTTATAAAACTGTCTGGGTAATGGGTCTGAGTCAGAATACCCATTAAGTTGTGGTTTTAAGTGGCAAATTTGAGCTGTTGGATGACTTATGGATGGATGGTCATGATTCTAGGGTTCTTAACAGTGGTATCCTGATTTAGTTATAAATACACCATTAGCCATTTTAATTCGGTGTCTTAAGTGAGATTGCTCTCAGCCAAGTTCTAAACCAGAAATACAATTGTGATTCTGAAGAAGATTAATTAATTCTGAAGTGGATTAGCTGAAGATCAAGCTTACTTGAAGAGGTTCTCAATTACAATAGCTATAGGTATGCCTAATCCCTGTATTAAATTTTATCAATTGGTATCAGAGCCTCGTTTGTTTTAAATTACATGATTTAGTTGCCGGACAAAAAAATTTTAAACTTTATGTTTACTACAGTAAAATTTTTTTGTCCTGTTGCAATTTTTATTCACTGTTCACTGTTTACTAGGCGGCTGTCGGATAGTCGCCGAACTGCATGCCGGAGCAGACGCGCCGGCCAGAACTGCCGTCGTCAGGCGTTGGGCTCTGGCCGGCGCTGTCGTTGCGCCGGCTGTTCATTTTCGAACGCATAGTCCGGTGGCAGCATATAAAAAAAATTTGTTTTTTTTTCGGCCGCCATCGGCCTCCGGCCGTCGCCTAGCTTCCGATCCTACAGGCGCTGGCCAGCGCCGCCGTTGTGCACAGAGCTGGTGTTTCATCTGTTTGTCGCCGCCGATTTTGATTTAGATCCGCTGCCGCCAGCCGTTAGCGTCTGACTTAGGGCCGGATCTGGAACCTCCGCCGTCGGGCGAAACTTTTTTCGGCCCCTTGAGCTGCCGTCGGGAGTCGCGTACAGTCGCCGAGAATTTTGTTTCCACTGCGTTTTTCCGATTTGCACCGTATAGGCCACCGCGCTCCTTTTTTCTGGCCGGATCTTGCATCGCCGTCGTCGGACGGAAGTTTTTTCGGTCTTCACACATGCCGGCGGGCTACGACGGTCGACGGCGGGGTTTCGTTGGACGGCGGCGGAAACCTTTGTTTTCGCCTTCAACCTCTCTGTCGAGAGGTTGAAGATGACCCGCACTGGCGCGGGTCTGTTCTGACCCGCGCCAGGCGGGTTATCACTGACCCGCGTCGCGGGTCGCGGCCGTGTTGTAGTCGATTCTTGACCCGGCCCAAACCGGGTCTCCAGACCCGGTTTGGTCTTTTCCATGTGTTAAAATTTAAAAAAAAATCTCTTTCTTTTTGTGGAAATTTTTTTATATAAAGTTGTGATTGCATGTATGTTATGGATGTGTTATTTAATTATCATAATTGAGGCTTTATTCATGTTATGGGCCGGCCAGGGGATTATATTGCAATCGTATATTTTATCAATTTTATTTTTTTAAAAGTGCTGAGCGCACCACTTATGTAATTTTAAGAGAGAGAGTATACATTACGCCTATTGTAAGTGACACCAGAATTCAAGTACCACGTCTGGAGGCGGATGCAATCATGGAGTATTAATGTATATTTTTTCCATTTCAGGGGCTTATAGCTTCCAAATTGTACATTTTTTTTAAGGACTATATAAGGACTTTGGACTATATTTTTTATTTGTGGTGTGTGGTGATGGACCCCCTGGCCGAGTCCCAAAAGCCTGATGACAAAATTGACATTAATGCCCCTGTCAATTTTGTATGGATATTCTTATGATTGTTTGATAATTAATTACATTTATTTTATTATTTGAAAAGGTGATTAGCACATATTCAGTTCCCACATCCGTTGAGATGATTTAGGAGTGGCCAAAGCATCCTAAGTTATTTGTCAACGTGTGAATCATATAGAATGCTACCATGGGGTGCATAGATTCACATACATAAAAATATTGTGCTATCATCAAATTCTGATTATGTGACAAAGACTGTCATTCAGCCCTAAAGGGAGGTGGTAGTTAGCGTTACATAATTAGGATAGGGTGGAGGGTTATATATTTTAATATTGGTAAATCCCTATGCCCAAAGGTGTGGGATTTTTCTGTCATGTTTTATGTATAACCCACTAGCCTTATCATGAGACAAAATTAACATTTGTTTCTATATAGCTTAGTAAATTTGATGCAGATTGCAACCTTTGCCCAAAGGGAGGTTTACAATTTTACTACATGATTTTAGCATTGGCTATTTCATACTTATGTTCTTGTTTCTTGTCCTCTTTAATGTTTGCATGTATTTATTCTTTTATTGCAGCTTATCCGTCTTTTATTTCTGACCCTAATCAGCACCTTCCATTATTGTCTGGTGACAATTTTACGGATTGGAAGGAAAAAGTTCTTTTACTGTTAGAGTGCATGGACTTGGACTTGACGTTTCATATGGATGCACCCACCACTCCTACGGAAAAAAGTACGCATAGTGAGGTAGCATCTTTTGAAAAGTGGGAGCGGTCTAACCGCTTAAGCATGATACTCATGAGGTCTCACATCAATAAAAGCATTAAGGGATCCATCCCAGAATGCGCTACAGTCCAAGAACTTTTGAAAGCTATTGAAGCTCAATTCAAGAGTTCTGATAAAGCCTTGGCCAGCACCTTAATGTCCAAGTTGTCATCCATGAGGCTAACAGATGACAAAGGGGTGAGAGAGCATATCATGCAAATGCGTGATATTGCTAATCAGTTAAATAACATGAAAATAAAGATTGATGATACTTTTTTGGTCCACTTTATTCTGAACTCCCTGCCTGCACAATATGGGCCATTCAAGATCTCTTATAACACACATAACACTCAATGGTCAGTCAATGACCTTCTGAGTATGTGTGTGCAGGAAGAGGGGAGACTTAAGTAAGAGAAGCTAGAGAATGCCCATCTAGTTTCTCATAAAGAACAAAAGAAGGGTAATCATGGTGCTTCAAAAAAAAAGCTGGTAAAGGTGTACCAATGAAGTCTACTAGTGTCACCAAGGAAACCAAATGCTTTTTTTGCAAGAAGAAAGGACACATGAAGAAAGATTGCCCTAAGTATCAAAAGTGGCTTGCCAAGAAAGGAGGTAATTTTATGTCTTTAGTGTGTTATGAATCTAACTATGTTAATTCTCATCATAATAACACATGGTGGATTGACTCTGGTTCTACAATCCATGTTTCCACTGTCATGCAGGGGTTTCTCAATCTAAGGAAACCAAATAATGGGGAGCACAACATCTATTCTGGCAATAAGATGTGTTCAAAGGTTGAAGGTGTGGGGACATATAGACTTGTTCTCCATACAGGATACACCTTAGATTTATAGAGAGCTTTCTATATTCCAAGTTTTTCTAAAAACTTAGTTTCTGTATCAAGACTAGTGCCTCATGGTTTTAATTTTCAGTTTATGAATTCTTCATTTCTGATTATTAAAGATTCAGTCACCATTGGTTCTGGTTCTTTGATTGATGGCTTATATTGTCTCTCTCTGCATGTTTCCTTTGAGCAATCTATGATGTCTGTGCAAGAAAGTGTTATTAAAAAGAACTCCTCTATGTTATGGCACCGGCGGTTGAGGCATATCTTCATTGACCGCTTAAAAAGATTAGTAAGAGAAGGAGTTTTAAAAACTCTTGATTTTACTAATCTAGAGACATGTATAGACTGCATAAAGGGAAAGCAGACTAACAAGTCTTCTAAGGGTGCTAAGAGGCATGATGAGAAATTAGGCACCATACACACTGATATCTGTGGACCATTTAGTACTCTCTGTCTGAATGGTCAAAGGTATTTCATTACCTTTATAGATGATCATACTCGATACATGTATCTTTATCTCTTAAATAAAAAGTCTGAAGCATTTGATGCTTTCAAGACTTATAAGGCAGAGGTAGAGAAACAATATGGATTGAGTATCAAAATTGTTAGATCAGATAGAGGAGGGGAATACTACGGCAGGTACACAGAGAGTGGACAAAAACTTGGACCATTTGCACAGTTCTTGAAGGAAAATGGTATTGTTGCACAATACACAGTACCAGGCACACCACAACAAAATGGTGTTACTGAAAGGAGGAACCGCACTTTGATGGATATGGTGAGGAGTATGATCAGTAACTCCTCTCTTCCTCTCAATATGTGGAGTGAAGCCTTAAAGACAGCTGTGTACATTTTAAATCGAGTTCCATCTAAAGCCGTTCCTAAAACACCCTTTGAGTTATGGAATGGATGGAAACCTAGTTTAGATCATGTACACATCTGGGGTTGTCCAGTTGAGGTTGGGGTGTACAATCCACTTGAGAAGAAGCTTGACCCTAAGACTGTCAGTGGATTTTTCATTGGCTATGCAGAAAGGTCTAAGGGTTATAGGTTTTATTGTCCATCTCACACCCCTACAGTAGTCGAAGCAAGAAATGCATGTTTTCTTGAGCAAGGCAACTTCAGTGGGAGTATTTCCCCCAAACACATTGTGTTTGAGGAAATACGGGTTCCAGTTGTTATACCCACATCCGGTGGAGGAACATATGCTGCATCACCAATGGTGATTCCAGAGCAGCCTCTCCTTCCTTCACCATCCCCTCAAGAAGAAGTTGCTGAAGTTCCTATTGCACAGGCACCTCTGCCTGTTGCTGACATAGGACTTCGAAGGTCCTCAAGAGTAAGGAAACCTGCACTCCCTTCTGACTATGTTGTATACCTCCAGGAGTCTGACGAGAATGTTAGACTCATTCAAGATCCTATTACATATTCACAGGCCATGTCTGGAGATAACTCTAGTAAATGGTATGATGCCATGCAGGATGAGATGAAATCTATGGCTGATAATCAAGTCTGGGATCTTATAGAGTTACCGCAGGGCGTCAGGACTCTTGGTTACAAATGGGTCTATAAGACCAAATTAGATCCATCTGGTAACATTAGCAGATATAAGGCCCGACTTGTAGCCAAAGGTTTTCTTCAAAAAGATGGTGTTGACTATAATGAAACCTTCTCTCCAGTTTCAACGAAGGATTCATTAAGAGTTATTTTGGCCCTTGTAGCTCATTTTGACTTAGAGTTACATCAAATGGATGTCAAGACGGCATTCTTGAATGGGGATCTTGAGGAGGAGGTGTATATGATTCAGCCTGAAGGATTCACCTCAGATAAAGGAAGTCATCTGGTTTGTAGACTTAAGAAGTCAATATACGGACTGAAACAAGCCTCCCGATAGTGGTATTTGAAGTTCAACGATGTTATTACTTCATTTGGTTTTAAGGAGAACATTGTTGATCAATGCATATACCTTAAGGTTAGTGGGAGTCGCTACACGTTTCTGGTCTTGTATGTTGATGACATTCTACTTGCAAGCAGTGACTTAGGGATGTTGCACCAGACTAAACAGTTTCTTTCTCAGAACTTTGACATGAAAGATTTAGGAGAGGCATCCTGTGTCATAGGGATTGAGATCTATCGTGATAGATCCAGAAGGATCCTTGGGTTGTCTCAACAGGCCTATATCAATAAAGTTCTGAAACGGTTTAACATGGAAAACTGCTCACCTAGTGTAGCTCCTATTGTGAAGGGTGACAAATTTGGCTTGTTTCAGTGTCCAAAGAATTCTTTAGAGTTGGACAACATGAAGGACATTCCTTATGCATCGGCAGTTGGTTGTATGATGTACTTGGAGGTCTGTACAAGACCTGATATTGCCTTTGCTATGGGAATGCTGGGTCGATACTAGAAAAATTCAGGGATGGATCATTGGAGAGCTGCAAAGAAGGTTATGAGGTATCTGCAAGGAACGAAGGATTACATGCTTACATACAAACATTCTGATCATTTGGAGCTGGTTGGATATACAGATGCAGACTTTGCTAGTTGTGTTGACTCGAAAAAGTCGACATCGGGTTATATTTTCCTTTTAGCAGGCGGTGCTGTCTTTTGGAAAAGTATTAAGCAAACCCTTACAGCGTCGTCGACTATGGAGGCAGAGTTTGTTGCTTGTTATGAGGGCACGTCACATGCTACTTGGCTGATGAACTTTGTCATAGGACTTACTATTATGGATTCCATATCTAGGCCGTTAAAGATGTTCTGTGATAATAGTGCTGTTGTGTTTTTCACGAAGAACAACAAGAGTGGTAGTCGAAGTAAGCACATCGACATCAAGTATCTTATTGTTCGGGATCGTGTTAAAGAAGGGACAATTGTTATTAAGCATATTGGTACTGAGCTTATGGTTGCTGATCCCATGACTAAGGGCTTACCCCCTTCTCTGTTTAAGAGTCATGTGGATCGTATGGGTCTTATTAGCTCATCGTGCATTTGATTTTGCTTATGTACTTTTGGACTTTCCTCATTTATCATAGCAGTTACAGTTTCTTTTCTCGTTGTGTCTCATTTTTCAGTGCACTTAAGTATGAGACAATATTTGCAAAATGAGTGGGAGCATGCCTTCACTCATAAATATATTTTACCACATATAGCACTCAAACAGAATGAATTAGTTGCATCGTGATACATGGAAGGGAATGTTCTCCTTTGAGGACATAACCGCCTTGATTCATGCGATTATGACATTTTGTAAGAGTATAAAGATACCACATACAGTTCGAAGGGTATTATTTTTTCAAACATTGTATGCGCATACGAAAGTCATTTTAAAGTTTCCCATTACCCACTTGGTTATTTTTTAACTCAAATATTTTTTTCTCAAATATAGTTTAATTGAGCCAAGTGGGAGATTTTATTCTTTCTATGGCTCAATTGAGAAGTTGTGCCATAGAGGGAGAATGTTGGGCTTTGTTTTGTATTAAAACATAAGGTGGCCCAACTATCTCAATTGACACTGTTTTGGGCTTTTATAAAACTGTCTGGGTAATGGGTCTGAGTCAGAATACCCATTAAGCTGTGGTTTTAAGTGGCAAATCTGAACCGTTGGATGACCTATGGATGGATGGTCATGATTCTAGGGTTCTTAACAGTGGTGTCTTGGTTTAGTTATAAATACACCATTAGCCATCCTAATTCGGTATCTTAAGTAAGATTGCTCTCAGCCAAGTTCTAAACCAGAAATACTATTGTGATTCTGAAGAAGATTAATTGATTCTGAAGTGGATTAGCTGAAGATCAAGCTTACTTGAAGAGGTTCTCAATTATAATGGCTACAGGTATGCCTAATCCCTGTATTAAATTTTATCATCATAATCATAAGTATTGTATTGAAGATCCGAAAGCTCTTATGCTGCAATTTTGTGAATTTTATCCATGTATTTAGGGAAGGGAACGGGGTGGGCGACGAGCTTGCTAATGCTGTATACAATCCTGGGTCGTGCTGTTGGATCAAAATGCGAAAAAAAATGTGCAGGTCTTCATTATTCACCAAAGAAGATAAAGTATGTCTTATTACCACAAACCCATGGAAATATATGTTGAGATACCTCCAAGTCAGGGGTTGCTAGAAAATTCATTTTTTGTCCTCCACGTTTTCTTCGCATCAGCACATTAGCATCATGCTGTAGAAATCACTCTCCAAGCACTTTGACCTAAGACCTTTTTTCTTATTCTTAGATTCTCTACACTTCAGATTAAAGATAATCTATAATTTTGTATTTTTTTGTCGTTTTAAAGGATATGATTGTCTCTTCAAATTTATAAATATGTGACCACTTAGAGCATCTTCAATGGAAGACGCCAAATCCAAATTATGTTTGTTGACAAATTTGGAGTTCCAGACTCTAACCCAGGTGTCATTTTAAAAAATGATGCCCTCATTTGGGACTTTAAATTTAAAGTCTCCTGTTAGAAATTTCAAATGTATATATATATTAAACATCATTTTTTAAGGTTTTGGGCTCTCTTTTTTGTATTTGATATCTATAGTTGGAGTTATTTTAAATTGTAATATAGGCAATAGTAGAGATGTTAATTTGAGCAACTTGAGCATCTTCAGTAGCTAATTTGACATCCCCTATTAGAGATGCTTTTACAATTTTATTGGAACATATTGGTGACATGCTTATTATATAAATTTTTAAAATTCTTATTTTGAGTGATTTATGGCTTGAGTGCATTCTTAAACTTATTAATAATTAAAAATATTTTTAATATTCTACTATAATAAATGAGCCTAGAGTAAAAAATATATATAATTATTTATTTATGAGATCGATGGTGTACATATTAATACATATTAAATCAAATAATACAAATAAACATGTTCTTAACATATACACCATCAATCAAATATTAAAGGCTCATGAGCCCACCAAAATATACAAGAGTCCATCGGTAAGATTGATGACTTACACATTAGCGTACATTAATTACTGTCAGTACTAACGCTAATTACTGTAGTGCCTGTTCCTTAGCCGCAGGGCTGTTAGAATGGAGGGAAAAATTCTTCCATACCGGGAGCAGCTGATTGTGACGATTTGTCTTTGCCCGGCCCACCAGTTCACTACGGCCATTGTCCTTTACGTAATTAAGTACTGTTGAGAGGGTAGTTACGTACTTCGGTTGCGTTAAATTGTCGGAATTCGGGTCGGAAGGAAACGCCCCGCGAGTAGGTTCGAATCGAGAAGCACAAACCCTCCCCTTCGCCGGTACCCGCCACCGGCCTCCTCCCGGGGATAGCATTTTTTATTTTCTGCAAATTTAATTTTTGAATTAAAATTCAGAATTGCTGAATTCCCAAGTCTCTGAATCTCCTTCATCGGCAATCATGGCCTCCTCCGATGGTTTCGCCGACAAGAACGCCGTCTTCCGAAAGCTCAAGTCCAAGTCCGAGAACAAGGTTCTTCCTCTATCCCTTGCCTTTTCTTCTTTTGTGTGTATGTGTGTGTTTTTTCCCTTTGTTTATGACAACATAATTTACGTTGAACCGTTGTCTGTTCTTCGTCGCATTTGCTGTTTCCCGGATCTGAATTCTGGCTTGACGGATCTGGGCAGAATTTACTGGATCTGATCTTCGTCGTCTTTTCTGTTGGTTTGACAAAATTACCCAATTTTCAGATATGCTTCGACTGCAATGCGAAGAATCCGACTTGGGCGTCCGTGCCCTACGGGATTTTTCTTTGCATCGACTGCTCCGCTGTTCACAGGAGTCTCGGTGTTCATGTCAGCTTCGTCAGGTGCCAAATGCTTCGTTTCTCTATTCCTACTTTTCGTCTTTAGTGTTACGATCATGCATCCTTTCTTTTCCTTTTTTTTTTCTTTCGAAAAAGCAGCTACTTTTTTATTTGTGCTTATTTAGATATGTTCGTTTCTAAATGTTACTGTATTTGCTTCCCACTTGCTGAGAACCTTTGTGCAAACTTTCAGATGTCGGACATTGAACAGGCTTTGTGAATGCACATTGTCTCCTTTCGTTTGATATTTACGTGTTACAGTAAATATTCTCCCTTTATTTGAAGTAAAAAAACTAATGAAAACATTAGTTGGTTCAAAGAGAAAAATCTTTTTGTTAATCGAACTTTATATGAAAATTGGTTCTTCTTAGTATATATAAATGTTGCCACTCCTTCAAATTTAGCGAATGTACATTCCCAACTTTCTCTTTGTCTTTTAGATCAATAAATTTGGACTCGTGGACTCCGGAGCAGTTGAAAATGATGAGTTTTGGTGGAAACAATCGTGCACAAGTTTTCTTCAAGCAACATGGCTGGACTGATGGAGGTAAAATTGAAGCAAAATATACATCAAGAGCTGCTGATTTGTACAGACAGCTACTCTCGAAAGAAGTTGCTAAAAGCACAGCAGATGAAACTACTTTGCCCTCGTCACCTGTTGCATCACAGTCTAAGTCTAATGATGATGTACTACTGGAGGTCAAGGCTTCTGAGGTGTCTTTTCCAAAAGAAAATTCGGTGGTAAAACAGGAAACTCCTGCAGTTGTCACTCATGCTTCAAAAGTTTCCAACACTGTCAGTACCACTACTGTCAAAAGGCCAATTGTTGCAAAGAAAACAGGAAGTAAGACTGGAGGGCTTGGTGCTCGAAAACTTAGTACTAAGGTACTCTGTTCCTCCCTTATTTCCTCTTTCATGAGCACCAAATAATTTTGGCATAAGCACAAGTGACTCTGTTGCTATTAACATTTTTCAATTTTTAGGCAAATGAAAATATTTATGACCAGAAACCTGAAGAGCCAGCCCCTTCTATGACTTCCTTGTCGACTACCACTCCATCAGCTGGAGCATCTTTCTCATCTCGCTTTGAATATGTGGAGAATGTTCAGTCTACTGAATCTAGTTCTGGGAATGCACAAGTTATCAACCATGTTTTACCACCAAAATCCTCGAATTTCTTTGCTGAGTTTGGAATGGATAATGGAACTCAGAGGAAAGGAAATTCTACTTCCTCTAAAACACAGGTAAATCTAATGGATAAATTTGTTGCATGTAAGCTCTTTTGGTGATGCTGTAGACATTTTTCTTCGTTCTTAGAGTTTAAAATATGTTTTACAAGATTACCACAGAAAAAAGGAGCCGAACTTTCATTTTTTTGACTATTGAAAATGAGGAACTCGTTGGCATTGGAGTTGAATACCAAAGCGGATGGTGCTAATGCTCATTAATTTTGATGAGTTTTACTACACACACTACTTTTCCGTACTGCCTTCATAAGTCTGCATTTGTATTGGAATTGTTCGTTGGAACTTTAGTCCTTCTACTGAAATATTAGGTTCAGGCTTCGCTTGAGGTGGTATTGATATTGTAACATGAAGCAAGCTTATCTGAACAAATTTTCTTTTGTGAGTTCTGTATAGTAGGTTTTCAATGCTTTGTCAGCTTTCATTGCTGGGTGATATTGCATCTATTAATGGTCGAAGAAAAAAATAATTGATTTAGAAAAAGACCATCACGCAGTATGGAGCTGACTTCTAGCATCTTAGAAAGGTCATACAGATAAAAGCAAACATAGGGACGTTGGGGTGGATAATCAGGAAAAAAATTGGTGATTTTTTTTTACTATGATTGCAAAATTGTGGGCGGAGCAAAGATTTCCTTTTTTCCCTGTTTGGTTTACCTATATGAGTTGCCCCTTAGAATTAAGGGGTTTTAGTGAATAAAAGAAAGTTACCAACCACAGATTTTTATGAAAAAAGTAGGGTGAATTAAAGAAAGCAAAGTCCACATATAGTTTACATTCGGTAGATTTCTAAGAAAAAGATTAGGCTGACTTAAAGAAAGCAAAGACCACATGTATTTTACCTTCACTTGATTATTTAGAAAAAAAATACGGTGGCCCTTTTTGTCAGTGGGGCATGGTAATTGTTTTTGTCCTACCTAAATAGGACATTAAATAGTAACGGCTAAAAATTTTCGTTTTTGAGTTCAAATATCATAAGATTACTAGGAAATGGAGAAAAACCTAGATTAGGAATGCAGGCGTTGATAATGTTCAGAAAGAAAAGGAAAAGTGAGCTTTTGCTGAGTTAGAGATATGACATCCGTTGCTTAAAATTGTTGGCTGTAGCACCTCTGTTCAGCACTTCTTAGTTTATTAGTCACCCTGGACAACCATGATTTTTTTCTTGGCAGATAGTCTTTTTGCAAAATTATGGGTGCTGGGGCTGTGTCAGTATAGTGTTCTAACGTTTATTCTGGAGGTTTCAGGTTCAAGAAAGCAACGAAGCAAGGCAGAAGTTTTCAAATGCAAAGTCAATTTCGTCAGCCCAGTTCTTTGGTGATCAAAACAAAGCTGCTGATAACGAGGCTCAAGCAACACTTCAGAAATTTTCGGTCTGTATTATTTGTGTGTTTTCTTGTACATGTAATTTTGATAATATTTCATACAAATTTGAAAATTAGACAGCTGTTTTACCCATGCCCGATTCTGTTTTTCTTTCCGTGGACTTCATTTTAAATTTCTACAGAGTTCGACGGCTATATCCAGTGCTGATCTTTTTGGCCATGACATGGATGATTCTCGACTTGACTTGACAGCGTCCGATCTAATTAATCGAATCTCCTTTCAGGTAGTGAATCTGATCAAACCTTTAATTAGAAGTCATCTTTCAAGCCCATGTTCAGACCTCGTAAATATGGTCGAATTGTTCAAAATTCAAATGTGTGCCATTTTAATTGTTGGTGGATTGTTGAGTAAGATATTTCACTTGATACGTTCTTTTGTTTAGTAATATGTGCTTCCCCTCGACCAAGTTTGATTTCAATTCTTATTTGGAGTTCATTTTTTAGGCATCGCAGGATATTTCCTCTCTCAAGAACATTGCAGGAGAGACCGGAAAAAAGCTAACATCCTTAGCTTCCAGTTTGATAACGGACCTCCAGGATAGAATCCTCTGAGCTTCAACCATAGTAAAGTTTTAGAACTCTTGCGGGCCCATAATTTATTTTTAGATACATTAAACTTGTAATTTTTCAATGCTTATAATATTTCGTGTTTTTGTGATAGAAATGTTTGGTTTTGAATATGAAACGTTATCTGTGTTATATGATGGCGGTTGTGGTACTTAGTTCGTCCGTCAATGTATTATAATTGACTGTTATGATTCACCACTTGTGAATCACGGATCTGCTCAACTCTGCTTCTTGTTAGAGATGAGGGTTGAGCTTAGCAATGTATACCGCATTTGGTGGTCGCTCGACACATTAATATGAAACAACCCTTGGCTGAACGCACGGCACTTTCGGTTACTTGGCTCAATTGAATGCAAATTTGGTCGTGTCATGAGGAAAACTAAACACCCGAAGTAGATTGCGTAGTTAAAGCGTTTCATTTTTTTATGCAGCTTGTATTTGTTTTTGCTGTTATTTAAGTTCCCTTAATGACTTTTGCTGTCTAGTTTCTCAAATATGAAACTTTTCTACAAAAAATACTTGCACTAAGGGTGGTTGGGCACAAAGAACAAAAAGATTCTAACCAATGAAATCTAACATTATTTACAACCGCATGGTGGTAGCTTATCCCATCAATTTCCAAGATTTCCATTTGTCGAGTATTCCAACCACCTTAAGAGTTTCACATTTTATTGTGGAATGTGCGTTATATCTGGTTCAGAAGATCTGCTTTCCGCAGACAGATTCCCAAATGAAAATATAAAACGATGAGCATGACCGAAAATGTTGGCAAGTTCAAATATCCTTGACTGGGAGGTAATGCTAGTTGGAAGAACAGGTTCTGGAAGGTGGGGCACACATTCGGCACTGAATTCCTTCTTGTTGAATGTTGGTGCGTAAAGTGCCAGAACATCTCTGCAGAATATAAATCTACAGGCGTGCAAAATGAATTAGTTAAGATATTAACACAACGACCAAAACAGTAAGTCATGTTTGTTCAAATACAATTACTACCATATATGGCCCTACCATAGGAGCCACGATGGTGGGAGATATATACGCCAGCTATAGATCAGGCAAACCTAAAGGTAGTTGTCTTTCATAGTGAAGAAGAATATAATTCGGTTATCGTCTGATATTATTTGGAAAAACGTCCAAAGTATAAAATGGAGTGTACTAGCATGAGAGGTATGACAGAGGATGTGACGTAGCTGTGCATTCCTTAGAATAAAGTGCAGTCAGGTACCTGTCTCATCTATTTGATCCTGTAAAAAAAACTCAAAAATACTTGTTCTGATCCTATTTTGTGATTTTTAGTGACCGCAACTTGTGTATCCCGAATTTAAGACTGTCTATTGACTATTAACTACCAATTCTTCTCTACGTCACAAACCCATTGACTATCATCTACTTCAACCAATGTGACACAGAGCATCACCACGGGTTCTGATGGGTCAAAGTACATAGATATTATTCACAATAAACCATACGGGACAATAGCATTATACCTGAGGAGAAGCCGCCTAAGAAAAGGATCGTGTAAGACTTGAGCCCAAACTGGATGTAATGAGTCTGATGTTGCAAGCATCAAGCCCCATTCAGTGAATGAGGCAGAAAGCAGCTCATCTGCCTTGTTATAAGTGTCCTAAAAATTGGGCCCACATAAAATATATTAAACTCCCAAAGCATAGGCCAGGAAGGCAAATTAAGATTTACCTGTGTAGATTTTATCTGACCATTATACAACAATATACTCAGCTTCGCACCCACACACATACACAGAGAAATAAGTAGGTTACCGTTTCAATTTCTGAACCAGAGAATCCAAGCAGTAGGCAAAACGCCTGCAAAGGAGCTGTCAGAAACATGGTGAATTGGCTTCCAGTTGGGTGGTGGGCTCCGTTGCCAGTAGCAGCAGCTGGAGTTGGGGAGCTTGGGGAAAGAAGTATTGCTACTTTTTCTCCTATCTCTGTCCCACTAACGGCCTGTAAATTTGCAAATATCAAACCTAACTTCACAAAATGATACCCAACGCACCTCAAATAGTTTCTCCGGACTGAAATGAGCAATTAAGGAAACATATAATTTCATCACTACGATCATCATTATCTAATTCCAGATGTCCGGAGTTACTAGTGAGTGTAATATTGTACTATAACTAAAAAGAATCTTCAAGCCTTTCCAGGTATTTGGGTTTTAGATACGACTGCCATTAATGCTCAACTATGTCATTGTGCAATCATAAGGAGTGCATCTTAAAGTCTTTTAACTACTTTAAGATCATAATACTATAAACATTGATAAATTTATGGATGCTGAAGCACAACAAGAAATGAAAGCTGCTCGTGTTGGTAATGTTGACACTAACAAGACAAAACCATATGCAAAGATGGGTGAAGAATAAACTTCCTTTAACCTATTCTTCTTTCACTAGGCACTAACAATAAATTTTGCCTGAGTTTTGCGCAAAGACATGTAATCAGCTTAATCCATCATATCACATTAAGCAGAAGATTGATATTCTAGAGTGTCTACACAAGCCAAAAGGAAAAATATAATTGAGTTGACAAACATGCCTTAAATGCTCTGCTGCTCTCGCTATCAATGATCAGAAAAAGAGGTCTTCTTGTAAATGGTATCAAGTCACAAGCGTAAAGGCAGTTCACACCTGAAAAGAGCTGAGCTTCATGTAATTACTGAAAAAAAACTGTACCAGGTTGGCTTGATGGAGGAGAGATATGAAGCCCCATCTTAAACGTCAAACATAATAAAAAGATTAAACAGGAAGAATACAACAAGGTCGTAAAAAAAATAGCAATTATTCCTACAGCATAGTCGATACTTGAATATATGGATTTTAAATAATATAATTCAACCAACAATTAACTTCCCTTCAATACATTGGTAACTTTGGTAAATCCAAAATTTAAACCTATGTCTGGCAAGAAACCATTTGCCGACACAATCCACAGTATGAAATGCAATATTTCCCCTAGCCTTGCTCTTACAAAATTCTAATTGATAGAAGATTACCCCCATTTCCAGGAGAACAGAGCCATAAACCATTACTGTTGCTTTGACAAGAGGAATGATCAGGACTATCATGACAACTCATTGGAGAAGAGGAGGGCACATCTGACGCTATGCTAACAGAGTGAAAATCTTCTGTAAGATAAATAATATCATTCCCAGAAGTTCCTGAACCTGATAAGTGTTGCGGGTTTCCACCTATTCCTAAAAAAAATTGAAAATATCATACCTATCAGAAATCAATATTCAAATTATTAAGAATACAAGGCAGAATTCAATGACCAATTTGTTGAACCTGATCCTGAAAGATATATTAACAAAATTCCATCAGAAGGGAGCTCCTCGCATATAGTGGCAAGAATCTGGCATGAAGTTAACCATCAGTAATATTTCATGCAAGAAACTTAGTTCTCTTCTAAACTTGTAAATATTTCATAAAATTGGTTCTGATGAGGTCAAGCCATAACTGCTTAATAAACTATCTTGCATTATCAGAATATTCCAAAATTCCATCTGAGAAGAAAAGTAACAACACTGAGCCGTAAATATAAATGCGCCTAAATGTATCAAAAGAAGAAGACAAAAAAAATTCCCTATAAAAGCACACCAATACTTTCTTTCAACACGGTACAACAATGAAGACAAGTGGAACTATGTGGCGACAGCCTCTTATATCATTAATTTCAATTAAAAAGACAATTGAAACGATCTGATTACACTTTAACCTTTATTATCTTGCCGAGGGTGACACATCTTTAACTTCAAATCATAAAACTAAAACGTGGCTTTCCTCAACAACATAAAGTAACAAGAACTCCACTTACAAAATAAAGGTATTGAACAGATTATGCAATACTCACTGCTAAGAAATGGGTAACAACAGGCCGATACAAGACAGCTTTTCTTGGGTTTGGCGGTAAACTTGGGTCTGTCATTCCAAGGAGTTGAGGAAACCGACCAACGACCTCTGCACTTTGGCCATTGTTCATACCAATTCCACTAACTTCAGTTCCTTTTGTTTGATAAAAGGAACCACTTGGTTCCCACTCAAGGCATTGATGCATTCTAAATGAGTCTAATGTGAGCTCTGCAAACTTAATCTGTTCAAAGATATAGATGATAAAATAAAAACGTAAATAACATGACAAACACCTATTACAAGAAAAAAACTGAAATGAAGATGTTTTTATGGTTACTTCATTATGATGATAGCTGCACAAAATTGCTTCTCGCAATTTTAATCTCCTTGTGACAGGGCAAGCAAGAGTTTGTATGTAATCTGGATCTGGATCGAGAGAGAAAGTGTATCGTAAAGGCCTTCTATTCATAAATGCTGTGTCAGCTTTCAAAAATTTGAGAATCTCTTGAACCAACCTCTTCCAATCTTTGAAGTTGGCCTCCTACATGAGAGAAGTTTAAGAGTGAGTCTTACAATGCAAAACAAACTAAATACAGATAAGAGGAAATTTAACATCCACGAGTCCACATGAAGAATACAACACCACTGCTAATTAAAGTACTATTGCAGTAAAATATAACTTCAGTACCATATCATGACTAAAAGAATTTGAATATCATTCTAGTAAACGCCCCTCAATCCTGTTTGTAAGTTAAAAACCCAACGGATTGATCCAACTGCCTAAAATAAAATGGTAGGATAAGAACAAGAGAGTGATCCTTTAAATAGAACAGGTAATTGAATGAATTTTCATCACACACTGACTACCACTAACCGAAGGGCATTCAGCTAGATCACCATTTTAGCACGCAAAAGAAAACCAAGTTCCGAAGAAAATAAACACGGGTACTCACCGAAGAAAGTCAAATTTTTGTACCCTACCATGATCCAATTCTAAAACCAATGAATTTCAAGTTCTGACATTGAGTACAAAATTATAATTGTATGTAAGAAGAGTGAATGAAAATGGGAATTTCGGAGAGAAACAAAAAGGCAAAAAGTACCGGAAAGTTGGTTTTACATTCGTCGAGCGTCATCCTCAACTGGTTAACCAACTGGTGCACCATTTCCCTCCGGTTTAGAACCAAGCAGACGACCAAGAACCTAGCGAGGAACCGAAGCTGCTTGTTCGCCAGATTCAGATCCTGGGAGAGGCCTTCCCTGAAGTACTCCCGCGTCAAAATGGCCTCATAGAAAATGTACGACTCGGAGAGGAAGGTCGCATCGCTGGTCCGGAGGTACTGGCCGTAGTAGAGCTGCGCTATCCGGGAGGCAATCTCGCCGATCTCCCACCGCTTCAGACCGGACTCCACCAGCTTCTGCCGGTTCTCCTGCTGGAACTTCCACAGCTGCGTGTACACCTTGAAAACCTTCTGGAAGTCCGCATCCGACCTTCGAAAGAAAATTCAACGAAACCGAGATCAAAAAAATTGGAGAAAATGAAGGTGCTGCTCCGCCATTCGAGAGAGAGAGGGAGGGAGTACCGCGAGCGGCCATAGTTGGGCAAATCGCGGACCCGGGAGAACTTCTTGTCGGCCTTGTCAACGAGGGACCAGTAGACTTCGATGGTCGGGATGCTGCTCTGCGACATTGGCACAGCAGCCGGCGGGGAGGAGCAGCTCTGAGAAACGGCGACGACAGCGAGTCTGAGGAACGAAGGACGGGAAGGGTTTTAGTTGCGCAAATACCGGGAGCGAGGGACATGATTGGAACGTGGGGAGGAAGGGGCTGGGCCCGTGTTGTACCGGGATTTTGCGTTTCGGACTTCCGTGTCGGACGACCTACACGATATAGACGGAAGTTTATTATGCTCTCCCTTTTCACCTTGAGCCATTGTAAGAAATATTTGTAGAGTATTTATTTTTAAGATCAATAACGTATATATTGTTTATTGTGAGTTGAGTTTTTTCCATATATTGCCCGGCCGGCCCTAGAGAACAAATGTCACATTACCTATTTATAGATAAAAATACCCTTAGATTTTTTACTAAATATATTATAATAAATAAATACGGGAACAATGAGGCACCATTTCGGTGTGCTGGGATTCATCGGCAGCCAGCGAAAGTCGCCGGTGGGAGGTGACCGGTAGTGACTCACTGGCGAGATTCATTGTTCATTAAAAAATTATTTTTTGACAACCAAAAAACAATTTGAGGGCTCCAAAGGCTTCATTTCGTGGATTCAATCACCATTTTACACACATTATAGATAGGATTGGTATTTGCATACATTACAATGGAGAGGTAGGCAATGATGATATATATATAGGTAAAAATACACAGTTAATGAACATTGGTTTGTCCTTAAAGTTCGGGGAGCTACTGCTTCAAGTCAAAACATGACTTATCGTAAATGGTAATGTGACTTCGAAGTATTTAATTTCATCTTCTCAATCATCCATGATATATGAATTATAAGATAATGAGGACCTGTAATTAGTATTCTCCATTTATAAGAAAACAAATAAAGAGGTGTTATAATTGTATGCCGAGATGAAAAAGTAAGACAACGGTAACAAGTCACCATAAGTAGAAAGGAACCAAATATTTAATAAAGCTAAATCATTGGCTGTAATGGCTCAATTCAGCTCTAATTTTGGATTTCAGACAGGAGTCAATGATACATAGTTCACTTTTGAAACTCTCAAGTAACAATGAATTCTTAGAATACACGAGATTGTACTTTATAGTGGAATCGGGCACACAATATTGAGCATACCATGTTAAGTGCATAGCATATCTTTTGAAGAAAAAACATGATTGTTAATCTATCGCATAAGTAATGATGCGATATACACATGCAATATACCAATAATGATTTTCAGCGTAGATGTAATAACACGACATGTATTCTTATCGTGTTGGCATTAAGTTGATATAAGTTGTAAGCATATAATTGAACACACAATGTTAAGTTATATCGCATTTTTATTAACACGTTAATATCCAATGCAGATTAGGAGAACCAAAAAATTTGCCTTCAACAAATCCATGTCATTCTTCTTTCATCAATCCAATGACTACAGAACTTGTGATAGAAGTCAATCATACTAGATTAGAAGAATTGTCACCAATGATGGGTGTGACAAGGACTTTATTTTATAACTATAAAACCCCCATACAACCCTTATAATTATGATGGTGAAGGCTTTGAAGAAGTGTGGGGTGATGATTAGTGGAACAATAATGATATAGTTGACATGGAAAGTATGTCTGACCACGAAGAATTCGGAAATAGTGAGGTCCCCAATAACTTTGATGTTGAGGCCGAGGCATAGTGGCAGATAGTCGATGATCTCAACCTATTAGAACTGAATATTGGTAAAGGCGAGCTAATAACTAGCAGTTTGCAAGCAAAGGATTATCAGAAGCTCCTCGAATTGGGCGCACGTTTTCTAAACCTATTGCATTTCAAGAGGGTTTTGATCAACTTAGAAATAAAAGAGAATTTTACTTACCGTGTAGTGGATGAAAACAAGAATACGTACGCCGCAAAATGCTCCAATCATTCTTGTAACTGATACATACAAGCTTCAAATATAGGAGAGCATGTGATTGACAAGAGGTTAGTGCTGAACCATTTGTGTGGAACCCAAAGGAATCAATTGACCATCCTCTACATCGCACCTTCAGATTGCGAGAAAATGTTATGGGATGTTTAAAGATTCAGTAGAAATTACACCTAAGAGCATATCAAGTTATATTTTGAAGCACTGGGCATAACTGCGAACTACAAGAAATACTAGCGGGCAGGTAATATAAATTTATGAGACTCCTTGAAGCATGTGTTCCATAACACGATGTTTAAGTATGACATCTTATTGAGCACACGATAACAATACTATCACCATTTCTTATCACATGACTTAATTACATATCGTGTTAACATGAACATGATGCTTAACACGATGAATGCACTTCTCGTATAATTTTTATTAAACTGTTAACAACTTAATATTCAGTCATGTAGGTAGAGCATTGATTGATTTAATAGATGGGGACCCAGATGAATCCTATCGCATACTTGCTGCTTACAAAATTCAAATAGAATATATAAATCCAGGAAGTGTAGTTGTTCTAATTAAATCGTGTGAGACCTACAGGGAGTACAATTTCAAAAGAGTATTTTGGATATTTGGGCTTGTTGCCAAAGCGTTTAGAACAACATTAAGGTCATTGCTACAGTAGATACAATTTTCTGGAAGTGAAAGTATTTCAGATAGCTATTGATAACAACTGCACTGGACGAGAACAATAATATGCTATACATTGCATTTGGAGTGGTTGAGAATGAGTGTGAGAAAACATGGTGTCGGTTTCTTGAATTGCTTAGAAATAATATATTTTCTGATCCTCCAGCTGAGTTGGATACAATTATTTTTGATAGAATGAAAAGCTTGACAAATGTTGTGAAACAAAATTTCCATCTACACACCACAAATATTGCATCAGTCATATGACAACAAATATGTTGGATGGATTCAAGGACAACTACTTAAAGAACCAACTCCATGTTGTAGCTGAAACTTTCAAACAAAACATGTATGAAGCTACAATGAACAACATTAAAGAACATAATCCCAAAGCATTTGCTTAGCTAAATAAGATAGGTTTAGAGCACTAGGCTGATGCCACATTTTTTAGGAAAAAATATAGAACCCTAAGCTCAAAGAGGTTTGAAAGTGCAAATGCAATGTTAAAAAAACCAGGTCGATGCCTATAACTCAGTTAATTGAGTATACAAGGAAGCACATAACCGCATTATTTGATAAATGTCAGACGGACAAACAGAATATGATAGATAATTTAACCTCATTTGCCCACAAATATATCGAAAACAGGCAAGAAGAAATAAGGAATGTGCATATAGTGCTTATGACAATGTATGAATTCTAGGTTAACTTGTTATATCACTAAGTACAATACGTTTATATGTTGTTGTCCATATCGTGTATGTGTATACATTTATTGTCCATATCGTGTAAGTGTATCTGTTATACTTACATTATCGTATGGTTAGCATTACGGGCTGTGTATTCGATAACACGATATTGTTTATTTATCGTGATCTCATTCACATAATATGTACTAAACAGGATTTTGTAAATCTCGTTGAATGTAGCTGGACATGTGGAAAGTTTCAGCATCTGGGGCTGCCGTGTAAACATGAAATCGCAGCAATTGATCAAGACACTTCTATGTGTCTAACTAATGTAAAAAATAATACTCTATAGAAACATATAAATTGACATATTTAGAGCCAATATACCTGTAAGGTCCCTGATTTTTTTACGATTTTTTGTGATTTTTCTGCTATTTTTTTGGTCATTTTCGGCAGAAAAATGTGATGTTCAGCGTATGTGTATTTGTATATTTTCCCTATATTTTTACCCGTAGAGTCGGGTGTGGGGCTTAGTCGCGGGCCACGGGCCTCGCTGAGCGCTTACGGCGCGAGTTTTGGATTGATAACGCATAAACATGAGGTACGTGTGCATTGGGGACGTAAGTGGAAAAAAAAAGAGAGCACAGAATAAAAGATCGGGCTCAGCCCGATCCGGATTTGTGTGAACAGTGAGCCCCCCCTCCCGTATGTTCCCTGTGCCTGGCCGCCACCGGCAGGCCGTAGGACGCCGGCACAAGCTCCACCCCGGCGGTGCGACATCGAGGGGCCACTCCCCCGGCCGCCCACGGCCGCGCCGCCTCCTCCCCCGGTTTGCCCTCTCCCCATTGTCTTTTTGATTCTGCCGCCGCCGTGGGCCGGCCGGCCGCCCATGGTTCCGCCATGGGCCGGCGACGGCGGGAGGACACTCCCCCCCGGCCCTAGATAGCCTCTGCTCTGCTGTCCAGCTCCGTTTTCCCCACTGCCCCTGTTTTCCGCCCCCTCTGTATCAAGCCGTTCCGCCACCGCCACGGGCCGGCACGACCCGACCGGCCGGCCACGGCTCCGCCCTGGGCTGAGACGGCGAGGAGCCACTCCTCCAGGCCCGGTGGGCCTCTGCACCGCTGCCCCATCCTATTTCCCCCTCTCTGCACTGTTCTGCCGAAGCACTATTTTGGGCAAACAGTGGCCGCCAGTGGTGATTCGTGGCCGATTCGGCCTTCCCCCAGCCTCACCTTGCTCCGGCGAAGGCAGTGGACTACACTCCCATGCCCGGTTCCGCCTCCGCCCTCCCTCTTTGCTCCGGCCAGTACGTTTTATCGTATGATTTTCCGGTGGGTTGTCGCCGCCATCGTTGGCGGATGAGGGTGACTTGACCACCGTGGGCTCCGCCCCGGCCTGGCGATGGCCCAGGGATGGCCCCACCCACCTGGACCGATTCAGCTTCCGTCCCCATGGCCGATCTGCCCTTTTGGGCTTTCCCCGATCAGCCCCTCTGTGTTGGCTTTTGACGCCATCGGCATTGGCCGGTAGTGGCCGAATGGCCACCGAGGTTTCCGCCTCAGTCTAGTAACGACTAGAGATGGTCCCTGTAACGCCCGAGATTTTTCATCCTTTTTTCTCAAAACTCATAGAAATTTTTTTTTCCATAAATCGGAGTCAAAACGATAAAATCAAAACCTGTTTATAATTTAAAACATCATATGGTCAATCATCATACGGCCAAAGCAAATATCATCAGGCGCTACTCGAAAACACACGTACGAATAAATTCTACTATGATCATAGACTTTTAAATACAAATCACTCTCCCAGGCATCCCTGAGTACAAGTCCCATAACAGTCCACCGACTGATCCAAACAAAAGTCCAGAATAAACATCATGATGTCTCATCTCACCCAATACAGGAGATCGTGGCACAAATAAACTCACAGAGAGTCAAGCTGATACCTGAGTCAACGGGAATCAATCCACCGCTGAAACGAGCGTCCATCACCAGGAGCTCTCCGCACAACCTACAAAACCTCCCGTACAACGGGGCTACAAGTAGTACGGTGAGTATTTTCATACTCAGTAGGAAAATACCCAATAGGGGAAATCCCAAACGGTGAACTCCAAGTTCATAAACACATGCGTCATGCAACTCAAACATGAAGCAGAAGCATATCATAATCATAAACATGCTCAAACTCATGCAAACATACCAAACGCACCATCGTGCCAAAATCATACCACAGGCACCATCGTGCCAAAATCATAACAAAGGCACCAACGTGCCAAAGCATACTATTCAATCAACTTACACAAACACCCTTACCTAGGGTCATACAACTTACTCGTACCACCGTACGCATACTTGTACGACCTTACTCGTACAATCGTATGCTCACTCATATAGCTTACACATACATGTACGACCTTACTCGTACAATCAGACTAAATACGACCTCACTCGTACGATACCGCACAAAATCATACTTACTGTCTTACTCAGAACCATATTCTCACAATCGTACTCATACTCTTACAGTCGTGCTCATACTCATACGCTTACAGTCTTACTCATACTCATACACTTACAGTCCTGCTCATACTCATACACTTACAGTCCTGCTCATACTCATACACTTACAGTCCTGCTCATACTCATACACTTACAGTCCTGCTCATACTCATACAGTCGTACTCACACTCATACAGTCGTACTCATACACATAATCGTACACATATCAACGACCATTGAAGCTCATTACAACTAATAAGCTCCAGCGTCGAAATGGAAAAGAATGCCACTGGGGCAACACCTTAACCTTCGGGGAGTGACTAGACACCATGGACTTTTCCGAAGGTAAGGCACACCAATGCTCATGGGGCACTGGATCAAACAGGTAAGAGTAGATCCATGATACTACTTACCTGAGCGCGCAAACATAAACAGCCACACATAAGGGGTCATACAGTTGCCCACCATAATGGGTCTTATAGTGCCATAGAATCGCCCACCATAATGGGTCTTATAGTGCCATAGAATTGCCCACCATAATGGGTCTTATAGTGCCAGAGAATTGCCCACCATAATGGGTCTTATAGTACCATTGCCACTCTTGGGCAGAAAACATACAGTGCCACTTGGGCAGAAACGCATGTGCCACTCTTGGGCGAGAAACATACAACGCTCTCAACGAGCATCAAACGTACGGGCTTACACGGCACACGAGACCAAATCAGAAACATACGTCGCTCTCGGCGAGAGCATCGGACGTACGGGCTTCATACGACACGCAGACAAACTCGAAACGTACATTGCTCTCAACAGAGCATCAAACGCCTGGGGCTTATACAGCACGCAGACCAAAACAGAAACAACATCGCTCTCAGCAGAGCATCAGACGTCTGGTGCTCTACATAGCACACAGACAACATCCCGCAGGATAAACACCATGGCAAGACATGATAAACGCTCGGCCAACTCATTAGTGGCCAGCTCAAACACGGAACTTAATCCGTCGAACCCTCAGGTCTCAAACTCACAACGCTATCATTAGCTGTGCTTATAATTCCAGTTTGAATTAAGTATATTATGCGGTACAATTATGCCACACAAACTCACAGTCCTCGACTGATCACACCGAAGCTGAGCCCGATCGAAACCCCAGTTCGTCAAGGCAGCAGACTTCACTTACCCGTCCACATCATGGACAAAACTCACCGTACAACAAATACTTACAGTCTTACACTTCGCCATCCATCTTATGGCCAAAACCTCTTACACTGACATTGTCACGCCCCGACGATGCCCGACCCGAGCCGAACCCGGTCCAAGGGCCGATCAAGCGCGCGGGGGCGACGAAGTGAAATTGAGAAACGATTCTAGCGGAAGACTTAATCCCTAACCACGGGCGATTAACAGCAACACGGAGTGCGCACAATCCTTTGAGCAAGAGTAAATAAAAGGGAAAGAAAAGGGTGTTGCTTAACACGAAGTAAACAACAATCTCAAACCCACAAACTTAGTTAAGTAAAGCCCACACCGGCTCAAAATAAGTCATAAGCAAACATAACTGTAACATGTGACATAAAACCACAACAAGAACCCTACACAAAGGTTCGAACATAAAGCATGAAAGAAACGATGATAGGTCACGCAACGATCTCCATCATCACACCCAAGCTACCTCTGACCTTTCCTCAAAAAGGCAATCCTGTCCGTCTGCGTGTCGCACCACGCAGCCCCAAATCAAAACACAAAAGAGGGGTGAGTTTTAACACTCAGCAATGGTTTTAATATCACTTGTCAATGTAGAAAATACGATAGCTTAGAAATGAGATCGTTTCGGATCAAAGATTTACACGGTGCATCACTTTCGATCACACATTCATATCACTTAACACTGCATAAAAATGCATAATTCAACCTGCATGGATGTATCTCTAGCATACATATTCCCACATGCATTCACATCATAACCAATCCCGCATGGACGTATCTCTAACATACATATTCCACATGCATAACATCAAAATCAGCATGCATGGATGTATCTCTAACATACATATTCCACATGCATAACATCAAAATCAACATGCATGGATGTATCTCTAACATACATATTCCACATGCATAACATCAATATCAACATGCATGGATGTATCTCTAACATACATATTCCACATGCATAACATCAATATCAACATGCATGGATGTATCTCTAACATACATATTCCCACATGCATAATGTTATCACAATCAACCTCCATCAAGGAGTAATCACACATTGACGTCACACAGACGGGAGCATAGACAAGGCCACGAAGGCGTGTCATGGTACAAAATTCTACACAAGAATTCAAGAAAGATCGGGGTTGTCAATCCCTAATCCTGCTCGCCCTGGACAATCCTGGCCAAGGATGTCCCATTCTCACACAGAGAATCTAGAGCAGGGGTGTTCGCCCAGGGACATCTCTGCGGAGGGAAGAGCCCGAGTTCTCACACGAGAGACCCTAGAACACGTGGTAGCGGGGTGCACACGGCATACCACACCGGATTCTCGTGGTCCAGATGACACACATAATGATATTCTCACGTATCCGCAAGACAAGTACACAACTCGTCCCCACATCATTCCATTAAACAAGACTCAACCCGGGGAGTGCACTCGTTCCACACGGGAACTCCAAATCGTTCCACACAGGGAACTTCAAATCGTTCCACACAGGAACTTCAAATCAAAATATGTCCTTTCGGACCAATCAACTTGCGATTAATCCACGACCGATAAACCCGGCACGCAATTCCATCACATTGCATCCAATCGGTCAAATTCGATTAATCACGATGAAGCCTCAATTGGAAATCCATTTTCATGATCGTGCAACATGGTACATGCGTGGGCAAAGCATACATGAACCCTAATCATGATAAGTGCTCTCACCAGCCCCTAATGCATCATTCATAATCACGATATTAAGCTTCAACATCATCATTTAACCCCCACATGTGTGTGTGTGTGTAACTAGTAGAAGTCTTTCACATGATGCATATTAACATGCTTGAAAATCAACTCACCACCACACTACACATGTGAATTTCTACCTAAACATGAATTCAGTAGGAAATCATAGTAGAAGAATCGTTGAAATCATTAGTTAAATTCAAAACTCAACCACAAAGGCTAAACACCTATAACATCACTCATTTCATCATTGAGTCATGGCATTCACCAACATTCACACACCATTAATCACAATTTATCATGACAAATCTGTCCAACAATGATTGTAGTCCCTCTTGAAATATGCTTAACCAAAGGGAAACAACTATTCATAATTTCAAAATAACGATTCCAACATCATGCCACAAAACATAAGTCATTCCACCATCACTAAGCATATATCTCAACTCCATAAACTCAATAGCATGCATTTCCAGTAGCCTAACATAGCTTAAAACACTCCACATTCATATAAAATTGGCAAGCTAAAGTGGAATCATCAAAATAGGCATCATACACACAACATACAATTTCCTGTGTAGCCGATCGATCGCCCTTCAGGCCGTTCGATCGGTTACACGCAAAATTTTCAAATTTTCAGTTCAGCCGATCGATCGCCCTGCAAGGCCGATCGATCGCCAACACGGCGAAACAGTCATCTTCTTCCTTTCGCAAAATCAAACCGAGACACCATAGATAACACTTCAAATCCACATCTAGCACCCTAATCATCATCAAAAGTCCTCCTTGACTTCCAGAATATCAAACCAAACCATAATAATGCAAAACCCTAAGAAATCGGGATTAAATAATTCCATTTTCTAATCTTACCATTAACACACTAAATCAAGCAAACCATTTCGAAATAAGCCAAAAATGAAGAGTTTTACCATGGATAAACAGAGATTTCGAAGACCCATTACCTCAGCACTTGATTAAGCTCGGATTGAAGAGTCACCCTTCTTGAAATCCTTGAAAACACAATGAGTTTGAATCAAACACCAATAGAAATCGATTTACTTAAGAAATCCTTAATTGAATCTTAGATCTAGGGCTTGTTGGTAGTAAAAATCGAATTTTGAAAGTTAGGGTTTGTAGTAAAACACAAATCAGTAGCTTTTGATGGTCAAAAACGAATTGAATCAAGGGGAAAATGGTAGATTTGGAAGAAATTAAGAGAAAAGCCATGGATTAGTGCTTAATTAGAGCAAGCTTACCTTAATCGGCTTCTAATTCGGGCCTAAGTGGGGATTAGGCCAGACCTCCTTCCTTAGCCTATTCCCAAAAATGGAAATGGCTCAGGTTTGCCCTTTTATAGTAAGGGTTGGGGTAGGCAAAGGTAAGTTTTGGGGTGTAAATATGAAAAGTAGGCTAAAAGTGGGTATTTTGTAAATTTAAGCACAATTTAAGCCTAATAAAATTCTGAAAATTTTTTGTGTGACCTTAAGTATATGTCTAGGGTCATTTGACATAAAAATAAAATTTTCGACCGTGGGGCCCACAGGGGTCCCGCCAAAACCCTAATTTTTGGGAAAATAGTGAAAATTCCGAAAAATCTCAAAAATTCACATTTGGTTTAAAATCACTTAAAACCACTAATATTGAAGTTAATTTTGGTTAAAACCATCACAAACTCTATTTATTTACAAAATCATCGAATAAGATCAGAAAACACGTAAATCTCACGATAATCAATAATTAAAGAAAACCAAAACCGGTTTAAAGATGAGGGTCCTTACATCCTCCCCCTCTTAGGAATTTTGGTCCCCCAAAATTCGCTAGAGGTCAGCGACAAAAAGATGAGGATACTTCTTTCTGATCTCGTCCTCCGTTTCCCACGTGGCTTCCTCGACTCCATGATTCCTCCACAACACCTTCACGAGTGGGATTGCCTTTTGCCGAAGTACCTTCTCCTTACGATCAAGAATCTGAACAGGTACCTCCTCATAGGAAAGATTCTCCTGAAGCTCCAACGGCTCAAAATCCAAGACATGAGTGGGATCCGGCTCATACTTCCGAAGAAGTGAGACGTGGAATACATTATGGATATCGGCTAGTCGGGGTGGAAGTGCAACCCGATAAGCTGTGGTGCCAATCCGCTCCAAGATCTCGAATGGACCAATAAAACGAGGTGACAACTTCCCCCGTTGTCCAAATCGAACAACACCACGAGTCGGAGAGATCTTAAGGAAAACATGATCACCAACACCAAACTCCAACTCCCGCCGTCGCCTATCGGCATAACTCTTTTGACGGCTCTGAGCTGCACCGCAACCTCTCCCGGATAAGGCGTATCTTCTCCACTGACTGCTGAATAAGGTCTGGGCCAGTGAGAAGGTGATCTCCAACCTCACTCCAACACAACGGTGATCGGCAAGGACGCCCATAAAGCGCCTCGAAAGGTGCCATCCGGATGCTCGCTTGGTAGCTATTATTATAAGAAAACTCAACCAGCGGCAAATGTTGCTCCCAACTTCCTTTCCACTCAAGGATACAAGCCCGAAGCATGTCCTCAAGCGTCCGAATGGTCCTTTCGGACTGTCCGTCCGTACGAGGATGGTAAGCGGAGCTAAGATGCAAAGATGTGCCCAAAGCACCCTGAAAGCTACTGCCAAAACCTCGAAGTGAACCGCGGGTCACGATCAGAGACAATAGATACTGGAATCCCATGTAACCGCACGATCTCCCTCAAATATAGAGCAGCCAAGACATCCAAAGGAGTAGTCATTCTAATCGCGAGGAAATGAGCGGACTTAGTAAGTCGATCAACAATCACCCAAACCGCATCATTACCACTCGGCGACCGTGGCAGTCCGGAAACGAAATCCATAGTGACGTGCTCCCACTTCCACTCCGAAATCGGAAGTGGTTGTAGTAAACCGCCTGGATGCCGATGCTCTACCTTGACTTGCTGACATACAAGGCATTTGGACACGTAGACCGCAATGTCCTTCTTCATCCCATTCCACCAAAATGTCCTCTTCACGTCGTGGTACATCTTCGTTCCTCCAGGATGGATAGAGAACTTAGAATGGTGTGCCTCCGATAGGATACGCTCTCTCAGCTCAACGGTGTTCGGCACACACCAACGACCCTTATACATCAAGCTTCCATCGGATCTTTCCTCAAAACCCAACACTGCCTTCTCCCTTAGCTTAGCCTTAAGAGCTAGAATCTCTTCATCACCCTTCTGAGCCTCGACCACGTCATCCACCACACTAGAGCTAATAGAGAGATTAACAAACCAGCTCCGTGTGTCCTCCAAAGTCAACTCTGGCCTTAGCTCAATGGCATCCTCATAAAGGAGCCACTCACGAACTCGCATGCAAGCAACCGTAGTGGCTGATTTCCGACTCAAAGCATCCGCCACCACGTTCGCTTTGCCCGGATGATACGATATCGTGAAGTCATAATCCTTCAAGAATTCAAGCCACCTCCTTTGCCTCAAATTAAGATCTCGCTGCGTGAATAAGTACTTCAAGCTCTTGTGATCAGTGAATACCTCAAACTTCTCACCATAGAGATAGTGCCGCCAAATCTTCAATGCAAAGACTACGGCCGCTAACTCCAAGTCATGAGTGGGGTAATTCCGCTCGTGCACTCTAAGCTGTCGAGATGCATAAGCCACCACTCTCCCATGCTGCATGAGTACACAACCCAAGCCGCGAAGAGAAGCATCACTATAGACCACGAATCCGCCACTCCCGGAAGGCAAAGTTAGAAGCTGGAGCTGAAGTTAGCCTCTTCTTCAACTCTTGGAAACTCTCTTCACAAGCTGAGTTCCACTCGAACTTCTCATTCTTCCTTGTCAACTTAGTCATAGGGCTCGCAAGGCTAGAAAAACCCTCGATGAAACGGCGATAGTACCCGGCAAGTCCTAGGAAGCTGCGGACCTCCGATGCACTTTTCGGTTGCTCCCAATTCAACACGGCTTCAACTTTCGAGGGATCAACCGCCACACCGTCTCTCGATATAACATGACCAAGGAAATGCACTTTCTTGAGCCAAAATTCACACTTGTCAAACTTCGCAAAGAGCATATGCTCCCGCAAAGTTCGCAAAACAATCCTCAAATGTGCTTCATGCTCTTCCTCATTGGCCGAATAGATCAGAATATCATCCACGAATATAATCACAAACCGATCAAGATAAGGCCGAAAGACTCGGTTCATCAAGTCCATAAATGAGGCAGGTGCATTAGTAAGACCAAAAGGCATAACTAAGAACTCATAATGCCCATATCGGGTACGGAAAGCCGTCTTAGCAACATCATCGGGACGGATCCGAAGTTGGTGATAACCCGATCTCAAATCGATCTTAGAGAAAACACGTGCATGCTGCAACTGATCAAACAAATCATCAATTCTAGGTAAAGGGTACTTGTTCTTGATGGTTACCTGATTAAGCATTCGGTAGTCGATACACAACCGTAGAGAACCATCCTTCTTCCGAACAAATAAGACCGGCGCACCCCAAGGAGATACACTCGGCCTAATATACCCCTTATCCATAAGATCCTGCAGCTGAGCCTTAAGCTCTTTAAGTTCGGCTGGAGCCATACGATAGGGAGCCTTAGAGATAGGAGTAGTGCCTGGAATAAGGTCAATGCAAAACTCTATCTCCCTCTCCGGTGGTAAACTCGCCAAGTCACTAGGGAAGACATCGGGAAATTCCGCCACAACACGAACGGAATCCAAAGAAGGTAACTCCATGTTCAACCCCGTAACACTAGCAAGGAATGCTTCGCATCCACTATCGATCCACTTCTTGGCTTTGAAGGAAGAGACCAAAAATTTGCCATTAGAACGTTTCACCCCTTGAAAGATAAAAGGCTTAGCTCACGGCAACTCGAACTTCACACACCTCTGCGACGGTCTACATACGCATGGAACTTGAACATCATATCCATGCCTAGGATCACATCAAAGTCAATCATCGGCAATATAATAAGATCCATATGTAGCACATGTCCACCGATCTCCATAGGAATCATCTCAACATACTTTTCCGCTCGAAGAGAGGATGAAGGTGTAGAAACACGCAAAGGAACATGCAACAACTTATAACAAGCATCCAACTCATGAGCAAAATGAGGAGACACAAAAGAATGAGAGGAACCGGTATCAAATAACACTCTAGCATAGTGGGAGGCGATGAGAATCATACCTTCCACCACGCCCGAAGAGTTAGCCGCCTCCTGCGCTGAAATAGCAAAGACTCTCCCATCATGAGCCGACTTCTTCCCCTTGCCATCGGGCTGCCCGGTAGGTGCTCTCGCCGGTGGTACACACGGCTGCCTGGGACCGGTATTAGGTGTCATCGGTGCACGTCTCTGAGCACGACCAGCCCTCTGCGGACACTCGTTGGCATAGTGCCCCTTCTGCCGACAATCATAGCAAGTCACACTAGCACGGCGGTCCTGAGGATCCTGCTGCACATGCTGGGTGTTATGCCTCACATGACGGGTATCACGCCGCTTAAAGTCCCGGCGGTTATGGCTATCCTCCGCCCTCGACCTCTTAGGCTGCTGCTGCTGCCCTCTCCTCCGGATATACTGTCTGACAAATGCCCAACATATAATCCACCCCAAACTGATCCATTCTAATCCTTGCCCGTTATACTCATATCCTCTGTCATACGCTTACACAACCGCCTCCAAATTCAGACAAAGCCTCTGTCACCTCTTACTGTCCATCGCCCATACTTCTGCCCACATACACTTACACACATCCAAAGCATAGGCAAAATGCCATCATACATACGTATGTCTCACACATACGTATAACATACACATACGGTCATACATACATAACTTACAAACATGCACGCTAGCCATCACTAGCACATGCATCCACACGTCAAACATGCACGCTAGCCATCACTAGCACATGCATACATCAAACGTACACGCTAGTCATCTCTAGCACGTGCACACACACATTCATACATACTTCAAACATGCACGCTAGCCATCACTAGCACGTGCATAACCCATACATAGCATACTGACATATTTGCTAGCCATCGCCAGCGCATACATAATCCACATCCATAAAACATGCATACATCTCATGCATATCAATCATACCATACAATCATGCTTACACACACCTCATGCAATCGGATCGTTACTTAACATCCAAGCATGGAATCATACAATCCTAGCATGCTGCTACTCATTCAAAGCATGCTTCATGAATTTACGAGTTCAAAACTCCCCTACCTCGTAATCATGACGTTCGATGGCGAGCACACGACGGTGGCGGCGTCGGCGGCGGAGTTGGCAGTCAAAACCGTTGCCTGGCTGAGAGAGCTGCTGTCCCGAGGATTTTAGGATGCGCCGGAACTATCCACGGCCAAACAGAGTGTCAGAACTCAATGCGGTAAAAATCCGCGATCCACGGCGGCACACTAGGGCGGCCGGGAGAAATGTCGTGCCAACATATGTGGCGGTGAGACCTGAAGTCGATGGTGTACACTGAAGATCGGCCGGTGGCTAAAACGTGCTCAGCCGGCCACAAGACATCGAAATCGGCCGTGGACAGCACCCAACGGCGACGATTTCGGTCAACAAAGGCCCACATACGGGCGGAGAGCGTGGGGCAACGCTCGAGAACCAAAGGAGAGGTGGAGGACGGCTCTAGTGGTCAACTCCACTCGGTGGCAAAGCCAACCGATGGTTAGGCGGCACGAATGCGGCGCCTAAACCCAGAAATACACGCGTGGCCACATGCGCACGCGGCCCAAAGGGCGGGGGAAATGGGGCGACTCAAGGCCCACAAAAGCCAATAGGGCTAAGGCCCTTAGCTGTGGCCAATCAAAGCGGCAACATCGCCGATCGCCACCCACAACCAATACCCATGGTGTGGGCAGCTGTGCATCTCGCACGACAGAGAGCAAGGGGAGGGTTCACGGTCGAGCAAAGGCTATGAGGCCGTCACTGGCCAAGGCCTGAGCAGGTGAACTCGTCCACCTTCTGTCAAGGTAAGACATACAAATTCTTGCCCGAGGCCGTCCGGTACCGACGGCGTAAAATGGGCAAGAAGGGTCAACGACACACATGCCGGTAAGGCGGACCAGCTGCGGCTACGGGCCGCAAGGCTGAACAAGACCTAGAGGGGTGGCCCATTGGCATCACCGGGCTGGGCAGAGCCAAACTAAGGTCCACCAAAACAAATCCGGCGTCCGACTGATAACATCAGTCACCACGTCCAAAACGGACGCAGGCCAAAAATAGGGGACGATCGGAGAAAACCCGTAAGGGCGGAGCGGCCATGGGGGCGGCGGCTGAATCGGGCACGGAGGTGTAGTCCACTGCCTTCGCCGGAGCAAGGCGGGGCTGGGGGAAGGCCGAATCGGCTGCAGATCACCGCCGGCGGCCACTGTTTGCCCAAACAGTCCGTCAGCGGAACAGTTAAAAAAGGGGGAAAAGAGATGGGGCGGCGGTGTCGAGGCCCACCGGGCCGGGAGGAGGGGCTCCTCGCCGTCGCCGGCCCAGGGCGAAGCCGTGGCCGGCCGGTCGGGCCGAGCCGGCCCGTGGCGGCGGCGGAACGGCGTGAAACAGTCGGGCGGCGAAACAGGGCAGCAGAGAGAGGGAGCGGG
The DNA here is from genome assembly GCA_035235625.1 of Saururus chinensis. Taxonomy (NCBI): domain Eukaryota; kingdom Viridiplantae; phylum Streptophyta; class Magnoliopsida; order Piperales; family Saururaceae; genus Saururus; species Saururus chinensis. The sequence continues at coordinate 1,773,090 of CP141146.1, forward strand.
ACGGCGGAGCTGGGGCCGGGGGGAGTGGCCTCCCGCCGTCACCGGCCCATGGCGGAGCCGTGGGCGGCCGGCCGGCCCTCGCCGGCTCACGGCGGCGGCGGAATCAAAATACACAGTGGGGAGAGGGCAAACCGGGGGAGGTGGCGGCGCGGCCGGGGCAGTGGCCCCTCGGCGTCGCACCGCCGGGGCGGAGCCTTTGCCGGCGTCCTGCGGCCTGCCGGCGGCCGGGCACACTGAGCAGACGGAAAGGGGGGCGGCACACTGTTCATCACGCAGGACGTTCTGGATCGGGCGATCCCGATCCCGATCCAATTTTCCTGTTTTATTTTTTTTTCTTTTCCTTTTTCCAAACGTATCCCCAACGCGCGTTAACCCACTGGTTACGCGTCGAACCTCCAAAATTTGCGCCGTAAGCGCGCAGCGTGGCCCGTGGCCCGCGAATAAGCCCCACACCCGACTCTACGGGTATAAATACGGGGAAAAGACACAAATACTCATACGCTGAAACGTCACATTTTTCTGCCGAAAATGACCAGAAAAATGGCAGAAAAATCCCAGAAAATCGTAGAAAAATTAGGGACCTTACAGTCCCACCTCGCACTGTTTGATTGCCTCTGACTGGTGCCTTCCTTGCTGCCCGTAGCTGCAGCTAGTTCCGCCTTACCGGCATGTGTGCTGTTGACCCCTCTTGCCCATTTTACGCTGTCGGTACCGGACGACCTCTAGCAAGAATTTATGTCTTACCTTGACAGAAGGTGGATGAGTTCATCTGCACAGGCCTTGGCCGGTGACGGCCTCATAGCCTTTGCTCGACCCTGAACCCTCCCCTTGCCCTATACCGTGTGAGATGCACAGCCGCCCGCACCATGGGTATTGGTTGTGGGTGGCGATCGGCGATGTTGCCGCTTAGATTGGCCACCGCTAGGGCCTTGCCCTGTTGGCCTTTTGTGGGCCTTGGATCATCTTCGTTCAGCCCTCTCCCCCGCCCCTTTGGGTCGCGTGTGCATGTAGCCACGCGTGTGCTTCTCGGTTTAGGCGCCGCATTCGCACCGCCTGACCATCGGTTGGCTTTGCCACCGAATGGAGTTGACACAGAGCCGTCCTCCACCTCTCCTTTGTCCTCGAGTGTTGCCCCACGCTCTCCGCCCGTATGTGGGCCTTTGTTGACCAAAATCGTCGCCGTTGGGTGCTGTCCACAGCCGATTTCGACGTCTTGTGGCCGGCTGGGCACGTCTTAGCCACCGGCCAACCTTCAGTGAGTACACCATCGACCTATGATCGCTCTGCCATTCTTGTTGGCTTGACTTTTCTCCCGGCCGCCCTAGTGTGCAGCCATGGATCGCGGGTTTTACCACATTGATTTCTGACACCCTATTTGGCCGTGATAGTTCTGGCGCTTCCTAAATCCTCGGGACAACAGCTCTCTCAGCCAGGCAACGGTTTTGACCGCCAACTCCGCCACCGACGCCGCCACCATCGTGTGCTTGCCATCGAACGTCATGATTTCGAGGTAGGGGAGCTTTGAACTTGTAAATTCATGAAGCATGCTTTGAATGAGTAGCAGCATGCTAGGATTGTATGATTCCATGCTTGGATGTTAAGTAATGATCCGATTGCATGATGTGCGTGTAAGCATGATTGTATGGTATAATTGATATGCATGAGATGTATGCACGTTTTATGGATGTGGATTATGTATGCGCTAGCGATGGCTAGCAAATATGTCAGTATGCTATGTATGGATTATGCATGTGCTAGTTATGGCTAGCGTGCGTGTTTGGAGTATGTATGTATGCATGTGCTAGTGATGGCTAGCGTTGGCTAGCGTGCATGTTTGAAGTATGTATGAATGCGTATGCAGGTGCTAGTGATGGCTAGCGTGTATGTTGATGTATGTATGCATGTGCTAGTGATGGCTAGCGTGCATGTTTGTAAGTTATGTATGTATGACCGTAGGTGTATGTTATACGTATGTGTGAGACACACGTATGTATGATGACTATTGCTTATGATATGGATATGTGTAAGTATATGTGGGCAGAGGTATGGGCGATGGACAGTAAGAGGTGACAGAGACTTTGTCTGAATTTGGATACGGTTGTGTAAGTGTATGACAGAGGATAAGAGTATGACGGGCAAGGATTAGAATGGATCGGTTTGGGTTGGATTGTATGTTGGGCGTTTGTCAGACAATAAGAGTGTTCATAATTGTACAAGCATAACATACAAATTATGAAGTGAAAAGTAAGTATAATAAGTGAGATATAAGTAAGAGGGCGACAACTGGGTTGGCTATGAGGAGCGTTATTTGAGGATGTCAGTGTAAGAGGATTTGGCCATAAGATGGATGGCGAAGTACATAAGACTGTAAGGGTTGGTTGTACGATGAGTTTTGTCCATGATGTGGACGGGTAAGTGAAGTCTGCTGCCCTAACGAACTAGGGTTTCGATCGGGCTCAGCTTCAGTTTGATCAGTCGAGGACTGTGAGTTTATGTGTCATAATTGTACTGCATAATATACTTAATTCAACTTGAATTATAAGCACAACTAATGATAGCGTTGTGAGTTTGAGACCTGAGGGTTCGACGGATTAAGTTCCGTGTTTGAGCTGGCCGCTAATGAGTCGGCCGAGCATTTCTCATGTCTAGCCATGGTGTTTATCTTGCGGGATGTTGTCTGTGTGATGTTTAGAGCACCGGACGTCTGATGCTCTACTGAGAGCGACGTATATTTCTGATTTGGTCTGTGTGCTATATAAGCCCAAACGTTTGATGCTCTGTTGAGAGCGATGTACATTTCTGATTTTGTCTGTGTGCTGTATGAAGCCCAGACGTTTGATGCTCTGTTGAGAGCGTTGTAGGTTTCCGCCCAAGAGTGGCACTATACGTTTCTACCCAAGTGGCACTGTATGTTTTCTGCCCAAGAGTGGCAATGACACTATAAGACCCATTATGGTGGGCAATTCTCTGGCACTATAAGACCCATTATGGTGGGCAACTGTTTGACCCCTTATGTGTGGGTATTTATGTTTGTACGCTCAGGTAAGTAGTATCATGGATCTACTCTTACCTGTTTGATCCAGTGCCCCATGAGCATTGGTGTGCCTTACCTTCGGAAAAGTCCATGGCGTCTAGTCACACCCCAGAGGTTAAGGTGTTGCCCCAGTGGCATTCTTTTCCTTTTCGACTCTAGAGCTTATTAGTTGTAATGAGCTTCAGTGGTCGTTGATATGTGTACGATTATGAGTATGAGCAGGACTGTAAGAGTATGTATGAGCAGGACTGTAAGCGTATGAGTATGAGCACGATTGTAAGAGTATGAGTACGATTGTGAGAATATGTTTCTGAGTAAGACAGTAAGCATGATTTTGTGTAGACTGTACGAGTAAGGTCGTACGAGTCTGATTATACGAGTAAGGTCGTACATGTATGTGTAAGCTGTATGAGTGAGCATACGATTGTACGAGTAAGGTCATACAGGTATGCGTATGTTGTATGAGTATGCGTACGGTGGTACGAGTAAGTTGTATGACCCTGGATAAGGGTGTTGGTGTAAGTTGATTGGATAGTATGATTTTGGCACGATGGTGCCTTTGGTATGACTTTGGCATGTTGGTGCATTTGGTATGCTTGCATGCGTATGAGCATGTTTATGATTATATTATGTTGACTGCTTCATGTTTGAGTTGCATGAACACATGTGTTTTTGAACTTATGGAGTTCAACGTTTGGGATTTCCCCTACTGGGTATTTTCCTACTGAGTATGAAAATACTCACCACCCTATTTTTAGCCCCGTTGTACGGGAGGTTTTGCTGGTTGTGCGGAGAGCTCCTGGAGATGGATGCTCGTTTCAGTGGTGGATTGATTCCCATTGACTCAGTTATCTGCTTGACTCTTTGCGAGTTTATTTGTGCCACGATCTCCTGTATTGGGTGAGACGAGACGTTAAAATGTTTATTCTAGACTTTCATTTGGATCAGTCAATGGACTGTTATGGGACTTGCACTCAGGGATGCCTGGGAGTGATTTGTATTTAAAGTCTATGGTCATAGCAATTTATTCGTACATGTGTTTTTGAGTAGCACCTGATGATATTTGCTTTGGCCGTACGATGTTTGACCGTATGATGATGGAAAATAGATGTTTATTGTTTTGAATTATAAACTGTTTTATCAGGTTTTGATTTCATCATTTTCCTCCGATTTACAAACGTTATATTGAAAAAATTTTCCGTGAATTTTAAGGAAAATGTGTGAAAAATCTCGGGCGTTACAATACCCAACAACAAATAGGCACCAATGGGCATCGAGTGGACTTCTGCCTACATTCAACCCAACTATCCCACTCAAGTAGTGGGGGCGTCCATGGAAAAATTTGATAGTCACAAGCAAAGGTCAAAGACCCACGAGAATATGGGGCATGCGGGCAGTTGGGTCACAACCGCAAACATTGTACCAATGCACAAAGGGAAACTCTGAATGTAACAGATGTTCCAACTACAAGCCGAAGGAGGACTAATAAAAGAATAAGACAACAACGTAAGGAAGGGGAACATTGATTAGGGTTGACTTTTTCACCCCCGTTCTTTAGCTGATGAATGGAAATGACAATGTACAGTCGTGGTCTTAAAAAAATAAGGAGAAAAAAAATAAAGAGGATAACATCACTCAAAATAAATTCTCAAACTTAACCTAGATACTTAATATCCGGAGCCTAAACACAAGGCTCAAGTTAGAAAATCTTAGACAGGTCTAAAAGCATCAGATATACACGGGTATGAAGCATAATCATCCATATAAAGTGTTCTATAGTCATAATAGCATAAATCAGAAGACAAAATAAGGTATGAAGGCATCCACACCTACTCCCATACATATCTCAATTGTCCCTCATACATGGGATCCTGGTCAATTGCATGTCATGCCATGCAGATGCAGAACAAAACACAGAAAGAGGGGTGAGTAAAAATTACTCGAAAACAAACATACGAATAAATTGCTATGATCATAGACTTTAAATACAAATCTCTCCTAGGCATCCCTGAGTGCAAGTCCCATAACAGTCCACATTCTGATCCAAACTAAAAGTCCAGAATATATAAACATCTATACTCTCATCTCACCCAAAACATCAGATCATGGCACAAAAATACTTGCAGTGAGTTAAGGATATACCTAAGTCAAAAGGAGTCAAACCACCTCAGAAACGAGCATCCATCTCCAGGAGCTCTTCATCACAACCTGTAAAAGCCTCCCGAACAACGGGGCTAAAAAGTAGGGTAATGAGTATTTTTATACTCAGTAGGAAAATATCTAGTAGGGGAGTTCTAAACAGTGAACTCAGTAAGTCCATGCATAGATACGTTAATGCAACTCAAACATGAAGCAAACAAGCATATCATAATCATGCTTATATGCATACAATCACACATATCATCATGCCAAAATCATGCCATCGAATCAAACTTATACAAACACCCTTATTCAGGGTCTTATAAACTTACTCGTACCATCATACACTTACTCAAACAACTTACACATATCTGTACAACCTCACTCGTACAATCATACACTTACTTATACAACTTATACATACTTGTATGACCTTACTCGTACAATCATACACTTACTCATATAGCTTACACATACTTGTACGACCTTACTCGTAAATTCTTACTCAGAATCATACTCTTACAGTCGTGCTCATACTCATACTCATTCAGTCGTACTCATACTCATAATCGTACACACACTATTGATCACTAAAGCTCATTACGACTAATAAGCTCCAACATCGAAATGGAAAAGAATGTCACTGAGGCATCACCTTAACCTCTAGGGAGTGACTAGATGTCATGGACTTTTTCGAAGGCTAGGCACACTAATGCTCATAGGGCATTGGATCAAATAGGTAAGAGCAGGTCCATGATACTACTTACTTGAGCGCACAAGCATACACCCACACATAAGGGGTCATATAGTTGCCCACCATAATGGGTCTTATAGTGCCAGTGCCACTCTTGGGTAGAGATCATACAGTGCCACTTAGGCAAAAACATACAGTGCCACTTGGGCAAAAACATACAGTGCCATTTTTGGGCGGAATTATACAATGTCATTCTTAGGCAGAAATCATACAACGCTTTCAATAGAGCATCAAACATCTAGGCTTAATACAGCACACAGACCAAATCAAAAACATATGTCACTCTCAACAGAGCATCAAACATCTGGGCTTCATACAGCACATAGAAAAAGTCGAAAACATACATCGCTCTCATCAGAGCATCAAACGTCTGGTGCTCTATACAACACATAGACAACATCCCGCAGGATACACACCATGACAAGACATGAGAAATGCTTAGTCAACCCATTATCAGCTAGCTCAAACATAGAACTTAATTCGTCGAACCCTTAGGTCTCAAACTCACAATGTTATCATTAGTTGTGCTTATAATTCAAGTTTGAATTAAGTACATTATGCGGTACAATTATGCCACACAAACTCCCAAGCATACCGTGCTCCACTGATCAAACCGAAGCTGGGCCCGATCTAAAACCCTAGTTCGTTAGGGCAGCAGACTTTACTTAACCTGTCCACCTTACAACATAACACACCGTACACCAATATCTTATGTATTCATACAATCTCCGCCATCCACCTTATGGCCAAAACATCTTACATGTACGTCATCAAACTAAGCTCCTCAAAACCAAACCCAGTTATCACCCTCTTACTTTACCTCACTTATTACGCTTACTTTTCACTTCATAATCTGTATGTTATGCTTGTATAATTATGCACACTCTTATTGTCTGACAATATCCAAAACAATCCACTCCAATCCTTGCCCGTCATACTCATATCCTCTATCATCCTTCGTATGCTTATACATCCATATCCAAATTCATACCAAGCATTGTCACTTCTCACCATCCATAGGCCATACCTCTGCCCACATGCACATACACATATCTGTAGCATAGGCAAATAGCCATCATACATACGTAGCTTACAAACCTGCCCACTAGCCATCACTAGCGCATACATACACTCCATACATACTTCAAACATGCACGCTAGCCATCACTAGCACATGCATAATCCATATTCGTAGAAACATCCTTGCTAGCCATCACTAGTGCACACGTAATCCACATATGTAGAAACATACTCGCTAGCCATCACTAGCACAAACATACACATACGAAATTTACCAACAAACACGCTAACCATCACTAACATATACATACACATACGAAGCTTACCAACAAACACGCTAGCCATCACTAGCACATACATACTTCAAACATACCTACAGCCCGCATGCATGTCATATGCATTTCAACATTGCATAATTCATCCTCTTACATCATGCAAACGGATCATAATCTAACATCCATAATATTCAATTATACAGTCCTAGCATGCTGCTACTCATTCAAAGCATGCTATCATGAAATTACGAGTTCAAATCTCCCCTACCTCGTAATCATGACGTTTAATGGTGAGCACACAACGGTGGCAACATCAACGGCAGAGTTGGCAGCCAAAAGCATTGCCAAGTTGAGAGAACTATCGTCCCAAGGATTTTAGGAAGTGCCAGAAACAATTACGGCCAAACGGGGTGTCAGAAGTCAATGCGGCAAAATCCGTGACTAACGACAGCACACTAAGGTGGCTGGGAGAAAGGTCAAGCCAACATAAGTGGTGGTGTGACCAAATGTCGAGGGTGTACTCACTGAAGGTCGACCGGTGGCTGAGAAGTACTCGGCTAGACGCATGACATCGAAATCGGCCATGGACAACACCCAACGGCATCAATTTTGCATCAACAAGGGCCCACATAAGGGCGGAGGGCGTGGGGTGACGCTCGAGGATAGAGAGGTGGTGGACGGCTCTAGTGCCAACTCTATTCGGTGGCATAGCCAACCGACGGTCAGGCGGCACAAATATGGCACCTAAACCCAAAAGCACACGCGTGGCCACATGCACACGAGGCCAAAAGGTGCCACTCTAGGGGGAGATGGGTCGGATGGTGGTAGCCCTAGGCCCACAAAAGGGCAACTGAGCTATGACTAGGAGGTGGTGGCCGATCGAAGCGGCGACATCGCCAATCGCCACCCACAACCAACATATTTGGTGCGGGTAGCTGTGCATCTTGCACAGTATAGGGCAAAAGCAAGTGGCCCATTCCGAGCGGAGGTGTAATTGGCCAAGTAGAGTTGGCCTTCACTATCGTCGAGCCGGGGCAGAGCCCACGATGGCCAAATGCCCACAGCTCTCTGATGGCAACGACCCAAGACGCACTCCAAAGCGTCTAATCGGGCGGAGCAAGACAATAGGGGAGAAGCGGAGTCGGAAACAACCTCCTACCAACATTGGGTTGAGGTAGGTTGGACGGAGTCCTTTCGTTGGCCGGATGATGATCGACAACGCACCGACGTCTAAAAAACATCACGGACATTAAAATGAAAATATAACCAAAACCCAACCAAAGTACTGGTAGCTCATAGCGGAGCGAAAAAAGCATGACAGTAGCTCTAGCTAGTGCCTATGGGTTCCTAGCAGCCAACCAAACATAAGTCTAGTTGAGGGTGGCCGCAAACGACATCAAAATCGCACCATCACGGCTAAAAAATGAGATTTGAAGGAGAGAAAAACTTAAGAAAACTTTGGTACCTTGTGGAGGAGCAAAGATGTCATGCCCCGGCAATGCCCGACCCGAGCCGAACCCAGTCCAGGGGCCGGTCAAGCGTGCGGGGGCGACGAAGTGAAAATTGAGAAACGATCTAGCGGAAGACTTAACCCTAACCACGGGCGATTAACAGAAATACGGAGTGCGCACAATCCTTTCAGCAAGAGTAAACAAAAGGGAAGGAAAAGGTGTTGCTTATCACAAAGTAAACAACAATCTCAAACCCACAAGCTTAGTTAAGTAAAGCCCACACCGGCTCAAAATAAGTCATAAGCATCACAACGGTAAAATGAGACATAAATCCAAAACAAGAACCCTACACAAAGGTCCTGAACAACAGCATAACTAAGGAAAATAAACCACACAAAGAACTCCACGATCATATCCAAGCCACCTCCAACCTTTCCTCGAAGAGGCGATCCTGTCCGTCTGCGTGTCGCACCACGCAGCCCCAAATCAAAACACCAAAGAGGGGTGAGTTTAACAAAGTCAGCAATGGTTTTAATATCACTAACAACATCGAAAAATACGATAGCATAGCGATATAATCATTCAAATCAACGAATTACATGGTGCATCATTTTCTGATCACACATACATGTCACCTAACACTGCATCATAGTGCATAATCAACCTGCATAGATGTATCTCTAACATACATATTCCACATGCATAACATCAACATCAACCTGCATGGATGTATCTCTAACATACATATTCCAACATGCATAACATCAACATCAACCTGCATGGATGTATCTCTAACATACATATTCCCACATGCATAACATCAACATCAACCTGCATGGATGTATCTCTAACATACATATTCCAACATGCACGACATCAACATCAACCTGCATGGATGTATCTCTAACATACATATTCCCACATGCATAACATCAACATCAACCTCCATCAAGGAGTAATCACACATTAACGTCACACAGACGGGAGCATAAACAAGGCCATGAAGGCGTGTCATGGTCCAAAATTCTACACAAGAATTAAAGAAAGATTGGGGTTGTCAATCCCTAATACTGCTTGCCCTAGACGATCCTGGCCAAGGATGTCCCATTCTCACATAGAGAATCTAGAGCAGGGGTGTTCGCCCAGGGACATCTCCTGTGGAGGGAAGAGCCCGAGTTCTCACACAGAGAACCCTAAAACACGTGGTTGCGGGGTGCACACGGCATACCACACTGGATTCTCAAGGTCCAGATGACACACATAATAACATTCTCACAATCCGCAAGACAAGTACACAACTCGTCCCCACATCATTCCATTTAATTAGACTCAACCCGGGGAGTGCACTCGTTCCACACAGGAACTTCAAATCAAAATATGTCATTTCGGACCAATCAATTTGCGATTAATCCACAACCGATTAACCCGGCACACAATTTCATCACATTGTATCCAATCGGTCAAATTCGATTAACCACGATGAAGCCTCAATTGGAAATCCATTGTCATGATACATGCAGCATGGTACATGCGTGGGCAAAGCATTCATGAATCCTAATCCATGATAAGTGCTCTTACCAGCCCCTAATGCATCATTCATAATCACAATATTAAGCTTCAACATCATCATTTAACCCCACATGTGTGTGTGTGTGCATCTAGTAGAAGCATTTCACAAAATGCATATCAACATGCTTGAAAATCAACTCACTACCACACTACACATATGAATTTCTATCCAAACATGAATTCTAGCGAAAATCATAGAAGAAGAATCGTTGAAATCATATCTCAATCCAAAACTCAACCACAAAGGCTAAACACATAAACATCACTCATTTCATCATCGAGTCATGGCATTCACCAACGTCTACACACCACTAACCACAATCCATCATGACAAATCAGTCCAACAATGATTGTAGTCCTACTGAGAATATGTTTAACCAAAGGGAAACAACCATTCATAATTTCAAGATAACGATTCCAACATCATGCCACAAAACATAAGTCATTTCACAAATTTCTAAGCATATATCTCAATTCCATAATCTCAATAACATGCATTTCCAGTAGCATACATTTCCAGTAGCATAATATGGCTCAAAACACTCCACATTCATATAAAATTGGCAAGCTAAAGTGAAATCATCAAAATAGACATCATATGCACAACATACAATTTCCTGTGTAGCCGATCGATCGCCCTTTAGGCCGTTCGATAGGTTACATGCAAAATTTTGAAATTTACAGTTCAGCCGATCGATCGCCCTGTAGGGCCGATCAATCGCCAACACGGCAGAACAGTCATCTTCTTCCTTTCTCAAATCCAAACCGAAACACCATAGATAACACTTCAAATCCACATCTAACACCCTAATCATCATCAAAAGTCCTCCTTGACTTCCAGAATATCAAACCAAACCATAATAATGCAAAACCCTAAGAAATCAGGATTAAATAATTCCATTTTCTAATCTTACCATTAACACACTAAATCAAGCAAACCATTTCGAAATAAGCCAAAAATGGAGAGTTTTACCATGGATAAACAGAGGTTTTGAAGACCCATTACCTCAGCACTTGATTAAGCTCGGATTGAAGAGTCACCTTTCTTGAAATCCTTGAAAACACAATGAGTTTGAATTAAACTCTAATAGAAATCAATTTACCCAAGAAATCCCTAATTAAATCTTAGATCTAGGGCTTGTTGGTAGTAAAAATCGAATTTTGAATGTTAGGGTTTGTAGTAAAACACAAATCAGTAGTTTTTGATGGTCAAAAACGAATTGAATCAAGGGGAAAATGGTAGATTTGGAAGAAATTAAGAAGAAAACCATGGATTAGTGCTTAATTAGAGTAAGCTTACCTTAATCGGCTTCTAATTCGGGCCTAAGTGGGGATTAGGCCAGCCCTCCTTCCTTAGCCTATTCCCAAAAATGGAAATGGCTCAGGTTTGCCCTTTTATAGTAAGGGTTGGGGTATGCATAGGTAAGTTTTGGGGTATAAATAGGAAAATAGGCTAAAAGTGGGTGTTTTGCAAATTTAAACACTGATTAAGCCTAATAAATTCTGAAAATTTTTGTATGACCTAAGTATATGTCTAGGTTCATTTGACCCAAAAATAAAATTTTCGACGATGGGGCCCACAGGGGGCCAAAACCCTAATTTTTGGGAAAATAGTGAAAATTCTGAAAAATCCCAAAAATTCACATTTAGTCTAAAATCACTTAAAACCACTAATGTTGAAGTTGATTTTGGTTAAATCATCACAAACTCTATTTATTTATAAAATCACCGAATAAGATCAGAAAACGCGTTAATCTCACGATAACCCATAATTAAAGAAAACCAAAACCCAGTTTAAAGATGAGGGTCCTTACAAAAGAGGCCATGACGGCAGTCATAGCTGTACCTACAGACTCGTGGTGGTGAGGCAAAGAGGATCCTGACAAGAACCTGTGGAATTCGATGACGGAGGAGGGAGAACGGAGAGACCGAAAATGGGCTCGGGTTCTCACAAAACTACTGGACGTGAAAAAGTTACTAGAAGTCGCTAGAATCCGGTGTTAGGATTTCACACTTATATATCTTCTTTTTTATTTTTCCACTTATATCCCCAACACACGTTAACCTCTTAGTTACGCATTATATCTCCAAAATTTGTGTCGTAAGTACGCGATTAAGCCCCACACCCAACTCCATGGGTATAAATATGGAGTAAATACATAAATATGAATACACTGAAGTTCACATTTTTCCACTGAAAATGACCAAAAAAATAACAGAAAAATCCTAGAAAATCGTAGAAAAATCAGGGACCTTACAACAAGTGTTTCCAACACACATTTCAAATCATTCATAAACATCACATATATCAACCTGCATGAGGAGTGTCTCTAGCACATATTTCAGATCATGCATAAACATCACATATATCAACCTCCATATAAAGTGTCTCTAGCACACATTCATAACCATGTAAGTTGATAAAAATAACCCTACTTAATCGGCTGAAGCATAAACGGTCCTTACTCACTTCAAACAAGCCCGAGCAGGAAAGTCTTAAGAAATTCCGTAGTTTGGGTAAATTCCCTAACAGGGAAGAATACCTCCTAGTAAGCTGGTGAACTCGGCTACACTAGCCTGGATTCTCAGAGTTTAGATGCTCTCAACAGTTTATCTCCTCATAGCATTGTCATTCTTCTCAACTCGGGGAGGAAAGCCATCCTCAAGGGACGTAAAACCTCATCCTTTTAGACGTAAAATTGAATCGATAAGCCTCCAATCGATTAACCCGGCAAGTAATATCACACCATTACACCAATCGATCAACACGACTAATCTCAATAAAATTTTATTTGTAAATCCATCTCATTATGCATGCAACGTGGTACATACGTGAACAATCTCTACATGAATCCTAATTCATGAAACATGCTCCCCATCATCCATATATGCATCATTTCTAATCATAAATATAAAAAATCACCATAATACCCCCACATGTGTGTGTACATGGTAGCAACATTCAATTCTAAGCATATAGACATGCGTTATAAATATCACATTAACGTACTACACACATGTTATTTAACCTTTAATCATGGCTTCTTACTGAAATCATAGGTGAAAATCATTGAAAAACACAATTTGAATCAAGTGCAATCTCATGCTAGACTTAGTAATCATAACCGTTACCACACTAAGAGCTAAACATGGTACCATCATTCACCATAACTTAATCACAACATATGAAAACATACAAGTCCATTGTCATGTTATAATCTTGCTGAAACCATGCTTAAAACATAAGGAATCATTTAATCATGGATTCATGATAAGCAATCCTAACATGTTTAGCCAACAACATGCAATTTCACATAATACCTAAATATTCTTCACAATTTCCAACATCAATATCATGCCCTTTCAATAGCTCATTCTAGCATAAACTACTCAGCATGAATATAATAAATGGTATTTAAGAGTAAAAACTAAAAAATGGACAAAATAGAAAAAAATCCCCCAATATGTTGTGTTGGCATTTGAATGCCCTACAGGGCCGTTTGATCGGCTTGTCTGGTTGTTCGATCAGTTCCCTGGCCGTTCAATCGCCATAACTGGCTTTTTGGTTCGTCTTCCCCACTTTGAAATCAAAACAAAAACTTCACATACACATCTTAAACTACCAAATTTCACTCCTAAATATTATGATAATTAAATCCATGCTTAGAGAACATCAAATCTATCCCTTTTTAAGCCAAAAAAACCCAAAGAAATCTCATCAAAGATTAAACCTTTATCAAATAGCCATTAAAGCTCATAATTATGGAACCCACTTCAAACTCTATTAAAACTCAAATCTGAAATTACAACCATGTTTAGGACCAAAACATTTACCTTCAACAAGCTTCCTCACTTGAAATCGCTCCTCTAACACCTTCAAAGCCTACCCAATATATGGTTTTTGTTAATACATTCATAAATCCAATTTAAAACACCTAAATCCTTCAAGAAATGGTAGATCTAGGGTTCAAGAAGCTCAAAAATTGCCATCATTAGGGTTTGAAATGGGAGTTCAAATAAATAGCATTTTGAGTAGAAATTAAGATTAAATCATAGCAAAAGAAGAGATTTAGAAGATTTAAGAAAAACCTTAAGAGATTAGTGAAAGATTAAGCAAATCTATACCTTAATTTCTTTTCTCTTTTTTGGAAAAGGGGATTAGGCTCTTAAGCTTCTTGTCTCAGCCCGTTCCCAATTGGAAAAGTTGTTGTGTCATTCTTTTTATAGTAAAGGTTAGGGTAAACCTAATGAATTTGTCGGGTACAAATACAATTTACTACTAAAAATAAAAAAAAATATTTAATTTAAACCCAAATTGAAGTTTAAAAATTTTAAATTAATTATTTTTTGTCTTAGGTGTTGTTAGGGTCATTTAGGGCTAATAATCCTAATTTTGCACATGGAAAAAATAGTAAAAATTCTAGAAAAAATCTAAATGACTTAAATTAACTTCAAAATCATAGATGTGAAGAAAATTTTTGCTAAAACCTTTGGTAACCACTTTAATTTTGAAAATAGTCAAAACTAATCAAAATTATCAGTAAACCACACCATAAAAATTAAATAGAATAAAATAAACCGGTTCAAGTTTAGGGATCTTACAACCTTCCCCTCTTAGGAATTTTGGTCCCTCAAAATTCGCTAAAGGTCAAAGTTAAAAATGTTGGGATATCTCTCTCTAATCTCATCTTCTCTCCCCCAAGTGGCCTCCTCACCCTCGTGATTACCCCATGACACCTTCATTAGTGGGATCACCTTCTCCCAGAGAATCTTCTCCTTCCAGTCTAAGATCTGAACGGGTGTCTTCACATATGAAAGATCCTCATGTAACTCCAACGGCTAGAAGTCCAATACGTGCATCGGGTCTGGCTCATACTCCCAAAGAAGTGATACATGAAACAATTTATGGATGTTGGCAAGCTGAGGTGGCAAAGCTACAAGGTAGGCCATAGCACCAACTCGTTCCAAGACCTCAAACGGTCTGATAAACTTAGGTGACAACTTGCCCCATTGGCCAAATCGAACTACACCACGAGATGGAGAGATCTTGAGAAAGACATGATCACCCACACTAAACTCCAACTCTTGCCTTCGTATATTAGCATAGCTCTTTTGTCGACTCTGTGTCGTTTGCAACCTCTCCCTAATAAGTCGGATCTTCTCCACCGATTGTTGCATAATATCAGGACCGATAAGAAGATGTTTCCTTACCTCACTGTAACAAAAGGGAGATCGACATAGACTCCCATAGAGTGCCTCAAATTCTGAATTCTCGCCTTGTAACTCTATTATAGTTAAACTCCACCAAAGGTAGGTGTTGCTCCCAACCGCCCTTCCACTCAAGTATACATGCTCAAAGAATGCCCTCAAGTGTTTGGATGGTCCTCTCGGATTGCCCATCAGTCTGAGGATGGTAAGCTGAGCTAAGATTGAATGATGTACCCAAAGCTCTCTGAAAACTCTGCCAAAATCGGGAAGTAAAGTGAGGATCACAATCGGAAACAATAGACACCCGAATACCATGCAACCATACAACCTCCTTCACATATAAGACAACCAGTACATCAAGGGAAGTAGTCATCCTCTTTGCAAGAAAGTGCACGAACTTGGTGAGTCGATCAACGATGACCCACACCGTGTCATTACTGCTCGATGATCTAGGAAATCTGGAAACAAAGTCCATAGCTACATTCTCCCACTTCCACTCCGAGATAGGAAGGGGTTGTAGCAAATCACCCGGATGACAATGTTATGCCTTGACTTGTTGGCAAAGGCATTTGGACACAAAATAAGCAATATCCCTCTTCATACAACTCCACCAAAAGGTCCTCTTCACATCATGATAGATCTTAGTTCCTTCTAGGTGGATGGAGAACCTAGAGTGATGTGCCTCCGACAAGATATGCTCCTGAAGCTCCAAGGAGTTGGGCACACACAATCGGCCTCTATAAGTCAAATTCCCATTGGACATCTCCTCGAAGTCAATCACCGCCTTCTCCTCAACTTAGCCTTAAATGCTTGAGTTTCCTCATCCCTCTTTTGGGCTTCAGCCACAACATCAACCAAGCCAGAGCTTATGAAAAGGTTATCAAACCAGCTACATGTGTCCTCCATAGCTAACTCCGGCTTAAGCTCAATGGCGTTCTCATACAATAGTCATTCTCGAACAAGTACACAAGCTATTGACGTGGCTGATTTTCAACTTAAGGCATCCACCACCACATTAGCTTTACCGGGATGATAAGAGATAGTGAAATCATAATCCTTAAGGAACTCTAACCATCTCCTTTTCCAAGTATTCAAGTCTCTTTGGGTGAATAGATACTGTAAGCTCTTGTGATCAATGAACACCTCAAATTTCTCACCATAGAGATAGTGCCGCCAAATTTTTAATGCAAATTCCATGGCTGCTAACTCTAAGTCATGAGTGGGATAGTTCCGCTTGTGCACTATAAGGTGTCGAGATGTATAAGCTACCACTCTCCCGTGTTGCATAAGCACACAACCTAAACCATAAAGTAAAGCATCACTATAGACTACATATCCACCACTCTCGAATGGCAAGGTCAAGACCACAGTTGTAAATATCGTTTGATCGGATACACGACAACATCATTGGGCGTGTGCTTACTTACACAATGTCAATGAAGATTGTGTGAAAAGATACATGACAATAGCCATAGGCATGTGTTTACTTACATGATGTCAATGAAGATTGTGTGAACGAATACACGACAATAGCCATGGACATGTGTTTACTTACACGAGGTGAATGAAGGTCGTGTGAACTGTAATGCCCGATATTTTTTCTCACATTTTCTTAAAATTCCTGGAATATTTTTGTAATATAATAACTGTAACTTGGGAAAAATGATAAATACAAAACCTGTGAAAACAATTTTATAATTTAAAACATCACACATCAATCATTTTCCCATCCAAATTTTTACTCATTCAATCAAACATTGTACGGCCAAACCAAACATCCACAAGCGCTACTCAAAAACAAACATATAAATAAATTGCTATGATCATAGACTTTAAATAGAAATCTCTCCCAGGCATCCCTGAGTGCAAGTCCCATAGCATTCCACAGTCTAATCTAAATTAAAAGTCCAGAATACATAAATTACTTAATTCTCATATCACTCAATACATCAAATCATGGCACAAAACAATACTCACAAAGAGTCAAGCATATACCTAAGTTAAAGGGAATCAATCCACCATGGAAACTAGCATGCATCTCTCAGGGAGCTCTCTGCTATAACTTGCAAAAGCCTCCTGACCAACAGGGCTAAAAAATAGGGTAATGAGTATTTTCATACTCGGTAGGAAAATACCCAGTAAGGGAGTTCTAAAAAGTGAACTTAGTAAGTCCATACATAGATCTTTTATGCAACTCAAACATGAATTAAGCTAGCATATCATAATCATGCACATATGCATACAATCACGCATAACACACCATCAAACGAAACATACACAAACACCCTTATTCAGGGTCTTACAAACTTACTCGTACAATCGTATGCTTACTCAAATAACTTACACATACTTGTATGACCTTACTCGTACAATCTTACTCAGAAACATATGCTTACAGTCTTGCTCATACTCATACTCTTACAGTTGTGCTCATACTCATACTCTTACAATCGTGCTCATACTCATATTCTTATAGTTGTGCTCATACTCACACTCTTACAATCGTGCTCATACTCATATTCTTACAGTCGTGCTCATACTCATACTATCGACCACTGAAGCTCATTACAACTAATAAGCTCCAGCGTCGAAATGGAAAAGAATGTCACTAGGGCATCACCTTAACCTCTGGGGAGTGACTAGATGTCATGGACTTTTTCAAAGGCAAAACACCCCAATGCTCATGGGGCACTGGATCAAACAAGTAAGAGCAAGTTCATTATACTACTTACCTGAGCACGCAAACATAAACACCCACACAGAAGAGGTCATACAATTGCCCACACTTTAGGGGTCTTATAGTGTCATACAATTGCCCACCATTATGGGTCTTATAGTGTTAGTGCCACTCTTGGGTAGAAATCATATAGTGCCCTACAACATATAGACCAAATCAAAAACATACATCGTTCTCAATAGAGCATTAGACATCTGGTGCCCTATACAACACACATACAACATCCCACAGGATAAACACCATGACAAGACATGAGAAATGCTCAGCCGACTCGTTATCAGTGAGCTCAAACATGGAACTTAATTAGTCAAACCCTCAGGTCTCAAACTCACAACTCAAGTTTGAATTATGCCACACAAACTCTCAAACATACAGTGCTCCACTGATCAAACCGAAGTTGAGCCCGATCCAAAACCCTAGTTCATCAGGGTAGCAGACTTCACTTAACCCAGTCCAACTCACAACATAGCTCACCATACATCAAATCCTTACATATATTCATACAATCTCCTCCATCCACCTTATGGCCGAATCATCTTACACAAAAGTCATCAAACTGAGCTCCTTAGAGCCAACCCCAATTATCACCCTCTTACTAATACCTCACTTATTGAGCTTACTTTTTACTTCATAATTTGTACATTATGCTTGTACAATTATGCACACTCTTACTATATGACAATCCCCCAACATACTCTCTGATCCAAACCAAACAAACTGCTCCAATCCTCGCCCATCAAACTTACATCCTCTGTCTTCTGTCATACACTTACTCATCCACAACAAATCCAGACGAAACTATCTATCACCTCTTACTGTCCATCGCCCATACTTTTGCCCCCACACGCATACACATATCCATCAAATAGGCATATAGCCATCATACATATGTATGTCCAACACACATATGTATAACATACACATACTTTCATAAATAGCTTACCAATATACTCGCTAGCCATCACTAGCATATACATATACATCCATACACGTAGCTCACCAACATACTTGCTAGCCATCACTAGCACATACATACTCATCCATATGCGTAGCTTACCGACATACTCGCTAGTCATCACTAGCACATATATACACATCTATATACGTAGAAACATACTCGTTAGCCATCACTAGCACACACAAAATCCACAAACGTAACTTACTAACATACACACTAGCCATCACTAGCACATGCATACTTCAAACATACTTATAGCCCACATGCATGTCATATGCATTTCAACATGACATAATTTAACCTCTTACATCAGGCAAATGGATTTCGTGATTTAACATCCAAAGCATTGAATCATACAATCCTAGCATGCTACTACTCATTCAAAGCATGTTATCATGAAATTACGAGTTCAAAGCTCCCCTACCTCATAATCATGACATTTGATGGTGAGCACATGATGGTGGCGGCAACGGCGGCAGAATTGATGGCCAAAAGCATTACCAAGTCAAGAGAGATGTTGTCCCGACGGTTTAGGAAGCACCGTAAGACTCACGACCAAACGGGGTTTCCCGGATCAATGCAGCAAAATCTGCAATTCATGGCGGCACACTAAAGTAGCCAGGAGAAAGGTCGTGCAAACATAAGTAGCGATGTGACCAAAAGTCAAGGGTGTACTCAATGATGTCAGCCGGCAGCTGAGAAGTACTCGGTTGGCCACAAGATGTCAAAATCGGCCGTGGATAGCACCCAACGGCGGAGCTTTCATGTCGACAAGGGCCCACATAAGGGCGGAGGGCATGGAGTGATGCTCGAGGATGGAGGAGAGGTGGAGGAGGGCTTTGATGCCAACTCCATTCGGTGGCAAAGCCATCATATGGTCAGACGGCACAAATATGACCCCTAAACCCTAAATCGCACACGAGGCCAAAGGGGGGGGAGTCTAGACAGAGGTGGTGCAAGGCTCATAAGGGGCCGATAGGGCTAAGGCCTTAGTGGTGGACAATCAAAATGGCGACATCGCCGATCACCACCTACAACCGAAACTAATGGTACAGGTGGATGTGCATCTCACATGGCATAGGGAAGAGGGAAGGTTCAGGGTCAAGTATAGGCCGCGAGGCGATCATTGGCCAAGGCCGATGCAGGTGAACTCGTGCACCTTCGATCAAGATAGGCCATACATAATTTTGCTAGAGGCCATCCGGTACCGATGGCATAAAATGGGCAAGAGGGGTCAATGGGCAAACATGTCAGCGAGCAGAACTAGCTGAGGTTGTGGGCCACAAGGAGGAGTATGGGTCAAAGGCGGTCCAACCTTCCTAGGTGGGGCCATCTCTGACCGTCGCTAGGTAGGTGCAAAACCCATGTGGTTGTTTGTCCACTACTGGACAATGCCAGTGGCATCAAAAGACAAAACAGAGAAGGACGGAGGGCTGACTGGGGAAAAAGTGGAGCTGGAATGGGCCAGGAGACTGCACTCGCTACGTCGGGCCAAGACTAGCCGGCTAGAGGCCTACCGGAGGCTGTCGGCCATTGGCCAACTGTGGTTCACCCGAGCAAACCAATAACAGTGGAAAAATACAAATTTTAAAATAAAGGTCGAATGGCTGGGGGACAGTGGAGCTCAATCGGGGTGAAGGAGGTGGCGCCAGACCGAGAGTGGCTGCCTGCCTCCATCACAGGGCCGGGGTGGATCCAGATTGTGGTATGGTCGGCCCTTGTCAGCCCACAAAGGCGACAAAAAGAGAGAACAAGAAATAAGGGAAACAGAGCCCAGAACAAAGGGGAGGAAAGGAGAGGCCGGTGCAGTGCGGGGATGGATGGAGGGTGAACAAGGCCCGGAGGGGTGGCCCACTAGTATCATCGGGCTTGGGCGGAGCCGCACGGAGGTTTGTTAGCTGTTGCTCACCGTCGGCGGCCACTATTTAATCAAAATAGTTCACTAGTGGAAAACAGGGCAGAGGGGGGAAAAAGCATGGGCCGGAGGAGGAGAGGCCCTCTAGGGTTGGGAGGCACAACCTCCCACCATTGCCGGCCCAAGGTGGAGCTAGGGGCAGCCTGCCGGCCCTTGCCAGCCCACGGCAGTGAAGGCACAAACAAAACAGAGAGGGTAGAGGGCAAACCAGTGAGGAGGGTGGCGCGGCTATGGGGGCCACCTTGGCGTTGCACCGCCAGGGTGGAACTGGCGGTGGTAGCTAAGTATCCCGCTGGAGGCCGCCGAAGAAGAGACAACAAATGGGGGGAGATCGGGCTCAATTGAGCTTGATTCTGTATTATTTATTTATTTTTCTTTTTTTCTCCCACTTATTACATCTCCTGTTGTTCCATTTTCCTTCTCTCTTTTTTGCACCGGAATCACACGTCAAGGCCTGTGGCCTACTACTGAACCCCACACTCAACTCTATGGGTATAAATACCAAGCCCAAATATGCCAAAGTATCATATTTTCCTGTAAAAAATGATCATAAAAATAGTAGGAAAATCACAAAAACTATAGAAAAATTAGGGACATTACATGAATGATGAAATGACATAAACCATGACGTGTTATTCCTTACACGATCTATTTATTTACTTGTCTAAGAATTTCCTTTTGCCAATGACACGATATACACAACATCGTAATAACGATAACACAATAAAAATATTTAGTGAACATTTTGATTTTCAAATCATTGCTTCGTTTCAAAGGAGTCGTTCCATTTCCAATTCAAGTGCACTAAACACGCTTCCATTTCCAATAACCGACGCCTGACTCCACTCGAATTGGCCATTATAAATCTGGATCTTCGGTTAGACTACCGAAAACATGCTCGGGATGGATCGAACAACATCCATCTCCATGTGCATAGCTTGGTCTACCATTGGGATAAAACACAAGTCAATATAGACATTGGAATATTGGCCAATCATGAATTCGTCAAACCCAGCCAGCTGATGAGTAATCACGTGCATCCCTCATCTGCCTATGGGGAGAAGACGTTCATAATCGAGGGTTATTTCAATGTTCCGATTATCTGATGGTTGATAATGTTGTGGACGTAGAGAAAGATGGTGTAAGGTCTTCTGTAAAAGCTTCACACATATTTTTCAATTTTATATTAACTTTCTTTTATGACTCACTTGCATGTGGTGGAAGAAGTCTAGGAGCCCAAGTGTGGAAGGGGAACACATGGTTGTGGATTGAGGTTTTTTTTTTAGTATTTTTTAAGATCATAAAGAATATCAATGTACGGATATTGTTGTGTAAATGAATATACTATTAAAAATTATATATTTTCACCTTACTTATTTGTCTCCAAGTATTTATTTTGTGGCATACATGCTCCTCGTAATAACATGCCGATATTAGTATAGGTCATCTGCTTGGATATACGATTAATGCAATGATCGAATGCATACTAACATTGTCACGCCCCGGCGATGCCCGACCCAAGCCGAACCCGGTCCAGGGGCCGATCAAGCGCTCGGGGGCGACGAAGTAAAAATTGAGAAATGATCTACCGAAAGACTTAACCCTAACCACGGGCGATTAACAGAAACACGGAGTGCGCACAATCCTTTGAGCAAGAGTAAATAAAAGGGAAGGAAAATGTGTTGCTTATCACAAAGTAAACAACAATCTCAAACCCACAAGCTTAGTTAAGTAAAGCCCACACCGGCTCAAAATAAGTCATAAGCATCACAACGGTAAAATGAGACATAAATCCAAAACAAGAACCCTACACAAAGGTCTTGAACAACAGCATAACTAAGGAAAATAAACCACACAAAGAACTCCAGGATCATATCCAAGCCACCTCCGACCTTTCCTCGAAGAGGCGATCCTGTCCGTCTGTGTGTCGCACCACGCAGCCCCAAATCAAAACACCAAAGAAGGGTGAGTTTAACAAACTCAGCAATGGTTTTAATATCACTAACAACATCGAAAAATACGATAGCATAGCAATATAATCATTCAAATCAACGAATTACATGGTGCATCATTTTCTGATCACACATACATATCACCTAACACTGCATCATAGTGCATAATCAACCTGCATGGATGTATCTCTAACATACATATTCCCACATGCATAACATCAACATCAACCTGCATGGATGTATCTCTAACATACATATTCCACATGCATAACATCAACATAAACCTGCATGGATGTATCTCTAACATACATATTCCAACATGCACAACATCAACATCACCTTGCATTGATGTATCTCTAACATACATATTCCAACATGCACGACATCAACATCAACCTGCATTGATGTATCTCTAACATACATATTCCCACATGCATAACATCAACATCAACCTCCATCAAGGAGTAATCACACATTAACGTCACACAGACGGGAGCATAGACAAGGCCACGAAGGCGTGTCATGGTCCAAAATTCTACACAAGAATTCAAGAAAGATCGGGGTTGTCAATCCCTAATACTGCTCGCCCTGGACGATCCTGGCCAAAGATGTCCCATTCTCACACAGAGAATCTAGAGTAGGGGTGTTTGCCCAGGGACATCTCCTGCGGAGGGAAGAGCCCGAGTTCTCACACAGAGAACCCTAGAACATGTGGTTGCGGGGTGCACACGGCATACCACACTGGATTCTCAAGGTCCAGATGACACACATAATAACATTCTCACAATCCGCAAGACAAGTACACAACTCGTCCCCACATCATTCCATTTAATTAGACTCAACCCGGGGAGTGCACTCGTTCCACACAGGAACTTCAAATCGTTCCACACAGGAACTTCAAATCAAAATATGTCCTTTTGGACCAATCAACTTGAGATTAATCCACGACCGATCAATCCGGCACACAATTCCATCACATTGCATCCAATCGGTCAAATTCGATTAATCACGATGAAGCCTCAATTGGAAATCCATTTTCATGATGCATGCAACATGGTACATATGTGGGCAAAGCATACATGAATCCTAATCCATTATAAGTGCTCTCATCAGCCCCTAATGCATCATTCATAATCACAATATCAAGCTTCAACATCATCATTTAACCCCACATGTGTGTGTTTGCATCTAGTAGAAGCATTTCACAAAATGCATATCAATATGCTTGAAAATCAACTCACTACCACACTACACATATGAATTTCTATCCAAACATGAATTCCAACGGAAATCATAGAAGAAGAATTGTTGAAATCATATCTCAATTCAAAACTCAACCACAAAGGCTAAATACATATAACATCACTCATTTCATTATTGAGTCATGACATTCACCAACGTCCACACACCACTAACCACAATCCATCATGACAAATCAGTCCAACAATGATTGTAGTCCTACTGAGAATATGCTTAACCAAAGGAAAACAACCATTCATAATTTCAAGATAACGATTCCAATATCATGCCACAAAACATAAGTCATTTCACAAATTTCTAAGCATATATCTCAATTCCATAATCTCAATAGCATGTATTTCCAGTAGCATAACATGGCTCAAAACACTCCACATTCATATAAAATTGGCAAGCTAAAGTCAAATCATCAAAATAGACATCATATGCACAACATACAATTTCCTGTGTAGCCGATCGATCGCCCTTCAAGCCGATCGACACGCAAAATTTTAAAATTTACAATTCAGCCGATCGATTGCCCTGCAGGGCCGATCGATCGCCAACACGGCAGAACAGTTATCTTCTTCCTTTCGTAAATCCAAACCGAAACACCATAGATAACACTTCAAATCTACATCTAACACCCTAATCATCATCAAAAGTCCTCCTTGACTTCCAGAATATCAAACCAAACCATAATAATGCAAAACCCTAAGAAATCGGGATTAAATAATTCCATTTTCTAATCTTATCATTAACACACTAAATCAAGCAAAACATTTCGAAATAAGCCAAAAATAAAGAGTTTTACCATGGATAAATAGAGATTTTGAAGACCCATTACCTCAGCACTTGATTAAGCTCGGATTGAAGAGTCACCCTTCTTGAAATCCTTGAAAACACAATGAGTTTGAATTAAACTCTAATAGAAATCGATTTACCCAAGAAATCCCTAATTAAATCTTAGATCTAGGGCTTGTTGGTAGTAAAAATCGAATTTTGAATGTTAGGGTTTGTAGTAAAACATAAATCAGTAGTTTTTGATGGTCAAAAATGAATTGAATCAAGGAGAAAATGGCAGATTTAGAATAAATTAAGAAGAAAGTCATGGATTAGTGCTTAATTAGAGTAAACTTACCTTAATCGGCTTCTAATTCGGGCCTAAGTGGGGATTAGGCCAGCCCTCCTTCCTTAGCCTATTCCCAAAAATGGAAATGGCTCAGGTTTTTCCTTTTATAGTAAGGGTTGGGGTATGCATAGGTAAGTTTTGGGGTATAAATAGGAAAAGTAGGCTAAAAGTGGGTATTTTACAAATTTAAGCAGAAATTAAGCCTAATAAAATTTTGAAAATTTTTGTGTGACCTTAAGTATATGTTTAGATTCATTTGACCCAAAAACAAAATTTTTGACGGTGGGGCCCACAGGTGTCCTGCCAAAACCCTAATTTTTGGGAAAATAGTGAAAATTCCGAAAAATCCAAAAAATTCACATTTGGTCAAAAATCACTTAAAACCACTAATGTTGAAGTTGATTTTGGTTAAAACCATCACAAACTCTATTTATTTACAAAATCACCGAATAAGATCAGAAAACGCGTTAATCTCACGATAACCCATAATTAAAGAAAACCAAAACCCGGTTTAAAGATGATGGTCCTTACAAACTTGATATCAACATTGGTCGTATGTTCGGACTCATGGCTTAACATGTCTTCATGTAAGTACTAACACGACTGACATATAGTTGTCGGGCTACTTTCACGATATGATACATTCAAACAATAAATGTATGTACATCGTGCTATCTGTTACACGATGTAGGTCATTTCGAGTAGAGAATTACATGATATGGAATAATAAAAAAAAGTAATTGTCAATTAAGAAACTATGTATTGTTAGTAACAATTGAGTATTTATAATTTATGTATAGTATGTGTATAAATTATAATTGTCAATTACTAAATAAAATTCATCTGCATCTGGATCGAATTCCATATCGATTCGGCCCCAAAGAATTGCTGCTCAAAATATGAGGCCTGACCAAGTTTGTGATCTCTGTTTCCGTAAAATTAGGTTGAAGGACTCTTTCTGCCATGCCAACTTCGCTATGTAATACATGATGAACACGCCACAATCTTTATAGGTTTCTTGATATGGGCATTTGTTGATCGTCGTCATTGGCCACTTGGTTGCACCCATTATGCGATGGACCCTCTCCATTTCATGGGCAACACATTTCTTAATGTGGTCTACCTCTGCAAGTGGTGGATGTGGTCACCCTTTAGTAGGTTATACTACCTAAATCTCTTCTCCCTACAACAAACAATTAGAAAAAGAAAGTATCCAGTGACGTAGATCGGAATGAAACCACTATCGGTGTTAATATTTAGCCCTCCCATCAAGTTGCCAATGATTTTGGAGACCCCGTCCTCATCGTGTTGCGTCCCAATGTTGTAAACGTGTTATATAGCGAACTTCTAGAAAAAACAATTGGGGTAAATGTTAGGATTTCTCACATTGCGCTCCTCTAGTAGTTGGTAGAAGACATCTATGACCTATAAAACAAACCAATCGTGTTAGTCATAACATGATGATCGACAAGTCATGTCAATCACAGTATGATAAGTGAATATATCATGTAACCGATAACATGATTTCTTTCAATGTAGTGTAATCACTAATACGATAGTCATACAATATAATATTATATGAAACTTAGCATGTTATTCATACAACGATATGAGGACATTTCATATTACTATTAAAGCAATAAATAGAAGTGCCCTTTAACTCTTTTCTTATATCGTGTTATTCATAACACACTATTTAATAAAACATATGATCAATAATACGATAGTACCTTATTTGTTATGCACTACTCCCTTAGCAGAGACACGTAGTCAGTGTGGAGAAGCATTGTCATGTGCCAGTCGTTATATGGGTGCACCAAAAAATCTTGGATGGTCTCCTAATCTTCAACCCGTTGAATCTCAATGTGGAACACCATCTCACATCAAGATAGTCATGTGGCACCAAAGCGACCTCCTCCTTATTTTTCTACTGCTCAATGTGTTATTCCACGTCTATCACTTTGCAGACACTCTCTAATAGTTCCTCATCAACTAGAGGAATATCCAATGCAGTGGCACTACCGTTGGAAACATTTGAGCCCACCATTTTTGGGGTGGGAGTCTTTGCTTGTGGTAGAGGGATAACACATGGGCCAGGGATGGATGCCAGAGGAACTTCATCCTCTGGCTTTTCCTTTTGTTCCACACTTTTCATGCGTCCTAACTTTTCCTTTTGTTCCACACTTTTCGTGCGTCCTGACTTTGATATCATCTCTTCAATGTAGCTGCTGAAATGCTTTGGCTTCTTTGAGCCCTCAGCAGCCACCTTCTTGGCTAGCTCCTCACCCTTAGATACATAAGCCGGTGGATTAGTGACCATGGGCCTTGTCCTCTTGGGCACCGGAAGTAGGAGATAGGAGTAGCATTGATAGGGGTAACATCTGAAGCTTTCTTCTTTTTTATTGTCAACTTTATTTCCTTTGGAGGAACTGCTTATTTATTTTGAGTCTTATTTCTGCTTTCCTCTTCTTTTTCATCCCGGAATTGTTCCTTGACCTCCCGGGATTTTTCCTTGTTGTCCTGGGATTTAACAACTTCTTCGTTTATTTTCTTGAGAAATCTTGTTATTACAATCCTTTCAACCTTCGGACCCTTCTTCTTTATTAGGAATGCATCTTTTAGCTCCATTTTCGCTGCATATAAGAAGTAAATAATCGTATTAGTAAATACACGATATGTGAATCAATCGTGTTTTGGATGACATGATGTGTTCCCCTATCATATAAATAGGCATACGTTGATATGTACAATCGTGTTATCGATCACACAACCACAACCATATCATTATCTTATCTAACGACTGTTTGTGTTTTCGCATGATTGATTAACAATTATCCCCATACTAACACGATAACGGAAAATGTCATGTTTTTCAAATTGTACTTATGCAAAATGAAATCCTCATTGACAGACTGAGGGGCAGGTACTATTTGCTCTTCAAGAGCAGATTGATGAACAACTTCTCTCGATTTGGGAGCTCTAAACTTGACTCAAACCGACATCTCTCCTTCGGTTCTTGGCAGAGGGGTGCAGCCAGACTTCCGGTTGAGGAGGTTATGCAGCTGCTTTGCCTTAGGTTCAAGTAGGGGTTGCATCTGTTCTATTAAGCTTGTTGCCACCTCCAGATCATTTTTAACCCATTGGAGCACAACTTGAACACTATCGGTGCTCTAGCGCCACAACCCGTACATAACTACCTTCTCCAAAACCACGTCACAAATCCCAATCATGACATCTACTGGCATGACGAAGGATTCAATGACATCTTGGCCAGAATAAAATTATTCTAACATCTGGCCATGACGGGTGTGAATGGGTATCATTGTCCTATGAATCGTGGTCTACTATCTACCTTCGAGGCTGCCCTTTGGCCATCAGTCAAGTGGGCCTCTTCAGAATTGGAGTTATTTTGATAATAACTTGTGAATCTGGTTTGAGACGCATGAAAACCTCCTCATACCAATTCCTCATCCAGTAATGAGCTAGCAGCTTCTTCTGTGCCTTTTCGTCAGTTGGGTCAAGGTTTGCCGCCTTTTTCACGTCGGTCAACAGTTAGGTAAACCCGGGCCACCGCTTGCATCTCGGGCTACATAGAGGACCACTTGGAACTCATATAGAGGTATGTTAAAAAAACTATACCTAGTGGACAAAGCAAAACAAACTGGTCAGTAGTGTACAAATGTCATGTATGTCGTGTCATGCATCATCGTGTTATCGCTTACATGATATTCTATTATTGAGTAATACTATATAGACAATATGGTACTAAGTTGTCTTACTGATAACATGAAAAGTATACTTGTGTTATATATCGTGTATTCATACTCACGATACACATGATATCATATGCTTAAGATGGCAAACACGTGAGTGTGATGAAACTATCATATCATTTGTACTACGTTAATCGAATACATCGTGCTATTGATAAGACAAGATTTACCTAGAGCACAAATAAAGCCCCAGCGAGAATTCCAGCGGTGGCAGAGTGCTCATCCTATATGCTCATGATGTTTAGATGGGCTGATGACATGTCTCGAATCAACATATCTTGAACGCCCCCAGCCCAATTGTACCTCCCCACAGCTGTTAGGTCGTTTGTGAAATTGCACAGAGATGGAGATACAAATCTGTTGCTCTGTGTGAATAAAATGAGGACCCCCATGTGCATGATGGCCAATCATGCTAAGTCCCCATCAAAGACAGTCTGTCTATTGTCAACCACTTCTTTTAACATGTCTTCAATCATATTCTTCTCCAGTCGCTTCCTTGGGAAGAATTGCCCCTTGCCTTGGGAAGTCTTCCCCTCTCCACTTTCCAACTTAAACAGGTTCACTTTCGCACTCAAACTCATGATCAGTGCAACTTCATCCACCATAATGGGTAGAATTTTGCCCCTAATATTGAACACCTATTGTGAGTCGTCCCAACACTCACCAATTAGAATATCCAGGAGTGGTCTAGAGA
This sequence comes from Saururus chinensis, assembly GCA_035235625.1. Lineage (NCBI taxonomy): Eukaryota > Viridiplantae > Streptophyta > Magnoliopsida > Piperales > Saururaceae > Saururus > Saururus chinensis. The sequence continues at coordinate 1,802,937 of CP141146.1, forward strand.
TAATGATTGGCTCGCAATCATATACTAGGTAGAATCCAGTCTCCTCCAAGATCGCCTTACATCTCTGCCGTGATTCAACAAGGCCTTTTGAAAGTTAGAGTCCAACGGGGAAACTATTCATTCCCAAACCCGGTCTCCTCCATAGATTCTAGATTCTTCTTCTTCTCTACAAATGCCTTCACTAATTCCACCATTTACCTGTATTCTTCTAGCCTTTTGTCTGTGAAATTTGACATATATATATATATATATATATATATCAATAATGGGTCATGACCATAATCAATAGTCGCATTGATTCACATTATATATTTAACTTTCTTATATACGCAAAGTTGATATATTGTGTTATCTGATACACGATATGATGCCTTCTTATACATGATAAGACAACACTCAATTGTAATATTTCATTTGTCGTGTTATTAATGATATGTTATATATGTTATGCATACACAATAGGAGGACATCTATATCCATTATCATATTCTCGAACACACGATATATTACTTATTGTATACTTGATGACATGATATGCTACTGCAAATACCTACTTCTTGTGTTCTATAACACAAAAATACCAAAAATCGTGTATGTGAATATACAATCTAAAGTCTGAGAAAGACCTTACCACAAAATTGATCTAAGCTGGATTAACCCCTCAATTGGCAGGTGATTTTCTTCAAAGTTCGCTGCTTTACCAGGATCACGTTAATATACGTCTGACAGAACCTCGTTTCATGGCCGAAACTTGCTTTGGGGTGGAAATTTTCAAAATCGTCTTTCAAAAACAAGAAAAACGAACTCACACTGTGGAATTTTTTTAAATTGCAGGTCGGATGGGTTGAAAATCCGAACTCACACTGTGTGTACGCTTTTCATTGCTACGACTACCAAAATCGACGGTAAGATTGGTTAGAAATCAGAACAAAGGCTTCTCACTAAGGAATCGCTGGTCTGTGAAATCGCTTCTGTGTAAATGCGACTATGTAAGGTATTTACACAATATAAAATCCTAAACCCTCTGCAGGGATATTTATGTCCAAAACTTTTTTATATCGTGTAAGTCCAAGTTTGTTGGCATTTTGTTGAAAAATCTAGGGAATATGAATTATTGTGTTCTTTGGCGAGGCAATATGGAAAAAACTCTTACTTTAAAGATCAATGATATACATGTTAACACCAATAATATTAATACTTCCTAATTAGAAACTGCATGCGACATCATATTTACTATCTTGAAAATAAAAAAGATAGTTTTCACGTTGGAGGCTTACATTTGTTTTGTTTTGTTTTTATAAGAGGCTTACGGTTGTTTTATGACCATCAATGTATACAAAGTCATGTTAATATAAGTCCTAATAATTACATGTCTTGGGTGGGTCATCGGATTTTGATTTATTGACACGTACTTATATGGTTGATAACTTTTGAGTAATATGTATTGTCTAATCCGATTTGTATTTACACAATCCCATGTGAGCCCTAACATATATTACCTCTTTTCATGTATATGACTCTACTTAATTAAAAATTATAAAGTATTGTAAGAGACTGAAATTTTGTAACTTGTTGGTCTGGCTTCCAATATTGGCAAATCTTGTGAAGGCACATGTAATTCTCTGAATGTGTTGAACTTTCTTTAACAAAACAGTGACTTTAAGGAGCTGCATCTAAGCTAAAAAAAGCTTATGAAGCAGTTCTTTTAGATTTAAAATTATTCATATTTTTAGGGAGGCTAGTAGGGTGGTAGAGTTGCACGTGATACATCCTCCATTTTATATTAATAGTTATATTTATAAAAAAATATTTTTTTATGAAATAGGGAGATTTATTTTCAGGATGAGGGAAAATAAGGTCATGATACTCTTTTTTAAGTACCTAGTACTTAATTAAACAAAATAAAATTATTAATTAAGAATAATTTTATTTTTCAAATAAAGTTATTAATGTAGGACAAGAAGAGTCTGGTGCAACTTCTCACTTTTTCCTTAGTACTGTTAAAAAAATGTAGAAAGGAGCCTCACTATGTAAAGAGTAGAATTTTTACCAATTAAACTAATGCTTCTGTCCCACTTTAACAGCCTACATTTAAAAACTGAATGAACCATTTTAAGTTAATTTTCAAATGCATACTATTATTGTCACGCCCCGGTGATGCCCGACCCAAGCCGAACCCGGTCTAGGGGCCGGTCAAGCGTGCGGGGGCAACGAAGTGAACATTGAGGAACGATCTAGCGGAAGACTTAACCCTAGCCACGGGCGATTAACAGAAACACGGAGTGCGCACAATCCTTTGAGCAAGAGTAAACAAAAGGGAAGGAAAATGTGTTGCTTATCACAAAATAAACAATAATCTTAAAACCCACAAGCTTAGTTAAGTAAAGCCCACACCGGCTCAAAATAAATCATAAGCATCACAACAGTAAAATGAGACATAAATCCAAAACAAGAACCCTACACAAAGGTCCTGAACAACAGCATAACTAAGGAAAATAAACCACACAAAGAACTCCACGATCATATCCAAGCCACCTCCGACCTTTCCTCAAAGAGGGGATACTGTCCGTCTGCGTGTCGCACCATGCAGCCCCAAATCAAAACACCAAAGAGGGGTGAGTTTAACAAACTCAGCAATGGTTTTAATATCACTAACAACATCGAAAAATACGATAGCATAGCGATATAATCATTCAAATCAACGAATTACATGGTGCATCATTTTCTGATCACACATACATATCACCTAACACTGCATCATAGTGCATAATCAACCTGCATGGATGTATCTCTAACATACATATTCCCACATGCATAACATCAACATCAACCTGCATGGATGTATCTCTAACATACATATTCCACATGCATAACATCAACATCAACCTGCATGGATGTATCTCTAACATACATATTCCAACATGCACAACATTAACATCACCTTGCATTGATGTATCTCTAACATACATATTCCAACATGCACGACATCAACATCAACCTGCATTGATGTATCTCTAACATACATATTCCCACATGCATAACATCAACATCAACCTCCATCAAAGAGTAATCACACATTAACGTCACACAGACGGGAGCATAGACAAGGCCACAAAGGCGTGTCATGGTCCAAAATTCTACACAAGAATTCAAGAAAGATCGGGGTTGTCAATCCCTATCTTGCCGCCTGGACGATCCTGGCCAAGGATGTCCCATTCTCACACAGAGAATCTAGAGCAGAGGTGTTCGCCCAGGGACATCTTCTGCGGAGGGAAGAGCCCGAGTTCTCACACAGAGAACCCTAGAACACGTGGTAGCGGGGTGCACACGGCATACCACACTGGATTCTCAGGGTCCAGATGACACACATAATAACATTCTCACAATCCGCAAGACAAGTACACAACTCGTCCCCACATCATTCCATTTAACAAGACTCAACCCGGGGAGTGCACTCGTTCCACAGAGGAACTTCAAAACAAAATATGTCCTTTCGGACCAATCAACTTGCGATTAATCCATGACCGATCAATCCGGCACACAATTCCGTCACATTGCATCCAATCGGTCAAATTCGATTAATCACGATGAAGCTTCAATTGGAAATCCATTTTCATGATGCATGCAGCATGGTACATACGTGGGCAAAGCATACATGAATCCTAATCCATGATAAGTGCTCTCATCAGCCCCTAATGCATCATTCATAATCACAATATCAAGCTTCAACATCATCATTTAACCCCACATGTGTGTGTGCATCTAGTAGAAGCATTTCACATAATGCATGCCAACATGCTTGAAATTAAACTCACTACTACACTACACATGTGAATTTCCATCTAAACATGAATTCCAGCGGAAATCATAGGAGAAGAATCGTTGAAATCATATCTCAATTCAAAACTCAACCACAAAGGCTAAACACATATAACATCACTCATTTCATCATTGAGTCATGGCATTCACCAACATCCACACACCACTAACCACAATCTATCATGACAAATCAATCCAACAATGATTGTAATCCTACTGAAAATATGTTTAACCAAAGGGAAACAATCATTCATAATTTCAAGATAACGATTCCAACATCATGCCACAAAACATAGGTCATTCCACCATCTCTAAGCATATATCTCAACTCCATAAACTCAATAGCATGCATTTTCAGTAGCCTAACATAGCTTAAAACACTCCACATTCATATAAAATTGGCAAGCTAAAGTGGAATCATCAAAATAGGCATCATATGCACAACATACAATTTCCTGTGTAGCCGATCGATCGCCCTTCAGGCCGTTTGATCGGTTACACGCAAAAATTTGAAATTTACAGTTCAGCTGATTGATCCGTCTACAAGGCCGATCGATCGCCAACACGGCAAAACAGTCATCTTCCTTTCGCAAATCCAAACTGAAACACCATATATAACACTTCAAATCCACATCTAACACCCTAATCATCATCAAAAGTCCTCCTTGACTTCCAAAATATCAAACCAAATCATAATAATGCAAAACCCTAAGAAATCAGGATTAAATAATTCCATTTTCTAATCTTACCATTAACACACTAAATCAAGCAAACCATTTTGAAATAAGCCTAAAATGGAGAGTTTTACCATGGCTAAACAGAGATTTTGAAGACCCATTACCTCAGTACTTGATTAAACTCGGATTGAAAAGTCACCCTTCTTGAAATCCTTAAAAACATAATGAGTTTGAATTAAACTCTAATAGAAATCGATTTACTCAAGAAATCCCTAATTAAATCTTAGATCTAGGGCTTGCTGGTAGTAAAAATCGAATTTTGAATGTTAGGGTTTATAGTAAAACACAAATCAGTAGTTTTTGATGGTAAAAAATGAATTGAATCAAGGGGAAAATGGTAGATTTGGAAGAAATTAAGAAGAAAGCCATGGATTAGTGTTTAATTAGAGTAAGCTTACCTTAATCGGCTTCTAATTCGGGCCTAAGTGGGGATTAGGCCAGCCCTCCTTCCTTAGCCTATTCCCAAAAATGGAAATGGCTCAGGTTTTCCCTTTTATGATAAGGGTTGGGATATGCATAAGTAAGTTTTGGGGTCTGAATAGGAAAAGTAGGCTAAAAGTGGGTATTTTACAAATTTAAACACAAATTAAGCCTAATAAAATTCTGAAAATTTTTGTGTGACCTTAGGTATATGTCTAGGTTCATTTGACCCAAAAATAAAATTTTCGACGGTGGGGCCCACAGGGGTCCCGCCAAAACCCTAATTTTTGGGAAAATAGTAAAAATTCTGAAAAATCCCAAAAATTCACATTTGGTCTAAAATCACTTAAAACCACTAATGTTGAAGTTGATTTTGGTTAAAACCATCACAAACTCTATTTATTTACAAAATTACCGAATAAGATCAGAAAACGCGTTAATCTCACGATAACCCATAATTAAAGAAAATCAAAACCCGGTTTAAAGATGAGGGTCCTTACAATTATAATGGGATGGAGGGAAGACCAACCCCCTCTTGGAGACCTGGGACTATGAGACTTTAGTTTTCCATATGATTACCCATGTATATTTCTCGTTGTCGTATATTAATTGTCTACAATAAATAAATATATTATTTTAGAAGTAAATTTATTAGCTTTTAAATTTCATCCATTAATTTTTTTTACTTCATCCACTAATTATTATGAGGAGGATAACATGAAATAAGACAACTAATATAGGATAATTTTTTTCAAATCCAAACAATTAACATAGACAGAGTATATTACATTAGTGTTCCGTTTTGTTGTGAAACTTTTACTCCCTCCATCCCAATTGATAATTTTATTTGGTTTCAAAATGAACTAATTCATTTTGATCGACTAAATAAAACTATTAATGTGGGAGAGAGGGAATATCAGCTAAGCTCTCATAATTTATTGTTTTTTTTTTGTAATGAAAATCTTGTATTTTGTCTATGTCTCTAATACTCCTTCGAAGGGATGCAACTGGTTGGGTTTTGTAAAACTAGAACCTAATACCAATTAAGAAATGGTAAACCCGAATTTAACCCGAATAGCTATTTAAGTTGAATTTACAAACCTAAATCCGACACTAATGTATCGGATCTTATCAAAATATAATGAAAATTCTAAAAAAATTATATTTATAACCTTAATTGTTGAGTCGAGTTAAATTACCTAAAACCCAAACCCCACTCGAATAACTATTTGGGTTGAATTTGAAAACCCAAACCCATCCTATTAGGTTCAGGTCAAGTCGGTTTTCACCATATGCCTGACCCGAGTGACATCCCTACTCCTTCCGTCTCATAGTAATAACTTCATTTTTTTTAAATGAACTAAAATCAGTTAATTTTGAAAAAATTAAATAAAGCTAAATGTAAGACGGAGGGAGTATGTAATACCCTCTCTCTCACAAACTCAAATATGCTCAATGACCCTTCATTTGTAGAGCTTTCACATGCTGTTAATGACCCAGAATAGATGGTGCCCAAAGAAGTGCACAAAATATGCACATTAGATTATGATTTTCATATTTTGATGCGCATTGTCCATCCGGGGACATTGACTATTCACCAACTAGGGTGGTCCTTGGCTAAATAGTTAGCAAATAAGGTTTGTCCATGTTTGTGTCCACTAACAATTTATCTACAGGCAATTTATTTGTGGACAAAGCCTCTTTTTTGGCAAACACGACAAGTATCTATAGACATGGCCTCTTAGGATTATAGAAGGCCGTATTGATACGGATGAGAGTTTCGATGACTATGGATATAGGTACGCGTCGATGATACGCTTGGTACGCACCGAAACGGGCGTAAACCCTTTTATAAATATAAAAATATATTATAACTAATAATATATCATTATAATACTTCTTTTAGAGCACAATAAGATCATAAAATGTCGTATAAACTGATACAAGTAATCTAAAATCAGTTTATTTGGAACCATATACTATTATGTTCTCTGTCTCATACAAATTATTGCTCATTCTTTACCATATTAAGTGCTCTAAAATTAATTTATTTTAAAAATAAATATGAGTCTAAGTTATATGTTAAAATAAATGTATATTTGTGGAGCACTATATATAAAAATAATAATTATGTAAATTACATGGACCTACCCGTATTCATCTCATATAACTTTAAAAATATTATTTTTTAATATAACAAAAATATAAAATTTTAAAGAAGTTGGGTTTGAATTGTATTTTTGTTCTTTAAGAAAAAATTTTAAAATTTTTTTTTAAAAAAAAATTTATTTTTTTAAATAAAAAATATTTTTAAAATAAACATTTATTTTTTTAATACTGTATCGATACATATCGGCCAAATCGATATGGTACAGCTGATAAGTATCGCGATCTGTGTGGGGGGCGTACCACCTCCCGTACCCGTATCGGTCGATATGGTGCCGTATCGGTCGATATGGTGCCGTATCGACCGATACGGCCTTCCATGCTTTAGATGAGGGTTGAAATAGTTGGAGAAAATAAGAGAGGTGTTGATGACTTTGGCTAAATAGGATAGCTAGGATGAAGATCTCTAGATTAAGTAACTTAACATATGATAATGGTTTAGACTTATATATGTTATATTCTTTATTTGTAATATTACTAGTGAACAAATTAGTTCATTTTGAAAAGCCAAATGAGCTATTAATGTAACGACAAGGTTGAAAAAAAGGGTTTCCTAATAATATTTTCAGAGTAAATGCAGCGAAAAAACTCAAATAATTTTTTTCTAAACAAATCATGCAAAACAACGACTAAAATAAACCTCAAACTGTGACTACCATTTTTTAACATAATGATAATTCAAACAATAAATATCCATAATAGTCATTCAAATCCATTAAATAATGAGTCAGTTCTCTTCCATGTGCAAATATGATAACCATTTAAGTATAACAAATAAAGTATGAGATAACAACTCTTATGCCTTATTACAATCTAATGAAAATAAAGCATATCCTACTTTGAAGCATGAGTCCCTGCTTGACGAATTCAGCTACTCAGCTACTCCTCCTTTGAGGTATCTGCATAACTATAACCATTTATACTCAATAAGATCAAACAAGTATATAAAACCCATAGAGGGACTAAGTCGTGACTTTGATCATTATTGAACACCACCATTAGTTATTTTACCCATACCCAGCTTTATCATAACAAGGCCATCAACCCCGTCACACAACATTAAAGGTTTTTATACAATAAAATCTTAGTATCAGAGACTCACCCATGCTTATAATTAAAATTGACCTAGGGATTAATCTTTGCCAATATTCTTGAATGCTCGACTCAAGCCTTGAAGTAGAGTGGTTAAACAACAGGTTGACCTAAATCTTGAGGGCTTTCATAAACCTACCACAAATTTGGAGACATGGATCCCAACTATATTTATGGTCACAGATTGATGGGGTTTCTATGATGCTCATGAAACTCCATTTTTCATATGCATTATATGGTATTGTAAAGACTTGTGGGAAACCCGGGGTAAAGACCTCTCTGACCAATACCCAAATTGTTGATGCAATAAAAAAAGTATATCACAATCTCCACCATCCCCCAAATTTGAGAGAAATAAATCTTTGTAGACTTTACTATTTGTACCTCATTGAAACCTAAGACCATATGGCTCAAAATTCTAAATAATTAAAACACAGAAAATATTAATTTTCATAGGTCAAGCATTAGTTCTTATAAATGGAGCACCTTAATTGCACATGGTGAATCAACCCACAACCATCCATAAGGACAATTTAGTACATTTACTATAATATGGCTGTTTCAGAACCGGGTCATACCCTTCCTGCCCTATAATGTAATTTTTCAAATTTATTTACCTTTTTTTAAAGAATGTGGCTATTCAAACCCCACTTTGTCCTTTTGTCCCCAATTTCTTCTTTACCCCAACTTTTTTTTTATTAAAATCTCTTATTTATCCCCCATGCTTAAAAAAAAATACCCCACTTCTCCCCTTTCCTCTTTTTCTCCGGCGAAGCTTTGGTTATCGGTACCGGCATCACCGGGGTTAGATCTACGTCAAACTGGCCGTGAGCTGGCCTGCACTGCCAATCTGGCGTGTGGCCAGATCCAACAGACCGGCCACGGCCAGTGCGGCCAAATCTAGTAGCGTCGTCCACGGCTAGGCCACGCAGTGCAGCAAGATCTGCCACGGCCAAATCTGGCCGTGCTACCCACGGCTAGCGCAAGTCGTGTTGTGCTGGCCATGCACAACACAGCTAAATCTAGCCGCAGCCTGTGCTGGCCATGCAGCCAGTCCTCCAGTGTGCAGGCTAGATTTGGGGCACTGGAGTGGTCGCCGTCACCGTTGCCGTCGTTGGAAGAATAAAAAGAGGGGTTTAATGGAGTAAGGGAAATATGAACAAAATGAATGGAAAAATAAGAAAAAATAAAATTTAAAAAATATTACTTTACTTTGGGGGACACCGAAAAAAAAAGGTCTAAATAGCTATTTTCTGTTTTAAATATTTAAAGAGGTAAAAATAGGCCTGATCCGGCCCGATTCTACTCAAATGAGATCGGTTCAGGTGCAAAGACGATGGCCAAACCCACAACTCGTGCGAGTTCTGGTTTGGCATCAGTCATCTTCCTCCCTCCCGAACTACACCATGCTGTTGCAGGCCAAAGAAGATGGTGGTGCGATGGTGGGCCGCTGCCTGATTCCGGCCGCCCTAGGCTTGCCAGAATGATTCCACCACCACCCGCTGAACAAATTAGAGAGGTTTCATGCCCCATCCTCATCCGCTGTCCATTCTTCGCTACCGGCTCCGGCGACTGGAAAACAGAGCACAACAGTATAGAGCCGGCATCCATCCGACCACCCGACGGTCACTGAAACTTCTGCCGAGACTTTCCTTATTGTCCTCTGGCCCCTTCCCGGATCACTTTCATGTGCACATGCTGCATCTGGACACTCTTCATCTTTGACTCCGGTGGTGGAAAATAGAACTGGGAGTCCGCCAGTGTGTCTCAGGTCCTGTTGGACAACTTCTCGCCAGAATCGGCTTCCCTACAACCGTGGCCGAGACGTGTAGAATATGTCCGACCCTTTGTCCCTAGCCGTAGTTCCTTTTTTCAGGGACGCCGTAGCAAAGATCTCACCGAGAGTCTGCTGTCGGCGTTTGGAGCCGAGCCGGCTCTTGCAATCCCAAGGGCAGCTCCGCTGGTCGTCGTCCAACGTCAGAAGAACCAATGTGGGTCTGCGTCCTTCATCTCAGGCCATCTCCTCCGTCCATGGCATATGCCACGGCTATATTAAGAGTGTAAAGGTGATGGATAGACTGTTGGTGATCTCCTCGTCCATAGGCAATGACTCCAAACAATCGCTTGGAGCTATGCCTACGATGGGATATTTTCCCAGCGTTGTCCAGTTCCGGTCGGCACCCACAACACCGAAACCAGACTGGACACTCGACTCTGTTTGAGAGAATAGAATTGAGCGCATGATCACCGTCCCGAATGCTGCCAATTGACGGGGAAGAGGTGTTGTCAGCGCCAATGTTCTCACTTGAGGTGACACTGCGCAGCAGCTCCTCACGTTAATTTACAATGAAGTTTCTAGATATGCATGCAAACCACCAACGTGATTTATAAAACAAGGATCTTCCCCTTTCTCTGACAACGTCTTCGCACACGCTCCCCTCACCTCCTTTTCTGCCGACATACTCTTTTCTGGTCACTGGAAGCCTTAAGTCCTCAATTTTAATGGCTTCGTGGATAGTTATCGAAGTGTTTCTTATTATCTCGATAATGAGCCTAGTGTAAATCTATGAAATCTAAGACGCACAAGAGTGCTAATGAGTGCTTGGCGCCGTCGATCATAACAATATTAATGGTTCCGAGGAGAACGTTATGGTTATGCTTGCTAATGAACATTGGGAATAGAGGAGTGTTTTGGTACAGTAAATAAAACAGTTGCAACCACAGAAGCTCACAAATTTCATTACAAATAGAAGTTACACGAGATCTATGCATGAAAAGCCTGTCGAATTTGCAACGCACTACATCAGGGTACGTATAGGAATGCACTGCAGACAGGTTAATCGTCTCCTAGTATATATGCAGCCACTCTTATTGCTATAAGTGCATGCTAAGCACACTCTTCTGCTCTGGTTACGTACTGGTACTAGAACCTTAATTTCATGGACTGTGGCCACCATCGTAGCCACCGCCGTGCTTCCCCCCAGCGCCGTAATATCCATCTTTGCCGCCACAACCACTGCGTCCCCCATATCCACCTCGACCATAGCCAGGTCCGCCACCGTAGCCTTTTCCATAACCGCCGTCGCCGCCGTAGCCCTTACCATAACCCCCATCTCCATCATAGCCCTTGCCATAACCACCGTAGCCCTTTCCATAACTACCGTCGCCACCGTAGCCCTTACCATAACTACCGTCGCCACCGTAGCCCTTGCCATAACCACCATCGCCTCCGTAGCCCTTTCCATAACCACCGTCGCCTCCGTAGCCCTTTCCATAACCACCGTCGCCACCGTAGCCCTTACCATAACCACCGTCGCCTCCGTAGCCCTTTCCATAACCACCCTCGCCTCCGTAGCCCTTTCCATAACCACCCTCGCCTCCGTATCCCTTTCCATAACCACCCTCGCCTCCGTATCCCTTTCCATAACCACCCTCGCCACCGTTGCCCTTGCCATAACTACCATCGCCTCCGTAGCCCTTTTCGTAACCACCGTCGCCTCCGTAGCCCTTTCCATAACCACCATAGCCTTTACTATAACCACCGTCGCCACTGTAGCCCTTTCCATAACCATCATCGCCATAGCCACCACCATGGCCTCTTTCTCCTTCATATCCACCCCCATAATATCCTTCTTTGCCATGACCGTCTTCCCCGCCGTATCCTGTGCCATCTCCTCCATAACCTACACCATGATCTCCACCACCTTCATATTTACCTACACCTTTGCTACTGCTGTACTCAGTCACTGCACTATCACCATCGCCATGGCCCAGCTCATCCTTGCCTGACTCAGCAGCCTCCTTCGTCGGGAGGGATCTGGCAGCTGAACAGACTCCTATGCCTACCAACACAATGAGAAGAACGCTTACAGCTCTATGAATCGCCATTAAGATTTGCAACACACGACAATGGATCAAATCCAACGAAGACTGGTATTTATAGAGCAGGACAAGGGATCCAATGGAGTACTGTATAGGAATTGGTTTAGGTACAAGGATTTGGAGGATGTAAGTCCTACTTCATGGGTCTGCACCAGCAAAGGAATATGTTAGGTTGGTCTCCATGAATGTATATTGTTATTCCTGTAAGTGTTGTTTCCACAGCACCAATACACTGTTGAGCAAGCTTTTCTTTTTTTATCATACATTCATGCCAAGGAATTAAACACGTCCAGTCAATTCACTCACTTTCACAGGGATTAATAAGCCATGACCCAGTTATTGAACGATATCTGCTGGAAGCAATGCCCTGTATTTGGAGTAGTTTAGTTGATTAACCACATTGAGTTGGACTCGTAAATGCGTGCACATCTGCACCATTCACGTGAAGCAAAGGAACTGTATTGGTCAGCCACCGAGGATAGCAAACGGCACTTGAAATGGATTTTTGGCCCCGGACACCGATATCGCTCTAATGAGGAATTTATACCTTGCATACCAAATGTTATTAAATATACATACTTACCCACTAAAGACGCAGTTAAGATATTTGGTAATAACCAAGACGTGAAGTACAAGTTGTAATCTAAGGAAAAATAATGGTTAATCAATCAACCTGTTTCTTTTCAACCACTACTTTTACTGTAACGGGCCAAATCCAAATCTCTACTTAGTAGTCCATAATAGAACAAATTTCGGCAATGGAAGCGTAAGTAGCGTAAGTCATAGCTCAAATACTTGTGAGTATAAATGGCTCGAGCTAGAGAATATATACTTGCGAGTATAAATGGCTGAAGGATGTAGCTGGCTAAACCAAATCCGATGCGCAATGCCAACCCAGCTAGACAGCACGATAGAATGATTTAGCTTAGTTACAATTTACAAGGCTAGCTATTGCTTTTTACCCCAGAACTAAGCGAACTGAGTCTTTTATAGGAAACTGGAAAGTTCTTTATGTTTCTTACCTGAAAATAAGGAGACCCAGAGCTCTTTTTTTTTTTTTTGGAAAAATAAAAACCTCTTCATAGGTCTACTACAGTACCACTAGCGTAGTAGAGACCAATATTAGGGTCCATAATGATTTGCTTGACGAAAACTTTCAAACTTCAAACTTCATGTAGAAAAATAGAAGTAATGTTCTTTTTGAAAAAAATGTATTAAATAGATTTGAATAACATTATGTTGGATTATGGTATGAGCTTGAGCCCGGTTTGGTCCAACGGTGTCACGGTCCGGGTAAGTCAGTACGGGCCACGGGGTCCAAGAGTGGTGAGGGCGGTCGCGCCAACCCCACATGTGCCTTCGTTACACATAATTCGAGTGAGACCTACATATGTCATATATGTACATTAGACATATATTTAGGCGTGTATTTACACATTGTGGAACCCATATGTACAAATTAAGTATTGAGGGTGTGACCCACATGATTAGCGAGGGGTCGACCCTGTCATGGACTTGGCCGTGTACAGGGGGTCCAGGCCTCCGCGGGCTCTGTGGGAACGGAGCCCGCTCCCGTTGTGTTAGACCCTCTAGGGAAATCGAAAGGAATTGAAGTAGGTTTGCCCATTGAATTCAGCCCACTCAAAAGCCCATTAAGAGATAGTCGATTCAAGAACCGCCTAAATAAGGAAGGAATGGGGTAATTAAGGGAGAGAATTAAAAGAGAATTAAGAGAATTTGATTTCAATACCATATATGTGAGGGTCGCCCCACCTCTCTAATTGGGATTTTGGATCTTGGTGTTTGATCATCCTCTTCCCAATTGGGATGCCCCCTCTCTTTCTCTCCCTTCATCTTCCATTGGTGTGGCTTGCTCCTCCTTTTAGAGAAGCTGCTGGCCGCCCTCCTTCTCCCTCCTCCAAGGTGTATTTGGTGGGCTATTAGGGAGATTTATCCTCTCTCTAAAAGTGGGACGTGGTGGTTGGTTCAAAGGGGTCATCTTGCTGTGTTATTTCCTTCATTCAAGCAAGGTGAAGAGGAATCTACACATAAGGTACTTTTAACATCTATTTGTTTAGATCTATCTTATGGCGTACTAGATTTATATGAAGAGGGCGTGCTAGGGCTGATTTGGCCCAGGTCAATTTGTATCTTTCCATTATTTTATAGTCTATTGCTTGATTTGATTATATACATGGTGATATTCTAATTGTTATTAGTTTATTGCATGTATTGTATAGATCTATTGTAAAGTTTTAAATTTGATTAGTGCCCTCTGTAATATCCCTAATTTTCCCGGGTTTCAAAATTTAAATACGTGGAAATTATGGTGTTTGACCTATTGACATTCTTATTAGAATAACTTTCTCCCTAGATATAATTTGGGGCTAAAACTAATTCTATTGGAAAGTAGACGGAAAGAGCTTCGAAATGCCACCAAGAACGCGCGAATTGGAGTCCGGATGAGGGAGAAACGACCGTCTGAAGTTGAATATATCGTGCAGGGCCCGTTTACCCGAATTAAACGTGCAACTGGGCCGTTTAAGTCGTTTTGAGGGCCCGATTATTTAGCATTCCGAAATTGGGTTTTTGGGACTCAATTTCTCTTGGGATTAGGGCTCATGCCTATAAATAGAATTAATTAGGGCTTTTATAGGGGTCTTTTTGCCCGATTGGGGGAGCTTTTTGGCCAGCGAAGGAAAGCAAATTTTCCGGCGAAACTCCGGCGAGGCGTTGGCAGTAGTGGATCGACAACAACTCGACCTTAGAGGTAAGATTTCGAATTGAGACGGACAAAGACGTCGTTAATTAATTTTAATAAAAGTTATAGTAATTTATGCAAATTTCTGCAAAAACTGTTCACGTGAATAGTGAACAGTATTTTCAATGGCCGGAATCATCCTAGAAAGGGGGCCGCTGGCCCTCGCCGTGGCGACCGTGGCTCTGGCCACGAAAGCCCCGACTCCGGCGGCCTTGGCGGCGGCAATGAAACTGCCGCTGCAAGCCGTTTGGTCGTCGCGCGAGAAAAAAAAAAAAAAGAAAAGACAGCTCGACGCTGCCGCTGGCCGCACTGGCCGAGGCCGTGCCGGCCGTGGCCGCACCGGTCCCGGCCGTGCCGGCCCAGGCCATGACGGCCCCGGACGCACCGGCCTGGGCCGCGCTGGCTCCGGCCGCGGCGGCATCGCCGCAAGTTTAAAAAAAAAAAAAAAAGACGAAAAAGGGGCCAGCTTTTTGGCCGCCGGACACGGACGACGGCGGGACCGATCTTGTCGGTTCCGCCGTGCTCCGGCGATCCGGGGTCTGTGTGCCGCCCAAACCTCCGCCGCGGGGGTGGCGGCGCCGCCAGAGGCCGAAACGCCTCTGGCCGGACGCGGGGAAGACGACCCGCGCTGCGGGTCGTCGACCCAAACCGACCCGGTCCGGGTCGAGTTTTTTTTAAAAAAAAAAAGAAAAGAAGAGAGAAGGGAGTGAACCGGGTCCGGTTCAAGGGGCTAAAAGTGTCAAATAAATTCTATAAAAATATTCATATATCTGGAGAGGTTTGGGATTATTCTGACCGAGTTTCAGCTTGGGGAAAAATCCCAGAGATTGTGAAATGACCTTTTTACCCCTGGTAGTTAAGTTATCGTGTGAAATCACTTACCTGTTTTAGAGGCTCCGGTTCAAAGGCCTATGAGTTGATCTAAAAAGTAGAAAAATTCTCAGTGATAGTTTAATATGTAAACTAATTATGGGCTAAACCACTTATTGAGAAAAAATCCCAGTGAGTGGATAATTGACCTTTTTGTCCTTAGGGTTTATAGTAAACCATTAAGCAAACCTGGGTCGGTTCAAGGGGTTCATGACCCCGTTACATGTCAAGAAAATTACACAGAGTCCATGAAGGCCAGTAGTACCCTTGAGTTGAATTTTAGACCCATTGGATATCATTAAGGCCTTAAACCAAATGACAGAACTACCCCTATGCAACCGGCCCGTATTCGCATGGATGCTATTAATGTGCCAATGTAATATTGAAACATTTTGAGAGGTTAAAGACATACCCGAGTGCAGAGAGGACTGTATCCAATGTTGGATAATTATTCTAATGCCCTTAGGCGCATTTCGACCAATTTAATAAAGATTTATTAAGATAACCCAAGGAGGGTTAGGGCACGAGAGCTCGAATGATTCTTATATCATTAATGAATTCTATTATTGATATTATGATATGCTTGGACATGTGTAGTTCTGATTGTTTATGTTGTTCTTTGTTTCGATTTTTGATATTGATGTTGTGATAGTAATTTATCACTAGTTGAAAATTATTGAAAGAATAATTATTTGGGGTTTGATAGCTTTGGATTGGGTAAGAACACCTAATCAAGATAAAGACTAAAATACCTCAGAGGGGTCTGGGACTAGTTCATACAGTGAACAAAGCCTTTGACCTGGCGATTTGCCTTGGTTGATGAACCGATGACATGTTTTGAGTTGTAAACCTTAGTCTAGAAGGGACTAATAGGGTTTGGGATAGTCATTCGGAATCCTGGCTTATAGATGAGCAAGATAGGGTTCAGAATGCTTTCCTGAGTTCTAGCTCTATTGAGGAGCCGCTGATTTGACCGTGAAGTTACACCTCCCCATTGGAGGGAGTTCTTTGTGAGCCGGGCTCACCGCAGATCTATTGAGGATCTTTTAGTGTACACGCAGTTAGGGTCGCTGACATCCTGCTTGGTTGGCGTCTCTGACCACTTCTGTTCAGGTGCAGTTGTGGGCCATGCCCTTCCACTCCGGTCAGGTCCTTATGGGCTAGGTTGGGAGATGACACTTCCTGGTGGATTCCAGGGTGTTTCTTATCATTTGTCACTTAGGTTGACATCTGATGTGTCTGTCTGTCTTTGGGATTAGACGGGAATATTAATTATCGAACAATGGTTCGAGAAATAATTAATAATATTGATTGATATTGCTTGTTTAATTAGAACAAGTGGAACGATTAAAGGACTTGCATAAAATGTAGGTTGCTTGAAAATACTTAAGCATTGCATGGGTGATGCTATGCTTCTTAGTATAGTATAGTTTTTAGGCAGAACTACGTTTGGATCCGATCTTGTTGGAAACATTAGAGATGTTGTCTGATGAGTACGTAGGCAACTAACATCGGGTGATGTTGGCCCGATCCGAAAAATACTAATAAAACATTTTGTCCATTGGAAGCTCTTCTCCTGAAGGCAGAGATGCTCCATTGTGGTTGTGGTTGTTTTGTTTGCTATGTTGCAGATTCTCCAAGCGACGACAAGTCAGACCAAGGCAGGCAAGCTCAAGAGGTTTCCGCATCTTTGAAACTCCGATACGTAAGTGTACCTTAAACGTGAGAGTCAACTTGTTATTTATTTTCAGACGGGTGACAGACTTGTACTTAGATGGATGAGCTGGTCTTTATGAATTTTCAGATGTTAAATAATATCATATGATTTGATATTCGTATTTGTGAACCCCAGTTATCATGACCTGGATATTTAATCGAAGGATTTGTTTTGTATTTAAAGAAAAAAAAATTTACCTACCGTTCGTGCTATTTAAAAATGCTTTGAAAAATCCGGGTCGTGACACCCTCCTTCCCCCTACCCCAAAGTTTTCGCTGGCCGACCACTCTACACACTGCTGTCATTTCTCTTTATCTCCATTGTCTCGTGATCACTATGTGGTGTTTGCCACCTTCCAACTGTTAAGGCATTTGTTTATATAGTCATACTTATTGTAATACGTTAGAATGGCATGCCTTCGATTGGCTCGTTGGTTGGAGTCCAGAGGTTTGAATCACAATGAAGAACAACTGTACAGGGGGGGTGTGTAAGAGGGTTGAGTTTTCCATGATTCTCTCTTATAATAAGCTTAGCGTAAATATGAGCCCTTGAAATATATTTGGGATCAATGGAGCGCACACTGGTATACTTTAACGTGTACATCTTATCAATCTCATGGATGAAGAGTTCCTATGCGTTCCTTATGCAAAGGCTTATTGTTAGAGGGGAGTGTTAAAATAGTTATAGTTAAATATGTTTTTTTTGTTTGGCTTTGTGATGCAGCAGACACATATATCTAAGAAAAATTCTAAGCCCACTAGAAGGGTAGTATTTTCTTTGTTGATAATAAGCCTAGCATAAGCATAAGCATGTATGGTTAGAGGGGAGCATTAAAATGGTTATAGTTAATGATGTTTTTTTTGTTTGGCTCCGTGATGTAGTAGGCATATATCTAAGAAAAATTCTAAGCCCACTAGAAGGGTAGTATGTTTTTTTGTTGATAATGAGCCTAGCATAAACATAAGCATGAGAGTGAGGAGTCCTTGATATTGAAGATCGAAGGTGTATACATTAACTTATGCTAACATGGGCTGTCAATCTCATATATAACAGGCTCCCATGCACAACTTACTATAGGCTAATTATCAATGGGAGCATAAAAATTTCCACTAGAAGGGAAGCATTTTTTTATGAGAGCATAGCGTAAGCCGCGCATGGGAGCTCATAATATTTAAGATTAATAACACACGTGTTAGTGCACGTTAATATAAGTAAACATTAATGCTAACTTGTGTGCATCGGTGATCCCATAAATGAATGGTTCTCATGTGCAGATTATGCTAAGTTCATTATAAGTAGAAAACATAAAAAAACACTTCCCAATAAAAGAATGATAGGTGGAAATTGGACAAACGGATAAACTATTTGGATAGTTGGGCAAATCGGTCAAATGCACAATTGGACACTTAGACATAATTGGACAATTAGTCAAACAGACAATCGGGCAATCAGATGCGTGGACAATCGAATAACCGGGATCAATCAAACAGTCAGAAGACAATTGAATACTCGGACACGTCGGACTCTATAACACTAAACGATTATCCGATTACCACCCCCTAACTCAAACTTAGCCACAGGATACACCGCCAGCTACGTTTTTTGACCGTGTTTTAAAAAAGTCGAGGGTACATTCAATGTTGTAAGCATTGTTCTACAGTATATATGTAATCATTACAGTTCTAAAGAACAATAGCATAAATGCGATATATTACCGCACATATGTATGAATCTAATCTTATATGGGCAGCTGTGCGGGGGAGAAAATTTTCGCTAGAAATAAAAATTTGATACATGGCTAACAGTAGAAATTAGAACTTGATACAGATTAACAATTGTTTGTGTCTAAGGTTTCTTTATACTATAGGCTTTACACCACTTATGAATGAATAAAAAATAATAATTTCATGTCATTGAGTAGGACCTACTTTTTTTTATCTAATTAAAAGTGATATAAAATTTTTAGTGTAAAAAATAAGGTATAAAAATATCATTCTCCTTTCTATAATTGTGTGGCAATGGATGTTGCACGTACCGGACCTGCCACAGCCCAAATAGAAAAATCGTTCCCTTAGTATCCAACTTTATGTCAATTTTTTTTTATAAGACCTTTATGTCAAGTAGGAAATTAGGGTGATATACAATATTAATTTCTCTAAATAAAAAAAGGGTGATACATTATATAACAGAAGTTTGAGATATTAAATTAATTCACTCGGCTACAAAATTGAAGACTGTTCAAGCGCTTTTCAAAAGCACTGGAGGTTGACAAGGATGGAGCAGAAGAGGTCATCCGACCAGGTAGGTCAATTATTAAGTTAGTGGTGTTGAATCAAAAACATGTCTTGTTACGAAACAGGCTATAACATGTTGTGTGCATGCACTCTTCTCCTCCTCAAAGCTTCATCTGACTTATTGATGATGAAAGCGTCGTTTCCACAATGACCACAGCTTTATGATTCAATGACTCATTCGTGGCCATGAGTGAATGAACTGCAAACTCTTATTAACTGAAATATCACTTGACCATTCTCTCTCTCTTTCTCTCTTGGGAAGTACAAGCTGTATTTTTTTTTAAAGAGAAGCTGGAAGCCATGGTGTCTCTTTTGTGGAGCCATAGATGAGTACTCTTAATCTTGATTGGTCATCTTCGGACTAATTAATCTACCGTTATTCTCATGGAATCTACAATTTTTTTTTGTTTTTTCTAGATAAAATTTTTGTGTTTTGCCGAGTACATTCCTCGAAGAGATAGCAGACAAGTGGGTTATGTAGATCATTGTTATACTAAAGATCATCGTATCTAAGTTGTGTACACACCACACTAGACGCCACATGCCCGTACCGAGTGGCGGACCTACATTTGGAGAATGGGGCCTTGCATTTATATTTTTAGTTGAAATTTATAATAATTTCAAAGTTAGTCAAAGGTAGCTTTACTCACTGGCCCTCCACCTTAAATGACTCATTCTTTAGCCCCCAACATAAAGTCCTAATTTCGCCCTTACTTCTATTCGGCATTAATGTGCACGCTTTGATCCTAAGGGTGTCACTTATCCTCAAGATCTACGGCTTGTGTAAAATGAAAATAACTCATATAAAGTACTTTGGGAGTACTCAATAATTTTTGGGCGGGAACCAACAACTGCATCACATGCTACATTGGCGTATACCAAGTCAGGTTTTCGGCGATTAACCTATTTTTTATTTTTAATATAGCGCCAGACAAAATTGTATATTTGAGACTGTTTGGTTCTGTGGCCAGTTGAGCCCAATTCCAAAAAAAAATTGGTCTCTCCGTTACAGCCAAGCAGCGACAAAAGCTGCTGCACGTGGGGGGCCAAGTAGCCCAAACTTGGTACATAGGGTCATATCAAGGTACATACATGTGTTATATGGCACATTACTACGAAAAATTATATTAAAAAAAAGTTAGATATAGGGATTCCTAGTCCCAAATGTGGTTTGGACTAACTGAAACCCTGGCAATTAAAAATAAAAAATGTAATCCCTGCAACATCACAAGGAAAAATAATATTAGCGAAAAAAAAAAAGAATGAAAAGCCAAAAACAAAAAGGAAGAGTAGCTTAAAGCCCCACGCAACTGACAGCGTAGAATGGCATGAATCAGACGGAGACACCCCACCCGTTAGCAATCACCATCGCTTTCAAAGCCAAAACCCCACTTAATCATGTCCTTGATGATCAGCTATGGCTACAACCTCAAGTACCGAGAAGGCAGATCCAACCTCAACTACTGAGAAGGAAGGAAGCAATATAGCCGGATGTTGGTTTTTTTCATTATACTTGCCATATAACAGATGAACAAATGATCTGTTCATCGGCGGCGAACACAGCACAAGGCAAAAGACAAGAGAGACCGAAGCAGCAGAAAGTTTTTGAGAGGAATAGTGGGGTGGGAGAGGACCGAAGTACGCGCCTGGATTCAGTGATACAATAATACAAGCCGCTTTATTCCATAAGCTAGCTGCAAACCAAGCAGAAAGGGACAACGTCACGTGTACGGAGGACATGGAGCACGTGAAAAGTCAATAGTTTAAAGGGTAAAGTCATGGCTCCCATGGCGATGGCTTCCCCTCTCTTCTCCGCCAACAGTCACCGTCCCACCGCCCTTTGCGTGGAGTAGTAGCTGTAGGGCCGCATCTCATCAAGTAAAGTCATCTAGCTCCTTCCCCCTTCAGGTATTCTACATCTACCTGAAGCAATAAGTAGGGTGGTTAAGAAGAGGGGCCTCCCCTCCTCTTTCCCCAAAAGGATGGATTATCCGAAATCGTGATGTCAAGTATGGTGGAGGAAAGCCACTCCAGAAGCAGGGGATAAGGATTCGGCAATCAAACCAGTTGTTTCGTGGGCCCGATATTCTGGAAGGGAATGTCCAAAGGATTGGTACAGAACGACGATTTCAGCGCCTGAAATCATACCCTACTCATTCATTACTGAGTCTAGCTATTAGATTCTAGTCCGATTGCAGTACCTTCTGATGGGATAGGAGAATATGAAGGTGTTTTTTTTGCACTAGAATATGAAGATATTTGACAGACACACATGCCCCTTAGTTCCTGTTACACAACATGAGGATCTGAAAAAGAAGTCATCTTTCTGATCTTTTCATGCTTATCAATTCCCTCATAATAGAAGCAGAAAGTCCCAACCCCTAAAGCAAAGCTTTTATTCAGACAGCTAATAAGTGGGACAGGGACTCTTACCCACTTCACGGAGCCAAACGACTTGTTATTTTTCTTCCCCGTCTTCTTTTTTTAACAACTTCAATCATTCTGTTAACCCAGTTCATATTTTGATTTGTTTTGCTCTGCGCCACTTTTATCAGCTCAATCAGATTTTGAAGCAACCCAACAAAAGGTAAAAATCAGAACTTCACAACACAATGCCACTTTATAGAGTTATTATTCCGTATGATTAGATTAAAGCCATCATAATCACAGATTATTTGACCAGTGACGCCACTGTAGATAAAGCGAGCATCTATCTGATGCTGGAATGATGATCCAAAGAATCAGAATTGGGAGGTTCTAATCATATAAAAGTCCAACAACATCAAAGTCCATTTACCAATAATTAAATTATAAGCCACACTTAATGCATGATTTTCCTCTTGCTAACCAAATCATTAGCATTCCAATAACATCCATCACTACTCCTGTAAGAATGAAAAAGAAAACCCAACAAAGGTTAGATTTTCATTGATTAATTCAATAGATTATTACATTTAAATGACAATTCATAAAATGCTTATGGAACAAGGGAAGATGCAACAAAGCCGGAGTTCATATATTAGTATTTAGTCATTTAATGTGAGGAAATGTACAAATCTGATAATCGTGATTATCGGATTACCAAACAAATACAATCAAATCAGCAAGAACAAAAAACATGCCCATCCAATCCGAAAGATCAACATACTCAAAACACTTGCTTGCGACTACAAACACCTCTCTTCCTTTGAGCTACTATACTCTACTCACCAATCTCAGCAGGTTTGGAGTCGGATAGGTCGTTCTCAGCCCCTGCAAAGGGGCGACCGCTGCTGCACGAGCTTCTCCGCCTTCGTCAGCCGGAAGGCCTTTATCGGGCTCGGGAAGTGCCATCCCCACCCCTTCATTCCCCCGGAGGAGACCTCCGCGGCAGCGTCCGGACGACACGAGACGCCCACCGACCTCGACCTGGAAAGCCTCTCCACCTTGCTCTTCGATTCCTCCCGCTCGCTTCTCCTCTTCGCCTTCTCCGAAGACCTCCAAAAGAGCCAGAAATAGGAGGAAGAGGAAGACGAAGACGACGATGAGGTAGACAGCCTGGGCTTGGCCTCCTCGAGAGGAGGACGGCGGGGCCGCTCGGCAACGGGGGGCTTGGAGCGAAGGAAGGTCAAGGCGGTGGATCGAGAGCGGCGGAAGGAGGGCTCGCTACTGAGGAGGAGAGACATTGGGGCGACAGATCCGACGCCAAGTTCCGCGGTAGAGAGCGACGACGAGGTGGAAGATGAAGCCACGTCGGCGGCAGCAGCAGCTGCGGCGGCGGCCGGGGGGCAGAAGAAATCGGAGGAGGGAGGGTACTCGCAGGTGCAAGGGCGGACGCGGGCGCAGACGGTGCAGAGGAGGGAGAGGCGATCGCGGAGGCAGGAGGCGCAGACCCCATGCCGCGGCTGCGACGGGTGCTTCCTGCACCGCCCAAAGTCCGCCTCCTCCACGTAACAATCATAATAATCCATCACCAACTCTCACGCCCGTACACTCTTTCCTCTTTCAATACTACTCCCACTTCTTCTTCCTCCTCCCGTACCCGGGGCTTGCTATGGACGGTGGCCTTTTCCGCTGAGTTCCTGGCCTCTTGCCGGACTGGTACGGGCAGGAAATGGGTGGCGATTTGGGGGCAGGGGAGCCGTAGGGGGAATGCGAAGGGGTTTTTAACCGGAGAGAACGGGGTTGGTGGGGTTAATATTTAACCGTGGTTAAGTAGGTGAGAAAGAGAGAGGCTCCTTGGTCAAGTGCTTGACACTACGGACTACGGTCTACGGTGGGCATATCCCAGCTAATCCGGCTCGGGTTTCGGAATTAATTACGAAATTGACATCATCAGAACTGCCCACCATTCCGGCTTCAAGATTCGTGGGGCGAGGTTAATTGGTAGCCTGGTGGCGCAGGTCGGGGATAATGACGCATTGACGATGTCTTTAAACAATTTCATTTATAACAAGCCGAATTTGATTAAGATTTCATGGCCCCGTGCATGACCACAATTCGGTCCAAAGCTTAATCCATTTGGTAATCAGGTGGTTTGGTGCTCGCATTGTCCACTTTTGTAGTCTGTTGACTTAATCAAAAGTAGCACAAGTGTGAGGAGTTCGTGTACTAGCGCAATTGACTAATAAATTCCATGATGTAACTTTTCTTCTGCCCTTTTTTTTTCAATATTTTCGCAGGATCAGATAACTTCTACCGTGGATTAGTATGTAATGTTGTACTATCTGCAATGTAGATAATATAGCTGGCTGCCTCGTATGAGCGTTATAATTTAGGTGCGGCCGTGCGGGACGCTGATTTCAAAGGGGGCTGACGGCGCCAAGTTTGGAAAGAAGGGGACACAGATTGTGCATCCACTCCACCACACGGATTTTACTGCAGTTTTCCCAGCTTCCCACCGACGACATCCCTATAATTAAATGTAGCACTATATTGGGACTTGGTCTTGAAAGAGGAAGTTTTAATAATTTCTTTTTTAGTAAAAGTTCTTACAAACTACACGTGTTAACATAAAGCTCAAGCATTATAAACTATTGAAAAATGCTTTTGCCTCAACTTTCACGCGTTAAAAACCCATTTCATTATTTTTAAATTATTAATAAATTTAAAAATAATAAAGTGGGCTTTTGACGTATAAAAATTAATATCTCCATAGCATTACTCATAAACTATTAAATCAAAATTCAGCACTAAAAATGGATGTCATCAAGTTAAATTTGGGTTAGGTTTTATTAAATTTGAATTTAATATTATTTAAGAAATAGTAAGTTTGGGTTGGGTTTTATTAAGTTTAAATTTAATATTATTTAAAAAATAATAAATTTGAATTTAACACAAATAGCTATTTGGGTTTAATTGAAAAACTCAATCCTAACTTATTATGAGTCCGATTAAGTTAAAATTTATCAAAATATAAAAAATTATATTTATATCTTTATTCGGGTCAACTATTACTAAACTCAAACCTAATATTATTAAAGAAATAGTAAATTCAAATATGCTATTCAAGTTAAATTTGAAAACCCTAACATATTAAGGTTAAGAATGGCATCCCTAACAGTAGAGAGTAAAAAACTAATCGATCCCCATTTAATGTTTGCACTCAAACTTTAATCAAACCTGTGACACCCGGGCTCATGTTAATAGGCGTGTACCTAAATTCATCCAAAAAAACTTCTTTTTAGTAAACAAAAAGTTTTAGAAGTCACTTATTCATCCCCTACCCGCAATGACAAGATGGTAGCCTGCTTAAGGTAACTCTTTTTATGTTTAGTAAACAAAAAGTTTTAGAAGTCACGTATTCATCCCCAACCCCTAATGACAAGATGGTAGCCTGCTTAAGGAGTGAAATATGTATGAACGATCGATGAAAACAGATCTTACTGATCCACGGGTAAAAGGAAAAAGGGAAGACAGACGAAAATCCGTACGAGGCTGTGCATTGCCGGAGCCTAAAAAACGTGTGCATGTTTTACTTTCCTCACATCGAGATCGGGAACGTCAGTCATTCAGTCACAGTCAAGTCGCCCTCTTTGGCCCTTCCCCCTCTTGTCTCTGTAGCTTCTCTGCTCCAACAAGGCAACGCCAGCGCCACTCTCGTCCCGGTAACACACACCACACGCTTCTTCAGTCATTTTCATCGCCCCCACTGCCTGCCTTCACTCTCAAGTGGTATTTAAAATAGAGTTCCGTCAGCATGCGCACTGGCTAACGTGTGTTGCGTAATTTGGACCTTGTGGGCTATTATTGGATCTCTATCTTTAAGGCACATATCAAAAGAGCTTCGTTTATACCTCAATCTAACGGCTATGATGCCTCAACTTAAGCAAACATTCGTGAGTCCGAGTTTATATGAACCTTTTTTATAATATTAATATTTTAAAAATATAATATCAAAAAATAAATTATATTTTAGACGGCTGCATGCTTTGCATGCAAAGTGATTCGTTTGCACTGCACATGCAGCCCTCGTGATTAGCCGATTGCTGCATATTTTAGTAATAATGCTCATAATTAAAGAGATACTAAAAAAATACTTTTATCATGTGAATGCATGATTTAAAATCTCAACTACCAATAGAGTCTTCACTGTACGCAGTGCATAAACGGAAAACGAAAGCTTGAACATCTGGTTGGTTGGAATATTCGGAGGACCGGCACAGCGGAACTGAAGCACCTGCGATTTGCAAACGGCCATCCAGAAAGGCAGAGAAGAAACAGCTAAAACACCAAGTTCCCATTAATTAATCCATCATTTTGGTCCTTGTATAATGTGTTTTGGGGAGCGTTACGGTTGCAAGTATCGAGATCGAGAAAATATGCGTTTCTGCTATTTGCCATGGACTTGCAACTCTGACCCAGAAGAAAATATGTGTTTCTGCCCTTGCCATGGACTTGCAGCTCTGACCTTTGGGCTCTGTCACCGTCAAAGTTGGCTGCCTTTGTTTCAGAAGGGGGAATTTGTCAACGATCTTTCGTCTTCCTATCGCTATATCTTTCTACTCATTCATTATAATGTGGTTCCATACGTTGCAGCTCTCAGTATTAAATGTTGACTATTCTGCAGAACTAAATATTATGAATTCACCTTCATTTTCATGTGTGAAACCTTTGCGCCATGGTCGCCTATCCTGACACCCATTAGAATGGAAAAAAAAACATTGAAATTAATGATGTTTGAGTCACAGTTGAGGCACTACCTGATTTATTACGTGTCTCCTTTCTCCCAAATATCGTCTTCTTCCTTCTTCCAACTGCCCCTAAGCCCGGTTGAGCTAATTAACGATGAAGATTTATTTCTGTCCCTGCGATTGGCATGTTGCAACTTTATACTTCGACCAAGTGGCTATTTACTTGTCTTTAAACCTATTACCAGTTGCAACTGATCACTGAAAGTTTGTGAATCCAACAGTATCAGGTTATTTGCTTTTACTTCCCTCGTCCCACAATACTAGCCCGTTTCGTTTTTCAAAATGAACTAAGCTATTAATTAGGGATAAAGGTAGTATTTTACTTTGTCTTGGTCTCATGGTTTGCCTTTTCCCTCTATCTCCCAACTAAATTGGAAAAATATATTATTTTTTATTTTATTTCCCCATATTTCACCAACACCTAAACCCCATCTTCTTCTTCTTCGTCTTCTCTGGTGATGGTTATGGCCGGTGGTCTGGCAACAACTCCGGTAATGTTGGTTGTGGCAAGCGTCGTGATGCTGACTGCGGCGGCTGCAGTGCTGACCACTGGCCAGATCTGGCCGCGGCCTCACCGGCCATATCTGGTTAGTAGCTAGGCGTGGTGCTAGCTGCAAGCAGCCACTAGTTAGATCTAGCGCGCTAGTGAGGCCGTGGGCAGATCAAGCTAGAGAGGTTGCAACCATATCTAGCCACCCACAGCTGACAGTTGTGGTAGGCAGCATATTGATCGCAACGGCAAAAGTATCTTCGGTAACGGTGTCAACTTCGATGATTAATTTTACATTAGAGAAGAAGGGGAAGTAGGGAGGAAAAAAAAGAAGTGGGGTAAAGATGGGAGATGAGGAAGATTTTAATAAAAGAAGGTGGGGTAAGAAAAAAAATGAAGGATAGAAGGAAAAACTAGGGTGGTCTAAATAGCCACGTTTTTTTATTAATTCTTGAAACCTACATTTATGAGAAGGGGAAATAAGCTTATAATACTTTTTTTTAAATAGTCGACTATTTAAATTGAACAAATTTGAGCTATTAATATGAAATAATTTTTTTTTTACTAAATAAAGTTATTAATTTAGGACGGAAATAACATAGTTAAGAGTCGTGTTCTTCTCTCATATAAAATTCGAAAAAGCAGTTGAAGGTTAAACACAAAAAGATGGCTTTGAATCTTGGTAGTGTCCTTCCCACCTGGCCACCCTCGTGAAATCACTAGACGCTAAATATAAGGTATACAAGAAGATGGATGGAGCAGATAAAGCAGATTCAGATTTTTTTTCTTGATCACCAGCCTCCACTTTAAATTTTCTTCCATGATCATATGAATATGGGATTTTCTAACTAGACTATGCAATTAAGAGGAGATACTCAAGGTGTTTTTTTATAATATATAGGTTTATCACAAAGATGAGCAAATTGAGTCCATATGATCCTGCAAAACACGGTTTTATAAGATGAGTGCCCCCAGAAAAAAAGACAGACTTTTTTGAAAACTTGACATAATTAAGAAGATATATTGGAGAAGAAGAGTTCTAAATAGGTGGGTTAAAACTAAGGGCCTTTTACATTTTGATTTAACTTTAAATGATTTTTCTTTAAAAATTAAAGTGGTACCCAAACAACCCTTTGACACAACGCACTTGTAATTGTAAAATGGAAATAACTAAATTATGCATTAAAAAGTAAAGGAACTAAATTTGTGTATGGTCATGTTTATACAGTAAGAACGAGAAGACAGTTAAGTGTGTGCATTATGCTGATGTACGTACATCAAGCTCTACCCTTAGTCTTTTTTTTATTTTAAATATAATATAATACTCCATCTATTCTATATTATAATAATCCACGTTTAAGAAAATGTGAGATTTAAGAAAACTTTACAATTAACTTTTTTACTTCACTTATTTACTTTTTTTATTTCATCTATTAATAATTACTCCCTCCATCATGGAAAGTGTTTCAATGGTAAAATAAGTAAAATTCAAGGAAGAGGGGCACCTACAACTATACACATGACCAAAGACCACCTATTAAGAACAATCTAATGTACAAAGTGGACAAATTAGACACTCCTTATAGGATACGAGTTTTAACAATCTAAACAAAATTTATGTAAGATATTAAAATGGGCTGAAGGGAGTAGAAAAATATACAAGTCTTTATTATTCAATTGAGTATGTTTTTGAAGGAAGCATTTTTATGCACTGTGAAGAGGTAAGCCGAGCATAAAGAACGTTTGGAAAGTGTTTATTTTTAAAATCGACGGTGCACACGGTAATACATGCTAGTGCAAGTAATACATGTATTAATATGCACTAATGTGTGCACTGTCAATTTTGAAAATCAACGCCTCCAAGGCATTTCTTATGCTCGACTCACACTCAACATAGAACATAAAAAACACTTCCATTTTTATAACACAAAACCATGCATTTTTAGGAAGCAAGAGAGTGAATTTTGATGTGTTCCGTACTTGTGATGTTTGAGTATAATGCATGTATGAGGGAAATTGGTGTCAATTGTTGTGTATTGCAAATCTATCATAAATTTGAGCGGCTCGAAGTACTTTTAAGGGAACCCCACATTTTTGTTGCAATACAACTAAATTATATCAATTACGAATGACCCTCCTTTCATCCCATTAAAACCTCGAGGTGGTGGAGCCTAATATGCCTCCTAAAAAAATTAAGCATCAATTTAGGTAGATCATTAGCATACATACATCACTTTTTGTCTAATAAAATTTTAAATTTTTTATCTTATATTAATAATTATATTTAATTTTTTTTAAATAAATTAAAATTAATTTATTTTAAAAAAAATATGTAACAATTAATATATGAATGAGTGAGTACTAGATTTTAAATAGATAAAAATATAAGTCTCGCATAACAATATGAAGTTTATTTTTTATTTAATTAATATTTAATGTAAAATTTTATTAAATAAAAAATAATAATATCTTTATCTTATATTAATATATATTTAAAAATAATAATTTTTATTAAAAAAAATAATTTATATGAGCCCAAGTTTATATATGCTTCCGTGAGTTCAGGCTTTATGGACTATCGAATTTACATTCGGCAGTTTATAATATTTATAAATTAATTAAATATATAAGTATTATGGGCTACTAGATGTAAAGCTATATGAGCTTGGGCTCAAATAAATAAATTTTTTTATTAAATAATACTACAAAAGAAAATAAATTTATAATAATTTTTTTTAAATATTTAATAACTTAAATAGATTAAAATAAAATTAATAATATAAAATAAATAATTTTTTATTAAAAAAAATTATTATTATTAAAAAAAAATAGTACAAGAAAATCATTACAGGATATCTTAGATGGGACTTGACAGACGGGAGACGGATCGGCCGATTGTTCAAACGATTTCCCAGTTGAATCGCCCGATCCGCTTTCCTTCTCGCGGCCTGACGTCGCCCCGTCCCACCTACGTCATAAAACGTGGCACCCAATTATCAACATTTCCATTATTTCCGCCGGGTTCTTCCATTCGACGCGCGAGCGAAGAAGCTTCGTATCCCCGTCTGGGAGAGAGGGAGAGCTTTCAAACTAGTCTCTCCCCGAGGATTTCTCTCGATTCCTCCCGTCCATCCCCAGGGATTCCGCGTCCAATCTCCTCCGAATTTTCAGGTAAATCTTCGTCATCTTCAAATCCCTCCGCTTCCTCTACCTTGTTCTTTCTTTCGTTGTTTGCCATATTTGCCTCGTCTCTTGCTGAAATCTCGATTCGATGCCGTGTTCATGCTACCCTTCCCAGCTCATATTGTTCTGAAACAAAGCGTTTCTGCCGATGTCGTTTTCTGCGCAGTATTATTATTTTGCAGCCAGCTCAATTTACTCAAGGGAGCTATTATATATTCTTGTGCTGCTTACGTTAATCCACTGATTAATTTAATTTTCTTATTGTTTTTCCATCAGTATGAAAACCTGTAATTAGTGTTTTGAATGTGGAATTTCGAGCTGTTGGTGCCTGTTTCCTTGAAGAGAACTTGCTTTCTATGTGCAAATTTTCTATTGGTTGTACAGTGGCGTTGTTTTTGAATAGCCCCCTAGTATCGAATTGGGACGCTGGTTTGCGACTGTGTAAGAAAGTTAATCTTTCAAAGTTGCGAAAGATTTGTGCTACAATTTGAATTTGCGAATTTTCACGTTAAGAAGCTGGTGATCGCTATGCTTACTTGGGCAGTTATTCCAGACTCGAGTTGGGCATCTGGTTACAGCATTTGGGTCAAGACAGCTGGAATTCGTTTAGATTGTATTCCAGTGGCAGCTTTGGGCTTTTGCCCCTGTGTTGTCAATTGGAATGTTCTCATAGCCTGCAATCGTACACTAGCAATGTACCAGCTCCCAGTGTAATGTCAGCTGTTACAAGCTCTATGCATGGGCGTACAGATGATGGGGTTCGCTCCCCAGATGCCGAGTATAAAAACAGGTAAAACTGTGTTTAGAGAATTATGAAGTCGGAAAACTGCTACTGCTCCCCAAGTATGAGATTTCTGAATCATCTAATTTCCTTTGTCAGATGATTGCGTTAACTTTTTTAGGTATCTTTTCAGGAATAACAATGAAAGACATTCTGGTCAAACGAACTTGAGAGAACCTTACAACTACTTTTTGGATAAGGAGACTATGGTGATATAGCCTTTTACCTTTGTTTCTTTTTTTCTGACTTCTGTACCCATACTTTGTGATTAGAAACTCCCTGTTTCCCATTGAGCAGGAACTTTTGTCAAGGGCTAGGATGCAAGAAGAGGAGATTTTACGACTTCGTGAACAAATAACTGAAGCCGGTGCTAGGGTATACTTCTTTGGTTCTATGAGTATGAGTTGATACAATAATCTATGAGTATGAGTTGATACAATAAGTGAAAACAAATGGAAAATTATATAAATTATGTTAAAAAATAAAATTTTTACTAAAATATCAGAGAGATAAAAATAATTACCAAAATAGTATTTGCTTTTGCCACATAGGCATCAACCAAGGGCCGACACCTTTTTTTTTAATGAATTCGTCCTTCTCAAGGAACGGCGTGAGGTAGGAGAAACAAGGATTAAACCGAGGGAAGTCGAGGGCCGGGAATAAACCAAGATGATTTCGGCCTTCAATCAAGATTTCGTCGTTTTAAATGACAAAATCACATGAGGAGTTTCAAATGGAAAAATCACTATTTTGTCATTTCAAACGACAAAATCAGTGATAAAGAGAGATTTCGTCCTTCAGAGGAACGAATTCATAATTCTTTTTAAAAAAAAGCCATGCACCGTGGCAAAAACGAATATTATTTTGGTAATTATTTTTATCTATCTGATATTTTGGTAAATATTTTATTTTTTAACATTATTTGTATAATTTTCCTGAAAGCAAATGAAAGAATGTAATTGTCCATGATGGCATTTGGTAATTCCTGAATTTTAGGAGTTGCAATTGTTGAATGAGAAGTACGCTCTTGAGAGAAGATTCTCTGATCTGCGAATGGTTAGTAACTTAGTACATGTGAAGAATCATACACGTTTTGCTTAATGATTCCATGGATCGTTGTCATAAAAATCATTTTATTTCTCCTTGTGAGCCAGGTACTAAATGAGAAGCAAAATGATGCCATAACTGCTGCTTTGAAGGATCTTGCTCGCAGGCAGGGGTATCTTGAGGAGAACTCGAAGCTAGTACATGATTTGAAGGTTCTAAATATTTCATATGCACCTAGTTTTTTTTAAAAAATTAGTTTCAACTTATAAAGATGATAATTTCAATCTCCTCTCTAGGTGGTTGAGGATGAGAGGTATGCATTTACCTCATCTTTGCTTGGATTCTTAGCTGAATATGGCATAAGGCCGCATGTTATAAATGCTTCTGCAATAGCCAATAGTGTAAAGGTATTGTCTTCCTGCTGGATCTGCTAAATACATTTTGAGTCCTAAGCAGTGGGGTTCTCTCTTAATGCTTACATACAAATTATAGATTTTAGCTTTTGGCCATAACTATAACTTGCATGCTTCTAGCTGACTTCTGTTGATTTAAACCTCCAGCTTTTGTATCAGCAGCTGCAAATGAAGATTAGGATGACTGATGTAAGCTACTAAATCCTAACTGCATGTAGTCTCAGCTTTAAGGCCAGTTGTTGTCTGAACAGAACAAGGCGAATTGATCTATTTATCTTTTTGAAGAGTATTGGAATTTAAAATTTTATTCCAAATTTGATTCATTTTCTTGACAGCCCAGTATTATAAATACAAGCAATTTGCTGGTGACGCAATCGACAAATATCTCATCCAATAACAGCCATCAAACATTTACTGCCTCACAAAACCAACCTCACCAAGCGTCCAAGGTACTTAGAAGTCATTGTACTCTTGTCTTGCTGATTAATGCCAATTGAGCTTGCTATTAATTACTGTTTTGATAGGTTCCAAATGCTCCCAATTATTACCCTCATGGTCCCTATACACAAGAGATGGAAACAGTTTCTAATATGCAAAAGCTTAATCGAAACCATGATAGTAGCCGTGCTGGTCTTCGCCATCAATCTAGTGATGACAATTTGTGGGAGTTCTCAACTACTCCATACAGGTTTATGCCTACTTTTAAATTTGAATTGTTTGTCATTTATTTCTCATTGTGTGAAATAGCCTAATAATTTGTTAATGTGTGCTATTGATGTAAATTGTTATTGCAGAGGAGTGGAAAATCGTGGGAATCCCGGCTTGGAAGGCAGGGCTGGAAATGGTCCTGGTGATATCAGGGCCAGTGATAATCACTTTCACATGCATCCATTGCATGAAGATCAAATGTCCTCAGATGGTAAGTGTTGTGTTTTATTGGGTAATGAATGTACTTCTGGGAAACTCTCAATATTTTACAACAAAAACCTTCTGAAAAGTTCTTTGTGCAAGCAGGAGAAGGCTTTTTACCGGGGATAGAAGGATTTCAAATTATTGGAGAAGCCAAACCCGGAAGTACACTTCAAGCATGTGGTTACCCTGTAAATGGAACTTCTCTGTGTATGTTTCAGGTAAATCGTTGCTCAATTTTGGTAGTCTGAATGATAGGTTTTCTTAATTTCTATTATATACATCTCCCTTACCATGATTGATACTGGGTTTATGTAACAGTGGGTTCGCCATCTTGAGAATGGCACTAGGCAGTATATTGAGGGTAAGCATTGTATCAAATTTTATTATGTGATGACTGTTATTGCACTCCTGTGGTTGCATTAATTTTTTTCTATGGGTTCCATTATGAAATGTACCTTTCAGGAGCCACCATTCCAGATTATGTAGTAACTGTTGATGATGTTGATAAAATTATTGCTGTTGAGTGCGTACCGATGGATGATGGTGGCAATCAGGTGCGCTGGAAGCTCTATTGGTACATTTTTAGATGGTTTGATTATTTTACGTGAGCAAGTTATGGGCTGCTTCTCTGATCTAGCCTTTGTTCCGCTGGTTGGATCTATCCCTGTTGAAGGAGAGGTCTTGGGGTCGAATCCCCATGTATGATGGGTGTGTGAGTTTTCACCTATCCGAAAGAAAAAAAGTTACAGGCTTCTTCTTTTGGCAATTCCAAAGAATGCTGCAACTAATGTTTTTGCTTTTGTAGGGGGAGTTGGTGCGGATTTTTGCCAACAACCAAATGAAAATAACATGCGGTACATGAAATCTGCTTTGTTGCGTGAATATTTCTAATTTGCAACTAAGTTTATTAGAAGTAGGCAGTATGCCTTTACAAGCTATTACTCTTTGTGATCAATATTATTTCCATGTTATCATTTTGAGAGGGTTCACTTATGTCTTGAAAACTTATCGACTTATTCTATCATATTTTTTTAAAATAAACTGATGACATGTTGTAAGAGTCCATACTTTCTCACTTGAAAAAACTAATGTAAAATGGAAATAAGGTAGTAGAGGGTAAGCTGAGGCATGAATCATCTACCTGCCTTATTGGAACTGGATTGGGTCATGATTTCTTTTTTCCAATACGGTTTTTGTGAAAGAACTGAAACAAGATTCAGTTCTAGAATGTTTCCTTTGTAACGTGGTACATTTCATGAGGTGACTTTCACAGCTTATTTATTTGCACTTTTGTTCAGTGTATGAAGTCACAGTTGTTTCCCAAGTTCAGATTTAACTTTTTGAGTATCTGCAGATCCAGATGTTCAGTTGGAGATTGAAAATCATGTATCTGCTGGACGAGCCACATTTAATGTGCTAATACTGGTATGTATTTTCCATATTAAGTACCGTTAGATATTCTTGTGGTACCTTTTTATCAGTTCTATAAAGTTTCTGTTTTGAGTATAGCAAGTGGCAACTAAAATAAATTATTCGTTTGTTAATTTTATCTGGTTCCCGAAGTATGAAAGAAATTTCTTTATAGAAAGCCTGCTGTTGGTTCATATCATTCATAGTTAGATGATTGTAACTTGCATGAGTCTTGAGCTCTAGCACATTTATTGATTTAGGTCCTTACAGATTCTTTTTTTGTAAAACCAAGTAAATACATAAATCATATCTGCATTTTCTTTTATCATAAGGAGTTCAATGAAGCTTTCTCATTATTGAATATTGACTTATAAAAAAGGTCACTTAATTTTTTCACATCACTAGTGATCATATATGCTTCAAGTCATGCCTCTGGAGATAGATTAAGGGCTGTTTGGTTGGGGATTCTTCAGTGTATTGTATCTGGATACAATGAAGCATTACCAATAACTTGCCTGACACAGCATTAATTTCTGTGTCAGGGTATTTCCCATTTTGTGGAAATCCTGCCAGGTTGTATTTCTGCTAACAACAGCAAATCTCCTCAAGCCGAAATCCGAAAATTCACCTACATTGGTGAATTTGGCTATTAAAAACACCCTAGTTCTCCTTTAAATCTTGACTTTGGTCAAACTTCCATTTTCACATGAATTTGTGCAAACAAACATGATTCAGGGGTTGGGTGAATTTTCTTTGAATGTTGGTTTCTCAAACACATTCATTAACAGATAGAGTCGTCTGAAGAATGGAAGCCAGCAAATCTGATTTTGAGGCGTTCCACCTACCAAATTAAGAGCATGGGTGCTGTTGTAGCTGAAGAGAAGTATTCGCCTGAATTATCAGTACGTTTTCATTATCTCATACTGGTTTTTACTTTGTGATCATGTACACATATGC
This sequence comes from Saururus chinensis, assembly GCA_035235625.1. Taxonomy (NCBI): domain Eukaryota; kingdom Viridiplantae; phylum Streptophyta; class Magnoliopsida; order Piperales; family Saururaceae; genus Saururus; species Saururus chinensis. The sequence goes on from CP141146.1 coordinate 1,839,060, forward strand.
ACAGTTTCCTGTTTCATTGATCAAACATTTGGACTGATGGATATGCTGTTGGAAAAAAATATAATGACGTGATTAGGCATTTATTCATATATATATATATATATATATATATATATTGTGTCAGTCCCTTCTACTATGTCAAGTTACCAATGCAACAGTCTTTGGTTAAAAAAAATGTCCAAGTCTGCTTATTAAATCTATAATGTCTTTGCTGGCTGCTGGGATATATCCTTCTGATGTCATATGCGGCCAATGAAGGGGTCCCACCAACATGAGGCTTCTACTGTCTACAAATTGAAGGACAGCAGTATGGATTGGGGCCCCACAAAATTGCACCTCATCTGATGGCATGTGGCATATTTTTTATGCATTCAAATTGTACTGCTCAAATACAGCGCTTTGATGTCTGAAATTTAAGGGCTTAAAATATAGGAATAAGACCTTCAGATGAGGTGAAATTCATGGACCCTACCACAGTATCCTCTTTTGGCAGGTGATGGCCCCATGGTAGTGGGCCTCTCTAATATGTATTTGGTGTCGGTGGGTGTTGTTAGTAAGGCAGGAAAATTTAATCTACAATACTATAAATTAACATGCATGTGTTGTCCTATACAGAATATAAACACATGTAACACAAATATTTGGTTTTAACCATTCTTATGACATGCATTGTAAGAGTGTGATAGCAGAACAGGTTCATGTCCCTTACTCTAGGTAACGGAGGTGGTGGGGGTGGTGGTATGAAATTACTTCATGAAATCAGTTAATGACATTAGTGAAAGTATCCACCTGATCTAAGTAATTGAAATGTTATATATCGGTATCTTCCTTGCATGAATACCTGGGCTGGATTTTATTATCCCTAATTAGTGCTTCTTTCTCCTCTTCTATTCAATAAATCTATTAGTTGTATTTTATTATATAACTATAGCTTAATATTGCAATTGCCATAATTCTGTATCATTATTATTATTAGTGTTGTCATTATTATGAGTATTTGTTTGTTTGATACAGATAAAGATTCCAAGCGGACTCTCAGCACAGTTTGTTCTAACATGTTCTGATGGCACTTCTTATCCGTTTAGTACACAACAGGATTTTAGGTGATTTATATCTTGCCCATTTTCTGGTTTTGTATGTGAATTCTAACCTTTTTATCTTTTCCAAAAACTATGTCTTTATCATAGAATGCTGACTGATTTGGCATAAAGGTTTTTCTGTTTTTACCCTTTTTTCTTGAACTGTTGTTTAATTTTGTAGATTATCCTTTCGATATTTCTGGAGAACATATCTTGTCATATGGTGGAATTCTAAATATCAGGTCCCTAATTGATATAACAAAGAGAATCTTTCTTTTCGTTATTTTTTCTTGAAAAATTGCTTATTTTTTAACAGATTATCCTAATTGAATTCTGGAGATATTTAGAATTGAGTGGCAAATAACAACTCCTGTTTAGTTGGAATACTAAAAAGAAGTATTGAATCAAACGAATTGCTTAAATCATCTTTTAAAAATCTTGTTGTACACGCTTTTCTTTTTGTTGTTTTCATTGCCAATATTAAAAAACAAATAGAGGACTTGTCATGACAAAAAGAAAGCTGTAAATATATGTCAGCAGATGACAGTCTCCTGGCTTATCTCTTGGTTGACATTTATATAAAGTTTTCTCTTTCTCTATTGAGAAAAAGAGCAAAATAATGTGTGCATACCTTTTTGTCAAATAGTACTTCAGTCTCGTATATGAGGGTGTTGCTGCTGTTGGTGTCACTATATTCATGAATTGCCAGGAACACCGCTTTCCAGATTAAATTTTTTTGATAGACCACCTTGAACAGTTCGGGATGTCAATAGCCTGTCAAGACACGGGACCCACATTTAAGGACTAAAGTATAGTGGCCTGTATGGGCTTTTTGTCACAAAAGCGGTGGTGCTGGCAGATCTCACTGATACACCGTATCAAGTTATAAGAATCCTGTTGATTTTTCTTTTTGTAACATAAATTATAAATTAGCATTTACTTGCATTTGATTCAACATTAATAGTTATCATTTTCCATTAAAAAATTACTATAGTTGTCAACATCTTAATCCTCATCATGACCTTTTCCCAGCTATCTGATGTTTGTGATGGAGATGGATATCGTGATGTGATAGTTATGATTGAAATTATAAAGTAGACTAGATGCCTCTGATCCATATATTTATGCTCTTAATCTCATGTCTTTTAATTTGATCTTGTAGAATGCGTGATGTCCTTGTGTTGACTATGAGAATTTTCCAAAACAAGGTACTTAGTGTTTCTGAGTCTTATGTGCATGAATGCATGCCTTGAGCTTTGTAGATGACATGCGAAACCACTGTTTCATTGAGAAAAGCTGTTCTTTTGGAACAAAATGAATTGGGTTTGAAAAAAATTTGTACCCATCTGAGTTTCAACTATTGCCGCTTTTCTATTATATATTGCTTAATATACATGCTCAGTCAGTGGTCCAACCGATCAATTCTTTTCTTATTAAAGAAGTTCAAATAATTTTCCATGGGTCAATAGTGTCTATTGAAAGGCAAAAAAGTAAAGTTTGATGGAACCACGTAAAATCCTAAAGTTGGTGGTTTTTTGGAATTGTAACTACACCTGAAAAGAATTTAACTTTGCAGATCTGTCTACTTAAAGTGGTAAACCAGAACATATTCATGGAAAGATTGTCAACGAGTTCTTTGTGTTTTGCATAAGTGGGTTAACATTTTCTCTTGCTTGACATACAAGCACTGAAGTCTCCCAACACCTATGTTGGTCAGTGAGATCATAATTGGAGGGGCAACATTAGTATTAGTCATTTTTCAACACAAGGTTCCATCAACAAAACAATTTTTAATCGTATTTACTTAAAGAAAAAGTTGTTTTTCGTTTTTTTGAAAGTTATCAGTTCATTAACATTATTGTAATAACTCACTTCTTATATGCTTACAGTTTGTGTTATCTTCACATGCAGGCTTTAGATGATAAGAAGAAAGGAAAGGTGTAGATTTAGATCTTAACTTCTAGTCTTTGATTGTGTACAATGACAAAATATTCTTTGCTGTAAAGTTGGCGGTAATTTTTTCAAAGGAAATAATATGTACTCTCAAAAGAAAAAAGAAGATGAAGATGTTTTCACACTTGTAGATTATTTGTATACATCAAACGTAGAATAGAAATAACAAGTAACTGACAAATATTTTTGTTTGCGATTCAAATATATATTATATTGACGTCTCTTTTAAAGATGTATACAGTATGCGAGAATCATTGGATGATTTCATGTCACATCCCTCAATGAACTAATGGAATTTTGAGTGTGTAGACTTTGCATATAGGCGTTTGTTTTAGTGAAATAGAGCTAGTTGGAAGGGCCAAGGTCTTCGAGTCCTGTGTGCAGTTCTCTCTCAATTGTGTTTTGAAGCTAATTTCCCTCAGGTTCTCGGTTTCAAATCCTGTGAGGCACATTATTTTTTGCCTTTTTGTGCTTGCTATTTGTGTTTATGGCCACATTTGTTTGTCCCTTATTATGTTTACGTACCCAGCTTTGATGGATGTTTGCATGTGTAGAGAGAGTATTGAAATATAAAATATAATAGCCTATTTCCGAACAGTTTATTATTTAACGGTCTGGGGTTCGAATTGCATGGGGCACATTTTATTAGTTTTTTCTCACTTGTGTTCCGGGGCACATTTTCTCGATATAATTTTGCCCTTTGTATTTTAGAGCACATTTATCCTTCCTTAGTTATGTTCACATGCAAAGCTTGATGATGCTTGATATATAAATATAATAATAACTTTTTCTTAATAGCTGCGCACTTTTTTTTCCCTATGTAATCCTTTGTGTTTTGAGGTTACATATCTCCTCCCCTAGTTATGTTTAGGTGAAAAGCTTGTTGATGCTTGCATGTTGATGTATAGTTATTATAATTACTCTTTTCCGAGTACATTTTATACATAATAAACTTTTCCCAATAGCTTAAATTATTAGGAAACAAGGGTTGCTTTACACGTCTCTCCACGCATCTTGCCATGAGGAATGGCCATGGCTGTAGATTTGTTGGGAAGCAAGCAACACCATTCGTAGGTTAGTCTACCCTATTATTAGGGGTGTTAACAAGCCAAGTCGCACATTTTGCTAGCTTGGCTTGAAGTTTGATTGTTCAAGCTCGCCTTGAGCTAATTCAAGAGCTTGGTTCAAAGTTCAAATGTTCTAGCTCAAGCTTGGTGTGACCAGAAATCTAGAGCTTGGTTTGAGTTTGAGCTCAAACTCCAATAAGTCAATCATAGCCAAGGCTTGACTTGGGTTAAAAAAAAGTATAATAGATTTAAATCTAAAGCATATAAAGTATCACACAGAAAGATTATAGGTGTTAATGGGCCAAGTTGTTATTGGGTTTGCTCAGCTTAAACTTAATCGGCTTGAGCTCAAATTTTAATAAGTCAATCACAAACTAAAAAAATAGTAAAATATATTTAAATCTAAAGTATATGAAGTATCCCACATAGTAAGATCTTTTTAGTATTAAATAATAATAAATACACTTCAATATGTATTACAACTATGCCTCCAACAACTCATTATATTTGATAGGAAAGAATAAAATTATGACAAATGAGTTTTAGTTACATACTCTAAGAATGCACTATTACCATTTTTCTCTCTTTACATTCATATAATCATTAAAAAAGATGTAGAAAAAAAAACCCACATTAGCAATATTATCATCTACTTCTTCATATCTTCTTTTCTTTGCATATTTATAAATCACTAAAAAAGATACAAAAAATAAAAACCCACATAAAAAATTGCTTTTAAACCTTATTATGCCTTCAACAAGGGAAATATCCAATAAATTGAAGTATATATCATGAAGATGTATAATGAGAGTTATAACTTTCTAACCATTAGATCATGGCTAGGGAGCCTTCCATATATCATATATTAGGCATATATGATACATGGTATTGGTATATAAATGTTCTTATATATTATATATGTTAAATATATATATTTAAATTAACATACATATATACATATGTATTATTTATTTTATATATACATTGTTCGAGTTTGAGCTCAAGCCGAGTATGAGTCAAGTTTAGAGTTGTATTCAAGTCAGTCAAGTCGAGCAGGGGTATGCTTGAACTCGTTTGAGCCTATTAATGTAATATCCTTAATTTTTCTAGGTTTCAAAAATTAAACATGTGAAAAATAAAGTGTTTGAACTATTGACATTCTTAGTAGAATAACTTCTTCCTTACATAGAATTTATAGTTGAAACTAATTCTATTAGAAAGTAGACAGACAGAGCTTTGAAACGCCACCAAGAACGTGTGAATCAATGTCCGGATGAGGGAGATACGACTGTTCAAAGTTGAACAAATCGTATAGGGCCTATTTACCCGATTTAAACATGACGGTTTTGGTGGCCGCCAGACGACCATAGAGAGGTAGCCGGCCTAGACTTAACAGAATTGCCGCCTGGCGGTGATCCGGTGGAGCCCAGACCACTGCCCCACTATGGCGGCTAAGGGCGCTGCCGCTAGAGGCGGAAATGCTTTTGGCCAGATGCGGGGAAGACGATCCACATTGCGGGTCATCGACCCGAACAAAACCGATTCGGTTTGAAAAAAAAAGAAATGAATGAAGGATCAAACTGGGCCCAATTTAGGGGGATAAAATTGTTAAAAAATTTCTATTGGACCTTGAGAAGAGTGGGAGTATTCTAACTAAGTTTCAAATCTGGAAAAAAATCCCAGAGACTATAAAATGACTCTTTTATCCCTTGTAGTTAAATTACCGTAAAAAAACCACTAACCCGACTTCAGGGCTCCATTTCAGTGGCCTATGAGTGATCTTAAAAATTGGAAAAATTCTCAATGAGAGTGTAATGAGTAACCTAAATTTAAAGCAATCTACAAGGCAGAGAAAAATCCCAGTATGTAGATAATTGACTATTTTACCGCTAGGGTTAAAGTAAAATGATTAATTGAACTGTGGTCAGTTCAAGGGGCTTACAACCCCGTTAAACGACAAGAAAATTTCTTCGGGTTCATAACGTCAAGATGTAACCCTAAGATTAGTTTTAGACCTATTCAGGTTTAGGGAAGCCCTGAACAAAAAGATAGAAATACCCTTATGAGTAGACTGACATTCACATGGATGTTATCAATGGGCCAATGTGATACTGAAACCTTTGAAAGGTTAATGTCTTTCCCGAGAGTAAAGAGGACCTTATCCAATATTTGATAATTACCTTAATACCCTCAGATGCATATGATTAGTTTTTAAAAAGATTTAATAAGTTAACCGAAGGAGGGTTAGGGCATGTGAGCTTGAACAGTTTTAATATAATCATTGAGTTTAATTATTGATATTATGATTTGCTTGGACCTATGTGGCTCTTATTGTTATGTTGTTTATTGTTTCGATATTTATTATTGGTGTTGTAATAGTAATTTATCACTATCTTAAGATTATTGAAAGATTAATTGATTGGGTGGATAGTTTTGGATTGGGCGAGAACACCTAATCAAGATAAAAACTAAAATACCTCAGAGGGGTCTGGGATTAGTTCATATAATGGACAAAGCCTTTGACTTGATGATTTGCCTTGGTTTATACACCAATGGTAGTTTCGAATTTTAAACCCTAGCCTAGAAAGGACTAATAGGGTTTCAAATAGTTATTCAGAATCCTAGCTTGTAGATGAGCAAGATAGGGTTCTGAATGGTTTCTGAATTTTAGCTCTATTGAGGAGCCGCTGATTTGATTATGTAGTTGTATCTCCCCATTGGAGGGAGCTCTGCGTGAGCCGGGCTCACCACAAATCTATTGTGGATCTTTAGTGTACACGCAATTGGATTAGCTGACATCCTACTCGGTTGGCTTTTCTCACCACTTCTATTTATGTGCAGTTGTGAGTCATGCCCTTATACTCTGGTCAGGTCCTTCGTGGGCTAGGAGGGGTGATGGTACTTCCTGGTGAATTCCAGAGGCCTAGTGGATTCCAGGGTGTTTCGTCATGGATTTACCTTTGAGGGTGGTCTATGGTGAGTTTGTCATTTGTCATTTAGGTTGACATCTGATGAGTTTATCTTTTATTGAGATTAGTCTGGGATATTATTTATCGAACAATGGTTCAAGAGATAATTAATAATATTATTTGATATTGCTTGTTTAATTAAAACAAGTAGAACAATTAAAGGACTTGTATAAAATGTAGGTTGCTTAAAAATACTTAAGCATTGCACGTGTGATGCTATGCTTCTTAGAATAGTATAGTTTTTAGGCAGAACTACGTCTAGATCTGATCTTGTTATAAACATTAAAAATGTTGTCTGATGAGTACATAGGCAACTAATATCAGGTGATGTTGGCCTGATCTGAAAAATATTAAATTTTACTTTTGTTCTTATGAAACACTCTTCCAAGGGGATGAGATGTTTGGTTGTTGTTTGGGCTTCTTTGCTTGCAGGTTCTTTAGATGAGGGCATTGTGAGATCAGGACATTGGTGGGCGTTTAAGGCCAATATTGCACTAGTGGGATCTAGTTTCTTACTTTTGCAATCTTGTAAATAATTGTAATTACTAGCGTGAGAGCTAACTTTACTTAGTTATTTATTTTTTGAAAGATGACATACTTGTACTTAGAGGGTTAACCTACCATTTATGGAATTTGACACATGTAATAATATCATATATTTTGATGTTCGTATTTGTTAACCCCAGTTAACAAAAAAAATGATATTTTCACATAAAAAATTTACACATTAGTTTTGATTGGTCTTAGATAAGTGAGCCTATTTGAACTTTGTATAGGGCCCACTTATGAAGTCCAATCAAAAATCTTGTGGGAGTCTATCATTATCCTTTACAAACACCTATCATGGGGCTAGAGGTATGTACATTGGTTTGTCTGTTAGCGGCCTGTTCACATCATCTTTGCAGCGCATTGTCCAATAAATCTCGCTAGAAGCATTAGCCTATATCTAGAGGGGGAGGTAACTACATTTGGAAAACTGGAGCTATATAGTGTTCATCAATAATGGAAGATGTTGTCTTGAAAAGTGAAAACCCAGTCTTTCATGCTATGTGAACATGTGGAAGCATAAGATATAAGATGTTCTAAATTTTGTACTCCCTCCGTCCTAAATTAATAGTTCCATTTGGCAAAAAAAAGTTTGTTCCTTTCAATTTATTTTTTAAAATATAACTATTACTATAAAACAAAAAATATTAAAATAATATGCTTAGAAGTCTGCCTCACTTCTCATATTGTATTGAAGCTAGTTAAATGTTGATCACTCGAAGCCAGCTTGAATAATGGAACTTGTCTTTCCTATAATTGTGTTAAACCATCTTTTGTTGAATCGCATCCTGTGTGAGGGTGGAGATTATCACAGGGACGCCCGGGGAACACCCATCGTGCGGCATTCGCAAGGCCAAACAGCCAAGCGAGTAAGCATTTCTTCGTCAAAGTCATGGCCTCATGCCATTTGACCAAGCGTCCACCCTGCAAAGCCAAGCAACGAACCCGTCCCAAGGCGGATGTGCGGATGTGCTGGGACTTGTTCTCAAGCGAGCTGACCAGAGAGGGACACCTCCTTGCAATGCACAAATCCAACTTAGGCACTCTGGACTTCTGGAACATCCATCTCAGCCAAGTGCATGCAAGGGCCTTTGTATCCAACACGGCCATAAGGCCGGACAGCCACCTAACGAGTCGGAGAGCCCCATCCCCCTAGCAGATGGGCTCCTGGCATGATAGCTAGCAAGACAATAAGCTTTCGTTGTCATCCGGACATCCTGTTACAAGGCTAGGCATTATACCAACAACTTTGTCTATAAAGCTCACCATGTCCCTCCCTATATAGCATAAGAGATTTCTTGCATTTCTCTGGAGTGACAACCAAAGTGGCCGTATAGGCATAGTATTTCTGAATTTCACCAAACTGCCCAAGAACACTCCCAAGGAAACTCTAACACTATATAAGGAGGATGAGACATCTTAAGAATCTATATATGTGCTAGTTGGCTATGCGTCCCAACATAGCCAACTATGTGTGCACATCGTTACATGATTTCTGAGCAACATTGCGCACACATGTTGCGTATATATGTTGCGCAACGTTGTGGGTCTTCCCCACAACACCTGCACACATAATATGCAATACTAAGGGCAATTCCCATAATATATGCACACCTTATATACAACACTTTTTTACGTATATACGCCCCAACATGTATTACGGGTAGCCCTGACAAGATGCTAATGTTAAAGGTGCCTTGGCGATGGGCCCAAACAGTAGTCATGTCAGCAAATGAACACAAGGACGGAATATATATATGCTGCTTGTCACCCTGACTATCTTTAGTGATCACTCTCAGCATCCATGTTTATCAATGTGCATTGAAAAAGTTTATGGCGTGCATTTCCTAGGATAAGAATCCACCCAGCACAAGAAAATTTTATCCTGCCAGTTGTATGTTTAGGATATTTTTATCCTTCAATCATAAGAATCGACTTGGATTCTAGCATATGCGTTTAATAATATTGTCTTGTGTTAGTGCATGCACCGTCAATTCTTCCTCACCGTGATAAATATATGTGTTTCACTCGAGCCTAGGAGTCACTATCCATAAAATGTGGATCTAACCAAAACCAAAAAAAGGTGGATCGTATGGGAATATGTGAATTTGTTGCATTGAAAAAATAGTTTCCACCAATTAGCTAAAAGAGTAGGGGTCTTAAAATAACGTTCTATTTAATTTTTTAAAATTATTTTTAAAAACTAAATAGAACACTTATTTTAAGACGGAGGGTGTATGTTTTCATAGCCTATCATGCTACATCATCTACATTTTATTCTCTTCTTTTTCTTTTTCTACTCAAGCCACCCTATTCAACCCTCTTTACACCCCTCTTGCCCGGATTCTATTATGTGCAATGGCCATCTTCTTTCCAGTTGTTCCTAAGAAGCCCACAAATTTCTCCCATATGCCGTCCACCCATCTATTGATTTATGAAAGTCAAGCCAGACTTTGAGTTGTTTGTGAGTTTGAACTCTTAAAGGAGTTTCACTGGTTAGTTCGTTAATTTTAGGAAAACTCTTTTGAGTCTGCCATAGAGCCAGAAGAGAAGCTCTATTGGTGAGGCAGGGCAGCAAATTAAGCGCTGATCATGTTAATGGTGGAGGTTTATAGAGAGTTCAACAGGATGACTTCACAGGATTGCAGGAAGGAGGACGTGTTGCAGAGAGAGGGGGAGAGAAAAAAAGTGGGAGTCAAGAAAAACATATACCTCTTACAGATTGTCTATGGAGAGAACTGAATTTTCTCTCTCGGGGGTGGACAGATAATAGAGGTGGGCTCAAAACAAACGAAGTTCAAAAATACCTAAGAAAAGGGTTCGACGACTTTGTCCGGTAGGAGTAGGTTCAGCAGGAACGAGAACAAGTCAAAAGTAGTTAATAGGTAGTTGGTCCAAAGTTAACCAAGTAATTAATATCCATCGTTTTGGTTGTCTGAAACGAATGCTGACTGTTTCATGTATCTACTTGTCATTATCATAATCTAAAATTACAAAAGCTCTAATTCTATCTTAAGCCGCATTATAAGATAAGGGTCCATTATGAGTTAGTTGCCCATCTCACACGCTTAGTGTGTAATAGCTTATGTCATAATTGCCAACTTGTTTCCTCTTTTCTCTCTGGTATCTTAGTTTTTGGCAAATGGGTATTTCAGTGTGTTTTATGTGTATCATTTGGGGTAAGAATCTTCAATGCCTGGTCTGTTAGATACGCAAAAGAAATTAATTTGGACACTAATCTAAATTAGGGAAAGAAGTGGCAAATGAGCACCAGAAAGGACCCAAATAACCAATTCAAAGATAAACAAATTTCACATACACTTTGGCTAAAGGCCACATTATTATACAAAGGAAGAGAGTTGTTTCAACCACACCCGGGCTGTGGGTAGCACGCCATTCTAGTACGCAGAAATTGGTTATTATGGTTGCAACTACTTTTTCTTGTACTTAGAATGACAACCATAATGATAAGACTATAACAAAACGGTCAAAAAACACTTGGTGACCTGGATTCAATAATTCGCTTCTAAAAAATATGTTTTTTTTCTGATGAGGATTATATTCCCTTTGTCTCTTCCTATATAATCTGTACTTAAATTTTTTTTTATCCACAACCACAACTAGGTTAAGATAGCTATTAACTTCCAACCACTAACTAATTAAAACTTGTGAGCAGTGTCTTCTTTTAGGATCAGAGCATATACTACTTAGAGCACTTGTAAGGAATGTAAGATATATATCTTTAAATGAAGAGGATTTCTAGCTAACATTATAGCTTTCAGATCATGACTATGGGAAGCTCGTGGCCGTGATTTGACGGTAAGGGGGCTCTCCAACTCACTAGTCGGCTGGAAGCTACAACGCTAGCTCCGGTTAAAAATTTTATTAAATTAATATCACACCGAGGCATGTTTACCCTCAACAACGTAGTTTGTATTTTTCCTATTAGAAACACAATTACACCATTTGGTCATGATGAAATGTGAGCACCTAAAAACAGTAACCTTCGTGAATTTAGACGTGTATCGGGTGGAAGTTCACATCCAACTTCATTGCATGGAAGTTTGTCCCCCATCATGCAGGAAATATAATGAGGGAACTGTGCACTTTGAAGCAACCATGACGTTGACTTTTGGCCGAGAAATAAAGACACAACGTTGACATTGAGTTAAGAGCAAGATGATTGACTATTCTCTTCTAGGTGTTCGCGCTTGTCAATATTCAATTGTCATGACTGACTGTGGCATACCCACATTTACAAGTAACAATATGCTTTCTTCATAAATATGATAGCCAACAGCCAAAGCTTAAAGGAACCATATCATACATGATTTTTTTTTTTTAATAAGTATCTTACATCAACTTAGTTCTACCGAGAGGTTGTTGACGAATGAATCTCCTGCAACCTCTGGCGTAGACATTGCTGTGCAGTCTAAACTACTCTCCAGTTGTGGGCCCATATGAGTTAGATGGCCAGATATATATTCCCGGTGTTTAATTATAATGCGTGGGCGTTGTAACTGCTCAAGGGCATTGATTACATAATAGGATATTCTAAGAGTTAAAGACTTGATAAGAAGATTTTTTGTTAAAAAAAATAAGAGAGAGAAGATTTACATTATTATGTTGGAGCCAAGACATCTTTTTATACAATGGGTATCCAAAGTTAGAACTCAACTAAAAGAAACCTAATTCTTTGGTGAAATTTCATTAATTTTTTTATTATAGAAGATTGATGACATACACGTTACTGTATAAACAACATAATATATATATATATATATATATATATATATATATATATATATATATATATATATATATATATATATATATATATATATATAAAATTAATTGGAAATCAACAGCCAGCAAAAATTTACCGATTAAGCTCCCAATTTAAAGGAAAAAGACAACCCCACTAATCTTCATATCATCTATAACGCACACACATCATATCACATGCATTAAGTGAGCCGAATTATAATTCTTGTGAGCGGTCAATTGGGCCCAAGACATTGCATCTCCATGTCGATAAACGAGTACAAAGACTAGATAGAGCTGCATTCATGGAGCTTGTTCTTGGCGGGGAAGAAAGATTAAAGATCAAGAACTGTTCGTGGCATGCATCGGTTAAGAGGGCCAGGCCAGTGGGCTCTAGGCCAAACGCGTGCACTGCAGAAGTTTCGAGGAAACGGTACCAGTGGGCCCCGGCCCATTAGCGGCGAGTGGGATGAGGTCGTTCCACACGCGCCGGGCCAAGTCGACGGACCGCGGACGCCACGTTTGACCCGGGGTCAGCAGTCAACACCAAATCGCTTTCTTTTTTCATCGCCTTTATTGACCCACTGCACACTGCCTGAGAATCGACACATACCACCCCGTGGGCCCACTACGTGTCAGTTTCCAATTGGCTCCCAGAGTGTCCTTCTCGTGCTTGGGTTTTTTACTTAATTTTGTAAAAAATGGGGGATCAAATGGACAATTAGGGAATTTAATGTCCGTTCAAGTACTAATGTGTCTGGGATTCGATTCAGCGGATTAGTGGGGGGATTAAGATTAGGGAATTGGATTAGGGAGACGTGGCCATTAACAAAGAAGGGGAGTCAGCTTCCCTGTCTGGAAGAATCCGTCCCCCCTTTGTTCCCATCCGGAAAATAGGGTTTTGGTCTCCATCCATAAAATAGGGGATTCTTTGTATCTTTCTTTTAGCATTCATTATTTTGGGTGACGGCTTTCTCCTAAACCCTAATCTTTATTTACATGTATGAAATTGATGGCCAATGGTTGAAGGTGTCAAAAAAACAAACAAACAATTGGCATGGTTGAAGGTGTCAATTGATGTGTCATTATTGGTTTGTGGATGTTTTTCTGTATTGGTTGTGGGGCAAGGTTGATAGTCAAATGATAAAAGTGCCCCTCAAACTGGTGCAAAATTTCTATACTAGAGCCAAAAATGAAGTTTGGCAACAAGGCTTCCACCCTTATGAAGAGGGCTCTCTAATATTTTCTCCTCTGCTTAGCAAAAAAAATTGAGAGAAAGAGAAAGAAAAATTTGTAATGTAATCAAGATTTGAAGCTGATGCAGGCTAATGTTTGGCATGGGAAAAGGAGCCAATAAAACAGCAAAGTGGGATTGGTGGGAAATCCACTTATGGAGATGGGAGTTTGTAAGTGGCAGTGGAAAAGCAGACGCTGATGACTGGTTGTTTCCTAATTTCTCCTCATTTGCATCCACATATCTGAAAACTGGGTTCAATCAAGATCAAAACCTCCCATTAACTCAACTAATCCAAAACCTGATATGGGTTTCCTATATATGATCTGGTGAGGAACCAAATGGGCAATATGACACACCTGATTCCATGCATCAAATTAGATCTTTGTTCCTAATTTGGCTGACAATGGGAGCAAAAAATGGACTAAGTTAACCAATTCCATTGTTGGCTTCCACAAGACCCCTCATGTCGTCTTCTTCATAATCTGTTAAACAAGCCCCTGTGATCTACTTGCAAAAAAACAAACAACCTTCCTGGCTAGGTCCAAACACCAACATAGTAAACTACAAACAAGGGATGCTTAAGCTACTAACTACTCAAGCTAATGTCCCCAACATAAATTATGGTTCAAGGCATTTGTATATGACTATTTTTAGGATAAAGGCATGGTAAACATGCGCCAATGATGACCGCCTTGATCATGCCATGGAGCTGCAACTTGTGCCTTCCATGTCATTAAAAGAAACCCTAATTAGGCAAGCACGGCCAGATAACACATAATTTATAACGAGATCCGTTTGAATGAGTCCATGTTCACATATGTTAATGTGAGCTTTAGTATTGTAGGTCCTCAGATTTCTATCTAAATACGCACATAACTTTAAGGATAGGTAGGTTTAAATTACCACCCGCCCCTTTGTGCTATCAGATCGAAATCCAACGATATAAGATGCCTAAGATCATATTAAAGCGAGTGACCCGGGCTTATACTAACTTTTTCCATTTGCAACACAAAAGTAAGACCAAAAAACAATTAAGTAATGACTCATGGGCGCATTGGTAAAGTTCATGCCGGCCAGGAGGCATGAGAGACGTACACAAGTGTGTGACAATGAAATTAACACATTTACTAGGAGATATAAAAATTGAAGGTGTCAACGTGTGTGTATAAAATATTAAGAAAATTTTAAAATAGAGAAAGGTGGGCTTCCTTGCGATGAACGCATGAGGAGGTTTGGGTTCGGAGCGAGGCTCGGGCGGAGACTATGAGAGGATAAGAACGAGAGAGGGCAGTCCCCCTTGGACGCCATCGACCTCCACCACCACAGCCCGCTTCCTTCCTTCCTACCGTCCCTCTCACTTCTTAGTCCTTTCCCACTATAATAATTCCAAACCCACTTTCAGCTGCGCCAGCACTACTGACTCCTCCTCTTAAACCGACCACCCCATTTCCCCGCCATCCCAACTTTGCTTCCAGAGCTCTGTTTTCTCTTCTTCTTCTTCTTCTTCTTCTTGTAGTTCTTCTTCCAGTATCACCTAGAGTTCACTTGTTTCATCGACAAGCTGTTCAGAAAGGAAGAAGGGGTCACATTGCGGAAGACCCATTTGCGATTTTGCGTCTTGTTCCTGTTTCATCAAGCTGGCGATCGATCAGGAGCCGGCTTTTGAACTGAGGCCCAAGAATCGTAGGGTCATGGTGAGCAAGCTGCAGTCTTTTTGGGACTTTGTTTTGCTTTCAATGTGGTGTTGGTTATGCGGTTTATTGGTTGTTTCTCAATTCTCATTGGTTTTATGGGTGGAAGCAGGGTGCTGGAGGTCCAGAGGATGACAACATGTGGCCGCCATGGCTGCAGCCTCTTTTGCAGACGAGCTTCTTCGTTCAGTGCAAGTATCATGCCGATTCCCACAAGAGCGAATGCAACATGTACTGCTTGGATTGTATGAATGGGGCACTCTGTTCTCTCTGTCTCAACTATCACAAAGACCACCGAGCCATCCAGGTTAGTTTACTCTTCTGTTGTCCATTTATCAATTGGTTGTTATTGACATACAAATGATATCATTCTCCATTTGCTTTGCAGATAAGGAGGTCATCTTACCATGATGTTATCAGGGTGAACGAGATTCAGAAGGTGTTTGACATTTCAGGTGTACAGACCTACATTATAAACAGCGCCCGTGTCGTGTTCATCAATGAGCGGCCTCAGCCCAGGCCCGGGAAGGGCGTCACTAATACCTGCGAGGTCTGCGAGCGGAGCCTTCTTGACTCTTTCAGATTCTGCTCCCTGGGCTGCAAGGTATTTTTTGCGTTGTATTTTTTTTTCGCATTCTGTGAATCAGATTCAACTAATCATCAATCAATTGAATGTGGAAGAATGAGGACCCTCTTTCTTCAATCATCTTATTCTTTCTATTCTTCCATGAAAATGAATTCAACAACTATGAATATCTCCTCTGTTCAAAACAGGAAAATGCCTTAATTTTTCCTTTTTCTGCCTTTGTATAATTTGCTTCCAATGGAATTCTAATGTTCTCTTCTGTTAATTTGGCTCCAGATTAATGGAATGTCGAAGAATCCGATAAAGAAGCGTGCTCCTGCAGTTCACTCGGAGGACTCCTACTCCAGCAACAGCCAGAGCCACGATAAGAGCGTGCAGAGCTTCATCCCTTCAACGCCGCCACCAACCATCACCAATTTCAGGAATGCGAAGAGAAGAAAGGGGATACCCCACAGGTCTCCCATGGGAGGACTCATCCTGAATTACTAGAGCTGGAATTATATGCATAATGCCCAGTTATCCCGTGTACAAATGTAGCAAGCCCCCATTCTCAGCGCTGCTCACTCTCGTACTGAAGAACAGGCCGGTGCAGGGACTCCTAGCTCTGGTGTATATACATGAAAAATAAGAAAAAAAAAACAGCCCAAGACTCAGAAGGGCCTGTAGATTGAAGAAAACAGCTAAGGTGAGAGATAGATTAATGGAGGCAGTGGATTAGTGATGGAATAGCTAAGTTTTGCTTGTTTATGTCACTGTAATTGTGAATATAGATATATTTGCTTATGTAGAAAACAGCATAATGCTAGAAAAAAGGGTGTAATAATGTGGAAACAGTAAGTCCATGGACCATATATGAGCATGGGAATGGAAATAGAGAAACTCGACTCCTTTGTATTTACAGTTTATATATTATCACTTCCACTTTAGGTAGTAGATTTGTCAGACTCTTGTTGTCATGCCTGACGTATTTGGCTCTGGAAATTGAGGAGCTGAAAGCATGGGCGGCTGGCCGGCTGCTCATATTCGCCCATCATTCCCAGTGGCCCACTGCCCACAGACTTTGCTCTTCGTATGAATATCTGCAAATCTCTTTCATACTATCCCATCGGTAAGAATTAAGATGATTCAATGTGGTTCAGTATTCTTAGTTCTATCTTCTTCATAGTAGAGTGTTTGTATCTTCCTCCTCCGTATGGAAGAGAACAAGGTGTTGGTGGCAAACAGTTTGGTGGGGGTTTTAATGGGGGGCCCTAACCGTTGCAACGGTACTGATGTCACAAATCAGATCACCATGGCCAAGAATGGAGATTGGCGATGATGGTAGTGAGGGTTTGAGATAACGATGGCCTGGTGAGGAACTAGCATTGCGCCAATCAGCAATAATGGCCTGGTGAGGCTTTCTTGTCTCACTCTCATCTACCAGAACCTGAATATGGGCTGGAACAAGAGCCATAATGCTGCGGTTTTTACTTCTCCCTCCATCATCATGGCCATGGTCACTAACTTAACACTTCAAGAAGCAAAAGCCAATTGTTACTTGCCTTTGATAACCCACAGCATGAATCACCAATTGCATCTTTTCCACATGCAAAATTACAGGCATAAGATGAGGCATCCAACTTAACCAAGCAACTCAATCAAGACAAACTTTATTGTATGCTTCTGTTGTTAAACAGGCAGCACTGGTTTTTCCCATGTAGTATAGCGGAAGGCCAAAAACATTTTTTGTTTGTATTTAATGTGAGTGTCTCGGTTATGGGTGGTAAGTGCCACAATGGGAATGAAGGAATAATGAGAAGGGGCGCAAGGTGGGGTATCCGAGTGAATAATGGAGAGAACCTTAATGAGTGGGCGTATGTGGATCGGACTGAGCTTGCTAACCTGCTTTATCCAGCTGAGGAATTCTTTCCTTAAATCAAATGAAGAGAAGGCGTGAAGTACAGGCTCATCATCTTATAATATTTACATCTCATGTTTACTGACATTATTGTTGGTATTTTATTCTCTTCCTTCCCTTTGTGCACCATCCACTTGTTCTTTTCATGGACCCAATAATAACAGGTTTGAGAGGGGAGTCCAACTCCAGCCTTCTGAATTGCCCTAATCCATGATGTCACTTGCTTTCAGCCTTATCAGATGGCTTCCTCATCATAACTTATTCAATGAAGCTAGAACAAAATAAAGGAGGAAGAAAGTGGCCACTGGCCTTTGCCCCAACTGCAAAGTAGTCGCACCATCCCCTCCCAGGTCAGGTCGCTCTTAAGGGTGGAGGCCTGTATTAGCTAAAACTTGGATTCATGATTCATCCATGTCTAAGCGTTAGTAATCTTCACCACGGCTCTTGTCTTTTTCACTGAATTGAATCATCTCTCTCTCTCTCACCAACGTCGCAAGAGGGATTGCTTGGCACTTTCTGCCGATGATTATCATCAAATTAAGACATCAAATCCAGGGACCCACCCATTGGATGGGCACAAAAGCAGGAATTGACCACTGTTGTACTTGTTTCCTGGAGCAAGTGGGTAGGCTCTTGCCGCTTCCTGAGAGCTTCAGCCTACTTTTCCCCGATTCAATTCTGGTGGGTGGGAGTGAGATTGGAGGAGGGCCATTGGATTGAAGATAAGGAATGGCCGCCATGGATTGCATGCTCGCATCAGCCCATTCTAGAAGGGAGGGCGGCCGGAAAAGAAGAGTGGAATTTGTAAAGACTCGACTGGTTGAAAGCTCTGGATGGAATCAGCATCTGACCCTTTTTCCTCAGTGAAAAGAAATTTCTTATGCAGGATTTGGGCCTACTTTTCCATGAACAAATGGGGGCTCCCGTGTTCTTGTATGCCAATTCCTCGTGGAACACACTCGACACGTGATGGAGGACAAAATGGTAAGCTTGCTTAGGCGTATGATTAGAGGTCTCAACTTCTAATAGCTCTGAAAAAAAGGTGATTAGCGTTAGTGGGCCTCCCACCAGTACACGGTCTGTGGAAACTTCGGGCTAATGGGCCGTGCACCAAATCTGAAAAGAGTGAAAAGTCTCTCCAACTCTCGATCACAGTTTTGACAGCTTGAGACAGGAAGAGTTTTTTTATATTTTTTTGACAATTAACCCAATATAAAATAGGTATAAGAGTATTTGATATTTCAAATCTATGGCACATATATTAGTATATATTCATACAAATATTATTTATGTTAATGTGAATTATCATGTGTATAGTTGATCTCGTGGATGAATGCCTCCTATGTCTACTGTCTCATTATCATAAGACATCATGAAAAATACATCCCTTTAGACAAAGTTGACATTGCTGGATTGGCAGTTGGTGGGCGGGGCAAAACTGATTCCAAGGGGTAATCATGTTGCCGTTTTTTTTTTTTAATTTTATGTGGGGTTTCAGTGTTTTTTCTTTTGGCATTAATGTGAGATTTTATGGTTAAGCGCAAATTGGCACTAATGGGGTTTTTTTTTCTCTGTGGAGGGTCCAGCAACTGGCTAAGTACGGATTTCTTAATTTTCTCAAACTGCTGTTCAAGCCAATCACTGTTTATTTTTTTCCTGTAGGTGTCATTAACTAATAGACAGCTTATACCAATGTCAACATGTGACATTTTTTATTCATGAACCATATTAGGAGGATCCCAAAATTATGATTCTATCTAACTTACCTACTCTTCTAAACCACGAGTGTTGAATTGTTTGCCGTCTTTTTCTTAGATAACGGACCAGTCCTCCAACCTACGTCTTCTGTCCTAATAATAATAATAATAATAATAATAATTATTATTATTATTATTATTATTATTATTATTAACAAACAACAAAATATCTCACTAGTAGCTGTAGCAAATAAAATTAATAAATAGACGAATAAAATCAATTATAACATGATAAATTATTTACTCTCGGCGTACTCTCCTAGAGTTTTTCGATCCTATTTTATATGAGTGGTTGATCCTCACACATGCTAATATACTTAAAGTGCAGGGAAGAGTTTCTCCTTAGTGCATAATTTTATTTGTGTAAATATTTGTAATCTTTAGTGTCAACGGCTTTTATAAAATAAGAGGGAATTTCATGTTGTACTCTATGTAGTGCCCGATACAACAACTAAATTTACTTCCATGGTATCAGGAGCTGACCCGCCTAATCAAAATTTCTGTTGTAGATGAATATGGCAAATTATGAGCCGTCATTTGCTTCTACTTCCTTAGTTTGATCTATGATTATTTTTACCAATGGTCATGTCATTCCATGGTTGAGAATGATGTTGTAAACGAGTCAATCCAAGAGGAGATTTCCATCATTAGTTTTCACATTAAACAATGAGTCCAGCATGAAAAACGCATATGAGTCGTTGATAATTGAGATCGACATAATATATATCAGCACACGTTAACGTTAGAACCATTGATGCTAGTATATAATAATGTGTGGACCATCAATTTCATTGATAAAGGGTTCCTATATAGTCACGGAGTATCAAAAATCCTTCCCACATTAAACAGCCCAAGGAACAATATAGCAGGGGGGAAAAAAGGCCATAAAATGTTTTTTCAGTCCACAATCCACACCGAAGCCCATGGTCTCGTTTCCAGGACGGCCCATTTGACATGGACAAGGAAAGGATTCATCTTTCAGATTAATTTTGTGGTTTCCGAGAGGCGTACAATTACGTAGTATTTGAGGATAGCTAGCGTGCACTTGTAGATTTGAGAATAACTAAGTCCCCGGCAGTCATGGTCAGGGCTGGTTCACTTAAGCCCCTCGTCATGACCTGACTGCCAGCGAGAAATACAGCTCACTAGCCCGCCCGTAGTTGTAACGAGGGCCAGATTTCGTCTTATGTTACTCAGTAGAGACATAACAAACAATGAGCGGTCGTTTGGGTGCTGAACGAATTAATTAATTTGCAAGAATGCGTAAGTCAGGGTTTTAGTAATTTAGTATTAACTACATCAGCATGGTTTATAAAAAAATACTTATTCCGTCTTAGATTAACAGTTCAATTTGTCAAAAAAATTATTCCATATTAATCCCTCTATTTTGTTCAATTTGAGTGAGTACTTAAAAAATAGTATTATAAACTTATTTTCTCTTTCTTTTAAATGTAAATTTTACTATTTAATAAAAATTATTAATTTTTTAAATTAACTATTAATATAAGACAGAAAAAATATATACTTTCTTGGCCGGCTGTTAGTATCTGAAAAATATGTTGTCCGAGTCCGACCCACTGTAATCATAAAGTAGTAATAGAATGAGGGCTACTCCATTTTGGAGGACAAACTTGAAAGTCCATTGGCAAACTTATTTAACAGTGCTAAACACTTATGCCACTTTGATGTACTTATAATTAAGAGCAGCCGAACAGTAGTGTAGCAAAAAAGTAAGTGAACAATATACATGAAAGGACTTCTGTGAGAATGCGCATAAGTAGGGTAAATTAAGTGCGGCTTATAATAATCTAAACTGGTCACTGGACTCGCTGATTTCATCATCAGACCACGTCACTAGACACTTTTGAGAGTTAGCTTTCGGTGCACTGCAAACTAGGTGGGCAAAAGCTCTTTACTAAAGACCCACCATGACCACGCAGCAATATTCCACTCTCACAATAGAACTAGACAAAGTCATTCATGGATGACAGACCAGAGGCAAGCTGATTTTTCCTAATCCTATAAGCTAAGCTTTTCCTTCAGTTTGAACAGCTTAAGAGGCTCAGGTGTAGCCTTGCTTGTACTTGCTAAATAGTTCCTGGGTCTGGGCGTTCCTGAAAGCGCAGCAGCCCACCAGATAGACGCAGACGAGTGCGACCAGGGTGATTGCCAACACCAGGTCTGCCTTCCTCCATTCTCCCTTGAGCTGCTCCAGCAGTCCGGCCTTGCAGGACTCGCATGCGTAGCACAGCTGCGTCTGCTCGTTGCTCCACTGCAGGCAGTCCATGTCTGCAGCTGTGTTTATGGGGCTGATCCAGTAGGTCGGGTTCACAAATGTGAACCCACATTGCGTTGGTGGCTTGCAGCACCCTGACTGCAAAAAGAAAAGAAGAAAAGCAACAAAAAGTAACAAAAGTGTACATGAGATGCCCTTCATGGTTACCATGCAATATAGAATCTGATTCCAGCCTTGATAGTTGTGCTTAACATCAAAGTGCTTTAGAAACATTATTGAGCAACTAGTAGCAGGTAAGCATATGCTCGTTAATGGCAACGCATCATCTGAAGAGCAGTACTCGTATTGATGTACCTGCAAAGGGCTGATATGTGCATTGAAGAAGTCTTGTGCAAATCGATACCTCTGATCTAGTCCTTCACACATGCTGGTGGAGGCCAGGCAGCTCTTGATTTTGTCCCACTTGAGCGGATTCTGTATTCTTCTGCGCAGCCAGCCCGAGTAGTCATCAAGGCGATACTCTAAGTAGGCTCTGTTGGAAGCGAGATGGCCGGAGCCCTTGCTGGTTACCGTGTACACGGAAACCACCAGAGCTGCGAGGAGTATGATGAGGACGAGCATGGCGATCAGGTACAAGGCCAGAAGCCAGGAGACTCGCCAGAACCCACCAACAAAACCTGCTAAAGCTACAACCAGGACAAAGATGCCCGCGATGATGACCGGCCATTGGAGGAGCTTCACGCAGGAGTTGTCCGGTTGGGAGGAGAGCCAGATTCCGGCGCCGATGATTGGAACGGAGAGGAGCATCGCGAGGAAGTTGATGGCTCCGATGAACATGTTGCTGGTAGCCATGTTACTGGCCTTGCATGGAGAGAAGGCTAAATAAAAGATGAAGGGCTAAGTTTTGACTTAGTGTTTCCTTGTTATTATCATGCAATACTTTTGAGCTGCCCTCAAATTTTACCTTTAAATTATACTTACTACCTCCGTTCTATAATATAGTTATATTTATAAAAATAATATTTTTATTAAATATTAAAATCTATATCTAATAAAATAATACAAATAAGTTTATATAAATTTAATATGAAACAAATTTCTCTCAAATTAATTTGAGATGGAAGGAGTTATTACTCCCCCTATCCTAAATTAATAGCTTCATTTATTTTTTACAATAAAATTATTTTAATTTATTTTTTAGAGTTAAATAGAGCT
Source organism: Saururus chinensis (assembly GCA_035235625.1). NCBI lineage: Eukaryota > Viridiplantae > Streptophyta > Magnoliopsida > Piperales > Saururaceae > Saururus > Saururus chinensis. The sequence goes on from CP141146.1 coordinate 1,862,057, forward strand.
ATTAATACAGAAAGAATGGGGTATTATTAGTATAATAATAATTTTGCTATAAATAAATACTTCCTCATATTGATATTAATAGCTCTATTTTGAAAATATAATATTAATAAAGTATAATTATTAATATTAGACAAAGAGAGCGTAATCATTATGATCTTGTTACTCCCTCTGTCGTATTTTAATAACTACATATAATTTTTCTAAATAAATCTATTAATAAATTAAATTGATCAATTATTATTGTGGGACATAGGGAGTATCATTTATGTTGGTGGCAAAGGCAAGAATGAGTGGCATGTCAAAGCTGCTCCACTTTACCTTTAATTTGTGTGGATGCACTTTGTTCGGTAATACGTGTAAATTTGTAAAAAAAACATGGCCATGGGGAAAAAATTCAATGACTAAGTGTATCAAATAATTACAATAAATTTTAAAGCATTAAGATTTAGACTAATTACAATTAGTTTTTGTTCTATAGTTTCCTTTGATTTTAAAGAAAATTTTGACAATGATGGTTTTAATGATTTTGTTATATACACATGACACTTGTCTATAGCTAGGAGATGATGTATACTTCCTATTAAGTATTTGTATACTCTAATGCTAATATAGGGCATTAGGCATTGATCACAGTGCCTAAGACTTTATATTGAATCTCTTGGGTGATCGCAATCTTGTAAGCGTAGATGCAAATTAATAGATATTGATTATGAAGCACGCTTATTTGATTTTGTTTGCTAGTGGTAATGTTTTTGGAGGTATTATGTTATTTAATTTAATAATGTTATCGAAGTACTTCCTCAATCCGATATTAATAATTTTATTTAAATTTTTATATAAAATTAAATTAAATTTATCTTGACAAAACTAATAAAACTATTAATATAAAACAAAACGAGTATGTTATATAGCTCTTAAGACGGATCTTGCAATATAATTGTAGAATATGACATTTGAGACAATTTGCATATTTATAAGTTACAGTTTTTAATATCACAACACATACGAAAATTTATAGTTAAATCTTTTGATTGGAAAGGTTATAATATTTTGTTAATCTCAAAATAAACTTTATAGTTTTATACTCCTGCCTACAATAAATAATATTCTCTCTGTCTTCTATTAATAATTGTATTTAGAAAAATATAATTTTTATTGAATGATAAAATTTATATATAAGAGTGAAAAATAAACTTATGATACTTTTTTTTTAAGTATCTAATTATTTAAATTAAAAAAATAAAACTACAAAATATGAAATAAATTTTTTTACTAAATAGAATTATTATTTAAAAGAGGAAATAATATATATATATATTTAATTTTTTAAAATAAACTAAAATGAGTATGTAGTAGCAGGCCTGGGCTACAGAAGGCACTCTTCCACCCAATATGGAACGGCCCACTAACTATGTCTGGCTTGGTTTGTTGGCTTCTAAAACTTACAAAGCCCACATCTATATCCTCAGTCCACAGTCCCCACTCCCCACTCAGTTTGAGGAGAAATCAGTCATTTCAGCTAATTTTCTCACTCGAAAGAGCTCTCGTGGTGGGGAGTAGGAAGCAGATAAACCTCCGTCCCAGCCAATGGCACTGTCTCCGGCCTCCCTCTTCTCCGTCTCTTCTTCTTCAGCATCTCAATGGCCGAACAAGCCCTCCCCCCCTACGAGGCTTCAACTTTTGGGCTCAATCTCTCGCACTTCTCTGCGATGTGGGTCGGTCTTCCTCTCCAATCCACCAGCTCATGGCGTCCGCCAGTTTCTGCTCTTCTCTGCGGCTCAACCGCTGACCGTTGAAGATGATACCGAGAAGGAAGTAGTGAATGAAACCCAGAAAAAGATTCAGGAGAACGACGTAAGACGAAAGCTTTTCGTTGTCAACCTGCCATTCAGTTTCTCTGCTCCTGATATCCGTAATCTGTTTGGCCAATGCGGGACCGTGGAAGATGTCGAGGTTTACTTATTTTCTTCTTGCCAACCCTTTTTATAGTATGTGGATGGCTTGTTTTTGTTTAATTTTTGTGGGTTGTCACTGGATTTTTAGATCATTAAGAACAACGGGAAACACAAAGGCTTCGCTTTCATTACAATGGCATCAGCGGAAGAAGCTCGAGCTGTCGTTGAAAAGCTTGATGCGTTCGTAAGATGTCATTGCCTTATTACTCGTCTTGTTCATATTTATGTTTCTTATATAAAAATTGTCAATGAATACGCTGAAATGTATGAGTTGAATCCATATGTTCTCACATTTCTTAATCCTGAGCTTGGTTGCATCGAATTAACACTAGTAAAAAATGAGAAAGGAATCTGATTGTATCTCCAGCATGATCATTGACCCCGTTCTTCTTGGCTATATATACGATTCAGTTGTTGTATTGAACTCCAATTTGTTTTATTACTTTGTTATGTAATTTGTGCTTATATTCTTCCATGGTATGGTGGTCAGGGGAGTGGCAATGAGTATATTGTTAACGGCATCATCTTTATTTTGTGCCTTTGTTGAAAGAGGTTCTTTTTCTTAGACAATTTTTTCTACAATGACTCCATTTTGATATGAATAAATATAATTTTGCTAATACAGGAAGTGAAAGATAGGATCATCAGGATTGAGTTTGCAAAGAGTATGAAAAGACCTTCTCGAGCTCCAGTAGGACCTCCAAGTGATGAAACCCGACACAAGATCTATGTGTCAAATCTTGCATGGAAAGCGAGATCTAGTCATTTGAGAGACTTGTTTTCTGCTAGCTTCAATCCCGTCTCATGCAGGGTGGTTTTTGACACCCCAACTGGGAGGTCTGCTGGTTATGGGTTTGTTTCCTTTGGCACCCAGGAGGAGGCAGAGGCTGCAATTTCTGCTCTGGATGGGAAGGTGAGCTCCTATTCAGTGTTTGATGTTTCAAGTAATTTCTGCTTTACTGTCTTGTTTTTGAGCGTATAGATTCCCAAAAAGGTAAGTTTAGATGAAATTACATTGGTTTATATGGTGAATTACTCACATTTACGCTTCAAATACATATGTGTGTGCCTACTTTGTTTGCGGTTCATGTGTGTCCTAGCTTTCTCCTTTTTCCTGATGGAGTGAAACTAATGAAAACAGTGTTCATAATGTTTGAATGAATTATAGGTTTGAATTGCTCGGGCATAATGTATGTTTAACATGGAGTAAGATAGGAGCTAATAAGTCTGCAAATCCAGGATGATGGATGCTAAGAACTCCATGGGTAAGAGAAAGAAAATAATTACTAATTACAAGAGAGAAAGAAAGTTATTCATGTGGATAAATAATTGGACCAGATCATGTCCTTTTGAGCAAATGCATCCACTGTGTGTTGGTCTCCATGAAATGAGTGACTTTAAATGACTGGAACTAGGGGGCATTTCTGAAAATTTTTGGTCAAAAATTTCTTTTAGGACTAAAAGAAAAGCAAAGGTGGTCATATAGGAACTGGTTACTTTCTGTATTCATTGTGGATCTCTTATTATTTTTAATTCCTACTTAGAAGATTGTTAGACTGTTTTTATAGGATTTTTTTGGCTCAACAGAATCTAAGCTCTAAGCTGAGGCAAATTTTAGAGACATTATTATTGAATACAGGGGGGAGAGAGAGAGAGTGGGAGAGAGAGAGAGAGAGAGAGAGGGAGGGAGTACATTATTGATCATGCTTCTTATTTCTTTGACCATATACAAGTCTAGCGGCATTTTTTTATTAGTTGAGCTTTTGATGGATGTGAGCCTTGCAAGTCTTCGAATTGCTCTACCTAAGGCAAACGGAGGCAACATATGGGCAATACTTTAATGTGCTCCTACCACATTCTACAGGGAAAGATCATTCTCTGTTTCTACAGCATCACAAAGAGTATAAAAAGTAGTTGTCTTTTTATTTATTTATTTTCTTTTTGTGATTTAACATATGGGCAATACTTTAAAGTGCTCCTACCACATTCTACAGGGAAAGATCATTCTCTGTTTCTACAGCATCACAAAGAGTATCAAAAGTAGTTATTTTTTATTTATTTATTTTCTTTTTATGATTTAATAATTGGAAGTGTTGCATTCCTCCAAGTCATTAGCCTCTTCCATTTATAACCAATCTAGGTTGTTGAGTAGTGCAATTCTCTGCATTGTTAATGTGAGATCCAGAATTGTTTCAGTTGCATTAGTAGCAACCAGTTTGTGGTGAGTGATGAATTTTCTAAAAAATGCTTTGTCTCACATAAAAAACAACATTCTAGGCTGAGTAGGTGCATTGCATTAGATTCATCTGTACAACTGCTTCGTAACCATACTAGTGAATATTGTTCTTTGGTTTTTCTTCAATGCTCCTATGTTCTGTCATCCTCTAACAATATCAAAGGTATTACTATTGACCAGTCAATTGAAAAACATTCTAATTGCTTGTTATATGTAGAAGATTATGTGCTAAAAAATATTTTTTTCATATATTTAAAATTAACATACTTTAAGTATGTTTCTAGTAATTAATAACTGATTAAGCTAGACAAGACTGCATGTCCAAAGAAAGTTTCTCTTTCTGAAGTTAAGAAAATTCAAGATTGAATGTGAATGAAGATGTAATGCTCTTATGTGGGACTTAGAATCACTTTGACTTGTACTAGTATAAAATTTTAGGAAGGGAAGGTGATAAATTGATCCTGTTTATTTAGCAGTGCGATTTACTCCTTTGATATTGTGCTGCAATTATCATATAAAAAACTGAACATCAATTAAGGTAGCTACATGTATGGAGAGTTTTTTCTCTGATATTTGAATCAACATGGTTTTTCCTCTCATTGCGCTAAATAATTTGGTAACCTCTCTTTGTTCTTTTATAATTTTTTAGGTTAGGGTAAATAATTAGCCAAAAAATGTGCAAGGGCAAAAAGAATTTTTATCTGGTTCTGATTTGCCTTCTCAGGAATTAATGGGCAGACCATTAAGGTTGAAAATGAGCCAAAAACAAGCCGAGGAAACTGAACATCAACCAGAAGCGGAAGACGACAGCCAAGAGGAATCCAACTTGTCCTAGGTTTGTACATTTGAGTTTCAAAGGGTAAGTGAAAGTGATGAAAAAAATGACCACTTTTGTACAAATTTTGTAACTTAAATCTATTTTTTATTCATTGTTAATTTGATATTTGATGAAGAATTTCACTTCTAACCAGTCATTAAATGCCACTGTTAAGTTTATCTGGTTACAACTATTGATGTAACTTCTTGTCCTAAATATATATGTCCTCAATGCTCTAAATGTTCTCCTAAAATAAAATGTGGATTATCATAGTGAACATTTGCAGGGCTAATATCATAGCTTTTTACTACAGTAACATCCTCTAATTCAATTCTTCTGTAATAATCAAGGTAGCTCGTGACACCTGCCTGACTAACATTCTGTTGCTGAATGTCTCTTATAATATCTTCAGTTCCTTTAAATGTCAAATACAGATCAATTCCATAAATAAACTCAAGTAATAGTAAAACTAAAATAATTCAGAAATTAGCTCAAAGAACCAAGTAATGCCAAAATTAGCAGAGCTGGCATGAAAGTCGGTTTGAAAACTGAAGAACCGGTTTGATCTCTGCCTCCCCGAGGCCTTAGAGCAGGAGAAACTGAAATGGGTGCCTTCCGTTTTTTGCAACTGCGGGAAAAAAAATCCTAGAGCAAACATAAATACCACCGTGAGAAGCCTCCATAATTTGGAACTTTTCAGCGGAAGAGCTTAATGTTTAAAATCAATTAAACAGGTTATTGTTCTTCCGTTTATGTGTTCTGTAATTAATTTGTGGTGATTGCTTGACATGAATGTGCGTAAGTGTCGGATTGGCGGTTAAACCACTTCGTCATAAAGACTGGAGTTTTCTGTCGGATCTGGATCTTCTTCATTAGCAGAAATCAGAAACCTGTGATGGCTGATGCGCGGTGGCAGTCTGCCATACCAAACTTATCACCTACCCCTTTTTGATAATGGGGGTGGACCCATTCCTCAGCAATCCATCAGGATTACATCATTGATGAATAAAGAAGAGAAAACGATCTCCACTTTTTGAGAGTAAGTCGGTTGTTCGCCAACCCTACTGAATGGGTTGTGGTCAATTCATAATTCCATAATCCATGTCATTGACATCATCAAAGCCGTAATCAGTCGGTTCAATGGCAGTTCAGAATCAAAGGGAATTGCACGTGGAAAATTGATCTTCTTACCAGCACATTGTCCCCATAACCATTGTTGTTAAAAGATCAATATCCTTGGCCTTGCTCTTTTCCATGCATCATCATCTTCTCCAATTTGTTCTTGAATAATTCCAGAACACAAAGAAATAAGATTAAATTCGCATGCCTGAGATCTGGATGGCTTGTTTCAATGCTCAACGTTTATCGACTTATGCCGACCTCAGCTTGTCAAGCCAAGTGCATTGGATTAATGAGTCTATCCCCCTTATCCGTTCCAGGCGTTTCTAACCGGAAGCCTTTATTCCTCCCACCTTTTCCCGAGTCTCCTTTCCCCTTTGGAATCTTTATGTTGGCTGAGTGCGATTTCCACGTTGTAAGAGACAAGGGAGGAGTTGTATCCATATCCAGCTCAAGTTCTACCCTCTGATCCCGGCAAAACTACTGTATCAAGTATAATTTCGGTTCAACACATAACAACAAAGTTCTCATTGAATGGTAATTCTCGTTCAAGTGTCACATAGAGAAGGCTGAGCCTGTGACAAAAGTTTGCTGCCCGATAGAAGTAGAAATTGAGAAGAGCCTCCTAAACCGCAGTGTAAGTGCAGTTACAGTAAATTTTAATGCAACAAGTCTGCCATTGGATATTCCATTAAGAAAGGGTCTGGGGTAGGTGGGCGGATTCAAACGTGGGTGATGAAGGTGGCGTGATCTGCAAGTGAGGATGGTATGCGGTTTTGAGAAACAAATTGGACGGTTGAAGATAGCTGAAATAAATAACCATCTAATCAAAACAAAGCCATATATTTATGTTCTCTTTTGATTGAAACAAACAACATATATTAATGATAAAGATTAAAGAAACTTCGATATTTATGTGATATGAATATCATAAAAGAAGAGATGCCCACAAGTCGTTGGCAGGTTGTGACTATTTTGTTTTTTTGGATAACTGGTAGGTTGTGACTGGTGACAAGAGGGGGGATGGATCCGATTCATAATTACATATTTACTTGCTTTTCATGTTTGGCATTTTCTTTTCTTTTGATATGAAGGGTTGACAGTTTTATTGCATTAACTAATGGTTTGATGCAGCTTGAAAAATGGCCATGAGAAGAGCAAGCATCGTCTCCCACAAGCAAGGCTAGTAATATTGCTCTGGTTTCACTATCAGGAGGCCATCCAGCCTCACACTCATCCTCCGTCGCTCAAGTCCTAGTCCAGTCAACTACTTGTTATCCCAATCTCTTCTAGTGACGAAAAAGAGAAAGTTCACTCCCACAAAAAGCTTTATCGTCTCTGATTCTCTCTTCTCTTTCTATTCCTTTGATCTCAATTCTCAACCATCTCTCTTCCAGTCTTCCTTTCTGCTTCAGTTACTTTTCTTGTCATCAAAGCACTTCATCTCACCTCCGCTTCAGTCTTCACCAGAAGCTAGCCAAGAATTTAAGTCATCTCTCTCCCTTTTTCTCTCCCCCACATTCCCCTGTCTGCAATCCCAGTCCCCAAGACTGTATAAAAAGATTAAAAAAACTGTGAAGTACGTTCCATCCTTTTCACCATTGAAACCGAAGAAGCATCTTCACAGAAACCCATGAAACATCACCTCTTGATTCAACTACTTCTTAAAAGGCTTGATTGGTCTAGTTCCTCTGCCTCCTTGCTCTGTTCTCCTCTGAATGATTGGTTTCCTTTATTTGTTCATAATTGGGTCTCACCTACATCTCTCCTTCATTGAGCTTCTCTAAATCTCCAACTTAGATGGGCTCTATCGGAAATCCTCAGACATGGGCACCCTACGGCAGCATCAGAGACTGCTCTCAGGGCATTTGCAGTATATACTGTCCCCAGTGGTGCTACATCGTCTACCCTCCTCCCCCGCCCTTGGCCTTCCAGCCCGAGGACCCCTCCGGCGCCAACTTCTCGCCTCTCGTGATTGCCATAATCGGCATTCTGGCGAGCGCCTTCCTCCTCGTGAGCTACTACACCATCGTATCCAAGTACTGCGGCAACTTCGACTCTTCGGGCAGGAGGTCGCCTGGCCGCTCCGGCGAGGAGCCGGAGGGAACCCAGAGCCCAGACTCCGAGGGCGAAGCGTGGCAGGCTGGGGGCACCGGGCTGGACGAGTCTCTCATCAAGTCCATAACTGTCTGCAAGTACAAGAAAGGAGATGGGTTGGTTATGACCACTGATTGCTCTGTTTGCCTCAGTGAGTTCCTGGAAGATGAGAGCTTGAGGCTTCTACCCAAGTGCAGCCACGCCTTCCACGTCCCTTGCATTGATACCTGGTTGAAGTCTCACACCAATTGCCCTCTGTGTCGGGCCTATATAGTCCCCACTAGCCCTCCGCCGCTCCAATCGCCACCTCCAGCGATCCCCTCGGATCCTCGGCCGGCAAATCGTCAAAGAAATGATCACACATGTGTTAGAATTGAAGAATTAGAGATGGGTCAGGAGGAAGTTAGCCGGCCAAAACCAGCTGTTGAAAACCGTGGTGCTCATTTGAGGGCAAGAGATAGTGTAATCGAGATTACACATGATGGAGCGCAGACGATCAGGAGGTCTGTGTCGATGGATCCTTCATACAGGGATCGAGTTCTAATTGCTCATGTGCCTGAGATAAGCATAGAAGAAGATGAGTTTCATATGAAGGATCAGCAGCTTTCAGGTGGGGAAGGATCATCCAAGAGCAGTGAGGGGATGATTAACAGAGGCGGCGTGTTGAATTCTGTTACAAATCCTGTTGCCATGACGAGATCAGCTTCAAGTGGGCAGTTGTTCTTCAGCACGAGGCATGGAAGAGGAAGGAGCTCGGATTTGCCTGGATGAGATCAATGGTTTAGGAGCTGTAAGAGGTCTACAGCTTGATCGATAACAAGTTAGTTTTATTTTTTATGTTCATATCCAGAAAAATGAGATCAAAGCAGCTGAAAATTGAATTACTTGCTTATTGCATCCTTCCATCTTTTGATAATTCTGCTTCATCAAACTCCTTTTTCATTTTTTACTCAGATCAAAGATACAATGTGTTCCATCTTGCTTTGTAAATGCATCAAACTTATTCAGCATAATCGGAGTTATGTTGATGTTGTAAGAAGTACAATGAAACTTTGATACGTTTCGTGTTCTTCTTCCTAATGTCAAGATTGTCTGTATTACTAGTGTAAAAAGAAAACAGATGGCCGTTAGATTCTAGTACTACTAATACACATTAATTAGATGATTAAGGGTTTATTTGGATTGATGGAAACGAGGAAAAGAGAAGGAGAAAAGAGAAAGTGAATCTTAGGTAAAAAAAAAAAGAATCCTAAAATTTTTTTGGGGAAATTATTTAAATAATATTAAAATAATAAATAATTATTAAAATTATATATTTTGGGAAATATTTCTTAAAGTGGTATTATTTTTGGCCATGCAGGTGACAGCCTGTGTGACTTATTTATTTCATTTTTTTCAATTTCATCCTTTTGACGGACGAAATACCCGCACTTGGGCTTCCCGACTCAAGAAAGAATGGCGGAGGGTGGATTTCATCCTTGCGAAGGATGAAATCAACTTAAAACTGCAAGGACAAAATTCATTTTAACACAATGTTGCGACTTTTAAGTAGTAGATGAAATCCATTCAAGTAGGTTTGGTCATTTGAAATGACAGAAATCTTATAAATTTTTTTTTAGAAAACTTAAAATCGGAAGCAACACTTGTCCCAGTATAACATTACATGATATGTTCTACACAAAAATACAAATCTATCCCTGTATTAACATTACATATGTTCCACGCAAAACATATAAATATATCCCTATATAACATCACATATGTTCCACATAAATAACATATAAAACACAATAATACCAATAGATCTAATTGCATACAATGTTTACAAAATGTTTAGTTTATAAAATAAGCATATAACAACTCTAAGTCGCTCTACCTCTCCTACCCCTACGACCTCGACCATGACCCCGGCCCCGACGGTACTGTACTAGCTCTTCATTGTATGAAATGTGATAATGAAATAAAATTACCTAATAAGGTCGTTGGTGGTCTAACTCTCCGCTATACAAACGAAGGAATCCCTGTGGATTTTCAGTTTTTCTCCTTCGAACATTCCACCTTAAGTAGTCAAATTTAAAAATAAGTTCAATACATCCAAATAAAACTATGCTAAAAAAATAAGTGTAAAAAAATACTCTACCTGGCTCCTAATGGAGCACCTCGACCACATGACCCATCTCAATAGTTGGTTGGCCGACATGTAAATGCTCCCAAGACCATAGCTGTGTCACAAAATATTATAAAAGTTATTAAAAAATGCAAAGTAATTATGCATGTAAAAAATATTAACTTCAATAAATTCATTTACATGAAGAAGGGTTAGACATCTTACAATCCCCGAGGTCATGACCTGATAAGCTTTCCCTAACTCTCGGTATAAAAATGCAAGAGTGGCACTGCCCCATGCATAAGTGACCACCATGTCGAAATCCGCAAGGAGGGAGAGATACACAACATGAACATAGCTACTCGTGTTATCTGCAAATATTGTAGCCCCAAGTAAATGTAATAAATATGCTCGTGCATGCTGCTCGATCACTATCTCGGTGGCATCTGCTAGGAGCGCATGAAACTCACTTAAGAGCTATCTAAGGCTCACTCGGCTACCACGCATCACTGAAGGAGGAGGTGTTATGCCAAGAGTCCGACTAATAAATCCAAATCTCCCCCTCCTGTCATGCTTGTCACTACCTGTCCATCGATGTGAAGTCCTGGAAGAACTGCCACATCCATAAGAGTGATAGACATCTCCCCATAAGGTAGGTAAAACATCTATGTCTCCCTCCTCCATCTCTCGACAAGAGCTGTCAGTAAAGGCCTATCGAGATGAATGTACTATATATGAGCTCCTATGTGAACTCCTACTGCGCCCTTCACTAGGCACTCGGGCCTCTTTTTCGAGAAATAACTCGAATATAAATATGTGAGACGAATGGTGAAACATTTGTCTAAATGATGCCTCATCATCTACACGTAGTAGTCCTAATCTCGATCCCAATATCAGAAGGTTACATTGTATAATAATTTTCTATTTACTTTGATCTCACCAAACTCTGTTAGCTACTTGCATCTCAAGTTCATCATAAGTAGATGGTTTCTTAATAAATAATCAATTTGTGCGTCTTTCATGGTAAAACATAAAACTAACAATTTCTTCCACCATCTCTATTCACTTAATTCATAACCAATAAATTACTTTAAAATAAATACTTTACTTAATGAAAAATGAGATTAATCTATTACTTAAAAAGCTTAAGAATGACAACAACTACTCTCACTTTTAAGGAAAACTTAAAATATTTTAAACGAAGCAAGAAAGCAACAATCTAGCAATGGAATCAAATTTCAAAATGAACTAGGTAAAAACAGTGGAAGCCACAAGCCAGAGATCACATTGCAAGCTAGAGACCACAAGATACACATAAATATGTTAAGGATTTCCTATCTTACACTTTTTTTAACTAGCATGCAATGATAAAATTGGTTGTGAAGTCTTACACTTTGAAGTACTTTATTCGAACAAAAACTACAAATATTACATAAATCTAGCAGTTCGATTGACCCAATTCATCAGAAACATGGAATGTTTTCGATGATTAAACTAAAGTGACAACTTGAAATGACAAAATTCAACTTCTAACACCTAAATCAGATTAGCAAAGTAGGTGTATACACACACAAAGTAGTCATAATATACATATAACAGATGTCTAGAACAAAAAGGAAAGAGCACTAAAGTTACAAAACTGTCTCCTCTACTTGCAACAAAAAGATAACTTTTAACAATAACTACAACAAAGAAGAAGAAACAGTAGTATGCAATAATCTAAAAAATGCACTGCAAGCATCCAAATTTCTTCCTAACAAAACAATTGCATCTGCTAGATAAATTAGAATAAGAGTTCTGCAGTAAAAAAAAAACCCACGAGAAGTATAGGCAGTACAAGTAGAAATAAGCAATTCACAGATTAGGTGAAGCAAGCAATTTCAAGATCTAGTTCAAAAGCTATAAAAATGACAAAATTTTGAAGTTTTTGTGCACCTGAGCAAGTTGGTGCAACACCGAGTCGAAGTTGGATCTGGGTGGATTTGGGCAAACTTGCAATTTTCAACGAAGGGGAAGGCAGATCAGGGTGAAATAAAGCGGTGGATGGTGAAACTAGCCAAATTTTAGGATGGTGGAGGTTGGTGGATGGCGGATTGCGGCGTTCATAGTTAGACAAAAGGGCAAAATGGGAGACGAAGAACGGCCAGGATGGGGGACAAGGGCATAAGTAGTTTGTGGATTTTGTCCTTATAAAATATGAAATTAGCTCAATTTGATTTTATCCTTCGGAAGGATGAAATTAACATATGTCCCGATACATTCACATGGAGAATGACGTGTAGAGATTTCGTCCTTTAGAAGGACGAAATCAACTTAAGCCTAAACGAAATTAAAAAAATTAAAAAAATGCCATGCAAGCGCCAGCACTTGGCTTGCGCCTAAGTGGCCAAAAGCGACACCCCTTTGGAAAATATTTCCCAAAGTGCATAATTTTGGTAATTTTTTTAATATTATTTAAATAAATTTCCCAAAAATTTATGTTTGGTTGTAATAATGGTGCTATAAAAAATAAAAACTTGTCCACTGTAACCACAAAAATAACATTATCATATATATTTTTAATAATAAAACTAGCCCTTCTATGTTCCCCTGTAATACCCCGCTTTTTCGATTACGTATAACAAAGGGGGTTAGAGGTAATTAGTGAATTTTTTGATAAATTATAGAGGGTTTCAAAGGTTGAAACCTCTGTATATGAGTAGAGCACAAAGAAAAGAGCGTAACGAATTAAAGAATGGGTGAAATGGAAGTTGGGACCGGAAGTTATGACTTTCCAGAAACATAGAAAATAGGTGGGATCCACTTAGAAAGAGCATGATGTTTTGCTTTAAATGGTTTAGTATTGAAGGGCTTGTCGATACGAGTCCAATGGTACGAAGAACGCACAAATCCGAATCCGGGATAGGGAGAAACGCGCTTTGGAAGAGTTAAATTTAAATGAAAAAATAATAATAAAATAAGCCGATGCACGACTGGCACGATGGGTGTACGCGTTACCGCAGGCACTGCGGTTCCATGTATGGGCACGAGCCATGCGTTACCATGGTTCCACCGCTGGCGCCGCCAAAATTGGCAGCACAACACTGCGGTTTCGATGGTTATAAAAACCCCATTGCAATTCATTTATGGAAGGAGATATTCTTCTCCCATGTTTTTGACTGTTCTGAGTTTGATTAAGGCCGTCCAAGAGGCATTCTAAGTAAATTGAGCATGCTCTACACCATGAAGTTGTCCTTTCTTCAAGTTGGAGACCGTATAAGGAGGAAAGCCCCCAAAATAAGGAGAGGTCCTGTCTGTTGTCCTCGAGCACCGACAAATTTTGATTTCTCTGTTTCTGAGCATCTTAGCTCCAATTTAGTCCATCTAAGAGGCATTCTTGACTAAATGGAGCATGCTCTATGCAATGGAGGGGTCCATTCTTTGAGTTGGCAAGCATACGAGGAGGAAATGCCCCAAGAGAAGGAGAGGTCCTGCCCATTGTCCTCAAGCACCGACAATCTTCTTTTTCTCTACTTCTGAGCATCTTAGTTCCGATTTAGTCCATCAAAGAGGCATTCTTGACTAAATTGAGCATGCTCTATGAAATGGAAGGGTTTGTTCTCTGAGTTGGTGATCGTATGAGGAGGAAATACCCCGGGACAAGGAAAAGTCCATGCACGTCATCCTTGAGTACCGGAGTAAGAAAAAGGGGCTAAGAGCAAGATGGGGTTCTGTCCAAAGTTGTCGGGCCACAACAAGAGAAGCAATCAAAAGTAGGGGAGGCTCTGTCTTCTACTAAAGAGCCACAATGTGTGAGGAACATCTCCAAGTAGGGGAGGTTCTATCTGCCGCCTACTGGTACGAAAAACGAGAAGAGTCTCTAGCAAGGAAAATATTTGTACGTAGTCTTTCAGTATAAGACGATGAATGTATGGAAGCTAGAGGAAGCTCCGTCTACTGGCTTTGGATCCTAAGGGGAGGACTCTAAGAAGGAACAAGCAACTCCGAATACCATTACCTTACAAGACATGAGGGGAGTATTTCTGACATCCCATTTAAATTATAGAGCTGCATGTGCTAGATTAGGATGTGTGTTATGTCATGATCTTTTATGCTCTAATCTGCTATGCTTTGATGTAACATATTTATGTTTCGTCTTGCTCTAGGGTAGAGCAAGACATGTGTATGTGGTTTTGATCCCGCTCTGTGGTAGAGCGAGATGTACAATTTCGTTGACTTATCAATTTCTACTTGATTTCAATATATGACGAGTTTTTGTATAACTCCGATTAAATATCAATATATATATTAATGTATATGATTTTGTGATGCTTGTTGTATGTATTAGCCGTTAGGCAGAACTACGTTTGGATCCTATCATATTGGAATAATATCCAATACTTACGTAGGCAACCAACGACAAAGTAACATTGGCCCGATTTAAATTAATTATAAATATACTCACCCACCCCTAGATGCCGCAGGTTTGGATGACAAAGATAATATTCTCGAGGATTGCTCGTAGACTTCAAAGGACCTATGCTTTATCACGTTCTTTTATTATGTATTAATTTTGTATGTGCGCAACTTTGATTTTGTTAAGGCACAATAGGCCTTATTTTGTAAAGTTTTTTTGTATTTACCTAAATCAATGAATGGTTACTCGTCTGTGCATGGTTGATCTTGGCCTGTTTATTACTACGAGTTGCCGACGCTCTAACCATTTAAGTTAATGTAAAAAGTCGGGGTGTAACAGCCATGGGCCACCTTGGGCTAGCCATGGCTCCGCCTTGGGCTGGCGATAGTGAGAGGTTGTCCCTCCCGGCCTTAGTGGCCACCCCTCCACTGCCTCTTTTCTCCTTATCTGCCCTTTTTTTTGCCCCCTCTGTTTCATTTTATTCCACTGCCGACCGCCTACAATTTTGCCATGGGCCGGCGACGATGATGGGCCACCCCTTTCAACCTCACTCCCCACTCCTCTCCTCTCATCTACTCCCCTATTTTTCTTCCTGAGTGTTTTGACCCCACAATAGCCGCCAGCAGTGAGCCACGGTCGACCGAACCTTTGTTCGACCAGCCACAAGCTGGGGACAGCAAGGTGGCCACCTTGGCTAGCTTCACCAAATCAAGCGGCCCTTTTTTTCCCTTTGGTCAGCCCTTGTTTTTAGTGTATGTCCATTATGGACGTTGTGAGTACCGTTACCAGCCGGATGCCGAGCCTGGCCAAGTGGACCTTCATCTGGCTCCACCTAGGCCCAATGACGCAAGTGGGCCACCTCTCTGGGTTGGAACCAGATCTGCATCTCTCGCTCGGGTGCTATATTTGGCCCAAAAAATAGGGTCTTTGCTCCTCACTGTGTTGTGTGTCCGGTGTGTCACCACTTCCGTCACCTCTTGACGGAGATAGCTCCTCCTAGCTGTTAGGGCCTCAACGGAGCTAGCAAGAGCTGCCAGTAACCCTTGCTCCTCCCTGTGTTCCTTGGCCCTCTATGTTTTCTGGCCATTTTATGTCTTGGGCCACTTTGCGTTGTTGGATGCCGATCACCCTCTAGACCATTGTACTTTGGCGGGTCTCAGCCTGGAGATGGTTGTCCACCCTTAGAGTGATACCTCCCCTCTTCCTTTGACATGAGCCAGGCTCCCCCTTTGCCCATTTATGTGTCTGACCATGCTATAGAGAGCGCCATGTGTTGCCCTTTTACCGTCCTACCCCCGCTAGATGTCGATTGGCCTGTAGTTGGCCTACCTCAGCATGATAATGGAAAAGGCCATCTTGTTAGTCACTACCCATGGGCATGGCCCTACCGCCCCTTCTGAGCCTTGGGCTGCCTCCATTTAGCCATCTCCCAACCCCTTTGGGCCATGTGTGTATATAGTTGCACTTGTGATTTAGGGTTTAGGCGCCGCATTTGCGCCGCCTAACCATCGAATGACTCTGTCACTAAATGGAGTTGGCACCAGAGCCATTAGCACCTCTCCTCTATCCTTGAGCATCACCCCACGCCCTCCGCCCTTATGTGGACCCTTGTAAATGTGAAATCAACGTCGTTGGGTGCTGTCCATGGCCAATTTCATTGTCTTGAGGTCGGCCAAGTATTTCTCAACTATTGGTCAACCTTCAATTAGTACACCCTCAAATTCCGGTTGTACTTGCCACTTGTT
The DNA here is from genome assembly GCA_035235625.1 of Saururus chinensis. Taxonomy (NCBI): domain Eukaryota; kingdom Viridiplantae; phylum Streptophyta; class Magnoliopsida; order Piperales; family Saururaceae; genus Saururus; species Saururus chinensis. Next base: position 1,878,529 of record CP141146.1, read on the forward strand.
GGCATGACCTTTCTCCCGGCCACCCGTAGTGTGACACCGTGGATTGTGGATTTTTTCGCATTGACTTCTGACGCCTCATTTGGCCGTAATTGCTTCTGGCGCTTTCTAAAAGCTGGGGACAACAACTCTCTCGGCTAGGAAATGCTTTTGGCCACCAACTCCGTCACCACCACCGACGTTGCCACCTTTGTGTGCTTGCCATCAAACATCATGATTTCGAGGTAGGGGAGCTTTGAACTCATAATTTCATGATAGCATGCTTTGAATGAGTAGTAGCATGCTATGATTGCATGATGTGCATGTAAGCATGATTATATGGTATGTTTAGATACATATGGCATGCATATGAACTATAAGTATGGTTGATGTTTGTGGAATACGTGTGCTAAGTATAGTTGATGTATATGGAATATATATGTGCTAGTTATGACTAGCGAGTCTGTTAGTAAGTTACATATCTGGACTGTGTGTGTGTGTGATAAGTATGAAATCTATAACTATTTTATATGCCTTTTTACCTTATTTGCTAGTATAGATTAGGTTAATTTAGTGTTATTTATAGTTTATTTAGATTAAGATAGATATTAGTATTTTAGTTTAATTATTAATGATTTTGTAGTTATTAGTAGTTTAGATGTGTATTTAAACAAAGTTGGAATTTTAATTATATTCTACATGTCTAAAATATGGTATTTTATGTTTTGTAGGTAAAGTGCACTTATCGAAGTACTTGGACGATGTTTGAAATGCTTGAAAATAGTCTTCACATGCTTTAAAGTGATTTGGACAACTTTTCAGAGTTATAAACAAGTTAGAAATTAATATGGACACGAAGGAAAGCTTAATGAACAGAATATGAACAGTCCGGGAAAACAGAAACACTGTAGCCGATCGATCGAGGTCACTTACCGATCGATCGGGATAACGTGAATTCAGATGAAAATATAGTGTAGCCGATCGATCGGTCATGCAGGGCGATCGATCGGCATAACGTGCAGTTTCCTTGTTTGACCCAAATTTCAATCCTTTTCATATTGGACTTCTTCCTACGGATCTTATGCCTATAAAAAGACACATATTTGGCTTAAAATTGGGGGATTCCAGTAGATTTTAGGAAGAGAAAAAGGAAGAAGAAGATGGAAGAGAATTCAAAGCTTCTAATGGAGATTCAAGTGCTTTCTTCTACAATGGAAGGCTAGACTATTCTTTTACTTAGGAGTTGATGAAGCTATAGATAAGTTTCAGTTTCTTTTCTTTTTAATTTAGACCTCAGTTGTGAATGATGACAATTGTACGATATGGATTTCCTTTTTAATGGAAGAGCTTTTCATGTTTATTCAAGTCTATGTTGATTTATTGTCTTGTAGATGATAAATTGATATGGTTTTGATAATTGCATCGATTCTAATTTCTGTGATTTAGATGAGATGGTCATACAATAGTTTTAATGTTTAGTTAATTGATGGCTTGGATGAGTTATACTAAGATTAGACGGGTCATGCCTATAGCTAGTTTAGTGTAGATGATTCGTGCTATTGTCAAAGATAGTTCATGCCATGGAAGTTAATTAATGATTCTTTTTGAAGTAATTCTAGCTTGTAGCTGAGAATACTTGTTCATGTTCACACTAGATTTAGATTAAAAGTTAAGGAATTGTTATGGTTCTATAGTGGATTCAATTTCCTAAGTAAATTCTATCAAATTAATCTCTTACTTTTAAACTAGTTGATTTCTTTCTTTTGCTTAATTTAAGTTTAAGTTTGTTTTAGTTTTTAATCAGCAAATTCCTTTTTAGATTTAGTGATAATCCATCCGTCCCTGAGGTTCGACAACCCTTAAATACTTATCCTAGTACAATTACCTTGTACACTTGCAAAGGGTTTAATTATAAACGATCAGTGTGGGCAAAAGTATGGGCAATGAATTGTAAGAGGTGATAGAGGGTTTGGTATAGAGTTAGTTGTGGATATGAATTTTTAAGTGTATGATAAAAGACGACAGACATAAGTTTGACAGGCGAGGAGTGGAGCGGATTAGTTTGGTTTGGAGCGTACGTCAGGGGTTCGGTAAGTAAGAAGACTTAGTGTAAGGACCCTCATCTTTAAACCGGGTTTTGATTTTCTTTAATTATGGGTTACCGTGAGATTAACGCGTTTTCTGATCTTATTCGGTGATTTCGTAAAATAAATAGTGTTTGTGATAGTTTTAACCAAAATTAACTTCAATATTAGTGGTTTTAAGTGATTTTAAACCAAATGTGAATTTTTGAGATTTTTCAGAATTTTCACTATTTTCCCAAAAATTAGGGTTTTGGCGGGACCCCTGTGAGCCCCACCGTTGCAAATTTTATTTTTGGGTCAAATGAACCTAGACATATACTTAAGGTCACACAAAAAAATTTTAGAATTTTATTAGGCTTAAATTTGTAAAATACCCACTTTTAGCCTACTTTTCATATTTACACCCCAAAACTTATCTATGCATACCCCAACCCTTACTATAAAAGGGCAAACCTGAGCCATTTCTATTTTTGGGAATAGGCTAAGGAAGGAGGCCTGGCCTAATCCCCACTTAAGCCCGAATTAAAAGCAAATTAAGGTAAGCTTACTCTAATTAAGCACTAATCCATGACTTTCTTCTTAATTTCTTCCAAATCTACTATTTTCCCCTTGATTCAATTCATTTTTTACCATCAAAAGCTACTGATTTGTGTTTTACTACAAACCCTAACATTCAAAATTCGATTTTTACTACCAACAAGCCCTAGATCTAAGATTTAATTAGGGATTTCTTAGGTAAATCGATTTCTATTAGAGTTTAATTCAAACTCATTGTGTTTTCAAGGATTTCAAGAAGGGTGACTCTTCAATCCGAGCTTAATCAAGTGCTGAGGTAATGGGTCTTTGAAATTTCTGTTTATCCATGGTAAAATTCTTCATTATTGGCTTATTTCAAAATGGTTTGCTTGATTTAGTGTGTTAATGGTAAGATTAGAAAATGGAATTATTTAATCCCGATTTCTTAGGGTTTTGCATTATTATGGTTTGGTTTGATGTTCTGGAAGTCAAGGAGGACTTTTGATGATGATTAGGGTGTTAGATGTGGATTTGAAGTGTTATCTATGGTGTTTCGGTTTGGATTTGCGAAAGGAAGAAGATGACTGTTCTGCCGTGTTGGCGATCGATCGGCCTTGTAGGGCGATCAATCGGCTGAACTATAAATTTCAAATTTTTGCGTGTAACCGATCGAACGGCCTGAAGGGCGATCGATCGGCTACACAGGAAATTGTATGCTGTGCATATGATGTCTATTTTGATAATTTCACTTTAACTTGCCAATTTTATATGAATGTGGAGTGTTTTAAGCTATGTTAGGCTACTAGAGATGCATGCTATTAAGTTTATGGAGTTGAGATATATGCTTAGAGATGGTGGAATGACTTATGTTTTGTGGCGTGATGTTGGAATCGTTATCTTGAAATTATGAATGGTTGTTTCCCTTTGGTTAAGCATACTTTCAGTAGGACTACAACCTATTGTTGGACTGATTTGTCATGATAGATTGTGGTTAGTGGTGTGTGGATGTTGGTGAATGCCATGACTCAATGATGAAATGAGTGATGTTATATGTGTTTAGCCTTTGTGGTTGAGTTTTGAATTAGATGTGATTTCAACGATTCTTCTTCTATGATTTCCGCTGGAATTCATGTTTGGATAGAAATTCACATGTGTAGTGTGGTAGTGAGTTGATTTTCAAGCATGTTGATATGCATTATATGAAATGCTTCTACTAGATACACACACACATGGGGGGTTAAATGATGATGTTGAAGCTTGACATTGTGAGTGGGAATGATGCATTAGGGGCTGATGAGAGCACTTATTATGGATTAGGATTCATGTATGCCTTGCCCACGCATGTACCATGTTGCATGCATCATGAAAGGATTTCCAATTGAGGCTTCATCGTGATTAATCGAATTTGACCGATTAGATGCAATGTGATGAAATTGTGTGCCGGGTTTATCGGTCGTGGATTAATCACAAGTTGATTGGTCCGAAAGGACATATTTTGATTTGAAGTTCCTGTGTGGAACGATTTGAAGTTCCTGTGTGGAACGAGTGCACTCCCCGGGTTGAGTCTAATTAAATGGAATGATGTGGGGACAAGTTGTGTACTTGTCTTGCGGATTGTGAGAATGTTATTATGTGTGTCATCTGGACCCTGAGAATCCAGTGTGGTATGCCGTGTGCACCCCGCTACCACGTGTTCTAGGGTTCTCTGTGTGAGAACTCGGGCTCTTTCCTCCGCAGGAGATGTCCCTGGGCGAACACCCCTGCTCTAGATTCTCTATGTGAGAATGGGACATCCTTGGCCAGGATCGTCCAGGGCGAGCAGTATTAGGGATTGACAACCCCAATCTTTCTTAAATTCTTGTGTAGAATTTTGGACCATGACACGCCTTCGTGGCCTTGTCTATGCTCCCGTCTGTGTGACATTAATGTGTGATCACTCCTTGATGGAGGTTGATGTTGATGTTATGCATGTGGAATATGTATGTTAGAGATACATCCATGCAGGTTGATGTTATGCATGTGGAATATGTATGTTAGAGATACATCCATGCAGGTTGATGTTATGCATGTGGAATATGTATGTTAGAGATACATCCATGCAGGTTGATGTTATGCATGTTGGAATATGTATGTTAGAGATACATCCATTCAGGTTGATGTTGATGTTATGCATGTGGAATATGTATGTTAGAGATACATCCATGCAGGTTGATGTTGATGTTATGCATGTTGGAATATGTATGTTAGAGATACATCCATGCAGGTTGATGTTGATGTTATGCATGTGGAATATGTATGTTAGAGATACATCCATGCAGGTTGATTATGCACTATGATGCAGTGTTAGGTGATATGTATGTGTGATCAAAAAATGATGCACCATGTAATTCGTTGATTTGAATGATTATATCGATATGCTATCGTATTTTTTGATGTTTTTAGTTATATTAAAACCATTGCTGAGTTTGTTAAACTCACCCCTCTTTGGTGTTTTAATTTGGGGCTGCGTGGTGCGACACGCAGACGGATAGGATCTCCTCTTCGAGGAAAGGTCGGAGGTGGCTTGGATATGATCATGGAGATCGTTGTGTGACTTACCTTCTTTTGTTTCATGCTTTATGTCAGAACCTTTGTGTAGGGTTCTTGTATTGGATTTATGTCATATTTTACAGTTGTGATGCTTATGACTTATTCTGAGCGGGTGTGGGCTTTACTTAACTAAGCTTGTGGGTTTGAGATTGTTGTTTACTTTGTGATAAGTAACCCCTTTTCTTTCCCTTTTATTTACTCTTGCTCAAAGGATTGTGCGCACTCCGTGTTTCTGTTAATCGCCCGTGGTTAGGGTTAAGTCTTCCGCTATAATCGTTTCTCAATCTTCACTTAGTCACCCCTGCGCGCTTGACCGGCCCCTGGACCGGGTTCGGCTCGGGTCAAGCATCGCCGGGGCGTGACACTTAGGCTTGGAGCCTTACGAGGGTTTATTAGACAGTAAGAGTGTGCATAATTGTACAAACATAACATACAAATTATGAAGTGAAAAGTAAGCATAATAAGTGAGGTATTAAGTAAGTGGGTGATGATGGGGATTTGCTATGAGGAGCTCAGTTCGATGATGCTGAGTAAGTTATTTTGGTCGTAAGGTGGATGGTGGAGATTTTATAAATAAGTAAGGATTTGTGTACGTTGAGGTATGTTGTGACTTGGATGGGTTAAGTGAAGTCTACTGCCCTTGTTGGCCCTAGAGAGTGGGCATTTGTGCGCTCAGTTAAGTAGTATAATGGATTTGTTCTTACCTGTTTGATCCTGTGCCCCATGAGCATAGGTGTAAGGACTCTCATCTCTAAATTAGTATTGGTTTTCTTTAATTATTGATTATTGTGAGATTGACGCATTTTCTGATTTAATCGGTGATTTCGTGATTAAATAGTGTTTATGATGGTTTTAACCAAAATCAACTCTAAGATTAGTGATTTTAAAACAAATATAAATTTTTGGGATTTTTTTAAATTTTTACTATTTTTCCAAAAATTAGGGTTTTGGCGGGACCCTTGTGGCCCCACCGTTGAAATTTTGGTTTTTGGGTCAAATGAACCTAGAAATCTACCTAAGGTTATACAAAAATTTTTAGAATCTGCCTAGACCTAATTAGTGCTTAAATTCATAAAATACTCATTTTTAGCCTACTTTTCCTATTTACACCCCATAACTTACCCATGTATACCCCAACCCTTATTATAAAAGGGCAGACCTGAGCCATTTTCATTTTTGGGAATAGGCTAAGGAGGGAGGTCTGGCCTAATCCCCAATTAGGCCCCAATTAGAAGCGGTTTAAGGTAAACTTACTCTAATTAAGCACTAAACCCTACTTTCTTCTTAAGCTCTTCCAAATCTACCATTTTCCCCTCGTTTCAATTCGTTTTTGGACATCAAAAACTACTGATTTGTGTTTTACTACAAACCCTAACCTTCAAAATTCAATTTTTACTATCAACAAGCCCTAGATCTAAGATTTAATTAGGAATTTCTTGGGTAAATCGATTTCTATTGGAATTTAATTCAAACTCAATGTGTTTTCAAGGATTTCAAGAAGGGTGACTCTCCAATCCGAGCTTAATCAAGTGCTGAGGTAATGAGTCTTCAAATTTTCTATTTATCCATGGTAAAACTCTAATTTTTGGCTTATTTCGTATGGAGTTGCTTGATTTGGTGTGTTAATGGTAAGATTAGAAAATAAAATTATTTAATCCCGATTTCTTAGGGCTTTGCATTATTATGATATGGTTTGACATTCTGGAAGTCAAGAAGGACTTTTGATGATGATTAGGGTGTTAGATGTGGATTTGAAGTGTTATCAATGATGTCTCGGTTTGAATTTGCGAAAGGAAGAAGATAGACTGTTCTGCCTTGTTGGCGTTCGAACGGCCTTCTGCGTGTTCGAACGGCAACGCTGTCGGATCGGCAATTTTCCAGTTCAACCAATTGAATGGCCTGCTTGGCATTCGAACGACCGAACTATGAATTTTAAATTTCTCCGTTTAGCCTATCGAACGGCCTGAGGGGCATTCGAACAGCTACACAGCAGAATTGTGTGCTAATGCATGATGTTTATTTTGGTAATTCCACTTTTTACCAATTTTATATGAATATGGAGTGTTTTGAGCTATATTATGCTACTGAAAAAAATGAATGCTATTGAGGTCATGAAGTTGAGATATATGATTAGAGAATTGTGGAATGACTTATGTTTTGTGACATGATGTTGAAATTGTTATCTTGAAATTGTGAATGGTTGAGTTCCTATAGTTAAACATATTTTCAGTAGGACTATAACCTATTATTGGACTGATTTGTCATGGTTGAGTGTGGTTAATTGGTGTGTGGATGTTGGTAAATGTCATGACTCAAGGATGAAATAAATGATCTTATATGTGTTTAGCCTTTGTGGTTGAGTTTTGAATTGAGATACTATTTCAACGATTTTTCTTCTATGATTTCCGCTGGAATTCATGTTTAGATGAAAATTCACATGTGTAGTGTAGTAGTAAGTTAATTTCAAGCATGTTGAAATGCATTTAGTGAAGTACTTCTACTAGTTACACACACACGTGGGGGTTAAACGATAATGTTGAAGCTTGATATTGTGATTATGAATGATGCATTAGGGGCTGATGAGAGCACTTATCATGGATTAGGATTCATGTATGCCTTGCCCACGTATGTACCATGCTGCATGTATCATGAAAATGGATTTCCAATTGAGGATTCATCGAGGTTAATCGAATTTGACCGATTGGATGTAATGTGGTGAAATTGTGTGCCGGATTAATCGGTCGTGGATTAATCGAAAGTTGATTGGTCCGAAAGGACATGTTTTGATTTGAGTTCCTGTGTGGAACGAGTGCACTCCCCGGGTTGAGTCTAATTAAATGGAATTATGTGGGGACGAGTTGTGTACTTGTCTTGCGGATTGTGAGAATGTTATTATGAGTGTCATCTGACCCTGAGAATCCCAGTGTGGTATGCCGTGTACACCGCTACCACGTGTTCTAGGGTTCAATGTGTGAGAACTCGGGCTCTTCCCTCCGCAAGAGATGTCCTTGGGTGAACACCCCTACTCTAGATTCTCTGTGTGAGAATGGGACATCCTTGGCCAGGATTATCCAGGGCGAGTAGCTTTAGGGATTAACAACCCCGATCTTTCTTTAATTCTTGTGTAGAATTTTGGATCATGACATGCCTTCATGGCCTTATCTATGTTCCATCTATGTGACACCAAATTTGTAATTACTCCTTGATGGAGATTGTTATGATATGATGCATGTGGGAATATGTATGTTAGAGATACATCCATGAAGGTTGATTTTGATATGATGCATGTGGGAATATGTATGTTAGAGATACATCCATGCAGGTTGATGTTATGCATGTGGGAATATGTATGTTAGAGATACATCCATGCAGGTTGATTATGATTTAATGCATGTGGGAATATGTATGTTAGAGATACATCCATGCAAGTTGATTTTGCTGTGATGCATGTGGGAATATGTATGTTAGAGATACATCCATGCAGGTTGATTATGATTTAATGCATGTGGGAATATGTATGTTAGAGATACATCCATGCAGGTTGATTTTGATGTAATAAGATCATTCATGTAGGGTGGTTATGATGGAATGAAATTATGTGGATTAAGCACTATAATGCAGTGTTAGGTGATGTGTATGTGTGATCAAAAAATGATGTACCATGTAAATCTTTGATTTGAATGATCTTATTACTATGCTATCGTATTTTCGACATTGATAGTGATGTTAAAACCATTGTTGAGTTTGTTAAACTCACCCCTCTTTTTTGTGTTTTGATTTGGGGCTGCGTGGTGTGACACGCAGAAGGACAGGATCTCCTCTTTGAGGAAAGGTCGGAGATGGCTTGGATGTGATCATGGAGATCGTTGTGTGACTTATCTTCTTTGGTTTCATGCTTTATGTTAGAACCTTTGTGTAGGGTTCTTTGTTTTGGATTTATGTCACATTTTACAGTTGTGATGCTTATGACTTATTTTGAGCCGGTGTGGGCTTTAGTTAACTAAGCATGTGGGTTTGAGATTAGTTATTTACTTTGTGATAAGCAACACTCTTTTTTTCCTTCTTATTTACTCTTGCTCAAAGGATTGTGCATACTCCGTAATTTTGTTAATCGCCCGTGGTTAGGGTTAAGTCTTCCACTAGATTGTTTCTCAATTTTTCCTTCGTCGCCCCTGCACGCTTGACCAGCCCCTGGACCGGGTTCGGCTCGGGTCGGGCATCGCCTGGGGGTGACAATAGGTGTTGTCACGGCCCAGATTTTTAAAAGTATTTTTAAATAGCATGAAGCAAATTTTTTTTTTAAAATACAAAACAAACTCTTCGATTAAATATCCAAGTCATGATAATTGTGGTTTACAAATACGAATATCAAAGCATATGATATTATTTAACATCTGAAAATTCATAAAAACCAGCTCATCCATCTAAGTAAAAGTTTGTCCCCCATATGAAAATAAATAACAAGTTGACTCTCACGCTAAAGGTACACTAACGTACCGGAGTTACAGAAACGTAAAAACCTCTTGTGCACGCTTGCCTTGGTCTCACTTATCGTTGCCTGGAGGATCTGCAACAAAGCAAACCAAACAATAACCACAACCACAACCACAACCACAACCACAATGGAGCATCTCCGCCTACAGGAGAAGAGCTTCCAAAGGACAAAAAGTTCTATTAATATTTATTGGATCGTGCCAACATCACCCAATGTTAGTTGCCTACGTACGCATTAGACAACATCTCCAATGTTTCCAACAAGATTGGATCCAGACGTAGTTCTGCCTAGAAACTACTCTATCCTATGAAGCATAACATCACACATGCAATGCTTAGATATTTTCAACCTACATTTTAGTAAGTCCTTTAGCCGTTCCACTTGTCTAATTAACAAGCAATATCAAACCATGTTATTAATTATCTCACAACTCTTGTTTGACAATTAATACTACCAAATCTGTAACTCAGAGATAACTCGCCCCTTGAGAAATCTATAAACAAAGGACTCCAGCCTTGGAGTAGACTGCTTAACAGCAGCTTGACCCAAATCCCTAGGGCTCTCAATAGCCTGCCACGAATCTGGAGAAGAAGATCCCAACTGTGCTCATGGACACAAAATGGCGAGAAGCACAAGCCTTCCATGATGCTCATACAACTTCACTTTTTGTATGTACTAAATAGTCTTGGGAAGACCTACGGGAGACCCGCGGTAAAGACCCTCTTGTCAATTCCCAAATTGTCATGGCGATGAAGAAGCATATTGCAATCTCCACCTTCCCAACACTGGGAGAAAATGTCTTATAAGACATTACTAATGTATCAATAGAAGCCTCAAGTCCTTATGACCATTGACTCCCCGAAACATCTAAAACTTAGACTAGATTATTTTCATCCAGTCATGTAACTACTCAACCATGTGGGTCCTCTTTACCTTGTAAATTGGCCCACTAAATAGCTCATCCACTGAGCTATAACTCAGAGAACATCCCAAAATCACCCTCGGTTCATTAACCAAGGTCAAAATCTATGTCAGGGCCCCGTTCACTCCATGAACTGGTCCCAACCCTAAAGAGGGTATTTTAGTCATTATCTTGATTAGATGTTCTCCCCTCAAACCAACAGCAACCCATGTCTCTTGATTAATCTTCATTAATCTTAAGTTACTAATATAAATCAATGCATTAATATCAAAAGCATGCATCAACATAAATAATCATGCAATCATACAAATGCATAAATAATAAACAGGGGCCCATTGCATTCATTTGTAGGGCCAGTGCTTAGAGAATTCAAGCCCGATATGTAAATTAACATATTCCACGAGTGACGTATATAATGCCCTAGTGGATTTCTATGCTGTGTTACAGACACGTGCAATACACTGCCCTAAACCTTGAGAATTAGGGTTTTCCATTGGTTTCCCGTGACACTGTGACCTGTCAAGGTCTTCGTGTCACCTACTGGTCACACCCCTTCCTTTTGAAGTCATTTAACATCACTATAGCATACCCTAACACTTGATAGTCAGGTTATTTGTTTCTGCAAAACAGAACATACTGCCCCCTAAGGGCATTAGGGTAATTCTACCACTTGGAGTATGCTACCCTCCCTTAGGTCCTTAGGCCATCTCACTACCTTTTTTTATTTTAAGTTATTAACCTCATAGAAGGCTCCACTCTCAAACTGACTCGCACTTCCATTCACATGAATGTGGCGGCTCCGCTCAAAGGGTATTTTTATCATTTGGTTTAAGGCCTTAATGACATCCAATGGGTCTAAAATTAAAACCAAGGGTACTACTAGCCTTCATGGACTCTGTGTAATTTTCTTGGGGTGTAACGCGGTCATGAACCCCTTGAACCAACCCAGGTTTGCTTAATGGTTTACTATTAACCCTAAGGGCAAAAGTCAATTATCCACTCACTGGGATTTTTCCTCATTTATTGGTTTGACATATAATTAGGTTACTCATTAAACTCTCCCTGAGAATTTTCCCAAGTTTTAAACCAACTCATAGGCCCCTGAACCGGAGCCCCGAAGTCGGGTAAATGGTTTTCACACGATGATTTAACTACCAAGGGTAAAAAGGTCATTTTATAGTCCCTAAGATTTGTCCTGGGCATGAAACTTTGTCATAATACTCCAACACCTCTTGTGGTTCTTAAGTATTTTTCTAGAATATTTTTGACACTTTTACTCCCCTGAACCGGACCCGATTCGATCCCCCTTTTCTTTCTCTCTTTTTTTTAAACCAACCCGGACCGGGTCGGTTTGGGTCGACGACCCGTAACACGGTTCATCTTCCCCGCGTCCGGCCAGAGGCATATTTGCCTCTGGCGGCGCCGCCGCTTGTCGCCACGGCCAGGAGGCGAGCTAGGGTCCATGGGATCGCCGCTAGGCGGCGATCGCAATGGGCCAAGCCCCCTCCGCCGCCCCGTGGCCGGCAAGGGCCAAAGTCGCCGTCTTTTTTTTAAAAAAAAACCAAACTGTTTGGCGCGGCGGCCAGCCGCCACGGCCGGGAAACGTCCCGAAACAGACCAAATTGCTGGGATCGGGCGATTCCGAAGGCTCAGACTTGCCGCTTGTCCCCAGCCGTCTCCGCCCTACCGAGAGCCAAAATCTTTGTCCCTTTCCCTTTTTTTTTACTGTGCGGCAGCAGCTTTCAAGCATCCCTGTAAGGACCCTCTTCTCTAAACCGGTTTTTGGTTTCCTTTAAATAAATAGTGTTTATGATGGTTTTAACCAAAATCAACTTTAATATTAGTGATTTTAAAACAAATGTGAATTTTTGGGATTTTTCTGAATTTTTACTATTTTTTCCAAAAATTAGGGTTTTGGCGGGACCCCTGTGGGCCCCACCGTTGAAATTTCAGTTTTTGGGTCAAATAAACCCATATGTATACCTAAGGTTATACAAAAATTTTCAGAATTTTCTTAGGCTTAATTAGTGCTTAAATTTGTAAAATACCCATTTTTAGCCTACTTTTCCTATTTACACCCCATAACTTACCCATACATACCCCAACCCTTACTATAAAAGGGCAAACCTGAGCCATTTCCATTTTTGGGAAATAGGCTGAGGAGGGAGGTCAGGCCTAATCCCTAATTAGGCCCGAATTAGAAGCTGTTTAAGGTAAGCCTACTCTAATTAAACACTAAACCCTAGTTTTCTTCTTAATCTCTTCTAAATCTACCATTTCCCCTTTGTTTCAATTCATTTTTGGACATCAAAAACTACTAATTTGTGTTTTACTACAAACCCTAACTTTCAAAATTCGATTTTTATTATCAACTAGCCCTAGATCTAAGTTTTAATTAGGGATTTCTTTGGTAAATTAATTTTTAATGGAGTTTAATTCAAACTCAATGTGTTTTTAAGGTTTTCAAGAAGGGTGACCTTCCAATCCGAGCTTAATCAAGTGCTAAGGTAATGGATCTTCAAAAATTCAGTTTATCCATGGTAAAACTCTTGATTTTTGGCTTATTTCGAATGGTGTTGCTTAATTTGGTGTGTTAATGGCATGATTAGAAAATAAAAATATTTAATCCCGATTTCTTAGGGTTTTATATTATTATAATATGGTTTAACATTCTGGAAGTCATGAAGGACTTTTGATGATGATTAGGGTGTTAGATGTGGATTTGAAGTGTTATCAATGGTGTTTCGGTTTGGATTTGCGAAGGGAAGAAGATGGTTTAGTTCTGCCTTATTGGCGTTCGATGGATTTGCAACACTGCCGGGATGACAGTTTTCCAGTTCAGTCAATCGAACGGCCTGCTAGGCGTTCGAACGGCCAAATTGTGAATGTCAAATTTTTACATTTAGCCGATCGAACGGCCTGAAGGGCGTTCGAACGGCTACACAGTAAAATTGTATGTTGTGCATATGATATTTATTTCTATGATTCCACTTTAACTTGCCAATTTCATATGAATGTGGAGTGTTTTAAGCTATATTATGCTACTGGAAGGGCATGCTATTGAGGTTATGGAGTTGAGATATATGCTTAGAGATTTGTGGAATGACTTATGCTTTGTGGCATGATGTTGGAATTGTCATCTTGAAATTATGAATGGTTGATTTCCATTGATTAAGCATATTTTCAGTAGAACTACAACCTATTAATGGACTGATTTGTCATGATAGAATGTAGTTAGTTGATGTGTGGATGTTGGTGAATACCATGACTCAAGGATGAAATGAATGATCATATATGCGTTTAACCTTTGTGGTTGAGTTTTGATTTGAGTTATGATTTCAACTATTCTTCTCCTATGATTTCCACTGGAATTCATGATTAAATGGTAATTCACATGTGTAGCGTGGTAGTGAGTTTAATTTCAAACATGTTGGCATGCATTATGTGGAGTGCTTCTACTAGTTACACACACATGTGGGGGTTAAATGATGACATTGAAGCTTGATATTGTGATTTGAATGATGCATTAGGGGCTGATGGGAGCACTTATCATGGATTAGGATTTATGTATGCCTTGCCCACGTATGTACCATGCTGCATGCATCATGAAAATGAATTTCCAATTGAGGATTCATCGAGGTTAATCAAATTTGACCGATTGGATGCAATGTGGTGAAATTGTATGCCGGATTGATCGATCGTGGATTAATCGTAAGTTGATTGGTCCGAAAGGATATGTTTTGATTTGAGTTCCTGTGTAGAACGAGTGCACTCCCCGGGTTGAGTCTAGTTGAATGGAATTATGTGGGGACGAGTTGTGTACTTGTCTTGCGGATTGTGAGAATGTTATTATGAATGTCATCTGGACCCTGAGAATCCAGTGTGGTATGCCATGTGCACCCGCTACCACGTGTTCTAGGGTTCTCTGTGTGAGAACTCGGGCTCTTCCCTCCGCAGGAGATGTCCCTGGGCAAACACCCCTGCTCTAGATTCTCTGTGTGAGAATGGGACATCCTTGGCTAGGATCGTCTAGGGCGAGCAGCATTAGGGATTGACAACCCCGATCTTTCTTTAATTCTTGTGTAGAATTTTGGATCATGACACGCCTTCGTTGCCTTGTCTATGCTCCCGTCTGTGTGACACTAAATTTGTGATTATTCCTTGATGGAGAATGTTATGATATGATGCATGATGGAATATGTATGTTAGAGATACATCCATGCAGGTTGTTAGGATATGATGCATGTGGGAATATGTATGTTAGAGATACATCCATGCAGGTTGTTATGATATGATGGATGTGGGAATATGTATGTTAGAGATACATCCATGCTGGTTGATTTTGATGTGATGCATGATGGAATATGTATGTCAGAGATACATTTAATGCAGGGTGTTATGATGAGAATGAAATTACGTGGATTATGCACTATGATGCAGTGTTAGGTGATGTGTATGTGTGATCAGGAAATGATGCACCATGTAAATCTTTGATCTGAATGACTATATTGCTATGCTATTTTTGATGTTGCTAGTGATATTAAAAATCATTGCTAAGTTTGTTAAACTCACCCCTCTTTCTTGTGTTTTGTTGTGGGGCTGCGTGGTGCGACACGCAGACGGACAGGATCTCCTCTTTGAGGAAAGGTCGGAGATGGCTTGGATGTAATCATGGAGATCGTTGTGTGACTTATCTTCTTTGGTTTTATGCTTTATGTTTAGAACCTTTGTGTAGGGTTCTTTGTTTTGGATTTATGTCACATTTTACAGTTGTGATGCTTATGACTTATTTTGAGCTAGTGTGGGCTTTAGTTAACTAAGCATGTGGGTTTGAGATTAGTTGTTTACTTTGTGATAAGCAACACTCTTTCTTTCCTTCTTATTTACTCTTGCTCAAAGGATGGTGCGTACTCCGTATTTCTGTTAATCGCCCGTGGTTAGGGTTAAGTCTTTTGCTAAATCGTTTCTCAATTTTCCTTCATCGCCCCTGCGTGCTTGACCGTCCCTTGGACCGGGTTTGGCTCGGGTTGGGCATCGCCAGGGCGTGACAATCCCAGCCGCCGCATCCAAGGCCAGAACCGACACGCCCCTTCAAACATGGGTCCAGCCACCAGCGGTCGGCCGATGTCCGGCCGGTGACTGGCCTGCAGCAGTCAGAAAACAAAAACTATACAAAGTGAACAGTGATTGCAGAAATTACTATTCACATCATTAACAAAACGGTTTATATTTTAATAATAAAATATCACTAATCTGGATTCAAAATCCTACCTCGAAGGCTAAGTTGTCGTCGATCCATTGTCACCAATGCTTTGCCGGAGTCTCGCCGGAAAATTCCTTCATCTCCTTCACCGTCCAAAAACTCCTCTTCTATTAGCCCTAATTCGCCTTTTATAGGCATGGGATTAGGGCTCTTAATCCCATGATAAATTTGGCCAAAATCTCTTCAATTTAGCAACCAAATTGGGTCCCAAAACACACAAATTCGGAATGCTAATTGATCGGGCCCATATGGTGACTTAAACGGATAATTCGCACGTTCAATTCGGTTAACGGGTCCTGCACGATATGTTCAACTTCAGACGGTCATTTCTACCTCATATGGACTCCGATTCATGCGTTCTTGGTGGCAATTTGAAGCTCTTTCTGTCTATTTTCCATCAATATATACTTTAGCCACCATTTCCTAATTGATGATTAAGTTATTCCTATCTACACCTTAATTTCTACGTGTACGACTTCAGGAATTTAGAAAATTCCCGGACGTTATAGGTGTACCTTACCTTTAAAAAAGTTCATGACATTTAGTTTCTCTATGAAGGTTAAGGTGACGCCCCAGTGACATTCCCTTCCTTTTCGATGATGGAGGTTATTAATGGTAAGGAGCTTCAGTTGTCGGTAGTATGTGTACGACAATAAGAGTAAGTTATATGCATCAGATTTTGAGTAAGCCGTATGTGTAAGATTCAGAGTAAGTATAAATTAAGCTTCTAAGGAAGACGTAAGAGTACGTTTATTCATAAGAGTAAGATTGTATGAGTAAGGTCGTACAAGTAAGTTCGTATGAATAAGGTTATACGAGTATGAATATGTTGTAAGTGTACGATTGTATGAGTAATTTGGTAAGACTCTAATTCAAAGTATAAGTGTAAGAGTATGACATAAGAGTAAGTGTAAGTTCAGCTAGTACGATGATTTGTGTATGAGAACATAGTTATGTTTTATATTTTGTTTGCTTCATGTGTAGTTGTATGAATGCATCTATGTATGAACTTACAAAGTTCATTGATTTATTTACCCTACTGGGTATTTTTCTACTGAGTATTAAAATACTCATTACCCTATTTTTAGCCCCGTAGTGCGGGAGGCTTGTGCAGATTGTATTAGAAAGCTCCTAAAGGGATGCTCGTTCTGCAATGGATTGTTTCCCCTTTGACTGAAGTATATCCTTGACTCAAAGTGAGTATATTTTTGTGCAACTATCTAATGTATTGGGTGAGATGAGATTTAAAGTGTTTATATTTCTGGACTTGCAATTCGGATTAGACAATGGACTATTTATGAGACTTGTATTTAGGGATGCCTGGGATATATTTGTATTTAAAATCCATGATCAGGATAATTTATTTATACATTTATTTTCAAGTAGCGCCTGAGGATGTTTGGTTTGGCCGCACGATGTTTGATCGAATGAGGAAAACTTTGGATGGGAAAATTGATGTTTAGTGTTTTAAATTATAAACTATTTTCACATATTTTATGTTTTTTCATTTTTTCTCAATTTACAGTTGTTATATTGCAAAAAAATTCCTTCAATTTTAAAGAAAATGTGAGGAAAAATCTCGGGTGTTACAGTTACAGATCCTTCCTGGCTAAAACCATTGACGTCCTCATAGAATCTCGTACTTCCCCATTGCCCCGATTGAAAAGCTTGACCTCTTGTAGCCAACTTTTCCCATCACACTACAGCTAAGTGATAACCTTGTACTTTCCAGGTGCCCCGATTGAAAAGCTTGACCTCTCGTAGCTAACTCTTCCCATAACACCATGGCTAAGTGAAAATCTTGTACCTCCTAGGTGCCCCAATTGAAAAGCTTGACCTCTCATAGCCAACTCTTCTCATCGCGTCATGACTAAGTAATAAAACACTTTGGCCAAAGATTCCTCTTTGTCCCACTTGACTACTCTAATTAGAGAATTGATCCCCCAAGTGCGAGTCTCCTCAATGATCCGCATCAGCCCCCTTTTCTGAGGACTCCAACGCTTAAATGCACCCTGAACATTGCAAAGACACCAACTGAACTAAGTCCTCATGATCTGACTCAGCTTGATCCTCTTCCACAACAACTATTGCATTCAACCTTTCTCTATTCAGACATTCCTTGGCACAGTGAGGCCCATTGATAGGAAACAACCACCACCTTTGTTCAACCTGCTTGGTTGTTCACTACCCTTGTCCTTGCCACCGTTACCACCCTTGCTTCCATTTGTGTTCGCTGACTTGTTGCCCTTCTTCCCATGCAATAAGTCATTTCTACTACGTAACTCGTTTTGCACGCATATTTGCAAGCCCGACATGAAGTATAACAACTTGTCATCCTCTGACGTATCAGTCATTCCCAGCATAAGTGATTGAAAATCCTTCACATAGTCCTGAACTACCCCCGTATGCTTGAGCTTTCTCAATGCCTCTCATGAAAGCCAAGCCACATTTTTGGGAAGGAATTGCTACTTCAACTCCTTAAATGTGTGTCATGCTTTAATCCATGGCCGTCTCTCTGCTACATCACCACCAAAACTTTGCATCCCCCTCAAGATACATCGTAACCATAGTGACTTTTTCCTCCTCTGGGGTATGGATCAGCCTAAAATAGATTTCCATGTCCCAAAGGTTGTTGTCAATCTCTTTGGCACCTCGCATTCCCGAGTACGTCTTCGGCTTAAACACCTTTGTCTTCTTCGTTGCTTGTTGAGATGTCCCTTCGCCCCCATCTCGTAGAACGATGTTGATGATTGCCCTCTTCAGCATCAACACTTCATCCATCAACTCCTTGAATTTTGCCCCTACTTCATCCACAACTTGCTTTATGCGCTGCTTGAAGAAAGTCGTCGTTTCAGCCATCTCAGCGAACAATGTCATGATCCAAACTACCTCTTCAGCCGAACTACCTTTCGAAGACTCGACCAAATGGGGAGTGACCTCTAGAATGGACACATGCTGGTGTAATGCCCCCCAAACGCTCCTGAATTTCACGCAGGGAAGTTTGGACTTAATCCAACGTGCCATTACCCGTAGACATCTCATCCACCTTCTCCTCAAGCTTTGACATATGAGTTTGAATTGAGCCTACCATCAACAAGCAGACTCTCCGCCTTCAGCAACCTGCTAACTCTTAAGGACATCGACAAATCCTTAAGCTTTCTTGAATCGAGCCCGTCCAAGAGTTGCACCCTCTAGCACTTTTCCTCAGCTACTAACTGTCACAAGGCCCAAAATTCACTATGATTTAACACGCCTTGTGCGGCCTAAATTCCCTCGGCAATCAGCAGCCTTCTCACTCTCTTCGTGCACACACGATCACAAGGAAACACATGCACGCTATAAAGAACAACAGAAGTGAAGAGAAAAAGGGCCTAGCCCAAAAACTTTTCCGCACTTGATGTTATACAAGCACTTAGTTCAAATCTTAGTGCCTAGACTCAAAACTCACTGGCTCTCATCATACAAGCTTACAATGTATTCCCCACCTTTTTATACCCGCTGGCTGCAGCCAAGCGGTAACAACATGACCCTCATTACTTAGCCCACTATGTTGTCTATAACCATTCGTAACCACCTGCGGTTATGCACAAGAGCGTGCAACAACCACTCAGGTAGTGGGTAGCAACCGTCAGCCACTACTCCTATGTTCTACGTTATGATGCACTCGGGTCTTAGTGGGGATCGTGTTAATCGGTTATGCAACTGCCGACCTTGGCATGTCGCCCATGTGCTAATGAGAAGGAGGAAACATGGCTATGCCCTTAGCATGCCCTCCACACACTCTCCATACCTCTACATGTGTGCTAGGCTGCTTCTGTCTTTCGCGCATGAGCTCCTCCCATATACCACAATTCAAAGGTGTTACAGAAGGTTATATAAGGCTTTGAGGTATCTACAAGTATAGTTTTCCTTAAAAATTATGTGTCTCCTTTAAATAAATCCAAGTTGCTCATGGACTAAACCATAAACTTCCTCCTAGGATACAATGATTTTGAGAACTTATAACCATCAAAGTTGTAGAATTGTCCCAAACTCTTTTTGACATAAAAAAATATGGCTGAAGTTTGATTTGAGAAAAAAATAAATAAAGTAGGATTTGTTTCTTGGAAAACAAAACACAAGAGTGAGAGAGAACAACACACGAGGGGTAAGGAAATCGGTGTAGTGCAAGTGAACTTGCAATGGAACATTGTGCTCCAAATGCCTGAGCTTGAGTCTATATTTATAGAGGGTGCAAGGTGAAGAGACGTGTCCCTTCATGAAAAAGTGCCTAATCACATCACAAGGGAAGCAACCACTCTCAAGAGTTGCCACTCAAACTTAAAGGAGGCAACCTTTTAAAAAGGAAAAAAATATTTATATTCCATTTTCTTTCCATAAAAAAATTGCTCTAACCTTTAATAGAACTGAGAAAAATAGATCTCCCTATTGTCAAGTGTGACCCACATTTTTTTTGTCCAATCAAAGGCTTTAGCATAGAGAAAATGAAGTATGAATATCAACATCCTTTCACTAAGAGATGCAACTTAAATCTAAGTCCACACAAATCCTAAAAGGTGTAACCTTTCACAAAAAGTTATAACCTTTAGTAAGTTATAAAAGCCCTTTTATTGTTTTGAAAAACATTAGCAATGCCCTTCCCAAATTTGGCAAATGAGACACATAAGTTAAAGGGACTATTTATGATAAGTCCCATTTAGATAAGCTTGGGCTCACGTATGACTGTGTGAGCTTAGGCTCTACGAGCCATTAGATTTAAATCCGACAACTCATTTTACTTAGGAGGCATTTAAACCTTAAGTAACACAAGCCGTTAGATTTAGATCTGACGGCTCACAGAGCTTGGGCTCATGCAATTGTACATTAAATTATGATATGAAATTAACCTTGAGCTAGTCTTTGGAATTTGCTTCACCTTCTCTTTGCCCACTCATGCTTCTTATGCTGGCCAATCTAGCTACATTATTACTTGATTGTTTAGTGATAACCTTTGTTACCTATGTCAGTTTCAAGGCCTAATCTTCTAGTGAAACCCACAATATTTTCAATTTTAGTTTTAATGGATGGAGTGGCCCAGCTACTATCGGCCATTGAGAACTAACATTTGACATCTCATGTCTGTATGGCTTGGGCTACACATCCTTTCAACTTTCCTTATTCTTACTTATTAGTTGTTGTTGGCACGCTCATTAATTATGTTGATATTTCACTGCCCTGTGTTTAAAAGGCAATATCATGGATCTTTTGCAAACACGGGATGGGCTGGTTGACAAGCCTCTGTGTGAGTCCGTCCATGTCCGTGAACACCCCTATAATCACGATTATAAAAGCTTAAATTAAGGGGCTATTTGGGAGGAGAAATTAATTTCAAGGAGATTTCTCCTCTTTGAGGGTAATATACCACAAAAGGAGAAAAAATGATTTCTCCTCAACTACTATTTCTTAATGAGGAGAGTTGGTAAGAGAAAGCAATTTCCCCAAGCCCTTATGCCTTCAAATAGCCCTTAATAAAGATAGCAAGAAAAAAACACTATTTAATTTCATTCAGTACCCATGTTTTCTTTTTGTCACTTCATCTACAGTACATACAAGTAGGTTGCAAAGAATATTTTACACTCACATCATACAAGAAGAAGGATAGCAGATGGAATTTGCTCGAACATTATGATCAAGAATTGCTGCAAACAATACAAGCGAACACCCTGTTAGCAAGTGACTTTTTGGGCTTCTTCTTAGATGTCAAATTGGGAGCTCCCACCGAAATGACCTCCGAATCATCATGCCCATTCCTCTTACATTCCTCACAAGTCTCTAAGAAAGTCCGAAAGGCCTCTTTCACGTACTTGGCTGCATCTCCCACTGTCATGTTTTCCACCAGCTTGTGGGGGTATATCTCCTTCCTGTGGTCGCCATTCAGTGCAGCTCCCAGCTGCACCAGTTCCTCCTGAAATTCACTGAGTTTGGACTCCTCGTTCGCCTCACCAGGTCGCAATTTAATCGGCTCAGGCAAAGTGGCTGTGGCAATTTTTCCATAAACAATTTCATTAAGTAGTAATAGTAAATTAGTAATGGTAAAAAACGGACAGAAGAGAAGCTAAGCCACAATCTACTACCAGGGCAGTCTGTTCTGGGAGATTGGCGAGTAATGACAGACTCAAATGTGCCAGCCCACTCGTCTCTCTTTGTCAAAAACTCCTTGAGATGGAAAATCTTCTTAACTGTGGCTGGTATAGAGGAGTGTTCAAACTGGGACGTTGGGTAGGGTCCTGATGGCCCATGCACCACTGCAGTCAACCATCACATGTACATCAATCGTTACAAATTGATCAAACGTGCACAATCAATCTAGATGGAGATTTGATTGATGCATTTTCTAGCTTTAATTATGTTTATTTACCAAGCAAAAAAAGTATTTATGAATTCTACATGGAGATATAGAGGAGTAGACCTGTTCCTGGCTCAATCCAGGGAGAGATCATGATGGTGGGCACCCGGACGCCAAGGCGGTCGAACTGGAAATTGAACGGTGGCGGGCCAACGATGCCATCCGGGCTGGGGACTCCGGCCACGGGCGTGGGGACGTGGTCGTAGAAGCCACCGTGCTCGTCGTAGGTGATGATGAAGAGGATCTCGTTCCACTGAGGGCTGGACCTCAGTGCCTCGTACACTTGCTTCACGAACTTCTGCCCCTCGGAGACGTCATGGGAGGGGTGGTCGTCGTTCCCCGGCAGTAGCTTGCCGTCGAAGTACCTCTGCTCCACCACCACGTAGTTGGGCAGATTCCCCTCCTCGCAGTGCCTCTTGAACGATAAATCAAAGTCATGAAACTTGCTGATGTATTTCAGTTTCCTCAGGCTCCTGCCCATCGCCACACCACCGTTAGCTTACTCAATACTCAATAATGAGTCTCTTCGTTCTTGAACAAGATACTGAATATCATGACAAATCAAACTCTTGAAACTCCATACTTCTTCCTACTCATTTGTATGTGTATAGCATGATTTAGTTACTAATAATTGCTTCAATGGTTGCAAAAGACCCATTGAAATCTGAAACATCTACATGAACTTTAAATTAGTACAATTAGTTACACAGATATGCATACTAAAATTATTAATTCTCTACTTAATACGGACTACAGAATAGAGAATCCCTGCATGTCCCATTGAAAGGTTTAATAAGCATTAACTGTCTTAGTCCTGAGCAGCGTAGATGAATACGAAATCCTTCATAAATACCAATTTCAGCCACTTTCAACTACTTCGAATGATAAGATTCTACGTACAACCCTAGTTCCTCATCATAGTAAAAAACGATTGATTAGTAAAGCTCCCTTATATATGAAGTTGCACCATCATAATGGTGGTTTACCTTTTCTTTATATTTTAATAAAAATTATTTATTACTAAAAAACAGTTGCACCACCACAATTTCCTCTTAAACATGAGGACTCTCTCTGTCCCATATTAATAGTTTAATTTAGAAAATTAATCTTTTATTAAATAGTGAGATTCACAACTAGGAAAGTAGAAAATGATTTCTAAAAGGTACTCAACTATTTAAATTGAGCAAAATAAAGATATTACTATGTGATAAACTTTTTTTTACAAAATAGAGCTATTAATATAAGATAGAGATATAGCTCATACCTAGGGTTATAAAACGTCGAATGAATTAGTTTTTAGTTATTTTGATTTTCTAATCTAGACTATTACAAGGGAATAAATTTTATAAGTAATTTTAGTTTTCACGAGACATATTATCTATTTCTTCTAACAAAAAACATGAGATAATTATACTTAGAAAAAGTAAAAATAATATATTTAATAAAAGAAGTTGAAATTTGGGAGACAAAATTAATATGTAAGTTCAAAGTATTTCTCGAGCCGAACCAAACACATGGAATTATATTTGAGCTAAACTTGACCAATTTCAAGTTCAAAGTCCAATAGATTGCGAGCTGAGTTGAGTTTTCTTTTAACACACTCGTACCTGTAGAAGAGAGTGGCAGGAGGGAACTGAAAGTATATGCCAAAGGAATAGCCGGCCTCATCCAAGGAGTCAAATATGGTCTTCTGAGGAGCTCCGGCTATAAGCTTGGCCATGTCATTGCTGGTCAACCCGTGGGAAGTGGCTGAGTGGACAAAGAGCCGGTTCGGCTGTGTCGATGCCGGCATCGACGCGAACCATCGGTCGCACACCGCAAACTCTGCCACCAGCTTCCGGTAGACGGGCACGGCTTCCGGACGGAATCCGTTCATCACAGTTTCGGACATGCCCTTCTGCACGCTCTCCGCCTGCTGGGCGAAGCCATTCATCAACGGAACCCTATTGGAGGAGGTCTGTTTGCCTCCACCAGCCTCGAACTTCTCTCCGAAGACCTGCTCGTAGATGGCCTGGATGGAGTGGCCGGGGTCCGGGTCCACATACTCGGACCGGTCGCCGAAGTAGACACGCGCCGAACCGGGGTCGGAGGTGGAGACCGGGTTCCACTCCTGCCCCGTGACCCCGTCGATCTCCGGGTTGAGGGACTTCATCCAGCCCAGCATGTGGTCGAAGGACCGGTTCTCTTGCACCAGAACCACCACTGTCTTGATCGGAAACGGGCCCGGCGGCGGCGCTGCCATTCTGGACTTTGGCTTAGCTTCCAAGGGTCGACCAGTTCGTGGGCTATTTAGTTTGGGAGGAGAAGTAATGGAGATCAATGAAGGTCAGTGGGGGTGGGGTTTCTTAAAGGGAAGGTTACGTACGTGAAGGAAAGCAAGGAAGGGATATTCTCATATGTAACAGTGGAAAGCTTGTGAAGAGTGTCTAATGGCGGATGATATGTAAATGGCAGTTGCACAAAAAAAGGGATTTTCGTAGTGTTTTCGTCGTGCAAATCTCAACTGATGAAGTGATCAACATCAAGGGCTTTGCTGATTCTACGCGGATTTTCGTTCTACTGTTTATTCTTCTATTTTGTTTTAAAAAATAAACAAAGGAAGAGAAGAACTATAAGGAATGTAGCAATTTGGTACACTAGACTAGTTACGTAGTGTGTCTATTTTAAGGAACTGGTTCAAGGATGAAGAAAGGTCATGTCTTAAACACGCAAGTTGTGTTGTGTGATGATCACAGCTGACCTGTAGAAGTGATGCCTAAATTAAGGGCAAGTTCTTGCAGTATATCATATTCAATGTGTGGTTGTTGTGTTTAAAAAAGTTATGTCTTATCTAATTATAATTAATTAAGGTGCCTTTCGTTGATTTTTACTAGTAAGGTGTCTGCTGAACAAAACATAGGTTTTTCCACGCATGTTGCATTTTTTATTGTATATATAGGGTGCGTCTCACCCTTATGTACCATGTTTAGAGCCCCTATGTGAGCTGATCACGGGTCACAAAGGACTAGTCAGGAAAATACTTTTTGTATATACATATGCATGACGATCAGTTATTTCTTTACGGTGCTTTCTCTAAGTGTCCTTTATATCTTAAATTTTCTCTTAACGTGTGTTTTTAAACATATGACAATATGCCTTTCTATGTTTTGTTACAGAAAAATCTAGCCAATAGAGACGAAATATGTTCAAAGACTATGCAAGTTGGTGAATTGAAATTGGCCTATGTTGCATATACTAATATATGATGCATATAAGCTAATAAGGATGGAGGCTGCTTTTGTTGAATAACACAACTGAAACGACCTAGCTAGTATAAGTTCATGGCAACTACCTGTTGGCTGTTGCATCATGATTAGGTGATGATGTGAGTTGATTTATGAGTCGTTTAGGCACACGCTTCCAATAGTCTGCTACACGTAGGAATGACCTTATACTGCACGATATACTTATGAAGGTGTCTCGTGGAGATTAGTTGATCCAGTTAAATAGGTTTCCTCGTAGGCCACTAATTCCCACTTAAGAATGCTTTCGTTTGCTTGTATGGAGTTTGCATGAGCATACATATGCCGATTGATGACAGTTTGCCTAACAATATGAGACGGATAAGATACGCGTGTTTGATGACTTTTTGTGACTTCTAAATTTGGAGAAGGATGACAGATTTATTGGCCTGTAGTGGAAGACAAGAAAAGAAATTCAAGACAGTTGTGCACCTAATAGAACAGCTCCAAACAGCACTAATGATGCATCTCTCTTGCTAAGCCAACTCTAATGGATCTAGATTAGCAAGAGCAACGCCCCTCAAGTTTGATGTGTTCTCTCTGTAGCTGACTTTCAAGTAAATTTCAATTGAAACCGCAATCGAATTAATGGGCGCGCAGCTTTTATGTTTAGAAGACTAATACATTAGTAACATTATACATGACTTAGAAACAGACCAACAAATATAATTTCAGCCACAAATTGTCTTACATGAGATAATGTATTCACTACAATCCCACCAAACTGAAACCTTATTCTATTGGCCACTCACAACATAGGTTGCATCAGGCTTACCTAGTGCTTGTGATGTGTGGCTGTTGTTACTTATTTGAAGAGATTGAGATTGGCCACATGATACAGGCTTACCTAGTGCTTGTGATGTGTGGCTTTTGTTACTTATTTGAAGAGATTGAGATTGGCGACATGATCCAGTGTTGTAAGAGGCTTATTTGTCACACCCCTTCCAGTCGGGTCCTAAAGATCTCCATACTCATCTCTTAGGTTATGCAATAGGAAACAAGAAGTAAATCTATAAATAGCCTCCTTATTCTTCACCCCCACTTTTTCCACTGTCCACACCCTTGGTTAACAAAAAACAAAATATAAAAAGATTAGCTCAAGTTGCACTACGATAAAATTGGCTATTAGTGACGCTTATATAAGCGTCGCAATAATATACGTCACTAAAAAGTGATAATAACGACATATCAAAAAATGCCGCAAAAAAAATTAATATTAGTGACGCATAATATTAAGCATCGCTAATGGTAGTCTATTGGTGACGCATAAGTCCAAAAGTCGCTAATATTAGTAACGCATAATATTAAACATCGCTAATGGTAGTCTATTAGTGACGCATTAGTGTCACGCCCCGGCGATGCCCGACCCAAGCCAAACCCGATTCAGGGGCCGGTCAAGTGCGCGGGGGCGACGAAGTGAAAATTGAGAAACGATTCTAGCGGAAGACTTAACCCTAACCACGGGTGATTAACAGCAACACGGAGTGCGCACAATCCTTTGAGCAAGAGTAAATAAAAAGGGAGAAAATGTGTTGCTTATCACAAAGTAACAACAATCTCAAACCCACAAAACTTAGTTAAGTAAAGCCCACACCGGCTCAAAATAAGTCATAAGCATCACAACTGCAAAATATGACATAAATCCAAAACAAGAACCCTACACAAAGGTTCGAACATAAAGCATGAAATAAACGCAGGTAAGTCACGCAACGATCTCCATCATCACACCCAAGTCACGCAACGATCTCCATCATCACACCCAAGCTACCTCTGACTTTTCCTCAAAGAGGCAATCCTGTCCGTCTGCGTATCGCACCACGCAGCCCCAAATCAAAACACAAAAGAGGGGAGAGTTTTAACACTCAGCAATGGTTTTAATATCACTATTAACGTCAAAAATACGATAACTTGGCGATAAAATCTTTCAATCAACGATGTACAAGGTGCATCATTTTCTGATCACACATTCATATCACTTAAAACTGCATCACCGTGCATAATATCATCACAACCTGCATGGATGTATCTCTAACATACATATTCCCACATGCATAATATCATCACAATCAACATGCATGGATGTATCTCTAATATACATATTCCCACATGCATAACATCATCACAATCTGCATGGATGTATCTCTAACATACATATTTTCACATGCATTTTATCATCAAAATCAACATACATGGATGTATCTCTAACATACATATTCCCACATGCATAACATCATCACAATCTGCATGGATGTATCTCTAACATACATATTTTCACATGCATTTTATCATCAAAATCAACATGCATGGATGTATCTCTAACATACATATTCCACATGCATAACATCAAAATCAACATGCATGGATGTATCTCTAACATACATATTCCCACATGCATAATGTCATCACAATCAACCTCCATGAAGGAGTAATCACACATTAATGTCACACAGATGGGAGCATAGACAAGGCCACGAAGGCGTGTCATGGTCCAAAATTCTACACAAGAATTCAAGAAAGATCGGGGTTGTCAATCCCTAACACTGCTCACCCTGGACGATCTTGGCCAAGGATGTCCCATTCTCACACAGAGAATCTAGAGCAGGGGTGTTCGCCCAGGGACATCTCCTGCGGAGGGAAGAGCCCGAGTTCTCACACAGAGAACCCTAAAACACGTGGTAGCGGGGTGCACACGGCATACCACACTGGATTCTCAGGGTTCAGATGACACTCATAATAACATTCTCACAATCTGCAAGACAAGTACACAACTCGTCCCCACATCATTCCATTAAACAAGACTCAACCCGGGGAGTGCACTCGTTCCACACAGGAACTTCAAATTGTTCCACACAGGAACTTCAAATCATCCCACACAGGAACTTCAAATCAAAATATGTCCTTTCGGACCAATCAACTTGCGATTAATCCACGACCGATCAATCCGGCACACAATTCCATCACATTGCATCCAATCGGTCAAATTCGATTAATCACGATGAAGCCTCAATTGGAAATCCATTTTCATGATGCATGCAGCATGGTACATACGTGGGCAAAGCATACATGAATCCTAATCCATGATAAGTGCTCTCATCAGCCCCTAATGCATCATTCAAAATCACAATATTAATCTTCAACATCATCATTTAACCCCCACATGTGTGTGTGTATAACTAGTAGAAGCATTTCACATAATGCATGCCATCATGCTTGAAATTAAACTCACTACCACACTACACATGTGAATTTCTATCTAAACATGAATTCCAGTGGAAATCATAGGAGAAGAATCGTTGAAATCATAGTTAGATTCAAAACTCAACCACAAAGGCTAAACATATATAACATCACTCATTTCATCATTGAGTCATGGCATACACCAACATTCACACACCATTAACCACAATCTATCATGACAAATCAGTCCAATAATGATTGTAGTCCTACTGAAAATATGCTTAACCAACGGGAAACAACCATTCATAATTTCAAGATAACGATTCCAACATCATGCCACAGAACATAAGTCATTCCACCATCTCTAAGCATATATCTCAACTCCATAAACTCAATAGCATGCATTTTTAGTAGCCTAACATAGCTTAAAACACTCCACATTCATATAAAATTGGCAAGCTAAAGTGGAATCATCAAAATAGACATCATATGCGCAACATACAATTTCCTGTGTAGCCGATCGATCGCCCTTCAGGCCGTTCGATCGGTTACACGCAAAAATTTGAAATTTATAGTTCAGCCGATCAATCGCCCTACAAGGCCGATCGATCGCCAACACGACAGAACAGTCATCTTCTTCCTTTCGCAAATCCAAACCGAAACATCATAGATAACACTTCAAATCCACATCTAACACCCTAATCATCATCAAAAGTCCTCCTTGACTTCCAGAATATCAAACCAAACTATAATAATGCAAAACCCTAAGAAATCGGGATTAAATAATTTTATTTTCTAATCTTACCATTAACACACTAAATCAAGCAAACCATTTCGAAATAAGCCAAAAATGGAGAGTTTTACCATGGATAAACAGAGATTTTAAAGACCCATTACCTCAGCACTTGATTAAGCTCGGATTAAAAGTCACCCTTCTTGAAATCCTTGAAAACACAATGAGTTTGAATTAAACTCTAATAGAAATCGATTTACTCAAGAAATCCCTAATTAAACCTTAGATCTAGGGCTTATTGGTAGTAAAAATCGAATTTTGAATGTTAAGGTTTGTAGTAAAACATAAATCAGTAGCTTTTGATGGTCAAAAATGAATTGAATCAAGGGGAAAATGGTAGATTTGGAAGAAATTAAGAGAAAAGCCATGGATTAGTGCTTAATTAGAGTAAGCTTACCTTAATCGGCTTCTAATTCGGGCCTAAGTGGGGATTAGGCCAGCCCTCCTTCCTTAGCCTATTCCAAAAAATAGAAATGGCTCTGGTTTGCCCTTTTATAGTAAGGGTTGGGGTAGGCATAGGTAAGTTTTGGGGTGTAAATATGAAAAGTAGGCTAAAAGTGGGTATTTTACAAATTTAAGCACAATTTAAGCCTAATAAAATTCTGAAAATTTTTGTGGGACCTTAAGTATATGTCTAGGTTCATTTGACACAAAAATAAAATTTTCGACAGTGGGGCCCACAGGGGTCCCGCCAAAACCCTAATTTTTGGGAAAATAGTGAAAATTCTAAAAAAATCCCAAAAATTCACATTTGGTCTAAAATCACTTAAAACTACTAATGTTGAAGTTAATTTTGGTTAAAACCATCACAAACAATATTTATTTTACGAAATCACCGAATAAAATCAGAAAACGCGTTGATCTCACGATAACCCATAATTAAAGAAAATTAAAACCCGGTTTAAAGATTAGGGTCCTTACAATTAGCTTATGCATTGCTAATACTTAAGTTATTAGCAACGCTTGCATAAGTGTCACTAAAAGATATATATATATATATATATATATATATATATATATATATATATATATTAATTTTTTTAAAAAAAATTAAAACTATTAACGACGCATTTTCTCAAACGTCGCTTATAGTTTCAACAATAGCAATGTTTATAACAAAGCATCGTTAATAGTTCTCAATTTTAAATAAAAAATTTAAAAATTAAGAACTAATAGTAGTAGCGACGTATTGTACTATGCGTTGCTATTACCCTTGGTAGCAATGCATAGTTACATGCGTTGCTACTACCTATTTTTTAAATAAAAAAATTTAATGATAGAGAGAGGGGGAGGGAGGGGAGAGAGAGGAGAAGGAGGAGAGAGAGAAGGGAGAGAGAGGGGAAAGAAGGAGAGGGGGAGAGAAGGGGAGGGAGGAGAGAGAGGGAGAGAAGGGGGAGGGAGGAGAGAGAGGGAGAGAAGGGGGAGGGAGGAGAGAGAGGGAGAGAAGGGGGAGGGAGGAGAGAGAGAGGGGAGAGAAAGGGAGAAGAGGGGAGAGAGAGGGGAGAGAAGGAGGGGGGAGAGATCAAGAGGAAAGGGAGAGAGAGTGGGGAGAGAGGGGAGAGAAGGAGGGGAGAGAGATCAAGAGGAAAGGGAGAGAGGGGGAGAGAGAGGGGAGAGAGAGGAGAGAGGGAGCAGAGAGAGAGGAGGAGGGGAGAGAGGGGGGAGGGAGGGGAGAGAGGAAGGAGAGATAGAGAGGGGAGGAGAGAGAGAGAGGAGATGGAGGAGAGAGGGAGGGAGAAAAAATTATTTTAAAAAATTAAAAAATAATAAATATTAGTGACGCATAGGTCTATGTGTCGCTACTACATAGTAGCGACACATAGACATATGCATCGCTACTTACTAAGGGTAATAGTGACACATGTTGTTATGCGTTGCTCTTACCCTTGGTAGTAGTAACGCATATCGCATGCGTCATTACTACCTATGTTTTAAATACAAAATTAAATGAAAAAGAGAGGTGGGGAGGGAGGAGAGAGAGCAGGGGAGGGAGAAGAGAGAGAGGAGGGGATGAGAGAGAGAAACTGAGGGAGAGAGAGGGGAGTGGGAGGAGAGAGAGGGGAGAGATAGAGATAGAGGGGAAAGAGGGAGAGAGAGAGAGGGAGGAGAGAGAGAGGAGAGGGAAGAGAGAGAGGAGGAAGGAGAGAGAGAGGAGGGAGGATAGAGAGAGGAGGGGAGAGAGAGAGGAGGGGAGAGAGGGAGAGAGAGGGGGGAGAGGAGAGAGAGGGGAGAGAGGAGGGAGGATAGAGAGAGAAGGGGGAGAGAGAGGGGGGGGAGGGAAGGAGGAGAGAGAGGGGAGAGAGGGAGAGAGAGGGGAGGGAGGGAGGGAGAGAGAGGAAAGAGAGAGGAGGGGAGAGAGAGAGGGAGGGGAGAGAGGAGGGGAGAGAGATGAGGGAGAAGAGAGAGAGGGAGGGGAGGGAGGGAGAAAAAATTATTTTAAAAAATAAAAAAATAATAAGTATTAGTGATGCATAGGTCTATGCGTCGCTACTACTCTTATTGCATGTGACTAAGGGTAACAACGACGCATGTTGCTATGCGTCGCTATTACCCTTGGTAGTAGCGACACATATTGCATGTGTTACTACTACCTATGTTTTAAATAAAAAATTAAATGAAAAAGGGAGGTGGGGGAGGGAGGAGAGAGAGCAGGAGGGAGAAGAGAGAGGGGAGGGAGAGGAGGGGGAGGAGAGAGAGAAACCGAGGGAGAGAGAGAGAGAGAAGGTAGAGAGAGACAGAGGGGGAGGAGAGAGAGGGGGAGGAGAGAGAGAGGGAAGGAAGGAGAGAGCGAGAGGAAGTAGGATAGAGAGAGGAGGGGAGGGAGGATAGAGAGAGGAGGGGAGAGAGAGGTGAGGGAGTAGAGAGAGAACCGAGGGAGAGAGGGAGAGGGAGAGAGAAGGTAGAGAGATGGGAGAGAGAGGGGAGAGATAGAGACAAAGGGGAGAGAGGGAGAGAGAGAAAGGGAGGGGAGAGAGGGGGAGGAGAGAGAGGAGAGGGAGGAGAAAGAGAGGGGAGGAAGGAGAGGGAGAGGAGGGAGGATAGAGAGAGAAGGGAGAGAGAGAGGGAGGAGAGAGAGAAGCAGTTGAGGGAGATAAAATTATTTTAAAAAATAAAAAATAAAAAAAGTATTAGTGATGCATAGTGCTATGCGTCGCTATTACCCTTGGTAGTAGCAACGCATATCGCATGCACCACTACTACCTATGTTTTAAATAAAAAATTAAATGAAAAAGAGAGGGGGGAGAGAGGAGGAGAGAGGGAGAGAGAGCAGGAGAGGGAGAAGAGAGAGGGGAGAGAGAGAGGAGAGGGAGGAGAGAGACAGAGAAGGTAGAGAGAGGGGAAAGGGAGGAGAGAGAGGGGAGAGAGAGCAAGCGGAGAGAGGGAGGGGAGAGAGGGAGATGGAGAGCCGGGGAGGAGAGAGAGAGGGGAGGGAGGAGAAAGAGAGGGATGATAAAGAGGAGGGTGAGAGGAGAAAAAATATAAAAAAATTATTTATAGCGACGCTTATGAATAAGCATCGCTAAAGACGCATATAAGAAGCAACATATATATATATATATATATATATATATATATATATATATATATATATATATATATATATATATATATATATATATATATATATATATATATATATATATATATATATATATATATATATATATAACGTCACTACCAAGAAGCTAATAGCCACGGGCGAAATTCCACCCACGCAGGGAAATTTCGCCTGCACCTTATGTCTACCCCCCCGGCATTTACCCCCACCGCCCGGCAACTTGCCGCCCCACTGGCAGGCTTTCGACTGCCGCGCCCTCTTCTCCCTCCTCGCCCACTTCCACTCGGGCTCCTTAGTTGCCCTGTACCCCCAACTTCTGGCCCCAGCCACCCTGCTCTCCTCTCGCCATCCTTCCCCTCCTCGGATGCCCCCTTCCCACCCTCGGCTCCCCCTTCCCACCCCGGCTCGCCCCTATTTCCCGTTCCCGCCCTTTCGAGCTGGATTCCGGAGGCCCAACCGGAATCCTGCCCCCTCCCCTTCTCTCCAGCTCCCCCTTCTCTCTCCTCGACTCCCCTCCTCTCTCCCGCTCCTCGCCCTTTACGAGGCCGGATTTCGGCGGCCCAGTCGGAATCGGCCCCCTCCCTCCCGCTCCCCTCCTCTCTCCCACTTCCGCCCTTTTTGAGGCCGACCCGGCTGCCCCGCCAATATCCGGTCCCCTCCCTCCCACTCCCCTCCCCTCCTCTCTCCCGCTCCCGCCCTTTTTGAGGCTGGATTTTGGCAACCCTGCCGGAATCTGGCCCCCTCCCTCCGGCCCCTTTCCCCTCCCTGGGATCGCCATCAAGTCAATTTTTTTAAAAAAAATTTAAGGCTTGTAGCGACATTTTTAAAAGCGTCGCTACAAGCCTTTTAAATTTTTAAATTTTTTTCTTATTAGCAAAATGTCGCTAATACATGAATTTTATTTTTTAAAAAAATATTTCATCATAGTGACGCTAGAAAAGCATCACTAATAAAAGACTTATTAGCGACACATACAATTGTGTGTCGCTAATAAGATATTTTTTATTTTTTTAAATTATTTTTTTGCTTTAGCGACATATAGATAACATTGCTAATAATTGATTATTAGCAAAGCGTTGCTAATTTATTATTAGCGACGTAATTATTTTATTAATGACGCATATATATACGTCGATAATAGTGTTTATTAGCGATGTTTTTGTTTATGCATCACTAATAGGCAATAGCAACAATATTTTTTTTGATGTTTATAATGACGTTATTTATATATCGCTAATAGTCATTAGCGACGCTTACAAGACTATTAGTGACATATAAATGCGTCGCTAATAGTCCTTTTTGTTGTAGTGCTGAATGTATCTTCTATGAATTGTATTCATTTGATTTACAAAACCCTATGTTTCATATTGATAGTTATATTTAAAAAAATAGTAATTTTTATTGTATGGTAAAACCGATATCTAAGAGAATGAAAAATAAGCTTACAATATTTTTTTTAATTATCTAACCACATAAATTTAACAAAATGGAGCAAACTTTTTTTACCAAATGGAGTTCTTAATTTAAGATGGAGTGAGTAAATGATACTAATCTAATTATGAAGCTGATATTTTTATTTTATTTTTTCTACACTTTAGTTTGTGATTAGATAGTAAAAGTGAGTCACAATATGATTGTTCCCAATCGAGTAAGTATTTAATATAAAGAAAGTGAAGTGGGAAAATCATTTTTCATCAAATTATTGGGTTACTTTTGTGTGTAGAACACTAACACATTTACATGACCAGGAAAGATATGAACTTTTCTTGTTGTTAGCTTACAGTGGAGAGAGATGGAATATGTTTTATTCTTTTGATAACTAGAAGCGAGGAACATGTTTTCAGCCCACTTATCGGACTTCGACTGCATTCCATTCTTAAACAATCTTCCACCCAATGAAAGCCCAACTCCCACCCCAACAGTAAAGTGAACTGCATGAGAAGCATGGGCTCACCTCAGAAGGCAGAAAACGTTTGAAAGTGGGCCGGGCCCATCTCCTTACACGCGGACCGAGAGTTGAGAGTCAGAGAGCATCCTTGTCCGATGTCCATGTTCGTTGTCCACCACAACCATGTCCATGCTCCCTCCGTTCCAGTGGCACCAGCGATGGAGAGGAACTTCCCTCGGTCTGGTTGTGGCGTCTTCCCTACTCGCACACCAGCATGGAGAGCAGCCGTCCGACCTCAAGCTTCCGATTTCCGATGGGCAACCCGTTTGCTTTCAAGGTGGGTCAGGTCTTCACCGGCTTCGGCATCGGTTGTGGGATCGGCGTCGGCGTAGGAACCCCGCTCAACATAGGTACCATGGTCCTAACTCTCACTCTTCAGCTTCTCTCTATTTAGCTTCCTATTTTGGATATGTGTTGTCTTCGAAAAATGAAAATCAAAATGGAAAACTCAGGATAAAAAAGTTGCACGATTTCACTGCTCTTTTCATCTGTCTCGTCTTTTTCCTTTTCCAGACCTCACCACTTTATTCTTCTCCTGCATATCTTTTGGTGTAGATGTCAACTAATTACAAGCTTGGGTTTGTTTTTGGGTAAAGTAGAATGTGATAGCTCAACTTTGTAAACTTCCTTGTAAAGTGACTGGGTAGGATCAGAGTATTACTGTTTGGATTTTTTTAATTATTTGAAAAGAAGACTAATCCATATTACTGCAAATCGAATCCAACAAATGGGTCATTCAATTAGGATTTGATGCCAAGTTGGAGACCCATTTATTTAAAAAGAATAGGCCCTTTGGCAGTTCAATGCTGGAACAGCTGACTATAATCTGTCTTTTGACCCTTAATCTGCCTCATTCTATGAGAAAGTTAGTGCTTTGCAGCAAGTCTGGAAGAAGAGAAGTGATGTATTTTGTAGTAATTGTTCTTTTTATCATGAAGAGTATGAAATTGTCACCTGCTGTACAGGCGCAATACCAGTCCTACAACAAGTTACGAGTGCTACCCGAGGAGCAACCGATGCTTTTTCAGGTGTTTCAAGACATATTAATGGTTCCGTAAGTGCACACATTTCTAAATTTTCTTGTTTTTTTCTCCCCGTCCTGATAATACTCTGCTATCGTTAATGTTATCCATCAGTTCAGAAAACTGGGAATGAAGAGAATTGAAGCAGGCGTTGGTTGTGGTGTTGGCATTGGCCATGGTTTTGGAGTTGGTATGTGGTTTAAGAATTTATTTGCTTCGTGCTTAATTTCAGCATGACTTTCCTTTCTTACACTGACGAGCAAATAACTCCGTGTCAATTGCAACAATTGAAATATTTATTATTGTTTGATAGGCCTAGCAATAAAGCCTGGAGTATTAGAGAACATCCAATCTTATATAGCAGTACGTTTGATTGTCCTTATCTTTGTCACATCACTACTGCATTGTTGTTCATGTTTTGTATGCATCAGTGATGTGTTTGGTCTTCTAACCTTGGTCTGTTATGTTTGCTAAGCAAGGGATTGCAAAGATTGTTGGAAATATAGGAAGCATGCCTGGTGGGCCTGGTAACATAACAGATTATTTTCAGAGAAACATTACTAAGGCTGTTGAAACCCAAGGAGTGACTCCAATCCCAGGCAGTGCTAATTTCACGTCAATTGCATCTGAGATTCCTGAAATCACATCACATGATCAAGTGAGAGATCAAAATTCAAATGTGGAATCTCGGGTAGATCGTTTTCCCTCCCAGAGAACATCATCAGAAACACTGTTAGGTAGACGATCTGAGAAGGTCATTAACAGTTTCCTGCAGAATCCTCTGTTGGAGAATAAGGAGGAAATGGAGCTTGATGAATTGGTATGCATAAAAGAAAAGGTTTTTGTTTTTGGTTCTTATGTATGCTCTATCTATGCATCATTCTTTTTTCTTTTTCTACATACAGTAAACTAGCACATATTTGAAATTTTGAGAATTTTTTTTTCTCGGTTGGAACTTTTAAGGATTGATGAGTCTACTTTGTGTTTGTATATGCTTTGATCTATAGGTTTTGCTCCAAATCTGTAAGTTGGTTCTGATTAATGACTTATTTTTTAAAGTAGGGCAATGGTTTCTATTAGGTGCAGTATACTGTTTTTTTTTTAACAACCACCAATGTTGACCTAACTTGACTAATGAATGAGCGTACAATTTAAGCTCAGACTAAGCATTGTTTAAATATATCACATTTTCGGGAAAAAAACAACTGTTTGGAGCAAAGCCTCTTTTTTCTTTTGTTTATATTTTGTTGAATGTGAAGATAAATTGCTTATTCTTCCTGAGGCCCTGGCATTGTAGATAAGGTTGTATACAAAACTATTGATTTACTTTTATCCAATCTCGAGTTCAAAAATTGCTCTTCTTCTTCATTTAGTTTATTTTCACTGTTCCTGTTATCTTAGTGAATCATTTAGTTTATTTTTACTGATCTTGTTATCTTAGTTCTGCCGGTAGTGCTATGTTTTATTGGAAATTCTTTTGGTTCAAATGAAGCATCCATGGATGAATGAGTAAATAGGGATCATTATGGATGCAAATCGTCTTTGTATTGCCTGAATGGATATAGAAAATGGTGACAATTTAGTCTTCTCTGCAGTTTTAAGATACCATGTCAGTGCCAATAATGAAATTATTCAAGTTGCAAAAGATGAAGCCAAAAAACTTGTCCTTTGTGAAGGATAAATTTTGAAGAAAATTTTTCATAAATGCAAATGAAGAAATTTTGTATTATCAAAATGTCCTATGCTGAAAACCTATGAGATAATTACTCCCAAATAATGTTTTTTTTTATGTGTAAAATTTGCACGTTTATCTATTAAGTCTGCAATGAGGGTTGATTATGAGTCCTGAATAAAAAATATCACTCTGATTTTGTGTTTTGCCTTTTGTGGTTGCTGAGTGAATACTCCTTATTGCCAAAAAAAAATATAACTAACAATTCTCATATTAAAAAAATTTTTGCAGGCAAGGAAGCTACGATCTGAAAGTAATGTACTTCAGATGGTAAAACATTTTTAGAGCATTCTTTTCTCTTTTACTTTTCTGTTTTGTTTTAGACTGCATTTGTTTTTAATATCATCAATTTATGGATGCACTCCGTGGTTTCAGCTACTAAAACACCAGCAGATTATTGAAGAACTGATTGAGGAGAATGAAAAGCTTCGTTGTACCCTTGTTGAGGATCTAAAAGTACCAGCTAGCAAACTTCTAGGCAGTAGGCGGGCTGGATCTAAACTTTATGATCCATGTTCTGATTGCTTTGAATGCCGTAGAAAGCAAAGGACCAGATGATGCATACTCCGGGCAGTGCTAAAGGCAGCTTTAAGTTTGTCTGATATAAGCCTTTGAGTAAATTGCAACACGAATGGCACACAAGAGACACATCCTCGTCAGCCATCAACTGTGACATGCTGAGTCTGCACCATTAAACTGAATCTTGTCACACACCAAAGAAAGAAGTTTTGTTGATCTTGCCATGTAACATCTTAAAATAAGCATTTAAATGTGTAAGTGGAGAAATAGGAAACTTTGACTAGGAAATCTATGTACCCTGTGACATTTGCACCTTCAAAACCTGGGAATGATTAAAATCTTGGTGTTGTGCGGGCCCACCTTCAGCTCACATTTCAGTTGGTCTCCTTCGATCTCATATATAGAAACAATTTGAATCGAAGTAAGATGTGAAAATTCCATCTCCATCGTACTTACTAAGATTTAATTCTTCTTTCATTCTTGTACGATGGTTAAATTTGTATGAGCAATTTATGTTGCATCTGAACTGAACTGAGCCCTTATTTTCGTTGATTCAACCCAATATCTGGAAGGGGCATGCTTTCTGGTTATACTTTTCTTCCTTTTGGATAGCTTGGTTTATCTCGTAAGTTGTAATTAGTATCTGCATTCTGCAGTCTGTCTGAGGACAATGCTCAGGTTGATCGATCAGTTTAAACTATTCTGTGCGGTAGTTTGTCAGAACTCAGCATTCTATGATATTTTACTTCTACTCAAACTCATTTGCCCTAGATTGCCAATCGAAGAAGATATTATGTACTCTTTAAATTATACTAGTCTGTAAAGAATTTTCACACCTTAACCATATGAGTTCATTGCAATTTCAATGCAGTTCTCCTACCAGCTAAGGCCTGCAAGATCGTGATTACTAGCAAAATTGAGGGGAAGTGCTATATTTTAGCCCCTTACTGCCTGCTCAAATAAATCATCAAAGAAACCGATCTACTGGAGAAGATGACATTAAAGAATACACAGTCAATACCGGCTTGCAAAGCATAAGAAGAAAAGGTGGCAGGGTGCCAAATATTAAATGCATTAGTTATAATTTATAAAGATTCGGTAGGTTTAGTCCGGTGAACAGCTCTGAAAATTTTTATCTTTTATGTCAGAACTGCTCTTGCTCTGGCAGCTTTATGCAGTTTCCCAATAACTAATTCAGGAGTTGGTCTGATATAGTAACTGCCCCATATCAACAACTCATAGCCTGATTGGCCTGTATTGTCAAGAATCTATTTCATTTGACCTGTTAGTTTGGAGATTCACTGACTACTCACATGTTGGTTCACCTGCAGAGAAAAAAAAATCCATGTGTTCTTGAATTATTTTCATTACTATTGGGCATTGATTATGGCCATGACGTAGTAAGAACTTGGTTCTAATTAAAATTTATCTATCGAAGAAAGTTTTGCTAAAATACGTGTATGAAGTATAATATATCAGAAAATTATTATTTTGATGAAAACTTGTTTAAAGTTCTTAAAGTAGGAAGTATTTTTAATGTTCTAATGCTTTAAAGCCGTTTATCTATGAGATCGATGGTGCACATATTATATTGACACTAATATATATGTTGTCTATCTTAAAAATGATTCGTCTTCGGGCGTTTCTTACGCTGGGTTTACAGTGAACGAGGGGGCATGAAAACCTCTTCATTTAAAGTAATTTACTTTAAAAACATATTAAGGTAATAAAGCAAGAACAATAATAAATTGTTATCTCAGTTTCAATAAATTAGGTGGATTGACTAGTGAAAGATGAAGATATTAAAATACTTGATGCCTAAATTTGGCTTTTATAGAGTCATCAACCTATATAATCCTCCCCTTTAGTTCTCGTCTCCATCACTTGCGTTCATAAGCAGAGCCACCGGAAGTAGGGACATGGCTGGAGTTTCTGCTCTCCTTGTTCTTCTGCTGGCCGTGCCAGCTGCCTATGCCGCTGATTACATGGTCGGCGACAGCTCCGGGTGGGGCACCGGAGTGGACTACAAGACGTGGGCTTCAGGCAAGACGTTCAGTGTGGGAGACAACCTGAGTACGCACATGAACTTCTTTATCTCCCTTGTTTTCCCTCATATCTGCCTGCATTCAGTTTCCTCTGTTAGACATTTTCTACAATAGACCATGTCACCCTCTTGATCATGAAATCCACAATGCTGCTGTTGGATGAGGGAGCATTTGATCAGGTAACGCAAATGCTCAGGAGACCTCATATATATATGTATATGCACTTGCCATGTTCAGCCTCCCATGACACCTACATCTCTTTGACGTGAGAATTCTTGCATCGAAACTCTTGAACTCAACCGTAAAGTTGAGGCTAAATATTGCAGATTATACTGATTGAGCCCCATTTACCAAAATGTGCTCAAACTTCACAAAAGCATGGACCTAAAACTTTAGGCTTTCAGCAACATGAAATTGATTGCAAGTCTCAAACATATGTATGCAGTTTTTGCCTACACGTCGATGCACAGCGTGAACGAGGTGACCAAGTCCGACTACGACAGCTGCAGCTCCACCACTTCCATTCAGAGTTACAACGA
Source organism: Saururus chinensis (assembly GCA_035235625.1). Lineage (NCBI taxonomy): Eukaryota > Viridiplantae > Streptophyta > Magnoliopsida > Piperales > Saururaceae > Saururus > Saururus chinensis. The sequence continues at coordinate 1,919,374 of CP141146.1, forward strand.
CGGGAACAGCACCATCCCCCTCACCAAGGCCGGGCCACGCTACTTTACGTGCCCTTCTTTCGGTCACTGTGGACAGGGGATGAAGCTAGCCATCACAGTCTCTCCTGCCGCTGCTAGCGGTGGCTCCACCACCCCAGCGGCCGCAGGTGCCCCCGCGGACGCCCCGGCAGCCCCAGCCACCAACCCAGAGACCCCAGCTGACGCGACCAACCCAGGAAAGCCAGATAGCCCAACCACCACCACCACCCCATCGCCTGCAATCAAGAGGCCCTCATCTCCTAGTGGGGCGACAAAGGGGGTGCACCATGCCAGCGGGTTGCTGCTCCTGGTTGGGTTGGGGCTCGCGTTCATGAGCTAGGAGAGAGGCAGTGCTTCATATTCGTTTCCTTATTGCGTTCTTCGCGTTTTCTGTAGTTTGCGTACGTGAGCCTTGAGACAAATGCTGTGCTCCCGCATTGATTTATATTGTTGTTATTTGTTTGTTACCATATTTCATAGTGTTCTTAATCTAAGGAAGCACCGTTATTTCAAAACAGGGGCCGTATCTATATCATATCCTATTCTGCATGTGTGTCCAACATTTGATATTACATATTAATTATAAATTACTTCATCACATAAACATTAAACAAATACTATGTAACTTAGGAGTATGTGCTTTTCCTTAAGATCTAAGTAAAATTGTACTAAAATCAATATATCTCTTTGTGGCAAAAATGAGGTATTTGTAATTTCATTTCACACTTATAGTTATACTTTTCATTATAATTAAGCTTTTCATACAATAACTAATTTAGAATATACCGAAAAATATATAAAAAATAATATATATATATATATATATATATATATATATATATATATATATATATATATATATATATATCGTATCTTATTTTTTTTAAATTACAGTATCGCTGCACCCGAATAATATTGTATCATCATATCCGTACTTCCTTGTTCAACTGGACACAAAGGGGAGTCATTGGCCACTTGCATATGCGAGTTCGCATCCACCGGGGAAGATTCACCAGCAGAGTTGCTAACTGTGTACTCTCCTTGTGTTACTGCTAACTGCCGGTGAAGTTGGCTCCGCTGGTGAAGGTGTACCAACGGATTTGAGTTAGTTAGAAGAGATAGAAATTGTAGGAGTTAGTTTTGCATGAAGAAGGCTCAATTGTCATTGTGATAGCATTGTCAGAGTCATAGGCTCCGCTGCCAATTAGGAGAGTTTGTTATGAACAGAGGGATGAAAGTCGTATTCAGCAAATGCCCATCGTCCTGCCCATCCTTCCCTGCTACTCCTCTCTCGAATTACCATAATTTCGTCTCTGGCTTGGGAATTACGAGCTGCTCTAGGGGGTCTCGTTGAACGTTGTTGCAGCACTTCAAAGGGTCTCTATCGGTAGAGGTGGGATATTCATGCATGTTTACGTCCCTTGTTGTGGTGGTTCCTCTATCTGCGTGACCTGAATGTCTTCACTCTAGGTTCTTGTCGATAAGTCGATCATATGTCGAAATGTTTAATTGGCTTCAGGCACGGTTATCTTAATCTCGTTGGTGCCTTCTGAATTGCATTAGCATGTGGTGCTCATTTTATTAGTAGAGGAAGTTTCCCTTGTGAATATGTTTTGAGTTGTGATTTCACCTTCATGACTGTGATCTGATTTACTATCTAGTAAATTAATGTGTAGAGATTTAGTTTCTAGCCTTGGCAATCTCTATTGTAATTCAATCTATATAAAGATCCATTGAAACTTGAGAAGGAGAAAGGCAAATCTCCCTGATTTTAGAGTTAACATGACTTTTTGGATTCACAAAAGAGTCCATTGGACAGCCGCTCAACCGGCGCCGGAAACTATCACATAAGAAGGAATTGGAGGAGATGGCCTTGGCCCTTGGCCGTCTGCTGGGCCGGCCATGCTCAGGGTTTCTTGCCGGAAAAACCTTAGCTGCATTGCCATCGACGGTGATTGGCCGATCAAATGTAGCACCCTGGCCACTTTTGAAATGTCTTTATGAAAATTATCCGTAGTGTCACGGTCATGCAGTAGAAATGGTAATCCAGACACATGTGAGCTAGCTCCATCTTCTTCTTATAGTTAAACTATAGAGCCCCATGTTTTTTGCTCCCTTCCTGTCATCATTGTATGACCGCATTTGAGAGTAATTCCCCCCCAAAGATTGATAGATTGGCTCACATGATATTCATGTAATTGTCAAGAATAACTCCCTCAATAGGCCATGAACCATCATCATCTTCTTTGATACCTTCTTAGCCAAAACAACATGCTGAAATTTATAATAAGAATTGGATTCTGCAAATCCTAAACCAACTTTGGTTAAGAGAACAAGTCTAGGGTATTGTAGATTGGTTATGTACTTTCATATTCGGTTAGGGATTGAGAGACAAGTATTCTAAGTTAATCTACTCATAAGGTGCATATTTTTCATATTAGTAAGGCATGATCGTGGTGGGGAGGTCTTTGAAGTTAGATGGTCCGGCTTGGTTTCCGACAGAGGGAGAGCCATAAAGTAAATAACTTCGTTGCATTTATCAATCGTCTACATGGGCATGGACCTAACTCTGTATAAAAGCCCGTTTCAGGATCCTTCCAAGGACAAAGGCTGGTCATATCCGGATCCGAAATTGTTGAACTTTATAGGAGAAAGTTGAGACTCGGCATTTCCTCAACCTTTCATTTTCCTCTGTTTTAACTCCTCTGTTCCTTCCATTTTCAGACATCTCTGTTTCTCTCCACTGGAAGTTACCAAGGATTCAGCTCCTTCCCACTGTAGGAGGCCACTAGGAGGTGGAGGACAATCATGAGTAGCGGGCAGATGATCACCATTTGTCCAGAGGAGCTTACTTTTCCATGTAAATCATTTCTCCCATCTTTTTATCCTCATAACTACCAAGTTAAAAGTTCTTTTCTTAATTTATTATGTGGCTACTTTTTTCATGGCAGTTGAGTTAGACAAGCAAAGCTACTGCGATCTCAAAGTTGTCAACAACACTGAGCATCACGTTGCCTTCAAGGTACTTTCCTTTCCTAACATCAAGGTCCCTGTTTATCTTGGTATGATTCTTAAATTTTGACAATTTTTTTCTTGGACAAATTCTGCTTGCCACATTGTCTCTCTTCGTAAAAGACTTTTCATTTAAGTAACTTTCTCCTATAACAGGTAAAGACAACCTCTCCCAAAAAGTACTTTGTGAGACCCAATACAGGGATTGTTCAACCTTGGGACAATTGTGTCATAACAGGTATGCTAATATTAGTTTTTCATAATCTCCTTCAAAATTGATGGTTCTCCTTATTGATGTTGATGTGATCGTTCATTTGTATGTGCAGTTACACTACAAGCACAACATGAGTTCCCACCTGACATGCAATGCAAAGACAAGTTTCTTCTGCAGTGCACCAAAGTACCTCCTGCTACTGATGTAGATGAGATTCCTCCAGAGACAGTATGTAATTTCATCAATAATCATGTGTTTGTTTCTATTTTCTTCTCACAAAGTGATCCAAAGCCTTATATTTATCTGTCTTCAGTTTAGTAAAGATGGTGACAAGGTAATTGAGGAGTTCAAGCTTAGAGTTGTTTACACCACACCTCCACATGCTAATCTGGCAAATTCTGGTGATGATTCTGTACTTGGTATGCGCAACTCAAGACGGAGTTTTGATACAAACACGGTAAATATTTTACTTAGTTCATTTGTATGTTGGGCATGTAACCTTTTTGAGAAGAGAGTCACTTTTATTGTTTTTTGTTGGCAGATTCTCAGCAGCTCAATGTACGATGAGGTGAGTTGTGAGTGACAAATTTCCGAACTCCTTGGGTTTTATTATCCAGTTATCCAACTTTGATGTTTTCAATTATTAACAAGATGTGTGAACACGAAATTGAATGGCCTCAAGAAAGTTATTTTTGTAAATTAAGATTTCTTCCATCTAATCACCAACTTATCTTATATTTTTGTGCCAATTCTGCCAGTTTGTTTGTCCAATTTGATCTAGAAATGCAAAAATAAAGGGATATATTCAATATATGAGTTATTGCTGGAGTGCTGACAAGATTTAATGAGTTGTACGTCAAGATAATGAATACACTACATAACAATGAGTTCATTAGATGAAACTCAAGGGCAATAGTTCGTGGAGCATCAACCTCCAAAATTTTCAATGCAGCTCTCACATACAATAAATAACATTGTTAAAGGACATGAATACAAAGTGAGAATAAATGTAAGCAATGTGAGATGAACAATAGAACCTCCTAGTATCCATTACAATAACACGAATGATACAGTTTCAAGGAAAAAAAGTTCCATAAGTAGGCATAGGACAATGTATTTTTCTTGGAAAGTTTCTAATAGAAGCATGCTTATACGAGCCCCATGACCCCGGCCATTGCGCACCGTCAGAGGGGGCAGGTTGGTTTTTGTCCCCTTGAATATTTTATTACTACTTAACACTGCAGTCGAATATCTAGCAAACAATATTAAGGAGGACAAAATTTTTATTATTTATAAAACAATGATAATTCTCTTCTTGTCCTTTCATTTGTAGAAGATAATTGTGTGTAAATAATCAGTGAAAATTTATGTTCATTTTAGAAAAAAAATCTTAAATAAGAGAGAGCGAATGATTAGTAGTTTGTTGTTCAAACAATGTTTGTGAATTTTTCGCCTTTCCCATGACGAAGATGAGAACATTTTCATTTCTTGTTTGTGCCAACACGGCCAAAAAGGTCTACACCGTACTTGTAGGCATTCCAATGTCGTCTACAGTTCAGCGTGATACTTGAGACTAGCATATTTTTTAGCTATTATCATGAATGCTTTACTTGTTCCATGTGAATTCCTTACTATAACCGATAATCCTGTCGTTGTTTTTAGATACATGCGTTGAGATTGGCGAAGGAAGAACGGGATGCTGCTATCCAACAAACAAAGCAGTTGCAACACGAACTGGTAACGTATTCAATTGAATTCATATCATTACCCTTATTTCCCTTTTTGAAAAAAAAAGAAACGTTACCATTTTTCTTAAGTATGAGGCTATACAAACCCCAGTTTTTTCCTTGTATTCCCATTTCTCTCTTTTATTAAAATTTCCCTCATCCCCATCTCTACCCCACTTCCCCCTCTTTCTCTAGCATAGATTTAGTTATCGGCGCTAGATGCATATCTTCGCCGCCTTGGTTAGCATGCCACCGGCCAAATATAGCAACAGTTAACGTGCTGCCATGGCCAACACGCCGTTGGCTAAATCTAGCTATGGCCAAATTGTTGTTGCCAGATTCGGCTAGCCATGGCCTTAAGCTCGCCACCTTGACTAGCATGCCGCCGGCCAAATCTAGCAATGGCTAACATGCCACTACGGCCAACACGCCACCGGCCAGATCTAGCTACGGCCATATCGTCGCTACCAGATTCAGCCAGCCGTGACCATAAACCAGATTTGGTTGTTGCCGGCCAGATATGACGGTCTGATCTGGCTGCCACAATTGTCAAATCTAGCTGCTGCCGGTTTGTGAGCATGGTTAGTGCGCTATGCGGCCAGCACGACCGAATTTGGTCCCACCGGAGTCGTTGCTAGAGAAAAAGGGGGTGAGGTTCACATATTGGGGGAAGTATGAAAAAAATGATGGAATAAATATTGAGGAATAAAGTAAAAAAAATTACTTTAGTTGCGGGAGACATGAAAAAACTGAGGTCTGGATAGAACTATTCTTTTCTTAGAGGCTGTTTGGGTGTTGAATTTTTTAGAAACAGAATTAAAATTTTTTAGAATTAATTCTAAAAATTTACCCCGAATGTGAATTAAGTTTAACAATAGAATTTTTGAGAATAAATTCAAATGTCGCATCAAACCCAATTTTAAAACTTTAAACTAATATCTCTCTTTCCTGAATTCGGATATGCACGTTCTTAGTATTATTATGCTTCTAAATTCAAGCTCTATCAAACAAGATCTTACAAGGTAAGTAATTTTGGACTTTCAAAGTGAGCCCTACCTATATGACATATTTCTCGATGATTAAATAGACATGAGAAATAATCATTAAAAAATAATAGGATCTATAATTTTCAAAACGGGGCTAGGTGACAAAATCGACTGAATCACTCTATGAGGTGATTTGGTAATTCAGGTTTATTTAGACTCAAAACAGCTTGAATCAACTTCAAAGCTGAATTTTTAATTCTTCCTTAGCTTCTACACATAAATAAAATTTTAATAATTCAAGCCTAAATTGAGGCTGAATTAACTAAATTTTACAAAAATTAAGTACATAAACAGCCCCTTAATCTATCGAGCCTATGAGGCTATTTTGAAACTTGATGAACATTTCCACATATTTTTAATTTATAGTCAATGCTAGTAAAAGTTAGCTGAAATTCAATTAAATAAGTGTAGCTTCTCCATGTTTGTCTTCCTCTTAGCTTAAATTATTATTTTTATGTAGGTGGAGGCCTTAGAGCCTGCTCACTCTCCTAGATAATCTTTATTTAGATTGTTGGCCTTTCTGTCAATCTCACAGGTTCTGATTTTTTTCTTTGTAAACTAAATGCATCTCCCTATATAAGGATATTTTTATTCGTAACATGGCTGAAGCATGAAAAGTATGAACTCCTTTTTTCAAACATTTGCCTGTCAAAAGAGAGTTTTTTTATTCATACATGAAAAATGCATATAGGATATGCTTGGATATTCTTCTCATGAAGTTTCTTGGGATGACCCATCTCAGGATATACTGAAGCGACGCAAGAATCGCATGACTGAGGCAGGCTTCTCCGTCACATTTGCTGCATTTGTTGGACTAATTGGCATTATGGTTGGGCTCCTCTTAAATCTTGCCTTGACTTCACCACCCACTGAATAACTTGTGACAAAACCTTTTTCATCAATTCATATATTTTCTAAGGAGACAGTGACATAAAGTCCTTTACTACTACCATATCATTATGTCAAGTGAGTTAGAAATCTTTGTAAATCTGCAGTTTGATTGTATTATTCTAAGATCCATCAAGTTATCTTATGATCTTATGTATTGTGATCAATGATATCACTTTTTTTTCTCATAGATACTAACCAGTAGGAAACTCTTTACTTCATTAGTCCAATATTTGTGATTTGTTCATCCTTGTTGCCACTAATGCTTTATTGATAATCCAACCAAGTAGCCTACCCAGAAACCTCCTTGGGGTTCTAAGTCATTAGAGGCTCCTAGTCTCCAGGACGAGTAGTTTTGTTGGACTAATTGCAGTGAGAGGGCCCATATCCTGAAATTCAAGGCTTGGGAGGATATGAGTGAAGGCCATATAATTTTTCTCCACGCTAGTCTCACGCTCCTACAATTGTGGGATGTGATATGGCATGTAGTCCAAGGGAAAATGGAATTTGAAATGGGAATAAGGGGGTTTACTAGCAAGTCTTACAAATGAGGTGCGTAAGTAGGCAAATGGTCCAGGGAGTACTCATACTAGTCAGAATCTATCTACAATGGGAAATAGGTGATTTGATTGGGCAGCATCAAGGAGAAGGATGTTGGTTGCTGACACAGTCAGGCCATGGTATAGAGAAAATTTTATCCCCATGACAAGGTCCACAAAACCATCTCCTGTAGTTGATCTGGCAAGTTTATAAATTAGTTAGCAACTCCAACGCCACCTTCAACAATCTTGATGGGCGCCATGTTGAAGAAAGAGATTTTGAAGGGTATGATGAGTACAATCTGCCCATCATAACTTTCTTAAGAAATTGGTAAAAAACCGGAAGAAAACGAACAAAAAATGGACAAGAAATTATGTCAACACTGACGTAAATTTTGGAATCTTTATATGGTTGAATCCTTTGTAGGATTCTTTGGGTTTTTGCCTTCCACTTCTTTGTGGGTTTGTCTTGAAGGTGTTTGATACATTCATATCTTGTTCCCTTCATTTTTGTACTTAATGAAAATTTTAGTTACCAAAAGACTAGGCTTTGAATTGTCCCAAATTAATATGTTTTTTTTAAATGAACTAAGTTCATTTTGAAAATTTAATTTGGAATGAAGAGAGTATTAAATTACATATATTTTGTGGGAACATAGGATGGATGGTGTCAAAACATTACAAATTTAAATAATTTTTTATAGGTAAGAATGATATGGTGTAAAGACCCTCATCTTTAAACTGGTTTTTGGTTTTCTTTAATTGTGGGTTATCGTGAGATTAACGTGTTTTCTGATCTTATTCGGTGATTTCGTAAAATAAATAGTATTTGTGATGGTTTTAACCAAAATTAACTTCAATATTATTGGTTTTAAGTAATTTTAAACCAAATGTGAATTTTTGGAATTTTTTGGAATTTTTACTATTTTTCTAAAAATTAGGGTTTTGGCGGGACCCCTATAGGCCTCACCGTCGAAAATTTTATTTTTAGGTCAAATGAACCTAGACATATACTTAAGGTCACACAAAAATTTTTAGAATTTTATTAGGCTTAATTTGTGCTTAAATTTGCAAAATAACCACTTTTAGCCTACTTTTCCTATTTACACCCCAAAACTTACCTATGCATACCCCAACTCTTACTATAAAAGGGCAAACCTGAGCCATTTCTATTTTTGGGAATAGGCTAAGGAAGGAGGGCTGGCCTACTCCCCACTTAGGCCTAAATTAGAAGCCGATTAAGGTAAGCTTACTCTAATTAAGCACTAATCCATGATTTTTCTCTTTATTTCTTCCAAATCTACCATTTTCCCCTTGATTCAATTCATTTTTGACCATCAAAAGCTACTAATTTGTGTTTTACTACAAACCCTAACATTCAAAATTCGATTTTTACTACCAACAAGCCCTAGATCTAAGATTTAATTAGGGATTTCTTGAGTAAATCGATTTCTATTAGAGTTTAATTCAAACTCATTGTGTTTTCAAGGATTTCAAGAAGGGTGACTCTTCAAAATGAGCTAAATCAAGTGCTGAGGTAATGGGTCTTCAAAATCTCTGTTTATCCATGGTAAAACTCTTCATTTTTGGCTTATTTCGAAATGGTTTGCTTGATTTAGTGTGTTAATGGTAAGATTAGAAAATAGAATTATTTAATCCCGATTTCTTAGGGTTTTGCATTATTATGGTTTGGGTTGATATTCTGGAAGTCAAGGAGGACTTTTGATGATGATTAGGGTGTTAGATGTGGATTTGAAGTGTTATTTATGGTGTTTCGGTTTGGATTTGCGAAAGGAAGAAGATGACTGTTCTGCCGTGTTGGCGATCGATCGGCCCTGCAGGGCGATTGATCGGCTGAACTGTAAATTTCAAATTTTTGTGTGTAACCGATCGAACGGCCTGAAGGGCGATCGATCGTCTACACAGGAAATTGCATGTTGTGCATATGATGTCTATTTTGATGATCCCACTTTAGCTTGCCAATTTTATATGAATGTGGAGTGTTTTAAGCTATGTTAGGCTACTGGAAATGCATGCTATTGAGTTTATGGAGTTGAGATATATGCTTAGAGATGGTGGAATGACTTATGCTTTGTGGCATGATGTTGGAATCGTTATCTTGAAATTATGAATAGTTGTTTCCCTTTGGTTAAGCATATTTTCAGTAGGACTACAATCATTGTTGGACTGATTTGTCATGATAGATTGTGGTTAATGGTGTGTGAATGTTGGTGAATGTCATGACTCAATGATGAAATGAGTGATGTTATATGTGTTTAGCCTTTGTGGTTGAGTTTTGAATATAGCTATGATTTCAACGATTCTTCTCCTATGATTTCCGCTGGAATTCATGTTTAGATGGAAATTCACATGTGTAGTGTGGTAGTGAGTTTAATTTCAAGCATGATGGCATGCATTATGTGAAATGCTTATACTAGATACACACACATGTGGGGTTAAATGATGATGTTGAAGCTTAATGTTGTGGTTATGAATAATGCAGTAGGGGCTGGTGAGAGCACTTATTATGGATTAGGACTCATGTATGCTTTGCCCACGCATGTACCATACTGCACGTATCATGAAAATGGATTTCCAATTGAGGTTTCATCGTGGTTAATCGAATTTGATCGATTGGATACAATGTGATGAAATTGTGTGCCGGGTTAATCGGTCGTGGATTAATCGCAAGTTGATTGGTTCGAAAGGACATATTTTGATTTGAAGTTCCTGTGTGGAACAAGTGCACTCCTCGGGTTGAGTCTTGTTAAATGGAATGATGTGGGGACGAGTTGTGTACTTGTCTTGCGGATTGTGAGAATGTTATTATTGTGTCATCTGGACCCTGAGAATTCAGTGTGGTATGTCGTGTGCACCCCACTACCACGTGTTCTAGGGTTCTCTGTGTGAGAACTTGGGCTCTTCCCTCCGCATGAGATGTCCCTGGGCGAACACCCCTGCTCTAGATTCTCTGTGTGAAAATGGGACATCCTTGGCCAGGATCATCTAAGGCGAGCAGTATTAGGGATTGACAACCCCGATCTTTCTTGAATTTTTGTGTAGAATTTTGGACCATGACACGCCTTCGTGGCCTTGTCTATGCTCCCGTCTGTGTGACATTATTGTGTGGTTACTCCTTGATGGAGGTTGATTTTGATGTTATGCATGTGGAATATGTATGTTAGAGATACATCCATGCATGTTGATTTTGATGTTATGCATATGGAATATGTATATTAGAAATACATCCATGCAGGTTGATTGTGATGACATTATACATGTGGGAATATGTATGTTAGAGATACATCCATGCAGGTTGATGTTGATGTGATGCATGTAGAATATGTATGTTAGAGATACATCCATGCATGTTACTTTTGATGTTATGCATGTGGAATATGTATGTTAGAGATACATCTATGCAGGTTGAATTGTGAAATAATGCATGTGAGAATATATATGTTTGAGATACATCCATACAGTTTGCTTTGATACTATGCATGTGGGAATATGTATGTTAAAGATACATCCATGCAGGTTGAATTATGCATTATGATGCAGTTTTTAAGTGATGTGAATATGTGATCAGAAAATGATATACCTTGTACATCGTTGATTTGAAAGATTATATCTCCATGCTATCGTATTTTCGATGTTGTTAGTAATATTAAAACCATTGTTGAGTTTGTTAAACTCACCCCTCTTTTTGTATTTTGATTTGGGGCTGCGTGGTGCACACGTAGACGGACAGGATTGCCTCTTTGAGGAAAGGTCAGAGATAGCTTGGGTGTAATGATGAAGATCGTTGTGTGACTTACTTTCGTTTGTTTCATGCTTTATGTTAGAACCTTTGTGTAGGGTTCTTGTTTTGGATTTATGTCATATTTTACAGTTGTGATGCTTATGACTTATTTTGAGCCAGTGTGGGCTTTACTTAACTAAGCTTGTGGGTTTGAGATTGTTGTTTACTTTGTGATAAGTAACACCTTTTTCTTCCCTTTTTATTTACTCTTGCTCAAAGGATTGTGCGCACTCCGTGTTCTGTTAATCGCCCGTGGTTAGGGTTAAGTCTTTCGCTAGAATCATTTCTCAATCTTCACTTCGTCGCCCCCACGCGCTTGACCGGCCCCTGGACGGGGTTCGGCTCGGGTCGGGCATCGCCGGGGCGTGACATATGGCCTCACAAAATAGACTAGAGTGCTAATAATTATAATTAAACAAAATTTAATGTGATTCTACCTTGCAACATTTCGATAAGGAAGTAATTTTAATTATCTTTATTAAGATTGAGCTCAGTATAAGGAACACGTAAGAACCTTTTATCCAAAAGATCAACGGTGCAACATTAGCACATGACTCTTGCCAGCGATGCTAGCTTTATGCAAAACAATGTTTGTTTCTTGCACTAGCGTTTAACACTAATATACGCTAGGTATATGCCATCGATCTTCTAGATGAAAGGCTCTTTTGTGTTCTTTATGTTGGGCCCACTATCCATAACAAAAATTAAAAAATACTTCCTCCCAAAGATATGAATATGCAACTACGATAAATACAACCTAGGTCAATTTTAAGCAAATATTCACTTTTATATTATTTATAAAATTAATTAATGAATTATTTACTCTATTTACTAATTATTAAGCGAAATATATAGTAAGATAATTGATACGGAATAGTTTTTTTTTCTCAAAATGAGATGATTAAAATAAGATGGAAAGAGTATTTTGATATGTCCATGAACATGGATACTTTTGTTTCTTGGTTAAGATGAGCATGGGTACTAAAAAGTCAAAATTATGCTTATAACTCTACTTTCCAATTTTTGGCATACGACTATACGAGTAGAATATTTCTATTAAGCAAAAACAACCCGCAACATTATAATTTGTATGAAATCCAATTTTCTTTTTTTTTTTCTCCTCAATTGTGATCAAAGAAATTTCCTCCTCAATTATTAACCTCTAATTAGTAAAATGGGATTTAAATCCCATCCGTCCGATTTAGATCCGACGCTGACAGCGTAGTGTTGCTGCGTCATAATTCGATATTTATTTTTGATCAATTTTCCGGTCTCCAGAATCCGTTTACGTCTTCGCCAAGCGTTGTCAAACAACGACTCTTCATCTCGATCAGCCGTGCCCGTGAACCCTCCAGAAAGTTCCTCGACATTTGTGACTAAACTACCCCTTCGACTTCCCCGGAAGACAGTGGGGTAGAGGAAGGTACTCTTGTAAATATCACACAAAGTAGGGCCTCTTAATTAGAAGAAATTTCTTAGCTTGCTCGAGGTCCCTACCTTCAAAACCCCTATAAATAATCCGCTCTCGTTGTCAAGCCCATTTGTTCTCTTCGTTATCGTCGACTTTGCCGGAGTTTCTACTGCTTGACTTTGTACGGACCGATCGTTTCTAGGGTTTTCGATCTACTCACTTGCCATCTCTGAAGCTCCTAGGTGCGATGGACTCCTTCTCGTCGTTCTTCCAGACGCAGTCCGGGTACGGGAGAGGCTGGAGCGCCGATTCTCTGAAGAATTTCCGGCAGATCTCTCCCGTCGTCCAGAGCCATCTCAAACTGGTGAGAAAAGCGTTCTCCACGTTGTTTTTTTTCTTTCTGGTCTTTTTAATGGCGTTATTGCGCAAATATGTGCTGGAAGGCCTGGAATGTCTTTTGTTCGGACTGAGATGTTCTTACATGCTGAGTCGCTTTAAATTTGGTGTTCCTTTGAACGTTTTTTTGGCATGTGTCGGTTATTTCTCGTACAATTGATGTTTGGAATGATAAATCGTGGATAACTGATGATTACTAGGGAGGAGTGAGGGTTTGAGAACTTTCAAATGACTCAGATGAGTGATTAAATGGGTGTGAAACATCAACGACATTGAAAACCAGACGCTTGGACAGGATTCTTCGGTTGGGAAATTTTTTTTAGTAGTGTGTCTTGGATGGTCAACAAATTTGTTTGAAATTCGTCGTTTGAACGCTGTACTTACGTACTTACGGTTATTGCATTTTTGCATTTGCCACAAGCGGCCAATTACTGACGATTTGTATTATTTTTTTCTTGTTATTTAATGACTGGTAAAATACTTAACTTGTTGCCAATGCTCCACATATTTATGTTAGCACTTCACATATTTGAGCCGCTTCTTCTAGAACACTATCCTGCATCAAAGCGATTCGTAGGGAGACTTCTTGAGTTGGGCTATGAATCATGAATGTCTAGATTTAACTGAATCGTATGGAGTTGGGTTTTGACTATAATGAATGTACAGATTCCTTACGTGGTGTGGAATTTGGGTTCTTAACAGCCTATATTTTTTAATATATGCAGGTGTATCTGACTTTATGCTGTGCACTGGTAGCTTCAGCCGTTGGTGTTTACTTGCATCTACTCTGGAATGTTGGAGGCTTCCTCACAATGGTTGGAACTTTTGGGAGCATTATCTGGTTAATGTCAGCACCTCCTTATGCAGAGGTAATTATGTGTTATATTTTGATTTTTTTTTAATTCTCAATTTTTTACGAAAATGGTAGTAATATTAATTCTTGTGGACATTTTCTTTTTGACAGAGGAAAAGAGTTGGTCTTTTGATGGCTGCTGCGCTTTTCCAGGGAGCTACCATTGGTCCCTTGGTGGAGTTAGCTATAGATTTTGATCCAAGGTTAGCATTTTTTAGAAAATTGTGTTATCTGTTATATTTGCGAAATAGCTTTATCCCAGAAACGAACAGGTACTTGCAGCCTTCAGGCTAGCTATTGCATTGTGCTCTTATTTAATATTAATTTTCCACCGCACTTGGTGCGATATACATTTTAACTGAAAATGGTTTTGATACTCGGTGGCAGTTCATCAACTACTGATAGTAAGGCATAAAATGAACTTGTAGTATATTGTTGATTTAAAGTGACATATCTGCCTCATTAGAATATCCAATTCAAATCTAGGAGATTTCTAACCTCTTCTTTTAGCTCACGAATTATATTTCTGATGCTTGATGAGCCAGGTAAGTGACCTTTAATTGCCATAGTGCAGATCGGTTGCTCTTTATGTCACTCTAGTTTGGATGGTTTTCGAGTTTATTTTTTCTCATGTATATAATTTAAAGGGGTTAAGGTGTAGTCATGAATTGTTGCTTTCTTGATAGTAATGTGTTTTTAGGCACGTGACCCAGGTTGCCTGTAGGCATTCAAATATAAGCCTTGTTCTTTCTAACTAGTTTGGCAGACATTATTCCTTAATGCTCTCAACTTTTTGCATGATTTTTTGGTCCTGAATTGCTTTGTTAGTATGAGACAATGGATTTAAAGCTGTCTAAAATGGTATTCTGTTGAAAATGCAGTATTCTCGTCAGCGCTTTTGTTGGAACGGCTATAGCGTTTGCATGTTTTTCAGGCGCAGCTACTTTGGCAAGGCGGAGGGAATTTCTCTACTTGGGAGGCTTGTTGTCTTCTGGCTTGTCTATATTGTTCTGGCTTCATTATGCATCTTTAATATTTGGTGGCTCTACTGCCATCTTCAAGTTTGAGGTAAAAAGGCTTTTACCTAAGACAGATGTTTAAGTTAGAAGCTGAAATTCAGGCTCACTTTATTATGTCTACTCTTAAATGTTGTGCACAACAACTTGTTACTGATAAAAAAAACTTGTTACCGTGCAGTTTGCAAGCTTGTTTAATGTTGGATTACTTTGATGTATATTGTAGTGTTGAATTCCAAACTGATTGAAGTTTCTCGTCTTTGAACTTTTCAGCTGTACTTTGGTCTTCTGTTGTTTTTGGGATACATGGTAGTGGATACCCAGGAGATCATTGAGAAGGCACATTTGGGCGATCTGGACTATGTTAAGCATGCACTGACGCTCTTCACTGATTTCGCTGCTGTCTTTGTACGACTTCTGATCATCATGGTGAGTTGCCTAAGCATTTTGAAACTTCTCGTGTGTGCACAGCACAGCGAAGGATTTTAAAAAGTCACAAACACAAATTTCTGCGTTAGTCAAATTTATTGCGTTCCTATTTTGGGTTAAGCTATTTAACGGGTCCTGACTGCATTTTACATGTGTTTGTGGGTGAAGTTGAAAAACTCTTCAGAGAAAACCGAGAAGAAGAAGAGGAAGCGGAATTAAATATTCGTACAGAATATACACGGTCACAGACAAAACTGCATTCAGGAGATGTGAAAACTACTGTTTTTGGCTTTCAGATGTGAAAATTACTGTTTTGTGGCTTTCGGTCCTTTCATCATTGGAAATGTACATCAAAATGGTAGAACATTTGTAGTAATGAGGGTTATAATGCGGGGTTGTGGTAATCTCTACATTACACTCTCTGTAAAACTTAGTGTGGTGTTCAAAAACATAAGTTTGGACTTCAAACGAATGTTTACCTACATGTACCTTATGGTACTTCCCCTTGTTTAGGGCTGTCGGGCAAGTAGTTTATAAAATTTGTGGGCAAGTAATTTATAAACGGATAATTGGTAAGATATATGAGTAATTTTATCCACCTGGGTAGGGCATAACCACCTCTTCCATACTCAATTGTAATCTGTTACCCAATTTATTTAATATACCTAATTATTCAGTCAATCATGCCATTCTCATTAACTCATTAGTTTAAGACAATTTTTTTTTAAAAATAATATATTAAAAACAAATCAAAATTGTGAAGATAAATCCTTAAGAGCAGGCTCATTACTATAATTATTTTTTAAAATTTTATGTATTAATATTTTATTAAGTAAATGTTATAGGTTTTTTATATCCTTTTTATCTACTAATAATATGTTTGTTAATTAGTTAACTATTATCTATTGCTTCTTTTATAAGGATTGACAATATAACATAATAAATATAATTAATCCAAAAAATTAAAGCCTGTTGGGCATAATCATGTTCATACTATATGTATAGTGAATGTTAACTAAATAGACATATTAACTTAATTATTTATCCTGTATGTAATTTAAGTATTAAAAATTATTTATAAAAGTTAAATATATATTATTTAAAAATTAAAAATCTTGAAATATAATATTCACATGTTCAATTAGCATGTTCTTATATCTGTCAAATCGACTTGAAGTAGTTTAATTTTTTATAGTATGGTAGGCTTCACTAAGCCACTAAGGGTATAAATATTTTTAAAGTTTCACAATAAACTAAAGCGACTTGAAAATGTTAGAATGGGCATCTTTTATAAATTGATTCACTAAATTAGATATTATTAGTGATAAAGCGATTTGATAATAATGTTTAAATATTTTAACTAATTTAAGGTTTAAGATGATTTAACAGTGTTGAATTATTTTGACATTGATGTCAATATAGTTTTAGAAGCTGGTTATTTAAGCCTTTATTTTTTTCAGTATCATACAAACAAAAGTAAAAAGTTTAACTTTTTATTTTATTTTTATACCCTATTTTTCCCCGCTGACTTAGCTCCTTTATCCCTCATTTATTTTTCTCTTTTTTTCCCATAATTTCCCCCCACGAGTTAACTTAAAGAAAAAGTTTTTTTTATTTTATTCTCCTCCTCAAGGGCCACTGGCGAGCACTGTAGCCGCTAGCCACCGACAAATATTATATATGTCGGTATATAGTACTGTATCGCCGGTGGCGACGATTAAAAAACTAAGGTGGTGGCTAAAAACACTTTGACGACCATAAAGTTAGAACCCTTTTTATAAGTTTTTTTCCTTATAGTAATATTTGTTCATCAATGACGTCTTTACACATCCAGAGAATATAAAGAAGAAAGAAGAAAATTAACAAGCAAAATGCGAAACAAAACTAAATGGCAGGGGGTACCCTCCGCCATGTTTTAAAGAATCTTAGAGGGCCGATAATTACTTATTAATTTATGTTAAATCGTGCGGGGGGTACCCCCTGCCAACTTGAAGATAATAATTGTAAAATGTTACTGTCTTCTTCGTGGCGAGGGGTGTCCCCCGCCATTTTTATAGTTACTATCTTCTTCGAACTAAAATTCATGCTAAAATGAACCTGATAACTACCCACCAATTCATGCTAAAATGTGCAGGTGGTACCCCCCCGCCACGAAGAAGATAATAACATTATTAGAGTTGTTGTCTTCAAGTTGGGGGGGGGGGGGCGCAAAATCGTACGGGGCCGATAATCACCTGCCAATTTATGCTAAATCGTGCGGGGGGTACCCCCCGCCAACTTGAAGACAGTAACGGTAAAATGTTATTGTCTTCTTCGTGGAGGGGGGCACTTATAATTATGCAAAATGGTGTATATTATATTATTGAGTGCAATCAGCCTCTCTCTACATGCTTAATCATATGATTCTTTGTTACTTTGCAAGCTGCAATTTCTTAATAGTATCTTCCAACAACAATACCCCATGAGGGCGAGATCATTAGGTATTAATGTAGAGATCTAATTTCATTAAACAAATGAAACAATTGACAATGAGACCTAATTTTCACAAGCAACTTAGTCACAAACCTATTCAAAGAACCTGTTCAACATAATTTTCCAAAGACAATAGTTATCATTCAAAATGTACAAACATTGAAAAACACTCATGATAGTATAAAATGTCCGAGTACATGAAATTTAAATGTCTCAACAGTAGTAGTTTCTTCATCAATTTCCTGTCTTTGTTCTTGTGTATTTGAATTTCTTTCTAATTTATCATCTCCAACTACATCTTCACCAACAACTCCATTTTTTGATTCAGCTCGTCGTTTCCTCCTGTATGATGCTATTGGGTGTGTCCTCAGTATCTAGTGAATGGAAAATCAAAGCAAATGTTAGCCTCAATATTAGTTAATAGTTCTATAATTAGTGCAAATAAAAGCATAAATGAAAATAAAATAAAAACAAATCCATTTTTGCATTCAATTTCATCAGATCCATGAGCAACCTCTAATGACAAGGTGAAGATAACAACATGCATATAGACACTAAATTTTTTACATTTAGAACACCACATGCAAGTACTGATCATTACCTAAACCCCATCATGTTTTACCCCTGATAAATGGTAAACGCAAATGAGAAACAATTGTAGTTACTTCCCTACACCAAACCAAGCATCAAGTATGAAAAGTAAATCAAATCCTTGAATATAAAAATCAAGTATCAACTAAAAGAAACAAAACCCCCCACCCAATAGGGCCTCCATCCCTCTCCTCCCATTCACATTTGAAGCAAAATCAATGACAAAATTTTATACCAACTGAAGTGGCATTTTTAAGTTAGTCCCTAACTGGACTTGAAAAGCTAAAAGAAAACTCAAAAGACATTTTTAAGTTACAATCACTTAAGTGGCCTCACTTCGTAGCTATAAAATTCTCTCAATCCCTTAATTTTCTGTATCCTTCCTCATAGAGAATAAAAAATGGAAGTATGTCATGACTGATTTTTTAGTCAAGGCGATTTGCCACACATCTATAAATTCCAAAAAGTCTATATGATGTAATTTAATACTAATGAACAAATTAGGTCTAAAAGTAAATGTCAACATACAGGAAAAATGGTGGTGAAGACGATTCAAACAAAGAACTGAACACTTAGACAATTATTAAATGCATGCGTAAGAGTCTACTTTGAGAGACTTGAAAGAAGAAATAAGAGATACATAGGAGAGGGATGACAGTTTTTTCAGCAAAGTAGAAAAGCCTTTCTTTTCATAAATAAGACAAACCACTAATGAAGAAACTGATTTAAAACAATCATGGAAACAAGGAAGAACTGATCTAAATCCCTATATTATTGATGATAAGTTTTAAGTTTTATATGAAACTAATGTTAAAAATGACACATGCTAGTGCACCTTAAATCACACCCTTCAATCTAAAAAACCCTTAATTCCTAAATAGTGATAATTTATAGTTAACTCAGCACTCAAATCATATTCTATTTAAATTAGCACTTATCAACACTCATACAAATCCTAGTTCACCATTATTTAAGCATTTTAACATTCCACTAATAAATGCATAAACAATCTCTGCATCATATAAAACATGAGCACTTAAATTTAACCATAAGCTGACAAACATCTAAAATGCATAAACAAACAACAATTAAATTTAACATGAAACAAACCACTTCTAGCATTAAGCATTTTGACAAGCATTACATAATAAAAGACAAAATTTCTCCATAAAAAATATCTAAGTGATACGAGGAAAAGATGATGACCCGAGGCGGAGGCATAAACAAATAGAGTTTCAGCCAATACATCCTGGCCTGAATCTGGGTGGAACATCTGGAGCCCTGGAAGCAGAGAGGTTGTCGTTGGCAGAAGCGAAACCCTTGAGGGTTGACGCCTTGTACTTCAACAACCCGAATGTCAACTTGCCCTCATCCCAAACTCTATTTTTCTTCTTTTGCACTTGTTGCTATTGCAGTGGAGGAGGCTGAAGAGGGCCGGGACTCACTTGGTGGTCATGACTGGGGGGGGGGGGGAACTGGGTAGGTTTTGGCCGGGGAAGAAAACTGGCGGGTGAGGGCCGGGCAAATCGAATTGGTTGGGATGTGGCCAAGGAGAATGTGAGAGGGGGATGAGGATCTGTGGGGGTACACTTGAGTTAAAAGAACAATTGATATTATTTGTAAGAAACGGGGTTTACATGAGCAATTTCATATGTTAAGTATGGGGTGTACAAGTAACGGGGGATACTAGGAAAAAAGTGGGGTTGAAATAGCTACGTTCAAAGTTTTAACACAATTGATATACCATTTTGGTTAGTTTTTGTTAAAAATAATAGTGTTAAAATGATTTGACAACAATGTTCAAATATTTTACCATCGTTTTCATGACTATTTAAATGTTTAAAGATTGTGTTGAACCATTTTGACATTCATGTTAAATCGTGTTAACATAATTATTAAAACATTTTGGTTCATTGAGGGTCAAAGTTACAACTTTATTAAAACAATAGTATTAAAGTAATTTTACAATAGTGTCTAAATGTTTTAACACTATTGTTAATTTAGGGTTTAGGACTGTTTAAATGATTTAACATTGTGTTAAACTATTTTGACACTGATATCAAATCGTTTCAACATAATTGTTAAAATTGTGTGCTCAATTATCTCAAATAACTAGAGTAATATATTGAAGACACAAATCTTGCTCATCAAGAATCCGTAGAATTATACATTGAGACATGCTTCTCCTTTTCATTTTTTGGTAGAATCAGAATGCTTTTTGTTTTCCGCATATGGTTTTTATTGTCTTCGACTAATAATTAAATTTTTAATGACAAAAAATAATTTTAAGTTGAAGAGGTTGGACTTGGCGGCAACACACATGGTTCTTATGGCCATGCTTGTATGAAAAGTAATGATATGCCCATGACCTTCTCAACTGGTACATGAAATCACTTATAGACAATGATGAATGTAGATGCTAAATTGTCCTATGCATTAATATAAAATTTAATATTTACTCTTATAGCTCCATGTCTTTGATTCATGATTTGATGGTCTCCTGTATTTATATGTTTAGTGAATTTGTTGAAATGTCAAAATGTTTTAGCATTTGTGTTTGAATATTGGTCAAATATTTTTGCACATCTTGGGACGTGTCTTTCATCATCACGACGTAAGTGCAGGCATTGGGCTTCACCCCAAAAGAGATCATCCTCAAGTAGGATCTGAAGGCTTCTTTGTTGAGACCGGCAATGGGTTTAGGTCTCAACGGCAGTGTGGGACACCATGTTGGGTATGGTGCATTCATCTTTGATATGAGAAAAGGCCTTGTTGAGCATCGTGCCCACATCGGACATAAGAATAGAAAAAGTGCAAAAAAGGCCAGAGAAGAGGGGCCACAAAAGAAGAAAGGTTTGCAAAAATTTTAGCCATACTAGATAAGGTGGAGGTAGTAGCGTGTAGAAGCACTACCACTGTCTCTACTACTATTGTCGTAGTCAAGGTAGAAGTTTTTTCTTATACAAAAAAAGAGCTACGGTGAGAAGGAGGAAGGGGCTAGAGGTGAGAGTATATTTGAGTGAGACATCACATGGGATCAAAGGGAGATGTGCGAGTAAGAGCAAATATATCATAAAAAAAAGCATAAATATAAGAAATAAAAATTATTACATAAAAAATTAAAAAATAAAAATCCTTGAGGCCTGATCCACCAGCCCAGGCCCAAAATTTTTGTGGACTTCATTTTGGTCCATATGGCCAACTAACTTGTAGCACTGATTCATCTTCGGCCACGTACTCCCCCCGCCAACTAACTTTGCGTACGACTACGACGCAGAGGGCAGCCGCGCGACGGCCTTCCCACCCATCCGGAGGCTTCATCAGCACGCCACCCACTCTTAACATGCTCCTCACCTTCGCCCTCCCCGCGGCCGCTGCCACTCCTCTCCCGCTCCTCGCCTCCTCCTCCCTCCGCCTCTTCCCCCTCCGCTCTTCCTCCGCCTTCCCCGCCCGCCGCCCCCCCGTCTCGTCGCTGCGTCCCATGAGCTGGCTCGGTAAGCTCGGCTTCGGCAACCGCGCGGCCGGCGCCGTGGATGCTTCCTCTGCCTCCTCCATCGCCCAGGGCCCTGACGACGACATCCCGGCGCCAGGGCAGCAGTTCGCCCAGTTCGGCGCCGGGTGCTTCTGGGGAGTGGAGCTCGCCTTCCAGAGAGTTCCCGGGGTTTCGAAGACCGAGGTCGGGTATAGCCAGGGGTTCTTGCATAATCCGAGTTACAACGACATTTGCTCTGGCACTACCAACCACTCGGAGGTGGTGAGAGTTCAGTACGATCCCAAGGAGTGCAGCTACGAGAGTCTGCTCGATGCGTTTTGGGCGCGCCACGACCCTACCACGTTGAATCGCCAGGTTAGCTTATTTCCAACTGGCCGACTTTAATTACAGTTGTTTATGTTTGTTGTTTTTCTTTCAGAACCAGGCTACCAGCTCGCATAGGCTGGGCATAATTTTGTTTAAGTTAGTTCTTTATGACCAGGAGTCAAATCTTCTGATTTTGTATGCATTTTTATCATTTCTTTAGTAGTGAACTGTTATCATACTGAAGATTAAAAGTTTGCCTCTTTTTCTGTATCTGGTTCCAGCAATTATTAGGACTTGATTCTGCTATTTCTCATATAAATTGGATGGTTTTCGTTTTATATTACTAGATGAATACTTTCTCGTGAATACACTATTTTCTTGTGATTAGGAGTGAGGATATTCTCCTTTACTTTGTGAAGACTGTTGTTATGTTAAACAATTTATTAGGAGACTTATTGTCCTTGCACATTTCTTTGCATGCGGATCCTACTGGTTCTTCCACTGAAAAATGAAGAGTGGTCCTTATGCGACAGTTTTCTTAATATTTATCTACCTCCATAAATAATGCAGTCATATTGTAGCCGACTAACTATCATAGTTTGACACAATCTTAGGCGTTACAATGGGACCCTATTATCATATGCCTATCTGTGTTAAATGTTCATTGGAGGGATAAAGTTTTGTGTTCTCTTCTTTAAGTTTCACAATCTTTTCCTTCTCTGACTTTGTTATTCTTCTCCTCTACCTTTCTGAATCCAAACAGTGATCTTTCTGAAAAAGATACATGTGTGGTGCGAGTATAAGAGAAGAGGCTTTACTTCTATTTAAGCAAGTTTTTCAGTAGCTACTGATCTTAAGAGCAAGAGTTGCATACAGATTACAAAGCCAAACTTACTTTGTTTTTACTTCTTACTTCTGGCCGTAGATTGATCTGCCCTGTGTAATCTTGACTTTACCTAGTATGCTGTAGTCATTCATGCTAATAATTATATGTATACTATTATAAAAGTTAGAAGTGGGGCGGATATTTTTGTATATACCTAAATTACCCTTCTTAGTTGAACTTAAAAAGTCTAGAAATTATAGAATGAGGTGGGAGGGGAGGAAAGGCCTTCCCAGTTGGGACTCCTCCTCCCAGTAGGCGACCTTCCTAACCAGGTCGACTCCTCGGGAGAGACCTTCTCAACTAGGACGACTCCTCCCTGCAGGCCTTCCCTTCTCTCCCTCTATTTAATGCCTGAGCAAAACCAGGAAGTCGTCGTGGATCTCATTGGTCTTACTGGTTGGACTTGTTGTTTCCGTCTATCTCTTCCTCTCTTTTTTTTCTTTTCCGTTCTTTTGAAGAGGACAACTCCTGCAGCTCTGCCGTTCCACCGAGTTTCTGTGGCTGAGGTACGCTTTCTTATCTGTTCTTGTTTTACGCTCTTTCTGGCTTTCGTTTTCGATTTTTATTTTCCTGCAAAAATGCTCTTTTTGGCACATTCGAACGATCAAGAGTTTGGCCACTTTCTTATGACATTGATTCCAGACGACAATGCAATACATAGAAGTACGGAACTAGACAACCTTTTATATACTGAAACAATAAGCTGCTATAATATAATCCAGAGAGATAAAATCTATTATCATCTTCAAAATAGAAAAGTTACATCCAGATTTTTCCAGAACAAATGAAGACCTGTACAAACTTTACTAGAATTCTGAAACAGCGTATGAACCTGAAATGGGCCTCTATGTTAGTGCCTGAGCCTTCTTAACGGAAACTGTACGTGCTTTCAAATTCTTGAAGATTGCCCTGAAATTAAAAAATGCAAGACAAGCTATTCTATGCAAACACAAATTCTATGCATCTCCGTAGATAAGCTATTCTATGCAAACACAAATTCGAATGAACAACTCATACCAGCAGGAAGCAACAAAGCTGGGAACTGCAAAGGCATATATTGGTAGTTCACCCATTCGAAAATAGACCAAAACTATACCTTGAAGGCCATAAGTTAGACTAGAATACAGACCATACGGATATAAAGCAATATAAGATAAGATAGAGTAATTTTTTATTTATTTTAACTTCATACCTTCCAAGCAGTCAACTGAACAGTTGGCCAGTCCTTTCTAACTTTACTCATTACAATATGGACAATCCGTCAACAAAAAAGTCATGAGACCAAATATCTACCTATATTTGTCACAAGAATCACTATTATGAAAATTTTATCCCCAAAATCATGAATCTGGGGAAGATATTTGATTCAACAGCGTGGGGGCAGACAGTATGCAACCATATGTACGTAGATTTCATGGTTATTGTTTGTATGTAGCTATCTTGACGGCTCCACATTTTGAATGATCCACTTCAGATAATCACTTCCCTGTTGTGGTTCTGTTTCCCTTTGGCGAATTCACAATACTGATGAGCTTCCATTTGATTCAGACTCATTTCGTTTTGGAGTTTAAAGATCATGGTCATGGCCGACTCCATGGAAGACAATGCCGCCTTCCTTTCTTTCTCAAGCTCCAAACAAGTCTCTCTGGCTCTCTCTTTCAACCATCAGTGTTTGTTCAACTCAAAAACCTCCTCCCTCAGACTTTCATCAAATCTTTCACTCCCTTCATCACCTTCTCCAGAAAGCCTTGGTTTTCTATTACTTGCACAGTCCAAACAATGGTTATCCTCTTTCTGACTACATACCCAACCTTGTACAGGTCTATAGGCAGCCAAGGAACAAAACCCATGTCCCCAATCATTAGGTTTCCCCCTAGAATCACCCACAGCATCTTCCCAACTCAGACCGAAAACTTTCAACCCAAAAACAAGCAGCAAGATCATAACCAGGAAATTGAAAACCAACTCCAAACAACTGCAACAACAAGGCCCATTTCCCAAATCTGTGCATTGAGGGAAAAACTGGAGCAGGTCATGCTTTTTATGTAGAGAACCCACCAAATACAGAACAAATGAAGAACAAGAGAGAAAAAGAACCAACCAAATAATGCTTCAAGTAATGTAACCAGTCACTTCCGCCAGTAAAAGGTGGTAGGGCATTGACCCATTCTCATTTCTTCCTTCCTAAATGCTACCAATTTAGAGAAAATCAACTGCAAAAAATAGAACCAGGAACTAGAAACACCCATGAATCAAAATTTCATACATTCATGTTGAAATGAGGTTATTTTGTTGAAGTTAAAACTTTTAGTAGTTTGCTTGTCTGTTAGTCATGCTTGAAGACAGGGCCAATGTGCATGTTTCTTACTCTAACTGTAGTACCTTACAAGTTATTTGTCTGAATGTCTTGAATTTTGTGATTTAGAAATTTTTGTCTTAGGTAACGGCTAAAAAATGTTGTTGATTGATAGTTATAATTAGCTAGGATTAGTGATAGAAGGATGCTTTGCATATAGTGGAAAACAGTTTCTGAAAAACTGATACTATAGGGGACAGTTACTAAAAGAAGTTGTTTAAGCCTTAATAGAAATACATAACAGGGGCCCAAGAAAATTGTTTCTGCAAAACTGACCTTATAGAAGACAGGTTACTGAAAAAAGTTGTTGTAGCTTGAAAAGAAGTATAAAACAGAGGTCCATCAATATTCCAAAAAGAATAGTAATTTAAGCCAAAAAAAAATGAAGCCCCTGTTTCTCCACTTGCACCTAAATGACTGCCACTCATTGTGCACAAAATTTTTACCCCAATACCGTTGAGCGGTTACAAGAGTATGGTAGAAGAAGCAACATTGAAGACTTTTACATTCACTTTCAAAATGGATCGAAAAGTATTTGGTGATAAGGTTTTAAATTCTTACACTTGCACTGCAATCTACAAAATCAAAGATTGTACAAATTATATGCATAATCATCATCTACTATTATCAACTAATAGTATAGTATGATATATAACAAATAACACCTTTTATGATGCTCTAACATTTTTTTTCATCTATAGGTGACACAAAACCAATTGAGAGATTGATGCTAACTCCTTCACTCCAAATTTTAGAGACATAGCAACTAAATTGATAATGGTTAGATTGATACAAATGTAATGTTTTCATACAATTTGGGACAGAATTGATATAAAATATATGTGCTGAAATATTTACTTAAACATTTAATATGCGATAGTTGATTTTAACATTTGTTAGATATTTACATCAACTACGATTATATGTCTTCACAAAAGGAAAATATGGATAACGGTGAAAGTTATATTTCTACTTAAAACCACTAATACAAATTGAAAAAGGTTGATCCAAATTAAGAACACACCACTTTGCTGACAAATCTTGATCAATAATTTTGTTTAATCATATTTAACTAAATAGAGTTGTTTTTAATAAAATATTACACTTGAAGCTCAATTTGCATATGTTGGAGTGCAACTCGTGTGAAAAAATGAGTTATCAATGTTGAAGTGTAAACTTAAATTTAAGATAGATGTACAAGCAGTTCAGTCTTTGGTTGAATAGACATTTGTAATTAGTGAACACTAAGATTACCATCCTAACATGAAACTGTGGGATATCTCAATTCCTGTTTCTTAGAAGCACCATGTTTGGTTGTGTCAATTATGAGCGACTTAAATATTGGAAAGAATTATGACTTGTAAATACAACCATTTTTTTGTTTAGTTGACTGTTTAAATAACGTGTATAAGCCTTTTCTGAATCAAACGGTATATTTATGAAATGCTAGCTTGTCAAGGCAATTAATCACATACTGTCACTAAGTGAAATATGAACCAAGCATATAGCCCAATTATAACTATAGTTGTGGGGTTTGGATCGGTGGTTTTGAGCATCCTACTCCTGTAATATTCTTTTTTTCTCCGGCCCTTCTACCATAAATTTAGTTTAAATCCTGCAACAAAAAAGCTTGTGGCTTCCTAAAATGTTTGGTTTAGAATGTTGTATTATGCTCTATGAACATGATGGGATAGTTAGTTTATGTTAAAAGCCTTACTTCACCTTTTTTATGTTGTAGATGGTGTTTTTTTTCCTCAAAAAACTTCAGGATAGTAACTTTTAGTGGGGACGACCACTTCAAGATAATAGCTTGCTAGCTACTGCATCCCTAGGTGTAATCAATGACGTTCAAATAGTTATTAATGTGGATGAAGACGCAGTGATAGCATTGGATCTCATTTCCATGGTTAGGTTGTTATCTCATTGATGCATTTGGCATTATTGAAAAGGTTTTATATGGTTTGGGCAATCTGTGTTTGTGGTGCTTAATTTTTTAGCAGCTAAGTGAAATTGTAAGAATAAAAGGCTAATGGCCGTAATGATAAACAAACTCTTGCTGATGAATAGTAAGACTGGAGGTAAAATCAGTTAGAAGTTGATTACACTAGAGAGAACTGAAGAATATAATATTTCGGTGATTATTTATTGCGAACATGTTTAAACTCGTACAGGCATGTTATCATGTGAGCCATCCTTTTGTCAAGGAGAGGCAGCCACGGATTGAGTGGGTAGATGATTGAGTTTAAAATGCAGAATGATGTTGGGAAAGTGTGTTCAGACCCCAATCAGTGACTGAGTTTATTGTTTACACCTTTTGATAAAGTATCTCATGGGTGGTAGCCTACTGCAGTATACAGCTAGAGAGGTTTTTGTGTATTCACAGTTGACAGTATTTTGGATCTGGTTTTCTCATGGTATTACAGGTTGAGCTGACATTGTATTTAGTCTTAATTAGTCTTTGTTTTCTCAGTGGTAACTTCAATTGGAAGCAAATTAAGACTTTGAGCATGCTAATATCACACATTAGATGTCTATGATTTATATCTTCATTTGGGAATGTTCTTTTCATTGTTCAGCTGAAAGAATATTGGTTTCTGTTCGTGCTATATGTATTATGTGCCCTCAATTATTAATTAAATGACAAAGCCTGCATTCTTTGACATGGTGGTTCGTATTTTACGAGAAAAAATAACATCTAGAGGGTGCAAAATTTATATCTGGGTATGCAAGTTATTGGCATAGGCTAGTGTTTTACTCAAATCATTCGTTATGCTTTAGTTGCTAAGATGTCAAGTATGCTTGTAGGGGAATGATGTCGGAACACAGTACAGATCTGGAATATACTTCTATACAGCAGAGCAAGAAAAAACTGCACGGGGGTCATTGGAGAAGCAGCAGAAGCTTTTGGACAGGAAGATAGTGACTGAGGTTTTTCCTGCAAAGAAATTTTACAGAGCGGAGGAATATCATCAACAGTACCTTGCCAAGGGAGGGAGATTCGGCTTTAAACAGTCGGTTGAGAAAGGATGCAATGATCCTATTCGATGCTATGGTTAAGATGGGTGGAATGCTTCCAATGACACTCAGGCAAAGTTTATACTTTCCTCGCAATTATTATGAGATGATGCCTATTGTATGGACAACGTGGACGTAGCCTTGAATTAGTTACGTTCTATTTATTGTAAACCTCGCTATTTTAGAATAGGCGTAAAGCCTGCTGTATATTCTAGTGGTTGTGTCACTCCATTATTAGTTGAAGTAGGAGTTTTTATGCATGTAATTATATGGCATGAAATGAGTTTTTAGGCTTACTTTGTGTTGGAAAGATGTTCGTCCTGATGACTATATTGACCCTTCTAACATAGGTTTGCGCTTTATCATTTTAAGGGGGTTAGTGAATGTCGGATTAGTACCAATGGGGGAATGTATTTCCCATCGAGAGAAGCATTTCATTGGGTTTTAGTGAGAATTAAACTGTCAAGGTTAGTGAATTAAATGAGAATTAGATGAGAAATTGGGAATATTGGCTAGTTTGTGAATTGAATTCCCGACATTATTCTATGGTCTTGTTGAAATAGGTTGGGTTTGTGGTGAATAGCGGTTAGTGAGTTAGGTTGTGTTTCGGTGGCATGAAAACATATTCTCGATGGGTTTACGGTAATCAAATTAGTGCGTGGTAAAAAACAATAGAGAACGAGATTCATGTAAATACCACCATTGTGTAGACATATGTCTATGACCTTTTAATACA
This sequence comes from Saururus chinensis, assembly GCA_035235625.1. Classification (NCBI taxonomy): domain Eukaryota; kingdom Viridiplantae; phylum Streptophyta; class Magnoliopsida; order Piperales; family Saururaceae; genus Saururus; species Saururus chinensis. The sequence continues at coordinate 1,948,580 of CP141146.1, forward strand.
CCATGCAATAATAAGTCTCCTCGTCAACTGTTAATAACATTTTTCAATCTCTCCATCATGGTAAGTGTTACAGGCGTGGAGTTTTGCCTAGCATTCACACATGTAATGGCCTGGTTGCAATGCGCAATCAGCAATCTACTCTCGCGACTTTCTCTTTTGTACGCGCAAGGGGGAATAAAAAATCAGCAACACAACGTTTTCTGGTGTAAATGGGCTCTGCCTTGTGCTATGTAAACTCAGTTTGTCAGTTACAATGGCAAGGAGAGGGCAGAGGCTTATCAACCAGGTTGCTACTGAATATCTCAAAGCTCTCTGGTTCATCCTCACCCAGTCTCTGTCAACCATGACTGCCCCATCCTCTCCCCTTATATAGACTCAACCTTGGCTAGTTTGTATCACGCTAAGAATACAACAGCCCAACCCGTGTATACAAGAGTTCCTCCTGATCCCAACTCTCTTCGCCCAATAGGGGCACCCCAACACAAATCAGGAAACCAAGCAAGGAGTCCGTCTTCGGCTAGGAGTCTAGTGCCCTGCTGCCTTCTAGAGTCCATCCGTCCAAGAAAACCTGTGTACCACCTCCTACCCGCGCTAGGAGTCTGGTTGCACTGCTTGACTTCATCTTAGTGGCCTTAGGAGTCCGTCCCTAAGGGGTTGTGGAGCCCAACACTCCACCTAGAGTCTTGCCCGCACAGGTACTTTGCCTCAGCATACTCTGCAAGGCGAGTGCGCATCCAAAACTACTCCAACACTGCTCCAAGCATCTATCCATTCCCAAGGGGCTGCCTTGGCTATCTGTCGCCTAGGCTAACTTGGTTGTCCACTGCCAAGTATAAGGGGTAGCCGCCCCCTTCTCTATGCAAAAAGTGGAGGGGCTAATAGGCTTCCCCTAACAAATCCACTCGACGCCCTCGTCGAGGCTAAGTAATCTCGAACCTTGTCTTCAAACTTCCATAACGCAACGTCTCGCTTTCAGTTGTTCTCCGACTCCGGAAGACCCTTTCACTTAACCAAGTAGAAGATCATATTGTTCTTCTTGCTCATTCCTTCGATCCTCCTGTTAAGAATAACATCAACCTCCTTTTCGAAAAAGGTTCTTATCGTAGGCGGGGCTCTCTTCGAAGTACCTATCTGGAATCTTCTAAGTTTGAATAAAATGGCTTAAGGAAAATAACATGGAAAACAAGGTGAAGCTTGAAGCATTCAAGCAACTCGAGTTAGTATGCTAGCTGACCAACTCGTCTCTTCACCTCAAAGGGACCATCATACTATTGTATCAGTCTTTTGTGCATGTCTTTCCTTTGCAGCTTCTTCCAAAGTTGGGGAGTAAATTTCAGCATAACTTTGTCCCCAACTTGAAACTCAAGGGGTCTTCGATCTCTGTTCGCATACTTCTTCATCTGCTTGATTGCCTTGGCCATGCAGTCACGCACCTCCTCCATTCTTTTAGTCCGCCCCCTAGCCAAGCGATAGGCAGCTGGACACCTACCTATTGTCCTCTACAAAGCTACATCCGCTAGCGTAAGAGGTTGTTGGCTCATGGCCAACTCAAAGGGACTGCTACCTGGGCATGTTGCTATGTCTACCCATCCGTCTAAGGGTGATTGCTGGTCGAAAAGTTAAGCCTAGTGTCTAACATCTCAAATAGCTGAGTCCAAAATCTGCCTATGAAGCGAGTGTCTCCGTCGCTTATAATGTCTGCTAGCAGTCCCCAATACTTGACAAAGTTTCGAAAGAACAGGTCCGCAACCGTCTCAGCGCTGCAAGTTTTTTGGGTTGCTATGAAGGTCCGGTACTTGGAGAAGTGGTCAACTACCACCATAATCAATCCGAATTCCTGAACAATCGGCAAACTAGTTATGAAGTCCATGGACAAGTTGACCCATGGTCGGTCTGGGACGGAAAGGTGCTGCAACATGCCCGCTTCCTTATGCTTCTCCATCTTGTCCTGCTAGCAAACCATACACATTCTCACATAATGCTCAACATTTTCTAGCATCTGCGACCAGAAGTAATTCTGGGACAAGAGTGCATGAGTCCTCTCTTGTCCGAGATGACCTACCCACGCAGAGTCATGGGTCTCTTTCAGCAACCGGCGCCTCATATCGCCAGCTAAGGGGATGTAAGGTCGTCCTCCTTTAGCATGCAATACCCCCTCCTCCAACCAGAATTGCCGTGTAGACCCATCCTTCATGGATTCGATTAGCCTTAGGAAGGCTTGATCTTTTTCTGTGGCCTCCCGTATCTACTCCAACATATCCCCTGCAATTTGCACCAATGCCGCCATTGTTGCCTCCGGGTCTGTTCATCGGTTAAGTGCATCAACCACAACATTAGCCTTGGCCGGCTTGTACTCCAACACGAAATTGAACTCAACCAAGAATTCCTGCCAATGTGTCTGCTTGGGAGAAAGTTTCTTCTTCATAGTAAAGTAGCTCATGGCTATGTTGTCTATCATGACAAGGAACTTCGCTCCCAGTAAGTAATGCCTCCAAGTTCTAAGGTAGTGGACGACCGCAGTCATATCTTTCTCGTGGACTGAATACCTTTGTTCGGTCTCGTTGAGCTTGTGGCTCTCATATGCAACAGGGTGATTGGATCAGCATACCTCCAATTGCCAGATTAGAAGCATCTATTTGCACCTCAAAGGGCGCATCAAACTCGGGAAGCTTGAGCATAGGCTCAGAGGATATCGCCTCCTTCAACCGCTCAAACGCTGCTTGGCACGCCTCAACCCAGCACCAAGGCCTTTCTTTCTTCAGAAAGTCAGTCAGCGCTGCTACCTTCTTTGAGTAGTTCCTAATGAATCTCCGGTAGTAGTTCACGAGTCTTAAGAATGATATCAACTCTGTCACCTTAGTTGGGACTGGCCACTCCGCGATGACCCTAACCTTCCGCCCATCCATCTTTACTCTTCCCTCCGCTATGCAGTGCGCAAGGAACTCGATCTTTGTCTACACAAAGTGGCACTTCTTGAGCTTCAGAAATAGCTTGTGCTCCCTTAGCCTTTCCAGCACAATCCTGAGATGCCCAACATGTTCATCCAGGGAAGCACTGTACACCATAATGTCGTCAAGGTAGACAACCCCAAACCAGTCCAAGTAGGGTCTAAAAACATCATTCATGAGTGTGCATTCATCAGTGTGCAAAAGGTGGCTGGTGCATTCGTCAAGCCGAAGGACATGACCAGAAACTCAAACAACCCATAGTGTGTCACCATCACTATCTTCTCCTCATTGCCCACAACGATGCGCACTTGCCAATAACCCGACCTAAGATCCAACTTGGTGAAATAGGTAGCCTTCGCCAAGTGGTTGAATAAATTGGCCACTAGAGGGACTGGGTACTTGTTCTTGATAGTGATCTGATTGAGCACTCGATAATCCACACATAAACGTAAGGAACGGTCTTGCTTTCGCTGAAAAACGATTGGGGCTCCAAAGGGAGCCTTAGATAGTCTGATAAAGCCCGCCTTCAACAGCTCGTCAAGTTGTTTCCTGAGTTCAGCTAACTCTGGTGGAGCCATGCGATATGGAACTCAGGCTGGAGGGCGAGCCCCTGACATCAACTTAATAGCATGATCCACAGCACGTCGAAGGGGAAGGGTTTGCGACAACTCTGGTGGCATAATGTCAGCGAACTCACTCAGCAACTTCTCCACCTTCTCTGGAACATCCACAACTATGTTCTCAGCTTTCACCATTGTGACCAAGTAGGTCTTATGGCCTTGTTCAAGGCCTTTCATCAACTGAAGAGCAGACACAACCTGCACCTCTGTCTTGCCTTTGTTCTTAGCAACAAAGCAAGGAATCATCTCATCGCCGATGAGAATGCTGTTGAGGTATGACATCACAAACACCTTAGCCATCCTCATGAAGTCCAGCCCAAGGATCAACTCGAAGTCATCCAAGGGAACAATGATGAAGTTAACTCTACCCGTTCATTCACCAATCCGCACCGGCATGTCATGGACAACTCCCAAGATTGGGGCTACCTCTGAGTTAACTGCCTTGATCCGGGCTTAAGCCTTCTCCATTTTCAGGCCCCATGCCTTCACACACTTCTTTGCTAGGAAATTGTGAGAAGCATTGGTGTCAACTAGCGCTTGCACTAGTTGTTTGTCTAGAATGACCTCAACATATATTAGCCCGCCATGATCTGACTTCTTCTGGATAGCACTCACAATTTGAATGGGGTTCATACTGGCAATGACCTCCTCTTCCGAAGAAGAGTCGTTCTCAACAACAACAACGTTCAACTTTTCCCTCTTCAGGCACTCCTTGGCGCAGTGAGGGCCTTGGCAAATAAAGCAAGTTATCCCCTTAGATTTATTGGGTTCAACCAGCTCATTGTGCTTACCCTTAAAGTCATTCTTGTGTGCCTCGCTATTCTGCCTACTACCGCCCTTAGAGGAAGAAGGCCCTTTGTCTCATTTCTGCGTGGTTGGCTCTGACTTGTAGTCGACCAACCTTTTAGTCGTTGTGATGGCTGAGGGGAGGTCCCAAACATTCTGCCTCCGCAACTCGTTTTGTGCCCAATTATGGAGACTGGTCAGGAAGTTGAATAACTTGTCTTCCTCCGTTATGTACTTGATGTCGAAGAGGAGGGACTGGAATTATTTTACGTACTCCCTGACCATCCCTGTTTGCCTCAATTTCCTGAGAGAGTCTTGTGCAATCCATGCCATGTTCGTGGGGAGGAACTGCTCCCTAAGTTCCTTCTTCATCATCACCCAAGTCTGGATAGGGGGACGCCCAACAGCAATGTCATCTTCCAGCCTCGTTTGCCACCAAAGCTTGGCATCTCCTGAGAGATACAAGCTCATTACCATGACCTTCTCTTCATCCAGGGTATGGAAAAATTGTGAAGAACTGCTCCATATCCCAAACAAAGTTCTCGATATCCTTAGCACTCCGTGAGCCAGAGTAGGATTTCGGTTCAGACACATTCGCTTTCTTCATGGACTGCCCTGTCTTGGATCTAGGTTCTGCCTCCATCCCTAAAGGTGTTGAGTTCAAAATAGCCCGCTCAAGGAGAGCTATTTTATCTGTCAGATCTTGAACCTTCCCTTCAGTTTCAGTCCCCAAATTCTGCAACTTATCCTTCAAGTAGTCCGTAGTGGCTACCATGTCCGCAACCAGCGAATTGAATCGGGCAGCACCTCTTGCGAAAGTGTCTTCTCCGGACTCGTCTACATAGGCACCAATCTCAACCAAGGAGAGATGTTGGTTGAAGGCACCAATGCAATCCTGGACAGATCACAAAGAGGCTTGAACTTCAACCAACATCCCATTAGTTGTCCTCAAAGCGTCATACTTCGCCTCAACATCTGTAAGGCGCTACAACATGGAGCCTGTCATGGTGGTACCTCGTCTATCAGCAATCAGCAAGGAATCATTGGGTCCTCGCTCGCCAAATCCCCTTCAAACGTACCTGGTTCGTTGGGATCCCGGCAATGGAACCAACTGGCGCAGAGCTTTGCCTAGCGTCAACGCTTGTGGTGGCCTGGCTGCAACACACAACCAGTAGTCTACTCTCGTGACCTTCCCTCTCATATGCGCAAGGGGGAATAAGAAATCAACAACACAACCTTCTCTGGTGTAAAGGGGCTCTGCCCTGTGCTATGTAAACTCAGTCTATCGGTTACAATGTCAGGGAGAGGGTAGAGGCTGATCAATCAGGTCCTTGCTTAATCTCTCAGAGCTATCTCTAATTCGTCCTCACCAAGTCTCTGTCAGCCATGACCGCCCCATCCTCTCCCCTTATATAGACTCATCTTTGGCTGGTCCGTATCACGTTAGGAATACAACAGCCCAACCCATGTATACAAGAGTCCCTCCATGTCCCAACTCTCCCAGCCCAATAGGGGTGTCCCAACACAAATCAGGAAACCAAGCAAGGAGTTTGTCTTTAGCTAGGAATCTAGCACCCTGCTACCTTTTAGAGTCCATCTGTCCAAGGAAACCTATGTATCGCCTCCTACCCGCACTAGGAGTTTAGCTGCGCTACTTGACTGCATCCTAGCGGCCTTAGGAGTTCGTCCCTAAGGGGTTGTGGCGCCCAGCATGCCATCTGGAAACGCTTCAACGTTGCTCAAGGCATCTATCTATACCCAAGGGGCTGCCTAGGCTGTTCGCCCGAACTAACTTGGTTGTTCGCTGCCAAGTATAGGAGGTAGCCGCCCCCTTCTATGTAGAGGGGCTAATAGTAAGATTCATTTATACGAAAAATGAACTGATTGTTATAATTAAAAATGAAATTTTTAGTGGATAGCAGTCTTCATTCTATTTGCTTATCAAGGGTATCAACACGCCAAAGATTCTATAGAAACACAGTTTGCCAAACTTTCCAACTCAAAGCACTCCGTCAACCCATCAGATGATATGATGACCACGTCACACTCGACGGGGGTCACCATCGCGAGGATCTCGTCGACCAGGTGGTGGGTAGCGTAGATGGAGCGACCGAAGATGACAGAGTTGGAGAGGGTGAAGTTGATGTACTCAAAGACGCAGGCCTTGAGGGGCATCTGAGTCGGGAGGTAGAGGGAGCTAACGCTATCAGTGTCAACTACCACTGCCACCACCTCACCTGGATCTACTTCCCTCTCATATTGGGCCTCGATTAGGTCCAACACACAGGTTTTTGACGCAAACACTACCACATCATTGGTCCTCAGTCCCATCACGAGTGGCTAAAAATCGTGTAGGTCTTGCACGCTAATGAGTTTGTCCTCTGTGAAGAAGATGGAGTGAGCCCCTGGAGCTGCTCATAAGCGTTGATAATCCTCTATAAGACCATTCATCAATGATTTGAAAATGATAAAATAGACTTTGACGTATAAAAATTAACATCGCCGTGACATTACTAAAAAGGAAAAGGAAAAGCACCCTGTCGCACAAAGGCGACATAGTCATTCTCGAGTCGCCGTCAAGCAAGTGGATACCGCCAATTGTGAAGGAAGTATTTTTAATGCTCCGTTTTTAATGTGCGCTAAGCCTATTATAAAAGGGCGTACCCTATCTTTAAATCCAATGGCTTCTGGACGTTCGTTACAATAGGTACATTGTTAGGAAGAATTTTCTGGTGCGAACGGGCTGCAACTTAAGAAGTTGCGGTGCATTTGCTGCGCTGTTAGATTTGATCTACGGTCTATAATAAGGCTCGTGCCTTTTTGAAAAAATGTAAGTCATTTTCAATTCTACCCTAAAGTCCCATACAAAGAATTTCTCTCTTCTTGGGTTCCCGCTTCCTGTGCTCGTCACAGTTGTTTCCCGCTCGTCGGTGGCAGCAACCGCTCATCATCGTCATTTCATGCCAATCCGTTGTGGGCGAAGTCGGCCTTGTTCCTCTCTTGTGTTTTCCATAGGCAGTCCTACTCTCATTGAGCTCTCCTTTTCTTTCAGCACTCAAGTAGCAGAACAAGGAATTTTACGCCCTTTTGTTTCTTCTTCACAACTTCTGGTTTGATCTTGTTGCATCTTATGGACTCCTTTTTAAAAAAAAAATTATTTATCTATTCTGCCTGAGGAATCGCCATGGACGGAGCAGGAAAACTCAAAGACTGGGAACTACTCCAGAATTCCATCGTGGGTATTATTTCTTCTGGGCAAGACGCATCTCCTAATTGCATAGAGTTTGAGTGGGTTGATGGAGATTCAGAAGGCGTTGTGCAATCGGACTACTTTGCTCTCGACTCTGACAAAAGGCGGGCGAGGTTGTTCGTGGGCCGAGATTTTGACGAAGGTTCTACCGACTCGGACAATCCGAGTTAGATCAATCCTTGTTCGGAGCCTCGGTATGGGGATAACATGACGACAGTCGTGGGTCTGGGTGGCGTAGAACTACTGCTTAGCAAGTCCATCAGGTTTTGGTCGACTTCCTCCGGTGATGAATTGATGGAGGGAAAAGTTGGGGGCTTTGATGGAAAAGAAAATATGGGTCGTGGTGGGTATGATGGAAGTGAAATCTATGACCAGGGTTCCATTGATTTTTAGTCTAGTTCAGGTGTTTTCAATTATGAGAATTATTTTCGTTTCAGTGGGACTGCACCACAGCACCAGATCATTGAAGGAGTCCAATTGGCCTTTGACGATCATTCTAAAACAAGCGACAAGCCGGAATCTTCAGCTTCAGGTGGAATAACTGAGGAAGATAGGTCTCGCGTGGAAGACGACTCTCCTGGGGGTCTAGAAAATGCCTCTCATGCAGAACGGGCCAATCCGAGTGAGGGTGAAAACAAGAGGAAGGTTTGGTGGAAGCTGCCATTTGAGCTCCTAAAGTTATACTCTTTCAGGATTGGCCTCGTCTGGTCAATTCTCAGTGGGAGTAAGGACTGGGAAAACACAAAAGAAGAACAAGGCCGTCTTCGCCCACAACGGATTGGCATGAAACGGCCATGACGAGCAGTTGCCGTCCCCACGAGCGGGAAACAACCGTGATGAGCGCACGGAAAGCGGGAACCCAAGAAGAGAGAAGAAATTCTCTTTCTGTCTAGGACTTAAAGGGTAGAATTGAAAATGACTTACATTTCTTCAAAAAACAGGCATGAGCCTTGGGCTGTAGATCAAATCTAACGGCGCAGCAAAGCACCGCAACTTATTAAGTTACAACCCGTTCGCACCAGAAAATTCTTCGTCAGAGTAGAACATAAAAATTGCTCCAGAATTGCCACCCCATTTGATGGTGATAAATCGAGCAAGTAGTTTTTCCTTTATTGGTTTTTTTATTTACTAATGTAATCAAGTTCTAGTATGCTGATAAATTCCTTCGTATAAAGCAGCTACTCTAAGGAACATACATCAAGTTTTTCCTTTTTCTCTTTGAGTTCTAAGTCAGTTCTTGCACAGTCCGACTTACAACAATGTTTGCTCTGGCGCGACGAACCACTCTGGAGGTCATGAGGGTGCGGTGCAATACAATCTCAAGAAGTGCAGTTACCACGCAGATGTTTTAAGCGCTCTCTGACCCGATTACGCTGAATTACCAGGTTAATTCCAACAAACTAGCCGTATTTAATCTTCACATATAAATTGTTTACCTAACATTTCTTCATAAAAAAAATGTCTAGCATATATTGGCTGGTCTGCCTCTCCAAATGAGGTTTTGATCCTAACAACAATGTCATTAAAAGGTTTTGATCTGCTATTTCTCATGCAAATGTAAATTGGGATGTTCCTGGAGAAAACATTTCTTTGTCTGGTCATTGTAGATTGTCGTGGATATTGCTTGATGTATATTCCTTGGGGACACTTTTTTTTTCTGTGATTAGGACTCACGAATAAGGATGGTATCCGCCATTCTGTTGAGACTGTTGTCTTATTGAGCTATATACTAGAAGATTGACTTCCACTCACCATTTTTCCCTTGCGGATCCTTCTGGTTCTTCCTCTGAGATATGGAGATAGGTCCTTGTGCAACAGTTAAGTTGAGGATTGTGTACCATACTGTAGCTGTCATAGTTTTACCAGTCTGAGACCTTCATTGGCATGGAATCCTATTATCGCATGCCTATCTGTGTTAATTGCTCATTGGCGGGAGGAAGTTTTGTATTCTGTTCTTTAAGTTAGCACTATTTTTTTAATTCATTTCTTCCTGAAGCCAGACAACAATCCTAGTTTTCTGAAAAATAAACATACGTGGAGTAAGTATAGGAGAAGAGGTTTTTTGCTTCTATTTAAACAAGTTTTTCAATAGCTATTGAACCTAAGAACGAGAGTTACACTGTTGTCAAGTTTATTATTAGGTACAAAGCGCAAACGCAAAACATTACCCATTTCCACTTCTCACTTCTTCCATCGATTGATCTTCCCTACGTAATCCTAACTTTACTAAGTCTGCACTCATTCGTGCTAATTGTCATAGATAGTATAATAGCGAAAAGATGAATTGTGAATGTCTGTAATGTAATTAAAGTTAAAATTAAGATAGCAGTACATGCATCAATTTGGGGTTGTAACTTTTGTAATCAGTGAACATTAACCTGCTGAAATTGTGGGACACTCTTTTTCGCATCTCCTTTTTAATAATCTCTTTTCACCTTTTTTTTAAATAAAAGAGATAATACTTAACCGGAGTAGTGAATAGAATTGTTAATGATCTCTTGTCACCTTTGTTAATAAAAAGAAGCAAAGTACTTTAGCTGAAATAACAACAAATGAATTACGATTCAGTAGTTATCTTCAAGATAACAAAATTATCACCATTATTGATTTTGCAGACACTATATTGACAATGGCTTTCATCAGCAGCAGCAATTAGACGAACAAAAAAGTCCAAGAGGAAATTAACCTTTTGGAAATGAAAAGGCAAGGGGCACTTCTCGAGACGCGAATCGTTTTTTCGGAAAGGCTCGAGATGCAAATCTCAGAGAAAAAGCTTCGTAGGCAAGAGGCTAATGAGCCCAAACAGCCTCCCAATACGTTTAGGGCAGCAATCGGATCTACAGAAAAGATTGGCGAATATGCTACAAGCAAAATGATTGATTTGTCTCAAATTTAAAAATTAAAGGTCAATACAGCTTCTTCAAGTAAGACCTCTTCCTCTCAAAAGGATATTCTTGATGTCCTAAAACCCAAGGACAAGAGCCAAAATCCAAATATTAAGTTATTTGGTCCAGCAATTCAAGAAGCTCGGTTTATTAAAAAACCAGCAAATCTTTTAGACCAATTAGCCCAACAAACTGCCGATGTTTTGGCTAACAACCCTGTTAGTTTTCGGCCACAAAAACCCGAAAAACAACCTAAAAAAAAAGCCTGGGATTTAAACCTCAAAAACATAAAACCATGGCGTCCTTCTGCTCATAAGCCAATGAGCAACGCCCAGCTTAATTTACTAACATGTTTGTTCAATCATGTCAGGCAGGGTACAGGTTCACCTTGTCCAATAAGAGAAGTAGAAGGAGAGTTCAATCGTTTGAACAAAATGGCTAAAAATATGACCATTATTGAGCAAAATGCTCGAGATTCTGATTTCGAACCAAAAGTTCAAAATGAAGAAGTTGACTTAACCGAAGTTCATAAAGAATTACCAGTTAAATGGGAATTATTTATTACAACAATAATTCCATAAATGATGGCAGAGACTCTTTGAAGCAATAAAAACAGAGAGTTGGGAACATGTCCTAAACACATGTTATACAACAATAATGACTGAAGCTTTTAAAGCAGAAGCAACAATTTGGGAAAGTGCTCCAGGAAATCCACAGATAGTCATCACAGGAGAGATTGACAAAAATATGTTCACAGAACTACTTGAAGGAGAATTTATTCTCGGTGAACACTCTACAAGAATGGTTTCTATGGCCCATTCCACAGTTCAGGAGTACGTTAAGTTTATTTGGGAAAGAAGGCGTTACAGAAGCTGCTATAATGCTCAACATAAATATGGAGTCCGGTTCTATTCAGCACCACCATTATCCCAGTACATTAACTGGAGAACTGTTGGAGAATTTATGTTCGACAAACCACAGATCTTCCCAAGCATTCATGTATTGCAAGAAGTGGCTGACATCTCTGAAACTAACAAATTCTTTGTTCAGCAAATTGAGGAGAACCTTGAAGACAATTTCAAGGAAAGAGCTGTTCGCCTACAGCAAATCGAAGATGCGTGTATGGATTACACAAATTGGTATGTCTGGAAGGATGATAAAAGGTTACTATGTCATGCTGAAAGTGAACATGACAGAATTAATCGTAGAGTTTTTCACTAACGTCTCACGTCCCATATTATGAGTGTTTGGTGGTTACCATTTGGTAATTTTGCCGTTTTTAAAAATGAATTAATTTATAAATCAAAAATATTTTTTAAAATAAATAATTTAAAATTAAATTTTATTTTAATACTCGAGTAGAATTAATCGTAGAGTTTTCTACTAGCGCCTCATGTCCCATAGCATGAGCGGTCGGTGGTTACCCCGTGGTAATTCTATCGCCTTTGAAAATAAATTAATTTCTAAATCAGAAACATTTTGTAAAATGAACAATTTGACATTAAATTTTATTTCAATACCCGAGTAGAATTAACCGTAGAGTTTTTCACTAGCGCCTCATGTCCCATACCATGAGCAGTTGGTGGTTACCCTTTGGTAATTCTACCACCTTTGAAAATAAATTAATTTTAGAATTAGAAATATTTTCTAAGGTGAATAATTTAAAATCAAATTTTATTTCAATACTCTAGTAGAATTAACTGTAGAGTTTTTCACTAGCGTTTCATGTCCCATACCATGAGCGGTTGGTGGTTACCCCCTGGTAATTCTACCGCCTTTGAAAATAAATTAATTTCTAAATTAAAAATATTTTCTAAAATAAATAATTAAAAATCAAATTTTATTTAAATACTCGAGTAGAATTAACCGTAGAGTTTTCCACTAACGTCACATGTCCCATACCATGAGTGGTTGGTTGTTACCCCATGGTAATTCTACCACATTTGAAAATAAATTAATTTTTAAACAAGTCAAAATTAAATTTTATTAAAATACTCAAGTAGAATTAACCATAGAGTTTTCTACTAGCGCTTCATGTCCCATATTATGAGCGGTTCGTGATTACTCTATGGTAATTCTACTGTGGTTTAAAACACAATGAAATCAAAGTTGTAAAAAACATTAAAAAAATGTAACGAATCCAAAACAAAATTTTTGATCAAGTCAAATTCAAAATCAGAGTTCGTAAAAATCAAGGTTTCAGATTAAATCCAAAGCCACACATGCAAACCAAAATTTCAATTCATTCTTGATAAAAAAAATTGAAATTTGAAGAAATTGGAATCTATTGAAAATTCAATGTAACACATGTTGAACTAAATTCTAAATTTAAATCTAAATCAACTTATTCACAAAGAATTTTCATATAACTTACGATTAAAAATTAGAATTCATAAAAATCAAAATTCATATACATCATGATGTCACATATACAAAATGAAAAGTTCAAAAGCAAAGTTCATATTAAATCTAATTTGAAAATTAAACATGATGCAACACATTCAAACTTAAACTATAAATAATTTTTAATTGAAAAAATAAAAATTAATAAATTGATGTTAGCATCAAATCTCATGCAACACATGGCGAATAAAAAATCAAGCTTTCAGATTAAATCCAAAGCCACACATGCAAAACAAAATTTTAATTCATTCTTAATAAAAAAAATTGAAATTTGAAGAAATTGGAATCCATTGAAAATTCAATGTCACACATGCAGAACTAAATTCTAAATTTAAATCTAAATCAACTTATTCAGAAATAATTTTCATATAACTAAAAATTAGAATTCATAAAAATCAGAATTCATATGCATCCTCATGTCACATATACAAAATGAAAAGTTCAAAAGCAAAGTTCATATTAAATCTAATTTAAAAATTAAACATGATGCAACACATTCAGACTTAAACTATAAATAATTTTAATTAAAAAAATAAAAATTAATAAATTGATGTTTGCATCAAATCTCATGTAACACATGGCGAATAAAAATTTTAAATGATTATTCGATTAAAATTTATATTAAATTAGATGCAACACATTCAAAGTAGAAATTTTAGATTAATTCTAATTTTAAAATCGACATTCACAAAGTCTAAGTTTGCCTTTAATTAATATGATACACACATGTAAAATTAAAATTTAAAATTACTTCTAACTAAAAAAAATTAAAATTTATTTCAAAACAATCACAACACAATGAAAGCATAAATTTCCAATTATTTCAAAATTTAAATAAAAATTCTTATTAAATAAAATATCATACTCACACAGAAAGCTTAATGCTCTGATACCATTTGTAACTCCCCGACCTGAGCCGGGGCCTACAAAATCCCAAATAGAAAATTTTTTTCCTTAAATAAGGAATCATCATCTGTGTGTGAGAGGTACAATGCTCATCTATGCACTACGGAGTTTAAAGCTTCCTTTTACGTGGACTCGAGTTGTAACGTTCACATACACACAACGAAGCTTCAAAGTTCATCATGTGTAGGTCAGAATAAAACTTATATTTATAATTTATTTGGATCGGGCCAATGTTGCCTTATCGTTGGTTACCTACGTACGTATTGGATAACATTTATAATATTATTCCAATACGATAGGATCCAAATATAATTCTACCTAACAGCTACTACATACATCAAGCATCACAAAATCATATACGTTAAAATATGTATATACTAATATTTAATTGAAGTTATATAGAAAATCGTAATCTATCAGAGTCAAGTGGAAGTTAATAAAACAACGAAATCATACATCTCGCTCTACCACAGAGCGGGATCAATCACATTCACACGTCTTGCTCTATCACTTAGCCGAGACCGAACATAACATACATCTTGTTCTATCACTGAGTTGAGACTGAGCACATCACTTGTCTTGCTTTATCACTAAGCCGAGACCGGACACACACACACTACACATCTTTCTCTACCCTAGAGCAAGATGGAACATAAACAGATCACATCAAAGCATAGCAGATTAGAACACAAAGGATCATGACATAGCACACATCCTAGTTTAGCACATGCAGCTCTATAATTTAAATGGGTGGTCAGAAATGCTTACTCCCCTCATGTCTCATAAGGTAGCGGTATTCAGAGTTGCTCATTCCTTCTAGGCATCCTCCCCTTAGGATCCAAGGGCAGTGGATGGATACTCCCCTAGCCTTCACATGTTCCTTGCCTTGCATCGAAAGATAGCTCACAAATGCTCCCTTTCCCGGAGACTTCTCGTTTTCTATGCCCATGGGCGACAGACAGAACCTCCCCTACTCAGGGATGTTCCTCACACTTCGTGGCCCTTCGGCAGAGGGTAGAGCCTTCCCTACTTTGGGCTACCTTTCTTGATTCGGCCTGGTGACGGAGGATAGAATCCCCTCTTGTTCCTTGCCTATTTTTCTTTCTTTGGTGCTAAAGATGACTGGCAGGACCTCTCCTTGTCTCGGGGCATTTCCTCCTCATACCATCTCCAACTCGAAGAAAGGACCTCTCCATTGCGTAGAGCATACTCAATTTAGTCAAGAATGCCTCTTGGACTGACTAAATCGGAGTTAGGACGCTTATAAACGGATAAAAAGAAGTTTCTCGGTGCTCGAGGACAACGGGCAGGACCTACCATTCTCTTTGGGTGTTTTCTCCTTATAAGGCCTCCAACTGGAAGAAAGGACCCCCTCCATCGAGTAGAGCACACTCAATTTACTTAAGAACGCCTCTTGAATGACCTTAATTGGACTCAGAACGCTCTGAAACGGAGAAAATCCAGTTCTGGCTGAAAAAAGGGAGAAATGGGATATTTATAGACCCCCGACGCGCTGAAACTGTGGCATCATGTCGCCAATTTTGGCGGCACCGCAGATTACGCAGTGGCACTTGCGGTTCATGGCAAGCACCGTTTCAACGACGCACTCATGGTTTCGTGGGTGCGCATTGTACCACGGCTGTCGCTTGTGCTACGGCGTGCACATCTGCCCCGCGACAATGGTCGCATGCACGCCAATTTTCTTTTATTTATTTATTTATTTATTTTTATATTTAAATTTGCAAACGCGTGTAACTTCTTACCCCAGATTCAGATTTGGATTCATGCGTTCTTGGTACCGTTGGACTCATATCAATGAGCCCTTTGATACTAACCCACTTAAAGTAGTATATCATATTCTTTTCAAGTGGGTTCCACCTAAATTATATGCTTCCCGAAGTCACAACTTTTGGTCCCGACCTCTATTTCGTGCGTTCTTCGAATCATGACGCTTGTTTCTTCGAGCTCTACTCAAAAAACCTTTAAAACCCTCTAGAATTTATCAAAAAATTAACTAATTGCCTCTAACACTCTTGGTTTGACGTAATTGAAAAAGTGGGGTATTACAAGGTACTACCATAACCATTTCATCCACAAATAATCAACTAGTTAATCTAATAACTATAATCAATTACACTTTTATAAATGTGCTAAAAAAGGCCAAAATAAATATTTGTTATTTGGTAAATCAAATATTACTTAGGTAAAAGCCTAACATCATTACTATTGTTGTTTATAGTTGTTGCAAATAAATCATGAGGATCAAACATAAAATGTAAATGGATATATATTGACAAATACCAGATAAAACTGCTTATTTACTAATAATTCCTTTTTATCATATGAGTCTAATTCTAAAACATCCATCCACTGCCTGTTTTAGAAGAATCCCAAGTATGAGAGAATGACAATTGCTTTTTCATAGTCAGTTGTCTTCAAAGGTGTCTTGAAAGGAGCTATGAGACTACACACACCGATGCACATAATCCATTAGTCTCTTCGAAATAATGTTTTAAAATTCGATCTAGACCCCGACCTTGACGTAGATTAGTGGTTGGGTTGGGTCAACCCGAGTTGACGGGATGATAATATTATCATCTAAAAAAAATTAAAAGAGTCTCCCCATATTTCATAAAAAAATTTCACCTAAAGTTATTGAAAACTTGATCAAAATTTTACTTAAACCTATTTGACCATTCAAAACTTGTTCATTCCAACCTATTTTGATAAGTAAAATTTCAATCTGTTTTATACAAATATAATTTATAACATAATCAGGATTCCAATCAACATATATCAAATCTCAAAATAAATTACTTGCACCACTCATTCAAAGTTAAGTCAACTAACACTCAAACAAAGCCAGTTCGAGATGGGCCAAGCAAGAGTTTAGTTCCATTAGCCTAAGCTTGAGCTTTGATTTGAGCAAACTTAAGTGTAGCCTCTAACAGAATAGAACTGACTCAGCAATCCTACTCCAAACCACCGATCATTTTCATGCATAAATAAAAACTGTGAGTTTATTTATCAAAAACAAAAAAATGCTCATGGGTTTGAGTTATCAAAAAGGAATCTAAACTAATCTATGAGCTACAAAAGCATTTTGCACAAAGTGTTACTGTCACTACAACAAATAATACTATTAGCAACACTTTTAAGTGTCATTAATAGTTATTAGCAATGCTTAAAAAATGTCACTAAAATCATCACTAAAACTACAGTCACTATTACTCATTAACGACATTTAACACAAAGTGTCACTAATAGTGTGTCATTAGCGACATTTATTTATGCGTTGCTTATTATTTTGCTTTAGCGACACATAGAAAAGCATCACCAATAGTCAATCATTAGCGACATATAATTATAAGCGTCACTAATGAACATTATTAGCAACGCTTTTTAAGCGTCGCTAATATAAAAAATATTTCAAAAAAATAAAACTGCTTATTAGCAACGATTGTTTAGGTGTTGCTAATAAAATATAAAAAAATATAGTTTTTAGTGATGCTTATGGAAAACACTACTAATGATAAAATAAATTTCAAAAAAAATAAAATTTTGTGTATTAGCAAGCGTTGCTAATAAGTAAGAAAATAAAAATATAAAATAGGCTTTAGCAATACTTTTAGAAGCATCGCTAAAAGCCTTAATTTTTTTTTAAAAAAGCTCGCTGGTGGTGGGCCAGGGGAGGAGAGAGGGGTTTGGATTCTGGCTCGTTGTTGGAATCTAACAGTCCTATCTCTCCCAGTCAAGGGGGTGGGACTGGGGGTGGGAAGGGGGCGACCGAGGAGGGGAAAGGGGGGGGAAGAGGTGGGACGCTATAATTATTTATTAAATTTATTAGTGACACTTTATTACATGTTTCACTAATAATATAAATATTAGTGACACTAGTAGAAATGCGTTGCTATTATGAATAATATTGGTGACGCTTATCTACAAGCGTCGCTAATAGTTCTAATTTTTTGATTTTTATTTTAAATTTATAAGTATTAGTAGCACTTTTGCTAAGTGTAGCTAAAAGGGTTACTACTTGCGACGCTTATTAATAAGCGTCGCTATTTTTTAAACTATTAGTGACGCTTACGAAAAAATATCGCTAATAGTTATATATTTTTTATATTAAAAATGTAGATCTTTTAGTGACGTTGATTTAAAGCGTCGCTAATAACATAATTATCAGTGACTTTTATATTAAGCATCGCTAATATGTTTAATATTAGCA
The DNA here is from genome assembly GCA_035235625.1 of Saururus chinensis. Classification (NCBI taxonomy): domain Eukaryota; kingdom Viridiplantae; phylum Streptophyta; class Magnoliopsida; order Piperales; family Saururaceae; genus Saururus; species Saururus chinensis. The sequence goes on from CP141146.1 coordinate 1,966,606, forward strand.
ACATTTTGTATTGTGCATCACTAATATATGACTATTAGAAATGCTTAATAAATAGCATCACTAATAGTTAACTTTTTTGCGACGCATTTTTATGCGTTGCAAGTAGAACTTTTTAGCGACACTTGTATTTGCGTCGCTAATAAAAGCGTCGATATTAGTACATTTTGTTGTAGTGTGTAACCAGTTAAGATTTCAGTACATATGATTACAGATGAACCCTAGCCTAATGAGACAAGAGAAATTAGATAAAACAACTGTTGGGGGATTTCGGTAGTTCTCTATGCACAAGTCAAGTGAATGGATCGGATGATCCTTCTTTGCAAGGGATAGAGAAGAACTTTTTTTTTTTTATGTGGGATGACCTTCTCTTGATTAATCAAGACTACTCTTTACACTTTAGAGTGAGTAGTAGTGATTTATCAATTTTTAAAACCCTTCGATTAGTTGGCAAAATGGAAGAAACAATTAGAATTTTATTAAAATAAGAAAAGAGAATTGCTAGGAGAAGTGGCTACAACTTTTGAGTTAAAAAAAAGGAAAAGCAAAGAAGAAAATAAGGAAAATTCTTCTTGAAGATGAGAGCTCCCCTTGCACAGGTTCTTCTTCTTTCTTAAGTGCTTCTGCTTGTCTTCCAATTCCTCGATCTTCTTCGACTTTTTGAAGGTCAAGGCTTTTTAGGAACTTGGTGTGTGATGGACTTCTAAATTTCTCTTTTGGAGGTTATGTAGACTTGAAAGCCAAAAAACCCCTTCTTATGGAAATAAAGAGGTATTTATAGGATAGGAGTACGGTTAAGCAAAATAGTGTGGTGAGTTGGAAAGGTTGTTTGTGAGAAGTGGAGAGTGGATTAGTGGGATATGGGAAATGGGTTAGTGGGAGTGTTGGTGAGAACCACTTGATTAGTGGAGGAAGTGAGAAGTGTGAGAGAAGACCGGACATTATACCTTTGACTTGGTCATCTCCACTTTCTTTCTTTTTTATTTTTTTTATTATATTTCTTTATTTCATCATCCTTTTTTACAATAGGGGATCACGAGCATCAAGACTTTAATTTAATCTTCTCATTCCTTATGTGGGGCCCATAAAATTTTCCACACAACCTTTTTTTCTTTGAAATTTGAGTTCTTTTGGAATTTAACTTTTTTTTCTATTTTCAGTTATTTTGGTCTTTCATGGCTAAACAAGTTTTTTTTTTAGCAAAACAATAGCGTAGGACCCATGAGTCTTACCTTGCCTTTTTTCATTTATTTCTGTTTTATGACTATTTTATTGTGAGACTTATGAGGTTTCACATAGTCCTTTGCAAATTTTTATTATGTGGCCATGTGAGGCTTACAAAGTCTCATTCAGCCGTTTAACTTAGAATGTAAAGAGGCCCCCATAATGTCCTTTCATAATAAAATTTTTGTTGGAAGCCTTAGTTCATTCCTACGTGTGTAGGATTAGATCTTGCCTCTTCACTTTTTTTTTTGTTAAAAGCCTTAGTCTATTCCTACGTGTATAGGATTAAATTTTGCTTTCTTACTCTCTTTTTTTCTTTGGACTTTGTCTACTTTGGAGACTTTGTCCATTTGAAAATTTGGTCTCACTCAGAGCTCGTCAAGCTCCGAAATCTTGGCCTTTGGATTTTGAGAATTTTTTTCTTTTAGACTTTATCTGAATTTGAGACTTTGTCCATTTTAAAAATTTAGTACCATCCAGAACTAGTCAAGCTCTGAACTCTTGTCTTTGAAGTTTGATTTTTAAAAAAAAAAACACACATTACCATGTGTGTAACTTTAGAATTTATTTCATTTTTATTCTTTTTCTTTTTAGATTTTTGCCAACTTTGGAGATTTGTTGTTGAAAATTTAGAGTTATATAGAGCTAGTCAAGCTCCGAGATCTTTGCAATTGAATTTTGATTTGATTTTAAAATTTTTTTTATGTCAACAACAACCAAATAGGAAACATCAAAGCGGCGAGTTTAAGAGAATATACAATATAAATTATATATGTGTATTTTTTATCAAAAAAATTACACATGGATATGAATAATAGAAAGAACAAATCATCTTCCAAGTAGCATCTTGTAACAAGTATAATGAACGGTTGTAAGTAAAATTAATTCAATAAATATTTAAGATTTGAATGACATTTTTTGTTGAATAAATCAGAGTAGTGAATTGTAACATAATTTTTTTTATAAAAGACTATAAGTCAATTTCTTTTAAAATAAAATAACTTAAGACTAATAAATATAATATATTTATAATTTTTAAATATAATAAACGAGTAATGAATAAATAGGTATAGAAGAGCTTTTTTCGTTATTTTCTATTTAGATAATGGTATGATTCAAACGGTAGAACGAGTATTGTTGACAACCCTAACCATGGGAGCTGCAGAGAAATTAGAGTTTTTTGAGGTTTTGCCATTATCGATAATTATTAGTGACAGAGATATTGACAGAAACTATGCAATTCAGCCCACGCTAGACCCACTGGCTGAGTGGACCCCGCGTGTTTGGCCTTCTAATCTAATCTTGGCCAAGGTATACAAGGATGTCTAGCGAGCTCTAGATGAGCTCTAGCTAGTTTTCTGCAAAGTATTATTTAAGCAATAATGATGGACGATGTCTTATAATAACAATGTAAACAAATTTATGCAAGGTAACTCTCTACGAAAATGTTCTTGACCAACTCAGTGGCTATACCCATGTGACTCACCGGTAGACACAAACTTACACTCCCAACTTAGTACATAAAAATGTACCTATGTAGGATAACCAAGTTTCTAAACAACTCGAGCAGTGATATTATGTAAGATAATCAAGTTTCCTAATAACTCAAGCCATTAAGAAGAAGATATTTAATTTAATTTTTTTATATTTTAATAAGTTGTATATATAAACTATGTAGACTGGTCACTGGGCTTTGGTCACGGAGCCGGGTTAGGCTAGACAATTCCAACTCTTTATGAGTGGTGCTTGTTCTTATCTTCGAGATACTCTAGCACTGCATTGGCAATGGTCACCAGACCACCCACATTAATAAGAGATGCATTTGCAGCATGCTCCTCTTGGAGTTCAAACAACATGCTCGACTTGATGATGGAGGAACAATGGTCTTTTTCTATAATTTCAAAGCGAGTTCGGAAGAATGTGAACCCTATATTTAAATATCCTCCTTCGATCACATCTACGTGCTTCACCCGGGTGTGGTTGTCAATCTTCGTAAACATCTCTTTACGGGGGCCAAAAGGGCTATCTAAAAGGAAATCCATTCAAACATGTAAAAAAGAGTTAGACAATCATTTTTCACAAAAGCTTGAGCTATTAGGAAATAAAAAATCTTTTTGGTGGCCCATGGAATACAATTGAAAACCTAAATCTTAGAAATCATGTGAGATAACCATTATATTTAAAAGCTCGAACCATTAAAAAATAAAAAAAACGTATTTATTTATTTGTGTTATTAAAGCAAAAAATAATACTCATAAGAACGGTGAATTTGTGCTAGAAGAAACTCACATACCTGGGGGAAGGATGAGAGTAACAACGGTCCCAACAGATCCATCCCCATCTATCAGAATATCTACGAGAAATTTGGGTATGTCCTTAATGATTCTTATCAGTGTGAGGGTGCTGTAAACTTCCCATACCTCAGTAGCTGGAAAGCTTGCATCAATACTAATCGACAATTCCCCAAGCATTTCTTCTCCTCGTTTCCTCTGTCTTAACTCTTGTTTGATCGTATTGTGGTAGGAGTTATGCTTCCTCATTCTTATCTATACAGGCTGGAGTTTGGATGGCTGAGCTAAAGGCTGCACGTTGAAATTGCTTTTTCTACCTGCAAAAAACGAAAAAATCGTGGAGCACTATATTTAGAAAAAAAATATATAAATTGTATGGATCCACTTATATTGATCTCATATAACTTTAAAAAATAACAAAAATATTGTTCTTTAAACATTCGAATAAGTACTTGGGTTTGAATTGTGTTTTCATTTATTTTTAAATATTTTAAAATAAAAAATAATAAATTATTTCAAAATAAAAATAATAAATTAATTTAATATCTATACATACCGATTACATTAATACAAAATAGCCAACTGATACATATCAATTTTTTCTATGGGGGTGTATTACCTATATTATATCGGCCGGTAGGGCCTTCCTATTTGAATGTGACAAATAGAGTAATATATTTTTATTTTAATGTAGTCAAGTTGTATTTGGCTAACGATGACGAATTCCTGATAGTCATTATTGCACCATGTGCAACACGACTGATGTTTTCCTTTGTCCAAACAAAAACAGAAACCATGTTATTTAGTTCCTCTAGAGCGTCTTGCTAGATAACCCCACCTGCCGGTTGTTGTTATCAAGTCGTCATCAAGGCAGATGGATAACCCAACTTGCCGCCCATTTGATAGTGATAAATAGAGCTATGTATTTTTCCTTCATTATTTTTCTTTGATACATTAATGTAAGAAGTTTCAATTGGCTGATGAATTCCTTTATACACACAACTCCTCTAAGTGGACTTGCATCACTTCTTTCCTTTTCTTTTTAGTTCTAAGACGAAGGGTTCTTGCATAGTCCAAGTTACAACAAAGTTTGCTCTTATGTGTGTAAATTAAAATAAAAATATATCAATTAAATGTAATGGTTATGGGTTAAATAAAAACATATCTCAGGCACCACTGAATATAAGTCCAAAATCTAAAGTATATAATCTTAAATAAAAATCTATAAAATATATAAGAAAGTTCATGGAGGATGAGGTCCTTAGTTGTCCTTAAATTCAGCGGAGTTGGGGAAAAAATTGTGAAAAAGTATGGTGGCTTACCTTTGGCAGTGGCTGTGTTAGGAGGAATTTTGAGGAAAAGATAAAAGTTGTTATAAATGGCAAGCTCTTTTGAAAAGCATGAAAAGGGAGTGGTTCCAAGGTGAAACTCAAACGCGGGAAATATTAACCTTGAGCTATAATGAACTTCCTTATTACTTAAAACCATGATTTTTCTATTTTAATGTTTTCCCATCAGATTTTGAGATTTTTGTATCTAAATTAATTTGAAAGTGTAATAAGAATACTTAAAAGAGCTTGTTCGTAGAAGCTTAGTTCAAATTAAAAAAATTAAGTATGATGGTAGGATTAAATCATGCCACATCCATAATCTATTACGTAATTTTTGCATATTAGAAACTCAAGAAGCGAACTTTGTACATATTATACAAGGGCACAACGAGTGCAACTCAATGAGCAACATGTCAGTACGTAGACAACTGTACTCCCAAATGCATTCATTCTAACTGTGTCTCAAATCCGTCCATCAAAATGTCTACGTACTTTTATGAGTTTCCCCAACAGTGATAATCTTTTACTTAGGCAGGGTGCAAATATCTGTTTGGAGGGTTTAAGTTGCTTAAGGTAATCTTTTACTTAGATGCTTGAACGTTGTGGTTTCATGTGGGTGCCACACTTTGTCTGGAAGTTGCCTAGACTTAGCATGTTGAATCCGTAATTATCGTAATTCGGAGCTGATGATATGGGCCGAGTCTCGCGGACAAGATGCAGGACCTCGTGCTTGCCAATTTGGCCGACGAGAAGGGAAGCCCCGGCGAAATCCCCGAGTCCTACCATGCCATTGCCATTGACGCATGGGGACTTATATCGGGACAAATATCAAGTGTTTCCTCTTCCGTCTTCACCAGCGGGGTGAGCTTCTTTGCTCCGAGCGACTGGATCTAACGACCATTTTCAGTGCCAGTGGCGTGCTGTGAATTTCAGCTCAGAGAGCATTTCGTATGAAGAAAGAGGCGTCAAGGGGCTGACATATTATGCTTCAACATCGCTGTGCTTGCCAATTCTGACGACTGACTGATGAGTTCATTCCTGACCTTTTAGACCAGGTTTGGTTCCACTCTCATAGACTGATAGTTGTTATCTTCTTCTTCTTGTTAACTTTTTATGTTATAATTTTTTTTTCAACTTCTAAACAGTCCTAAAGTGCTTTTTTTTCACTTTCTATATAAAAAACGTTAAGCCACTCCCTCCTTCCCCTCCGCTACTTGCCTGTGGACCCCTTGCCTCGTCGCTGAGCCCCATGAACTGGCGAGGACTCTGTCGCCTAGTCGCTACGAAGACTGACATCGTGTACAACCAGGAATATTTGCATAATCCGAGTTGCAAGGATGTTTGCTCTGGCAACACCAACCACTCGGAGGTCGTGAGAGTGCAGGACGATCCCAATAGGAGTGCAGCTTAGAGACTGCTGAATTGCTAGGTTAGGTTAATTCAAAGTTTGGAACTGTAATTTCAATGAAGTTTAACATTTCCCGTTTGAAAACTAGCTTCAATAGGATGGGCGAAATTTTGCTTAAATTAATGTACTATAACTGGTTGTCAATTTTTCTGATATTAATGTGTATTCTTATCAATATATTTAATCGTCACGTATAAATGAACAACTAGTATACTGAGGAATAAAAGTGTGTCCCTTTTTGCTGTATTTGGTTCCAGCAATGTCATTAACGGGATCTGATCCGCGATGTTTCATATCAATCTCAACTGGGGTTTTTCTGGAGAAAGGTTTTGTTCTGGAGGGAGGGTATTTTTGAACTCCTACTTAGAAGATTGTTCAAGTGTTTTATAGTATGTTTTTTGGCTCAACAGAGAGAGGGAGGGACCATTAAAATGAAAAACATTCTAATTGCTTGGTGTTATATGTAGAATATTTGTGCTAATAATAATATATTTCAAATTAAGATACTTGAAGAATGTTTCTAGTTATTAAGACAGTATAAATGATTAAGCTGGACAAAATTACATGTCAAAAGAAAGTTTCTCTTTCAGAAGTGAAGAAAATGCAGGATTGAATGTGAACAAAAATGTAATGCTCTTATGTGGGACTTAAAATCACTTCGACTTGCACTAGTATAAAATTTTCGGAAGGTAGTAAATTGTTCCTGTTTGTTTGATTTAATCAATTGATATTGTGCTGCAATTATTATGTCAAAAATTGAACATCAACTAAGGTAGTTAACTACATGATCTGTCAAAAAAAAAAGGTAGTTACATGTATGGAAGATATTTTTATCTGAGATTTGCATCAACTTGGTTTTTCCTCTCATAAGACTAAATTATTCGGTAGCCTCTCTTTGATATTTTATTCCTTTTGTAGATTTGGTTAAATAATTAACCAAGAAAAGGTGCAAGAGCAACAGAAGTTTTATCCGGTTTTGATTTGCCTTCTCAGGAATTAATGTGTAGACCACTTAGGTTGAAAATAAGCGGAAAAAAAAGCCACGGAAACTGGATATCAACCAGAAAAGGAAGACATCCGCCAAGGGCAATCCAACTTGTCTTAGGTGTGTGTACATTTGAATCTAAAAGTGTAATTAAAAGTGATGCAAAAAAATTCACGTTCTGTACAATTTTTTTTAACTTGGAGCTAATTTTTATTCATTGTGAAGTTGATATTTGATGAAGAATTTTTCCTTTTAACCTGTCATCAAACGCCACTGTTAAGTTTAGCTCGTAACAGCTATTGGTGTAACTTCTGTCCTAAATATATTTGTGTACGTCTTTGGTGCTTTAAATGATTTCCTATAGTAAAATGTGTATCATGGTACTGAACTGTTGCAGGGCTAATATCATAGCTCTTTAGTACAGTGACAACCTTTAATCCAATCCTTCTGAAATAATCTAGGTAGCTCTTTACACCTCCGCTTGCATTCTGTTGCTGAATGTCTCTTATTATATCTAATATCTCCATTTGCTTTAATTGTCAATTTCAGATCACTTCCACAAATAAATTTGAGTGATAAGAAAACTAAAGAAATTCAGGAAATAGCTCCAAGAACCAAGTACCGAGAAAAATTAGCAAAGTGGCTCGAAACTCAATTTGGAAACCGCTGAACAGGCTTGATCTCCACCTCTGCTAGAACTCAGAGCACCGTATCCCGACTAAAAGGGGCGGGACGACTGGACTCTTAGAGCACTAGTCCCGCCGCCAATCCCCCTTGGCCACATTCAAGGTCTACACATCACAAGCATTATAGAAGTTGGAGTGAATGGCAAATGGAGTGGAGGTTCAAACTCAGAATTTGCTTCCTCACTCCTCAGCATGGTTCTTTTTTATATCTATATTTGACGATTATTTGTAATATGGTTCTTTCATGGTATCACAAGTTGACCTGATGTTGTACTTGGTGTTTGTTATGCAAGTGGTAGCTTCACGTGGATCATAGTAGTAAGAGCATGCTAACATCACAGGAGAGATGTCTATGATTTGTCTATTCATTTCAGAATGTTCTTTTCCTTGTTCAGCTAAATAATGCTTTTGAGTTGTACGTATTTTTCTGCTCTCATTTATTGTTGAAATGGAAAAGCCTGCTTTCATTGGAGTAGCAGCAGAAGCTTTTGGACAGAAAGAGTGACTGAGATTTTGCCTTAAACAAAGTTTACAGAGCGCGCGCAGGAATATCATCAACAGTACCTTGTCCAGGGAGGAAGATTTTTCTGCTCTTTAATGACACTGAACATAGCACTAAGAATGCATGTGAGCCGTATATTTAAAATCGACAGGACACATGTTAATGCATGTTAGTATAGTACCCTGATACTAACGTGCGCTAACTAAGCATCGTCTATTTATTGGATATACGGTTCATGTGCGGAACATAAAACATGCTTTTCATGCAATGATGGGTGGGCAAATGGCTGACTTAAAACCTTTTGATGAAGTGTGAAGAGGGGCATGCCTATTCTGGCTTTGAATATGGCAGAAGTTTTTTCTTTGAGATTTTTTCATATTACATTGTCCATTCATTTTGTAAAAAATATTCCATAAAACTTAGGTTTATACAAAATTTTTAAAAAAATGGACCAAAATACCCCATAACAGGGGTTAAAATCGTGTATGTAAGCAACAATGCACAAGCGAAGAAGCGATCAAAGCTCATCATCAATTTTCGATTTTCAACTTCCAACTGACAGCGGTTATAGGCCTCATCATGGGATTGAACAACTTCGTGTAGTCGAAGGGGCTTGCCTTCCTTCCCATCTCCACCTCCTACCTTCACTACTTTCTTTACACTCATCATCTCCAAGCAGAGGTTCACCCCTTACTTTGTTAATGTAGTGGTGCTAATGACCTTGGGTACAATTCTTTTTGGTGTCTGCAAGAGCGGGGATCATCAACCTTGCGTCTCCAACGCCCAATAATTGTTGTGCTTCATCATCACCCTCGGGTTCATGTTGTCATGCATCAAGCTAGCCTACACTAAGGCTACCAAAGCCTTAACCTATAGTGTGGTCTTATAATTCTAATTTGGTGTGACCTTTATTGTAATGGTTTTTTGTTCCATGGGAATGTAACGCCCCGGAATTTTAATATTTTAAAATTTAAACATTCGGGCCCATTAACGAGTTTAAGAGCCCAATAACGGTTTTTCTTAAAATTGAACTATTTTGAGTTTAATTCGTCTGATTGGCTTAAGGTATTTAATAGGGCTCAAAGAGACAAACCTATCATGCCCAAGAACATGTCAAATGGACACCAAGATAATAGGCTTTCCCTTCTTGAGGCAGATCATGGGTGGGACCCACTTTAAATTAGTAAGAAAACATACCCTTGTATGGTCTTGTTTTAAATAGCTCATCGATATATGAGTCCACCGGTACCAAGAATGTATAATTCTGGGGTAAACAGTTACGTCTGTTTAAAGTTTTTAATTTTATTTTAATTTAAAAAAGAAATAAAAATTAAAAAATATATATATCATCAGTGGGACGCAGGCATTTAATGTCTGCAAGAGCCATTGCTCCTGTAGCCCATATGTGCAATATGTGTCCCGCATTCTGAAGGCCTGTTGGCCTATAAAAGGAGAGGGGTGAGGGAGGTCCAATTCGCCCCATCCCTTCCTCCTCTCCTTTCTTTTGTGTAACACATGTTTTTAAGGTTTAAATGCTCATTTTTACATCGTTCATCGTCCATTTCTACCTGTTTAAAAACCTATCATACCTAATTCAAATGTGCCCGACATCGTGAGATGGTCCGTTTTTTGAGTTAGTGTGGCACCCCTTATTCCGATTACGCTTAACCCAAAGAGGGTTAGGGGTAATTATATAATTTTAATTAAATTTTAAAGGGTTTTAAGGGATAAAATTTTCGTATTTAGTTAAATCTCGAAGTAACGAACGCAACAAATCAAAAAACACGCAACACGGAGGTCAGGAACGAAAGTTATGACATCAAGAAGCGTGCCACTTGGGCAAAACCTACTTTAAAAGTGCGAGATAACCTACCCATGTGCGGTGTAGTTTTGAAGGTCTCGTCGATACAAGTCCATCGGTACCAAGATCGTGTAATTCCGACTTCGCGATAAAAAGTTATCACATTTTGAAGTTAGAATTATATTTGAATGAAATAATAATAAAATATTAAAAAAAGGACAAAATAGCTGATGTCAGCTAGCCGAGTTGCAAGGCGCACGGCGCCACATGATCGCGGCCGTCCACGAGACGTGGGTCCCGTGCATTTGCGCGGTGGATCACGCATTAGACACGTGGCGTGGCCTCGTGCGCCATGCGCAGCGCGGTGACATGCGCATCACTCATGCCGACATGATTGGCAGCCCAGTGGAAAGGCACCACGTGGCTCAAGCAGGTGCACACATTTTTTCTTTTCCATCGTACGCTCCCACGTCTTTTCTTATAAATAGTCATTTCTGTTCATTCTTTCGGAGGAGTTTCTATAGTCGTTCTAAGTCTGTTTTCTTCCATTCAAAAAGCGTTATTTGTTAATTCGATGGTGTTCTACGCAATGGAAGCGTCCATTCCTCAAACTAGCGACCCTATATGGGGGAAACTCCCCAGGGTAAGGGGAGGTTTTGTCCGCCGCCTATGGGCATGTGAAAAGTAAAGTATCTCCTGGCAAGGGGAGGTTCTGTCTGCCGCCTATGGGTGCGGGAAGGATAAAGTGTCTCCGAGTAAGGGGAGGTTCTGTCTACTACCTCGGGCACGAGAAGGGTGAAGTGCCTCCGGGTAAGGGGAGGTTATGTCCGCCACCTACGGGCGCGGAAAGCGAGAAGTATCTCTGGGTAAGGGGAGATTATGTATGTCGCCTACGGGCATGTTGTGACAAAAATATCTCGGGTCAAGGGGAGGTTCTATTCGTAGCTTACGAGCACGAAAAGAGAAAAGTATTCCAGAGTTAGAGGAGGTTATGCCCGCCATCTCCGGACCTGAAAGGGAAGATGCCCTAAGGAAACAAGCAACTCCGAACGTGGCCACTTCCAAAATTGCAGGGAAGTATACATTTCTTACCTTCTAATTTAATATGATTTATATGAATGCACATCTTAATTAGTAATATACTAATTAAGATATATAATTTGTTATGATCTGATATATAAATGATATGTTCCTATTCGATCTACTTTGATATATTCTGCGGTAATCCGAATTACACTAAAAAGCACTATTGTGATTTGATATACTCCGATCTGATCAGTATAGTTGGATGAAATCTAATATTATCTGATAAGATCTGATATGATCCAACATGCTCTGTTGTGTGTTTTGCTTCACTCTATGATAGAGTGGGATGCGTGGTTTTGTTAGTATTCTGCTCACCTTTGTGAGATGTGTATTTTGCTAATTTATTGGCTTCTGTTTGACTTTGATGATTTATAAGATTTTCATCTAATTCTGAATGAATTATTCGGACATAAAGTATGTGTATTTTATCGTATATGATTTTCTAATATCTAATGAATGTCTTAGCCGTTAGGCAGAACTACGTTCATATCTGATCATATTGGAATAGCATCAAAGATGGTATCCAATACGTACGTAGGCAACCAACGACACATTAATGTTGACCCGATCCAAATTAGTTATAAAATTAGGTTTGTTTTGATCTACGCACAATGAAACATTAAAGTTCCGTAGTATGTAGAAGAACGTTATGACTGTCGCACTCAGAGTTTGCTGCTCCTGGTCAATCAGTTTTAATTTTTCTGCTTATTTTATACACTCTGAATCTGTTTTCCGAACTAACCCCGATCCAGGTCAGGTTTTGCGGGTCTAGGCATTACATCCAAAAGCATTCATGCTTAATCCCATGCGTATCCCGGTCGTCTCTCATACAGGGAATCCTAATCAACTGCATATTGTACCATGCAGCCCCGAAACAAAACACAAAAAGAGGGGTGAGTAAAACTCAGTAAGGTTTGAAATACAGTAACATTAATCAAAAAATAACCACGACACGTCAACATGGTAGTTCATATCCACATTTCACCTAATATTCCCGTTTCCGATTAATTCTCTTACCATACTCCTATTTGCCCCTAAGTAATTATCCTGCATATAAGTATCTCTTACCATACCCCTGTTTACTACAACCACTTCCGATTTCGGAGTGGAAGTGGGAGCACGTCACTATGGATTTTGTCTCCGGATTGCCACGGTCGCCGAGTGGTAATGATGCGGTTTGGGTGATTGTTGATCGACTTACTAAGTCCGCTCATTTCCTCGCGATCAGAATGACTACTCCTTTGGATGTCTTGGCTGCTCTATATTTGAGGGAGATCGTGCGGTTACACGGGATTCCAGTATCTATTGTCTCCGATCGTGACCCGCGGTTCACTTCGAGGTTTTGGCAGAGCTTTCAGGGTGCTTTGGGCACATATTTACATCTTAGCTCCGCCTACCATCCTCAGACGGACGGACAATCCGAAAGGACCATTCAGACGCTTGAGGACATGCTTCGGGCTTGTATCCTTGAGTGGAAAGGAAGTTGGGAGCAACATTTGCCACTGGTTGAGTTTTCTTATAATAATAGCTACCAAGCGAGCATCCGGATGGCACCTTTCGAGGCGCTTTATTGGCGTCCTTGCCGGTCACCGTTGTGTTGGAGTGAGGTTGGAGATCACCTTTTCACTGGCCCAGACCTTATTCAGCAGTCAGTGGAGAAGATACGCCTCATCCGGGAGAGGTTGCAGGTAGCTCAGAGTCGTCAGAAGAGTTATGCCGATAGGAGACGGCGGGAGTTGGAGTTTGGTGTTGGTGATCATGTTTTCCTTAAGATCTCTCCGACTCGTGGTGTTGTTCGATTTGGACAATGGGGGAAGTTGTCACCTCGTTTTATTGGTCCATTCAAGATCTTGGAGCGGATTGGCGCCACAGCTTATCGGGTTGCACTTCCACCCCGATTGGCCAATATCCATAATGTATTCCACGTCTCACTTCTTCGGAAGTATGAGCTGGATCCTACTCATGTCTTGGATTTTGAGTCATTGGAGCTCCAGGAGAATCTTTCCTATGAGGAGGTACCTATTCAGATTCTTGACCGTAAGGAGAAGGTACTTCGGCAAAAGGCAATCCCACTCGTGAAGGTGTTGTGGAGGAATCATGGAGTCGAGGAAGCCACGTGGGAAACAGAGGACGAGATCAGAAAGAAGTATCCTCATCTTTTTGTCGCTGACCTCTATCGAATTTTGGGGGACCAAAATTCCTAAGAGGGGGAGGATGTAAAGACCCTCATCTTTAAACCAGTTTTTGGTTTTCTTTAATTATGGGTTATCGTGAGATTAATGCGTTTTCTGATCTTATTCGGTGATTTCGTAAAATAAATAGTGTTTGTGATGGTTTTAACCAAAATTAACTTCAATATTAGTGGTTTTAAGTGATTTTAAACCAAATGTGAATTTTTGAGATTTTTCGAAATTTTTACTATTTTCCCAAAAATTAGGGTTTTGCGGGACCCCTGTGGGCCCCACCTTCAAAAATTTTATTTTTGGGTCAAATGAACCTAGACATATACTTAAGGTCATACAAAAATTTTCAAAATTTTATTAGGCTTAATCATTGTTTAAATTTGTAAAATACCCACTTTTAGCCTACTTTTCCTATTTATACCCCAAAACTTACCTATGTATACCCCAACCTTACTATAAAAGGGCAGACCTGAGCCATTTCCATTTTTAGGAATAGGCTAAGGAAGGAGGGCTGGCCTAATCCCCACTTAGGCCCGAATTAGAAGCCGATTAAGGTAAGCTTACTCTAATTAAGCACTAATCCATGACTTTCTTCTTAATTTCTTCCAAATCTACCATTTTCTCCTTGATTCAATTCGTTTTGGGGCATCAAAAACTACTGATTTGTGTTTTACTACAAACCCTAACATTCAAAATTCAATTTTTACTACCAACAAGCCCTAGATCTAAGATTTAATTAGGGATTTCTTAAGTAAATCGATTTCTATTAGGGTTTAATTCAAACTCATTGTGTTTTCAAGGATTTCAAGAAGGGTGACTCTTCAATTCGAGCTTAATCAAGTGCTGAGGTAATGGGTCTTCAAAATCTCTGTTTATCCATGGTAAAACTCTTTATTTTTGGCTTATTTCGAAATGGTTTGCTTGATTTGGTGTGTTAATGGTAAGATTAGAAAATGGAATTATTTAATCCCGATTTCCTAGGGTTTTGCATTATTATGGTATGGTTTGATGTTCTGGAAGTCAAGAAGGACTTTTGATGATGATTAGGGTGTTAGATGTGGATTTGAAGTGTTATTAATGGTGTTTCGGTTTGGATTTGCGAAAGGAAGAAGATGATTGTTCTACCGTGTTGGCGATTGATCGGCCCTGCAGGGCATTCGATCGGCAACACTACCGGAACGACACTTTTCCAGTTCAGCCGATTGAACGGCCTACTAGGCGATCGAACGGCCGAACTGTAAATTTCAAAATTTCACGTTTAACCAATCGAACGGCCTGAAGGGCAATCGATCGGCTACACAGTAAAATTATATGTTGTGCATATGATGTCTATTTTGACGATTCCACTTTAGCTTGCCAATTTTATATGAATGTGGAGTGTTTTGAGCCATATTATGCTACTGGAAATGCATGCTATTGAGATTATGGAATTGAGATAAATGCTTAGAAATTTGTGACATGACTTATGTTTTGTGGCATGATGTTGGAATCGTTATCTTGAAATTATGAATGGTTGTTTCCCTTTGGTTAAGCATATTTTCAGTAGGATTACAACCTATTATTGGACTGATTTGTCATGATAGATTGTGGTTAGTGGTGTGTGGATGTTGGTGAATGCCATAAATTAATGATGAAATGAGTGATGTTATATGTGTTTAGCCTTTGTGGTTGAGTTTTGAATTGAGATATGATTTCAATGATTATTCTTCTATGATTTCCGCTGGAATTCATGTTTAGATGGAAATTCACATGTGTAGTATGGTAGTGAGTTTATTTTCAAGCATGTTGGTATGCATTATGTGAAATGCTTCTACTAGTTACGCACACACATGTGGGGGTTTGAATGATGATGTTGAAGCTTGATATTGTGATTATGAATGATGCATTAGGGGCTGATGAGAGCACTTATCATGGATTAGGATTCATATATGTTTTGCCCACGTATGTACCATGCTGCATGCATCATGAAAATGGATTTTCAATTGAGGCTTCATCGTGATTAATCGAATTTGACCGATTGGATACAATGTGATAAAATTATGTGCCGGATTGATCGGTCGTGGGTTAATCGTAAGTTGATTGGTCCGAAAGGATTTGATTTGAGTTCCTGTGTGGAACGAGTGCACTCTCCGGGTTGAGTCTTGTTAAATGGAATGATGTGGGGACGAGTTGTGTACTTGTCCTGCGGATTGTGAGAATGTTATTATGAGTGTCATCTGGACCCTGAGAATCCAGTGTGGTATGTCATATGCACCCCGCTACCACGTGTTCTAGAGTTCTCTGTGTGAGAACTTGGGCTCTTCCCTCCGCAGGAGATGTCCCTGGGCGAACACCCCTGCTCTAGATTCTCTGTGTGAGAATGGGACATCCTTGGCCAGGATCATCCAGGGCGAGCAGTATTAGGGATTGACAACCCCGATCTTTCTTTAATTCTTGTGTAAATTTTTGGACCATGACACGCCTTCGTGGCCTTGTCCATGCTCCCGTCTGTGTGACATTAATGTGTGATTACTCCTTGATGGAGGTTGATTATGATATTATGCATGTGGGAATATGTATGTTAGAGATACATCCATGTGGGATTGGTTATGATGTGAATGCATGTGGGAATATGTATGTTAGAGATACATCCATGCAGATTGTGATGATATTATGCATGTGGGAATATGTATGTTAGAGATACATCCATGCAGGTTGATTATGCACTGTGATGCAGTTTTAAGTGATGTGAATATGTGATCAGAAGATGATGCACCTTGCCAATCTTTGATCTGAAAGATTGTATCGCCATGCTATCGTATTTTCGATGTTGTTAGTGATATTAAAACCATTACTGAGTTTGTTAAACTTACCCCTCTTTGTGTGTTTTGATTTGGGGCTGCGTGGTGCGACACACAGACGGACAGGATCTCCTCTTCGAGGAAAGGTCGGAGGTGGCTTGGATATGATCATGGAGATCGTTGTGACTTACCTTCTTTTATTTCATGCTTTATGTTAGAACCTTTGTGTAGGGTTCTTGTTTTGGATTTATGTCATATTTTACAGTTGTGATGCTTATAACTTATTTTGAGTCGTGTGGGCTTTACTTAACTAAGCTTGTGGGTTTGAGATTGTTGTTTACTTTGTGATAAGCAACACCTTTTCTTTCCCTTTTATTTACTCTTACTCAAAGGATTGTGCGCACTCCGTATTTCTGTTAATCGCCCGTGGTTAGGGTTAAGTCTTCCACTAGATCGTTTCTCAATTTTCACTTCGTCGCCCCCGCGTGCTTGACCGGCCCCTGGACCGGGTTCGGCTCGGGTCGGGCATCGCCGGGGCGTGACATATAACCCATTTCAAAACTTCAACAAATCTCGAATATGAAACCACAACAATGTTTAAGACCATAACACTTACCTTTTAGCAAGTTCTTGATTTGAAATGGCTCCTCAAACCCCTTCAAAACCTACCCAAAAACATAATTTTTATTAATACTTCTCAAATCCGATTTTTAAAACACCTAAAACCTTTAAGAACAAGTAGATATAAGGTTCAAGAGACTCAAAAATGAAATTCTAAATATTAAATTTTGAAATAAAAACCTAAATTAGTAGTTTTTGAGTGAAAAACGAGATTAATTTAAATGAGATGAAAAGATTTAAAAGATTTAAGCAAAACCCTAATGGATTAATGAAACATTAAGCAAAATCATACCTTAATCTCATTTCTCTTTTTGGAAAATGGGGATTAGGCTCTTAAGTGTTCAGGTCTCAGCCCTTTCCCAATTGAGAAAGTGGTTGTGTCATTTCTTTTATAGTAAAGGATGGGGTAGACCTAATTAACTAGTGAGGTACAAATAGGGTTTTATACTAAAAATGGTAAAACTTACTTATTTGAAACCCAATTTGATGTCTAAAAATTCTGAAATAATTATTAAGGGTCTTAGGTTAATGTTAGGG
The DNA here is from genome assembly GCA_035235625.1 of Saururus chinensis. Classification (NCBI taxonomy): domain Eukaryota; kingdom Viridiplantae; phylum Streptophyta; class Magnoliopsida; order Piperales; family Saururaceae; genus Saururus; species Saururus chinensis. The sequence goes on from CP141146.1 coordinate 1,984,038, forward strand.
TCATTTAGGACTAATAACCATAAATTCATACGTGGGGCCCACAACGGGTCCCGCCAACTAACTTTTTAAGAAAAATATTGAAAATTCTAAAAGACTTAAATTAACTTAAAAATCTTAAATGTGAAGAAAATTTTGGTTAAAACCTATGTTAACCACTTTAATCTCAAAAATAGTCCAAAATCGATCAGAATTGACATTAACCACACAAAAATAATTAAATAGAATAAAATAAATTGGTTCAAGTTTTGAGATCTTATAGGGGAGGTTCCGCCAACCTCTCCTAAGCCCACGAATGTGACAAGGCTTCGACTACCAACCATTATTCTGGTTAATTTCAAGAACAAAGAGTAAGTGGCTTTAACTTCTAATTTTGTGTTATAACTAGACCGTATGATTTTCGAAGTGTAGGTGGTTTTAAACTCTAATTCTGTGCTACGACTACACATTTTATTTTGTAATTTATTTCTCTTAAATAAAATATTATTTCAAAAAATAAAGATATTTATTAGGGGTCGGGCGAACACTAAGATAATAGCATATCGTACACCTTTAAGATAGATTTTATTGTGATACAAGTTATAAGATATTATTATTATTTGAATTATATTTACGAATGATTATGACCATATTTGAAGGGTAGCTGTTTGGTATAAAGCTCAAAAACTACGATCAATTTTGAAGGGTAGCTATTTGGTATAAAGCCCAAAAATTATTGGAGTTATGACTCCTAGGTACCGCCTATTATGGCATATGGCACTCCCATGAAGTTGGATATTATGGGAATTAAGATCCTCTTCATTATGATCCTGTTGCCCCACGAGAACAGGGGTATGTCGCTCCGGTATCGTCAATATTTTGTGAATAATGATTTATCTTATTTTGAATTATTTATCAGATTCTGGCTACAGATGAATTATTTGAGTTTACCGGATTCTGTGAAAAATTATTTTATTTGACTTTTTGTATAAGTGTGTTGGATTCTGTTAGTCAATAATATTATTTTAAGTCGACTTTTGAATATAAAATATTATAAGATATTTATTTATGTTTTATGTTTTAACATGCTAATAGAATTTAACTATATTTACTGAGTATAAATATACTCACCCACCCCTAGACGCTATAGGTTTGAACGACGAAGATGACGTTATTAGAGATTGCCCCTAGACTTCGAAATATTTATGTTTTTTATTTGGTTTATCATGTTATTTTTTATGTATTAATTTTAGACATGCACTGCTTTGATTTTGTTAGGGTATGTTAAGCCCTCTTATATTTTGTAAACTTTTTGTAATTATGTGAATTAATGAATAATTACTCTTCTGTGCACGGTTGTTCTTGACCAGCTTTTAATTACGAATTCGCGGCATTCCGACCTTTAAAGTAATTTAAAAAGTCGGGGCGCTACAAGGGATGTGTGTCAGTAAGGATTTCTCGGCTATTTCCAAGGAGGCAACAAAGTACTGGCATAGAGAAACATGTGTTATCATTAACATGATGACACATATATCATGTTAACGGGAACACTAAATGGCACATATATTGTGTTAATGATAACACTATATGGCACATATCGCTTTAACAAAACACTATATGACACATATCACATATTCGTTAACACTATATGATATGTATTGTATTATCGTTAATACTATATGTCACATATCGTGTCATTGTTAACATTATATGTTACATATTATGTTATCATTAACACTATATGACACATATTACGTTATCGTTAATACTATATGTCAAATATTGGGTTATTGTTAATACTATACAACATATAACGCGTTATTGTTAACATTATAAGCATATATCGTGTTATCATAAATACTATATCATCAAATATATATTATATTATCATTAATACAATATGATATGTACTATATTATCGTTAACACAATATGGCATTGTGTTAGCTAAAGGGTGATCTGCCCTCGAAATGGGCGAAAAATCTTTTTTTAACTTTTCTTCCATTTTAAAAAATAAGTGTGAAATGGGTACTTTTCTTCAGCCTACAACCTAAATGTCCCACGTTACTTCATGTTATTCCGGCTTTCGGTGCTGTATCGTGAGCGAGACCAATCGGTTCGGGACCCGGTCCAGTTTTAAAAACATTGTCCCAAATGTGAAATGTCCGACGATCCAACTTCTTGTCTCCGACTCGCAGCGCGGCAAAACCTTACTCCCTTAAGCCGCCCGGGGGATTTAGGTGCTGGCAGTAGACGGAGGGAGGAATGGTCGGAAAGATGTGGACAATTCCGGCGCTAGCTAGCGATGGTGAAGGCGTAACTGCGCTACGAACCGGCGGCCGTATTCAGAGTCATCGCCTACCCCGACTCCAACATTTGCTTCGACGCCACCGGCAAGCAGCTTCTCGCCCCGGCCTGCCAGGGCGTCTGCTCCAAGGTCCTGACCCCTCAACAGTCTGGCCCCGCCCTTGCAGTCACTTCCATCGCCTCCTCTCCCTCTTCCTCCGTAAGCAATGCTCCCCCAATCCTGAGGCATTCTGCTTGCGGATTTAATGTTTTTTAATGTAATTTTAGCTCGTTGTTAACTTTTATGTTAAAAAAAATTACTACCTAATTCTGGGTTCTTGTCAAGTTTGGCCTATCGGATCATTGACTTAGCGCTCATCTTCCTTGGCATTAAAAGGACATCCACTTGTCTTTCCAATTAAAAATTGACGACTTGCTGGTGCTCTTTTCTTGTCAATATATATAGTTGACTATTCAAATGTAAGGATTAGTATACAACATTAAAATAGTGTCATGGCAGCTGTAACTAGTTTGATCAGTCTTGCCGGTGGCTGTTATCCAGTCGCCATCGCCCATCGAGCCAGGTCAATAACCCCACCTGCCACCCATTTGCTGGTTATTAACCGATCAAGGCTATTTTTCTTTATTCATATGTTTGCTTTGAAAAGTTCCAGTTGGCTGACCACGAATCCCTTCATATTCAGCTCTCCCATGGGAACATACATCTCTGCATCACTTCTTTCTTTTTGTCCTTCGTTACGACGACTTTTGCTCCGGCACGGGAACCACACTCCGGAGGCCGTGAGGGTGCAATACGATCTCAAGGAGAGCAGCTACGGAATTTGTCTTTTTTGTACCACGGCCTGATCACACTGATTTGCCAGGTTAATTTCTGAGAACAACAATCCTCCTCTCGTTTAAAATCTACTTAGATAAGGATTTTCATAATCTTCTCTCAAGTACATTTTTAACAGAGGAGGATTGCTGTTTGCTATCAAGTTGTTGAGGCGGGCAAATGACTTTAATCATCTTTTCTTGTATTAAAATGTCTTTTTAATGTTGTAATCAAAGTTTCACTTTTGTCGCATTCCTTTGCATGCAGCTACAACATAAAAATACGTCTTTGTGCCACTTCTTTCCTTCTTATTGAGTTAAAGGAACTTTAGAAGCAACATGGCTGATGGGATTATCTTGGCTCCTCTTGTAACTAAGTTGACTGAGCTGATTGATCAAGAAATTCGTTTCCTCCTTGGAGTGGAGGAAGATGTGCAACTGCTTCGTGATGAGCTCTTAATGATCAAAGTACTCCTCAAGGAAGCTGAGCCAAAGCAAAAAGACAAGGAAATGGTAAGAGCGTGGTTAAAGCTGATTCGAGATGCAGCGTATGATGCGGAGGATGTGATTGACACATACATTTTCGAGGTTGCGCAACAACAACAAAGAATATATGGGCTCACAGGTTCTGCTAGAAATTGGATTTTATGCACTAAACAACTGTCAACTCTGCATGGTGTTGGGACAAAGATTCAAGTGATCCGGCGAAGGTTCAAGCAAATTTCAGATAATAGAGCACAATATGGACTTGAACACATCAATGAAAGAGAAGCTTCTACCTCAAACCGAAGTCTCTTCCATGCGCAGAGGAGCACATCATCCATGGAAGATGAAAGAGATGTAGTGGGCATGGAATATGAAGCTCAATCATTGGTGGAACAGCTCATTACAGGTGATACAGATAACTCCATTGTTTCCTTAATAGGTATGGGCGGAATAGGTAAGACAACCCTTGCTAAGAAAATTTACAATTGCGATTTAGTGAGGAAACATTTTCATTATCGCTCATGGGTTACCGTCTCTCAGTCATTTACTAGGGGAAAACTCTTAGTGAATATTATGGTAGATGTCAATTGTATAAATAAACAAGACGAAGAAGAGATGAAAGGGATAAGGATGATGGACGAAGGAGAGTTGCAGATAAAACTCTCTGACTACCTTAGTAGTAAGAGATACTTGGTGGTACTTGATGATGTATGGACCATAAAGGATTGGGATATGTTGAAACACACATTTCCACTTGTAGAAAATGGAAGCAAAGTAATGCTTACCTCTCGGTCAAAAGATGTAGCTATGCATGCAAATCCTCGAACACCTCCCTATCAAATACGAGTACTCAATGAAAAGGAGGCTTGGGATCTATTTTGCAAGAAGGTTTTCATGGAGGATGGAGTCTGTGGTTGTCCTTCAAATTTGGAGGAGTTGGGGAAGAAAATCGTGAAAAAGTGTGGTGGCTTACCTTTGGCAGTGGCTGTGTTAGGAGGAATTTTGAGGAGAAGAGAGAAGTTGTTAAGTGAATGGCAAGCTCTTTTGAAAAGCATGAAATGGGAGTTGTTCCAAGGTGAAACTCAAATACGGGAAATATTAGCCTTGAGCTACAATGATCTTCCTTACTACTTAAAACCATGTTTTCTTTATTTTAGTGTTTTCCCAGAAGATTTTGAGATTTCTGCATCTAAATTAATATTATTATGGGTAGCAGAGGGGTTCATCGAACAAAGAGGAGAAGCAACAAAAGAAGAAACTGCAGACGAATACTTGAAAGAGCTTGTTCGTAGAAGCCTGGTTCAAATTAAGGAAATTAAGTGCGATGGGATGATTAAATCATGCCATATCCATGATCTATTGCGTGATTTTTGCGTATTAGAAGCCCGAGAAGTCAACTTTGTCCATGTTATACAAGGGCATGATGAAGGCAACGTAAGGGGTGACATGTCTGTACGTAGACGATCTATACTCCCAAATGCATCCATTCATAACTATGTTTCTCTAACCCGTTCATCGGAATGTGTACGCACATTTTTGTGTTTCACCAATCGTGATAATCTTTTACCAAAGACAGAGTGTAAATATTTATTTGGAGGGTTTAGGTTGCTTAGGGTGATTGATCTTGTAGGTGTAGGTATCTCCTGGTTACCTAAGGAAATTGGCGGATTAATTCATCTACGGTACTTGGGATTGAAACACACTAAGATCAAATTCTTTCCATCTTCTTTGAAACGCCTTAGCAATTTGGAAACCTTAGATGTTGAATGTTGTGGTGTCAACCACATCCCACACTTTGTCTTGAAGTTGCCTCGACTTCGACATTTACTGATGAGGAATAAACTTTGCCTTCAGATGGGTCAAATGCATTTCCCGCGGGAGGCAATTAGCCTTCGACGACTCCCTCAATCGAACAAGCTCCAGACTCTAAAAGCAAATGTTATAAACTTCGGGTTGGATGAAAGTTTTGGCAATCTAATTCATCTAAAAAAATTAATCATTATTGGAGTTTTTAGCTCACAGCAAGCAGAGATCTTCAACTCGATTGCCAAAATGGAGTACCTGCGGTCCTTGGAGCTGCATCGGAAGCATGGAGGAGATCTCCCCTTGTCAATATCTCTTGCGGGGCACAAATTTCTCTCGAAATTGCACTTGGATGGGAAGTGGTATAAACTACCTGGTCGTCATGATTTCCCTCCACAACTCAGCAAGCTAAAATTGTGGTGGTCATGTTTTGCTAGCGACCCATTTGAAGAACTAGAGCACTTGCCCAACCTTCGGATACTGGAACTGGGGAAATTTTCTTACGAGGGTAGTAGACTTGTCTGCTCTGCTGGAGGTTTCCCAAGACTTGAGTTCTTAGCATTTGACCACTTATATAAATTTGAAGAATGGGAAGTGGAAGAAGGGGCATTGCCAAGGCTGAGCCACATCCGAATTGGCTACTGCCATAAACTTCGCATGCTGCCAGAAGGGTTGCGTCATATCAAAACTCTCAACAAATTAGAGCTGGTTGATATGGGTGCCGATTTTAATGCACGGGTGAAAGAAGGCGAGGGTGAGGATTACTATAAAATCCAGCATGTTGCATCTGTACTAGTCAAGATAGTTTTACAAGCTGCTCAATGAAATCACTCAGAGAAGAGGCGACATCAGGCTCAACTTCGAGGATCTCGTGCTCATTATCTAGCATGTTGCATCTCTTCCAGCTACACCCTCAGGGTGAGCTTCTTTGCTTCGAGCAACTGGATCGAATAACAATATCTCGTTGTGTGCTGTGAATTTCAGCTCTGAGAGCACCCCATATATGAAGAAAGAGTTTTCAAGAGGACTGTCACATGCTTCAAGATGGTTGGTTGTGCTTGCTAATTCTGATAAGTTCTTGATTATGTCGCCTTGTAGATTGATTTGGTTCCTGTGTGATAGTTGTCACCTTCCTCTTCTTCTTCTTCTTGTAACTTTTTGTAAGTCCTCACCTTCAAGAGGACTTCGGGGTGGATTTCCAAGACCGAAGTTACAACAACTCAGATGTCGTTAGGATGCAGAATGGTCTGCTCAATGTGTTTTGGGCACGGCACAGCCCTACCAGGCTACCACGCTGAATTGGCAGGTTAGGTTCTCCAAATTCGCCAACTGTAATTCACTTGTTGATTTTTTTTTTGCCTTTCAAAACCTAGCTTGAATGGGCTTGGCATATTTTTTTTAAGCTTGTTTTTTATAATCTTCTGATATTGATGCATTCTTGGGAACTTATTGATTATTTCTTAAGGTTTTGGTTCCAGGAATCACTAAAAGGATTTGATTCTGCTATGTCTAATATGTATGTAGGAGGGATGTTCTCATCTATTTAGTGAATTTATTTGGAAACTAAAACACCTGCACCATTCTTCTCATGCGGATTCTACTTGGTTGCCATTGGCCAAACAGCTTGGTGTAGTGGGTTAGGTAAACATTGTACAGCCACAAATACACTAGTTTGAGTCGCAGCTATACTGTTTTTTGTGTAAATGATACACATGGTTTCAGGTCTGATCTGGACACGTCCACTTCTGGAGACGGGCCGAAACTCGTCAAGAGTATCAATATTTCATGTGGACCTAAGGGGAAGAGTTCCACTATGATCATGTTTAATCTTAGGTATAGACGGCAAAGCAGAACTTAACCAGTTCTCACATCTAACTTGTGACCATGGATTGATCTGCCCAGCGTAGTCTTGACTTTCACTGGCCTTCTGTAGTCATTCCTGCTAATCATTATGGATATTATAATTGGAAAAAAGATGAGTTATGGATGTCTGGTTGTAATGTTGAAATTAAGACAGAGGTGCGCACACTTAATTTTTTGGTTGAGTATACTTCTCTAATTAGTGAACATTAACATACTATACCAACATGTAACTCTGGGATATATCATGTCCTGTTTCTTGGATGTCTCATGTTTGCTTGTGTCAATTATGAGCGACTTAAATATTGCCAAGAACACAACACATAAATACTACAAATTTATGTTACTTTTCCTTAGTATGGCCTTTTTGGGACTAAACTATATAATTATAGAATGCTAACTCCCGAGGCAATTGATCTCGGACTGTCACTAAGTGAAATTTGAACCAAGTACAGAGCCCAATTATACCTCTAGTCGTGGGCTTTGAATTGGTGGCTATGAGCATTCCATTCCAGTAAAACTTTTTAGCTTATTTTCCCCCAATTATATTTGCTTTAAATTCTAAAACTGAAAACTGGCCTTGGTTGCCTCAAATATTTGGTTTAGAACCTTATAACATGGTCTATGAATATACTGAGAATAGTTGGTTAATGTCAAAAAGATTAATTTTGTATCATTTTTTTTGTGATGATATTTATTTTTCAAAAAATTTGGAAATACTAATTTTTTAGAGGGGGATCACTTCAAGATAATGGTTTGCTAGCAGCTAAGAGTCTGTAGGTGAGATCAATTGCATTCTAACTTGTTGATGCTGATGAGGATAAATCTCTATGTTTGTGGATGGAGGCATCAGGTTGTTCTCTTTGGTGCATTGCTTATATTGAAAAGATTCTATACGGCTGAGGGCAGTGTGTCTTTCTTGTGCGTAATGTTTTTTTTTGTCATGGGTGCTGAGCTTAATGTTCAGTACCGTGGAAAAGTTCTAAAAATAAAAGGTTATAACTATAATGAGATGAATAGTGAGAGTAAAGGCAAAATCAGTTAGAAATTAATTACAATAAAGAGAACTGAATAGTATCATTTAGGTGATAATGTATTGCAAATATGTTTTAACTGGTATGGGCATGTTATTGCTTCAGCCTAACTTTCAAGCAGCTATGGATTGAGTGGTGGATGATTATATGTGGAATGCAAAATGATGGTGGGAAATTATGTTGAGACCTCAATCAGTCGCTCAAATGTGTATCTCACCCGTTCTGAAGAAGTATCACATAGGTAGCAAACTACTGCAATATATGGGCTTAAGAGGTTTTTGTATATCTATATTTGATGGTTTTGTAATATGACTCTTTTACAGTATCACAAGACAACAAGACCTGACATGCTGAGCTTGTACTTAGTCTTTGTTATTTAATTGGGTAGCTTGAGTGGAAACGAATAATGAATTTTGAGCATGCTAACGTCACACACTAGATTTCCGTGATTTATGTTTTCTTTTAGTAATGTTCATTTTATTGTTCAGTTGAAAGAACAATGGTTCATGTTCATGTATTACATGTATTCAGTGTCCTTAATTGTTATTGAAGCCTCTACCTCTCCTTTCTTTTTCACGTTTAATGACACTGTCTACATTATTTGACATGGTTATCTATATTTAAAATAATAACAACTTCTAGGGAGTAGTACATGATTTAGATCTGAATATGCAAATATTGGCTTGGGCTAGTGTTTTATTTAAATTATTTGTCATGTTATAGTCTAAAATGCTATGCGTGGTTGTAGATGTTGGACAGAGCAAGAAAAAGCTCCAATGAAATCATTGGAGAAGCAGTCGAAGCTTTTGGACATGAAATTTAATGTTTGAGATTTTGCTTGTAAAGAAATTTTAGAGAGTGGAGGAATATCATTAACATACCTTACCAATGGAGGGAGATTTGTTTTTAACAAAAATGATGTAATGAACTTATATTGGATGTTATGGTTAAGATGAGAAAAGGACGTAGTATGACACTAAGGGAAGGCTTACCCTTCCCTCCCATTATTATGAGATATTACTTATTATATGGAAACTGGGGACAATAGCCTCGGCATGCTTTATTTTGTTTATTTGTAATTCTTTCTCGGGCCTATAGACTTGTTGTATGATATGATATACACGTATTAGCATAGGTTTGTGTTTTATCACCTTAAGTGGGGATATTGACATGTGTGGAAAAGCCTTTGTCCAGTATTAATGGTTATATTTAAAAAATAATATTTTTTATTAAATGGTAAAACTTATATCTAAAAGATGGAAGGAAAATAAGTTTATGATATTGTTTTAAGCACTTAACTACTTAAATTTAATAAAAGAGAACTATTAATATAAAATAAATTTTTTTATTAAATAGAGTTATTAATTTAAAAGGGAGGGAGTATTTTATTGGATTCTAATGAGAAATAGACTTGCAATGTTAATAAGGAGAATTAGGTGATAGCTGATAATTTGGCTATCCCGTGTGAAATTGAATCCTTACCTTCTGGACCTTCTTAATGGGCTTTGTAGAGGGGAATACTATGGGTTTGCTCTAAATTAGGGAGATGGTAATCCGAATATCTGATTCTCAATTGTTGTGAAAGATTAGGCAGCAATAAATGATAAATCTACAAAATTATATTTACAGCAAGCCCATACGGTTCCTTCTAAAAGGCCCATTAAGAATCCCACCCAATTTTCACATATCAATGATCCCTTTAACTCGTGACATACTCGTTAACATTGAGGAATGCATTTTCCCATGGGAATCAATTATACATCTCTATAGCCCCCTCACATGTCTAATGGAATTTTGGTCCATGAGCTACTTGATCCCCCACCTAGGGATTGCCTGATCTTGTCACTTGAGACCCCTGATGGAGCAAAACTCCTGGAAATTCATTGGTTTGTTTGTTTGTTTATTTGTTTGTCTCTAGGAGGGAATAACCCTTTGGAATTTGAATAATCTGCTTAGCATATCTGGTTTGATTCTAGGGTGGTATTCCAATGGTGGGATTTTGTAGTGTTGTAGTGGGTAGCTTTTAATTTAAACTCTAATTTAATTTTCGATATGTAGCCAACTCTAGATACTTGGGATAGGGTGTATGATGATGATGATGATCACTGACTTTGATTCTACATGTATACTCAACAAAATAATTTAATTTTTAGTTCACATTGATAATTTTATATTGAGATTTCATATACTCCCACTGTCTTGTATTAATAGCTTCATGAGGAAACAAAACTTATTTCGTATTAATGGCTCGGTTTTGTTTAATTGAAGTAATTGAGTACTTAACAAAGAGTATTATAAGCTCTTTTTTTTTCTTGAATGTGGGTTTTACTATACAATAAAAACTACTATTTTTATAAATATAATAAATTATTAATATAAGATGAAGGGGGTATACTCTACCTTGAGATTTCAAGGGCGACCCACACTAAGCATTTGTTCCATGTTCAGGCTGCAGAATGTGATAGCAAAGAAAAATAGGTGCATAGAAATTTGTAATGGATCATCATCACTCCTTTCCAAGAACATATAAGACTTTCTTTGGGTAAATACAGTTAACTTCGTTTTGCCCCTCCATCTAAAATTAGCTTTTAAAAGTATTGATAGGTCTCATTCTTCTTTCTTTTCTTGAAAAGGTGAACAACTTTTCTTCTTCCCTAATCCATTCCTTGCCCGGAAAGGAGGGGCCTTCTTCCATCTCTTCTCCAAAGGAAAATCCAACGGCTCAGACCCTCATCCTGCTGCATAATTAGATAAAGAACACAGACCCTACGTCACGTGATTCTCTTCCTAGAAAGCTCCCTATCCGCCATTTGCACCTCATTATCTCCACAATCCACTCACTTTGAGGAACACCAAACACAGCTCATGTAGCTGCACCACCCAACATTGACATGGAGTGAAAAGATGGAGCTTAGCTCACTTTATGTATTTTTTAATTCTTACCTTGGTGTTAGGCATACTCACTGCTGACTGAGTCCTCATTAAAAATTTATCTTTTTTGTAAAAAAATAAAATACATGTGCTCTGGTGGACATTGTTCCTCCTTTGTTGCTTGAGTTATAATAATCAAAATTTCATGCTGAACATAAAAAAATGGTTCAGGTTATATTTTTTTGAAATGTGCTTCCTATGGACCAGAAATCATAAGGATGAAAAGGAGACTTTATTTGGTGGTTGGCTAGGGATTGTCAAAATGGAATCCCCATCTTCCAGTGGCTGATACCAGGGCCCAACTAGGCATTGTTGTTCTCATACCTAGAAGTTTGTTGAGCCCCCTCGAATTTCATTCTCACCCTAATAAAATGGAGGAGATAAATAATATGAGCACTCACGTGCAACTATGCAACTATGTAACTATGTAAGTTGGGGCATGACAAACTATCAGATCAAGATCTAGCGGTCCATATTACTCAAAGTGTATATTACTTAAAAGCTACCTACCCCTGAGTAACATGCACCGTCGGATTAAAATCCTATTGTCTGTGATACCCCAAGTTCATGTGGTCGCACGTAAGCTTAGGCTCATATTAATTAAATTTATAAATAAAAGAATAGAATCTTATATTACTTTATGTTGTTTTCAGCCTATACTCATTTCATTCAACCACCAAATAATGAAGGAAGACTTGAGCTTCTTCCCTAGGCTTGTAGACATTGTCCCTTCCAGACTCCTGACCTGCTAAAACAAATCAATAAATGGTCTAGTAACCTAGTTAACATCTAATTAACTATCACAGATGATAGGACCCAACTCACATCTTGTCTTTTGTCTTATAATTTACAGATTAATCTCGTCGTTTACAGCCTTAAGTCGTTGATTTCAATCCCGGCGGCCTGCCAACTACAGTAGTGTCACCACCTGCTTCCTCTGTAAGCATTCGGCCATGGCACAAGAAAGTCACAAACTGGCACAAAGCACTGGAATGAATGCGACGACAACCTCACTGCACATCATAATCAGGTGTAATCAAAAGAAGCACTCGGCTGCCATGGCCCTCCACTGCTCAAATCTTCGTAGCACTAAAGGAGACACACTAAGCCGGCTGGGGACCCACCCATGAAAGCACCCCATGTGAAGATGTGCGAAGAGGATGGGGAGGGAGACAGAATCAGCAATCAGCCCATGCGGAGTGAGAAAGAGAGAAAGAAAGCACTGGTTGAGCTCATGAAAGTTGCAATTCACTCACTCTTTTGCAACAGTGGATGTCCCAATCCTCCATGCCCATACTCTATCTGCTTTCTCTCTCACAAAATTGAATTATTATTTGAAAAAGTTAATATGTATTGGGTGCATATTGTTTTTTATTGCTTGCTTGCTATCGGATTAGGAGGCAAGCGGGCAAGCATATCTAAACTCGCCTGCCTTGTTAGTAACAAGTGTTGCATAATTAAAATCACACGGGCCAAATGCGTGTAGCACAACTGCACAAGGCCTATATCATTGGGATTCTATTACTTATTACTCCCTCTATCGTGAAATAAGTATCCTAATCGGAAAAATAACTTGTCCTTAAATAGGTGTCTTTTTTGTTTAGATGTCAACCACTTTATCCTCTCTTATACAATTTTTCATATTTTTTTCTAAAATACTCTTTATCAAGTTTTTTATGTCAATAGAGAAAAGATAAATTTGAAATTGTTTAGTTAAATCAAGTACATTGAATCTATGCTCCCTACTAATAGTGGACCTACCGTAAAGTATGCATGAAAGATATCCGTCCAAAAAAATGATGGCGTACATGCTAAGTGCTAATAGCACCATAGGCCCTGATGCTATGAATCATATAAAAATTAATATTAGGTGAACTATTAATAGATAATATAAAAAATGTTGCTTTCAAAATAAAACACTATTTTTGGACAAAGAGAATATTAGTTAACAAAATATTCCCTCTATTAAATATTAATAATTATATTTAAAAAAATAAATTATATTTAATGGTAAAATTTATATTTAAAAAATAAACTTATAAGATTCTCATTTAAGTATATAACCACTTCAATAAAATAAAATAAAATTATTAAAATAAAACTATTAATATAGGACAAAATGAGTAATATAAAAACCATACAAATTTATTAATGAAGAGGCCATGGGGATCTATCTCCTCAGGGGTAGTTATCATTTTAATTGGGGAATCTCTGTCTGATGATATCCAAGATTTGGGATATGGGCAATGTACATCTGTCTATTTTACATCTCATTATTTCCAACATTGATTAAATATCTGTGCCCCACATTTGCTATATTTGGACTGGGCCCCAACGCACAATGAAATCTTCGGACAATGAGGCTTCTCTCTGGCTTCTCACAGTAACACACCTCACCGGCCAACGAAATAAACAATTCACGACAGAAACTGGATTAGAGAAGTACCGAACAGATCGTCACGAGTCAAAACCGCATGACGACCAGAGACCGATGCGGGTCCCACAGGTCTGTCTGCACGGGGCCCACCCGGTCCGCATTTCCCAAAATAGCCCCCAGCACATCTGTCGCGAAACCCAGTCTCCATCCGGATCCCGCATATTATGGTCGGAAGTTGGAGCCACGGAGACGGTCCAACTCCGGACCGGACCGGTTCGCCCTTGCCTTTATACCGGTTCCCCTGCCTCTGTCTGTCTTCTCACCGTTACTTCCCACCTGCAAAACGGTTTCCTCCAACCCGCGCCAGCCTCAATCCGCCTCCTTCTTCTTCTTCGCCTTCTTCCATTGGCGCCGGAGAAGAAGGCCAAGAGCCCGGAGAGGGGAAGAGCGAATCGTATCCCGGTGACTTTTCTGCTCCTCTTCCTCAGTCATCTTCAATTCATACAGAGAGAGAGGGGGGGAGGTTCTGGAGCTGAAGTGTTTGCAGATCTTGGAGCGCCTCTTTTCCAAGACGCCCGGGATTTGAAGTCGTCTTTGTTGGTGCAGAATTGGATGTTTTACGTGAGTTTTTTCGTTTTTCTGGATTTGATACGTGGAATCTGCGGTTTTTGCAATTTGCGGTTTTTTTTAGTATGGGGTTGATACTGAATAATGCATTTGGTGTGGGGCTTAACGGAGGAATTTTGTTCTGAAGTGGGATGCGGGAAAGTGGTTTTTGTTTGAGAAGGAGTTTATTGTGGGGTTCTTTGGATGGATCTGTTGTTTCACTTTGGATTGGTTGGAGCGCGTGTCTGTTCGTGTTTGGATTGGAAAAAAAGAAGTTGAGTTTATACGGAATCTGAGTCGTGTGATTTCGGGTTTTAGAATCGTGGAAGAAATTACTCGAGGTGGTTTCTCGGTTTCAATTCATCTGCATTGGACTTCATTTCCTCCCGCGAGCAACCCGTGCGTTTTAAAATATTTGTTTTTTTGCTGTAATATTGGGTTAAGGTTTTGGCTCTTTTTAATCGGCGGGGTGATGGTTTGGCAGTGAATATGGAGGAACGGGGTGGTTCATTCGTTGCCGTGAGGAGGATTTCTCAAGAACTGGAACGAAGCAGTGGGTGTCATTCAACATCCGGTTAGTAACAACACTATTTGACATTCACTGTAATACATGAAAATCATACTCCTAACTGTTAGGTTGTTTATTTCTAATGTATGATTGCAAGCCTTATGAGTTAGGAATTATGTATTAAACATTCCCGACGAGTCCAACATGAAAATTGCAAAATTCCTCGGCAAAATCATTTTTTGGATTGAATCTTAGCATATTCTAACCTGGATGATTGGCTGGAATGGTAACAATTAATTATGTCAGAAGAACCTTGCTGATGATTTCGGTAAAAGTAAAAAATCTGCTTGTTTGTATGTTTAGAAGTATTTCCATCTGAGAAGGGAATGGTTTGTCTTGATTGGACACTTTTTCTTTTTCTGAAGTGTGTGAGATAATTGTTTGTAATTACTTAATGGCAGTCGAAAATTTGGATAAAATAAGAAATAAATGTAGCATTCTTCCGCTCGTGCATTGTTACAGCTGAGGAATTGTGACAGGATCAGCTGCTTGGATTGGAAGAGGCCTTTCTTGTGTATGTGCTCAAAGAAAAGACAGCTATGCACGTCCGTCATTTGACTTAACTCCCACCCAGGTATTTCATTTCGTATGTTTGCTTCTTACATGCATATAGGCCAATATGATGCACAACACAAAATTCTGCTTGGCGCTTTAAGCTTTTAAACCTCACTCCTTGGGATCTTTTTGTGGCTTACAAGCTTCAGTATGTTGTCAATTTTATTGTTAACTTGGAAGATACAATTTATCCATGATTCCCTCCTTTTTCTTCATAGGTCTTCTCACTTTCTTCTTCAGTAACAAATATATAACTGCATTTGACCAAATTTGTTTCAGGAGGAGTGCTTGCAAAAGCTACAAAGTCGAATAGATGTTACTTATGACAGTTCCAAACCTGAACACCAGGTAGCATTACAAAATTGGTCATGTTTTTAGTGTTAACTCTTCTTCGAACATGCTGCTTACTTTTATCAGATTTCAGTTGTTATGTAATACTTGTAAAAGTTGTATGTCATATGGTTAAACTAACTTATTTTCAATTTTTTAGAAGATATGACCATTATGTTCTGGTCCAAGTTAGTTTATTTATGGAACACACAATATTTAAAATTACTGGCATACAAGATAATTGCAGAGTTTTTAGAATTTTGTTATAAATGAATTTTCATTTTTTTTCATTATTTTGTAATAGCTTAACTGAATATAGTATTTGTAATCCCAGCTATCCTTAGACTCTACTTATGAAGGGAGTATTTGTTTTCTGATTAATTTTTGCAATGATAAGAAAAAGGTTGAATTTTGTTGACTCTTGCTTAATAGTCTGATATTTAAAACAAAGCACGCATGAATGATCAATATGGCCACATTTTTGTTTTAAAATTCAATTATTAGACTTGAAAAAGAATTTTAGATTAAGCTAGCATGGTCCATTAGTCAAACCATTCGTCACACGTGGTTTTAGTTCAGTTAAAGCCACATGTTGTCTATGAACGACTTTCTTCTTGCTAAATTATTATAATCAGAATTAGATAGTGCCTGGTCTGCATGCATCATATTATATCCAGTGAGATGATTGCTAAACACGTTTATTGTTTTGATGTCTGATTATGGATGTTGTGAATTACGTATGATGCTTTAGTATCAGTTACTAATGGCTAGTTCTCGATACTTGGTAGGAAGCCCTGAGGGCTCTTTGGAATGCTGCTTTTCCAGAAGAGGATCTTTGTGGTTTAATATCTGAGCAGTGGAAAGAAATGGGTTGGCAAGGAAAAGACCCATCTACTGATTTCAGGTATCATCACGTATCCTATGCAATAAATGAAGTTAGTATTAAATTTATTTTATTTGAATATTTGATATTTCAGTTAAACATTTTCTATGACTAATTTACAGGGGTGGCGGTTTCATATCAGTGGAGAACTTATTGTACTTTGCTAAGAACTATCCGGTATGTTTCTATATTATCTTAAAATTTCTGACATATCTCGTAGAATACTGAACTTAAAAGAGTTTGTACACTTCTTGCTTGTCTTTTGGAATCTACCATTTGGTAATCTCTAATTGTGAAAAGTATGTTTTGTTTTCCTGTTATATTTCCTCTCCTTCCTAATTGTTGGCGTTTTCATTTGCAGAAATCATTTCAAGATCTTCTGCAGAAACAGGAGGGCGATCGCTCCATGTGGGAATACCCATTTGCAGTTGCTGGTGTGAACATCACATTTATGCTGATTCAGATGCTCGACCTTCAAGCTGGTATAGTCTTCTTGTGTTATCCATATGAAGAAGTTCTGTACTGAGATAACAACGTTAGTAATGTGTACCTTACTGCTATATTTTGGTTCTCAGCCAAACCACGAACAATGATTGGGGCAATTTTTCTGAAGCTCCTTTCAGGTATGTCATAAAGCTTTTGCAAGTCTTAGCAGAATGGTTAAAGACAAAGGAATATGTCTTTACATAGATGTAGTTAAAAATTGATGGTTTATTTTGTGGCTTGTGGTGGATCTGTTGGATCTACTTTTCCCTGTGGCACTTTCACGAATCAGAATTTTTTTTATTGGAATCCTCCATCTGGAATGTATCTGGGGCACGCTAAACTTTTAGGAGAATGTGACACGCTGAAGTTGTCATTATGCGTGAAACATGTTTAGCATGTTACTGTGATCCATATGTGCCCACATATGCTTGATGAAAACTATGCAATGTCTAGTTAATGTTTTGAATATAGGTTTCTTATATTTGATCGATTATTTGTTATCTATTATGCATACTTTAAAAATCTTCTGGAAGAGCTAACTCGAAACACAAATTGCAGAAAATGAGTCGGCTTTTGATCTTCTTTATTGCATTACGTTCAAGTTGATGGATCAACAGTGGCTTGCCATGCATGCGTCGTACATGGATTTTAATGTTGGTTTGCGCCGGAACTCTTTGAGTTTTGTTGATATCCTAATTCTGTCTCTTACTGTGTGCATGTTTCTTTTCCAATATGATGCCCAGGTGGTGATGAAATCTACGCGACGCCGTTTAGAAAGGGAATTGTTGCTTGAAGACATCACGCGCTTAGAAGACATGCCTTCTTATGGACTTCTCCTCAGATAGTGTTTGCTGGTGGAACCGTAAGAAAAAATTAGTCTTTGTACCATTATGCTTTCTCCTTTTCCACTGCTGGTTTCGGTTTCTCGAATACTGCTGCTCTTTGTGGCGTTTGCCTCCAAGCCCTTGCAGTGTTGAGATCAGAAAAGTCAATGCTTCTGGCTCAAGCCACGATTCAAATGTAATGATATGCATTTTCGTAACATGTGCTCTTAAAACCTGTGAACAGGATGGGGTAGATTTAATGAAAAAAGTAACAGTAAGGGGCCGTTTGTTAATTGAGTAGCAAATTAATTTAAAAAATTTACCCCCAATGTGAATTAAGGTTGGTAAGAAAATTTGTTTGAATAAATTCAGATATCGCATCAAATTTAATTTTAAAATTTTAAATTAATATAACTCTCTCTTTTAAGCTCGGATATAAATCTTCTTCGTATCATTACGCTTCTAAATTCGAGCTCTATCAAACAAGATCTTATAAGGGTAGGTAATTTTAAACTTTCAAAGTGGGTTTACGTATATAGTATATTTTTCGAGATTCAAATCGATATAAAAGACAACTGTTAAAAAATAATAAAATTTATAATTTTTAAAATAGGGAATAGAAGATTGAATCGACAAGCTGATTTAGGCTTGAAATGACTTGAATCAACTTCAATGTTGAATTTTTAATTTTGCATAATTTCTATACGCAAATAGGATTCTAAAAATTCAAGCCTAAATTGAGGTTGAATCAATTGAATTTTTGAAAGATTCAATACCCAAACAACCCCTAATTTTTTTTTGGTTTTCATAATTAACTTCACCTCCACTTTAGGTTGCCATTAGTATTTTATAAGGGTTAAAAGGTTAATCTATCTCACACCCAATGATTTTTTGGTAGTTATTACATTCACTTGAGACTCTGCAAGATTAGAGCTGGATTGAACTTGATAGTCATGATCAGTGACTATTTAGTCTTGTGCATAGGGATGTCACTTTGGGTTGCGTTTTACCATAAAATTGACATGGCCCGACCTTAATAAATCCAGTTTGGGTTTTTAAATTTAATCCGAATAACATTTAAGTCAGGATTATGTATAGGTTTCAGGTGATCCAACTCAACCCGACCTGATTAAAATTATAAGTAATTTTTTTTATATTTTGATAAAACTTGACCCAACCTTAATGGGTTGGGTTTGGGCTTCTAAATTTAACTTGAATAGTTATTCGTATCAAATTTAAGTACTATTTTTAAATAATATTAGGTTCGGATTTGGCAAAACCCAACCGGTAGCATCCTTTCTCATGCAAAATTAACTTTTCAAGTACTTTCAAAAGACAAAAAAATTTAAGTGCAGGAGAGGCTAGACTTTAAGACTAAATTGTTATAATTAGTCTTATGAAATCACTATTTAAAGGCATTTGTAGACACTATGGTTAGGTGTATATAAGAATGTGACTCGGGTCAGGTATATGGTCAAATCCGACCCGACCCTAATGGGATAGGTCTGAGTTTTTAAATTTAACTTGAATAACTATTCTAATCGGGTTTGGGTTTCCAGTAATCTAACATAACCTTTCTTAGCTCGACCCTACCTTAATAGGTCGGGTTTGGGTTTTCAAATTCAACTCAAATATCTATTAGGGTCAAATTCAAATTTATTATTTCTTAAATGATATTGGAGCCAGGTTTACAAAACCCGAGCCAAATTTGACATGGTGGCATAAAACCTTTTTTTACCTATGCATGCACTTTAGAGGATGAACTTTACTGGCAGAGGCCTACAGTATGATGTGTATTTATGGCCTATGCTTTTGATTACCGGCTAAATTAATCTAAACAAGAGATAATTAAGTGTATAAACAAGGTTGAAATGGTCACCGTGACCAATAATTCTCCATGTGCTGTTAGCATATTAGCAATTTTAAAAGGCCAAAGAAAATAATTATTCCAGCTCCCTTACCCCTAAAAGGTGTGATATGCCTAAGGCTTTACCTTGGAGATTAGCTGCATACTCCCACACCAGATAAAAAGTAGACCCACACGGTTCAATAGGTGGAGTAGGATTAGGAGTGAATGAATGAGGTGAGCCTACTTATGGAGTTTTTTTATTTTCTTTTTTTGCTAAGATGGTTCTTAGAGTGAATGTAGTTATTTTTTTATAATTATAATATATTTAAATTAATCTACTCATCGGGCCGTTTGGGTATTAAATTAATTCAATAGCGAATTAATTTTAAAAATTCACCAAAATTACGTTTGGTAAAAAAAATTTGTTAAAATCAATTCAAATGTTGCATCAAACCCAATTTTAAAACTTAAAACTAATATAACTCTCTCTCTCGAACTCAGATATGCATGTCTTTCGTATCATTATGCTTCTAAATTCAAGAGCTATCAAATGAGATTCCACAAGGGTAGGTACTTTTGAACTTTCAGTACCCAAACAACCCCTAAAGTTCATATTTATAATTCTTAAATCAATTCAAACTTAAAAAATAAAAATCAATTTGAAGGAGTCTGCCCAATTGTCATAAATTATTTAAGGATTCTATCAATTCAAACTTCATAATATTATTATGTATCATAAAAAAATGTCAATATCTCTCTTGAAGACATCAAATAAATCAAAGTAAAGCTACTTTGTGAAGTAAATCAGCCATGTGTTATCTTGTGCAGAAAAAGTGGTGATTAACCACCTTTCTCTTGAAGAAAATATCAAGCCAGCGAAACAAAACAAGAATAAAATTATCAATCTTTTGATAGCATCAGTATCTCTAAGCTGTTTTTATGCCTTCAATATGGAACCAAAAAAATAATCTGCTTTCACGTATCAAAACTTCCCATAAACCCTCCTAACTACGTTTTAATTGGATAACACAATGCGAGCCCAAGTGAGCTTTGCGTGAGGCCCACAACCAGCTAGGAGGATTTGTCGGGTAATTCGTTGGGTACATGTCATTATCCGTATATAGTACATACATATCTCTTACCTGAGTAATGTTATGTACATTTCCACTACCATGAACCAGATATCTTGCATATACAAATTAATTAGACTAAGAAAGTTCTAGGACTAGGCAGCTATATATAGTTGGGACAGGATGAGTGGCAACATTTTGAAAGAACCTCTTCTCTTGCAAACTACAACCTCCCAAACGTCTTCCCACGGATAGTAAAATAGATGCAATTCTCTGCTTAACCCCGAACATTCCCACCACTGTCCAGGGCTGAAATTTGCCATGAACACTTGTATGGCACACAAACAAGAAGTCCCCTTTGGTTGAATGCCGCCTGGTTGTTTTGAAGCCTTAATGGGAGGAAAAGAGCGGACTGAGAGTCATGAAGGGGGGTGTTGAACTTGACCAGAACCCATTGTAGAAATTAGTATCCCCATACCTGATATCAGGAAGCTTTTCATGCAGAAACCGAGACCAACCTTGTCCGCGGCCATTGCAAGGCCTCCAAATCCCGACTGCTCCTTCGAGCTGTTGACAGTAGAATAGGCTATAACGGTTGGTGAGCTGTCATCACAGACGAACGTTTAGAGGAAGGCGCGGCGCCTGGGGGGTGGTTGGCGGGAGCATGACTCGGGTGCCAGAGATTGGGTTGTAAAGGACGGGTGGGCCGTCAAAGCACCTGCAGCAGAGGCCATCAGCCACTCGCGGTTAGAGCAAGAGTCATGGTCATATAGTCTGGTGCCATAATTGATGTCTTCGCCCCATGGGCTTGGGAAATGGTAGACCTGTGGGTGTCTGAGGGGCAGTAGAAGGAGAGAGACGGATCAATATGAATCCATGGAAGGTAAGGCGCTGGAGGGCATCGTATGAAGGAGAAGATGAAATTCCACTACTGGCAGACGGCTCCAAACTGAAGATAGTCGGGGAAGAAGAGGCTCTGGACGATGATCAACAGGAGGCCACTCACGAAGGACGACCAGCCGCTGGCAGGGGAGGAGGCAGTGGTGCAGTTGATGATTCTGACGGCAGCTTGAATTGGACACTGCAGTGGCAAGGGTGTCAAATGGTTAGATGATATAGCGATATAGTTCTCAAACCATGCATATCAAGTATTGGGCTAGAAAAATTTTGACTGTTACCTTTTTTTTGTTTGCTAGAATGCAAATATTCTCTTTCTAAACGACCAAGTAGAAATAAAATCGACATAATTTCAGTAGGACCTAGCAAAGAACTCCTCCTTACCCCCATTTCGTATATGCTCCATTCAAATTACATAAGAAGTCCCATGTTTACCTTTAAAACGCAAAATAGACTACCTCTCTAGTCTCTCTCTTTACCCCCTGCCATTTTATGAAGCCGGATTAGATTCTACTCGCCCCACCTCTCATCATGCCTGGGAGCTGGCACCAACCGATCCCGTCCCGATTCCCACTTCAGCTCTCCCTGCCACGCCTCTTTTCCTCTTCCTACTCCTCCTTCATGTTCTCCTCCTCTACGACTCCACCTCCTCTTTCCCGCTAGCTGGAAGTAACGGAAACCGGCGTCCTTTCTAACCACCAACCTTGTTCTAGTTTGCACTCGGTTTGTACCACTACCAATCAGTATTTTAAAACCCGGCCCGGCCCGGCCGGTTGGACCGGGTTCAACTGGACCCAACTTATAAAATAGGCTAGGTTACCTTTTTTTCCGGGTTATATTGACCCGGCTGGTTGAACCACGAACCCGGCTGGCCAGGTTGGTCCAGTTCACACTTACACAAATAAAGCACAACTCCAAGCCTTACTCAGTGGGCTACAATTTTTAAGTGGTAAAATAATAATTTTTATTATATATAAATATGTTGTAACTGTAAAATGCCTTTAGAAAAAAACCTCACAGGGGCGAGATTCGAACCCAGGCAGGCCCAGCGAGTGAACACACTTGCTTTTATTCACTTTCACTCGCTTTTATTCACTGGGTTATGGTGATTTTACATATATAGATGTGACTAATTTTAAAAGAAACAGGCCAATCCGGGTTAACCCGTGGTTGAACCCATTTAAACCAGCCCGGCGACCATTCTGAGTCGACAACCGGGCCGGTTTTTAAAACACTGCTACTAACTACTAAGTAAAACACTGCTACTAACTGCTAAGTAAAACAAGGAGAAGAGGCGGAGGTGGAGGGGCCAGTCAAGATGAGAAGCATGACCATGTTAATATAAGCACGGTCGCTGTCAAATTTTAACCTGACAACCTGTGTTACCCAGGTGGCCAGGCAGCCTTGAGTAACGCGTACCATCGGATCTCGCAATGCCGTTGGCTCGTGCAGTTGCACATGAATCCGATTCATATTATTATTTTTTTTTAAAACATACAAAATTCTATGTTTTTAGGGTGAGTCGGAGTCTAACTGTCCGAATAGCCACGTTCTTTTTCTAAACAAAATTACAAGAAGTTTCTATGAAGTACTACTCAATTATCCAGATATAAGAAGAAAAGAAGAGAATATACAAGCTAAACATAATGGACCTACAAACACAAGAGGAGTAAGTATTGCAAACAAGATTGAACTTCAAGATTATTTATATTACTTTTCGAATGAGTACAATATGATTGAAGTTCATTATTCAGTTAAAATTCCACAATATAATACACTTTTCTGTAAAACCATAAAATAACTAATGCAGAATAAGAAAGGTGATCAGATATACCCAATAATTTGGCTTCCAATTATCCGAGCTCTTCATTAAATCAGTAAAAAAAATTATAAAAATCTTCCATAAAATCATCAAATATTGCCAAAATTAAAGAAAATGACCACAGTAAAAACAAAAACATGTGTTCCACTTCGATAACACATCCCTTAATTCAATGCATACGTTAATTGTATGCTGGACATCAAATGCACAATAAGCTTAAAACTGAGCGAGAGAGAATTAAAATTGAAAAATGTTTTCCTGACCACTTACCGTAACCAGATTGCATGACTAGTTCATTAAAATTCTGGTTGAGTTATATCCATACAAAAATTTAGTAACATATTGCTTCCACACCGATATATTCTTTTCACATAAGCATCAAATGCATAAACGTAAAAAAAAAAAAAATCAAAATCAGACTAAAATTCATCTTTATACAATCTAATTCTCTAAATAAGCGACATACAAGTATTTCCAACTAGACACTCCTTATGTATAACTACTATAATTAAAGCACAAGAAAATGAAGCAATCCTGTCATTTGAAGTAAAAAAACGAAAATTTGCTTTTTAAGTTTCGTGATCCAAAGCATTGCTACTTAATTCTGCAAAATCATTATGTAGTGCAAAATCATTATGTAAAACTACTATAATTAAAGCACAAGAAAATGAAGCAATCCTGTCATTTGAAATAAAAAAACGAAATTTTGCTTTTTAAGTTTCGTGATCCAAAACACTGCTATGCAAAATCATTATGTAGTTTAAAATATATCTAGAAGAGTTAACTGAAAACAAGGCACAAAATATGGCATTCAACAAGACGCTTACTTGCTGCATTCGGTGTGTTGATTATTGTTGAGGATAAAAATGGAGGCAATGCAGCTCCTGCCGATTGTAAACCCGGTTAGCGCGGAGATCCAGGAGAAGACATCCTGGCTGATGGAGCAGCCGGCGACTTAATAAGAGAAGAAGTCAGGTAGGAGTGGGGGCTCGGGGAAACAGACACGCCGGTGGCGGTGGCGAAGGTTGGCCTCGTGGACGAGAGAACGGACAACATCAAGGCGGAGGTGCTCGGGGGCGTCCTTGAGCCGTATAGAAAATGGGGGGGAACTCGGACTGGACAAATCCTCCGCCTACGACAAGCATCAGGAAGCCGGCAGCCGGCGGTGAGGTTACCGACTTTCCCGCATTTTCCCGGGATCTACTTGAGGAATTTGGTGAAGTGGGAGCAGGAGGCGTAGAACAGGATCCCGACGTCCCGTAATGCCTGCAGCACGGAGGCCTGGATTCGCCCCATTGGCCATCGTTCTAGGGTTCCGTCTAGCTCAAGCTCAGAATCTCCGGTGATTGCACCACCTGGGCTCGGCGGAGAAAGGGGTGGACGAAGTGGCTACCAGTTCAGGTCCGGAGTCCTCTTCATTCCGACATGAGAGACAAAATGCAAGTAAATGGACTGGGCCAGCTAAGGTCCATGTAAAGGCTGGAGCTATTTGTCTTAAAGCCCATATCTATTGCTAAGCCCATAAACCTTTGAGCTGCTTAGTAATAGAGGTGCAGTGGAAGAAGCATGAAGCCAACTGGTTCTCAAGCTACGAGTATTAAATTATTTATGGGAAGCATTTTTATACTCTCTAATAATGGTGGGTTTAGATTAAAGAACGCATAGTAGTTATTAATATTTAAAATCAATAGCACATACGTTAGTGTGTATTACTATCAGGGCTAAAACCCTACTCATCAACAGTAATTAAATGATGAAGTAAATACTTGATGTATAAAAATTAAGGTCACTCAAATATTTTTTTAGAAAATAATATTTTTATATCTAAATTATACGTCAAAAAATTACATAAATTTTAATTAATCCAAAAAAAAAGCCCATGTAAACTTTATGTAGGACTTAGGAAGTCCAATTAAAACTTTTGTAATAGTTTTTGTTCTAAAAATATCGCTATCATTTTTCATACATTAAAAGATGTGATGTGAACTAGGTGTAGATGCGCACTAACTTATTTTACATTATCTAGTCAATAGCGAGTTAAGCTGTAACATAAGCTAGAAAATGACAATTGGACTTGTTTGATAATCAAATAACCAGCACCAAACGAAGAAGACCCTTTTGTCTTCATTCCCTTGGTGAAGACTTTTGCACTGAAATTTGACAAAAGAACACCTTTAAATACTCTGGTAGCTTTATTTGCATGAGTTGAACAAAAGTGACAAGCACGGACACATAGGGAGGATCATAACTTGGACGGGAAACAGCAGTGCCACGGAACTCCATACCAAGTTAGTTTGTACTTTTCTATTTCAACAAATATATTCTCTTCGTTTTACATTAAAAGTTACATTTAATTTTTAAAAATAAATAAAAAATAAAGTTATTAATTTGGGATGGAGAAAATATTTATTTAGTTAATAAGGTTTGTTATTGTATTCCACATCTAATCTCCTTGGGCACATACAATGGGTGGCTAATGGAGCAATAATTTGAACTCATGACCTCATCTTAAGAGTCTCACCCTCATGGCTGTATATTAACAATAATATTGTTCAATAAAAGCTTGGAAGTAATTTATTTTATTGGTGCTTTGTGGATCAATTTTAGATAGAGTGCATTTAGTGTGACCAATTTCTAATTTTTATGACCAAAGTCCTGTGACCAACTTACATAGGGCTCCAGACATAGTACATAAGGGGGCATTGATTCCTATGAATAGGTGTGTAACATCCTGACCCGAAAACCTTCCACTGGGAGTATTCGAAAAACAAATAAAATCAAAGTAAATTAATTTTTATAAAAATTAAAATGAAACCAACCAGGAGCAATAAACTATGTGTGCAAGAGTCGTAATATTCCTTTGACACATTAGCACTTTGTTGCCTGTAGGTCAGAATAAACTTAATTTCATAATTAATTTAGATCGGGTCAATATTGTTATACCGTTGGTTGCCTACGTACATATTTTGATTCTCGACAATTAGCTGTCAATTGTCAACTGTCAGTACGATGTTTGAGTTAATATTTGAGGAGGCTTATAATCAAGTACAAATAAAATGCACATTTGATTTTGAGTAGTTTAACATGTTCATGGGTTCATTTCTAAAAATTTAAGATTATAGATAAAGAAATTTAATTTTTAATTACTCCACTGGCTAGTTTATTATCACTATTATTAGATTCTGACATAGAGGAAGAGGAGGTGACCAAGGAGGGAAAAGGGAGGAGGAGGAGGAGGAGAAAGGGAGGAGGAGGAGGAAGAAGAAGAAGAGAGAAAGAAAAAGAAGAGGAGGTAGCAAAAGAGGGGAAAAAGATAAGGTGATGGTGGCAGAGAAAGACGTGGCAAAGTTAAAAAGAAGGAAATGAGAAAATAAAAATTTTAGACAATTAACACCGTATGTGTAGAGGTTTACATGTGCATAAGACAATTTTGTATATTACTTAAAAGTTGGAAATTTTTTGTGTAATATACTACATTACAGGGTCATTTTGATCAATTCCTCTTGTTTCATCAAAGAATGGGACGTTTAATGGAATTCTGTTTGTGTCTATTCCTTAGATGGCAAATGGATTGGCTAATTGAGACAAATCCAGACATCTTATATAGGTTGGCTTGCGCTTATATGAGGAAGGCCCCATTATCTTCTCCCTCAAATTTACACATTGATAATGAGCCATTGATGGATAAAAAAGTAATAGAAAACTAGGCCTAGTAACAAGACAAGTTGAACAAGTATTAGAACTAAATGTTAGGTCAGTTGGTGATAAGATTTAGGGGGTTTTGTCTATAACTATAAAGAAAAATAATAATAATTACACAACAAACCTTCTTAGCTAGGTTTTGTTTGATCAAAATATAAACATATGGGCTCTAGTGAGCTTTGTGTGAGACCAACATGTTTTATCTTACCAGAACCTAGTTAGAAGAGTTTATTAGGTAGATTTGTTGGGTATATATTACTATCCACAAAGAAAGTGACAATCACTATATATAGTGGGTAGGATTACTCATATCATATCTTTCTTTGTTCCTTGTCTTTCTTTTTCATTTCTCTCTTCTCCCCTCCTCCTGCCAACTTCACCACTCTCCACACTTCCCCCTCTACCTCACCTTTTCTCCCTCTGCCCTCGCAATCTAGTAGCCTAGCTACAATACGCCTCTAGCTGTCTCTAGGCACCCAAAATGCCACTCACGTTGTGGCTAGCTAGTATTTGACAAGGTTAGGCTGTAGCCGACTGGCCACTTATAATTCCTATTATTAAGCAACGGCAAAAAAAAATTATTTTTTTCAGCCCTAAAATTAAGCCTTGATGAATTCCTAGGCATAATTTTTGTTCAGAAACACACACACAAAATGTGTCTTTAATGAACTATTTGAAAATGCCACTATAGTTAATGCTAAAAAGATCCCTCAATATATATAGTGTTAGGGATGTTAATGAGATGAGTTGAGTCAAGTACTAGTTTGATATGGCTTGGGCTCAATATTTGATATGCTAACTTAGACCTCGAACAAGGCTTGAACATTTTAACTTGAACTTGATTTGATTAGTAAATTTGAGTCATGGCTTGGCTCAAGCTCGAACTTGAAACTCCCATATAAGAACCTCGAGTTTAGGCTTGACATGGGATCAATCTAGTCTAGATAATATAAATTATATTTTACAATTTGTAACTTATATTCAAGCTCAACCTGACAACCTCAAGACGTATTTGAGCTAAATTTGCACTTTATTTGAGTTGAGCTGAGTCGATTTGTGTCAATTTAAGCTCAAATTGTGCACAAGATAAGCTTGAATCGAGTCGAGCTCCATTTGAGTCGAGTCAACTCTGCCAATTTGTTAACACCTCTACCTAGTACCAAATTTATCTAAGAATTAAGCTTAGTCTTTGTTTTGTGCCATGATATAGGATCCTGCAGTGTTTTAGGACTCTGCTTAGATGCCTTTGAAAGGTGTTTTGGGTCAGTTCTAAATGGTATCTGATGGTGATTTGCTATTGTGATTATCTATTATAAAACTAAATTATAGTATGGGATGTACTAAAGTAAAGAAAACAGTAAGAGAGCATTGGTTGTACCGGAAAGGTAAAGAGGCGTGAGTGACCAAAGGAATAGAACATGGGCGGCTCCTTTAATATAAAGAAGCAAGAAGCCATAGGACTAGGAGAGAAACAGGACAAATGCCACACCAGTTTCACCAGCCCTGTGTGGCCCACCAATTGGATCTGACTAAGGAAACTCGCATATACCTAATGTACACGTCCACTAGTCACAAACAATGTTAACAAACAACACCCAACAAAAAATGTTCATAACATTATTTTTTTAAAACTAAAAAAATTTAAGAGCCATATAGATTGATTCATGTGTATGATGTCGTTCGAAAGACTTGAGGCACTTAGATACATGCTTTTTAATTTTCATCACCCACCATGTAATTTATATGCGATTTTTATTCTTTGCTAAAAAATATCATAGCCATTGCAGAATGGTTTAATGTACTCATATTTGGGTTCACATAAAGATAGATTATTATGGCCAATGAATGAAGTTTGATTTATATGCCCACTACACTACACAATGTCTCGTATAGCTTATGAATTATAGGAAAATTATTAGGAAATTTTTTTTATCTAGAAATCCCCATTGACTGCATGAATTGGACATGTTACCTAAAGTTCAACCTTCTTGTTTTCATCTGTCCATAAACTTTTCTCTTAATAAACCAAAAGGCAAAACCATAATTTGAGTCATGGGCTGGCTCCTTTTAACTGATCCAGAAGAAATTTAACTGAATTACCCAATTTCCTGGAAATAAAACTTGGAATTAGCAATCAGTTTTGCCTTTATTTTTGTTTATTATCATTGCTTAAGTGTCAATTGAATACAATTTGCAGGATGATAATTTAAAACAAAAAAAACTTGTATGAGTCAACGCTCATGCTAATGGCCAAAATATTATGAGTCATCAAATTAAGATCCGACAGAAGAAGAGGAGGCAAAAAAAATAATTTGCCGCTTAATATTATTCACCATTAAATTTTGATTCAACAACTGATAATGTCCGGGCTAACAATGATGCATATGAGCCCCAACTTATCCTAAGTAGGACTCGTTCATAATTCCTAATATTTGGCTAAATCATACTCTTGAGTACATGCTCCAATATGGAGGTTCTGGATCATGTCAACTCATTCTCATCTTTCATCCTGTTTTTAAATAACTTAGTATCATTTCTTCGGCAGCTGCATCCCAAAAGGATAAAGAGAAAGCTTAGTGTTTAAAATTATACGAGTCATAATTGGGTGTAACTTTTTCTAAATCACATAACCCTTTTATGCCTCCTTATCAAACATGGAAAATAATGTCCCATTATCCCCTTCATTTCCTTAAAAAATGCTGATAAAAGTAAAAGAGACCAATTGGGAATGAAAATTTATCTTTGCATGCTTATCAATTAATGCCAGATGATTTTGTAATTCAGCTCACTTATTTAAATATTCTTTGACCTTAATTAAATTAAGTAGGGAGGTTTAAGGAAAAAAGACATGATGTCAACATTCAGCAGCAGACATGTGACAGACAGGCATACATGTCTAAGCATCTTTTCACCCCATGACCCATGCACAAAAACTGAAAATGAAATTTCATCTTATCATGTTTATCCAATATTGCCAGATGATTTCGTTATTTAAACTCTTATTATCACATTTTTAGCCTTGATTAAAATTAATTATTGAGGATTAAGGAAAAAAGTCATGGACCAACATTCAGCAGTGAGTATGTAACAGGCATGCATCCATACATAACAAAGATAGGAGTATAAAATACAACAAAGTAGGTAATATTTAAAGCAATGAAAGCTGAACATTTTGCTCTCAATATAAAAAACACAGTTTTCTCCTCCTCTTCCTCTTCCTTCATCTCAATTTCCTCTCTCAAAGGGGGTTCTCCTTCTGATTGGATTGTGGGAAATCCGAGTTGAAAGCCCATTTCAATCTCTGGATTTTCTCTCCACTCTGTTTCTGTTTTTTTCCCATGATTTTTTGTCACAAGACTGAGCACTGAAACCCCCTTTTTTGGTTTCTGGATTTTGGTCTGCGCTTAAAAATGGACTTGTGATATTCGTTTTCCGCGCAGATGCGGCAGCTTTAAAGGATTAAAGGAACTCTAAGATAGTGTATATTGGGCGAATTTCATATAGAGAAAAACCCAGTTCTTTTGAATTTTCTTGTTTTTTTTTTATAATTCTGCAAAATTTGTTGGAAGATTAAGGAAGCTGAGACATGGGCAAGCAAGGACCTTGCTATCACTGCGGAGTTACGAGTGAGTCTTGCGCAGTTTTCATTGTAGTCTTCATCACATTCAGGATTTTTTTTCTTCTTTTTGATGTTTTCCTTCTTCGTTTTTTGAATTATGTAGTGGTTTGTCCTGGCAGAGATTATATCATTTGTTGGGGAAGATGTTTAAAATTTTTTATTGCTTCTGAACATGTAAAAAGGAGTGGTGAATCGAAATATAACACAGAAATAGGGACTGTTTCTGCATTATTCTGAATTCGCTCGTGCATTAAATTCGTTTCTGGTTCAATAAGCTCCTTGAGATTCCAGGAGTCCTGTCTACTTGTTTCTATTGCTTCATTTCAATATCGTGAGCTGTTTGCATTGATTATTATTATCCTTTAATTTTTTCTGAGCTACCCAGATTAATGTAATAGGAGCTCCATATTTCCTGCTTATCGCCTTCATCCGTTCTCCATTTGTTTGTGTATCCTAAGAACTTTATTTTTGTCGATAATCAATAAATTAAGCTTAATAGCTCCGTTTGTCTACAAAAATTTGGAGTGTGCATAACCGGTCCCTCTGCTTTAGCACTGGATACATTGTGGCAGCTTATGTTAATTATGATTGTTTTTTCCATGCAAATGTCATTATCCTAAGTTTAGTGCTAGAATTATAAGGTAGTCGAATCAACAAGAAATGAGCTTTATATAAATTACTCGTGACTTAAGTATTAGCTTCTCTAGTTAGAGTTCCATGCCAAAGCATAACCATCACACTAGAAGTTAAGAGAGATGCTTTGATAGGGTTGCAAGATATATTGGATTTTCCTTATGTTTGGAAGTTCCACTTATCTAAGGTCCACAGAGCATCAACCGGTATAGGTTTGATAGAGTGATACTCCCTCCCTCTTATATTAATAGCTACATTCGAAAAAATAGTAATTTTTTTTTTAATGGTGAAACTTACATATAAGGGAAAATAAGCTTATGATACTCGTTTTTAAGTATCTAATCACTTAAATTGAATAAAATGGAGCATGGAACAAACTTTTTTGTCAAATGGAGCTATTAACTTAGGACAGATACTGAGGAGCATTGGCTTGCACCTGAAAGTGTAACTTTGCTATAAATTTGTTAGATAATTTCCAATGCAAATCGTTAAGTAACCTTGAAAGTGCTCTTATGTTAATCCTTTTTTTTGGAGCTTGATGCAAAGCTATCGTTTTTTTTTCCGTCTCATAAGTTGCACACTTGAAGCTTACTTGTCATGGACTAATATCTAGTTGTTGACAGGCACTCCTCTTTGGAGGAATGGACCACCGGAAAAGCCAGTACTGTGCAACGCCTGTGGATCCAGATGGAGAACTAAGGGATCTCTTGCAAACTACACTCCACTTCATGCTCGTGCTGACCTTGTTGATTCTGAGGATTACAAAACTTTTATAGCAAAAAATATACCTATGAAGACAGAAACAAAATCAAACAAAAAAAAGAATTCTGAAGTTAATATGGAGACAAATGGTGAAGCTTCCCACTGTGATCAAAACTTCAAACAAGTTTTGGAGGAGGAGGCAAGCAATAGGTCTAGCTCTGATTCTGCAATATCATATTCTGAAAGCTGTGCACATCTAGGCAGTGCAGATGGCAGCGACTTGACAGGTACAGTAGTTTATAAGTCTTTAGTTGTGTTTTATGAGATTTTCGAAGTCACATCAATTTTTTGAGAGTGCCATTTAATGTATTAGAAAGAAGTTGGCTGCATAAAGATCTCCACCACACATCTTAGCAAATTTTGTGCTATCTTTATTAAATTCTGTATGCCAGTGATTTTTTGAGAGAGAAATGGATAGAGTAGGGCGCATCACATGTTATTATTTTTATTACGTTTACTACAGAAAAGAAAGCAAATGACATTGTGTAACTCATGAGAATAGAACCTCAGATGTCCTTGCTTCTGTCCTTAAGACAAACTGATTAATTTACGTGAATTGCATCAACATTGCAACTACAATTAAAATTTTCACTATTCACAGCGAAATTATTTTAATCACCCGCTGGTTGAGCTTTATTAATTTTCTGTTTAAGTTGAAATTTTGGTTTTGTATTTCTTATTGAGAGACAATTGTTATTGTTGGTCTTTTTTTGCATTTTGTGTTTCCTTGCATTTCTAGTATCTTATAATATCTACCACTATCAGGTTCCGCCCAGTCTGTGGTCTGGGACTCGCTTGTGCCTTCAAGAAAGAGGACTTGCGTTAGTCGCTCAAAGCCATCTTCTGTTGAAAAGCTCACAAAAGATTTATGCAGTATTTTACATGAGCAGCAACAGTCATCCCATTTTTCAGCATCTTCTGAAGAAGATTTGCTACTTGAAAGTGGAAGTCCGTTGGACTCATTTGAAATTGGCCATGGAGGTTGTCTCGTTAAGTTTATAAATTCAAATTGTCGAGAGGAGGAATCAGAAGCAAGTTCTCTTTCTGTTTATAGCAAAAGCCAGATAGTGACGAAAGCTTATGTAGGACCACAGACCAACCTTACTCCTAAATGCAAGGAAATAAATATTCCAAATGTTGGAGATGGAAAGATTAAAAAGCTTAATTCAGATGGGGTACAACAGAGTACAAGAAGGTATTTCTGCATTTTTCCCAAAGTAATCCAAAGTTATTTGTTCAATAGGTTGGCTAACTACAATACTGTGGGGGCTTTCTGTGTAATTGCCTGACAGAAATTTTGTCCTAGCTGCAATCAATATAACGTTGTGATAATTATGGCTCATTTTTTTTAACATAAATTCGTGTAGATTTTGATTGAATTGCATTAACCATTGCTAATGAAAGCAAATAATCGAGACAAAGAAGAGAGATTCTAGTTTCTACTTTTTGTTGGCCTCGTAAAGGAGTTTGACTTCTTAAGGCATCATTCATGTGTTGAAGGTAATGATTTGTTCTATGGACTAGTAACATGCCATGTTTGCAAGGGTTAATCTTTACATGCCGAGCTTGCTATCTGGAAAACCATATTCAACCCTTCGATTGTTTCAAGCATCTTTAATATTATGATTTATTGTCTTAGATATCTCCTCTTGTTAATTACCCAGGGATAAATTATCTGAGGAGAAGCTTGCTGTTCTCAGCAGAACTTCACCTTTGGCATCTGTTGATTTGCGAGTAAGAATTTTATGTACTCATTTATGGACGAACTTCAGATGCAAATCTGTCACAAATCTACAGCTGACTTACACATTTGTAGTTACTGATGGAGTAGGTTATTGTTAACTTTGAAGAGTTTACGAGACATATGAACTTGGAAGAACAACAGCTATTGATGAAATATTTACCTTCCACGGACACTGCAAATCTAGCAGACAGGTCGGTTTTCCTATGGTTTTACAATTAGATGCCTCTTTTCTACCAATTATGGGCTATACTTTAATTGCATATCTTATGTACTCTGACCCGCATAGACCCCTGCTAGGATAACCTTTTCTGTTTGTTTGATATGTTAAGGATAAATATTGTTCAAACACTTGATGTATAAACTAAGAGCAGTGTAAAGGTTTCAGAATTTTATAAAAGTGAATGATGAAAAGAAGTTCGGATGCTTTCTAAAAGTTAGAAATCCCTTTATCTAATTACTTGAAGATCCCTGTTTTTTGGAAATTTTATTGGTGGCAACAATGAACCAAGAGGAAGTCGTATGCCAGAGACGTTCTGACACTTATCTGATGTGAAACACTACTTACTCTTGCCTCTCATTTGCTAGCTGCTCGCACACCACAGTGAAGACATGTGGCCCACGGGCGTGCAGTAAGTAGACCAGGGGGAGCGTATGTAGCATCACCCTTGAATGATTCACAATGAGGCCTATCATTGGATCTATCTAAATCATTTGCACCTTTTTCTTGCAAGAAATAAGCCATTTAAAGTACCACATTGTTGATTGTCTATGATTGGCATTCAGTTAACTGTTTCTTCCTATAGTGATATGTCATTCTGATGTGCAGCCTTATAAGCATGTTTGATAGTCCTCAATTTCTGGAGACCTTATCATCCTTCCAGCAGTTGCTTAGGGAGGGAATCTTTGATATGCCTTGCACGGGAATTGCCAACACAAAATATAGGATTTTAAGGAGGCTTGTTTTGTCAACTTTGGCAAAATCAAAATGGATTGAACATTATCAACAACACAAGGTCTGGCAATGTTCCATAGGTTTTGGGATTCTTAGTGATAAGACTGCAGGGTTGTTACATATTGATATGTTAAATCATTTTCTTCAGGATATTAAACAAAAGAAAACCACGGTCTATAATGAACAAATGGTGGGACCAAGTTTAATTGGTTATGGCAATTCTATACCACTTCAAAGACCTAAGGATGACCAGAACCAGAATATTATAGGTATTTTATATTTCTTTTAAAAAAATTATGTTCTTTTGTTGTAAAGTTCACTGTTTGACATTAGACTTCTGGTTCATTTTTGGGGCTCGCCTTACATATATAAAATATCTTGAAGCATATCACCACTCCACTTGTGGGCATTTCATTTCAAAATTTCAGCTGCATTTATTATATTCAACCTTATGGTATGCAGCTCGAGAAGGATAGGTTAAAGCAGCTTATTTGACATGGTTTATTGAGACACCCTCCTATTGTGCTGTATGTTACTGAATGTTTGGCGAACTAAGAGCTGCACTGCTAGGATAAGCATTAAAGAAATATGGATTTATCAAGATGGATGACAGGAAAGACCAGATGGGATTAATTGAAAAACGCACTGACGATAAGAGTGAACCCAGTAAAAAATAGAGTAAATGAGTGTTGTCGTAGATGGTATGGTCATACAAAAAAGACTATCAGGGTATTGGTGAGATGATGAAAGCAACATCTTGTTGAGGTACTGGTTAGTAACTTGTTAATAAAAAAAAACATCTCGTTAAGGTTGAAGAAGAAGGCTGATGGAACTGACTTAGCAAGGAGAGATATAAGAGTGCACTCCTTGAGTTAAAACATAAATCTAGGGTAGAATGGTGTAGTGGAACCTGTCTTGCTGACCACTAAGAAAGAAGAGAACAATGATGGCAATAATGATGGCATTACTATATGGCACCATATGTTCCTTCATTGTCTTTATGTGCGGTGATTTTTCCCTTGGGGGGACTCCCTTATCAAAAATAGAGGGCACAAACACTTTGAAAAACCAGTAGCTCAATTCTGGCTTCATTGTGAATAAATTTAGCATCCATAGTTTTGAACGGTCCCCTAATTTGTTCTGAACAATGTATAATTATGTGCTTTTACATGTCTCATTACGAATCTCTTTGAGTAGTACTTTTTATTGTTCCTGGTTGGGAAAATTATATCAGCGCTGACTGATTTCTTTCCTCATTAGAGCCTCACTCATATTCCACTTGTAAGAAATTGAAGTTCACAAGTGCTGGAAGGGAAGGTTCCTACGTCAACGTACGGAATTTACTCTCACTCTCAGAGGATAGAAAGTCAAGCATACTTGGCTCTTTTCAACTCTCTAATGAGAGTTCCGACCAAGATCTACTATTTGACGTTCCTTCAAATGCCTCCTTCCCGGAGGCGGAGCTTCTAAACTACCACAGTTCAAAGTCGAAGATTCTACTTACAAGTAGAGAGATTGAAGCTGCCAATCCAGATGATATTCCTTCCAATGAATCATCATCAACATTGTCAAGCCAAATACCGAGCGTCGGTATGACGTTACTTCCGTATCCCGTTTGCCAATGATACCCCCACCCCCCATCATCCACCTAGTGGTGTCATCCATGTAGGAAAGGTGTATAGCGAGAACGCCCATGCATCTGCAACAATCTTATATTTTAATTGTGGATAAGTTTCATCATGCTGACTTGTTCTTGTAATGGCATGTGAGGTTTCAATGCGTACTGATATTATGTAGACTGGCGAGCAGGTGTGTTTTATAAACATCCCATTTTAGATATAAAGGAATTGGTTTGATAATCAAAACCTTTAAAGTACATCTTACAAGTAGTTTTTCCCCTACAAAAGTCTATTGGAGCATGCTTTTTCTAATCAATCTTTAGCTTGGAAATAACAAAAACATCCTGCGGTAGTCATGGAAGAAGGGACGAAGAGATGCTTAGTTTACCTTGGTTTTATGTTTTTTCGTGGTAACTGTTTACCTTCTTGATTCACAAAGAGCACAGTAGGTAGAAAGAAATGACAAGTAAGCATGAGAAAATGATAAAAAGAAAGGAAAAGAAAAGAAATTAAGGGTTTGTTTGAAGCTACTTTTCAATTGTTTGGTGTGATGGGGAAATATAAATCAGAGTGATGAAAAATTGGCCAAATTTTTTTTTACCTATCAACTTATATAGATTTTGGGGGAAAATTAGCGTATTTAAAATTTATATTTTGTTGCCACTATTACTATAATCACTGTTAATACTTTTACTACTGTCGCCGCTACTACTACCACCACTATGACTATCACTACCATTGTTGTTATAGTCATTGCCACTATTATCATTGTTGTCACCATTATTGTTACTATTGTCATCACCACCCATGTCATTGCTACCACAATCACCGCCCCCATTGTCACCACCACCTTCGTCACTATTACTACCGCTACCATCATTGTCACTACCCCCATAACCACCATCGCCATCACCACTGCTAGCCCCGCCATCATTACCACTACTATCACTGCCACTACTCCCACTGCTACAGTCGCCATTGCCCCCATTGCTACCACCACCACTACTGCCGCCATTGTCACCGCCGCCGCTGCCACCACTACCACCACTGCCATCACTGTCACTACTACCACCACTACCACTATTAGTACCGCTGTCACCACCACCACCGCCGCTATCGCTATTATCACCGTCATCGTCATTACTACTACTACTATCACTACCACTACTGTAAACTTTTTATAACATCATTTGTGCAACCAAACAGTAAATTTTTTTTAGGAATCTCTTAATTTCTCTTTCACCTAGATTCACTTTCTCTTTTTCTTTTCATTTCTCCCGATTTCCACTAAGCCAAACAGACCCTAACACATTATTTCATATCTAAACTAGGTTGGGTAGGCATAAGGGCCTTTACAACCTCTTATTATTATTGTTATTATATTTTTATTGCTAAAGGTAATTTAATTAGATCGAAGAAGAAATACACCAAAATAGTCCTCCACTACTCCTGAAAGATACAAAGGATGACCATGAACACTGTGAGTGCATGGAATCAGCTATTAGTTTTTGTATACGCATGTTTGAAGCTAATCTAAAACATAATTGTAGTCCTGGTGCTCTAACTAATAACTGAAGCCGAGCTAAATACATTAACAATGCCACCACTAAATTGCGAAATCCTGTAGTTGTCACTATCAAGCCATAGTGCCTCCAATAACTACTCTAGCTGCTCCCTTCCTGGTTCCCATGGCATGATTCATCAAAATTTAGCTATATAATTCTAGCAGAGGTTCATTGAGTTTTGCAATGACAATAATATGCATGTATCAGAGACTAATATGCATGTATCATAGACTAGGTCCAATTTATATGGTCTAATAAATGTAAGGGTGTTAAAGCAAGCTCAAAAGTTCAACTTGCGTTTGAACCCGTACTCGAACTCAAAGTTAGTTAAGCCAAGCTCAAACTTATTTGTATTTGGCTCGGCTTGAAGCTTGAGAAAAACTTAACTCATATTATATATATTATTTTTTTAAATGTATACATGCATATATTATACACTCTATAGATTTTATGTCTCTCAAGTTTAAATTCTTTTCATCAAGTATATCATTATCACTTCTTTATGTACAATTCCATTAGGATTTTTGTTAGAAGAAATAGATAATATGCATCATAAGAACTAGAGTCATTCTTTATAAAACTTTACTCCCTTGGTCTTGTATTAATTGTCAAAATCAAAAAATCAAATCAACTAATATTGATTCATTTGGTTTTCTAATCCTAATAGATTGAACTGCTTTATAACCATATTCATATTAGTGATTTTCTCTAAATATCTCTGGGCTACTAATTATAAAACTAAGCAATGATCACAAGGTAAAGCAACTCGGTTTGGCTTGAACTCAATTCCAACTCAAACTCGAAATTGAAATTTCAAGCTCAAGCCCAAACAATCCAAAGATCAATGATACTCAACTTATTAACACCCCTAAACAAAAGTTAGAAAATACAAAAAAAATGTAGATATTTTACTGTGAAGTGGCCATTCATACTTGGCAGCACTAAAGACCCAATTATGAATAAAGTTCCCATAGCAATCAATTTAGTAATTAAAACAATGGAATCAGAAAGCTCTTGCATAGCTACATTGCAAAAATCCAAATTATAAAATTACACACAACTGAGAGTCTGAGAAGGAACCCCTGGACGTTTAGAAAGCAAAGCATTTGTAGTTATTGTATTAACCATGATCTTCCAAAGAAGCATTAATCTTTTGAACATGCACTTCTTACGGTTGTAACTAAAAGGATTGAGGCTACTTGTCACTGGTTTCATATTGTTTATATATTAACCTATTAGCTGAAATAGTTTAAAACTTCACATTTCCTCTTTACTTACCTTATTAATAGGGATTGTTTTGATTTTGTTATGAACATGGCTATTCAAACCTCATTTTTTTTCTTGTCCCCTGTTACTTAGGCACCCCATGTTAAATTTACTCATTCTACCGCTTGTATCCCAGTTCTGAAAAAAAATATGAAGATTTGTTTTAACTCCATGTATCCCCTGGCCTTCACCTCCCTCAAGGTTATGTTTGAGTTATGGTGGGGGGTGCCCCTCCCAATCATCGAATTAACATACAGGGACCCACATCCCCATCAAATCTATTAATATCTTGGGGGGGGGGGGGGGGGGGGGGGCAAAACCCAAAAAATTATTGTCTACATATTGGCGGGGTGGGGGTTTACCCCGCCAACCATTGCACAAATAGACGAGGAATCTAAGTCCTCGTCGAGTGCTTTAATATTTGGTAGGAGGTATCCCCCGCTAAACCACATATAGTAATTATTCAAAGTTACTATCTGCATTTTGATGGAGGGTGCCCGCCCCAACCATTGCACAAACAAACAGGGAATCCAAGTCCCCGTCTAGTGCTTTAATATCAAGTGGGAAGGTACCCCCACCAAAACCTATGTAATAATTAATTATACTCATTTGGTTTTGGTATGCAAAGAATGAGGAAGATGAGTGAGTATTTTTTTAGGTCTAAGTCATAGGGGAAGGAAGAGTAAGCCAATGAGGGATAAGTAGGTTGTTGATGTAAAAAAATTACTATTTTTTTGCTTTTGCTTGGAGGACACAGGAAAAAAAAAGTTCTAAATAGCCAAATTCTTTGTTTATTGCATCAGGAGGCCACATATGGTTGTCCTCTAGAATCAGTTCTTTCAACTCATCGGGTTAGGGTTATGCCTCGTGATTTCTTCTTTTGATAGTTGTGGAGCCAATGATCATTCATAGTAATTAAGAAAATGTTGTGGCCAAAATGCCACCCAAGTCTACTCAGCATATGTTGCTTGATAATCATTAACATTTTCCAAATGGGTGAAGCTATATTTCTTGGTTTTGACTCTTAAGAATTTTTCCTTTCTAAGCATTTTTGTTAGGTCATCTTAAATTACTTGCCAAGCCTTCTCACAAAGTAGTGCTTCACAACTTCTTACTTGTGTCCCTTTGATGTAAGGTAAATTATACTTCCTTCTTTTGCCATTGACAAGTCTTCATCCCCTTTCACTTGACAAATTTGCTTACACCCCCTTTTCAATTTATTGTCGTGTATGTTGTGAAGAGAAAGGTTTGATAGCGAGCCGCTTCTACGTACACAGCTCAACTCTAGTTCCTAGATGATCTAAAGTGGCGAGTGTGCTAGCGAAAGATAGGATGGAGAGAAGTAGAAAACGAGTTTTCATCCATGGCTAAGGACTTTTTCGGGCTTGTTTTACTGTAAAAGAAGCCAACAGCCTATGCCATCAAACACCTTTGCTAGGAATGCCCACCTTGTGCACGGATATCTTTGGTAGATTGAGAATAAGTTGGGTCGAACATGCCATGGACTCAGTGCATTTTGGAGCTTAAACAGTTGAATAAGGTTGGACACAGGATTTTGAGTGAAAGGGGTCATAAGATAACAAAGCTGATTAGTGTTTCTGATCACTAGCTCGATTCTCTACTATATAGAAAAGAGGGAAGAGCTTCACCGTTGGTTGGAGGAGTTGCGTTGGCTACACCACCGCTATCCGGGACGAAGGTGGAGCTAATGTTATGTTAGAAGTGGGTATTATATTTAATGAGTTAAGCCCATATCATTAAAGTGGACATAATATTTATATGGGTTAAGCCTATATTACTTAAGTAGGTTAAGCCCATAAAATATAATAGAGAGAGCTCAAACTTACTTTATATTGAATAAGAATAATATGTGTGAATTAGTTGAAGAAGTGAATAATCCTATATTACTTAGAAGAAGATGATGGTGTTGATATATAAGATATAAATTTGGCCTTTCAAGTTAGGCCCTTAGGCCAACCCACTTTTGTGGGGGAGAGACATGTTAAAAGCCCTAAGTTAAATGTGTATGTAAATGTAAAATTGTGGAGCCTTATATTTAAAAAAAAAGACTTATGTAAATTGTCCAATGGACCCACACATATTGATCTTAAGAGATCATCTCACGTAAATTAATTTTTTTTTTTAATATAGCAAAATTTTAGTCAACTTTAAACCTCCAAAGAGGTTGGTTTCGAATCATGAATTTTTGTAGGAATTTTTTTTAGAAACTTTTTTATATAAAAAAATAAATAAAGAATAAGAAATTAATGGAATAACGATACATATCAATTTTTCTGTTAGCCACCCCTTTGTACCGTATAGGTCATCACCGATACCGCGTTTCATGCTCTGTCTCTTCGGCTGAAGTTGTGTGGTTTCCCGTAGTGGTAGGTTTGTTTGTATTGACTCCAAGGCTATCGAACATAGCGGCATTTCTGGGAGCTCCTCTATTAGGGAGGGCCAACTGCACCACTCGCAGTTTCGGTAGTATAGACTCCATGTAAACAGATTTGCATACTAGTCCAAATGTCGAAGTACATATCTCGACATTGGTATAGTATATTCCATGCATGAATCTATCATCTATCATAAGGATGGATGCTTAGCCTTCCGGCTTCTGTCTGGAGAGAATTCTACGTGGAATGTTTCTCGATAGATGATCAAGAATAGACCTGATGTCTGCAACAATGGTAAGAATTGATGTCTTTTGAACCGGCGGGCAAGTAGATAGAAAATGTACACACGAGTTGCCACGGAATGCAAGTGTCGGGAAGCATTTCTTTGTTCTTACTTGAAAAAAGAATATGCCATGAGGGAGACTCAGAATGTTTCTTCAATCTTGGATGTTCTAACATCATCCATCTGGTAATAACGCAATCACCGATTATCAAGACCCAACAAAGCACAGAGCACGGGAATATATACCAAAACATTTAAGATGGCGAAGAGCATATAACCCCAAAAAGGACAAGCAAACCCGACCAGGGAGTAAGGAAATATCATTAAACATGAAAAATATCTTTTGCGAATAAATCGAACATCAAGAACATATTGATTAAGCGGGGTAATGTACAGTAATAATTTAATGCTTAGCTTGTAAACGAAGGAACCTCAAGAAGTTAAAAAAGACAACAAAACTGCTTTTCACTGCTTTACACTCAATGAACTATAATCTAGAAAGTTATTTTTCCAATGCAAGGCTCAGTGTGGCTTCGGTACATAACCATCGACAGCAAAGTTCCTAGTAGCCGCTGGTAATGCTAAGCGAAGGCCATCAAGTTCAGGCTTAGCAATCACCTGACAGCCCAAGCGAGACCTGCAAATTTCCTTGTCATAAATGACTGGAATCGATAAAATACACTCTTATCATAAAGCTTTGGGGAAGACTCACGTTTCTGTAAGTCCAAAAGCAAGATCTAACATATCATTCTCCTCATCCGTTGGATCCTCCAACTTATTGTAGTAATCAACATCCTATAGGAAGAACCGAGCAATCAAAACTAATTTTATGTACGGAAAAAATTTAAACATGATAGATGTCTTAGTCACTGGACCATTACCATTATAATAACGTGACATGTAGAACAGGCAAGAGATCCTTCACAAGCTCCTGCAGTTTCATATCAACAACGGTATCATACGATGGTATAAGTCTTGTCAAAAGAGGAATAAACTATTAAATTGTTACTTGTTATGCAGGAACTGAAGGTGTTTCCCTATAACTTGCTCCAGATTTTTCTGTAGGCGAAAGGCTGTGTTTACTCTTAGTGGACTGGGCACAATTCCTAGTTGTATACAATTTGACAAGACAAAGGATTACTGAAAATGCTATTTGAACCTGCAGATGGAAACGTGGGTGGCCCAATGCTTGGGCTCACTCATTGTTATGTACATGCTGCAAGCATAGGCAGCATTACTCAAGGATTATAACTGGAGGCGGAGTAGAGGCATACCCGCTCAGATGCAATAAAGAAGCATAAGATGACAGGTT
This sequence comes from Saururus chinensis, assembly GCA_035235625.1. Classification (NCBI taxonomy): domain Eukaryota; kingdom Viridiplantae; phylum Streptophyta; class Magnoliopsida; order Piperales; family Saururaceae; genus Saururus; species Saururus chinensis. The sequence continues at coordinate 2,027,367 of CP141146.1, forward strand.
TAACCCCATTTTTCTTTAATTAAGTTATGTCTCATCCTCAAGGAATAATGAGGAGTTAGCATTGCATATGACTGGGAAACTGAATTCATAAGGCATTCCTTCATAATTTTTTAACGGGAAAATTTTAGACTTCAGAAGTTATCAATTTGACCACTCAAACCAACCATTACTTATTACTTAACCCCCCTTCTCTGCACAAAGATGTAGAGCCAAACGTACATTTTATCCCTTGTCTTCACTCTATCCTCAACCGAAAACAGCCTAAATATTCCCTAGTATATGTGCATTCAATTTTCTTTATAATCGTTTAAAATAAGACTGAATAAACTGAAATTAATATGTGCACAACATGCATACCTTCCAGTTCAATGTCATTTTCATGTGCAGCTTCTAGCATAGACATGCCAACAGGAACCTTTATAGTCTTCTCATCACCATCTTTATCAACAAACGTAACTGTTATTCTGCATATAAACAAGGGGATCTTAATATCAGCAGCCAAGTATAAACTGACCATAAATGCTCCATCTGGTTGTTTGTGGCGTCATTAGCTAGCCACAGAAATATTTAATGCTCTGTAAGTATTAAGTTACAGAGACATGAGCACAAGGAGAAATACAAAAAATCGAGTCTAAGATAGACAACAACAAAGAGAAAGCAATGGAGGTTGCATCAGGCAAGTGAAGATATCACACAGCACACTAAGCAAACTGTTCAGTTTCTCACACATGTCCAATACTCAAACTTACTTTTCTTTCTCTTCATTTCCTTCTTTATGTGCTCTATCTGCAGCAGATACACTAGACAATGGATGCTTGATCTGAAAAATGACAAATCACTCCATTCAGAGTTCTAAGGTAAATTGGCTATATTACTTCAAAAATCCCTCTTGATGTAGTCCATCCATTCAGAAAATCAGTAACATTCATCAGCCTCATATTTTTATATAAGAACATTCACATTGAGAGAAGGTCAAAGCAAATCAACAGGTTAAACATGTTCAACGTCATAATTTTTTAACAGGAAAATACTTATAGGCCAACTTGTTTTCTATTTCTGCCGTTCTCAATCTTATGCACAACTACCAAAATAAGGATGAATTATTTGCAAGCCTGAACTCGAAAAGAGCAAACCAGAAACAAGCGTAAGAATAACAAGGATACGTAACCAGATATTGAGTTATTTGGCTTGCAGATCTCTGAAAACATTGTATTGAAGTCCCAGACGTTAATCGATCTGCAAATGCAAAAGGTGTTAAGAAAGTGAAAATAAACTAATATTTAACACATAGGTTTGTGCAGAAAAGAAACAAGGAAAAAAACACACACAAAAAAGTATAAATTATACAGGACAATAGCATTTGCTAACAATAGAAAGGACTGTTTAACATAGTGGATAGACAAATTGATGGTTTGGACAATTACATACCAAATATAGCAATCATATAAAAACGCATATAACTTCTCCAAGTGAATAAGTAGCATCTTCATCCTAAAACTTAAAAGAAAAAAGAAAAATGAAAAAAAATGAATTTCAGACCTCATATAGTAAACCATACAACTAAAACATTGACCTCAAGAAACAAACCGTTCATCAAGTATGTTTAAACATTCAAACGGCTCTTACTCAGATAAGTTGATCTCTCAAAGAAAACCAATTCTCTTACAACTCATGTGCATTAAATCATTATGCATCCAACAGAGAGGGTAACTATCACTCCTTGATGTTCAGCCATAATATTTGTACTGAAATAAAAGCACGCAATATGAAGATTGAAAAGATAGTAGAAGCATGCAATTTACCTGTGATTAGTTCTCTGGTTATTACGCCACCTAGCTGGCAGAGTTTTGACCTGAACATAGTCACAACTTCCCTGAAATTATAGGTTTGTAGATGCATCAATATCTTGATAAAACACAGCTGTTAGCATGGTAGAAACTGCAATCATGTTATAGTAAGCATGCATTCTCAAGAAACCAAAGTTTGAGAATTACTAACCATTCTATCTAAATAAAATGTTACTAAATAATTGAAACAAACAAATAATTATTGTATCAGTTGAAAACTTCAACTTAAAGGTGAAGGTAGCTTTAAATATTAGGGAAGAGACTAACCATCCATACAAACCATACTAACACTCCAATGCACATGTAAGCACCACTAAGCATTACAGATGAACACACACAAGGGGAGCACAAACTCACAACAAGGAACACTGATTTCACCAGGTCTTGAGCAAGAAATCTTGGGCTCTGCTACCATGTTAGTTAACCAGCCGCCTATGAGCTTAAGATAGCTAAAGCTGTTAGGACCACACTAAAACTCTAGTCCTAACATTGGAACAAATACAAATGCAAAATAATATAGGATAACATGTGCAGGGCAATTCTACAGGACAGCAGTGGTCTAGCTTTTTGCTAACCTACAAGAAGCAAGTAAAGAGAAAATACACAAAAAACCTTAAATGAGTGTCCCCAAAGAACGTTTGGAAGACCACATGAGATACAGATGGAGTGAAAATTTCCAAGTATCTAATTGTCCCTGTGGATGTAAAGGCCAAATGTGCCAGGATAATGACAAAGGACTAGAAAGGAACTTCCTATGATTGGTTAAATAGAGTCTCCATAGTTTTTATCAATATGCCAGTATGTTGCAATAATAAAGAATATCCTTATCTATTACAGATATGAGAACAAACAGGAAGAGACAAAGATAATTGCACGGAGGACAGTAGCTCTAGAATATACTGAACCCCACATTGCAAAAGACATTCAAACTTGGCCAAATAATACCCACTATCAAATTTAAGAAAGGTTAATAAGCACCGTCAAAAACCTTTTAAGGGGATTTTAATCTAACAAAAACCATATTAATTAGTATAAACAACAATGAAAAAAGATGTACTAGCATACAAAAGCATGCATAATTCTTTTCCATAATCAGGCATAAAAAACAGAGACCTCCGAATGCCATAGTATATGTCAACATTAAAGATTGAGGAGGTAATATGACAAAAAAACATATAAGGCAGAAGTAATCAGTAAAAATTGAACGGCTTAAAATAGCCTGAAACTAAGACTTGGAACCTCATAGAGTTCAAAATCTATCAACAACAAACAACAGTAATTAAATCCACGATCATATTACAGCAACACAATTGCATAATAGGGAAAACAAAAAGGAATAGACAGAGCCACAGGTATAGAAATTGAACTAAATTTGCCCAGAACTTATAAAGCTTATAATTGATTGTCCCCTACCAATAGCCAATTTTGTCTGAAATAAAAACACAATCATTAACAGGTCTGAACCCGAAAGTAGGGAAAATGAAAGAAAAATGAATTGGGATTACAAGGAAAGGGATTGGCATGTCTGAGGGGGGTCCATCATAAGAGGACAGGAAAAATATGGAAGGGGAAAAGGAAAGGGAGAGGGATTTTAAGGAAAAGGAAAGGTAATGGATTCATTAAATTCCACCCCTGTTTGTCTGCACCATGGAAAGGAGGAAAAGGAGAATCCCTCGTTTGATAGTGAATTGAGAATACGATTAAAATTACAAATGCTTCATTCAAATCATATGAGAAATAACATTAATAATACGGTATTAACACTCACAACAAAGCCTACATGTTACCACAATCAACTTATATAACTATCATAAGAAATACGAGAATTAATCTGCTGCGGCTGCTGCATGTGCCGCACATGCAGCAGTCCGTTTAATTCTTCTTTTGCGTTCATCATTATTATTTATCTACACATTGAAATCTGATATTTTTTATACTGTAAGAATTTGAAGATTGAAATATAGGCTTATATTGACATAGATTACAAAAAACATAGAAAAATAAGCCATCTATGATAACAACATTTAACTGTAAGAATCTATAAAAAACAGACATACAAAGTCATTGATCGATATCAAATAAGATAAAAACATCAAAGAAACAACATCATGGCATATTTGTCAATCATTTAATAGCTACGACAAAAGAACGCAAAGACAGAAGGACGTGAGAATGAGAGAAGGGCAATTACGAATCTTCAACACAAAAAACAGAGTGGAGCTTAGGGTGGAGAATTAAAAAAAAAAAAAAAAACGGAAGCAGCCCACTAAACCAGGAGAAAAAGAGGTCCCGAGTTTGGCAATTGCATCGATTGTCCGAAGACAGTCCGTACTTTTTTTTTCATGGCGCCATGGCTGCGTTTTCTGGAGGGCGGAAGGCTCCGTAGCTGCCCCCAACAAGCTGCTCCTGCACCGTGGGCGTCCAATAGATAAGCTACAGCACCGTCTATCAGATTAGCGTCAAGGCCGCCAACTCCCAGCAGCCACGGCGCCACGACCTGCCAAACTGACAGCCGCCACCTAGAGAGGGAGAGAAAGAGAGATTACCCGACGAGATGAGAGTTGGCTCCGGCCGGTGACGGAGTGCGGGGAGGCGGTGGTAAGAGACTGGAGAGGGCGGCTGTGCACTCCTATTGTTGGATTTGGTTTTTAAAAATAAATTAAATTTATTTTATTTTTAAAAATTAAATAAAAGAGCAGAGAGAGTATTTTTGGATGGGGATGTTAATGCGTAAGATATGAGTCGGGTAAGGTTTTACCCATATTCATACCCGTTTTTAGAAATTTTATCTATATTTTATTTATTATTTATTTTTATATTTATTATTTATATTTTATTTATTACTTATTACTATTGGGTAAATAGGTAAGTAAATAAGTAAATAACGAGTAAATAATTAATTAATTAATAAACAAAAATAATAACAATTATATATGTTAAAAGTCTATTCAAAGTAAAAAAAAATAATATAATATAAATTTATAAAGACCTCACAATTTATATAAAAAAATAAAGCATAATAAGAATCTAATACCTTATATAAACTGAAATAATTAAAAAAATTAAAACATAAATATATTTTTATTACTCCAGGCTTATTGACTCATTATACCAAAATGCTAGAAGATGCACCTTTTTTATATAAAAAGCAAAGATAAAAAAAATTTAACAAGTTCTCTTCCATTTTCTCTATAAGAAGTTTGCATTATAAATTTATACATATTTCTCAAAAGTATTCTATCTAATGTATCACTCAGCGACTGGTTAATCGCTAGGAGAGACTAAGAGGAAGCCGGGTTAGTCGCCAAGAGAAAAGAGCAGGAAAAATAACAGAGAAGAAGCACTATGCCAAGCTGCCACTGCACTATGCCCCATTCGCCATCCGCTGGTTTGTGGCTAGTCGATCAAAAGAAAATAACCAATGTCACTTATGATTTAGAGTTTGTTAGGTGGGTAGTATGTACTTACTTTAGGCATTTGAGTTGGGCTGGGCACGTTACTGGTGTCAAACCCCGGCGATGCCCGACCCGAGCCGAACTCGGTCTAAGGGCCGGTCAAGCGCGTAGGGGCGACGAAGTAAAAATTGAGAAACGATCTAGCGGAAGACTTAACCCTAACCACAGGCGATTAACAGCAAATACGGAGTGCGCACAATCCTTTGAGCAAGAGTAAATAAAAGGGAAGGAAAAGATGTTGCTTATCACAAAGTAAACAGCAATCTCAAACCCATAAGCTTAGCTAAGTAAAGCCCACACCGGCTCAAAATAAGTCATAAGCATCACAACTGTAAATATATGACATAAATCCAAAACAAGAACCCTACACAAAGGTTCTAACATAAAGCATGAAACAAACGAAAGTAAGTCACACAACGATCTCCATCATCACACCCAAGCTATCTCTGACCTTTCCTCAAAGAGGTAATCTTGTCCGTCTGCGTGTCACACTACGCAGCCCCAAATCAAAACACAAAAAGAGGGGTGAGTTTAACAAACTCAGCAATGGTTTTAATATCACTAACAACATCGAAAATACGATAGCATGACGATATAATCTTTCAAATCAACGATGTACAAGGTGTATCATTTTCTGATCACATATTCACATCACTTAAAAACTGCATCATAATGCATAATTCAACCTGCATGGATGTATCTCAAACATATATATTCCCACATGCATTATTTCACAATTCAACCTGCATAAATGTATCTCTAACATACATATTCCACATGCATAACATCAACAACAACCTGAATGGATGTATCTCTAACATACATATTCCCACATGCATAATATCATCACAATCTGCATGGATGTATCTCTAACATATATATTCCCACATGCATAATATCATCACAACCTGCATGGATGTATCTCTAACATACATATTCCACATGCATAACATCAAAATCAACCTGCATGGATGTATCTCTAACATACATATTCCAACATGCACAACATCAACATCAACCTGCATGGATGTATCTTTAACATACATATTCCAACATGCACAACATCAACATCAACCTGCATGGATGTATCTCTAACATACATATTCCAACATGCACAACATCAACATCAACCTGCATGAATGTATCTCTAACATACATATTCCAACATGCACAACATCAACATCAACCTGCATGGATGTATCTCTAACATACATATTCCACATGCATAACCTCAACATCAACCTCCATGAAGGAGAAATCACACATTAACGTCACACAGACGGGAGCATAGACAAGGCCACGAAGGCGTGTCATGGTCCAAAATTCTACACAAGAATTCAAGAAAGATCGGGGTTGTCAATCCCTAATACTGCTCACCCTGGACGATCCTGGCCAAGGATGTCCCATTCTCACACAGAGAATCTAGAGCAGGGGTGTTCGCCCAGGGACATCACCTGCGGAGGGAAGAGCCCGAGTTCTCACACAGAGAACCCTAGAACACGTGGTAGCGGGATGCACACGGCATACCACACTGGATTCTCAAGGTACAGATGACATACATAATAACATTCTCACAATCCGCAAGACAAGTACACAACTCGTCCCCACATCATTCCATTTAACAAGACTCAACTCGGGGAGTGCACTCGTTCCACACAGGAACTTCAAATCGTTCCACATAGGAACTTCAAAACAAAATATGTCCTTTCGGACTAATCAACTTGCGATTAATCCACGACCGATCAATCCAGCACACAATTCCATCACATTGCATCCAATCGGTCAAATTCGATTAATCACGATGAAGCCTCAATTGGAAATCCATTTTCATGATGCATGCAGCATGGTACATACGTGGGCAAAGCATACATGAATCCTAATCCATGATAAGTGCTCTCATCAGCCCCTAATGTATCATTCATAATCACAATATCAAGCTTCAACATCATTATTTAACCCCACATGTGTGTGTGTATCTAGTAGAAGCATTTCACATAATGCATGCCAACATGCTTGAAAATCAACTCACTACCACACTACACATGTGAATTTCCATCTAAACATGAATTCCAGCGGAAATCATAGAAGAAGAATCGTTGAAATCATATCTAAATTCAAAACTCAACCACAAAGGCTAAACACATATAACATCACTTATTTCATCATTGAGTCATGACATTCACCAACATCCACACACCACTAACCACAATCTATCATGACAAATCAGTCCAACAATGATTGTAGTCCTACTGAAAATATGTTTAACCAAAGGGAAACAACCATTCATAATTTCAAGATAACGATTTCAACATCATGCCATAAAACATAAGTCATTCCACCATCTCTAAGCATATATCTCAACTCCATAAACTTAATAGCATGCATTTCTAGTAGCCTAACATAGCTTAAAACACTCCACATTCATATAAAATTGGCAAGCTAAAGTGGAATCATCAAAATAGACATCATATGCACCACATATAATTTCCTGTGTAGCCGATCGATCGCCCTTGAGGCCGTTCGATCGGTTACACGCAAAAATTTAAAATTTACAGTTCAGCTGATCGATCGGCCTGCAGGTCCGATCGATCGCCAACACGGCAGAATAGTCATCTTCTTCCTTTCGCAAATCCAAACCGAAACACCATAGATAACACTTCAAATCCACATCTAACACCCTAATCATCATCAAAAGTCCTCCTTGACTTCCAGAATATCAAACCAAACCATAATAATGCAAAACCTTAAGAAATCGGGATTAAATAATTCCATCTTCTAATCTTACCATTAACACACCAAATCAAGTAACCCATTTTGAAATAAGCCAAAAATGAAGAATTTTACCATGGATAAACAGAGATTTCGAAGACCCATTACCTCAGCACTTAATTAAGCTCGGATTGAAGAGTCACCCTTCTTGAAATCCTTGAAAACACAATGAGTTTGAATTAAACTCTAATAGAAATCGATTTACTCAAGAAATCCCTAATTAAATCTTAGATCTAGGGCTTGTTGGTAGTAAAAATCGAATTTTGAATGTTAGGGTTTGTAGTAAAACACAAATCAGTAACTTTTGATGGTCAAAAACGAATTGAATCAAGGGGAAAATGGTAGATTTGGAAGAAATTAAGGAGAAAGTCATGAATTAGTGTTTAATTAGAGTAAGCATACCTTAATCGGCTTCTAATTCGAGCCTAAGTGGGGATTAGGCCAGCCCTCCTTCCTTAGCCTATTCCCAAAAATGGAAATGGCTCAGGTTTGCCCTTATATAGTAAGGGTTGGGGTATGCATAGGTAAGTTTTGAGGTGTAAATATGAAAAATAAGAAAAAAGTGGGTATTTTATAAATTTAAGCCTAATAAAATTCTGAAAATTTTTGTATGACCTTAAGTATATGTCTAGGTTCATTTGACCCAAAAATAAAATTTTTGACGGTGGGGCCCACAGGGCTCCCGCCAAAACCCTAATTTTTGGGAAAATAGTAAAAATTCCAAAAAATCCTAAAAATTTACATTTGGTCTAAAATTACTTAAAACCACTAATATTGAAGTTAATTTTGGTTAAAACCATCACATACACTATTTATTTACGAAATCACTGAATAACACGTAAATCTCACGATAACCAATAATTAAAGAAAACCAAAACCGGTTTAAAGATGAGGGTCCTTACAACTGGGCTTGGGCATTTGGGCTAGACAGGTTATTGGGCTTGGGACTAGGGTAGTGGGTAAATTAAAAGTATATATAAATAATTAAACATAAGAATGTTGATGGGTATTATATATATTAAATCGGGTAACAGGTAATGGGTATGGATAAGGGGTTACCCATACCCTACCCACGTAATAAATGGGTGGCTAAAATTATCTACTTAGTTTACCCTTTACCCATTTATTAATTACCCGCCCACGAATTTTGAATCGGGTGAGTGGGTAAAGCGGGTAAATGGTTACCCATTGACAGCCCTATTTTTAGATGGCTGGTTTGCTAGTTGCCACCCCTCCTTACACCCCACCCTGTAGGGCCTCAGGGTTTAAGGTGATTTAACTTGATCCGTAAAGTTATAAATATAATTTTTTAATAATAATTTAAAAAATAAGTCAAGTTCGAGTTGGGCCTATTCAGGTTGGGTTGGGTTTGGGTTACTTTTTTTTAAATGATATCAAGTTCACGTTTGGCAAAATACAACATACCTAACCTCATCCTCCTCTATTACATTTCCCACCCTTATTGATAAAAAAAATAGAAATTTTACTACCAAAATCAAACCCATATACTTTCTCCGTCCAATATTAATTACTATATTTAGAAAAATAATAATTTTAATTAAATAATAATATCCACATTTAAAAGAAAGAAAAGAAAATAGAAAATTATATAAATAATATGAAAAAAATATTAACTAAAATAGTAAAGAGAAAAAATATTTACCAAAGTTGTGTTCATTTTAGCCATGTAAGCACTAGCCAAGCGCTAACGCATATATGACTTTTTTATAAAAAAATTAAGATTTTCTCATTGAGAAGGATAAAATTAACTTAAAATTTGATTTTGTCTTTCAAAAAGACAAAATGATCTTTAAGTGATTTCGTCCTTGATTTTGTCCTTGTGACGGACAAAATCACTTCCCCTCATATTTTCCAGTTTTTGGTTGAAGTGAGTGGGGTTATATATGATATTATATAGGGACAGGGGTTACTTCCAATTTCAATTAATTTTGAAAAAAATTAAATTTGTCATTTGCAACGACAAAATTAGTGTTAACTTTAATTTAAGCCGAAAAGGGTAAGTGATTTCGTCCTTGATTTTGTGTAGATCTCATCTTTCTGAAAAATGAAATCTACTTAAAGGGAGATTTCGTCCTTGCAAATGACGAAATCACCTCACTTGGCCCTTTTCGGTTTAAATTAAAGTTAACACTAATTTCGTCGTTGCAAATGATGAAATTAATTTTTTTTTAAGATTAATTAAAATTAGAAGCAACCTCTGTCCCTATATAACATCATATATAACACGGTAATATCCATACAACCTATAATGACCTGAATTTTGTGAGATATTAAGTATGTGTGCTACCTATATGATAAGTTACAATTGATGTGGTTGAGAGGGTAGAGTGAGTTTTGAGTTGGAGCCTAAGCTTGTCAAAAGTTGGTCGTGGTAAATTGCGAGAAAGCAATTCTTTTAAGGGGGGAAGAATGTAATATCCCAGATTTTTCCTACGATTCAAAAATTAAATACGTAGAAAATAGGGTGTTTGACCCATTGAATTTTTTAGTATAATAACTTCCTCATTGGATAAAATTTATGTATGAAACTATATAGTTAGAAAGTAGATAAAAGAGCTTTGAAGCGCTACCAAAAATGTGTAAATCAGAGTCCGGATGAGGGAGATACGACTGTTCATAGTTTCCATATCGTATAGGGCATGTTTACTCAATTTAAATATGTATTTAGCCTGTTTAAGTCCTCTTGCGGGCCTAGTTAATTAATGTGATGAAATTATTTTAAGAAGCTCAATTAGGTTGCCTAAGTGAGGAGGATTGACCCAACTTCTAAGGGGATTAGGAACCCTAATCCTCATTCTTATAAAAAGGATGTTTAAGGCACAATAAGGGGGCCTTTGCCCAAGAGGAGGAAAGAAGGTGGTGGACAGCGAGGCTCCAGCGGTAGTCGATTGACGACAAATTGGCAATTAAGGTAGGATCGCTATCTTATTTTTTGAGTTCAGATTAGTGATTATTTTATTAAATAAATTGATATATAAATCGTGTTATTATCGAGTTCTACAATTTACGTAGTATAATTTCTGCAATAAACAGTCTCTACAATAAGTAGTGAATCTGGCTGCCAGCTGGCCACTGGCTGGCTGGTCTTCTTCCGGCTAGAAACCCGGTCACCTGATGAAAGCAATCATGGGTGACCCACAGGCGGCAGGTCCCACCGCCGCCGTGCAAGATTATGTTTTTAAACAAAATTGTAATGGCCATGGCGGCTCCACCACACAGCTTAAAACAAAAAACAAAAAAGGCCTTTTGGCCACCGGATGGCCATGGGCTGCTACCCGCCGCAGTATGGGCACCACCGCCAGAGGCTGGCCTCTGGCTAGTTGCGGGTCGTCGCTCGACCGGTCGGTTTACCTAAGTTGATTAGGTCCGGTTTAAAAAAAATTATTGCGATTATTACATGTTCTTTATTTAAAAAGGGTTTTAAAATTTTGTATATGTCTGTTGTGCTAAACCAAGCTATAAAAAATTAAAATAGAAGTCATACAAATAATAAACAAGAAATAAGAAAATATTATGCTAATAACGCCTTATCAAGTGAAACGATAAATAAACTCTACCGTATGAGGAGGTATATCTTGCTCCAAGTTAAATTAGAGCATCACACGATCAGGCACGTGCTGATTTACAATCTCAAAACATATGAGCGGCATTCGAGATAGCCACACATCTCTTCCCTCTATACAAAGAGGAGGTAACTTAGCCAATGCCTCAAGTGAGTATGGTTGCCAAATGACCTGCATAATTTATAAGCATAATTAATTATTAATAACCTTACAAAAATTATATTCATTATATTAAATATGATAATTAAATTTAATTACTTGATAAGGGCGTTGGTCATTGAGGACTCAATTGAAGAAGGGGAGCGGACTCCCCAAACCTTGTTTGATCAAAGCATCCAAGGAGAGGACTGATGGAGTAGTTTGCAGGATACAGGGGCGGTTGGAGTATCCTAAAAGAACTTAGGCTGGGTGGAGCATGACTTGGTTGAGCAGCAAGCTGAGTAGGTACCTTGTTGGTGTAGGGTGCAATGTAGATGGAGGCAGTCGGTGCTGCCATAAAATAACCAAGGTTGAAGCGGACTTTGGTTGAAAGAGATTCAAACTTAGTCATGATGTGAGGGGAAGTGTTGACTACTTACATGACGGGTTCAGCAAGGCATAAGGCTTAAAGCTTCAATCGGTGCTCCTAGGAAGTTAGGCCTTTAATGAGGGCAACGAAGGAGTTAAGTGGGGGAGGCCTGTTAGACCCCTAGCTTCGAAATAGGCTAAGGGGTGGATGAGTTTCAGCTTAGCGAGCGGACAACCAAGGGAAAGTTGAGAAACGACGGCATTGGTGCATTGGCGGACTCATATACAAGTCCTACTCAGAGTAGGATTTGATGGTAGGCTGGGCGCCATCACCTAGGATGGTTCTTAGGAAGGTCGGGACTCTCATGGACAACTCTTACTTGGAGTAGGATAAACACTGGTTATGGTTGCTGATTTGTTCCCATATTTTTTAGTGCGACTAGGAGTGGCCTCGGAGGCCAAATGCAAGTAGGAAGCCCAGACAAGGAGTTGTGGGCAAGTCAGATTGTTCAAGACAGCCAAATCATAGTGGGACAAGGACTCCATGCAAGAGGAGGATGCGCTCAAGACTCTACTGAGACGAGAAGGCATGCAAGCAAATGACTTCTAACCAAAGTAGGAGTTTGAGGAATGCTAGGAGAGGCTGGACACTTGAAGGAGGGCTCAGCTGGACTTCTAGTTGGGTTAGGACTCCTTGGGGATTGTTTTGAGCATGCATATGGGTTAGTTTCCTATTTATAATGGGGCAGGGATGTAGGATTCTGAATTTGTAACTAAGGTCGGGCTAGTCGTAGTAGTACTAGGCTTCCCGACTCATCCTCTATATAAAGGGGGCGTCATGGCAACTTGAGAAGGGGGAGAAACTCATTGTAACCAGCATATGGAGGGCTAAAGGCAAGAGCAAATCTAGCCAACCTTGGTGGATTCAACCAAGGGGTGAATCCAGCCAAAGGGGCGAGCCAAAGGAGTACTTTGTTGGTGCAGAGCGAATCCTTAGGCTGGGAGCGAGGTCGGGGCCTTGTTCCATCAAATTCAAGCATTTAGAAAACTTAGAAATTTGCAAGCGACGGACTAAGAGCTTTGGCCATAGTTCCGGAGGACTGTTGGGTAGTAAACACTTCGTTGGCAACTTAGAGGAGTTGTTGTGAGTGGACTATACTCAGCAACTCAGTGAAGCTTGAGGTAGATTTAAGCTAAGGGGCGGACTAATTTGCATGATAGCTGAGATGATGTTGGGTTTGGGAGCAAGGTAGGGGCTTTGTTAGTGTAAATTGTGTGTTGAATAAAAAGGTTTTGGAGGTAGTCCTTCTTTTTCCCTTTGTTTTGTTTTGTTTGGGACATGCATAACTTGGGTGAAAGGGTGGATAGGCTGTTGGTTGCGCTGTGCAGCCAAGTCATCATGTGTACGAATATTAAAATAAACTTCGAGCCCACACCTGGCATGGTGTCCAACCATTAGAAAGCAACAAGGTGGGATTTTAGTGGGACGATCTCAATTTTAAAAAATAAGTCACTCACGAACTCAATTCATCATGAACAAGTTCTAAAGTGAAACTTTGTAGACAACGAGGAGACGATTGACCTCATGTATAATACTCCTTATATCCCATGTAAATAACTTTATTTCAGAAATTATTTATCACTAGATGAGTACTTAAAAAAGTGTTTCATAAACCATTTTTCATGATATTATCTTTGGGTCTTACTATTTAATAAAGATTATTATTATTATTTCTAATATGGGAGGGAGGAAGTACTATTAAACAAGCATTAACCTTTGCAACAAACTTATTTTTAGAATGAACGTGGCTATTTCCCTCCCAAAAAATGTTTAGAGCCCCCACCACAGAAAAATAACTGACATTTTTTAACAACTCAGTACCCCTCACACTCCTTATAATTTTACTCATGTTACCCCAACACCCCAAAACTTCTGGAGACCACCTCCCGCCAAAAGTTTTCTAGAAGTTTAAAAAACTTTTAGAAGTTTCGTGGCAGGGGTACCCCCGACAAATAAAACTGTATTATAAGGAAAACAAAGGTCTCCATCAATGTCTACATATTGTGGCAGTGACCTCTCCCCGCCAAAAACTATCTAGAAGTTTAAATTTTTTTTAGATGTTTCTTGACATGGGATATCATTTACCAAATAAAACTTATTTAGACAGAAACCTTAGTTCCCCATAAAATTTTGCATATTTTGGCGATAACCACCACCTATGAGAAACCATCCAGAATTTTTTTGGAGGAGTAGCAAGGTGAGGGAAAAAGGGAAAAAGATCGTAGAAGAGGAGTTACAAGCAATGGAGAAGAAGAAAAATAGTCGAGAAAGAGGAACCATAAGCAACGGGGAAAATGGAAGAGCTTACACCGATAAAGAAAAATTACAAATAACGCAATAAAAGAGGAAAAATAAAGTTAAAAAGAATAGTGGAGGGTGGGGGGTATTTAATAATTTATTAATTTTTTTTAGGTATATTAAGTATGGGGGGCTTGAATAAATTTTGAGGGGGAAATAGCCAAAAGAATATTCATCCCATGCAACAAAACTCTTCTTGCCTCACGTATTACAATTAAACCCCCTTTATTTCAATAAGAATACGAAGAGTTTCATAAGATACATCATGAAAGACAACAACACAATCTGCCGCGTCCAACCAAAGTTTATTTCTTCTTGTTATTGTCCGCTATAAAAAAAAGTTTCCAGTGATACATGATAAAAAGTGTTCATGAGAGAACAAAGAAACAACACCCTTCTCATCGTATTTGCTATATATATCAATTTTTCCCCCTCATATAAGATGGTCATATTGCACATGGAAAAACTTGGAACGGCCAGGCTTAGAACTGATACTTCTTGATTACTTCCGGGCAGATGTCGAGGGGCGCAGACTTGAGGAAGCCGAGAGGGCTGGCGTACCGGACGTCGGAGACGATGCCATTGTTTGCGGTGAGGACGACGGGGCCGTGCTCCCTTCCCAGCTTGAGCTCGTCGCACCCCTTCATGGGGCTGCTCACCAGGTGGACCTGGCACAGATCCTCCTCATGCTCCCCTGGGACTGCAATCTGGTACGTGCCGGTCTTGTCACACTCTCCTTCTCCACTGAAGGTCACCTGGCGCGTGACCTTGTTGACGCAGTCGAGCCTCACCTTCGCCCCTGCAATAATTCTTGTCCTTGTTATTCTTCTAAAATCTTAGTCACCCACGTTCAAATCACTCTCCTATTATCTTTGCAGACAATAATGGATGAGGAAAGGTCTTTTTACCAGGAATGTAGTAGGTGGCGAAGGTTTCGAACCCGAAGCGGCAAGTGTCACAGTACACCTTGCCCTCGACGGTCAAGGCGTCGACGGCGGAGGCGCAGGCTACGAAGCACAGGACTCCTGCGAGGAGGAGAGAGCAGCTGAGCTTGGCCATGGCAGAGGATGGTACCCGTGCTTTCCAGGAGGCGAGGAGCTTGTGCAGGCAATGGAGAAAAGGAAAGGAGATCAAAGGAGTGATCTAATGGAAACAAGGGGCTGCCGGGCTTTAATTATTTATGGGGATTTAACGGTTTTGCCTCCCCGTTTTGCTCTCCCACCAGAGACCGAGTCCTGCAAACCACACCCACCAAACAGAAGACGCTTAATATAGTTAACTGGTTGTGTGGAGTTAGTTTTTTTCGTTGATTTCCCTTCTTTCTCGCTCCTCACCTGGGGGAAGGTCCGGCTGTATTGATTCAGAGAAGAGGACAGGACGGCCAGGCTGTAGAGCCGGAGATACTTCTCCGGGGTGTCTCTCTCTCACCTCACAGGGGAACGGCTGCTCTCTGCCCCGCTCTCTGTCTCAGCTAGACTAGCACGTCTGGCGACTATATTCGCCAAGCGCGTAAATCTTTGGAAGAGAGCATTTATCGATTGATCGTTCACAAGATTATGGACAAAGACATTTTGATCATCTCTCCAATATATTGCAAGAGATGATTCATGTCCAAATCTCTGTATGCTCTGCAGAAGCATTTGAGATGTTAGAGAATCATCTATCTCTGGTTTTATAGAAGAAAAACCAGTGGACTCTTTAATCATCATTATTTTGAATAGCAAACCCAAAATTGGAATGGTTTATGTAGCTTCCTTTTTTTTGGCACAGATTTATGTAGCTTCCTTAAAGTATATGAGATATGAAGTGGAGACATCCATGAAAAAACGCTGAGCAGGTCTGGGCGAGGATGATCAGATTGTTATTGAAGCCACCTTCTTGGTATCAAATTCCTATTGAATACAATACACAGAAAATGTGGCAGGCAACATTAGAGAGACCAAGACTATGGATGGTAATGGTTATAATTAAAGTATAATTAGAGTGCCTTACAAGAACTATGAAACTTGAAGAAGCAATGAAATTCATCTCAATACTTGTAATCCTCCTAAAGTTCTTGTATTTCCATCTCTATCACCACGATTTTGATGGATTTGCATCACCATATCTCAAGAATGGAGTGTCAACCATTTCTTCTGTGCTCTTTTAAGAAATTATAATTATTTTACCTCAATCTATAACCCTTTTTATTGCTACAGCAATGCCCAGCAATAATATTTTTGACGAAGGTTCCAATTAAATGTGATTCGTTTGCCATGTAATCTGCCAATCCCCAATTTTTATTAAGGTGAATTGTGTAAAGCAAACACAAAGACTGTATTAACCATTTAAGTGGATGGTTTCATTTGAATTCCGATGGAACGACTTTGTCAGAAGAAGGCGGTGCTTCAACGCTACCATGCTACGTGCAATTCTCCCTATCATTTTGAGGCACGCAATAGGAACGATAAAAAATTTCTCAATTAATTTGTTGGTTCATATATTAGGCTGGTTGTGGATATCCATCATCTTATGTTTGAGTTGTGTCTAAGGTGTTTGTGGGTATGCCTGCTTGAATTCTTTCGCTTGCTAATTTTTTGATACGGCCTTAAACAAATACCAAATCTAACTATTTGTCTAAGGTCCGGTTAACTTTTAAATATAATGTGCATTTTTATATAAAAGACCATTTTGATTTCTCTATAACTACTTATATTTAAATCTTTAACAATTAAAATATAATGATGTTAGTATTATATTTGAATTATTTTTTAATAGTAATTATCAAATATTTCTTTTGTCCTACATTAATACATTTATTTGACTTTTCAAAATGAACTAACTTGTCCCATAGTAATATTACAAATATAGAAGATGACATATATAAGTTTAAATAATTATATGTCAAGTTAACTTAATCCAAAGATCCTCCGAGAAAGAGGTTTTGTCTGTGGACAAAACAATGACGGATAAATTGTTAATGAATATAGACATAGACAAGCCTTGTTCACTGACTATTTAACTAAAGAATAGCCCTCCTCATATCCTTCTGCACTCTAGCCAATTGAACCAAATAGAATTTATTGCTCTAAATAAAAAATTAAATTATGGTATTAGATGCATCTAGCCTGATTGGGCTCCATGATCAGAGCTATGTGACTAGCTGTAACACCCTTGGTTCGTGGTATATGGGAGGAGTTCATGCGCAGATGATGGAAGTAGCCTAGCACACATGCAAAGGTGAGTGGAGGGCATGCTAGGGGCGTGGATATGTCTTCTCTTTCTCATTGGCACATGGGCAACGTGCCAAGGCTGGTGGTTGCATAATCGGCCAGCATGAACCCCACTTAGGGCTGCATCAAAAAACTGGAACCGAACCGAACCAGGTGAAATCGAACCGAAATTTAGCGGTTCGGTTCGGTTCTTATAAACAAAAACTGAATGAATTTCGGTTCGGTTCAATTTTAAGAAAAAAACCGAAACCGGAACCAAATCAATTTAATTAAAATAATTTTGGTTCGGTTCAGTTTTAAGAAAAAAAATCAATTTTTTATATAAAAATATGTAATTTTATATTATATCTACATGATTTTGATTTATTAAAGTAATTTAATTAAAATATTTGGTTTTTATTCAGTTTTGGTTCCTATGTCGGTTCGGTTCGGTTTTTATATTTCGGTTTCAAATGTCGGATCAGTTCGGTTCCTGGGATTCGGTTCGGTTTGGTTCCTGCAGGAACCGAACCGAGTTGCAACCCTATCCCCACTAAGACCCGAGTGCATCATGGCAAAGAACATGGGAGTAGTGGCTGACAGTTGCTGCCTACTACCTGAGTACGGACTGTTACAGACTAACTAGTGTGCTGAGTCATGGGGGTCATGTTGTAACCGCTTGGCTGTGGCCAGCGGGTATAAAAGGGCAGAGAATACATTGTAATCTCGAGAGAGAGGGAATGATGAGAGGGACGAGAAGAGAGCAATTGGGTTTGGGTTTTGGCACTAAGATTCAAACCAAGTGCATGTGTAACATCAAGTGCGAAAAGGTTATTTCAGGCTGAGGCTTTTTTCCCTTCACTTCTGTTGTTCTTTATAGCATGCGTGTGTTTCCTCGTGATCCTGTGTATGCTAAAGAGTGAGAAGGCTGTTGATTGCCAGGGGCATTCAGGCCATACAAGGCGTGTGAAATCATATCAAATTTTGGGCTTTGTAACAGTTGGTAGCTGAGGAAAAGCACTGGTGTGTACAACTCTTAGACGAGCTCGATTCAAGAAAGCTTAAGGATTTTACCGAGGTCCTAAAGACTTGATGGGTAGCTAAAGATGGAGAATTTGCTTGTCGATGGTAGGCTCAATGTGTAACATCCGGGAATTTTCTAAATTCCCGAAGTCGAACATGTGGAAATTAGGGTGCTAGACACCTTGACATTTCCGTTGGAATAAATTAATCCATGCTTAGATTTGGTGGCTGATATATATATGGATGGAAAGTATACAGATAGAGCTTCGATACGCCACCAAGAATGCGCGAATCGGAGTTCGAACGAGGGAGAAACAACCATTTGAAGTTGAATATATCGTGTAGGACCCGTTTACCTGAATTGAACGTATGAACTGTCCGTTTAAGTTGCAATATGGGCCCAATCAATTATTGTTCCGAAATTGGGTTTTTGAGGTCTAATTCCTCATGGGATTAAGAGCCCTAATCCCATGCCTATAAAAGGCCTTCTTAGGGCACAATTTAGGGGTCTTTTTGCCCGATCAAAGTAGAGAATTGAGGCTTTTTGGAGGGGAAAAGGATGAGCCGTCAATAGAATTTTCCGGCGAGACTCCGGCGAAGCATTGGCGATGGTGGATCGATGACAAATCGGCCTATGAGGTAGGATTTTAAATCAATATCAAAGATAGTTTATTATTAAAATATAAAATCGTTTTTGTTAATTATGTGAATAGTGATTTCTGCAATCACTGTTCACATAATTTCATTGAAATTGCTACTGTCGGCCAGTCACCGGCCGGCCACCGGCCGACAGCTGGTGGCTGGACCAATTGAGGGAGGGGTGTGCCGGTCCTAGTTGCAGTGGATTTGGATCCGGCGGCCTTGACGACGGCGGATTGGCTGCCGCCGGGTTGTCACAGTATAAAAAAAAAAGAGATCAAGTGGTGGCAGCACGGTGCAGAATCTGGCCGGAGGTGGGACTAAGGTTCCTGGGATCGCCGGATGAAGGTGATCCCCGTCGATCCTGGCCACTGCCTGGCCACCGCCCGGCCGTGGCAGCCTGCCGCGGCGGCTTTGCCTTCTGATAAAAAAAAAGAGAAAGAGGGCGACTTTGGTCCAGCCTGCCACCGGGCGACGGCGGGGGCCAGGTCCATTGTGATCGCCGCATTGGGATTATTCTGACCTATTTTCAGCCAAGGGAAAAATCCCAGAGATTGTAAAATGACCTTTTTACCCCTACTAGTTAATTATCTATAATATTAACTGACCCGAGTTCAAGACCCTGGTTAAGGGGCCTAGGAGTTTATTTAAAAATTAAGAAAATTCTCAATGAGATTTTAATGGGTAAAATATTTATAGACCAAATATCTTGGTGAATAAAAATACCAATGAGTGGTTAATTGACTATTTTACCCTTAGGGTTTATAGTAAACCGATAGTAAAAACCTGGGTCAGTTCAAGGGATTCATGACCCCGTCACATGCTATGAAAATTACACAGAGTCCATGAAGTCAAGTAGTACCCTTGACCCTAATTTTGGACCCATTGGATGTCATTAAGGCCTTAAACCAAATGACAGAAATACCCCTTAGGGTGGACCCGCCCACATTTGTGTGAATGGAAGCGTGAGTCGGTCTGAGAGTGGAGCCTTGTGAGAGGTCAATGACTTAAATCAATAGAGGGGCAGTAACATGACTAGAAATGACCCAAGGGAGGGTATCATACCTTAGGTGATAAAATTACCCTAATGTCCTTAGGAGCAATATGTCTGTTTCTGATGAAACAGATGACCTAGTAAATCAAGAGTTAAGGTACCCTATAAATGACTTCAAAAGGGAGGGGTGTGACCAGTAGGTGACATGAAGACCTTGACAGGTCACAGTGTCATGGGAAACCAATGGAAAACCCTAATTCTCAGGGTTTAGGGCACTGTATTGCACGTGTCCGTAACACAGCACAAAAATTCACTAGGGCATTATATACGTCACTCGTGGAATATGTTAATTTACATATTGGGCTTGAATTCTCTGAGCCTGGCCTTGCGAATGAATGCAATGGGCCTCCGTTTATTATTTATATGTTTGTATGATTGCATGATTATTTATGTTGATGCATGTGTTTGATATTGATGCATTGATTTATATCAGTAACTTAAGATTAATGAAGATTAATCAAGAGACATGGGTTGCTGTTGGTTTGAGGGGAGAACACCTAACAAAGATAATGACTAAAATACCCTCTTTAGGGTTGGGACCAGTTCATGGAGTGAACGGGGCCCTAACATAGATCTTACCTTGGTTAATGAACCGATGGTGGCTATGGGATGTTCTCTGAGTCATAGCTCAGTGGATGAGCTATTTAGTGGGCCAATTCACAAGGTGAAGAGGACCCACATAGTTGAGTGGTTACTTGACTGGATGAAAATAATCTAGTTTAAGTTTCAGATGTTTGGGGGAGTCAATGGTCATAAGGACCTAAGGCTTCTATTGATACATTAGTAATGTCTAATAAGACATTTTCTCCCAACGTTGGGAAGGTGGAGATTGCAATATGCATCTTCATCGCCACAACGGTTTGGGTACCAGAGGGTCTTTACCGCGGGTCTCCCGCAAGTCTTCCCAGGACTATTTATTTCGTACGAAAAGCGGAGTTACATGAGTATCATGGAAGGCTTGTGTTTCTTGCCAATCTGTATCCATGAGCACAGTTGGGATCCTCTTCCCAGCATTCGTAAGTGTGCTATTGAGAGCCCTGGGGATTTGGGTAAAGCTGCTGTTAAGCAGTCCACTCTAAGGTTGGAGTACTTTGTTTGGAGGTTTCTCAAGGGGCGAGTTATCTCTGAGTTACAGATTTTATAGTATTAATTATCGAACAAGGGATGTGAGATAATTAATAACATTGTTTGATATTGCTTGTTAATTAGACAAGTAGAACAGTTAAAGAACTTACTAAAATGTAGGTTGAAAATATCTAAGCATTGCATATGGGATGCTATGCTTCGTAGGATAGAGTAGTTTCTAAGCAGAACTACGTTTGGATCCGATCTTGTTGAAAACATTGGAGATGTTGTCTGATGAGTACGTAGGCAATTAACATCGGGTGATGTTAGCCCGATCCAAAAAATATTAATAAAACCTTTTGTCCTTTGGAAGCTCTTCTCTTGTAGGCGGAGATGCTCCATTGTGGTTGTGGTTGTTGTTTGGTTTGCTTTGTTGCAGATCCTCCAGGCGACGACAAGTGAAACCAAGGCAGGTGTGCACAAGAGGTTTCCGTATTTCTGCAACTCTGGTACGTAAGTGTACCTTAAGCGTGAGAGTCAACTTATTATTTATTTTCAGACGGACGATGGACTTGTACTTAGATGGATGAGCTGGTCTTTATGAATTTTTAGACGTTAAATAATATCGTATGATTTGATATTCGTATTTGTGAACCCCAGTTATCGTGACCTGGATATTTAATCGAAGGGTTTGTTTTGTATTTAAAGAAAAAAAAATTTCTCGCTACTTAAAAAAATGCTTTTAAAAATCCGAGTTGTGACACAATGCTAGCTCATATGTCGGAGCTTGAGGCGAAGGTGGATGCGATGTCTATAAGGAATGGCATGCTAGCTAAAGTCCAAGTTGTTGTGCACGATGACCGGACTCAACTAGTCTCGCAGAGGACTTTTACCCTAGACTTTACTTTAATGTTTTCCTAGTTGCATTGAATGATTTATTATTGTAATAGTTTAGTAATATGGATATTAGGATGTAAAATGGGTTGGTTCAGTTAGTGGTTCGGGTTAGCCGAACCACTAACTGACATGCGCTCCTAGGGAACCGGGCCAGCCTTGGGTTGGGTTGGCAAGACTCCCTAGGGGATTGGTCGTCCCCTATATGGGGCAATCCTCTCTATTTTGAAGTTCTGCAATTGAAGTATTCTAGTTTCTCCCATTTCTTCATTACTTCTTCCCTTTCCGTGCGTAATTCTCCTAAGTACCGATTGTGCCTGCATCGGGCACATCATTGGTATCAGAGCATTTACGATCCCCTACCATGGCTCAAGGAAAACAAGCTGTCGTTCCCAAGGTTCCTTCAAAGAATGAAGCTCCTGATTCAACGTCGGTGGACAGCCCAGAGGCCATTCCAGTTGCACTTGATGCAAGACTGTCAAAAATCATGGTGGTGCTACAGACTCTCATTGTGGACATGACCAGTGTGAAGGCACATCAAGCAGCCCACGCCCAACTCTTGGCTGTGTGCATAGCGCCCATATTGCCTGATCTGGCCGCTGCTACAACAAAGAAGGGAGGGCTATCACAGCCCCCAGAGCTGCCCCTCCACGACCCCCCAGCTCCGGCCGGCCTTGATGCGGGAGTATTTGCAGGCCCGACACGCTTTGGCACTAGCCATCCAGTGCTGGGAGGGAGGCGTCAGGCCTGGGACATGCGAGGCATGCCAGGTGTTCGAGAAAATGCCCCTATGATGCCACCCCCTCCAAATCAGTTCCAAGATGCAGAGGAGGAGTGGGATGAGTATCCTGGGCATCGAGGTGTACAACGAGGGGGGGTTGAGCCCCGTTTGGCTTGCCTACAATTTCCTCGATATAATGGTGATGACGACCTGGTAGAATGGATGTACAAAGCTGAGAAGTTCTTCGCTTACTAGGGGACGCATTCAGAGGCTGAACGTCTATGCATCGGTGCCTTCCATCTCGATGGGGATGCTTCAGTCTGGTTCCAGAGCTTTGAGAAAGAAGTGTGCTATCCCACCTGGGCAGCCTTCTCCGGCGAGCTCTGCATTCAGTTTGGGCCGAACGAATTTAAGGACTTCAACGAGATGTTGTCCACCCTGCACCAGACCACCACCGTTCGTGCATACTATATAAAATTCATGAAGATAGCCAACCGACTCCCCAACTGGCTAGTGGCCGCCTTGGTAGGCACGTTCTGTAACGCCCGAGATTTTTCACACATTTTCCTTAAAATTCACGGAAATTTTTTTCAATATAACGTCTGTAAATCGGAGGAAAAATGACGAAACCAAAACCTGATAAAACAGTTTATAATTTAAAACATTAAACATCCACATACGGTCAATCATCGTACGGCCAAAGCAAATATCATCAGGCGCTACTCGAAAACACACGTACGAATAAATTCTGCTATGATCATAGACTTTTAAATACAAATCACTCTCTCAGGCATCCCTGAGTACAAGTCCCATAACAGTCCACTGACTGATCCAAATGAAAGTCCAGAATAAACATCTTATGTTCTCATCTCACCCAATACAGGAGATCGTGGCACAAATAAACTCGCAGACAGTCAAGCAGATACCTGAGTCAACGGGAATCAATCCACCGCTGAAATGAGCGTCCATCACCAGGAGCTCTCCGCACAACCTGCAAAACCTCCCGTATAACGGGGCTAAAAATAGTAGGGTGAGTATTTTCATACTCAGTAGGAAAATACTCAGTAGGGGAAATCCCAACGGTGAACTCACAAGTTCATAAATCCATGTGTCATGCAACTCAAACATGAAGCAGTCAACATAATAATCATAACATGCTCAAACGCATACGATCATACTAAATGCACTATCGTGCCAAAGACATACCAAATGCACCACCGTGCCAAAATCATATCAAGGCATCATCGTGCCAGAATCATACCGAAGGCACCATCGTGCCAGAATCATACCAAAGGCACCATCGTGCCAAAATCATACTATCCAAACAACTTACACAAACACCCTTATCCAGGGTCATACAATTTACTCGTACCACCGTACGCATACTCATACAACATACGCATACTTGTACGACCTTACTCGTACAATAATATGCTCGCTCATGCAGCTTACCCATACATGTACGACCTTACTCGTACAATCAGACTCGTACGACCTTACTTGTACAGTCTGCACAAAATCATACTTACTGCCTTACTCAGAAACATATTCTCACAATCGTACTCATACTCTTACAGTCGTGCTCATACTCATACGCTTACAGTCTTACTCATACTCATACGCTTACAGTCTTACTCATACTCATACACTTACAGTCCTGCTCATACACATACAGTCGTACTCACACTCATACAGTCGTACTCATAATCGTACACATATCAACGACCACTGAAGCTCATTACAACTAATAAGCTCCAGCGTCGAAATGGAAAAGAATTGCATCGGGGCAACACCTTAACCTCCGGGGAGTGACTAGACGCCATGGACTTTTCCGAAGGTAAGGCACACCAATGCTCATGGGGCCTTTGGATCAAACAGGTAAGAGTAGATCCATGATACTACTTACACGAGCGCGCAAACATAAACACCCACACATAAGGGGTCATACGGTTGCCCACCATAATGGGTCTTATAGTGCCATAGAATCGCCCACCATAATGGGTCTTATAGTGCCATAGAATTGCCCACCATAATGGGTCTTATAGTGCCGAGAATTGCCCACCATAATGGGTCTTATAGTACCATTGCCACTCTTGGGCAGAAAACATACGGTGCCACTTGGGCAGAAACGTCTGATGCCACTCTTGGGCAAAATCATACAACGCTCTCAACAGAGCATCAAACGTACGGGCATACACAGCACACGGACCAAATCAGAAACATACGTCGCTCTCGGCAGAGCATCGAGACGTCCGGGCTTCATACGACACGCGAGACAAAGTCGAAACGTACATCGCTCTCAACAGAGCATCAAACGTACGGGCTTATACAGCACGCGAGACCAAATCAGAAACGTCGCTCTCAGCAGAGCATCAGACGTCCGGTGCTCTACATAGCACACAGACAACATCCCGCAGGATAAACACCATGGCAAGACATGATAAATGCTCGGCCAACTCATCGCCGGCCAGCTCAAACACGGAACTTAATCCGTCGAACCCTCAGGTCTCAAACTCACAACGCTATCATTAGCTGTGCTTATAATTCAAGTTTGAATTAAATATATTATGCGGTACAATTATGCCACACAACTCACAGTCCTCGATCGTCAAACCGAAGCTGAGCCCGATCCGAAACCCAAGTTCGTTAGGGCAGCAGACTTCACTTACCCGTCCACATCATGGACAAAACTCATCGTACAACAAACCCTTACAGTCTTACACTTCGCCATCCATCTTATGGCCAAAACCTCTTACACTGACATCTTCAAATAACGCTCCTCGAGCCAACCCGATTGTCGCCCTCTTACTTATATCTCACTTATTATACTTATTTTTCACTTCATAATACTGTACGTTATGCTTGTACAATTATGAACCCTCTTACTGTCTGACAAATGCCCAACACACAATCCACCCCAAACTGATCCATTCTAATCCTTGCCTGTCATACTCTTATCCTCTGTCATACGCTTACACAACCGCATCCAAATTCAGACAGAGCTTCTGTCACCTCTTACTGTCCATCGCCCATACTTTTGCCCACATACTCTTACACCTACCCAAAGCATAGGCAAATGCCATCATACATACGTATGTCTCACACATACGTATAACATACACATACGGTCATACATACATAACTTACAAATATGCACGCTAGCCATCACTAGCACATGCATCCACACGTCAAACATGCACGCTAGCCATCACTAGCACATGCATCCACACGTCAAACATGCACGCTAGCCATCACTAGCACATGCATACATTCACACATACATCAAACATGCACGCTAGCCATCACTAGCACATGCATACATCAAACGTACACGCTAGTCATCTCTAGCACGTGCACACACACATTCATACATACTTCAAACATGCACGCTAGCCATCACTAGCACGTGCATAACCCATACATAGCATACTGACATATTTGCTAGCCATCGCCAGCGCATACATAATCCACATCCGTAAAACATGCATACATCTCATGCATATCAATCGTACCATACAATCATGCTTACACGCACCTCATGCAATCGGATCGTTACTTAACATCCAAGCATGGAATCATACAATCCTAGCATGCTGCTACTCATTCAAAGCATGCTTCATGAATTTACGAGTTCAAAGCTCCCCTACCTCGTAATCATGGCGTTCGATGGCGAGCACACGACGGTGGCGGCGTCGGCGGCGGAGTTGGCGGTCAAACTGTTGCCTAGCTGAGAGAGCTACTGTCCCGAGGATTTTAGGATGCGCCGGAACTATCACGGCCAAACAGAGTGTCAGAACTCAAAGCGGTAAAACCCGCGATCCACGGCGGCACCCTAGGGCGGCCGGGAGAAATGTCAAGCCAACCTAAGTGGCGATGCGACCCGAAGTCAATGGTGTACACTGAAGATCAGCCGGTGGCTAAAACGTGCTCAGCCGGCCACAAAGACGTCGAAATCGGCCGTGGACAGCACCCAACGGCGACGATTTCGATCAACAAAGACCCACATACGGGCGGAGAGCGTGGGGCAACGCTCGAAAATCAAAGGAGAGGTGGTGGAGGACGGCTCTAGTGGTCAACTCCACTCGGTGGCAAAGCCAACCGATGGTTAGGCGGCACGAATGCGGCGCCTAAACCCAGAAATACACGCGTGGCCACATGCACACGTGACCCAAAAGGGCGGGGAAGATGGCTGAACTGAGGCAACCCAGGGCCCACAAAAGCCAACAGGGCTAAGGCCCTTAACTGTGGCCAATCTAAGCGGCGACATCGCCGATCGCCACCCACAACCAAAACCCATGGTGCGGCGGCTGTGCATCTCGCACGGTATAGGGCAAATGACAAGCGGCCCATTCCGAGCGGTAATATAATCAGGCCAAGTGGGGCTGACCCTCACTGTCGCCGAGCCGGGGCAGAGCCCATAATGGCCAAATAGCATACGGCTCGCCGATGACCACGGCCCAAGACGCACCCAAAGCGTCTAATCGGGCGGAGCAAGGCAATAGGGGCGAGGCGGGGTCGGAAACGGCAACCCCCTACCGACACCGGGTCAAGGTAGGCTGGACGGAGTCCTACCGGTGGCCGGATGACAATCGAAAACCCACCGGCGTCCAAAACATCCCACGGACAGTGAGATGTGAATAGTAACAAAAACCCGACCAAAAGATCGGTAGCTCACCACGGAGCGAAAAAAAACATGGCGGCGGCTCCAGCCAGTGTCTATGGGTTCCTAGCGGCCAACTAAACATAAGTCTAGTTGAGAGCGGCCGCAAACGATGTCAAAATCGTACGCCCACAGTGCAAAAACGGGATTGAAGGAGAGAAAACCCGAAAAAAAGGTTCGGTACCTCGTGGAGGAGCGAAGAGGCCGTGGCGGCGGTCATGGCCGGTACCTACGGACTTGTGGCGGTGAGGCAAAGCGGATCCTGACAAGAATCAACGGAATCCGACGACGGAGGAGGGAGAACGGAGCGACCGGATATGCCCTCGGGTTTTCTCTTCTCCTCTCTGGACGTGAAATTTCTTCTGGAAGTCGGTTCTGGAAAACTTACTGGACTCAGGTTTAAAAAGCCGCAATTTCACTATTCACCTTTTTTATTTTTACATTTATGTCCCGAATGCGCGTTAACTCACTGGTTACGCGCTATAGCTCCAAACTTCGCGCCGTAAGCGCGCAGCAAGGCCTGTGGCCCGCGACTAAGCCCCACACCCGACTCTACGGGTATAAATATGGGGAAAAGACACAAATACCCATACGTTGAAACGTCACATTTTCCTGCCGAAAATGACCAGAAAAATGGCAGAAAAATCCCAGAAAATCGTAGAAAAATCAGGGACCTTACACGTTCAAACGGGGGTTAAAGCCAGAAATCTCGAAGGAAATGTGCCACTTCCTGTGCGCAAGCATGCGAGATGTTGTGCGCCATGCCCGCATTGAAGAAGAGAAATTGACCAGGCAGCGCTGGGGCGGGCGGGTGGGACTTCCACCCCGGTTTGTCGTGAGCTCCAATCCCTTGGTGGCTTCCTCCAATAGTTTGGCCAATGGCCGCCCTGGCCAACAAGCCACAACTCCCACTCAGATTGTCCGACGCCTCACCCCCACCCAAATGGAAGAATGCCGATCGAAGGGGCTGTGCTTTCGCTGTGACGAGAAGTTTGCCCCCGAGTATCACTATGCTGTTAAGGGCAGCCTGCTTGTGGAGGAGGTCGATGATGACTTGGACAGCGGGGCCAGAAGTGAACTGTTGCTCTCAGAGGATGTGTTGCCCGAAATTTCAGTTCATGCATTTTCGAGAGCATTCACTCCATGCACCATGCGGGTACAAGGATACCTTAAGTGGGAGCAAGTAGCTATTTTGATCGACAGTGGTTCTACTCATAATTTTATTAACGATAAGGTAGCCCATTGGCTAGGTTGTTTGGCATCAGACTCAAAACCATTTGATGTGTTGATTGGAGACGACAAGCATCTCAAGAGTACAGGTGTGTGCGCTCAGATTACCCTCTCGATCTAGGGCCACATGACCTTTTCTTGCTGCCCACGAAGGGGGCAGATGTCGTATTGGGAGTACAGTGGCTGCCGAAGCTGGGTGATGTCATTAGGAATTTCTGGGATATGGTGATGGAATTCGAGCTTAATGGGCAGCAGGTTCAGCTTGAAGGGTCGCGGCCAAGCACTCTTCTATCAGCCCGGGCCGTGAGCTCCTTCTTCCGGTTTGCTCCCCAAGGACTTCTCTTGCAGCAACGTAATACTATCGGCGTATCACATGATGAGATGCCTTCAGATTTACAGGAGTTGTTGGCCGAACATAAGGATTTGTTTTCCGAGCCGCAGGGTCTTCCTCCCATCCAGCCTCATGACCATCAGATTCCCATCATTTCAGGGGCGCCCCCAGCCAATGTCCGTCCTTACCGTTACCCTCACATACAAAAATCTGAGATAGAAAGGCATGTGGCGGACATGCTGCAGTTCGGGATCATTCGTCCTAGTACGAGTTCTTATTCGTCTCCAGTGTTGTTGGTTCGCAAGAAAGATGGGTCGTGGCGGTTTTGTGTTGACTACCGTGCTTTGAACACCATCACCGTCAAATACAAATATCTCATTCCCGTGATTGAAAAACTGTTGGACAAATTGACAGGTGCCAGGGTCTTTAGTAAGCTCGACCTCTGTTCCGGCTATCACCAGATTCATGTGTAGCCTGGGGACGTGCACAAGACCGCATTCCGGACTCATGATGGTCATTTCGAGTTTATGGTGATGCCCTTTGGGTTGACCAATGCCCCCTCACATTCCAGTGTCTCATGAAGGATATCTTTAGGCCTTTTCTGCGTCGATATATATTGTTCTTCTTTGTTGACATATTGGTGTACAGTAGATCATGGACAAAACACTTGATGTCTCTCAGGTCGGTTTTTTCTATCTTGCACACTAACTCCTTATTCCTGAAGCGTTCGAAGTGTTCCTTTGGTAGTTCACAGGTTGATTATCTGGGCCACATTATCTCTCAGAACGGTGTTGCTACTGATCCGGCCAAGGTGGCCACCAAGCTCTCTTGCCCGCCACCCACATGTGTCCGGGCGCTCAGGGGCTTTCTGGGCCTTACAAGTTATTATTGTTGGTTTATCAATCGATATGGCGAGTTGGCTCGCCCTCTTATAGAACTGTTAAAAAAGGGGGCTTTTGCATGGTCGACCGAGGCCCAAACAGCCTTTGAGGGGCTCAAACAGGCTATGGCTTCTGCCCCGGTTTTGCTCTTACCGGACTTCAGCTAGCCGTTTGTGGTGGAGACGGACGCATCAGAGGCGGGCTTGGGAACTGTTCTCTTGCAGGACGAGCGCCCTATTGCTTATTTCAGTAAAGCTCTGGCTGGTCGCTCCCTATCTTTGTCAGTGTATGAGAATGAAATGTTGGCTATCATCCTTGCCATTGCCAAATGGCGTCCGTACTTATTGGGTCGTCGATTTCTGATTCGTACCGATCACCACCCGTTGAAGTACTTCTTGGACCAACGAGTGTCTACTCCTTCTCAGCAGCGGTGGGTAAGCAAGTTGTTGGGCTATGACTACGAGGTGGTGTACAAAAAGGGATTAGAGAACATCGTGACTGATGTACTATCTCGCAGCCCAGCACCGGCTTCCTGCTTCACATTCTCCACTCTTTCTTGCCCATTTATTGAGGAGTTACAACAGGCCTATGGTATGGATTCATGGACGCAGGAGGTCATTGCTGCCCTTCAGGCCGACCCTGCAGCCCGACCTTTCTTTGTGTGACGGAATGGTCTTCTCTTCTGGAAGGACCGTCTGTGGGTTTCCGACATTACCGATATCCGCCACCGTATCATTTCACACTTCCATGACATTCATGTGGTTGGTCACGAGGGCGCCTTCCGCACTTATAAATGGGTCAGCCAGAGTTTCCTGTGGCAGGGCGTCCGTTGCGCTGTCCATGATTGCATGGCTGCTTGTGATGTTTGTCAGAGGGCTAAAGCAACCACGACCTCACCGGACGGGTTGCTACAACCCTTGCCTATTCCGAATAAGGTTTGGGAGGACATTTCAATGGATTTCTTGGAGGCTTTGCCCGTGGTGCAGGGTAAGTCCGTTATCATGGTTGTGGTGGACAGCTTGTCTAAGTATGCTTATTTTTGCGCTCTGGGCCATCCCTTCACCGCTAAGACTGTTGCTAAGCTCTTTGTTTGTGAGGTGGCACGACTTCATGGTATGCCATGTACAATTGTTTCTGACCGGGATCAGATCTTTCTCTCATAGTTCTGGCAGGAGTTTTTCACACTCCAGGGGTCCTCTTTACATATGAGCACTGCTTATCATCCCCAAACGGATGAGCACTGCTTATCTTCGTTGCTTTACTATGACGCAGCCCCATCGGTGGCTTCAGCTCCTTCCATGGGCTGAGTGGTCCTATAATACAGCCTATCATACACGCATTTGGTTCACTCCATTTGAGGTGCTGTATGAACGACCGCCGCCAACTGTCTTATCCTATGTGCCCCACCGATCATCGGTCGTCGAGGTGGATTATATGTTGCAGACGCACGATGAGGTCTTACGCCATCTTAAAGATAATTTATCAGCTGCCCAGAACAGGATGAAGCAGGTTTATGATTGTCGCCATATGGATTGGGAGTACGTTGTGGGTGATTTGGTCTATGTGTCGGTCCTCCCTCAGCACCAGTCCTCCTTGTTTCAGCCTGAGAACTCCAAGCTTGCTCCCCACTTCCATGGTCCATATGTTATTGAGGAGCGTGTTGGTCCGGTGGCCTACCGATTGACTCTGCCCCTTGATTCCTTAGTTCATCCTGTGTTTCATGTGTCTCGTTTGCAGTGTTTTGTGGGTGATAAATCTTTGGCGGTGGGTGATCCTCCTCCTCCCCTGATGGGGCCAGTTTCACCAGCAGACCCTATCCCTGCTGCTGTACTTCAGAAGCATCGGGTTCGCCGCTCCGATCGTATTATTACTAAGGTCTTGATTTCTTGGTAGGGGCAGCCTCTTGAGGATGCTACGTGGATGCCTGAAGATGATTTTATGGCTCGCTTTCCAGCTTGGTCGCCTTGAGGAAAAGGCAAATAGCGAAAGCATGGTGGAGTGTTGTGCACAATGACCGTACTCGACCAGTCTTGCAGAGGACTTTTACCCTAGACTTTACTTTATTGTTTTCCTAATTACATTGAACAATTTATTATTGTAATAGTTTAGTATTTTGGGTATTGGGATGTAAAACGGGTTGGTTTAGTTAGTGGTCCGGGCTAGCCGAACCACTAACTTGCATGAGCTCCTAGGGAACCGGGCTGACCTTGGGTTGGGTTGGCATGACTTTCTGGGGGACTGGTCGTCCCCTATATGGGGCGATCCTCTCTCTTTTGAAGTTATGTAATTAAAGTATTCCAGTTTCTCCCTTTTCTTCATTACTTCTTCCCTTTTGCTGCGTAATTCTCCCAGGTACCGATTGTGCCTGCATCGGGCACATCACAAACCTCCCTTCTTGAAATTCAAGAGCATTTGGGGGCATTCGACCAGCATGTCCATTCTAGAGGTCACTCCCCATTTGGTTGAGTCTCCAAAAGACGATTCAGCTAAAGAGGCAGTTTAGATCACGGCGTTGGCTATTGAGATGGCTAAAACGATAGATTTTCTCATGCAGCAAATGAAGTAAGTTGTGGATGATGCGGCGGCAAAATTCAAGGAGCTAACAGAGGAATTGTTAAAGTCCTCAGAGAAGGGGGTTGATGCGGATCATAAAGGAGACTCTCACTTGGGGGAATGGTTCACCCAAGGACTTGGCTGATCGGAGCAGTCAAGTGGGGCAAAGAGGAGTCTTAAGATAAATTATTACTTAGCCATGGTGTGATGGGAGAAGTTGGCAGTGAGAGGCCAAACTTTTCAATTGGGGCACCTGGGAAGTACAAGATTATTATTTAGTCATGGTGTGATAGGGAAAGTTGGCGATAAGAGGCCAAACTTTTCAATGAGGGCACCTGGGAAGTATAAGGTTTTCACTTAGCCGTGGTATGATGGGAGGAGTTGGTGACAAGAGGCCGAGATTTTTAATCAGGGCATCTGGGAAGTACAAGGTTTTCACTTAGCCATGGTGTGATGGGAGGAGCTGGCGACAAGAGGTCAAAATTTTTAATCGGGGCACCTGAGAAGTACAAGGTTTTCACTTAGCCATAGTGTGATGGGAGGAGTTGGCAACGAGAGGCCAAGCTTTTCAATCAAGACACTTGGGAAGTACAAGGTTTTTACTTAGCTATGGTGTGATGGGAGGAGTTGGCTACAGGAGGTCAAACTTTTCAATTATGACACCTAGGAAGTACGGGATTCAACGAGGACGTCGATGGTTTTAGCCAGGGAGGATCTGTAACACCCTTGGTTCGTGGTATACGGGAGGAGCTCATGCGCGGATGACAGAAGTAGCCTAGTGCACATGCAAAGGTATGGAGGGCATGTTAGGGGCGTGACCATGTCTTCTCTTTCTTATTGGCACATGGGCGACGTGCCAAGGCTGGCGGTTGCATAACCGACTATCACGATCTCCACTAAGACCCGAGTGCATCATGGCGAAGAACATGAGAGTAGTGGCTGACGGTTGTTGCCTATTACCCGAGTGGTTGTTGCACACTCTCATGCATATCCGCAAGATGGTTACATGCGGTTACAGATGATTTAGTGTATTGAGTCATGGGGGTCATGTTGTAACCGCTTGGCTACGGTTAGCGGGTATAAAAGGGTGGGGAATGAGAGGGAATGATGAGAGGGACGAGAAGAGCAATTGGGTTTGGGTTTTGGTACTAAGATTCAAACTAAGTACTTATGCAACATTAAGTGCGAAAGAGTTATTTCAGGCTTAGTCTTTTTCCCTTCACTTCCATTGTTCTTTATAGCGTGCATGTATTTCCTTGTGATCGTGTGCGTGCTAAGAAAGTAATAATGATGCTAATTACCGAGGATATTCAGGCTGCATAAGATGTGTAAAATCATAACAAATTTTGGGCCTTGTGACACTAGCCCATATGGTGCCCCAATATACAAGGGGCAGCTGTCATCTATATATAGAACCTTTTTTATGTACCATGTTTAAAACCCAATATAAGCTAATCGCTACCAGCCTACCTTCTATATATGTACTATGTTCACAGCCCTAAGTAAATTTGTCATTGAACGGTCCTGGTCAGGCTAGAGGATTATACTAACATGCTTTGAAATGGGAGTCGCATTCTAGTACCCTCAGCTGCCAGCCTGTCGGGATTCATGGAGTTGTGATTTGTTGTTGGCCTGTTTTTACCCATACGCCCAGTTATTCGACTAGTCCATACTAGAACAAACACCAACTCCAGCAGAACACACAGGCATGATGCAGAGCCTCGGAGAAAAAAAAGAGAGAAAAGGAGACGCATGTGGTTTATTACTAGGTCGTATATGTACTACTGGAAAGTGTACAACAGTAAGCAATCAAAAGACTGAAGAGCCAAAAAAACTGAAGAGCAAAAAAAGGCAGAAGAGCAAGAGTGGCACTGGTTGTCTTTTTGAGAAAATGAACAGCGAAGGCGGTGAGGTTGCAAGTCTGTCTGCATGCCCAATCCCGTGCTTGTGGTGTGAAAGAAAAGCGACCTCACATGGCCACCCCAGATGAAGGATCTCTGCCTCCGCCAGACACGCCTCTCTCTCTCTCTCTCTCTCTCTCTCTCTCTCTCTCGTGATACCTTGTTTCATCCCATCACGTTTACAGCTGGGCATTCCCTCCAGCTTTCTTTCCACTAGCTCCCCGCCCTCCTAGTCCAATTAGGATCTAGTCTCCTCCCTATCGGCCTATCCCTCCTCAGTCGTCTGTCACTCTGTTTCCCTTCTCTTCTCATCTTTCTTGCCAACCTGTTCACTTTCCTCTGCCTACCGGACCTGGAATTCCCAACAAAGCAAATGGGAAGCCTGATGGGTCACCCTGCCCCGAGTCACATGACACTCATTTGCTGCTGGATGCTGTTTGCCTTGTCTGACACTGGCAGAATATCATACCGATGACTCACTAGGGATCATTTTCCATACTAAACCCTCCCAAAGTGCGCTTTATAAGCAAGACAAGCAAGACCGGGCAGTTGACATATGATGCTAAGAACTTGGCCAGTGCTCAGCAGATGATAACGGGCAAGAAGTAGACGTCTTCCACACAGTAGTGGCAGTGGGCATGCCACATCCACATCCCAGCCAGAACGGATGCTGCTTTATCTTTGGCTAGCTGATGGGTGGCCGTGATCAAACACTCGTATTAAGCTGTGAATGGTGCAGGTGGGAATACTTCATCACATGCTAGGAAGGCATGAGTTTGGTTAGTTTTATCTGGAGGGTCTCCCTTTTGGCTGACAAGGGGATCGCCCATGTTCTCCAATTTAATGCGGTGGCTGCGACAATCACTGCCTTCCCTTTCCCAGCTGGGTGCCACAAATTGCACATTCAATCATATTTTGCTTGACTAAGACTGGGTCTTTTGCATATCGTTTGATTACAGGGACAAGCTGTATTGCCCTAAATAAAGTACATAGTTCGTCCCCTCAAACTATTTAATTAATCCATTTGGATCTTCTTTAAATCAATAACAGCTAGAGGATCTTCTTTAAACTTTTAAAAGGAAAAAAAAAGCTAAAAGACCAGAAACAATTAGCTTAGTGAGTGGCCGAGGCGTGAATCTGATGAACATAAAAGCCATTTTGATGATTGGAATATTCTTAGGACAGAACTGACGCCGGCAAAAGGGAAAGGGAGTTGAAGAATCTATTGAGGGAAGGGTTAAAAGCCTCCGCCTCTCATCCCATTTACCAAGATTCCAACCGTACCCTCTGTGGCATAGAGCCTAAAGTACCTTTCGTAGTACTCGGTTGAGCTCGGGTCGTCCCTCCTCTAGGTTGGCTCAGCGGGTTAGAATTCTAGACATGGCTGCGAAGGTGGTGATAACAGTAGATGATTTAGAGGCCCGAAAGTATCCCGTGGAATCGTTCTACCATACCATGTGGCTGTGTATGTCCATTAATATTTTATCACTCAAACTTAAATTTATGCCTCAATTTATTCACTTTTAAATACATATAATTTATCTAAACGTGTCAAATATTTAAAAAATTTATCTACCATGCGTCATGTAGATTGGTTTTACTGAATAATTGATCAGAGGGAAAAGGGGGCATAAAGAAGAAGAAAAAGTGGAGGGGATTTTGGCTACTCATCAATGTGTATAGGGTTAAAGCAAAGAAAAAGGATCTCGGGGGCCATTATTATTGTAAGTAAATAGTTAAGGAGTGCCCGGGTGCTTCTGCGCTTTTGTCCCCTATTACCTTGCGCAAATAGTCATTATTGTAAATGTCATAGGGGAGACCACTTATAGTCCCATATATATTAACGCTAAATCAATAAGACTAATAGAACAAGATTGAACCAACTCAAAACAACTCTGAAGAAGTTTCACTAATGTGTGTGCTGTGGATTAAGATTAATTCTATTACATCCAAGGCAAGCTAATAGCTTAAAAGTACTTAGTTTAGTAATCACTTTTAACAGAAAAGTAGTAATCACTTAGTAGTTGAATGTAACATCCATTAGATTCAAAGGTTATTTTGGTAAAGCAGTAATTATGATTGACAACCACGTTAATGTATTACCTGTCTTAGCATGTGCTGACGAGTGACGCCCCTCCCCTGTCTTGTTATAAAATGTTCGGCGGCCTCCAACCAGAAAAGCTTCACCAGGCAGCAATGGCGGAGGAGCTGGACAACCCCCATGTGATGCCCAAGGTGGTCACCTTCCTCTCGTCCCTGCTTCAGAGACTGGCAGACTCCAACGACTCGAAACTCCGGTTTGGGACGCAGAAGATCTCCGTCTTCCATGGCCTGACCAGGCCCACTATCTCCATTCAGAGCTACCTGGAGAGGATCTTCAAGTACGCCAACTGCAGCCCGTCTTGCTTCGTGGTGGCCTATGTCTACCTCGATCGCTTTGCCCAGAAGCAGCCATTGTTGCTTATCACTTCTTACAACATCCACCGGCTTCTCATCACCAGTGTAATGATTGCCGCCAAGTTCATGGACGACATGTAAGTATGTCAAATTTTGCAATTTAAGTGAATATCCGATCTTAGCTCTCCGAAATATACCAGTTTCTGAGAGTAAAATGCCTGAATGTCACTGGCTTGAATTACCTGAAATTTCCATGTCTAGTTAGACCGACTGATATAAGGCAAAATTATAAATAGCTGGCTTCTTAATAAGTGAATTTCTCAAAATTACTGTGATATTGTAGGTTGTGTCTTGGATTGTTCCACCGGAAGGGTAGTGGCAGTGCTGCATGTTTGGAATACCTCTACTTTAAGATGTATTACAAACCTTAACTCAAAAGTTCCATG
This sequence comes from Saururus chinensis, assembly GCA_035235625.1. Classification (NCBI taxonomy): domain Eukaryota; kingdom Viridiplantae; phylum Streptophyta; class Magnoliopsida; order Piperales; family Saururaceae; genus Saururus; species Saururus chinensis. The sequence continues at coordinate 2,064,874 of CP141146.1, forward strand.
TGTTCCGGACAGAATAGAAGAAGATTGTGGCTAATACACGGATTTCTGAATGAGAATTCTACTATCTACTCTGTTTTTTTCCTTTTCTGTGATATAAAACAAGAGAAAGACCGACATCAATGATAAAAAAAACTTTCTTCCTACCTGCTAGTTTTGGGCCAGCAGAATTAAGTCTTAATTGTCCATGGAACATCATTCTCAGCCTATTTCTTATTTATTTACTATGCGCTTGCAAAATAGGATTTCTTGGCTGTTTGTTACTTTTTTTTTTGCAGTCAATTAAGTTGAACCAACTCACAAAAATTTACTCCCTTTCCCCCAAGGTTGCTTCAGCCTATTCAATCTATAAATTGCTTTTGCATAATGTAATATAAAGAGTATAATTTTGGACTAATAAGGTTGGTTAATTAGTTAGCTTCAACCTTCAGGAAAACCATATTGTTCGATCAACTTGTAGTTGCTTTGAGCTTTGTTTTATCTATTCACCAATATAAGAACTCACCATAAGTCTGCACATTGCATATGCCTGACCTCCCGCATCAGTGCCAAAGTCATATCTAATTTAATCTCTAAACGCAGGTATTACAACAATGCCTACTACGCCAAGGTGGGAGGCATCACGACCACAGAAATGAACATCTTGGAGCTAGACTTCCTGTTCGGGCTTGGCTTTCACCTCAACGTCATCCCCACCACGTTCCATACTTACTGCACGCACCTACAAGGGGAGATGCTCATGGCAATGGACTCTCCTATGGGCCCGACGATAAAACCCCTCAAGAGCCATTGCAGCTTCTCCGAGGAAGACTCTAACCCCCACAAACAACAGCTCACTGTTTGAAGCCATATCCAGTCTGTAATCCCTGTGAACCAACCCCCCCACTGTCCTTTTCTTTACGCCCCTTTTTAAGTAGGGTAAGGCATGGATGTTGAAATCTCTCTGTTCAAACAAGATGACACAGCTGGCCATGTTCTTTTTGTTCTTAAACCCACCCTATAATGTTTGGGTACTTCATCATCTTCTCTCAACTCACCTCACTCGCCAAGGTCTTTCATCTGTCTTGGCACGGGGTCTCCCATTCCACCAAACTGCCTTGTAGTTTCAGTGAAGGGTCGTTCTACCACGTTGCTGCACATGCAAACTGGTGGCTGCAAGTCGGATATTTTGGGCTGCGTTCCTGTCACCTGTCGAAGGTGTGTTTCATGGAATGGTTGTAACATCCAGTGGTATCTGTAATTTGTAAAGGTTAATTGTTTCAACTGTTCTATCTGTTCACCAATTGCCACTGCTCGAAAATTGTTTCGACTATGACGTGCTTGTCACTTCTCGCAAACTACTTCGCTCTGCTCACCAATTGGGCACGCCAAAGTTGTTGGTCAGATGCCCTTTTACTCAAACTTCAACAATGAGTAACAACGCAAGTGTTGCTGACATCTGCATCTTTCAGTTCCTTTAGAGGCACACAAAGATCTTCTGTGATTAATCATCTTGGACATAAGAAATCACCCGTTTAAACTTATCACTCTTTTACCAGTGTTATGTTTATCTGGGTAGGATGCCCATCACACCCAAGTCCCCAAAGTAAACAATTTTCATGTTGACAAAAGCATTGTTTATTACGAAGCATTTCACACTTCCAATACGACATTATTTAATATATCATTGTTCAGAGTGTGGCTTGGCCATTTATGATAAGAATCTTGGGCAGTTTGGAGTTCATGGCGTCCTCTCAAATAAATCAAATCATATTCAAATCCGTTGAAAAGACAAATCTTTTGTCAATAGAACCAACAGATTCAGAAGCAAACAATTTACTTTGGCATCACAGAACCACTCAGATCAAGTGTTGGATTATAGCTTTTTACTTCATCCTCATCTGCCATTTTTGGTATTTTTGAAACAAACATCAAAACAATCCATGGAGAGCAATTGAAAGTATTCGCAATTTTGGAGGAAAAGAAATGGGATGGGGAGACATTCTTGCTCAGTGGTGGCATTGATGTATATGGTTCGATTCTGCCAGCCATCTTCCTCACCAAATAAATCAGAAGAGGGAGCTTTTTATCCTCATCGCAGCCTCTGACTCCCCCCCGTTAAACACATCAAACACACTTCACAAAAAAACCACCGAAAAGAAATAAACTTTTGAGTGCAAAGCGTAATTAAACATCAAACAGCGTGAAATCTGCGAAAGGAAATGAAGGAAGGCAAGAAGTAGATTGCTCAGGTCAGCGGGGTGGTCGCCATGCAAACACTCCTCACAGGAAGGCCTGCAATCCGGTCTGTTGAGCTTGAATTTCGCAAGTCATCACCACAATCTTCACATTCCACTTCCTTCACCCTCAATGCTCGATCGCAGCGAAAAAAAACATGAAATCGAAGAAATTTTGCACGAGAAACCAAAAGCATAGATAACCAACAAAATCTTAATGTTCAAAAGGAAGCGGATGAACCCTAGATTTGCCATCAAAAAGGTAAAATAGTTGCAGAGAAATGAAAACAGATTGGCCGGCGATTGTAGTACAGAAACAACGTATTTATAGAAAAAGGAAACTAGGGTTTCCTTCTGATTTATGGGCCGACCCTGGAAGGAGAAGAAGCCGTGGGTTCCGTTTGTCTTCTTCTAATCCAAGATGGAAATAGGCCCATTGGGCCTTGAAGAGCCCATTCGGCCCATTCTTATGAGCAAAGTGTCGCAGCAGAGTGCGTGCTCCACTCATCTCTCCTTTAAAAAAAAAATTATTCAAAACACTTTTTCTTCACAAAATTGGGAATTCGTCTGCCAGTGGCTGCAGAGGCGGTCGACATGCTCTGCTCCGGCCGGGTCCTGGCGCTGTCAGCGTCCCTGACGCCGCAGATTCGCCGCAATTATCGGAACCCCAGCTCGAGCATCCGCTATGTCCGGCTTGGAGGCGACCGGAAGATCATGAGACGCATCGCGGTGGCGGAGCCGGATTCCTCGCCGTTCGCTCCTCCCGCCGACTTCGAGTCTGCTGACCGAACCTCTGGGTAAACTCCTTGTTTATATTTGTTCTAGAATTGAATTTGATGTGGTCTTCCCTGCACGAGCTCTGATGCATAGAGCTTGAAGCCACTTGAGCAGTTGGGACGGCAGGGAGTTTCTGTGGTCAATTAGTTTCTATGTTAGCGATGGTGTGGTCGCGTCTGTAAATTTTGCGTGAATTCGAATTTCAAATGCAGTTTTTGCATTATAGAAGGACCGGAGACGGTGCAGGACTTTGCCCAGATGCAACTGCAAGAGATTCAGGATAATATACGAAGCCGCCGGAATAAAATTTTCTTGCACATGGAGGAGGCACTTTTCTCTTCTTTGGTGTATTTTCTCGTTCGAGTAGCATTTTGATGGGATCGGCATTCCTGATAGTTTTGTTTGTATTACTTTTAGGTTCGTAGACTACGGATACAACAGAGAATCAAAAGTGCAGAGCTTGGGATTTTTAAAGAGGAGCAGGAAGATGAACTTCCTGTTTTCCCGTCTTTCATACCATTTTTGCCACCTCTGGTAGATACTTCCAGTTTCATTACTCGGAATTACCTTCTTAGAGAAAATGATTTCTCATATATTCTTAAATTTCACATCTGATCATAGTAACTCCTGAAGTTGTTATGCACAGACCCCTGCCAACCTTAAGCTGTACTATGCGAGCTGCTTCTCTCTCATTGCTGGGATTATTATTTTTGGTGGCCTTCTCGCTCCCACAGTATGTTGCATTTTCTGAAATTAACAATTTGATTATTAAATTTCAAGTTGTTGAGTTAACATTGTAAAACATATGTTGTATCATGTCTTTGCTATCTTGCACATGATCACTTCTTTTGCGATCTATAATTTTTTATTGTGATCATGCGCATGGTCACTTGTTATGTTATCCTTTTAGCTAGAGCCTAGGTTCGGATACTGTAAAAACAACATCAAAGGCTGATACAAAGAAAGAATCATGTTTACATATATGTTTATGTTTTGTTTTTGTGGCAGAAGAATTTCGATGCTAACTTTCATTTTTACATTTTTCATTTTAGCTAGAGCTTAGATTGGGGTTGGGAGGCACATCGTATGAGGATTTCATTCACAGCATGCATTTGCCTATGCAACTCAGGTATGCCTCTTTATATGTTTTTCGGTACAAACATGTTGCCTGCCCCATTTGCCTCCCCGTAACTTGTATACAATAGTTGGCTATTCTTAAAAAACATCTGCGTAGTCAAATCTGTCATGTGAAACATGTCTAACTCTTTTTGGGTATCTGTGGTGGATAAAGTAAGCTCTGGAATATAAATTTTTTACCCTGGAAATTCCTTATTTCAACTTTCTATTCACTGAATAAACTTTAACTATTTAAAAAAGTTGTAAGTAAAATGACATCATCAAGCCATGGACTACCATGAACAACCTGCCTTGCTGAAGCTGTCTTGATTTTTTTTATGGAGCCAGATCACACAGTGATTGTGTAGGAAAAATAGATAAAAAAAGAGACTAAAATGCTAGATGAAAACTCCCTTGTGGCATACTCTTATCCAAAAGCTTTATAATGGCACATGATGTTTCTACAGTCCTTGCTTATCAAAGGTTCCTCATTTTTAAGATTTTCCATGTTATTCTTTTCTAGCCACGGGATAGGTCCTTTATATATTTAGTGCATTTCTTGAGATTGAAGTGGTAATTGATATTTAAGTCATCTCATAGGATATACAAGGGGTTCTTTTGTCCTGGTCTGTATATTGTCCTCTATAAAGGCCCTCAGAAAGGCTTCTTCTGGCCAGTTATTGTCTTGATTGCTGGTTTCCATCTCAATTTCAATTAGTTTTCATTTAAATAAGAGTATTAAGCAATTTGTATGTGATTGGATTATTTGTATGTATGTTTCAGTAGTCTCTTATTTACAAACTATGTCTTGGAACTGTGCAGTGAGGTTGATCCTATTGTTGCATCATTCTCTGGGGGGGCCGTGGGTGTGATTTCTGCATTAATGGTAGTGGAAATCAACAATGTCAAGCAGCAAGAGCATAAGCGTTGTAAATATTGTCTTGGAACTGGTATCTAGAACAAACTATTTCATGCTTAAAGTTTTTTACTTGAATATAATGATAACAAACTCGAACGAAACTTTCTTCAGAAATGAAAACTTTCAAAACTATATGTTAACAGAAAATCAGAATGTTTCAGTATGTTTTATTTCACAATTTGTATATGGTCAAACTTGCTTTACTTAAATAGTTCAAATAAGTAAGAAGACATTGCGACATTACAAAATTTTGACATATGGAATCTATGTATATTAAGCAATCAATTAGCACATCCCTTTAAGCAAATCTGTATTTTCGTTGATCCTGATATGGGGGAATCAAGTGGTCTTACCAGTCTGTTAATTTATTACACAGGATATCTTGCATGTGCTCGTTGTTCTAGCACTGGCTCAATTGTTTTGATTGAGCCAGTTGCAACGGTTAATGGTGGTGACCGACCTCTATCACCACCTAGGACTGAGAGATGTTCAAATTGTTCAGGAGCGGGCAAGGTAAAATAACTGAGAAAAATGCTAAAACCATAGCTTCGTCTTCTGCAGTCAGTATCTATGGGATTGCAAAATCATATATGTGATGCATCTAATTGATGCAAGACATTGCCATCTATATAAGGTGTCGCATGGCGAGTGTAAGTAATGATAGGCACTCATTAGGCAAACTGTTTATGCATTAGAGAATACAATCCAGATTCTAGAATGAGTTGTGGACCGCATCTAATTAAATGTTATTTTTACTCAAGTAGTTTATGTTTGAATATGTTCCACTCAATCTAATAGATGGGGATTAACTGCCTTCATCCTGTCTGCTGGCCAACTTCTGCAGGTCATGTGTCCAACGTGCCTTTGCACTGGAATGGCTATGGCAAGCGAGCATGATCCACGAATTGATCCATTTGATTAGAGGTGAACAATGTTGGTGAGACACATGGTTATGCTCATTTAGAATGTAAAGGCCACGCTTGTAACTGGTAAGGCACGCTGCACTCATAATGCACTTGTATATAAATCAGGACTGCGGTGTCAAAGTTTCATTGTCCAGTGTATTTCTAGCATCTACCAAGTCAAAAATAGATGTTTCTTGATTTGCGTTAAGACTATCCGCAATTCCAGATATTGAGTAGAAGAATAGATTAATTTATATACATGTAAAAGCTAGTAAAGACATATTGTGTTGGTATAGAACAGGAACTTATGAAGTGTCAAACAGATTATAACATTGAAAGACCTGAAAAATGTGAAGGCAGTAATTAAGTGGCAACTCAAGTGGAACGTGTGCTTGCTCACTGATATGTAATGTACAGTATGTACTTGTGTCTTTCTGCCAATGGGTACCCTTTGTGTCTTTTAAGCAATTTGGAGATAAAAAATATTTTTACACCACAATAAAGTTTACCGTTTAGTATGATACACTTCACTTCAGTATTAGGTTGAACGTGTGTACTACAGCGCAAACTTAGTGGTACACCCTTGAAGTAATGTGAAACTAACGTAATTTACTTTGCTTGGTAAGGCGTGCATGATTAAAATAAAGTGTATGTTATTAACTATATAACTATGTTACTTTACTCTATAATAGTAAGAGTCTCATTTCGATGAGCCTGGGTTCATGATGCGCGTGAGCCCGGCATCATCGGCCGTTGGATTTCTTATATTACTCGGGGGTAGATTGGTAGATTTTCTATATTACTCGGGAGTAGGATGGCTAATGAGCATTAGCCAGGGCTCATGCAAATTTTTTCTTAATATTAACATATCCATTAAAATTTTCATACTAACGTGACTACATTACAAGTAATATAGTGGATACACTACCTCAGTTGTAATGTAACCCCTCCATTCCCTTTATTGGTTACCTGACTCGTATACCTAATGTAAATTTCCCTGGTTGCCCCTTCAATTACTCTCACTTCAGCATTTTACATCCGCATACAATTTAACTTAACCGTGAATGGCCATTACATGCTGCAACACTTCACCTTCTTGAAGAAATGTATTTACTTTAACATGTTTTATACATTGTTCATGTTTTAATAATTGACTTGTTACTTTGTGTGGGAAATTCTTACTTCGCCAAGAATAGCAGTTCATAACAATACAGTAGATGATACCACAGACTAATTTCGTTGTTGAAGGGCATTTTTGCAATTATTAGTTAGAGATTAAGTTAAGACTTAGAATATATTTTTTTAAAAGATGAGTTTAATTATATTTTCTTTGGGAAAGTTGATTTAGTTGGAGGCCCTTTACTCATTACTTGCTCATTTACTCCATTTGTAGCGGACCCATGAGTAACTGGTGATTAGTAGTGTATGGCTAAGGTCTTATTCGACACATTGACAACCTTACCTTTGTGAGCTAGTGTGTAATTAAGTGTCTTTTACATTTTAGAAATTTATGCTATTATTAAAGTGAAGAAGGGGCAAAAAATTTTATCCTAAATTACCTTTAATATGCCTAAAGTATTATTTATAGACTGGGTCAAATTGCTAAACTTGAATCTAGATTTGCATATCTAAGACTCTGAATATCTAGAGTGTAGTAATAAACATACATTTCTAACTGTAATTATTAAATAAAAAATAATGCTACACAAACATGAAGGTTCATACGAGATTAACCTACTTTATCATTCAAATACCTTGAAGTAGAGTGCTCCAAAATAGTTAACCTCCCCCATTAATCGTTTATGTAGGTTCATCGTGCATGAGCATTCATGTCACTAAAGTATCTTTTGAAAAGAAAATATGATTTTAAAAATGTAAAAGCAAAATAATCCGCCTACCTTAACCTCATCTTAGACGAGTCTAAATTTGGGTAAGCATTATATATGCTCTCTAATAATAGTGAACGTATAGGAGAGCTCTATATTCAGAAAATCAATGATGCACAAGTTAGCACGGCCAATAATGTTAACGTACGCTAATATATACATTGTTATTTTAAATATTAATTACGTGTTCTTTACACCAAGCTTAGTGTCGCATTAGAAATTGCTTAAATTTGTGATGGGATAAGAGAGGCCTAAAAACGGATGGGCCGCTGCGGGGTCGTCCTTTTGCGCACGTTGCATCCACCATGTTCCATTTTTTTCGTCACACGGGAACGCCGAACGCCCTCCGGAAAAAGGCGAAATCTAAAAGGAAAGCCACGGAGCCGCCTGCCTGCTGCTGACATCATCACTTCCCCATCCTCCTCTTAACGAACCGCTAAAACCCTCGATCCATCCTCCCCCTCCCCCTCCCCTCTCCAAAATCCCACCTTTCTCAGCTCCTTCCCTCGCCGCCCTCTTCCCTTCATGGCCGCCTCCGAGCCCGCTGAGAACGGGCCCGCCGCCTTGCCGGATTCTCCTTCTGACATCCCGTCCCCCGCTTCCGTCGCCGTGACCGACACCCCCGCCTCAAACGAAGCCGCAGCGCCACCTTCGGACGCTCCTGCAGCTACCCCCGCTTCGGATGCGGCTTCTGCTCCGGCTTCAGTTCCGACTTCGGTAGCCACGGAGAAGAAGTGGCCGGGGTGGCCGGGCGACAGCGTCTTCCGGCTCATCGTCCCCGTCCTTAAGGTCGGAAGCATTATCGGCCGGAAGGGAGAGCTCATTAAGAAGATGTGCGAGGAGACCCGCGCCCGCATTCGCATCCTCGAGGGCGCCATCGGCACCTCCGATCGCGTTGTAATGTCTATTTCTCTTGTACCACTATTTTTCCCCTCTCTAGGGTTTCTCCTCGTTAGATGAAAATTTTGCATATTGCGTTTCACTTTGATGAGTCTTCTTCTTTTTCTGTTTTAGGTTTTGATATCTGGTAAAGATGAGCCGGATGCAGCAATATCACCAGCTATGGACGCGGTTATTAGAGTCTTCAAACGCGTGAGTGGGATGCCGGAGGGCGAGGCGGAAGCTGCGGGGACGGCCAAGAGTTCAATCCGGCTACTGGTTGCCTCGTCACAAGCTATTTATTTGATTGGAAAACAAGGGAGTGTGATTAAGTCCATTCAAGAGAGTAGTGGCGCCTCTGTACGCGTCCTACCTGAGAGTAAGCTATAGTCATGAGGGTTTTCTGTAATGGAAATTTTGTGCTTTTTATAGTTTGTCATTTTTCTTTTCTGTGATATTTTTATGTGGTAGTTTTTCTTTCCCTGTTTGTATACACTTTTTATATCTTTCCATTTGATTTTGTGTTATTTGAATGTGTATTCTTTTAAATTAGCTCCAGTTCACTTTATCATTGAAATTAAAGCTTCTTTTTTTGTTTAATGCACGGAATGAGAATGCCACTTGGATGCAGCAGTTGAGATATGAGACTACAAATTGATTCTAATATATGGTTCAAATTTTCAGTATTTAAAGCTTCCTAAAAACTAGCGCTGCTGTTGGAGTTTTTGTGAACTCCTGTATCCTAATTTTCATTTAATTTAATGTGTCGTGCAAGCCTGAATTAGAATGGGTTCGTCATTGGTATAACATATCCTCTTAGCTAGTCATTGTGGAAACAAAAATAAAAATCTTATTGCTTAAAAAAAAAGTCTTTAGTAACCACAATTATGGTTTGTTGGACTTTTGAAAGTGTAATAGTTTGATATTTTGATTTGTAGAAGCTTTCCAGTATTTCCTTATGTTGGATGCATATAATCTCCATATATTTACTCGTGTATGATAAATTGATGTGTTGCACTTCATTGGGGTTTGCATTCTGTTGTCAGTATTGACGTTTTAGATGGTTTGTTTGCATTGGTTTTCGTTCTAGATGAGGTGCCATTTTACGCTTCGCCTGATGAAAGAATTATAGACATACAAGGGGAGTCTTTCAAGGTTCTTAAAGCACTCGAAGCTATTGTTGGACAACTTCGAAAGTTTTTGGTTGACCATAGTGTTCTTCCTTTGTTTGAAAAGGCAGTAAGTTATTTAATAATTTTTAAAATGGGAAAATTATACTTTTGTTAATTATTCATTGGTATATGACTATATGTGCTGATTTGCAGTTTAATCCAGCAGTTGCTCAAGAGCGTCCGGTTGACCTTTGGTCTGATAAAGCACATGCAGCTCCTCCACCTGGCATTGGCAGTGATTACTCTCTTTCGTTAAAGAGAGATTCTTTGTATCTTGATCGTGAACATCAACTTGAGTCACAACTTTCACATTCTGGGTTGTCAATGTATGGACAAGATCCTTCTCTTTCTGGATCACGCTCTTCAGGGCTGGGGCGTGCTATAGTTACTCAGGTAGGCACTATTTCAGCATATGTATTACATTCAAGATTAGTTGCTTAGAAGCTGTTGATGCATTTTAAATACATGTTTCATGTCTGATTGGCACTGCTACAATTTGGCTGTGACAGATGATGTTCGAACACTTTTTATGCAGGTTGCACAGACTATGCAAATTCCTCTTTCTTATGCGGAGGATATTATTGGCGTTGGAGGAACAAATATAGCTTACATACGCAGAACAAGTGGAGCAATTTTAATTGTTCAGGAGAGTGTTGGAATGCCCGATGAAATAACTGTGGAAATAAAAGGGACATCAGCACAAGTTCAGACAGCTCAACAACTTATTCAAGTATGTTTTTGTCAGTGCTTTATTTGATTGGACGGTAGATGCAGGTTGAGGGAGGATCAGTTTAAGTTTCTCTGAATTCTTGTTACCCTGATACCTATCTATCACTGTTCTTAAATCACAACTAACACTGTCCCTTTTTTGTTTTGTTTTTTAAATTGAAGCTGTCTACTTTTTTAACCATTGCGAGGTATTTATGATGACTAGATAACAACCCATGACCAAGAAAATGTTTAGTTAAAACAGAAAAGTGGATAGTTGACAGCTTATCTTTCTTAATAATCTACACGACTGATAAATTGTCCAATCATAATACTAGATACCAGATTCTACTACTTAGTGAATCAGCTGAACAAGATAATAATGAAGCTTTTGTGTAGATAAGTTTACAAGAGCAGATTATGGTCAAGGTTATGTGCTGAGTGGTTTGAAGTTTCAGGCTTTTGAATTTCACTGATGAAGAATCAATATTATATGTACTTAAGAGTAAGGCTACATTCCCACGCAGATAGGAATGGACATGGAACGCTCGCACATGGGCCCAAGCAGCCCATGTGTGGGGCCTGTGTGTTCCAGTCTGAGGACAGAAAGGTCTTTCTTTCTAATTATTATGCTTATGAATGTGTAAAGAGTGTTAGCACTTTCCAGATGTGGGTGCAATTTTCATGGCAGTGTCAGTGCAATTTTTTTTTTGCAAGTTGTGCCAGACAAAAGTACATATTGAACATCCCTTAAAAAATTAAGGTTTTTCAAGCTTGCGAGCAATTTCGTTTCATATTATTTTACTTGCTGCTGCTTTTCTGCAGGATTGCATTGCTGGGCATAAAGAGCCAACGACTGGTGGATATGGTGTGAGAGATTCTGGATATAGATCATACTCTCAGTTGCCGCCTTCCTCCTACCCCTCTTCGTCAATGCCTTCACAAACACTAGGTGGATATGGGCCTCCTGGGGTAGGTGGTTACAGTAGCTATAGGTTGTAGAAGGTTAAAATTCATGTTCTTTGAAGGAAAGAAAAAAATGGTTTAGCCCCCTGGTGCTGTGAAAATTTATGGGTAGACTGATTTTCTGTGTTTTTTTACTGTAGAATTTGTTGGACAGGGTATTTGTATTTCACTTATGTAGAAGCCAGTAATATCAGCTCTGAATCTTTTACTTTTCATAAGAAAACCAAAACAGTATCGTCTGAAAATGAGCCTTCAGAAAATGACTAAAATTGTTATGAAGGTAGCTGATGTGACTTTGGCGTTTAATTTTGTAGTACCCCGTTTGTGGTCTATAAACAAATTTGGAATTCCTGGTTTCATTTTACGTTAAAACTTGTTTGTCTTGCCAAGCCAGTGTGGGAGCAATGGTTGGGTCTTTACTCTTTCCTGTTAGGGGAGATCCTAGGACTGGAAAATTTAGTGTGTTCCCAGACCAATTCCGGGTGTTACTACCACTTAACACTAGCGATTCTCACCCACTTGTGCTAACATGAATGGTGGGTCTTTCCTAGTAGGGGAGATCCTAGGACTGGAAATTTTATTGTCTGCGAGAGTACCCTTCGGGTGTTACTACCTTACTACCACTTTATACGGGTAGTTGACCGTCACCTACTTTTGTTCACGTGCATTAGCATGTGTTTTAATGTTAGGTGGGAGTAATCCCATGTAACACTCATTTTTGTTAATGTGCGTTAGTGTGTATTCTTATGCTAAGTGGGAGTAAATCCCATGTAACACCCTGAAAGTACCCAATAATGTCCCAGACCACCTTGCGTACTAAAGTGTGCGTGTGTGTGTTGGTGATCATTGTTGATACTTGACTTGTATACCTTTCGTTGTATTTATTTCACTTCAAGGCTAAAAAGTAGTGTCAATAGCCTATGTACTAGTTCATTCGTTGTCATGTTTCGAGAAAAGAGGGTTGCAGCAAATTATGTTATCAGATGTCTTTCAAACATGCTGTTGTGATTCAATTATTTGAAACATTTAAGTGCTAGCGATGGTTAACAAGCTATATGGCAAACCATAGAAACAAGCACTTTCTGGCAAGGAATACGATGCTTGATTTGAACTACAATAACCTCTGAATTTGCAGCAATCAATTGCATCTCTTTTATTATGCATTACATTCCATCCATGTTTCAAGCAAACACAAGATCATATTATAGACATAAGCCCAGAGAAAGGGCTATCCTTGGCTCATGCCAAACCAAGCCTTCACGCCTGTCTGAAGGCATTTCCAGATTGTGTAGGTCCATTCTCATGCCGCGAAGATGAGAAACATTGCAAAGAGATGATGGGGAAAGTTGGGGGGAATCTTTTATTTTTGTACTGGCTTTTCCAGCAGATTTTCTCGCGGAAGTTTTAAGGGGCCGCAAGTGTTGATCAAAACATGAGCATTTAACCAACAGAAAGGGCATAATCATTTAAAGCAACCTTGCCTAACACCTTGGTGCTTGACGGGCCCCTTCTGTACAGGAATCATAAGTCTTATGTGCGATGAAGAGGGTCAAATTTGTGGGCTCTCAACCTGGACGGGTTTGGTGTACTGCAAAATTCGGAAACAAGAGGGGAAGTTCATACTTATCTAATACCTCTCCCTCCGTCCTGTAAAAGACGACAACGTTGTGTCAAACACCAAATAGCCATTAGCCCACTAAATAAAAAATTCCGTCCGATTCATATTAATAGATATATTTAAAAAATAATATTTTTATTGAATAGTGAAATTTACATATAAAAAAAAGCTTATGATACTCAACCACTTAAATTTAATAAAATAAGAAAAAAAAAGTTTATGATATTTTTTAGTACTCAGCCACTTAAATATAATAAAATAAAAATATTATTGTAGAATAATTTTTTTTGTCAAACTATTAATTTAAAACGGAAAAAGTATCTTCCAACGTCCAATAGCTCAACTTTCAGAAACAGTACTTTGCAAGTCCAAGGTCCAGCGTCATCGCTTTTGCTATGTTAAGTCATGAAGTAACGAGGACATCAGCAAGTAGCCCTTCACCCACCCTCGCAATATAGTAAGCAAAAAAACTACCAAGCCTTTACAGCAAAAGTTTATTTTTATGTTCTCCAATGAAAAAAGTTGCCTTTTCTCTCAGTGGAATGCAAGGCCGATGTTCTGTGTCACTTTACCACCCTGTTTTACACCACCGCACACTTGTTGCCATTTGAATTACTTAATTACTTGCTTCGATCAATAATGGTTTCGATCTCTACCAATTCATACGCCTTTATGTTAATAAAGCAATAGTAGGCTTTCCAAATACTCCTTGAGAGGACACTTGGTGTTGAAGATGGAGAGGCATCTCAAGGTGGTGAACCTGTTTCAACCCATCGGAACCTCCTCAACGAAAATGACTTCCACGGATGAACTAAACTAGAGGAAGAAGTGTCTGCTTGTGACACTTTCATCCTTGCTCATTTTCCCCGGTATTTCCTTCAGTACACCTGTACGATGGGGTGGCAGAGCTCCCATGGAAGTGCTCGTCGACAGTGATCATAAGCACCAACCTAGCTATCCAACAACCCTACTGAACCAAAAAGCATAGCTGCAAGGTGTAACTTGTTCAGAAACAGAAGCCTCATTCTCGATGTTTACGTGAAATAGCCTTTTATAGGATTATGCAGCTGCTAAAGCATCATTGTTACCACTCGAGATAGAAAGAAGAGCATAACGGTGGTGTTCTTTTGGGTCCATCAGCAAGCAGAGAATTAGACATGTGGCCACGAAGAACATGATAGTCTTTCGGGAACCCTCTTCTACTGCCCACGTATCCATGTTGTTGCGACGAGTAAGCAACAATGAAGAATGGTGCCATTGTGGGGATCACTATAGACACCTCTATGAGGTGGATTGATTGTGTGATGTGGTTCTCATTTTTTTATTACTCCGTTTTCTGCATTCACTCAATCAGAAGCTGAATCTTTGAGATATTCGATTTACATACCTGATGCCTTGTACTGCAAAAAAATGATTTTAAAGTTCCTACTATTCTTGATAAAAGAGACTAGATGACTTTTTTTATTTACTGTAGATATAGAATCTCTGCAACTAGTGATCAGCATCCACCACTGTCAGCTTACACCAACCACAACTGATTGCTTACGTCGAAGAACGCTCTTATGACTTAAGCTCCTGGAGCTCTTTTCACTTCTCCTTGGTTGGATTTGGAGGCAAAATCATTGAACCCTGTGGTCCTTACTCTTGATGACACTAGTATCTGGCAGACTGGCACTTGTGTTTTGGCATGGATTCTAGTTTCTGATTTAATATTACCAATTTTGTATTCATATTCATTTTGTTATGCTAATAAGTGGGCATATGGATGTCACCACTTACCATTCCGGTGTATGTGTCTCCCATATGGCTTACTCAAAAAGATTAAAGAGCAAACAGTGTTCTCCTTCATACGTATTCTCTCAGTCCGGCTAAAGAATGAAGACTCATCTAAGGTTCAATTAAAGAACTGCTCAACGCCTAGTGCTTAATTACTTATCTTAAATAGGAAAAGAGATACGTATGTCAAAAAGTGGCTTCCAAAGTGAGTGCTTCCTCTCCTAATTCAAGCCCTTCTTATCCTCAACTTTGACGCACGAAAGGGTAGGATAAGAACGCAGTTCTTCCTGGTTTCAAGCCAGCACACCTCCGACGGCCTAACTCATTATATTCATTGTCTTTTTACTCTGATTCGAGGGATGCTGGTCCCTTGTTTTGACTCTAGTCGACAACCATCGACCAAGGATACTATGAGATATACTAACAGTAGCTAGCTACTAATGTTATTGAATCCCTTAGTATACCTTTAACTTAGACAAAAATGAGGCAAATGGTCTTCTTCTTTTCAATAGCCGGTTCTAATTTCCTTGCTCCCACTTGGGTACATCAAAAAGAGTTCGGAATGTATTTGTCCAACCCCAAAAGTGCATTCTCTTTAGACTCCAGAGTGGAAAGGTGGTCGCCACAATCTCTTCTTCGCCTTCTCCTATAAATACCTGACATGGGTTTTATTCTCCTCAACCTATCTCCTCACGGTTCATTTCAATATTCTCTCCTTTCACTGCGGTCTCCTACCCATCTTTGTTCCACCATTTTTCAAGCAATTCATAAGTTAACTCGCATATGGCTCGACAGCCCAGTTTCTCCTACGTCCTGACAGTCATAGCTCTCCTGCCTGCATTATGCAGCTCCCAGGACAGCTTCACCTGCTCCAGGGCCACTTACTATGGGAGTCCAGATTGCCTTGGGACTCCAAGTACCTCTCTCAACATTACACTCGACATATATACTATCTGCTTTACTGGTAGTGAGCCTAATTGATAAAATGTTTCCTTTGAATAATCCAGGTGGAGCATGTGGGTATGGTGAGTTCGGAAGAAACATGAACGGGGGAGACGTTGGAGCAGTTGCTAAGCTCTACAAGAACGGGACTGGGTGTGGAGGGTGCTACCAGGTGAGGTGCAGCAACCCCTACCTCTGCAACCCCGACGGCGTCAAACTTGTGGTCACCGACCACGGCGAGGGCGACAACACCGACTTCATCCTCAGCGCTCGTGCCTACGTCAAGTTGGCCAAGCCCAACATGGCTGCAGAGCTGATTGCATACGGTGTGATCGATGTTGAATACAGAAGGTAACTCTAAGCAGGATTTAGAAGCTCTGTATTAAGTTAAACACTCGCTAATTGTCATGTTAAACCCATTTTTTGTCAAATCTCGTTTGATACATATCAATCGATACTTGGATCATAGTACTGTAAGAGCATGTTAAGAAATATTGGCCAATACGTCCGCCATGAAGACTTCCATGTATGGATATTTTTTGAAGTTGTGTGACAAAAATATTGACTGAAATTGAATTTATGGATGCAGAATCTCATGCCAATACCCAGGATACAACCTCATGTTCAAGATCCACGAGCACAGCAGGTTTCCAGACTATTTGGCTATTGTGGCATTATACCAAGCTGGCCAAAATGATATACTTGCAGTCGAACTATGGCAGGTAACTAATGGCCCCATGCAATGGCTGTTCGGTTATATTATATCATTTTTTTTTTCATCTTGAAATTCTTTGTCACGTATGTTCTGTGTAAACTGTGGGGGTGAACAGGAGGATTGCCAGGAGTGGAGAGGGATGCGCAGGGCCTATGGTGCTGTGTGGGACATGGCGAACCCCCCAAGGGGTGCTCTTAATCTGAGGTTCCAGGTGAATGGAGATGGTGGACAAAAATGGATACAGCTGAGGAGCATCATTCCCAGTGACTGGAAGGCAGGGATGGCTTATGACTCTGCTATTCAGCTCTTTTAGGCCCTCAGTCTAAATTAAGCATATTAGCCGGTCTCTATTGTTGGTAGAGAGTTTGGATTGTAGGCTTGTTGCTTGAGGATTGAAGCTGTGCGATTACTCTTTCCATTGTTTAGCAATAGATAAATATACCTGTGTACCAACCAAGCTTAGCACAAACACGTATTGTTGTGTTGTTTAGTGAGGCACTACCAATAA
This sequence comes from Saururus chinensis, assembly GCA_035235625.1. NCBI lineage: Eukaryota > Viridiplantae > Streptophyta > Magnoliopsida > Piperales > Saururaceae > Saururus > Saururus chinensis. The sequence continues at coordinate 2,081,974 of CP141146.1, forward strand.
TGGGCACTATATATATATATATATATATATATATTTGTTTTGTGAGATGGGCTGTTAAAAATTATCGATTGCTGGGAAGTGGTCACAAATAACTATGAAACCTTGCTCAAAGGATGGATTAACTTTGTACCTGATTAATTATGATTCACAGCGGAATAGCAAGTTTGGACATGTGAACCGGATGCATTCATATGCTAGACCTAGGGATGCAAGTGAGCTAACCCAGATTGACTTGGGTTGGGGCTACACTTGAATTAGCTGTACTGAGAAGTTAATTGTTGAGTGAGCTTGAGATTTACTCAGTCCGGACTGGCTCGGCTTGAGCATTACTCCATCTTTCCCATACTAATAGAGTTATTTAAAAATAGAAATTATTTCATATCAAAGCTCCATTACTTAATTTAAGTAGCTAGAACTTAAAAAAGTGTCCCAATTTTTAATGCTCTTAGCTGTGAGTCATACCATTCAATAAACTTCTTTTCTAAATAAGCAGAGAGTAAAATTTGTTTTGCATTTTTTACTAATAAGGGAAAGAGAGTAATTTTTTTGCATTTTAAACATGATCCGCATACAATTAAGTTCTTTTATATTATATACTCCATTTAACATATAATTTGGTATTATTTTTAACATAAAAAGAAAGAAGTGTTTTAAAAAAACAGCCAAAGTCGATCTCATTCTACTATGCTCGGCTTGAGCTAAACTTGGCTCGAGCCTGAACAAGCCAAGCTCAAGGGGAGGAAAGCCCAATTTATCTAGGTTGATAATTGGGTGGGACCTAGCCACACTAAATAAAAAATATAATTATAATCATAATTAGGAAGCGTTTTAACTGTTTTTCTTAACACTTGAAAGAAAAATATAAATTTTATTATTTAAACATTATTTTCAAATCTTGTGTTGGAGTAACTAAATTGTTTCCGGTTGTTCATATAAAGACGGTGTACCCACGTACGCACATACGATGAGATTAAAAAAAAGCACTTTTTTATGCTAAAGTAAAAAATACTTACCTCCCAGAAACACAATCACACACGCACTATTAACTGTTCACAAGCTTTTCTAACAGGGGAATGTTACTCTTGATTGCTTCAATAGAGATGCTACACGCGCTCATTTCTCTTCCCTAAATTGTTGCTTTTGTACCTCTTGTTTTTATACGGGCAATCCTCCTTTTTAAACTGTCTTTCTTTATAGTGAAAATTTAAACTTTCTTTTACGCTCCCTGATCAATGGAAGAGCTTCAATAAGAAAGTTACAATAAGCAACTCGACATAAAATTCATCACCCAAGTACCCAAGTTGTCTAATAATACAGATGGCAAACAAACCACGAAGAATCAATGTAAAGAACACTCAAATTCCATCAGTAGTGCTGGCACAATCTACTGCAAAATTAAGATTCACATTGGCTTACAAAAAAGAATAAGAAAAAAGGTATCAGCAACCACCAAAAAATGTGGGTGTTGATCATGACTAATACAATGGAATCATCATGGCAAAGCTAAGAAAAAAAATTATTTCCTGACATTTAATCACCTATCAAATTGTGTATATCGAAAATAAAGGTGGGATGAATTGAGGACTATTTGACTGTATATGCGAGATGACACAAAGAGCTTTCATGCTGTTGCAGTGAAATTAAGGGTAGTTTTGAGATAATGATACTGCATGCAAGCTTGGGGCTTTTCAGATATAATCCAGAGGGCACTCATGATTAGAGGCCTGGAATAGATTCAAGATTGTATTTTTCAGATATTATCGGAGCTTCTTTCAGTTGACTCTCTTCTAACTCCGGCTTCGTTGCACTCAGAGCCTGTAAGTAAGAGTAGGATGCACTGGATGTTGGACCCCGACTGCTGATCCTACTTGCTAGAAATCGCTTTAACAATCCCCGCAAGAATGGGGCCATGGTGTCTGGCTCATGTTCCAAGAAATACATAATTCCTCCCATACAGAAACAAAAGAGTGCAACCTACAAATTAGAATTGGAAAAATAATAAGATAAAATTCAGTTGTGTCCCCTCTAAGAAGAGTTTTATCCACTGTTAGCATGCTGATGTGTTGCCAACAAACATAACATGTATAATTGCAATTTGAATTCGGCTTTGAAATAAAACTGAGAAGTAAGAAAAACAGAGTGATAAAAGATACCTCAACATTCTTTATGTCCGGAAATAGATGACGGTTTATCAAAATATACCACAATGAGTCTCCAGCTCGTGGGAGGACATATAAAGCCAATTCCGCCCGTCTTGTTTTCTTCTCCAAGAGTACAGAAAGTGAAGAGACGCCTCCAGCAAGCCAGTATACCAGTTTGTGGTCCTTCGTTGCAACCTTTCTGTGTAAACATATAACTCCCTTGCACACACCAAACAAGTCATTTCAAAAGATTATATGGTAAACTTAAATCAAAACAGGTAAGACGTGATGCAGTAATGCATAGATACCTGAAAGATCCCAACAAAGGCAGACAAAAATGTTGTTGAGCGCACAGCAGCTTTAACAGCTGTCCAACAGGTACGACCAGGAGATTCCATGAACTAGGAAGACATGAATTTCAACAGTCAGGTATTGCTGGTCAAGTACAGACAAAATTTCTGCATAAAGCATGTCATAGAAACAAAAAAAAGACAAGATACATTTTGGTAAACCTAACCAACTATGCATATCCCCGTGTTCTGCCAGTTTGCAACATAGATTCCGTATCATTCAAATTTCTTATACTCAAATATTAATATAGCATCCATATCACAACCAACATAAATCATCAGCAGCAACATCCTCCTCATATGACTTCTTCAATTATCAGCAGTTCACTTCATGAGATTTTCAACACAAATTCAAATGATTGAGGGATCTGAAATGGCCATGCAGAGGCAGTCACCCAGTAATGACAACAGCTTGGGCAATGCATGCCTCGTAGTAGAAGATATTTGCCAACTATTCAATCATCACATTAATGTAGACTGGAAATTGAAGCAAAATAAGGATAGGATGAATGACATAGGACAGCATCCTAACAGATGAAAATAGGAAAACAGAAGGAGAAGAAGAGGTGGAAAAGGGGAATAAACGGAGACGATAAACTCTCTGAAATCACCACCGGAATCAGCACCAGATGGCAAGGGGACCAACAGAATCATCACCAGAGAACACTGCTGGAATCAGCACCAGACAGCAAGCGGACCACCAGAATCACCACCGGTGTTTGTTAGAATCAGCACAGCCAGGGGATCTCCTTCAACAGAGAACTCAGGAAATTTTTCACAGAATCATTATTTGCTAATTGAGCATATCAGAGCTTCAGAACCATATAACTTTGAAGCTCAAAAACTTTTCTTTCCACGCTCTACACAGTCTGTGGCACGCAGTTCATGATCAACATTCAATATACTACAGACCTTTCACTCAAAATCCTCAACAATACAACAAAATACTATCATGCTATATTTGAGAAAATGGAGAACTAAGAATAGACAGTCCTCATTACTCAAGAAATAATTCAGAGTCCCATCATAAAACATCATAAGTTATGAAATTGACAAGGAAACTTTCAGCTTACTGATAAATAGTTGCATGGCATATAATCACCCTATTCAAGACAAATGGCATACCTTTTGTAGACGGAGAACCACAAATGGTACAAATGTCAATGAGAAATATAATGGAAATGTTTTTCTGAAAGTCAGTGATGCTGCCTCCCCATTGTGTACTAAACACGAATTTGTATCTGGATGAATTATTGAGCACGGGATGATAGAGGGGAACTCATCCAATTTTACTGGGCTGGACGCCTTTTTGTTAGATAAGTAGGCGGAGAGGGCAATAATGTCTACAGCAGATCCTCTACAGCTATCACGTACGGCTTTGTATACAGGCTTTGCAACTGGCCCAGTTTTTTGTATAAAATCTTGATATGATTTAGGTAAGCTCTCAGGCCGCATTACAAATGCATACATAACCTAAAACCAGAAAAATCCTAGAATAGTTAACATCTGCAACAATATAATGGCGACATATAACACATTCAAACCAAAAAGTATAATAACTGTATTGGTTACTCACCTGACTACAAGCTAAAGCAAAGAGTAGAGAATCCCCATGTCTCCAATGGCTACCCCAAAAATGAAACCTATTCTTAGACTTAGCTGAGTTATAAGCACACTGTAAAAGAGAAAAAGAATGGTAATCACAAAATTCACCAAAGTTATAACTTGAATTGTACGTGCAGTTGAAATCACAAATGTATAACTCAAATTCCAACGTTAATCATAGTGATACCTGACCAAGCCTAGCTAAAAGATACAAAGCAAGTGTACGTCTCCGACTTGGATCATCTAGGGCTAAAATGGACAATCCTGCAAGCGAACCTGCTAGAAATCTGTTCCATCATGCCTTTAATGAAGTCATGAATATATAATAGATACTTAAATACCAAAAAAGTTTAAAGTGGGTAAGGTTATATAGAAATAGAAGAGAAGGAAAGTGCACGAACTTACGCATTAGAAGGAAGCTCTTTCTTCCTAAACCTCCTAAAAAAGCACCTGAGGGCATGATACGATCCGGTAAAACCTCCAAAGAGCAATCCAATTCGACATGCTTCTTCTCTTACTATCAAATCCTTCTCCGAAACAAGTTGCTGCAAAAACAGATGGAATCTAAGAGGTACTGCTTAAATTGGTGGGGAGGATTCTAGCTCAGGTTAAACAGCAACAATGGAGACATTATAGGCTGATGAATTCCAATAACTTATCCACAATGATTAGTAGGAATTCAATGTTATTTGACCAAATCTTGGAGATGAAGAATGTTGAATGACACAGTCGTTTAAAAAATGGCTTTATAATGTTAAGAGACGATGTGCTATCAACAATGATGCAAGGACAAGAACAAGAACATAAACTTATTCAAGGAAAATAGAGCTAAGCAAAATTTCGGCGTGTTGATCATGGGATGGTCACTGTGCGAACAAATCAAGCATGAGAGCAAAATTGCAAAATAAAAATTCTGCATCAGGAAAAGCCAACCTCTAGGATAATATAAAGATAGAGAATTCAAACATGACTAGCCACAGACTATGCACAAGTAATAAAAAATTGTAGAATGATAAAAGAGCTGAACAAAAAAACTACATCATCTTAACTAAGCAACACCATATCATACAGAAACAGTCACAGAGTTTCACATGCCTAGTAAGACTACCATGATTTAGAACTATGTTCAATCTATTAACAATCTCTTCCTTATAGAGAGAGAGAGAGAGCGAGCATTTACAGGATTCATAAAGCTTGTGCAGCTTTAATTTTTTTTTAAAAAAAGTAACAATGAAGTTATAGCTGACTTCAAATGTATACATAAGCAATCGTTATCTACTAAACCCCAGCAGCATTAATTCAAAAACCATACAAGTGGCAATGAAGTTATAGCCGACTTCCAAATCCATATACAATCCAATTTTTTCATTTTTCACCCAAATTTACGACTTTTCAGTTCTCATGGCATCTACTTGCAGCGGATTGACCTTGTCTAAGATCGAGAGTCGGTAAACGGATCCAATGTTTTAGAATTAGAAGCAAATTGATAAAAGCTGAACAAAAAGGAACGAACCTTAAGATCGAGAAGGGAGGCGTAAGACTGGCGCCTGGCGAGCTTAAATGCGCGGAGGAGGATTCCGATGCCGACGCGGACGCCATAGGAGAGGAGGAAGCTCTGGCAGAGGTTGCCAATGGCGTGGGCGACGCAGGAGTCATCGGGGTGGTCGCATGGCGGGTGGCCGCAGCTGGCGAGGCGCTGGCGCCGCTGCAGCTCCTCGATGGCCTCGCGCAGCCGCTCCTCCGCCTCCTGGACGCGGATCTCCACGGGGCCGTCGGACCCCTCCCGGAGCGAGGAGGGGGGAGGATCCGAGGCCGAGAATGCGATGGACGGCATGGCGATGGTCGGCTCGAGGCGCTGCTCCGCATCGGACGGGGCGAGGCGCCTGCTTGTCTATGCCGATGTCGGGTTCCAATTCCCCGCCGGGCTTAAATTTCCGTGAAATTTAATGCTGAAGCTAACGTGCACCAAACAACTTTGTCTGTCCGTTAGGCCCTTGTTGGGTGAGATCTTTTAAAAAATATCCAATAAAGTTTCTGAAATTACAAAAAAAACCTAAGCAAATTGGAAACGTTCTTTTATTTTGGAAAAAAAGTTAATAAATACGAGCTCAAGCATCATGAGTCGTTGGATCTTAGTACAACACAAATAAAGGAGCATTTACGGAACATCGTGAGCCGTTGGATCTTAGTTCACCGCAAATAGAGGAGCATTTACGGATAAACTTGGCTCGTATCAATGTTTCTCTTTTTTTTTTTAGAAAAGAAAAAATTTAAAACTAATTTAATTATAAATACTAACTAATTCTCACTACTCTTAAGTAATTATGATTAAGTGTTAGTCCAGTTTCATTAAGGAAAAATAACGAATTAATGATCATTTTTTACACTTAACTAAAATATGATTTTATAATTTTGCTCATTAACAACGAATATCTCTTTCAAAGCAGGCCTCCCTTGTTGCCCTCCCTCTCTATGGTTGAGATCAGCTGGGTGGGCACTCCTACTGAGTATGGTGGGAGCAACCAAACATATTTTGCTTACGCGGCCAGCTCTAATTAGGCACTCCCACCATGTTGGGTGGGAGTGTCCACCCAACTGATCTCATCCGCCCTCTCTAATCCTTATTTGTAATTGGAACATTACAATTATTAGCCTCCTCTCACCACTTTCATCTCCATGAGCCTCCTCTTCTTGTTTCTCCCCTCATGCAATAAATGTTTTATACGTTACCTTCATGTTGCATTGTCTTTATTTGTATTTGTATTTTTTACTTTTTTGGAGCTAGTATGATATACGATAGGGTCTTATTGGTCATTTCCTATAGCATCTCAAAATTTGAACAATTATTTATTTATTTATTTTAAGCATGCTAATTAATTTTGTATGTGATTATTTTATCATACATATTTAATTAGAGTTTTTTGGAATAACTTTAACAGGTCGCATCTCATACTTGAATTAGTTATTAGTTACAAGTTAGGGTTAGAACCAGGTTGGCATAGTAGGATTAGGAGTTTGAGAGATCCCAGGTAGTTTTAAATCCTTGAAAATCAAGGATAGTGGTTTGTAGGTTTAAACTAACCAAGTCTTTTCATGTGCCATACTTTATGAAGGGCAATTTAATGTTCTTCCATTTGCAAACAATAGAAGCAAGCGACCAAGCAGGTGAGCAGTTCAGGGGTGAATTCGTGAGGAGATGAGATAGGATAGTAATATTCTCACAACAAAAATATACATAAAAACTTAAATAAAAATTTTAATTAAATTTTACAAATGGACCCTACACAAAATTCACATAAGTTTACTTATCTAGACCAATCAAAACATGTGTAAATTTTTTATATAAGTTTTTTATGTTGAAATATCATTTTCCTATCCGTAAGATGTTATTTACACAAGTATTATTGCTATATAATGGTGTAGGACGTCCTCCTAGGAGATTTATGTCCGGTGATTTTCTTTCCTAAGCGTCTTGTTTGCTTTATTTCACAACCGGTTGCTTTATAAATGGTTATATGCACATCTTTTGATAGAAACAACTGTTTTTTTAACTAGTTTATTAATTTTAGATACCCTGATCGCTTAAGTACCTTGCTCGTCGTTTCTTCTACTCGTGGGTTCTGGTTACGAGGAAACTCTGCTGAAGGTTGCAGTCTTTGTTTCAGTCTCTTTTCATGCTCTGTCTTACGCTGTTGATGGGTTTAATTACGTATACCTTCCGTGGAAAGTTCAGTCTCAATTCACGTCCTTCTCATGCTTTGTTTCTTGTAACGTTGGTTGGTATACTCTAGTTCTCAACTGAAGCTCTGTTTTTCGTCCAGTTGTGAGTTGATTATGTGTAGATTCTTCTGTTAGTTTAATGTCCTTTTAATACTTTGTTTCTTTTCATCCAATAGTGAGTCTGGTTGTGTGGATTTAGTGCCGAAGGTTTCAATCTTTTTTGCTATGTTTTCACTCTACGCCCTTGATAGGTTGGAACTGGACACCATCATGTTACGTCCATTATTCGTTCTCTGTTTTCCATACATATCAACTTGTATTTATCATGCATATCAACCTGAAATTGGATGGCGTCATATAAAAATTAATCGAACGACGTAAAAAACCTCTGAAGCTCTGTTTCAAAAGCCAGAGAATCGATGGGCGGGAGGCAGGGCATGGACGTCCAACCACCGGCGTGGGGAAGGGACAAAGGTTCTCCTCCCCCAGTGAATGTTTTTCTTTTCTTACAACGACCATCCAGCTAACCTTCATCACCGGCGAAGGCCGGAATGGTCTGTGTTTGCACTATGAACAGTGCAGACATGCTGAGCAAGGAGAGAGATTCACGGCTAGGCCGCGGGGTTTCGGTTTTTTGGTCAGGCAGTGAGTGGAAGGGCCTCCAAAGGGGGTTTGGGATATCCCCAATGATCGCGGTCGCCGGGGGGAAACCGGGATGGCGGCTGCGAAGTTCTGTGTGTTTCTTTTGGAACGGAGAAGATGACTATTGGACCGGATTCATTAAATCCGGTTCGGTTCACAAGTTATCGAATTAAAGTACAAATTTTCGTCGGAGACCCAGTTCACCCACTTCTGTATTAAAAAAATTCCTATATAAGCTAAAAGAATTTTCTAATTATAATTTTACCCTTGATCTAATCTAAATCGTATTTGGCCATTTTAAGCCACATTCTAACTTATTATATACGAATATTAAAAAAATAATATTAACTCACTAATAATAGCCATAAGAGCACCAACCCGTTTAAGCCACAAGCCTTGTTGCCCTCCGCATTCTTAAGATTTTGGTTCTCAACTTTTTTTGAGATACTATGCGTGCATCCAAGTTTATAGGCATTATGGAATGCTCATTTACTTACAACCATCGTTGCCCACATCCCTAAGCCCATAGTTAATGATCCGGCTAGATGTATAGAGTTGCTAGGATATACTATTTATTTACAACTTACTCATTTGAGCGGAGTTTATGTACTCTTAGCATTGTAACTAGTTGCTCTAAGCTTGAAGTCTGCTTACTTTTGGAGTTAGAGTTGTCTCTCTTCATAATTAGAGTTGGCTTTATCTACAATTATATTTTATTTTAAATAATAATTTAAATCATTCTTGTACTTACTCGTGTTAGATATTCCTATTATTCTAATTTTATTTCCTTAGCATGAATAATAGTGTGATGCAAGTTCTTTACTTAGATTCAATTAGCAACTTTCTGTTAGTGGGAGGGTAGACTTCATTTATAATTTAAACTTGAGACTTTATTTTAGTTTTGGTTTGTAATAAGATATTCTCTTGCCAATAGACTACTTCATGTCTTTTTATTCATGTTATTATATTATGTTGTGACAGTTACATTTCATTAAATAGTTCATTCTAATGTGATGTGATATTAATAGCTTATCAATGTAGCACATAGGGTTTTAAAATATTTGTCTATCTATTATGAAAACTCGAGGTATTACATTCCCAATTAGTTAAGCCATTGTGGGTAGGGTAAGACATCAAGCAATCTAAGTCCTTGCTTTCCTCTCTTATGTAGTGAACCTATCACAACAACAACCACAGGGTCCCCTAGCTAAAATCGCAATGAACATGCAATGTGACCCATATAAGGATAGTAATTAATTAAAGTAAAAATTCAATAGTCTTGTAAGATATCTTACAATTATTACAAGTACCAAGTGTATGCCTAAATGACAAAATATTCCTAGTAGGAACATCATAACTCGGTGGTAAAGAATCTGAGTTAAATAGGGGTTTATATGACATACATATACCTCATACAATTTCAGTCACAAGAAATGAAATGTGGGAGCAATATATTTTGGAAGTAGAAAACGCATTAAAATTTGGAATCACATGATTGTTAATTTCAGATCCGCTTTGCCTTGCAAAGATTTTAATAATTTAAAATAAATAAAAAATCCTTAATTATTATAATTAACAGAAACTTTCATGAAGAGAAATTTTCTGATCATGGAGGATCAGTTGCTCATTCTGAGGCTATCAACGTCAGATAACTTGTCATGTGAAGTAGGTCCCGTACATACGCCACGGTTCCTCTCAGACGCAGGAGAACAAAAGGCCTGCGAGCCCAGCTAGCGCGAGCAACTCTATCTTCACCAAGAGCCAAGCCGTCTGATTGTGATTGGATTCCCTCCACTCCCCGCCCACCCCCACTTGCCACTCTCATCCCTCAACTCAGCTTCAGCCACTTCCTTCTTCCTTCTCACTCACACCCATGCTTCTGCCCACGCCAACGCCCGGCTGATTCTTCTCTCTGTTCCGTTCTCGTCTTTTTCAGCTCATCGGATTATGCCAATGGCTCTCTTCTCTTCGTCTCTTTCCACATTCACTGCAAAGCCCCGTCTTTTCACCCACAAGATTTCTGCTTCTCCTCTCTCCAAGAGGACCCTTTTCTTCAGAACCCATGTACGGTCGACAGAGAATGGGGCTGGCCCGGTGGGTCCTGCTGCAGCTGTTGTGGAGGAGAAAGTAGAGAAAAAGGCAGAAGCTATGCCTCCGCCGCCGCCGCCGGTGTTGGAGGAGACAAAAGGGGAGGCTTTGGAGTCCACAAATGGGGCTGCAGGGGCGCTGGAGGCACCCTTGTTCAAGGACCCCAGATGGGTTGGTGGTACGTGGGACCTGAGTCGATTTCTGAAAGATGGAAAGACCGATTGGGATGCTGTTATTGACGCTGGTAAGATAGTGTTACTCCTTAATTTTGCGTCATTAGTTGAATATTTTTGTGCCGAAGTGAAATGGGATTTCATTAATTCAGTCCCTTGTGAGCCAATCATGGCACCCTCTGTCTTCCTACTGTCTGCATTATGGTGCTCTCTCTGTCGTTTGGATGGTCATCTTATTTCCTCTAAATTAATGTTAGCATTTCTCCCAAATTCTTGTCCAGAAATTAGCCTTTAACGTGCTTCCTTTTTTGCTGGTTTATGTCTTCTTATCCTAGGGCATTAATCCGTTTTTCTTCGGTAATTATCTCTACCTTCTAACGTCCCATGCTTGTAAAAAACAATCCCCTTTTACAGCCAGTTTATGCAAAAAGTGAAGGTGTTATATCTTGCTTCACAAAGCTAGGTTTAATTAAAATATATCACAAATAATAACTTTCTGCTATGATTTATTTCTTTTGTTCTTTCTCGGTACTACGATCTCTCTTTACAAGTACGGTTTAATTTCTCTTGCGTCTTCACTGCTTTGGAGCTTCTGTATCTCATCATGTTGTTTAGCCACTATGATGTGATACATATTGTGGTCAGCCGAATTAGTTCATTCCAGTTGCCTCTGCTCCAAAAAATTTTTAGTGTTGATGTATGTATATTGATAATCACTTTGGTAAAAGAATGGGCATACAATGGAAGATTGTGTATGTTGAGATTGGAAATGGATTAGGTTACCTTATGTTTTTTCAACTTTCAAGAGGGAAATGGGAGAGCAATTGAGTGACATTTTATGCATGTTTGATTTTGCATACATGAGAATTTCCTAATGTATGTTACTATGTATTGCTAGAATAAATTATTCTTGACAAATACTGGTAGTTAGTGCTCTTTTTGGCCATTTCTATAGAGTTTTCAACATATTTCTTGAATCTACATTGTTTTTACATACTTTGAATATTACTTTAAAAACACCAAACTCGATATTCTTTCCATGCATTAAGAGTTATGGCTGATATGATGTGTTAATCTTCTTCTGCAGTCCCTATATCATTGCATCAATGCATTGAGACAAAATTGATGTCATTTTTGTCCTCTCTTAAATTCTCTGTGTGCATTAATGCAACCTGTTTTTATGAATTCTTGAGCGTCTTGTATAAATAATAAAGCCTTTTCTGTTTATATTGCATTCATGTCTTGGGTATTTGATTATTTGATTTTTTCTTCTAGACAGACCTGGAGAAAATTGTAAAATTCATCTGTTTCTCATGGATATGATTGATGTTCATTTCAGAGGTAAGGAGGAGGAAATGGCTTGAAGATAATCCTGAGTCTACTACCAATGAAGAGCCTGTAGTGTTCGACACCTCTATTATTCCTTGGTGGGCATGGGTCAAAAGGTTTCATCTCCCGGAAGCTGAGCTGCTAAATGGTTTGTTCATGTTCTTGTTTCTATTGCATCTCTAAATTCATCATGTATTTTCCTGTAGACTACTCAATGGTCCTTAACTTTATGTAGGCCGAGCTGCCATGATAGGTTTTTTCATGGCTTACTTCGTGGACAGCTTGACAGGTGTTGGTCTTGTTGACCAAATGGGGAATTTCTTCTGCAAAACACTCTTGTTTGTCGCCGTAGCTGGGGTACTTTTGATTAGGAAAAATGAAGATATTGAAAATCTGAAGAAACTTATTGAAGAAACGACTTTTTATGACAAGCAGTGGCAAGCAACCTGGCAGGATGATACTTCGGATAGTACCAAAAAGGACTAAAGGGTTTGCCATTTTTTTGCTGTTGTAAATTTTGGTGCATTATCTTGTTGGAATTGTGACTGTGTCTATTTATAAGATTTGTAGCATGATGCGTACATTTGATATTCTCCTTTTATATACCTGGACGGATAATTATTAGAGTTCATTTCTGTAATTTAGTTGAAAATTCTCATTGATGATTAGCATCTGAAGGTTGGTAAAGCCATCTAATTATTTCTTCTTTTTATGTACCTGTCGTTCTACTTATCAGAGCTCTCCGAGATTGAGTGTAAATCCTCATAGACAAGCATCTGAAGGTTGGTAAAGCCATCTTAAATTTTTTCTTCATATGTACTTAACCGTGCACTTTTCAGAGTTATTTTTGATTGAGTTGAAATCCTCATTGACAAGCTTGTGCAGCGTGGTCTAAAAACCCTTATCCCCTAATTTCCAAGGATACTGTAAGTGTTGACCTTGTCAACCGTGGTTCAATATTTGTACTTGTAGCTGGAACATTATATGCATTTTGTGGGTGTGATCCAATTGGTGACATCACAACTAACTTGTTAGATCCTTTTGTTTGGCAGAAATTAACTTAGACATATAATATCATCCAGCGACATCTTTCAAGTATACTGAATTATTTCACATGGTTAACTGCATTCACCTTGGGGTCGGGTCCGTTAGTGTTGCCAAGCAATTGAAGATTTTCTTTCCCTTGTTTTTACGTGGAGCTTAATTTCTTTATGATGAGATGATAAGGGAGAATATCAAGACTGAAGTATAATTTTTTTTTTGGGTATAAATCAAGCCTGAAGGTTGGTGATAAAGAAGTTTATCCTTCCGGTTCTTGTCAAACGTCGGAGCAGTCATGGCATATTCGTTGTTAGTATATAGTACTCATTTTTCCTGTGAAGAAAGGCAGCGTATCTCTCTACCCTAACAAATAAAATAAACGGCCACCGCAACAGGACTAAACAGCACCAGACTTGACAGTCTGGATCGTGGATGACAACCGATTTTAGGAATTTTATACTAAAGCGACTTGGTAAAACAACTATCAATTAAAAATTATCTTAAAAGTATTATTCTGGGTGCCTTTCAGCTTGTATCTAATCGATACAACCATTACATCAATCTGAAAAATGTAATTCTTATTGTTGAAATTCCATCTATCTAGCAGCTGTATTTGTATGACTAAAAATTCTTCCCATGCCCCAATGAAACGAAAAAGAAAATCAAAATAAAATGGAAGAATCAAATTGTTGTCTTGATGGCTGATGCGTAAAAAATAAAAAAACAAACAAAAAAAAACGTTGTAACATCTTTAGCCTCCTGGGTCTAGGCTTCCCAGCCTCTCAACAGGGTAGCCCGTGCAACACGATTGACCCCCAATGTGAACGCTCCCATTCTGAGGCTGCAGTCATGAGTTTTACACATTTCTTTAATATTTGTGAAAGCTTTCTTCATGTACCTTTGGAGCTCCCGATTTACCTTTTCTTCTTCCCACATGAATCCTTGGATGTTCTAATAATAATATGGAAAAGCAAAAACCAGAGTTATGCATTGCATCGGGCAACGTCAACAAATAAATAAAATCAGGGTGCTCTATTTGTTGAATCCAAGTTACCTGGACCCATTCAAAGTAACTCACGGTTACTCCTCCAGCGTTTGCATATATGTCAGGGAGTATGACAACGCCTTTCTTAGATAAAATCTGTTTTGAAAGTTAATCATGAGATACAAAAATTTCCTTTTAAAAAAAAGTAAAAAATCTAAAAAAATTATATCTGTAATTTCTGATGGTAATACAGAACTGTTATATATGTATGTTGTTACCTCATCAGCTTCAGGATCAGTGGGATGATTTGCAGCTTCAATTACGAAGTTGGCTTTAACATCAGCAGCATTTTCCCTTTAAAAAAAAGGAGATAAGCATCAGTATATCGGTTCCTTTTATCAGTCAAAATAGACTAAAGAATTGCAAACATGAGCTACCGATATAGAGCAAAAGGTCGACATGCACCTGTTAAGGACTCCACCCAGGGCACAGGGAATGAGAACATCACATTCATGGGTAAGCAACTCATTCAAATCCATGGCATCTCCTCCTTCGAAATTCTTCAATCCGCCAGTCTCAATCTTGTGTTTCCATAAAGCTGAAATGTCAATTCCATTTGTGTTCTTAATAGCTCCCGTTATGTCGCCCACAGCTACTATCTTACCACCTCTTTCATGAATCAGTTTTGCAGCCCAAGAACCCACATTTCCAAAGCCCTGGCATATATTATCAATCATTAATCCTATGAAAATAAAAATTATTCAGAGAAAATGTTAACACAGTACAAACTGATTTTACCTGGATAACAAATGTCATGCCAGAGATAGACTTCCCATATTCAGCAAGCAATGCCTCAGTGGCAAACACCACACCACGTCCTGTTGCTGCATCCCTACCCAGTGAGCCTCCCAGATCCTACGTAAGGCGTTAAAATTAGAAGATAGGAACTCATAATTTTCATCAGTTTTGAAACTACATTCGATCTTCATCGTATCATTTTTGTTCTTACAATGGGCTTTCCAGTCACAACAGCAGGCGAATGCCCGTGAAACTTTGAGTACTCATCCAAAATCCACGCCATTGTCTGTACCAGACCAAGAACAGGACAAAAAAAAAACAGCTTTAGCAGAAATAAAGAACAACCACTTGCCTTATTCTATGAGACAAATCAAGAGCAACATTTTCGAGTCCTAGAGTGTCAAATCACCTGGGAGTTTGTACCCATATCGGGAGCAGGAACATCAGTGTGAATACCAATAAGATCATGAATCTTCTGGGTGAAAACACGGGTTAGCCGCTCCAACTCGCTCATGCTCAATTCTCTTGGGGAGCACCCAATGCCGCCCTTCGCCCCACCGTAGGGGATGTCGGCCACCGCCGTCTTCCATGTCATCAGTTGGGCAAGAGCATTCACCTCATCCGGATCAACCTGCACAGAAAGCACATGCCTTTACAAGTTAAATCCTTTACTTGCATCCCGCGATGGATTCAGAAGCCTAATCAAGCCGAGAAAGTTCCATCCTTCTCTTATCGGCAAGACCCACGATTCCATTTACTAAATTTCTTCGAGTATAAAATTGACCATTCCAATCATTCACCTCTGGATGGTAACGGATGCCGCCCTTCATGGGGCCACGGGCGTTGTCATGCTGGACTCTGAACCCAACATAGGATACGAGACTCCCGTCATCCTTTGGGATCGTACACTCGACCTGCACAGTAAGGAAAGCCATCCGTTAGATGACAGATAGGCCCTTTTGTTATATCCAGTCTTTTCAGAAGAAGAGACAAAAAGAGGAGGGGAAAGATTCCAACTTTGATCTCCCTGAAGGGGATCAAGAGGCTCATTTCGAGCTTCGAGTCCAGGCCGAGGAGACGGGCGGCGTTCCGGAAGTTCCGACTGGTTGCAACGAGCGCATTCATGCCTGCAACTCTTCCTCTTCCCTTCTCTGAAAATATTTTTCCGCAGGGAGAAAGAAACACAACAGCGATGAGAGATGACAAATATGAGAAATGGAAAGTTGCAATTTATAGAGGAAATCCTCACGCACTGCCTGATTTTTGGCATAATATTTGTAAGTACGAAAATACCCTTGAAAGAGAGAGCCTGTTTAACTTTAAACACGGATTAGTGGGCATTTTACTTCAGCTGAGATGAATTAACTAACAAACCTACAAAGTTCATTTTAATGAGTGTGTCATTAAGTTTTAATTTTCTAGAACTGCCTGCAAATCTAAAAGACCAAAGTTGATGGAATGCCAAGTGCAGATTTGCTTCTAATTTCGCCATGGAACTGCTAGATTTGGCTTAGTTGCAAATACAATCCTACTCTTTTGAGTCTTTTATGGTGCTCATCCATTTAATTTGAGTGCATTACAATGTTAACACATGCCATTAGAGTTGGTTACTAAACCAAGAAATTGAATACTGAACCTCCTACTTCATGGGTAACCAACCGTACATAGATGACCAGGCAGTCATGATAACTTTTGTTGATGTAATCCAAACTCTTGGATACACAATATATGGACATAAAAATGAACGGCAATTTTATTACGAAGAATGCCTAGTTTGTACCAACCCTTGATCGTAGACCTGATCGTGGCATGACCGTCTTCCCCTCCCTTTTCTCACACTTCCCATACACAATGCATTACTATTACTCTAAAATTGCTACCCCAATTTCTTACTTTTGGCCCTCATAAAAATTGGGTAACTAAGATTTGTACGGCTCACTTGGCTCACTAAATCATCAAATGTGGATAAGCGTGTAGGGCCATCCTACAGGGAACATAATACAATAATAGCATATTTCTTAGTTCATTTAAATGAAATGTCTTCTCTAAGCTATCCATTATAGTAGATATTAAGTTAAACGACTCCCTAATCTTCGCCGCAAGCATATGTCTGAACAAACTCATCCGCAGAGTTGCTGGCATTCCCAAGTCATTCTAATGCCAATAAAACAGCTTAACCAACGTGATTCAGAAACCAAACGAAGTTTTTTAAGTTTTAACCACCAACCTAAGCCACAATTAGAGAGGGGGCAGTTTGGTAGTTTCGAGAGAAAACAAGGGGACTTCCGTTTGCCGGCAGGGTCGCCCGCCCATCACGTTTCCCGGACTGGCGGCTGCAGAGTGGCAGATTCCGCTTCCGACGACGTGGCGACCGCTGACGTGTCAACTAGCCGACAGGACAGACTGGGCACTAGCGTGGCACCGCTCTGGCGTTGGTGGCTCCAGATAAGTCAGACAGATCGCGTTCTCGTGTCGCAACGTCTCAGCGGAGGCAGCGGACTTCCCATTTGACTTCCAAAGCGCTCCATTTTCTTCGGGCTTGCCGTCAAGTCCATCAACCTTATCCCTTCTAGCCATGACTTGGTCCTGTGAAATGTGTTTAGCCGCCCCCATGTGGGGATTACTGTTAAAATTATCAATTTTCTTTTAAAATATGCTTACGTAATCTGTAAAATAAACATTTCATGAGGTTGGCATGTTTTTTGCCTGACAATTGTACTACAAAGGAGTGTTGGGTGCTTGTACCACCAGTCTGTTATCTAGCTGGCATTTGACGATTCAAACTTGTTCAAGAGTATTTGGGAAATCAAAATCAATTTTCAACTCAGGTTGGCTGGGGGGCTATTACATTGGAGAGGGCATTGAGTGATCGAATCCCCCCATCCACATTTTCCACTCGGCACTTCCAGAGATAACGTGAGTTTCATTTCTACTTAATACAAGGATCGATGTTGCACACGTTAATATACATTCACATTTGCTGCTGCATGTGAAAAATTCCTCCCCAACGAAGTCAAGTTGGTGAGCATTTCATCCATGCCATAGACCTAAAGAAAGACCACTCTAAAAATGAAATTTGAGATTGATTCCACTCTCGACAACATGCACCAACCAAAGCAATAAAACAGCTCTGCTGCCAAAAGGAAACAACGGTGCGCCTTTCATCCCTATCTACAGAAATGCCTGATAAAATGAGGCTTTCTCTTGCATTAAATTGAATGGGCCAGTTCATACTCAGCGGACAAGAAAAGCTTGGAAAATGGTAAAAAATCAATGGTAAATACATTAGCTAGTGGCAGAAAATATGTAGAGAACTAAATCATCGCCTCACGGATCGTTGCTGTCGTGTATACTCCCAGAGTGCGATGGCACCACTTACATGAACGTTTAATGACCTCACAACACCCAATTGAGGTATCTCAATGCAAGCATCCAGAATGTGGATTATGTCAACAGGTATACCCTCCTTTTCTCGGCCAAGAACAAGCACCTGGAATATTAAAAGCAAAAATGCCTTCCCTTATAATAATCCACATTAATAAAAAGAAACATTATGAAGCATAATCATAATTATAATTCTAATCAAGTAGCTCCTTTCCAAAAAAAAAAAAGTTATAGAACATTTAATGGTGAATATACCGTTTTTTTTGGGAATGAATAGACATCAAGAGGAGTGCTGTTAGCTGTTTGCTCTAAGCCCAATATAGAAAATCCTTCACGCTTTTTCTTCTCTAGGAAAAATTTTATGCTAGCCACAGGAACCTCTATGATAGGAACCCACTTCTCAGCAGTTACACTGAAAAAACAATAAGTAGCTATCTTAATTGATGAGCCATGTAAATTTTGTTATGCACCAAATTGGAAAATCAATTACTTAAAGACCCAACACTCTAACAACTAAATGTATCTGCACAAGGAACCAACAGGTCATATAAATCCCAACAGCATCATCATCGGTCAGTATACAATCTACCCACGATATCAGGGGTCACCCACACAAGTTCTCTTTCACCGTTCAACTTTGTTAGTAACCACAATTCAATATGCACCCAAACTACATTCCCGTGTTGTTTTGTTGGATGCTTTTCTTGTCACAAACATTCGATGATAGATAGAAACATATCCTTAATGTATAGGAAAAAGGGCTGCCCATCACAATAGATCATCCAATATATGGCTCCTTTTACAAGCCATGTACATATTGGCAAAAAGAAGTAACAATCTTCAACTTGGTAAGGTTACTCAAGATAATTACCAATACCATGATACATAACACTTAGAAAAAAACTAGTTTCCGCCAAAGCATTAAAAAAGGGCATGGGTCAACATCAATACGGAGAACGCCATGAGATTTTTGTTAACTGAAACATGGGAAATTATGAAGCACCTAATAAGTTGAAACTGCTTATCATGCACGATACTTGAGTCTGCTAAGGCTAAAGTAGTTGCTTTGAAAACCTGCAGATATGAAAAACATCCCAAAATGATTTTTGAACGACAAAGAGCAACCAACAATATACAACTAATTGAATATAAGCGCTTCTTCAAGACAGACCTCACATGTCCTAGCTAATCCAGCAAGATTTGGTATTCGTTCAAGTAATGATGCCACAAGAATGAAAGGTTGTCGGCTCTCTTTCAGCCTTTCTATTGCTAGACTTCTATTATAGACCAATGAACTAAGAAGTAGATCTTCCTTTTCTGTTTCTTCCATCCAGACGAATGACTCTGCAGATCAAACTCATGGAGTAGTTAGTCAGAAGAAAAATTGCAATGATCATGACACAAATTCATTGAATTCATTAATTTTTAACCACTTTCACAAAGATAGGTTTCTAATTGCAAAACATGATATTAAAGTAGAAGAAAGTACGTTCAGACAAAGGTGCAGGACACCTTCTCAGCATGCAGACATACCTAGAAGAGCTCCATGAAATTTCCCACTGTCAACATAATAATTGGCATCTCTGTCTTGCCTTTCATGCTTATACAATGTAATCTTTTTCTGAAAATCCACCGAAACCTCTTTTAAATGTTGTACTGAACCTTTTTCATCAACCTCAATCAATTGAGCTGTGTCCTTGTCAGTTTCTCCAGGGTTTAAATTCTCATTTTGGATGGTAATTACATCCCTTGCCATCGAATACCGAAGATCTTCTCTAACATCCTACATTCTCATTTTTTAAAATTTAGAAACAGTTACAATTGGACATGAGAATAAAAGATTAGTATCTGTATCTGCTACAAAGTAAGTATAGATCCCGTACTAACATTTAAAAAATGGATCACTTGCTCCATAAGGGATGTTGGAACACATTCAAAATCAACCTCCTTCAACAAAAAAAGCACATAGTAAGTGATAGTAAACTTAAAAAAAAATTCCACTTAGCTGGCCTATCGCAATGGCCTTTGTGGTGGTACCAGGATTGGGCAGAAAATTTATAATTCAAAAATTTCTTTAGGTGGGGTCGCACAGCCATTTCTCACAGGGCATACATGAAGCACTTATATGGGCATTCCCATAGCTAACCCTCAGCCCCAAAACTATATTTGGTTACGACCCCAATATTATACTACAATAGGAGCCATAGCTGGATGATATAAATAAAAAAATATTTAAGACCTCATTCCTGGCAGTGAAAATCCCTGCAGGTGTAGCCGAAGTAATTGGATTGTACTGATCAAGAAAACCATGCATTGACATTCGCAACCTGAACTTTTAGAAGACAAATGAATGAAATCTGATAACTAGTGTTTAAGGAGAAATGGAAAAATGAATTTGAAAGAGTAGTCCAGTAACTAGTCATCAAAACATGTGATAAATAACTTATTTTCATTATAGTTCTTTTGATGTTAGAGTTGGTATTCTTAAATCACTCAGCAACTTCTAAGAGTACCTCTTGCAGTCGGGATTTTCTGTCAAGTAACACTTCAGATCCATGAAACACTTTCTCTCCAAGGTTGCAGGTTCCGAAATGCTTGGATCTAAAAAAACAACTAACTTTGAAAGAACCTCATACACCAGTAGCTGCCCCAGAACATAACAGAAACATAAAAGATCAGAAGAACAATATTCTTAATAAAATCTGCTGAGAAATGTGACCAACCTGAGTGAAGCCACGTAGACTATGATGATGAGAAGTTAAAAAGGGAACCATTGGAGGAAGCAATTCACACAAGTGTTTTAGCTGAACAGGCTTTTCTGTAGCATGAAGGATAACATTGGCAGCTATGAACACATAGGAAGACAGTGCCTGCATTTGATTAGCAGAGTCAATAAGGCAGATCAATGATGTTAACATGCAGTATCATCTAGTACTACCTGAGGCCTCATGTTGTAGTCATGAAAAACCGGTATTAACTGTTCTCCAATCTGTGAGTGCAAACAATAAAAAAAGAATTGCTATCAAAGTTGGTCTATGTTAAATACGATAAAGTGGAATGATTAAAATATAAGAAACAAGGAAAATCAGATAATCAGTGCATGGTTATAAGCAGAAAACTTATAATTATTTGATTCTGCTAGTAAACTAATCAACAAATATCCAGATAAAATTTGTAAGAATTCTCACCAATTTTGGAAATTTGAGATATACTTCGGTTGCAAATGTTTCTAGATATTGACGAACACCAGGCAAGTTGTTCCTCTATGAGCAAAGAAAAAGAGAAAAAGTTTTCCATTATACATAAATGAACATTACTAATTCAATTTAATTGCCCCAACATAAAAACCAATTTTCATGAGAAGGAAGTTTTTACAGCAGTGATATATAAACCAGCATAACTATTTCAATGTATTATTTCTGTTAGAGTACATGTTCTGTTTTTTGTCTTTAAGTGTTTATATTAGTCTTATAGAGGGTAGTTTAGTCCTTCTAGATTAGTTTCTATTTTCTTCTTTGTAAACCCTCACTTAAGTGAAGGCCAATTAAGACATTTCTTTTTTTAGTTTGCTGGATCGATCTCTCTTAACGTGAGGATCGTTCTCCTTTTTTGTGTATGATTTCATGCTGAGAGAAATATAGTGCTCTTCATTTTCTATGGTTTAGAACCCTAGTTCTGATTTTGCTATCATAGTATCAAGAGCTTAGGTTTCAATCCTCTGTCTGTAACCCTAATCTATTTTGCGGCAGTACCGTCCATTGCACTATTCACCAAATACTGTTCATTATAGTGTTCACCAATACTATTAATTGGTGTTATTCGCTGCACACTGTTTACCAATACTATTCATCGCATTGTTTTACTAGCACCGTTCATTAACTTTGTTCATTGGTATTGTTCATCAATTTTGTTACTCTGAATTTGTTGGACAAGCATGACAATCTTCAAGCAATTAGTGTACACCTGAACAGTAACAACTATTCTTATTGGAGTTATGTTATGAGTAATTTTATAATAGGCAAAGGGTTATTGAACTATATCAAGCGGATGTTAAAGTAGAGGAGTTTTCAAAACAATGTTCTGAATGACGTATGTATAATGCCAAAATACTCATTTTGATAAATAATTCAGTAGATCTCACTATTGGTCTACAATTAGCCAAATTCAAGACCGCCAAGGCTGCATGGGATTATTTAGCTTCATTATATGTGCAGTCTGATTATGCCAAGCTTTATTAGCTTGAATTAGATCTTTGCTCTACTCGACAAGGAGATAGATCTATTCAGGATCTCTTATGGCTTTACGAGATGAATGAGGTCATTCGGGGTTCTATTTTACAGTGATCACCATTGCCAATTGTTGCTACTGCAATTAATGAATTAATTACTGAGGCAACAAGATTGAAGATTTTTAGTGGCTCGCCCTCCCCTAGTCTGACTGTTTTGGCTACTTCATCTAATGCATCTATTCAAGAATCCAGTAAGCCTAAACCTCGTATTGCTATAGATGAACGCAATTATTGTCATAAGAAAGGCCATCGGAAAAAGGATTGTCCACAACGCCCATAGGGCTGCACCAAAAAACCGGAACCGAACCGAAATTTAATGGTTCGGTTCAGTTTTTTATTCTGTTTCAGTTCGGTTTTAAAGATAAAAAACCGAGTAAATTTCGGTTTGGTTCGGTTTTATAAAAAAAAACCGAAACCGAACCGAACCGAAATATTTACCCATCTATAAGAGCACTCACTTTCACCCTTCATCAAACCTAATCTCATTTCGATCAAATTTCTCCCATTCCCCGTGGCAGCGGCGGCGCAGTGGTTCCCTCCGACCATTCATCTACCTCCTCTCTGGCCGCTGATGGGAACCGAGAACCCTCATCGATCGCTTTGATAAGCACGATGGCCTAGTCTGCGGTGTCCACTTCCACAATATTTCCCAGCCCCTCTTCATGACTTCATCTCCAGAAGTTGTATTCTCACCTATCTCATTCCCACTTGGCCGCCCCTTGTTTTCTTCTTGTCCCAGTTCTTGACTTTCAAAAAATATTTTGATTTCTGGCAATTATTCGTAGATCTCTTGCTGTAGGTGAATGTTTCCTACGTTCGTGTTTTTGCTTATTTGGTGCAAACATGATTTTTATTTAGATCTGCATGAGTTTCGACCTTTTACATTAAATTTTTTAAAAACGTCTAGAAATCCATATCACTAATGTTTTAGGGGATCAAAGGCATTAAGATTTGTTTGACAACGTCAAATCTCTGCAAGTGGTCCTGAGCTGCTTTGGGTCAATCTTTGTAAAGATTCATTCGATTGTGTTGAAGAGGGTCTATTCGATTGGATTGTTTTCATCTAATTTTGATTAATTAAAATAATTTAATTAAAATATTCGGTTTTTATTCGGTTTCGGTTCTTTTATCGGTTCAGTTTGGTTTCTATATCTCAGTTTTAAAATTCGGTTCGGTTCGGTTCGGTTCTTACATTTCGGTTCCATAATTTAGTTCAGTTCGATTCGGAACCACTGGAACCAAACCGAGATGCAGCCTTAGACGCCCACAACAAATTGGTCGTCAGTCTATTAGTTTACTGGCATCTGGTCGTCCCTTTCCTAGACAGTCTGCAACTTCTCAGCCAACACGTACCTTTTAGCAAAATCATGGACAATGGTTCATTGGGGGGTTGACCCACCGCTGCCAATACATTCTCCGATATACCAACTGAAGCCTCTTGTTCATCCTCACCATCGGTTGCCTCCACCCCTGAACTCAAGTCCCTCCTAGCAGATTTGACTCGTCTACTTGGTACTTTCTACCACTCCCTCTGCTTTGTCTGTCTTAGACTCAGGTTTGTCTCTTCCCTTTGACTCTGTTCGTCTTAGACTCAGGTTTGTCTCTTCCCTTTGACTCTGTTCGTCTTACCTGTTTTGACTGGATATTTGACTCTGGCGCTACACATTATATGACGCCAGATGATTCTTTTTTTGTTGAGTGTGGAGATTCTTCTCACTTTAGTGTTGTCCGTGCAGCCAATGGATGGCCTAGGCTCTATTCAATTTCCATCACTTTCAGTTTCTGATGTCTTATATGTTCCACAATTTACCGTTAGTCTTTATCGGTTGTATTGTGCAGGACCCGAAGATAGGCAGGCAGATTGAGAAAGGCTGTAGTGTTGGGAGTCTCTACACATTGGATCAACTACATGCACATGCCTTTGTTGCTGCTTATTCTACTTTGGACGACTTGCGTCGTCATTTTGATTCTTCTTTGTTTTATTTGTGGCACTCGCGGTTGGGACATATTTCTAAGTCTAGGCTACAATATTTAGTTTCTTATAGTGCTTTAGGAACTTTGCCAATTAGTGATATTTCCTTTTGTAGTGGTTGTAAACTTTCTAAATTATCTGCACTTCCATTCACCTTAAGTGATTCTCTTTCTGCTAATCCATTTGATCTGGTTTATTCTGATGTGTGGGGACTTGCTCCAGTTGCTACCAAGGGTGGTTCCAATTGTGTTTGTAGATGATTGTACTCATAGATCTAATTTTCTTTTGATTTATCGTGAGTTTATTGCTATGGTGCGTACTTAGTTCAATGTAGTTGTTAAGTGCTTCCGCTCTCTCATGTGGTGAGTATTTATCTTCTGAATTTAAGGCTCTTCTAACAACTGAATGGTGTTGCTGAAAGGAAGCATCGCCACATTTTGGAGACTGCACGCTCACTACTTGTCTCTACTTCTGTTCCTTCTATTTTTTGGGGTGAAGATGTTCTTACTGCTATTTACTTGATCAACCGCATTCCTTCATCCTTGACTGTTGGTAAGTCCCCTTTCAAATGCTTATACAATACCAAACCTGATTATCAGTCTATGTGTGTGTTTGGTTGTGCTTGTTATGTTTTACTTTCTGCTATTGAACGTTCAAAACTGTCTACACAATCTAAGTTATGTGTATTTTTAGGATATGGTGTTGGTCAGAAAGGGTATTGATGTTATGATCCGTTGCGCAACAAGTTGTATATTTCTCAGCATGTGTTTGTTGAACGTCTCTTTTATTATGCAATCCCTCATCGTGATTCTCTTGTTGATTGCTCAAATTTGCTTTACATTGATCCTTTTCCTCCATGTATTTCTGATAATTGCAATAAGTCGCTCTTGTTCCTTCTCATCCAACTATTACGCAAGTTTACCAATGTAGAATGCAAAACTCCATGGCCCCATTGGTGTTGCCTCCTCCAGTTGCCCTTGATGTAGATCAAACTAGTGCCCTTGTACCTGTTCAAGAGCCTAGACGTAGTCTACGTTTGGCTGGCTTTCCTCCAGCTCTGCCTATTCCCCTTGGTATGCCTTCAAATTCTATTGGTCCCCTTGTATCTTCTGATGCTCGGTATGTGTGTTCCTCTTCTTTCTACACTTCTCATTTACTTAATTTTTTGTTTGTTATTCACTCTCTTTACGAGCCTCAGTCCTACAAAGAGGCTTCTAGTGATCCCAATTGGTAGCAGGCTATGCAGGATGAGTTATCTGCTTTGCACAAGAGTAGAACATGAGAATTGGTTTCTCTTCCACCGAGTAAGGATGTCATTGGGTGTAAGTAGGTTTTCAAGATCAAGACCAAGTTCGATGGTTCTCTTGAAAGGAACAAGGTTCAGCTTGTTGCCAAAGGATTTGCTCAGAAATATGGGGTTGATTATGAAGAGACATTTGCTCCGGTTATCAAAATAACTTCTGTTCGCACACTTATATTTGTTGCCTCAGTTCATAAGTGGCCCCTCTTCAAATGAATGTCAAAAATGCATTTCTCAATGGTGATTTGTCTGAGGAAGTTTACATGAAACCTCCTCCCGACCTTCCACATAAGCAAGAACAAGTTTGTTGTCTTCAATGTGCCTTGTATGGTCTCAAGCAAGCCCCACATACTTGGTTCGAGAAGTTTAGTGCAACATTACTACATTTAGGTTTCACTGTCAGTGCTCATGATTCAACTTTATTCCTCAGAGACAATTAATGGAGTTGTTTGAGATGAAAGATCTTGAGTTCCTTCATTATTTCTTGGGAATTAAGGTTGCTTACTCTTCTCGGGGCCATCTTTTGTCTCAGTCCAAGTATGCCTCTAATGTTATTGATCGTTCTGGGTTATCTGATTCTCGTGTTGTGGCTACTCCTATGGAACTCAACTTGAAATTGGATTTCTTGGATGGTACTTCCCTTGATGATCCTACTCGGTATCGAAAAATTGTTGGTTCTTTAGTTTATCTCATTGTCACTCGCCCTGATATTCAGCATGTTGTACATATTGTCAATTAGCTTTCTTCGGCTCCACGCTCTACACATTGGGCTGCAGTTCTTCACATACTTCGTTATGTGCAGGGCACTTTACATTATAGTGTGCTTCTTTCCTCCTCGTCTGATCTTGCTCTTCATGCCTACTCCGATATTGATTGGGCTGGTGATATTGTTGATCGCAAATCCACTACTGGTTATTATGTCTTTTTCGGTGATTCTCTCATCTCCTGGAAGAGCAAAAAGCAAGATGTCGTTGCTCGGTCTACCTCTGAGGCTGAATATCGGGCTATGTCTGACACTGTTGCTGAGATTGTGTGGCTCCGTTAGTTGTTGGCTGATATGGGTGTCTCTATCATTGCTCCCACACCCATGTGCTGTGATAATAAAAGCGCCATTCATATTGCTCACAATTATGTGTTCTACCAACATACCAAGCATTTAGAGATTGATTGCCACTTTGTGCGTCATCAATTATGTGCTCGGACTGTTTCCCTCCTGTATATTCAGTCGTCTCTCTAATTGACCGACTTCTTCACCAAGACTCATACGGTGGCCCGCTTTTAGTTTCTGTTGAGCAAACTCTCGATGATCACTACATCTAGAGTTTGAGAGGGGGTGTTAGAGTATATGTTTTATTTTTTGTCTTTTAAGTGTTTATATTAGTCTTCATACTATAGAAGGTAGTTTAGTCATTATAGATTAGTTTTTATTTTCTTCTTTGTAAACCCTCACTTAAGTGAAGGGCAATTAGGACATTTTTTTCTTTAGTTTGCTGGATCGATCTCTCTTAATGTGAGGATTGTTCTCCTTTTTGTGTATGATTCCATTCCAAGAAATATAGTGCTCTTCATTTTCTATGGTTCAGAACCCTAGTTCTGATTTTGCTATCAATTTCTATTTATTTCTATAATTATGTAATATTTTTATTTGGAATGAATATCCCCAAGACAGTTATTTAGCCTTTTTAGTACTTTCTTTCAGAAGATACAGTTATTTAAATCAGGAATGCATTCAAATTCCTCAAGTAACTTGCTTCACATGGATGATTGGTTCAACACTTACTTTTGTCCAAATATGAGCAACAGTTGCATAAAATCTATGGAATTGTTTTTTATTGATCAGCAAGTATGAGGGTTTTGCCCTCAATTTTATAACTTCTATGAAAATTGCAAGTTGTCCAAGAGCACCAACATATGAAAGAAGCAAAAATATAAAGACACCATTTTTTCAGAAATCAAAAGAAAGGAATGTTTATTGTCTAATACTATGAAGTACAGACAATAGAAGTTAACTAAGTTAATTTATATCCAGATAAGTGGAATTAAAACATACAGACAATCAGAAAAGTTATATTTATGTAAAATTTCATACATGTAGGCATATGTGCAACATCTCTGTAACTTCTTGTACAATATCTTCATCAACAAAGCGGGACAACACGCATATCATCTGCCAAGCCCGTACTTTGCGCCTATGAATCTATTGAAGGACCCACACTCAGAATCAGAAATGGCATAACCGTATTTAGAACCGAGCAAATTTCTAAAACAGATGAGAACAAAGCAGTTCAAACTCACGGCACTATATTTCTTGTACAGCTCCTTTGAAAGATCTTTATCATTTACCTATGACAATAGAAGAGGTCAAATCAAACAAATTGCCATAATAAAACATGTTTATATGGAGGTTCTCAGTTTCTCTTGTCATAGCTCCTCGTTTCTATATAATAATTTAACAAAAAATCAGAAGACGAAAATCGCACACTTTTTGCACTTGGAAACAGTGTAACTAGAACGCCAAAGTGAGATGTGTACAACTAAATGTTAGATAACATTGACCTTCTTTATGCTAAGATATATGAAGTTCAATTTTTCCAGTACATTACATTTTAATAAGCCTTGTCTGGCAACATCAGATCTCACTTCATATTTTTAGCCTTCAAGTTGCAATATAATCTTAAAACAATTTTATTAATGCAGGTTGACATACAATTATACCATACATTTTTCACTTGAACATATCATTCTTTGTGTTATACAATTTTCTCACCTTTATAT
The DNA here is from genome assembly GCA_035235625.1 of Saururus chinensis. Classification (NCBI taxonomy): domain Eukaryota; kingdom Viridiplantae; phylum Streptophyta; class Magnoliopsida; order Piperales; family Saururaceae; genus Saururus; species Saururus chinensis. The sequence continues at coordinate 2,110,565 of CP141146.1, forward strand.
ACTATTACCTCATTTTCATACACTATACTTGGTAGAAATTACTTAATAGCATGTCAGACAGTTGTCAAGCCCATACATAATGAGTTCAAGGAAACAATGCAACATCCAATGCCATAGAAGAGAGAATCCTCTGCAGAAGAACCACATTCCAGACCAGGTTGGGTTCTCAATATCTAGCTCAATCAGCATGTCAGGTGGTTACATTCACCATTGAAACTTGGATAATCCAAGTTTAAGTTAAGCAGAGAAGCCTGCATTTTCTACTTTGAAGTACTTCATCTATACATATTTAATTTTCTATAATGTTACATATAAATAAACACTACACTCCATCAAAAGAAAAATTGTAAGAAAAACCAATCAGCTCAAAAAGGAAAACCACTTTGCTTTATACCGCCCAGGTCAATCCAAATTTTGAACTTGTCTAAGCTAAAGGGAGTGAAACACTGGGTAGTGGACAGTTTCCTAACCGATATAATCAACAAGCCAGCCTAGTCTGGTTATACTGGTAGAGAGTTTATACCACTGAATCAAGAAGCTCTAACATAAACAACTTCCCGCAGTGCTTAGCAGACAAAGAGTAATCATATTGCTTTGCAAGTTGCAATACATCAACCAAATCAGCTAGCTTGCTGCACATAACAGCAACAGCAACACGAGCATACATTTCTGTGTTGATATATGCCTGTCACAAACAAATCAAAAATTAATAATGAACAATCAGAACAATCTCTGCAAAACAGAAGCTTCACCAATAATTTTCAAAGTAAATAAAAACATAGGAAACATGCAAATGTGACTCAATGAAATATGAATACAATTTACCCCAATTTCACAAAGTAATAGACTCTATACCTCAGAGAGCTCGGTTTCAGGGCTTTGAACAAGCAACAAGACCTCCTCCCTAGCTTCGTGATTTTCAGTTAATTCTCCTTCAAAGTCCTCATCAAACGCCACTGGTAAAAGTTGCCAATTATAAAATGTAAGTGCAAATAACAAAAAAGCAGATATTGATAATAGAAAGCAGTACAAAAGGTATATGTGCCTGCTAATGGCATAAGAAACGAAATCTAAATATCTTGAATAGTCAAGAGTGTTTTTTCCTTTTGTCCACTACTTAAAGTCAATCTTTTTGAGCATTTATACATAAGCCAAAATCTCTTTTGAGGAAAATGTTGTGTCCGGATCGGACACAAACGGTACCTAGCTTCACGAAGGGGAAAGGGAAGAAGTTTGGACAAAGGAAGATGAGAAATAATTCTGAATTGCATAAACGTCCAAGGAGGAAGACAACCCCTTTTATAGGAGGCGGCCAGTTAGTCCTCCCCCTAATTAGGGACCAGCTAGTCTGTTACAATCCCCTTAATTACGGACCACCATCTGGTCCGTTACAATCATTAATGGTCCGTTACAATCATTAAGGGTCCGTTACAATCATTAATGGTCATTTACAATCATTAACTAAATCCCCTTGATTACGCTTTATTACATCACAAAAGGAAATTACCAAAAAGTAAAATAAGCCATAATATAGTAGGTCCTAAAATGGAAAGTAGTGCATGGTGGGGGAGATGTCTCGTGGTGTACACAACACTCCACCACGCTTCCGCTTTCGCCTTGTCCTCAAGGCGACCAAGTAGGGTAGCGCTCCATGAACTCATCCTCAAGCATCCAAGTAGCATCCTCAAGAGGTTGACCCTGCCAAGACACGAATATCTCAGTGACAATACGGCCCGAACGACGCACCCGTCGTTTATCAAGCACAAAGGTAGGTGTGGGTAAGTCAGGCTCGGGGGGCCCCATCAGTGGTGGAGGCGGGGCACTAGAGACAAGGGTCGGGTCCCCAACAAAACGGCGAAGGCGAGAGACATGGAAGACCGGGTGCACCAACGATCCGGTGGGCAATGCCAAACGGTAAGCCACGGGTCCGATGCACTCGATAATGGAATAAGGGCCATGGTAACGTTGAGCCAACTTAGCATTGTCAGCTTGGAATAAGCTGGTCTGACGCTGAGGAATCACTGAGACATAAACAAGATCGCCCACATGGAACTCCCGATCAGCATGCTTCTTATCATATACCTGCTTCATACGGTTCTGAGCAGATCCTAAATTGAGTTTAAGCTGTCGGATAACCTCGTCTCGTGTCTGGAGCATATAATCAACCTCAGCTACAGAAGAGCGGTGAGGCACATAGGACAACACGGTAGGAGGAGGGCGCCCATAAACTACCTCAAAGGGAGTGAATCCAGCCTTAGTATGATAGGCCGTGTTATACGACCATTCTGCCCAAGGAAGGAGCTGGAGCCATCGGCGGGGCTGATCCCCAACGAAACAGCGCAAGTACTGTTCTAAGCAGCGGTTAACAACCTCTGTCTGCCCGTCTGTTTGTTTGAAGTGCAAAGAACTCACGCCAAAACTGAGAGAGGAAGATCCGGTCTCGATCGGAAACAATGGTACGAGGCATGCCATGCAACTTAGCTACCTCACGAACATACATCTCAGCCATTGTTTTGGCGGTGAATGGATGGCCCAAGGCATAGAAATGTGCATACTTGGACAAGCGATCCACAACCACCAAAATCACTGATTTGCCCTGTACAATGGGCAGGGCCTCCACGAAATCCATAGACACATCTTCCCAAACTTTGTCGGGAATGGGGAGGGGCTGAAGTAACCCAGCAGGTGATGTAGTAGCAGCTTTCGCCCGCTGACAGACATCGCACGCAGCCACATAGTTTTGAACTGCCCTCCGAAGACCCTGCCACAAGAAGCTTTGACTGACCCGCTTATATGTTCGGAAGGAACCCTCATGGCCAGCCAATGGTGTGTCATGGAAATGAGAGAGAATACGTTGTCGGAGATCATATGCATCCGGCACCCACAGTCGTCCCTTCCAAAAGAGAAGTTCATTTTGCCACACAAATAAAGGAAGGGCAACAGGGTCACCTTGTATACGAGTAACCAGCTCATGTGTGGATGAGTCCTCCAAGTAAGCTCGCCGCAGCTCCGGTAGGAAGGGGCAAGAGGGCATAGACAATGCAAGATAAGATTCCTCAGAAGGTCGGCGAGAGAGCATCTGCCACCGTATTTTCTGCCCCCTTCTTATATACCACCTCATAATCATAGCCCAAAAGTTTGCTGACCCATCGTTGCTGTGCCGGAGTTGACACCCGCTGCTCAAGAAAGTACTTCAAGGGCTGATGGTCTGTGCGGATGAGGAAGCGGCGGCCGAGCAGGTAAGGGCGCCATTTGGTGACTGCATGTATTATGGCGAGCATCTCTTTCTCATAGGCTGAAAGTGATAAGGAGCGGCCAACAAGAGTTTTGCTGAAAAAAGCAATTGGCCACTCATCTTAAAGTAGAACGGCACCAAGACCCTTATCCGAAGCATCTATCTCCACCACAAAGGAACGACTGAAATCTGGAAGAACCAAGACTGGGGCAGTCGCCATGGCCTGCTTCATCCTCTCAAAGGCCTCTTGGGCTGCCACTGTCCATGTAAAGGCCCCCTTCTTGAGGAGGGTAGTGAGGGAACTAGCAATCATCCCATAGTGACTGATGAAATGTCGATAGTACCCTGTAAGGCCTAGAAATCCACGGAGTGCCCGGACACATGTGGGGGTCGGCCATGAGAGCATAGCGGCTACCTTTGAAGGGTCAGTGGCAACCCCTTCATGAGAGATGACATGGCCAAGGTACTCCACCTGTTTACTGCCAAAAGAGCACTTCGAGCGCTTAAGGAATAATGAATTACCTCGCAAAATGGAGAGGACAGTTCTGAGATGCTCCAAGTGATCCGCCCATGATGTGCTATAGATCAATATATCATCGAAGAAGACTAAGACAAATTGGCGAAGGAAAGGGCGGAACAAGTCATTCATGAGGCTCTGGAAGGTAGCTGGTGCATTGGTCAATCCAAATGGCATGACCAAGAATTCAAAATGGCCATCATGGGTGCGGAAGGCTGTCTTGTGGGCATCATTTGGGTGCACACGGATTTGATGATAGCCCGAGCGAAGATCAAGCTTGCTGAAAACGGTCGCCCCGGACAACTCATCGATGAGCTCTTCAATCACCGGAATAGGATACTTATCCTTGACGGTGATAGCATTCAGTGCCCGGTAGTCTACACAGAACCGCCAAGTGCCATCCTTCTTTCGGACAAGTAACACTGGTGAAGAGAAGGAACTATTGCTTGGTTGGATGATACCTGACTGGAGCATGTCGGCCACCAAGCGCTCAATCTCCGCCTTTTGGATGTGAGGGTATCGGTATGGCCGGACATTTGCGGGTGAAGCACCAGGGATGATAGGAATGTGGTGATCATGGGGTCGCACCGGGGGTAGCCCCTTAGGTTCGGCAAAGACATCTTCATGCTCCGCCAAGAGAGCAAGTAAATCCTCCGGAAGGCTGCCTTGGCTCACATCAACAGTGGCACGCTGCTGAAGGAAAATTCCTTGAGGTGCAAATCGAAAGAGAGAACTTACTGATTGGGCGGACTGCAAGGTGCTTGGCTGAGAACCTTGGATGCGAACCCGCTGCCCGTGTACCTCAAAGTCCATGATCATATCACGGAAGTTCTATACAACGTCACCCAACTCCTGAAGCCATTGGACTCCCAACACCACGTCAGCCCCTTTTGTGGGCAGCAAGAACAAATCAGTTTTGAAAGTATGGCCCTGGATGGATAATGAAGCCTGCACACACACCCCAGTGCTCCGAAGGTGTTTGCCATCGCCGATCAAGACGTCGAATGGCTTCGAGTCTGACACAAAGCACCCCAACCGTTGTGCCACCTTATCATTGATGAAGTTATAGGTGGAGCCACTGTCGATAAGGATGGCCACTTGTTGCCGCTTGAGGTGGCCTTGGACGCGCATGGTGCGAGGAGTGAAGGCCCCTGAAAAAGCATGCACCGAAATCTCAGGCAACACGCTGTCATAAGGGGGTGGTGCATCCGGGGGTGGATCATAATCCTCCTCATCGGCCTCCTCGACTAGTAGGCTGCCTCGGACAGAACATCGATGGCCGGGTACGAACTTCTCATCACACTTGAAGCACAAGCCTTTCGATCGCCGCTCTTCCATTTGGGCCGGAGTGAGGCGGCGTATAGGAGCACCGCAGTGGCCGAGGGCTGGCTGGGGCTGCTGGTGGGAACGCTGGTCGCTGCGGTAGGGAAAGGCGCTGGGCTAGTTGGGGGTCGAAGAGAAGAGCCTAGCCGACCTCCTCGTCGTTGTCGGGCCAGCTTCTCCTCTTCAATTTGTGCATGACGCACAACTTCATGCATCAACGTACAAGAGAAATGACGCATCTCATCTGAAATTTCTGGTTTGAGCCCTCTTTTAAAGGTTCCAACGAAGGCTGCCATTGGCCAATCAGGGAGGCGATTCGCAATCTTCATGAACTCGGTGTAGTATGCTCGCACGGTAGTGGTTTGGCGCAGTGTGGACAGCATCTCATTGAAATCTTGGAACTCATTGGGGCCGAATTGGACACAAAGCTCATCAGCGAATGAAGTCCAAGTTGGGAAGCGGACCTCCTTCTCGAAGCTCTGAAACCAAATTGAAGCATCGCCGTCTAGATGGAAAGCGGCTATGCGTAACCGTTCAGCCTCCGAGTGAGTTCCCTGGTAGGAAAAAAATTTCTCCACCTTATATAGCCATTCCACCGGGTCTTCATCTCCATTGTACCGTGGGAATTGAAGACGAGCCAAACGTGGCTCAGCCCCACCCCGAAGTCCTCCGCGGAAGGCAGAGTACTCCACCCCATCATCCTCAAACTCGTGGGCAAGATTTTTGTGGGGCGGCACCATTGAGGCATTTCCTTGAACATCTGGAGGGCCTCGCATATTCCAACCTGCACGTCCTCCTTTGTGCTGATTAAAGGTGCCAAAGCGGACTGAATGTCCGGGATGGTGCACCTCTCTCTCAGACGACGCTTGGAGGCCGGGGGCGCGAGATTCAATAGGCTGCGAAGGTTCACCCAACTCAGCCTGGACTGGCTGCGGCTTGGGAAAAAGTGACGCTGTGGGGGCTGCTTGAATTTGGGAAACCGCCGTGGTGAGGTGCCCGAGTTGTGCAAGGATCAGCGAGAGCAAAGAGGGATCAGCCTGTTCGGTTGCTGGTTTGGGGCTGCTCGCCATGTCCTCTTGTCCCTTCTCGGGTTGTGTCTCGGGAGCCGTTGCCGGCTGTTTGCCTCGTGCCATGGCAGATCGATGAGGCTTTGATACCAATGTTGTGTCCGGATCGGACACAAACGGTACCTAGCTTCACGAAGGGGAAAGGGAAGAAGTTTGGACAAAGGAAGATGAGAAATAATTCTGAATTGCATAAACGTCCAAGGAGGAAGACAACCCCTTTTATAGGAGGCGGCCAGCTAGTCCTCCCCCTCATTAGGGACTAGCTGGTCTGTTACAATCCCCTTAATTACGGACCACCATCTGGTCCGTTACAATCATTAACGGACCGTTACAATCATTAATGGTCCGTTACAATCATTAAGGGTCCGTTATAATAATTAATGGTCTGTTACAATCATTAACTAAATCCCCTTGATTACGCTTTATTACATCACAAAAGGAAATTACCAAAAAGTAAAGTAAGCCATAATATAGTAGGTCCTAAAATGGAAAGTAGTGCATAGTGGGGGAGATGTCTCGTGGTGTACACAACAGAAAATTAACAGAAAGCCAAGTATGATCTACCTCTCTCTCATGCGCGCACGCACACACACACACAAAAGACAAAGAAACATCTGCCTGAATAATGGAGAGCACTACTATCAGAAGTATGCTTGCAATAGGACAAAAATTATGAGACACCAGAGAAGAGCAATATATCATTGATATTCATGAAAGAAATACCAGATCCATAAAGCGATAGCAGCTTCAATTCCTTGATGTAATACTTGATCATTTTTGGGTGTGAGAGCCACAACCCTGTCAAATGCAAAGCTGCCAGACGAATGGTCCGTGGACTTTTAGTCCCTTCATCAAGAATCATTTCAATAAACTGCACAAATAAATTACAATTTGAGCAGGGAAAAATATATACTATCTGATTGCAGGAAGTACCTTAAAACAAGGAGTTCATTTTGCATCATTTATTATTAAGTTGTGTGCACATGCTATTATAGAGCCACAGATATCTAGATCCTTGAAACATCTGAAAAGAGAAGAATTCACTCACCCACTTCATTGGGCCAGGTTGACCATCAGCTTTTTCATGCATGTTTATGTCACTAAACAAGGAAGAATGTAAGACAGAGGATAAAAGAGCAGCAATAGGTGCAACTCTACGTTTATTGCAGTTAACATGCAAGACCCAACATGAATGTACTAACTGCCACATCATCTGCGTACAATATACAAGCATCAAATTAAAACTGGAACAATGCAAGAGAGAGTAATAATGTGATTTTACACCATATTTTACACAATACTTCGGGGTACAGGATGCATGTCAATATAAACCGAATGGCAAGCAGCAAACCTCAGCATTGATGTAGCAAGATGGGGTACCAACAGCACTCATAGTTTTAGAACACAACAAACCGGTAACCAATCTGATTGATCTCAACATAGGCAAAACTGAACTGTCACCAGCATTTTCAAGGCTGCGGAATGATTAAATAACCAGAATAAGCACCAAAAACAAAGCATACTTTATAAGGAGCAAGAGAGAAGCAACCGCATCAGAGTTTTCAATTCACAAATTTGTGTATTCACATGGAAAATGCAGATATAGAACATAAGAACAATCTACACTAGCAGCTTCTCACCTCTCCACAAGCTCAGCATAAACATGTTGAAGAACAGAATCAGAATACATGGGGAACACACCCCCAAGTTGAACTCCACTCTCAATAACACGGTATGGGATCGACAGTAGAGAATCCAAGCACAGCCACTAAAATAGAAATAAAAAACATATCTTCCTCATTTTAACATTCTGACAAATTTACAAATGTAATAACATTTAAAAAAGGGATAGAAGAGCAGAGTACCTTCCAATTCATCAAGACTGCTTTCCGACTTCGTGCCAGAACTCTTAAACCAAGGAGATCATTTATATTTTGGAGAAACTGGAGAACAAATGGATCCAATACTGACCCACCATTGCCTTTCATAAGTGCTGATTTGTTGCAAGTCACTACCAAATTATATGACACCGGAGAGAAAGAGCAGCAAAATGCTCTCAGAACAGGTACAAGTGCCTCATATGCTGCTAGATTGAGTTCTGCTCCAGTCTGCAAGCACCACAGACAAAAAATATTTTGGGGGGAGGGGGGAGAGAGCAAGTGAGTGAGAATTTTGTCTGGAAATTCCACCCGTCGGTCGAACTAAATTTCACAGTAGCTGTTATGCTTATTACCAGGCTTAGTTGATATTTTAAGAAGGCTCTCTTTCATCCAAGCCCTATAGTGGGATCACTGTAGTTCTATTAGTTTTAACATGCGTACATTATGTTCGCCTCACAAGAAAAAGACTACACAACCTTTGCAGTCACAGTCACTAAACCAAGGAGATCAAATTCAAAATAGAGCAAGCCTTGGAAAAGTTTCGTCCATTCCTTTATGAGGCCACCAGTCTTATTTTATTCAAAACTGTAAGCTCATACTTTTTTTATTTCATGAGAAGAAGAAAATTTTGATTATAAATGTAGTAAATAGTAGACTATCCACCTTACCTTGATGATCAAACTTGCTAAACCAAGGATAAGTCAAAACTTCAAACTAGAGCTTACCGCAGAGTCATATGCAGGAGTTGAGGTAATTTTCCAACAAAAATTCCACAAGAAGTCAACAACTGAAGCAAACCATATGCCTCTCTTAAACTGTGCACACCATAATACGACACATGCAACAGTCTTCATACAGAGAATCTGCCCAACAATAAAATAGGCATATTAACAAAAAAAAAATCAAAATGAAAAACTAACAAAGATGCAGCAGTACTATGGACAACAACTATTTCAGTTTAAAATGACAAACACATGAGTCTGAAGGAAGAGAAGTGGAATGAGCTATTTAACAAAGAAAGCTGATCGGAAGAAGCCTATCAAACAGATAACAAGATCCATACAGCTTGCAGAGCAGCAGTGGTGATCGAAGAAGCCAACCTTCGTTGGCTGGGCCCTCCAAGTTTGCCTCCAACTGAACTTGGTAAGTCCTCATTACTCTGAGCAGGTTGAGACCAAAACACTGAGCAAGACAACTTCGCAAATGATACAAGTTCATCCTGTAAACAACTCAAAAGATAAAAGAAAAAGTGATTCAGCACAAGGCAAAACAAGAGATAAGAAAACTTATTTAAAAAATTAACTCAAAAAAACCAACAAGCCCGTGTACCAATATAAGAAGAAAAGGCTCTGTAAACTTTTCCAAAAAGGCCAAACTTGATGGGTAGGCAAACAGATCCCGTTTTCCAGCAGTGCCAACATTACCCTCCTTTCTGAACTGATCAGCATGCGAAGAAAATTTAATGCTTATAAATTGAATTTCTTGGACTAAGCTTAAGATAAGCAGGAGAAACTTAACAGGGGCCCATTCCATATTATAGTCTTTTGTGAAAATATTACAGCCACAACTCTTAATAAACTGCAACAGTGAGATTCAAACCAGAACAAAATTAATGCACAAAAGACAAGGAATGGCGTCAGAACTCAAAGAATAGGCAAAGTTAAGAAAGCAAACCGTAAAGAGTGGATCCAAATGACATTCGTTAGTCACTAAAAGAAATAGCAGCCTGGCCCACCTGTTAGCCTCAGATCCCCATGCATTCAAATCCTCATCATCATAATATATTGTCCCAATGTGCCGGTGATCTTTAATGAAGTTCATAGCAAAATCATGAATACTATTGAGAATACTGAATTCACTGCTAGCGGACTTGGAATTGCCCAACCATTGCTGAAGTTTCTCTCTTAAACTGCCTACAAATTCAAAACCAGAGTACAATATTTACATTCTGAGCTGAAAGTTATGTAGTGAACCACAATACTCATTCTCAGTCAACAAAGACATGTGGGTCTCCTCTGTCAAGATAGTCTAATCTCATTTTCTAGTCAACCGGTTGAGATTCCATTCTCCAATTTGGCATCCTAGACATGTAAGATAGGCATGTGTTATGACCCATAGAGGGACCAACAACTCAACCGGCTTCCTCCTACAACATGCTCATCGAGAAGAGCAAATAAATCAGTAGGTAGCTTTAGCTGAGGGAGATCCTCAACAGGCCTCAACTGCATCAAATAGCCTTTAGAATGAGACTTTTGGAAGGACAAGAGCCTCAGTGCATTGCAACTTTTCATAAGGTTAGGAGGACCGGCCAGAACTAGGGTTGCTTCCTTGGTTACTAGTGCAACCCAACGAAGAAGGAAGCTGAACTATATGGGTCTACTGCAGGTCCACAAGGGCTGGTTACAAGTCTGACACACCTATCCAATCTGCTTTCAATTGTCAGGCCGACCTGTTTCCTACCTAATATGGACGAGTCTGCATTCAGCGTAGCAGAGCCACTCATAACACACATCTCCCTGTTTGCTTCTGCTTTTGTTCGTTCCAGTGCTCATTTTTTGTTGGGATCAGAAACTTGGCTATACAAGAGGGGACTTGTATCCAATCCAAAAACACACCTTCAACTTACATTTTCTTCCCATGGCAATTGTATCACCCAAGACATCTTACAGGTTCACACAACGCGAAGTATCTAACGGAGCATGGTGTGTCCAACTCTTGTGGCACAAGAAGCTCCAACCGGCAATACAAAAAGCTTAAAACAAAATCAACTTGAGGGCGAGGTGATGCGGAAGCATTGGTGGAATGTTATGACCCATATGGGCCACCTTGGGGGTCCACCTACTCAACTGGCTTCCTCCTACAGCATGGTACTCAATTTAGGAAATTGATAACTGTAGCAAATTCTATTTTAAGTAGTTTTAAATACCTAATTTAGTTAAAGCTTAATTCAATTGGTTTTCCTAGTTTACTTTATGCACTATTTCATGTTAGCTTCCTGGTTTGATTAAGAGTGGCAATTGGGTAAGTATAAAAGGGCTTACTGCCCATGAGTTCAGTTCTGGGATTTTTTAATTGAGTAGTACAGTTCCAATGCCTGTGTCCTCTCCTCTTCATCTTTGTCTTCTCATTACATCTCCCTTTTCCCTCTCAATCTCACACCTTTCACTCTATTTTTCTGTTACTTACCTCGTGTGGCTCATTGGGCTATATCAGCATGGGACCAATTGGGACTTAAAGAACCACTTTGATGATGGGGGTTTACCAAATTCTGGGCCATTCCAATATGTGGGGTCCATCTACTAACCTCATCAAATTTCATCCATAAATTTAGGGTTGAAATTTTGACCGACCTTCACAAGGACCACCACACCCATGTGATTTGCCACTCCTCCTGGTCCCATTCCCCTTTAAATGGTGGACCCTACAAAAGAGTGCTTTCCAAAAGATCAACTTGAGAAACTATCCCTCAGGTCAACCTGAGAGCACTGCCTCATGGCTAACTTTAAAAATCCCGCCACATGGCTGATTAATGAGAGCCACACGATCAGCTCCTAGGGGGTAAGCACAGGTTAACATCTCTCTTACTCTCTCTCTCTCCCTCCCTCCCTCTCTCTCTCTCTCTCTGTATATATATCACTAATAAATAAAATTTATATCTGAGCCTAAACAGAGGTCCAACTCAAGAAGTGGTCCAATTCAAGGTCAAAATAAGATACTAAAATCAGAAACATTAAGAGATTTTAGTAGCAGGGAATTGGTATATTCTCCCTCTTTTCTTTAGTGAAAGAGCTGGCATGTGCAAGGCGCTCATCTGCTCAACTTAGCTGATTTGCTCGACTTCCAAATCACTATCGACAGTTCATAGAGGAAAGCACTCTTACCAATTAAATCCAAGTACACATGGAAATTGTAAAATAGCTCAATCTTCACATTCCTCTCTCCTAGAAAAGAGGAAACACCTTCAACTACTTACATCTAGCCAAATCCAAATGGGACAGCTAGCCAAGTGGCTGTCCTCAAAGCCTGTATGCCTCTACGTGTGCCTCACATACATAGGAGAGAAAAGGGAGGCATCTACATTAAACTAATAAGAACCAAACCAGCCAGGAACATAAGAAGACAACCCAAAGTGACCCTGCCAACTCAATCACCATGTCCACCACAATCCCCAGAGAAAAGGAACACAGAACTGGGCTTCCCACTCTTCATCTTTCTATAAATGCTTCACTATCAGCCTCTGTAAAAATCTTTTGGCAGCCAGGGATAGAGGGATGTCCTACTAAAACTTCCAGCCAAAGAAGTTAGCAAAATGAGAAGGCAGACAAAGGACAACAGAAAAGGAAGAGAAGCAAGAAGAGCCCCTATATTGAAGAATGGGTGAAGTCTGAATTCTTTGGATATGCACCTATACACTTGAGTATCATATTAAATTCCCAAGTTTCTCGCTGAAATTTGTTATGAACCCTGCAATTCAGAGTCCTGAAATTGGGAGAATGGGGAACGAAGAGAGAGAGAGGATCTTCCACAGGTTCAAGTCGAACCAGTGAAAGGACGAAAGGCAGAGAGAAAAAGATGACGGGAAGAGAGAAGAGAGATTAGAGTAACTGATTTCTCATTACTTTTCCAATAGGGCAGTCACCCTTTACATAGTAGTAGAGATTTCTAATTAGACCTGGACTAATAAAGGAAACTACCTAATGAAGAAAACTGCCTAATGAAAGATAATAGCATAAATAAGAAATTGCCCTAATGAAGTAACTGCCTAATGAAGACAAATTGCCTAATTTAAAACATCCCAATTACAATCCATAACAAAATTCCCAAGTTCCTCGTTAAATTTTTTTAGTCTCACAGGGGTTCAAGTTTTCTTGTTTATAAGATAATTCTTCTACTCATCTTTCGAAATCAAAAGTTTTTGCTTGTGTACAGACACTTCCAACAAGATCTCCCATTTTGGTAAATATCTTTTTTGTGGTCTGTCTTCATTCTATTCTGGACAATAATTGCAGCAGGTGGACTGAAGGGATGAGTTTTTCATGCTTCCTGCTCATCATGAGCCCAGCGTAAGGAGGGGACCATTCATTTTTCAGATCGACGGCGCATATGCTAGCACATGTCACTATTAGTGTTGTCGCTGGGTAGGGTTTGGGTTGGGTTTTGCCAAACCCAAACCCGAAACCACTTAAGAAAATTCTAACCTGAATCTGACCCATTTGACCAGAATAGAATAAAAAAATATTTTTAAATTTTTTTTTAAAATAATATTAAAAAATATATAAAAAATAAATTTTATATTTGTAATTATATTCAGGTCAGGTTGGATAACTTAAAACCCAAACCTGAACCGAATAACTATTTGGGTCAATTTTCGAAAACCAAACCTGACTCATTAGTCATTAGGGTCGGGTTTTACCATATACCTGACCCGAGTGAGATCCCTAGTCACTATTAGTGAGCACTAGCATGTGTACCGTCGACCTCATGGATGAAGGGCCCTCATGCATTACTTACAATGGGCTTATGGTGAGTGGGGAGCATTAAAAACTCTTCTGGACTGAAGACAGTGATAAGCATCTCAATACCATCACTCCTGGACAGTCCAGGAAACAAAAAAACGAAATACCGAGGGACTAGAAAGAAAATGAATTTGTGCTGAGGCCCAAAAGTAACTGCCATAGAGAAGCTGCAAACAAACACCACATTACCCAGTACCTCATAAATCGTGTTGCCACTATAAAGCTATTGCTTCAAAGATTTCAAGATCTGCCAAGTACACATCATCTAAGTTTAACCCATTCAGAAAAGACCAAATTAATCTTCAAATGCGGCACTTAACCTTCTTGGCATCATAACATTATTTGAACTTAGTAAGCAATCTGTAAGGATACGGGTATTCAATATTGTTGAGAATACTAAAATCAGAAGTGTTGTTATTCCCAGAATGAGTTCTCAAATCAAACAGACAAAAAGCAGCAACTAATAGAACTTTTTGTATCTGTAACAAGTTCATACACTTACCACCAATGCCAGTAAACTCACGAGGCAATGCCGAAACAAAATGTAGAAGTAGATCAACAGGCACATCAGAGGCACTTGCTACAGAGGTAGCAACTTTCAGAACCTGCTCACAAACTAGAAGCCAACACTTATGTCAAACTTTTATTCCACTTTTATCCCAAGTTCAAATCTCAAATCTAAATATCAACATAAATAAATGCCCAAATATTTATGACCAGCTAATAATTAAGACACCTCTGAGGCGATATTCTGGATTAAAATGATGTTTGCTACTCTCAATGACAATCCTCAGAGTATCCACCAAATCTGCATATCTGCACAAATTATCCTCTCCGGTAGATTCCGAACGTGAACTATTCTTGCCTCGTGGTGCTTCAACCCCACAATGAAGAAGGGCCTCATCTGAAGCAGATGCAATGCAGACGGCCAATGCCATCAAGCCCACTCGTCCAAAAGAGTCATGTTTAGCAGCAGAAGCTAAATTACATAAGAATGCTATTCGTTCACTGACACAACAAGAAATTGAATTAAATTACAATGCAACAAATGAATTCTTGTATCACAGAACTGTATGCATGCTTGTGTATGAATAGAGAAACTCTCATAAAGGATGCAGTTTTTGCTCATTGCAGAGGTAATAACAGTAGAAAGAATGCTAATTCAAGCTGTGATAAGTTAAAAAAATATATTGAAAGCACAGTGCAAAATTTATCACAGATTTTACACATTTGGAAGGTAAGGATTAGGTGTCACTTCATGATAAAAACGTAGTTATACAAGAACACAAACAAATTGTACATACCATCTAGAAAAGCCTTGAGAGAAATATTGAAGAAATTTAGAAGCATCTTCAATTGTTTTTGAAGAGTAGATTCCTTTCAAACCTACAAGATGAGGATATTCAAGAGAGATGAGAACTTAAAAAACAGCGTGCCTCATGAATGAGAAAGATGTGTACAGCTATATATCTCAACCATGTGCCTTCTCATAAAATTGCAGAAAAATTACTACCATGATATTAAATATAGAGGAATGAAAAAGATAACATTGATAAGTGCGCTCTTTTGTGCAACTTGTGTACCTAAGCCTATATGTGCACTACCCTAAGTTAACAGTTTATTTAGTTCAAATGAGAACCCACCAAAGTCTTTATGGTGAACAGGATCATTCAGTCCTTGCATAAAAGAACCAAGAATAAAACTCTCAGGAACCAGTTTTGCTTCAACATTCTCCCAATGAATGCCTAGAAATGACTGCATTATCAAACAACGAACTGAAAAAATTTTATTAGATATAAATTCATGTTAATAATATCTGTAATATTGCATAACAAACTGATTTTCCAACTAATTAACTTTTCAATTACCAAACTACATGTGTTGGTTATACCTTGAGGATTGTCATGGCAAAAGCCCCGTTCCCATAACACTGTCAGCCAACTAAAAACACCAGCTAAAGTTCCCATCTGCATTTCATAAATCCTTTGACCAACTATGCTCGTATTGAAATTGTCCGGCAAGGACAAGGATAGCAACAGAGATATCTAGAGACAAAAATATATAAAAAGAAACAAGTGAAAACTATTGCAGAAAATTAATTATAATAGTACAATACACTGAGAAGTTGTCAAATTACAACATGACAATAACTTTCAGACAGATCAATCGGGATGCCTAAAGTACATGTTATTATTACCACTAAAGATGCTCAGCATAATTGGCTACACAAGCCAATACTCAGTTGCAGGTCATGATGGATAATTCATAGCACTAAAAACTAAAAAAGAAATAAAATGTTGAGAATAACCTGGTGTGTCCATGCTGCCTCAACTAAGTGTGAACCAAACTCATTTAGCATTTCATACAGAAGAATAAATGCCTCCCATCTCTGATGAGCATTCAGATTCGAATTGGGAAAGTTTAATATTTTCCCCACACCAAGAGATTTGGCTTCCTTTTCAGCCCACTTTCCCCTTCTAGTAGCACCATGACTTGTCAGATCATAATTGGTTTCTGAACTGGAGACCAGTTGAATTTCACTTCCTTTGCTTTGTTGACCAACTAATAGATTCAAAATATGCAATGACTGTTTCCTCAATAGGGCATCTTTGTTGACCTAACAGTTCAAAAGTCGAATGAGTTTAGCAGTGAATCCTGGAAGGCGTATATCCCATCTTTGGTTGGGAAAAGTAATGTGAGTTTATATTACAAAATGGTATTTTTAGTGCAGAAACATACCAATCCGTTTCTGACTATTTCCCACAACTTCTCCTCCTCTCTAATGTCAAATTCCTCCATACCATCTCTTGCAAGCAAATTTTCATGATCCTTTATGAGAGAGAATAAAGGCGAACAAAGAGAGAGCACATTAAACACATCTTGAAGCTCCAGTGGACCATGAGAAGAAAGAGCACTACAGTGATTCCATATTTTTCTAAAAAAATAATCCCTGCATAGGAAATCTGGAGATAATGAATAGAGTGTATACTCTGGAGTAGATCAAAGAATCACCAATATAATACATACCAACAGCATATAAAACAAGTCCTGTATAACCAATTTTAAAATATCCTTTTTTAAAAAACAGGAAAGTAGTATTGAAAGTAAGAAAGGAGGGAGGGGGGGACATGAAAGGCTAACCCCTGAAAATTACAAAGGGAAGCACTCTAGAAGGGAAAAACCCTCTAGCAAAATATAGAATTAAGATCAACGAAAAACAAACTAAGGGAAGTAGAAAAAGTTATTGAATCCTGAGATTCCAATATCCACATCTATCAGATTTACAAACACCAACAAGTTGTTGGAAACTTCTATCATTAAGAATTTGCATGAAACATCCTGAAGACTGATTGAGACAAGCAAAGTCAGCCAATCAATCTGCAGCAGAAATGTTTTCTCAAAAAGCGTGCTGGATAGTAATTTGATTAAGACTACTATATTCAAGCACTTCCTCTAATTCATTTTGAATATGGCAAGGAATTTTCACCCCTCAAGAATCTATGGAAATTTCGTCGGGTTTTCCCCAGGAAAAACAGAAAATATATTTGAAAATGGTAGAGATATTATTATAAAAGAACGAGTGGAGAAAAAGAGTCGATGTATCTCGTCTAGTTTTTTTTCCTAAAATTGGTTTAAAGATCAAAATGAATTACCCACAAAAAATGAGTAGCAACTTTTACAAGATTCCAATATCTCACATTCCTGAGATATCCTAAAAGATCCAAAACATTTCTCAGGTTGTTTGGTAAATAAAATTACAACCATAAGTGCAAGTTTGAATTTATTGAGGTACCTGGAAAAAACAAAATTTTCTCCATTTACCGAAATTTCAAAGATAGGAAGTGCACCAAATGCCCATAGAACGGATGGAAGGAGAAGGCGAATAGCCCAGGATCTACATTCCAGACTTTGACAAAGCATGTGGAGTACCATATGTGAGAGGTCCCACAACATCTTTTTGGCAATATTTTCTGTAAAACTGTCTAAAGCCACAACCTTTTGTTGCACTGGATTGGAGATTTGACATCTTTTTATTGCAGCAAGTAGTATGGTTGTCAGAATGTGACATGTGATTGGCATAGGAAACGTGGGAAATATTGACTCCTTATACAAGTTACAGGAATGTAGGACACTTTCTGGTTCTTGAGAGATTGTGATCTTCCCCCATTGGTAGATTGTCAAATCTTCGTTCTGAAGCATGCCAATCGAAAGACCAGCTAACCTTAAAAAGAATGGTATAACACTTGCTTCCACAACTTTCCAGGTATGAGTATCAATCACTACGTCAAAAAGTAAATCTGTAATCTGCAGAAGTACATAAACACAAAGGCAAGGTGAGAGAAAGATTAGAACTAATTTGTAGTTTTGAAGTTCAAAACTTATGAAAACCAAAGAAATGTTTTCCTATGACCTGATTTAGAAATTCAAAATCATTACAGTTTAATTTCCCTAGAAGCGGGAGAAACCCTTTCCATATAAATACTGGCAGAGCATCTGGCTGACTCTCTGCAACGAGTAGGTATAAACCACAAAAAGAGTTATTTACACTGGATAGTTGCCAAAAATACATCCAGCAAAACATGCTGATAAAGAGTACAGAAATAGCAATACTAGATAATGTAGAACTGTAGACTATTATTTCTCTTCTGGGGAATTCCAGATGACAAAATTCACCTGACAAAAGAAACAGAAAGTAGTACATGAGGTGTAAGTTAAGGGATAAGAGAAACGTACCAGGATTCTTTAGGAGGTGGCATAACGCAGTTAAGAAAGAGACAAACTTTGAGGAGCTATAGATTATTCCCTCACCGGCTTCCTTGAACACGCACAAATGAAGTTGAAAAGTAAAAAATGAGACACATTGAACAAAAAAAAGGTAAAACGATAAAACCAGTCAATTGTGATACAGAAGCAGCTGAGAATCCATACACCAGCTACATCCTGAAGTTATAACTAAGATTTTGAAATAATGAGAAAAAGAGCTCTAATTCATTCTCTCAATTCCGAGGCAAGGGAGAACTTTCAGTTCCGAATAGAAGTCGACTTTCTCTTCCGTACCTCAGACAAAACAAAAAGATGAAACCTACGCCATTGTTCAGGCTAGATATTAGCAAACTACTGTTTGCTAATATCTAGCAGAAAGAGGAAGTTAGAAAGTACTACCTCAAGGGAATGAGAGAAGGCATCGAGCAGAGGAGAGAAGAGGAACGCAGGCGAGAGGCCAGTAGAGGTCAAAATGCAGTCGACGAACGGCGGAACCGCCACTGGCGGCAGGCGCTCGATGCTCTTAGCTAGCAAAGCAACAGTGGAGAGAAGCGCGTCCGCCTCAGATGAAGACGACATATCCGCAAGCCTCCTCCTCCTCCGACGCGACTACGACGAGTGAACGGGAACCGCCGAGACGGAGGCCCGACGAGTCCGAGAAGCCGTAGTGTAGGAAAAAGCGGCGGCCTTGGAACGGAACCGCCGAACTGGAGAGCGATATCGCGAAGGAGAACAAGCCAAAGTTTACGTTAAGCAATCCACGGGACAAACCCACGTGACGTTTCTCATGTACGCCGTCGCCCATGATTCAAACGATTGTGCCCGTGGGTCACGCCCGTGGCTAATTACCCGTAGGCTCATAGCTTCTCCCCGTGCCGGGAGATCCACGTGGGTCCCACAAAAGCGCAGGGTCCCGGGAAAGTCGCAGGCATGAAATGCTAAAAACCTAACCCGTGGTTTTGTATCAAAATACGAACCTAACCCGCGGTTCTCACGTGGAGAGCATCAGTCCCACAGCATACGTGCTCATCTGCCATTGGACGAGAACTGCGGGATCCACACAAATGGCAGCCCACGCCGTAATTTATGTCTTCTTGTCGGGCTCGCCCCCCGGGTGCGGAGGAGCATCGGTGTCGCGGCCTCGCGGCTCTCCTCTCTTCCTCTTTGGATCCTCGTCACCCCAGCAGCGCAGAAAAGTTGCAGAGAGATTTCTTCTGGGTTCCGCCTTCCCCACACTTTGGCCCTTCTTCTTTCAGGTATCCCAAGTTATACGAGTTGGTGCTGCTATACATTCTTCTCTCTCTAACCCTAAAATTACTTACCGTCCCCCCGAACGCCCATTTCTCCTTATAACCCTCGCCGGACTCTCAACTTCGCGCCAATTCACACGCCCGCTCCTGACCGTTGCAGAGCCGGCGGCCGCCTTGTACTTGAAGCTTCTCTTCTCGGATTCATTAAACGAAATAAGTTTCGCCCTCGAGGCTTGAGCCGTACGTGCTCTGAACCTCTTTCAGCAGTGCTCGCGGTGCGGCTGATTGGAGTCGAAGTTTTATGAAAAGAAGATGGATTCATTGGACTCGTCGTCCTTGGAGAGCGGGGAAGAACGTGCTTCTCCTCACATTGAATCGACAACCATTGAGAATATTGATAAAGAGGTTTTTCTCTTTCAGATTCTTATGCATTTATGTTGGAGTGTACTATCAATATTAATAGCTATATTTGAACAAATAGTGGTATTTATTGACCGGTGAAACCCACATCTAAGAAAAAGGAAAATAAGTTTACCTTAATTTTTTTAAGTACTCAACCACCTAAATTGAACAAAATGGAGCTATTAATATGGAACAAACTTTTTTGTCAAATGGGGCTATTAATTTAGGACGGAGGGAGTATTAAGATTGTGAGGGAGTTTGTTGCTTTCACAATTATATTCTGTGCATGGTGTTTGTTTTGTGAGGTTAGGGATGACTCTGAAATTTAGAAAAATGCTATGAGAATTATTTGAAAGAAAATTGGGGGGGGGTGTTATGTGTAAATAATTATTCTTAGAGTTGTAGGTGTGTGAAATTTTCTGTTAGACTCTCTCTGTCCCATATTGAGTTTCTCATTTAAAAAAAATATTTGTCCACATTTAAGTGTTCTATTGCTCATTCTCCTACCAATTAGAAAGCTTCTAATATACTTCTTCCCATAGGGAGGATCAAGGGAATCAAAAGGCTATAACTTTTTTTTTCTACTTTTTGTGCCCTGAAAGGTGCTGAGTTAGTTATTTTTGCTTCTCACGTTGCATAAAGTTTACACTTTTTCAAATAGGACACTTAATATGCGATAGAAGGAGTATTAAACATTGCATGCAATAAGAAAAAAATGGGTAAATTGCATTCATACCCTATGATCTTTGTCAAAACTACACATACACCCATTTACATTTCAAAAGTTGCAATCACACCCCCTGATGTTAACGTAACTGTTTGTAGATGCTTGTAAGTGGTGAAAATACTCTTGTTCACTTACATTCCTGACATTAACAAAGGGTCACGACCTGAGGTCTCAAAGGTAGTGGGCTGTGACAGGGAAAAGGGGTTGGAACGATCGCTGACAACTGTGTGGTTTGGATGAATGGGGAGGGAGAGAAGCTAAGTTGGAGTTAAGGCATAATGGGGATAATTTTGTATTTACATTAACAGCCTTGTCTATGTTAGGAGGTGTGACTGTAATTTTGAGAAAAGGTTAGGGTGTAAGTGTAATTACCAAAAGAATATGTGAGTGTATACTATATAATGTCTTTGTTAGAAAACTTAAGAGAATTATGTTGGACATATCCTACTATGTGTTCCCTGCGAGAGTAAGAGTATACTAGACAATGTTGTAATGCGTTTGTTAAAATGATTTCAAGGACTATATCAACCATTTAAACCACTATTATATTTAGAACACTTGCTATTTGCCATTTTATCCGTGAGATTAATATTTTGGATTGTTGTTAATAAATTGGAATAGGTTGAAGAAAATGTAGCATCCTTATCATCTTCAGATACCCTTTCCAATGATATTTCATTTGCCCTTCAAACATCACAGGTATGACTTCATTTTTGAAGATAATTGTCACATGTATAGATTTTGTTTGTTATGAATATAGATATAATGTGTAGGTATCTTATTTTTCTCCATTCTTTCAATGTAGGTATTTGGTACTCGTGATGAATTATTGGATTGGGCAAAAGATGTATGCTTCAAATATGGTACGATTATTATAATTTTAAAATATGATGGACCGAATTCCGGACGAACACCGCGTCTTTTACTTGGTTGTGAGAGGTCCCTCAAATGTGTTCCAAAGGAAGGGTCAAAGAAAAGAGCTTTGACAAAAAAAACTGATTGTCCATTCCGGTTGAAAGGGACCCATGTTACTATAGATGGCGTCGCTGGGTGGAAATTGATGGTCTTGTGTGGTAGTCATAACCATAAAGCATTTGAATTTGGTAAGCGTCTTTCAATGGCTGGAAAACTGAAGCCAGAAGAGAAATTAATTGTACGAGATATGTCTGAAGTGGGACTGAAACCAAGTGCGATTTTGAAAAGCATAAAGGAAAAGGATCCAAACAATCGCTCCACAATAAGAACTATTTACAATGCTAGAAGGCAGTTCCAATCTTGTGAAGAGCATTCTCAGAGTCTTGACCTGCCATCAACATCTTTATCTGACTTGCCGTCAACATCAAGGAAGCGTGGAAGGCCAAAGGGTGTGTCCAACAAACAAGGTAAACAGGGCTCCTCTTAAGAAGGGAATTGAATACATTTAAGTTAAAGTAAAGAGCCAAAGCAATATAGCAAAGCCTAAGCCAAAAATGCAAAGACCAGCACAACTCATTAAACCCTCACAGTGCATCTCTCATTTAAGAAATCCTCAATGCATCACACCATACATCGACAGTATAATCAACATTCCTTCTAATGGGATACAATATCATCACCATAACTTATACTATCCTTATCATACAATATCATGGCCTATAAATATTGCAGTGTGTGTGGAAGAAAGATAGCTCTCTGAACGTCATCTAACTATTGCTGCCCTTACTAGATTTTGTCATTGCTTCCAACTATTTGACTTAAAAAAATGCAGAAAAGGTTTTTAATTGTTTTCATCTAGACCCTAGGGAATAGGGAAAATACCTTTAAAGAAGGATGGACCTGGTTACAATTTTTGTTGGGAAGGCTCTGCATGAAGTTAGTGAACAATTAGGAAAACGTAAAGATCTGCAAGCAAGAAAGATGACAGAACTATAGAAATAGAGAAAGAGATTGAAATTGTTATCTCCCCATGGCTAAGGTAACACACTGAATTTTTTCAGCGACGGTAAAGAAAAGAGTGCCATCCCTCATACATTTGTCCAAGGGGAGAAACAAGGCCGCCGAGTTCAGGAGACATAGGGCACTAGATGGAAAGGTACAAAATAGGAATGTGTTAAACAAAAAGGATTATGTATTTCACCTGTTAATCCAGTGATGAACATCTCTTGTGATTTCTGTTGATCTCTAAGACTCCAACAATAAGAAAGTGGTCTCCGATGATAAACTTCTCAAGTGATGAACTCTAGCTATGTGATTCTTTTTCTCCAGCATGCTCTTCCAAGGAATTTTTTCTTTGAAGAAAAGAAGATATGGGGTTTGGATGAGAAATTTTTGAAATTTATTAAGTTATCTAGAGTAAAAGTTATGGTGAGTAGTTTGTGAGTTGTAAAAAACAATATCCTTTTGGATAATTCCATGCCTTCCCCCCTAACTTTTTAATTCATGTGTCTTCTTCTCATGTTTGAGAAAATTTTGAATTAGGATTTGCACTGGGAGGTGATCAGTCCTGCTCAGCTCTGTCTTTTGTTGAAGACTCGAGAGAAAAACCATCGACAAATCCCACTCTGTCCCTTTCACATCTTCAAGGTTTGGGTTATACAACATTAAGCCAACTTCTCATACTAAAAAAAGGTTGTATTTTATTTTCAATTCTAACTTTAAGTCTGCCTCTTATTATACGTTGACACATTCTTACATAGAGATGTCAGGGTCTGCACTTGGAGGTGATAGGCTAGGCTCAGCTCCATCCTTTGTTGAAGATTCGAGAGAACAAGCCTCGACAAATCCCACTATGTCTCCTTCACATCTTCAAGGTTTCTATTATGTGGCATCAAGCCAACTTCTTCTCATGTTTAAAAAAAAATTGAATTCTATTCAAACGGTAACTTGTAATCCTTATCATATTATATTCTAAGGCCTATTCTTATATAGGGGTGTTAGGATCTACTGTGGGAGGTGATGGGTACAGTTTAGCACCATCTTTTGTTGGAGACTCAAGAGAACAGCCCTTGTACTGGAAAGCAACTAATCCCACTCTCTCTCCTTCACATCTTCGAGGTTTGTGTCATGTGGCATTATGCCAACATCTCATTTAATTGTGGAAACTGCTGAGCCTTTTTTTAAATTTTTATGATTATATTAAGGAAAAAGTTAGTATGAGTCTGAGCTCACACGCATCAACATGAGCTTGGGCATCATGGGCCGATGGATTGAGTCCGACCACTCAAGCGGGTGGACAGTGATTCAAATTGCCTGCCCCCCGAGTAATGTGTGACGTTAGATCAAAATCCAATTGTCCATGATTCCTGGGCTCATGCTGATGTGCGTGAGCCTAGGCTTATATAAATGGGACTTATATGAATTGTTGTGTGCATGATTCTCTTATGGTAATATTAGATTTTTTTCATGAGAATGAGACCACTGGCTTGTGGAGATCCCTAAAAGAATGAGATGAAGCGAGAAACAACTTGGAAATGCATAAGCTGGAAGTGGAAATGGTCTATAGTAGAGTCGAATGACAGTGCAGCGTCCGTGTACTAACCTTGTGCAACTTGTATAAGGTGTTGATGATGATGTAGCAATACTTGATTTTTTTTAACATGATCGTTTAAAAGTGAGGCAATAGACGGGAATGCTGTGCTTGTGGTCTCATTCCTCCTCACCAAAGAAATATTATATTGTATGAAAATCTATAACCTTCATGCTCTTGACAGATTTACCAGGCTTCACCCGTAGTGTTTACAGAAATGACCATGCCCTGATTACACCCGAAAGTCATGTATTCAGCCCGCTACCTGACTGGTATTCTCAGCTGCTACCCTAATAGTAGTCCCAGACGTTCTGCACCTCATGTTCAGTGGTACGCTCATAGAAGCTTGAATTATATATGCTGCTGTAGGACCCACACTTTGGGAGCTTATCTGATTACTCCAGACATGGGCTCACATTTCACGATGTTCTTGGCTAAGATGCAAGGTAACCATTATTCAACCAGCCTGAGTACTTTAAGAACTACCTTAATACCTGCACTAGTACACCTTTGGTTGATAAGTAAGCACAGCATGTCATTTGGTGGTCTGTGAAGTGTTTTTTCATTTTTTTTTTCTAATTTCAATGCAGTCAAGGGAGTGCTAAATGTAAATGTGGATATAAATAACATTGTAGGTCGTGGTCCCCAAAGTGTCATGGATGTATGGGGACATTCCAGGGCATAGCAGGCCTATTTCTTCAAAAGGCTGGTTTGAGTTTGGTAAAAATCCCCTCTGAGCAAATGCTGCAACTGTTCTATGTCTGCACTCACAAGTCACGGTGTCTTTGCATTGTCTTGACGTGATATCTTACAAGAGTTAATCTCATGTCATTTAGATTAAATTTTTCCACCTTTTAATGGAATAAAATTTTTTAATCCGCTTAATACCGGTTTCTCCTGCAGAAAACTCAAAGTCTGCATTGCCTCCAGAAAATGTTGAAAGGTATATAATCACTTCATCATCTTTTTTATTCATGGAAAAAAAATGAAAGTCAAAGTATAGATAATGAAAAATTTGTCTCCACTACTTCATCCGTCTTTCTCCATAGTCTCTAAGACACATATGTTTTCCATTCTCTAGCTACAAATTTGCTGTATTATGGAGCCACATATTTCAAAGACACCTGGACACGGTTCTAGGCTTCTAAATTACTACATTTTGTTTCTCCTCTATACAAAGGAATGCCATCTCGTGAGATCCTGGCACAGTGGCTTCAGACGGACACAAGAGGCCAGAAATGGGTTTTCCACCCTTTATGGTGATATTTCGCTGAGATTGTGGGATGAGTTGAGCCTCTCCTTCCTTTTTTTCTTGGCTAAATGACTGCATGCTGCTGCAGTTTCTTAGATGTGATGAACTAGCAAGACACAGGGACAGTTGAAAATTGGGGAATGAATAGATGAAAGAGAAGGAAATGGGATGGCAAAATTAGAGAATCAAGAGAGAAGTTTGGGGAAGAAGGAAGTTATTGTTTGAAGAAGAGACAAGGGCTTCTACTAAATTATCATTTGTTCATTCATTAACTTGAAAAAGGATGACCCCAAATGGGCCCACATAAAAACTCTAATCTAAGCCACTCATCTAATCTTAAAGAGTCCCATTTATATGTGCCCCGTGCACACCCATGCCCAATTCACACCCATGCACCTGAATTGGGCACCTCGGGGCTGTGCGATTTTGATTGTGCAACCCCCTTAATATAGGGGACAGGCAGGATTTTGAAATTTCGCTCGCCCCCTAAAATATACAAGCTGTGGATTGAAATCGATGGCTCTCCATGTACCTTGGTGCATATTCAAAAAATGTGCTGCAGTGCATATTAACTTTTTCCACTCTAAAAGCTCTAATGAAACTTCATAGCTGAGGAAATAGCTAAACGACTACAGTAATGGGCTAATATCCACCATCCCTTCCACTTGACCTTGACCTCAAGGTGGTTTTGTTTTGATAGATAGGACGTTGGCTACGAAGCAGCCAAGGGAAAGCTGAGAGTCCCAAAGTGTGTTGTTCCAGCACATAGAAAAGATTTTGGCCGCTGTCTGTTTGCTTTCATGTTTCAAAACTGCATTTACTGATCAATACACCTATTGTGGTCCTTGAATGAGCCAGCAAGAACTTAACTCAGAATATTGGATTGAAAACATTATGAGTACTCAATGACTTTCTGGACTTAAATGCATATCAGCAGTCCTGAGCCCCAAGAAGCAAGAAGGATTGCAGAAAATGCATCCTTCACCGAGATTGTTTTGCATGATCTCTCCAAGATCTCGTCTCCTTGGCTGACTGAGACAGGACGGAGAACTGCTCGGCATTCTGTGCTCTATACCAATGAGCATCTCTTCGTTTGAAAATTTGTCAACGACAGGACTATAGTTAAGAATGGGGAACTCATTATGTGACCATTATCCAAATTACGCTTTGCCTAAATTATTTGAGCTTTTTTTACATACACAAACATTTTGATCCAGTTCTTTTAGATGAACAGCCTTTTGCACACTAGGGTAGGAGTTTACAATTACTGGAAGGCCTTTGCAATATTTGTTTTTTATTCAAAAAGTAACTTTTGGTTGCTGATCTTCTGTGCAGGTTTATATTTGTCATACAGGGTTCGTTGGTTTTATTGATTGGCTCTGGAACTAAAGAAATAATGCTTGTAAGATCTTCTATTTGATAATTTTTTACTGGGATCCATTTCTGGATGGAATTTTATTTCTGAATTTCAGTTAGTAAATGCAACACTACAATAATTGAGGAGAAAAATCGTTTTTTGGTTGTCTACATTGTAAGCAGTTGTTTTGTGAAAGCCTTCAACAACTTGTGAGGGTAGCATTCCTATTCATTATATATCTCATGTCACAGCTAGCACTATATGTGGCAATCTTATATGTCTTGTTTGAAGCTGATATTTACTACCACTATCTCATTCTCTATTTGGATAGAACTACCATATCCTGTCCTGCTAATCATTCCGTTGCAACATTTTAAAATTTTCCAGTGCATATTCCCTGTAGGAATTGAATAATATTGCATTCCATGCTAAATACTAGAGTACATTACTTGTGTATTAGCCCTTGACTGGAAATTTATAATTCACAAAAATACATCGTTAGAGCATGCCTAATTGCCATCTAAACATTTGTGGCACAGCATGTTTGGGACAATCTGCATTGGCATTTTCATCAGCTTCGTAGTTCCTTAACTTTCAAGTAATATGTGCTATACATTTGTGTAAATTTTTCACGTGTTGTGTTGACACAATTCTTGGTTGCAATGTAGGTGGATTCTTATGCATATCTACCCCCTAAACTAAGCCATTCTCTGGAGTGTGACTCAACTGCAACTCTTGTTGTGTTTGAACGAAGGTTTTTATATATTATCCCCCTTCGCACGCATGGCTTGGTGAAATTATGCATTGGTTCTTTTGAACTGGCATCCGTATTTGTTCATCTTTATATTCGGTGTAATAGTGTAGTTCTCACTTTTGTGGGTTTTTCTTTTAACTCAGAATCTTTAATTTGTAACATCAATTTGATTTTGATAGATGATGAAAATGTAAATAAGGTATAGTATCATTGTGTGTCTTATTAGCTTACAGGCTTAAAATTGTATTTTGCTAACTAGGTATGTCAGTCTGGATAACCAAACTCCTGAGCAAATCGTAGGTTCCACAAGCACACAACCACTTCTTAAAACTCCAGGCGAGGTATTGCATTCTTTGTTTATACCCTGTTAGTGTTTTAGTTTAAAGAAGTGGTAAAACAATGGTTGTTCTCCTCCAAAATGCGTAATTAATTTCATCCTAACTGATTGCTTGCTGTCAATGGCTCTTCAATGTGTTGTGTATCATAATTTCAGGATTTTAAGCTCAGGAAACTACTTCCTACTTCAGCTCTTTATGACTTTAATATACATGTGAGTCAGTAAGATAAATGTCTATCTGCTATCTATATTCTAAGTAAAGCTTGTTCATAGCGTTCATTTAATGTTGTTGCAGGTTATGGATTTCCAGCCTGGAGAGTATGTTAATGTGAAGGTCTGTTGGAGATGTCCCATTTCTGACATTAAATTCTGCTACTGCCATATTAATTTTCATTCAACTATCTTAAATTTCACTTAATAGCTACTCTGTCTTTTTTGTTACATGTAACTACTCTTTCCTTGACACAAGAGACCTAGCCATAAAATCCTCTAGAATTCGGATTAATCAATGGTCTTCTGTGGTGCAGGAAGTTCACTATAATCAGCATGGATTGTTACTATTAGAGGGACAAGGCATATCTCGCTTAGGTGACAATTGGTAAGCGTTTTTCCTTTTCTTAAAAAAAGCTAGCATATCACTGGATGATGACTATTGCCTTTTTTGGAAGGGTCGATTAGCTTTACTAGTCCAAAAAGCTGTAAACTTAATGTAAAACATAATCATTTTGGCTTTTATGCCCTATTAGAACTGGCCTTTTATAGTGTCGCAATGTTTGTTCCTTTTTGCTTGGTCACAATGTCGCATTAATTTGTCTTAGGTACCCTGTCCAAGCTGGGGACGTTATTTGGATGGCACCCTTTGTGCCTCAGTGGTAAGAAAGATATTTCTAGCATGCTATCAACTTAACTTTGCCAATCTCTCTCTATTTATACCTGTGTATTATGGAAAAATCTAATGTAAGGTCAACCTCATGCAAGCTTTCGTGTGGTTGATTTTCTAGACGTGGTTCTGGTCAATATTTGTAAAGGACAGAACCAAGGAGAATTGAAAGAGTGTCATAAAAAGTAGGGGCCGGCAAATATTAGGCTAATTAGGATGTGTATGCCCCCTTCATCACACCATTGGATTTTAGGTTGCGACTGCATTTTTTAATTTTGGTCAATGGAGGCCACAAAAAGGAGTAGAACCTATTGGAATTTAAAGATTCCCTTTGCTGTAGTGTCAACAAAAATTTGGGGTCATTCCAATATGTAAGACTCACTCATTCAACCTTTTCAATTTTTGGCCATTAATTTGAGGTTTAAATTTTGACCTCTACTTATTGAAATGTCCTTAACCTCACAAGGAACCTACCTCCATGATTAGCCACTCATCCCCCTTGGTCCCTTGTATCCTTTTTTTAATCGTGGTCCCACAAAGATAAGCTTGTAAAAATTAACCTTACGAAAGCTTGCGTGAGGTTGTAAGTGAGACAGAGATTTGTTGAAATGTTGGTGTATCGATTATCTGGCAGGTATGCTGCACTTGGAAAAACTCGCACACGATATCTACTTTACAAAGATGTCAAGAGAAATCCTCTGTAGCAATGCTACTGAATGCGACCGAATCATGCGGCACTTGAAAGAGCCATGGCTGCAAATGACCTCTGTATGGATGTGAAATGTAAATTTATTGGAAACTGTAACTTGAATTCTTCTTAATGAAAACTTTTTATAACTCTCTACTGTTTTATAAGCCTTCTCAGCTGCAGAAGCAAATTTGAATCAAACATTAGAAAAGGTTAAACGTGGAAAATAACAAAGCATATAAAAATGACAACATAACTGTGAAATTTGAGAAGCTGCATTTCTAATTTTAATTAGGGGCAGGGTAATAGGATAATGCAGTAAATATTTGTCCAGATATGACAACTATATGACCTGTGATTTTGTAGAGCTGGAAGTAGACGTCCCTTTAAACCTATGTGCGTAGGAAGCATTAATGGTATTCTTAGGCAGGTTCTCAGACCTCCATTGGACAGCATCACTATCCACCACACCTAACCTGCTCTTAAGAATTCTCTTTCTTTTCCAGCTCACTCTGCCTTCCTGTCCTCCTCCTTATGCAGCCAAACCTTGTATGAAACTTGTTGAGTCGTCTTTAGCCTTACATGATGGGAAGAGTTTTTCCTACTCTTCACCGAGAATGAACTTAGCATTACCTATATATAGGAGCCTTTTATCCATGAGATCTATGGTGCAAGTGTTTGTATATGTAAGACTTACAATAGGCTTACTAGAAGAACATGAAAAACTCTTTCTATATAACAATGATGTTGAAAGTGTGTTGAGGAGAGTTAAGTTTTAGAAGGGGGTGATTAGGACTATAAAAAAAAACTAATGCTATTAGAATTATTGACTAAACCAATACAAGGCAACATGGAGAATATTAATGAAGGCACACCATTCTTAGAAGCACACATCCATATTGATAGGTAGGTGCTTTCCTTTAAAAAGAAAGTTATATGCCTAACTTTATAAAGTTAATAGAAGGTGCTTGCACACAAGGAATACCATTTCAAATCAATAAATTATCATAAACATCATTAAGGTTTAGTCTTCCAAATTTGGATTAAATTTAAGTGTGAAAAAGGGTAGAGCGGCCCGAAAGCCTGTAACCAGGCTGCCAGACTTTGGTTGCTTGATTGTGCCATGGCCAGGACGAGGCACAAAGGAGAAAGAGATGAAAAAGGAGGAGAGAGAGATGAGAAAGGAGCACCGCAAGTTCTAAAATTTTGATGTAAAGAGGATAATATTTTGTCTATTAAATCGTTTACAATTTTGTCACTTTTTATGCACTTTAGTAACAAATCCCTCGAACCAATATGAGTCGATACGACGAAGATCACGTTAACCAAATGCCTAGAGCTGCACGATTTCAATTACACAACAAACATTACTCATGAGGCAGGCAGGTCGCCACCTGATGCACTCTATTGGATTTCTATCTGATGGCGCGTGCTTGCACCTGCATATTTGAGTCTGATCAATTTTAGAGAAAAAGCACAGTGCACGAACTGGGAAGTTCTGTCCTCACTCTCACGTGGAGTGCACCAGTCACCCCTCCTTGCTCATCATTTCTTACTCGATAATTCGTGGGACCTCTTTTTATTTTTGTGGGCGGCCCATATTGTACTGCAGAGCCTAAAACAGAGTAAAATGCTGGTGCTATAGATTCTGACAGTCCCGGCGTTGCGGCGACCGCCTCACCTTTCTTCTCTGTAGAGTGTGTCCCCCCCCCCCCCGCCCCCCACCTCTGAACTCATGCAGACCTCCTCTTCTGCCTTCCCCATATACGCTCTTATTCTCTCAGGTATCCAATATCACTAGAGCTCCTACTGCTCCACTCTCTCTTGAATGATGCTTTGCACCCGCTTTGTTTCCCCCTGACCTTTTCTCAAGTTTAAATGATTGGCAATTTTATTGGGTACTAAAGCCTGGGTGCATCGCGTTATCCGTTTTTTTTTTTAAGTCTGTTTGTGTTTACGATATGGCTATGTTTATTGTTATCTAGGTGTGTTGAGAATTGCATTGGGGGGTGATGGGTTCTGCTCAGCTCCGTCTTTGGTTAAGGTCTCGGGAGAACGACCCTTGTACTGGAAGGCGACGAATCCCACTCTATCTCCTTCACATCTTCAAGGTTTGTACTATTTGTAATTTCTGTTATTATATGTTTTGTCGTGATCATGGTAGTCTCTCAAGTTTTCAGAAAGCTTTCTGCTTGTTGGGTTGTCCGGTATTACTTGATTTTCTCCATGAGGATGAGATCACTCACTTGTGGAGATTCCAAGAAGAATGAGGTGGCGCAAGCGATTTGGAAATCGATAAGTTGGAAGTGGAAATTGGCCTGTAAAAGAGCCGAGTGACAGAGCTGAGTCCTTTGTCACCAACCTTATATCGTTTGTATAAGGTGTTGATGAGGAGAAGGATAGTGATAGTAAATATGTGATTTTTTTGGGGATGATAGTACAAAATTAAGTAATTATGGACGGAAATGTCTTACTTGTGGTCTTTGCTTGTTACCAAAGAAATTTTACGGTGTAATTTTATGATTTTGACAGATTTACCAGGCTTCACGCGTAGTGTATACAAAAATGATCATGCCCTGATTACACCTGAAAGCCATGTATTCAGCCCTCTACCTGACTGGTACTCATAAACTGCTAACCTTAATAGTAGTCCCAGACTTTCTGTTCCTTATGTTTATTGGTACGCACATTGAAGGTTGTGTTGTATCTGCTGCTGCAGGACCAACACTTTGGGAGCTTATCTGATAACTCCAGCCATGGGCTCACATTTCACCATGTTCTTGGCTAAGATGCAAGGTAACAATCATTCACACAGGATGAAGTTTCTCAAGAACTGCCTTAATACCTGCACGAGTACACCTTTGGTCCATAAATGAAACACCACCTGCCATTCTTTGGTCTACAAGGTGCTTTTGCGACCTTGCCCAATATATATGCAGTCTAAGGGAGTGGTAAATGCAGATATATAACACTTACGACAATGTGGGTTGTTGTCCTCAACTCTAAATGGATATACAAAGGCACATTTAGTGCATGGTAAACCTATTTCCAGAGGAAGTTGGTGTGCTTTAGTAAAAAAAAAACATATGGTTCCATCACAACATTTAGAAGGCCAGATAAAAGTGTTGATAGTTCAATCTTTGAAGGAAATTTATTACGCCAGTGATAGTTTAATTTCACTGTTCTAAGTCTGCACTCACAAGTGACAGAGCTTTTTTAACTCTTTATCATTTCTAGTTGATCGAAGATTACAGTCTCATGTCATGTCATTTCATTTCATTTAATTTTTGCATCCTAAAGTGTTTCAGAAGATTTTATTCTGAGTAACTCCTATTTTTCCTGCAGAAAACTCAAAGTCTGCATTACCTCCCGAAGATGTTGAACGGTATATAGTCACTTCATCATCTTTTCTTCTTTGTAAAAATATGTAAATGAAGTATAGAAAATGCAGAGTTTGTGTCCACTATTTTGTTAGTCTTTCCCCACGTTCTATTAGACATGTATGCTTGCCTTTTGTCTAGCTGCAGAATAGCTGTATTACGAAGCCACTTGTTTCCAAGATGACAGGAGACAGTTCTAGGCTGCTGATACGCTGTTTTTAATATCTCCTTGATACTGAATTACACGTTTTCCTTTTCAAAATTCGTCAATTGGCAGGCCTGGCGCAAAGAATGGGGAAATCCTTACATGACCATTCTCTAGTGCTTTACCTAAATTATTTCTGAGCTATTTTTCATATTTATACTAATAATTTGAACAAGTCATTTTAGATGATATTGGAAATCACCTTATCCTTGTTAATCATTCGGTCTATTTCTTTGAGATAACATTGGAAGTCTCCCTTATCCCGTTTTTAGAAATGCATAGAAGTAATTTGGTTGCATTGGTTGTGTTGGTTTAAAAAGTCATTTTTAATTGCTGAACAACCCTTCATGCAGGTTTCTATTTGTGATTCAAGGTTCTGTGGATTTATCAAATGGTTCCAAAATTAAACAAAATATGCTTGTAAGATCCTTTTCTTTGTTGACTTTTATTCGGATTGGAATTCTGTCTGGAGCTTTGTTTTTCAATTTCAGTTAATAGACACCGCAACACTAATTGAGGAGAAAAATTTTGCATTGCTTGTCTTCAATTGAGCAGTTGTGTGTTCCAAGGTCTTCAATAACTTGTCGGTACTATAGTCGGGTGGTATCCACACATTCTTATGAGATTCACTTGTCATGGCTAATACTTTGATTTCATTGCTTATATCTCATGTTTAAAACTGTTATTGGCTTCTATCCATCTCATCCCTCATTGGAGTTACTACCACACATATTCCTGCAAGCATTGCTTTGCTACATTTTAAATTGTCCAGTATACATTTCATGCAAGACTTGAGTGTATCACATTCCATATTTATTAGTCAAGTACATTACTAATGTATTAGCCCTTGCCTGGACAAGTGGACATTTACCATTCACAAATTTAATCTTCAGAGAGTGCTTAGTTAGAATCTAAACATTTGTGGCACAGCATAGTTGGAGGAAGCTGCACTAGCATTATCATCAACTTTGTAGTTCCTTAACTTTCAAATAATATTTTCCACACAGATGCGTAAATCTTTAACATGCAATGTTGACACCGGCTTTTGTTACAATATAGGTGGATTCTTATGCATATCTACCCCCAAACTTCCTCCATTCTCTGGAGTGTGACTCAACTGCGACTCTTGTTGTGTTTGAACGAAGGTGGTTATCTTTTCTGCTTCGAAGTTATGCCTTGTTATGGACTTTCATCTGTATCTAATCATCTTTACATTCAGTGTGATAGTGCGGTTAGCACATTTTTGTGTTTTCTTCAAATATTATCAACTCAAAATCTTTAATGTAATTTTCAATTAGATTTTGGATGGCTGATGAAAGAGTAAATCAATAAGGTATATTATCACTATAGTCTTATTTATGAAATGTCATAGGCTGAAAATTGTATTTTCCTAACTAGGCATGTCCGTCTGGATAACCAAACTCCTGAGCAAATTGTAGGTTCCACAGACTTGCAGCCACTTCTTGAAACTGCAGGCGAGGTATTGCTTTCTTTTTTTATAAGTTTTGTTACTGCAGTAATTTGAAGAAGTGGTTTACATCCATTCTTCCCTCCTCCTCAATGCATATTCCTTTGCGTCCTAATTGATGGATTGGCCTGCAGCTATTTAATGTGTTTGTTTGTTAATTTTAGGTCTTTGAGCTCAGAAAATTGCTTCCTACTTCACCTCCTTACGACTTTAATATCCATGTGAGGTGGCACTGTTTATGTCTATCTGCTGACTAACTTCCCTCTCAGTAATGCTTGTTGCTGACTTTTGTTGTTGCAGATTATGGATTTCCAGCCCGGAGAATATCTTAATGTGAAGGTCTGTTTGAGATGTCTCATTTCTCAAATTAAATTCCGCTAAAAAGTTTCCGAAACAATTTTCTTTTTATTATTTTAAAATCAACAGCCATTATATCTCTTATTACGCATAGCAACTCTTTGCTTTACCGGTGACAGCTTTAAAATTCTCTAGAATTTAAATTCATTTGTCTCTTCTGTGGAGCAGGAAGTTCACTATAATCAGCATGGGTTGTTACTATTAGAGGGACAGGGGATTTACCGCTTGGGTGACAGTTGGTAAGAAATGTTCTTTTTAGAAGAAGAAAATTAGCATATTGCTGCGTTGGTTATTACTACTTTTTAGTAATATATAGCTTTATTACTCCAATATTGGATAAATAACTTAATGATTATGATTTTTATGCTCGTTTAAAACTGGTTTTTATAATTTTCACTTTGGTTTGTTTCTTAGGTACCCTGTCCAATCTGGGGACGTCATTTGGATGGCACCGTTTGTACCTCAATGGTAAGAAGGATATTTCTACCCAGGCACGCAACTCAATTTCTCTCAGAGAGAGAGAGAGAGGGAGAGAGAATGCTCTGAAGTAACGCTTGTGTGCTGTATCAAATGGCAGGTATGCAGCTCTTGGGAAAACTCGAACACGATATCTGCTCTATAAAGACGTTAACAGGAACCCTCTGTAACATTGCTACTGAAAGCAACCAAGGGATGCTGCGTTGGAAGGAACATCAGTGCAGATGACGACTGTCCGGATGTTCAATGTATAATGTCGAGGAAATTGTAATATTCTTTGGTGAAAAAACTTCGTATTCCTTGTCTAAGTGGGTTTAATCCTTGAACTCTATCAACATCTTAAATTGAATTGCTTAAAATGTTCCTCCGTGAAATGTATTTCATTCAGCTTTATCAAGGGTACTCCAACCACTCCATCACTGTTCTGGATTACTTAATTCTCCGTCCCATAAGGGCCAGGGTAGGCTCGGGCCAGCCCTAAATATTAAGGACAAATAAAAGGTCCGACCAGGCCCTAACCTCCCAAATAAAAAGCTGCGAGCTGGGCCGGGTTACAGGCTTTCTTCATCGACACTGTCTACAGGAGAAAAAGTGGCCGTCGAAGGTAAAAATTGGTCAAGTCTTCTCTTATCGACCACTTAATTTTGTCATTTACTGCACTTAAACATCATAATTGACAATTTTGGAGTCTTTCATAGCTCGGGAGTATTGGATTATGAATTGGCTAATGAAGTTGATCCACTCCTCCATCTCTTTGTTAGAGTCAATGATGAAAATATATGGTCTCGTGGCTGGTGGATAGCTCGAAAATGAACTACTTATTGAGCCCTTGATTGTGAGGTAGGTGGTGATAGGGATGACACTACTTATGCTAAATGTTCGGATGATGTGCGACTCCTTAAACCAAAGGAATTCTCTTGCTTCAACACAAATTACCGGTGGTGCCACGTCTTGATGTACTCCCTTGCGACTTGTGGAGCTATGACTTGAGCCAATGAAATATGAGTTTGAGACAGGAGAGAACACATAACGGTAGAATAACTGAATAAATAAGAGGGAGGCTAAGGAGTTATGTTTTTTCCCTTTTTATATGGGAGTTGGGACTAAAGATGAGATTTGAGAGAAACGGGCTTATTTGAAAAATGGGTTAGGCTGAGTAACAACTAACACAATGAGCCTATTTTATTATGGTTCAAGTTGGGCTTTTACATTTTTTTGCCCGGGCCCTATCTAGGGCTATAAATGAGCCGAGCTAGCTCATGAGCAAACTCGGCTCGGTTAGGCTCAGCTCGAGTTAAACTCGACTCGAATCAGGCTCGACTCGAACTCGATTCGAGCTCGAATAAGTTCGAGCCGAGTTTGAGCCGACCCCTGCTCGACTCGGCTCGGCTCGGCTCGAATAAAACTCGAACTCGATGCTACTCAAGCTCAAACTCGAATATAATTTTAAAATTATATATAAATAATATATATATATGAATATTTTATATAAACATAATTGTTAATTTAAATACATATTTATAACATACTCCCTCCATTCTTAGATTAATAGCTCTATTTGATTAGTTCATTTTGAAAAATTTAATTGAGTTATTAATCTAAGATGAATGGAATATATAGAACGACATATAATCATATATTTATATACTAATATTATGTATCGTATTGATATATGAGACCCGTTTATATGAGTCAAGGCTCACTCACGACTATATGAGTATAGATGTCATACATCATCATATTACGATATAAGAACACACATAACTCGGGAGGTAGATTAGTTTATGTCTTCTTGTGCATTTGGATCTCGATCTTGCCTAAATAATTTTTTTATTTTTTACATCTTTTTTAGTAATTATATGTACATAAAGAGAGAAAAATAATAATGTTATATTTTTTAGCATATGTAACTAAAACTTATTTGTCATAGTTTTCTTTTTTCATAGTGACTATAATCAAATATTCACGGTGCAGTCGTAATACTTGTTGAAGTATATTAATTAATATTTAATATTAAAAGTATATTAGTATATGTGATACTTCATATATTTTATATTTATATATAGATTATTTTTATTTTTTTAGTTCGAGCCCAATTTGAGCCAAAACTTATGATTCACTTATTCAAGTTCGAGCTCGAGCCAAGCTTTAGATTTCTAAATCAAGCCAAGCTCGAGCTCGAGCTAAAAGGTTCGAGTTTATTCGAGCTTCGAGCCGAGCTTGAACCGAAACAGCCTAATACTCAGCTCAGCTTGGCTCGTTAACACCCCTAGCCCTATCCACAAATTTATGGGGTTTTATATTTAAGGCCCAGCCCAGCCCAGTCCACAACTTATTTTTTAAAGCCAAGCCAAGCTGGCCTGATTTATTTGTAGCCCTACTAAGTTTAGTTTATTTTTTATTTGAAAAAACAAGTAGAGTTTTAAATGTGAAAGGGAGGGAGTATCTTTTTTATTGTGGTATTAAATTTTAAAATTTCCCCCTTTTGACATTTTAATGAGCATTTACTAAAAACATCATCCAACTTAAAACACTACAACCACAGAACCATTCTATCACTGTTTTGGGTCCCAAAACAAAATTTTGTTGAGTAATTATTAAATTATAATATTGAGGATGCTGGCACCTATTTTTCACTGAATAGGTAAACAAATCTAACTAGTTGTAGTAATTTTATGCGTCCTTTATGTTTTAAAGTTATTGATAAATATGACCCTCAACTACAATGTATTTTTAAAAATTATCACCAATATTTTAATATTCCCATAAATGGCCTAGCCTGCGTGTGAACCTCTGCATATTTGAGTAAAAATGTCTATCTTTTTCACTCCACTAACCTACTAAACAGTAGTGATTTTCTAGTCTCACAGGCTTTCGCTGTAGCTCTAGCATGAGTTCCCCTTCCTCCAGGACTTTAGCCTTCTCCTCCACTATTTCTCCCTCTCTTTTCGCCGCCTCCTCCTCAGCCACAAGCTCCTTCTTTCTTGAATTTGACTGAACTGACCATGAACTAGTCGATAGTCATTAAAATTTTATTTTATTTTTCTCAACAAACTCAAATATTGAAAATGAATAGATAAATATCTTCAACTACTCAAAAGTAATAATGAGTTATTTTTATTTGATTATGAGCTCTTCTTAGCATTGAGCAAACCTTATACTCCCATTAATAACGGCTCGCAATAACTGGCAATTGATAATTGACAGTACACAGCCAAAATTATTGTAATAAAATAGTAATAAGATAACATTCTGAGTTACTATATATCTCATTCAATATATGTACTAAATAAGAAAATAAAGCAGGTTTAAAATATACAATTGTTAATTATTTATCAACTGCCATTTGTCATTTGTAAAAAAAAAAGAAGAAAGGTCGCTGGCTCTAGAGAAGAAAGTGGTTGGCGGCGTGGAAGAAGAAAGAGGTTGGCGGCCCTGAAAAAGGAGGCCAGTGCTGCTAGAGAATATAGAGTTTGCCACTGATGATTTCATTTTTTGGTGTTGTAACCTCCTTCTCTAAAGTTGGTGGCCTCTTTTTTTGGCATTGACATGTAACAATTTTAACCGGTAGTAAGCAATCGATAACTACATGTTTTAAACCTATTTTTTTCCTGTTTATCTGTTTAGTGTCAGAAGCAGTAGATCCAAAGTCTGATTTAATGACATAGGTGGTGGAGCTAAAGCCAGTGGCAGAGGGGGCACAGAAAGCACAGGAGACAAAGCCAGTGAGAAAAGGAAGACGATAGGCTTGTAAATTGAAAATGGAAGAAAAATGAGGGTGTAACTTAGATATTTTGTGTGAGTAAGGACGAAACTACATTGTGCGTCTGGGGTCATGGTCCCCCTACCTGTTTCAACAAAATTTTATATACCAGCTAATATTCTTGTTAGAAATAGAAAATCCAACCTAACTAGTAAAAGAGGGAACAAGAACAAGTATTAACTTGTCATAAATTAATAAAAGGAAAAGGAAGTGAAAGAGGCTATTGGAGACTAAGGTGACAAGTCTTTGCTTATAAAGGGAAGAAGGTGGATTTGTAGTATAATGAAATAAAAGGCTAGCAAATCTTAGAGATCTACTTAACTAATGCTTCTAAGGCATTATAAATAGAATGGAATGGAACCATAATATCTAATTTATATATTTTTAAGTTTAACATATAGTATTTTTAAAAGACCATTATCATTATGAGTCCGGATTCACGCTGAGATATGTGAGCCTTAGCAACTTCGAGAGTCGGATTTCGGTCCAAATTTGAAGACATAACTGAGGGGGAGACAAGAGACAGGGTGCCAACCGCCGTGAGCTGATGCTCAAACTACCTTTTTCTTTTTTAAAATTGGAATTTTATTTTCTGTATTTTATATGAATTTTTTTTAAAATATTTTTTAATACACAATAATTGAAGGCTATTTTATAAATTATATTTATATTTTTAGAAGTATTTTGTTGTGCTATTCACCAAGTATCATAACGATTTAATGGCACACACAATAACGTACCTAAGTGTATATGTATTACTAAACATGTCGTTGATTATGAAAGTCGCGGGGGGAGGGGGGACATTCGTGGGGGAGGACTTCTTTTTTCATGGCACTAATCCTATGATTAGTCTCATAATCTTCTCAACCGTGACATAAAATAAAAGACGCCAAACAAGTGAGCAAACCAATGATGGGGCCCACCATACCAAATGTTCGCACGTGCGAAGCTGCCTCGAGTCCTCCGATGCTCCCTCCCTCCTACACTTCTTACGCGTACGCCCCCGACCACTAGGGAACTTAGGCGGCTAAACCGGCCGAGTCCTCCGCCGCCTCTTCTACGGCGTCATCCATCTAGGCTGCGCAGCTTAAGCCGCGTGCGCACACCGTCATCCAGCGGCGGGCGGCGGCTCCTTTACCCCACCCGCAATCCGACAAAATCCCCAACATGCCCCCGCCTCCACCGCCACCACCTCCTCCTCCCCGCTCCTTAAACCTAACCCGACTCGCCCCTCTCTCCTCTCCATTCTTCTCCCCGACATGGCCTCCCCCGCCGCCTCGTCCCCTTCTCCCGCCTCCTCATCCGCCCCATCCCCTCCTCAGCAGCGGCAGATGCCCCCGCCGCCCTCTGCTACCTCTCGCCGTCTCCCGCCTCCCTGCTGGAGCAACGACGAGACCGCCGCCCTTGTCGAAGCCTACCGCGACAAGTGGCTCACCCTCCGCCGCGGCAACCTCAAGGCCGCCGACTGGCAGGAGGTTTCCGACGTCGTAGCCCGCCGCTGCGGCGCTTCTCCGCCTTCCAAGACCGCCCTCCAGTGCCGCCACAAAATCGAGAAGCTCCGCAAGCGCTACCGCAACGAGAAGCGCCGCCTCCTCTCCTCGTCCAACCGCCGGGCCTCCTCCCCCTGGATCCACTTCCGCACGTTCGACGCCATGGAATCCGGCGCCGCGCCCGGATCCGGGTTGGGGCCGCCCATCGTCACCGTCGCCCGCCCCCCTCCGCCTCCCCCCTCCTCCTCGGAAGAAGAAGACGACGAAGGCAAAGCCCACGATAGCGCCAGGCGCATCCACCAATCGATGTCCAACGGGGCCGGCGCCCAATTCCGGACGCCCAAACCAGAGCAAAGATCTAATTTTTCCGCCAAAACAGACTCTTTCCACAAATCAGCGACAAACAAGTGCGCGGTCCCGTCGAAGAAGCGGCCAGTGACAGATGCCGACCCGGTGGCAGAGGTGGCGTGGGCGATCAGGCAGCTCGGGGAGGGGTTCCTGCGGGTGGAGCAGATGAAGATGGAGGTGGGGAGGGAGGTGGAGAGGATGAGGGTGGAAATGGAGATGAAGCGGACCAAGATGATCCTGGAATGGCAGCAACAAACTCTGCACTCTTTGAGCAGGCGAGCGGGCGACAACATGAAGAGGCCCAAGAGGGATGCTTTCTCCACCCCACGGTTAGATAAAATCTGATATGAAGGCTGTTGTGACATGTTTGAATGTATAAATTATCCGCTAATTAGCCTAATTGGGACTAGTAGTAGTAGCTGGTTTAGGTTCTAAATTTTGTTTGTGTTCTTTGGATGGATTTGGAATTGGAGTCTTACAGCTGAAGGTATTGCAAATCCAAGTTTTCACCCAATTGGATGGCATTTTAACTAGAAAATTAAATTTCTACACCACATAATCAAGTGTAGTGGTCATAAATGGGTGCGGGTTACATTTTATTCACTTCCAACCTTCTGCATTACAAAGGTAGTTTGCTATGTACGCAATGTTTCGTTTGCCATGGCATAACATTGAGGTAGAAGAACCCCATTCAGATCATACAATCGACATTACACAAAGTGTTTTTAACGCTGCAGTCGGACAATGTTTTTAATGCTGCACTCGGACAATGGGCACGCTTTCATGGTTTGCCTCACATTAACACAAAGTGGTACTAACACAGCGCATTCACCATCAATATGAAAAACTTTTCTCACATGCTAATGCACATTACCACATATGGACTAACACATTGGACATAGGATGGTGCACTACTGTTCATTCTCATGATTGAGGGCTCCTATAAAGGTTTTTTAGAACAGGGTTTAAAAATTGGTTTCACAGAGATTAAAAATTGGTTTCACTCGAGGATCATGGTGCCTGCATATGTTCAAGTTCCCCCAATTTTGACAATCCATGCTACGTAATTCAAGTACTGTAGCTACTTGTAAGATAAAATTCAATCGAAAACCCAACCAAAAAAATCCAATAAAAGAAAATGTAAGACAATTTGCACCCCGCACATTCTTAGATTGAAAATTGCTTGCAAGTTGACTTTAAAGAAGAAATCTTATTGGCCTTCGCCGTACAAAGATAATACATGCACCAATTTTCAGACAACAGTTAAACATGACTGCCCAAGCAGAAGCCATGGCTAAACCCAAACTAACGGGAACATTGCACTGCGCCACCAGCTAATAATATGGCCTGTATCGCATTGGCCGCCTGAATCTTGGAGCTTTCCTGAAAAGAGAATTAGACACAGATGGTTTAAAAGAAAATTTTTCAACATTATCCATTTCACCGACAGTCGGAATTCTTCTTCCATTTTCGCCCTTCAATACAGCAACAACTCCCAACTTCCTCCGGATACAATACCCCACAACTAAATTAAATTTACAGTATCCAACACACTTTAAAATCATAGAAAGAAGTTCCTCAGCTTACCCATATCCATATGGAGAAAATGGTGCAGGCATGAAAGGTCTTCGAAATCGAGAATATGGGCTTGGTCGCCTCCCTCGGTATTGTTTCAGTCCAGGAACATTTGTTCGTTTAGCTGATACCTGTACATGCAACATGTAGATTGTAGACCTTCCAACATAAGTTTGTAAAAATTAACATTCCATGAAGTTTCACAGACCTTCAACTGACGGCCATGCAACTCAGATTCATTTAATAGGAGTGCATTCTGCACAGCATCTACTTCAACAAATTCAACATAAGCAAAACCCTTAGGCTGACCAAACTTGTCTGTCAGAATTGTCACTCTGTTTACTGTTCCACAAGATTGGAAATGCTGCTGGACTTCCTCTGGGGTGCAGGAATAGTCCACCTGATTAAGAAAGAAGTATAGATTGTTCATAATCATATCTGGTCCTACGTTTTGCAAGTACTTAATGTAGTACTGAATTCTGTATAATTCTGCAGCTAAGGAGAGAGAAAAAATCCACTAAATGGGTTGTAACAAGAAAAGCTCCAGCGTCGATGAGTTTAATAGATGCATTTTACACGATCTACTACACATCTAGTATAAATTTTATACACTGAAGAAACCAAATTGTACCAAACAAATTTGAGCAAACAAAACGGTCCCCAGAACAGCAACTGCTATATTATCAAATCACTCCATAATACCATCAGAAATTAACTATATTTAACAGCAATAATAGTGGTTTGATAACTTAACATAATACAAGCTATGAAGATAAGGTATTTGCTATCAAATTCCTAGAAATTCGACCTGCAAATTTTCTGTGTTGCTAAGCATTGAAAAGCAAAAAAATACAAAACGCTACCAGAAGAAATAACTAATTGATAGAGTAAATAAAAAAGGCTTTCTCTACAGGAACTTAATATTGTCAAAACCGCATAAAGCCATTTTTAAGGCAATTCAAAGATGTTAGCAGTGGAAAATAGTCATACATTCACATGAGGGAACTAGTCATTTTATAAATATCATCTAGATAAAAAATTTATTATTAGAAAATGATAACTTGCAATTGACCCTTAACATTTATGACACAATTGCACATAATCCCGATGTACTGAAAAAACCTGCACATAACCCCATGACCTAATGCTTCAAAAGGACACCGTTAACATCGTTCTTTTTTCACATTACCCCTTCTCTCCTTTCTCCAATTTTCTTCTTTCCATGTGCCTCCCTTCCATTGCATTTGAATTCCCTGTTGTCCCTGCCACCCCGCTCTATAAATTGAAATTGTTGGACGGAATTTGATCATCGGGTG
The DNA here is from genome assembly GCA_035235625.1 of Saururus chinensis. Taxonomy (NCBI): domain Eukaryota; kingdom Viridiplantae; phylum Streptophyta; class Magnoliopsida; order Piperales; family Saururaceae; genus Saururus; species Saururus chinensis. Next base: position 2,154,398 of record CP141146.1, read on the forward strand.
AAGAACAATAGAGGATTCAAGGTCCAAAGGGCCTTTTCTACAAGAACCATCATCTTGATTTGAAAGAGAAGGCACTAGCAATTTGGATAAAATTTCTCCATCAATTCTACACTATACCTCTTTTTTTTATCAAACTTGGCTGTTTTCAGTTTAATTCAGTATAACCTAATAAGTTGCTTCATCAAATAACTTCATTAGTTTCTTTTTGCCATGTTATTAATCTCCTGACTGTTGCTATATTTGTTTGTCTATTCTCCTTATATGCAGTTATTCATCATTTCTTTTTACTTTCTTGTAGTTTAGATGATAATTACCTACTATAAATTTTGTATGGACTTGGTTTTGCAACTCCAGCGGAAGTGTATGAAAAGAATACAAGATGATTGTGGCCAGTATTTTTAAAAGGGTAAAATTGTCTAGCATGACTTAAAGTTGACAATATCATCATTTTCTGTTTGGGTTTGTTTGTATTGGTGAAAACCAAGAGAAAGGGTAAAAGAAAGTGAATTAAGGTGAAAGAGAAACTAAGAGATTTCTAAAAAAAATTCAGTACTTATTTACACAAATGATGTTAGAGAAAATTAAAACTTAAATCAAACAATCGTAGTAGTTGTGGTGGAGGAGGTAGTGGCGACAGCAGTGCCAACGGTGGAGACAGTGACGGTGGTAGTAGCGGCGGTGGTACTAGTGGCGGTGGTACTAGTGGCGGTGGTACTAGTGGCGGTGGCAGGGTTGGTGGCGGTAGTAGTGATGGCTACAGTAGCAACAACAGTGGTGGGGACAGTGGCAGTAGTGGCGATAGTAGTAACGGTAGTGGTTGTGGCAATAACGATGGTAGAGGTGGTGATGGTAGCAATAATGGGGTAGTGGAGGTGACAACGGTGGTGGTGATAGTAGCGGTGATGGTGACAGTAGCAATAATGTAGTGGTGGCAGAGGCAACAATAATAGTAGGCTTGGTGGCAGTAGTGACGGAGGCGAGATATAAGTTTTTGGTACACTGATTTTCTCCTAAAATCCATAGGCTGATGGGTAGAAAGTTTTGGGGCCAAATTTTTATCCTTTCTCTCCGTTTCCACTCTAGTTCCTCTTTCACCATTGCACCAAATGGTAGAAGCTGAGGGATTTTAAAAATATTCATATTGTTTACCCCACTTTCCACCTATCCAAAGAAACCCTTAGAAAAAGTTCGGCCATAGGGGTTATGTGCAGGTTTTCATGTTACATGGTGTTATGCACATTTTTGTCATTATGTATGGGTGCTAGGTGCAATTTACCCTTTTAAAACAAGGAATCAGCAAAAAAAAAAATCATATAGGATCTTTAAACTTACATTGCCAACATAAATAGAGCGTGAATCAACCTCCTCTTTTTCAGCTTGAGTAGCTGCAGCACTGGATGCATCTTCATGCAACAATGACAAGAATAAAAACATTGATAATATTAATAGAGACATATACAAGAACAAGTGAGTAACAGGTCAGCCATAAAGATAAGAACCAGTTGAAATCAGTTTTGTAGAAAGTTCAACATTTATAAGTCTACAAATCTAGCAGGCACCAAATGAAACAATAGTCAGAAATTGACCCCTTGCAAAAACATTTTGTGCACAAGCAAGCCAATGCCATAACACATTACACTGGAAGAGAAGCATCAAGCAGATAAGAACTTGTCCCGACCCAAACAGTAAAAGCATGCCAACATGGTCAAAGAAACAAGCTTTAAAAGGTAAGCAGTTTATCCTGCAAAAAAGAAAATAATTCACAGGAAAGGAGAAGATAAGTCATTTATATTTAGTCAATTGAAAATTAAGTATTGAAAGAAGTTACTTTTTTCACAGCCACCTGTTAACGCAATGGAAGGAGAAAGATCCAAATCAAGTACTGATGTAATTTTTCAAAATCAACATGTTTTAAAAATCATTTCATAAATTAAGCACTTTGTAAACCTACTGAGGATAGAACGCACCATTTACACTCCATCAGGAACTAAATTTCTGAAGAAATAATGAAGCCAATTAACACTAAAACGACAGGAGTAATAGCTACCTTGGACAAGCCCCATTTCCTTCTCGACTTTGGCTTGCATCTCGCGGAGCGCGCCTGCCTCTTCTTCGATCTCCTTCAACCTCTTCTTCATCTCCTCCAGATCCTGAAACCACACAGCTTATAACTGAAACTACTACCTCTCACATCAGAAAGGAGAGAAATAAAACATATGACAAGGATCCTGAAGTATAAGAAGAAAAGGGGAAAGACCTCTTCTTTGGGCGAAGGGTCGTCGTCTTCAGCACCAGCCATCTCAACGTCGGCGTCCATTTCGCCCTCGTCGGGGACATCGCCGTCGTAGGCCTCCCGCTCTTCAAGATGATGATTCTCCATGGCGGTGGCGCAGGCCTCTCTGCCCTTGCCGTCACTCGGGATTCCCCCTTATCCCAACTCGTCCCTTCGACCCGCTTCGGCTCGGAAGAGGTGAGTCATCTGCTGCTACTGTCCAGTTACAACCCATATGGGTGCCGATGTCCAACAAAATTTTACTCTCGGACAGTGGCACGAAGAAATGAGTATTTTTTCGGCTCTCATTGACCCGTTTACCTGAACTCGATCCAACATGTCGTCGTGAATGTCGTATTTTTTAATATACCTAAAAAATTATATATTGTGTTCTCTTATATATAATATTGAATATATTATATTATTAATAATATATATTATTGATGTCTATTATCATAAATATATATAAATTATATATTATTGATGTCTATCATCATATTATAAGTAATTGGCTCAAAAATATACATATTGTGTTATTATTAATAATATATAATAAATATCATGTTATCATATACATGGCCGGCTTGATACATTTAGGGGTCTAAGGCAAATTTTCCCACCAAGGTCATATTACTTAAAGTTATAGTAATTCAAACATGTAAAAATTATAAGAGTATTAATTTTGGGTAATGATACTAACTTGGCCCTCTTGTTGTGTTGCCATAGCATTGCCATCACTCTAGTTTTCTCACAATCCTGCCTCTAGGTCAGGGTCAACCTCCTTTCTTTCTCCGTCTTCCTGAACGGGAAGGTAGAATATGCATTTTATCAAACTCGGTTATGTTCAAAAATTAATATCATTAATAGTGGTAGATGCATAGCTAATTTGATTTACCCTCCTAGCCTCCACATTAAGCTATACATCATGTATGAAGTGAGTACGATGTGCAAGAAACAAATTCTTTATTGCCAAAAAGAGAAAGTACAACTTCCATTGGTTTCTATTGATTTCCTACATGAGGAAAAAAAGTAGTTAAACATTATTACATGAGCATAATTAAAAAAAAAAAAACCTCAAAACTAATTTATGGAGTGTACCTAAGTCTGGCCCAATTGCTGGCTTTGGGAGCAAATTGATGTTTAAAATAAAGTTTTAAAATTAATATTTTCTCAGTAGTTTCAAATTTATAGTTTTATTTAATTTTTCAAAACGTACTAATTTCAAACATATTTGGATTTGTAAATAAAATCACTAGCATGAGCAGTCTCAGAAGATCATAAGCTAACACGAGTGGTATCAGCATTCTCAGAAGATCATTAGGATTACTTAGTCTAGATTTAGTGAAAAATGGAGGTGAAAAAGTTTGAAACAATAACATAGGCCCATAAAATGTTGATCTATTGAAAACAAAAACATAAAACCGAGCAAAAAAGTATAAAAAAGTTGAGTGACTTTTGGCCAGTAAAGAATGACCTCAATGACAGCAAATATATATTTGTTATCACTCTTCATGAGCCATTTTTGTTCTAAATTACATAAAGAATGCAAGGGGCCTTCATTAAGTGGCGAGGCCTTAGGCAGCTGCCTAAGCTACTAAAGGGTCCAACCGGCCCTGATCATATATACGATATGAAGCATACTATTGGGTCATTGATCATTAATACAATGTGATAAATATCATATTATTGTATATACGATATGGAGCATATCGTACTATGACTTGTTGGCTCAAAAAACACATATCATGTTATTGCTAACATGACATGACAAATATCATGTTATCATATATGTGAGATGGAGGATATTGTATTATGGGTTGTCGGCTCAAAAAAATACATATTGTGTTATCGTTAACATGATACGGTGAATATTGTGTTATCATATATGTGACATGGAACATATTGTATCATTAATAACATACATTTTTTATATGTCGTGTTATCCTATATCGTATTATCAATAACATGTATCATTGACATATCGTATTGTCATATATGCGATATAAAATATCTCATATTATGGGTCATTGGTTCAAAGAACTCACATATGGTATTATCGTTAACACTATATGGCAAATATCGTATTATAATATATACGATATGAAGCATGTCATATTATAGGCACTGACTCAAGAACACATATCGTGTTATTGTTAATACGATATGGCGAATATCGTATTATTGTATATGCAATATGAAATATATCGTATTATAGGTTGTCGGCTCAAAGAACATATATTATGTTATCATTAACATGATATGGTGAATATTGTATTATTGTATATGCGATATAGAGTATATCATATTATCACTAACACGTATTATTGACAAGTCGTGTTATCATTAACATAATATAACACATATCGTATAATCAATAAAATGTATTATTGACAAATCGTGTTATCGTTGATACAATATTAGCCACATCATATTATGAGTCACTTTGTCTATTATGCTGGATGATGGGTCACCAGTGCTAGGAAATGACAATTTTTTTCAACTAAGAAAGCTTCCGCATAAGAAAAAATGAAGAAATGAAGGTTTTACCACCTCCACCACCTGCCGGTGATTTGCCTCCGGTGAGTATCATCGGTAATTCACCATTGATAACACCTCCAAACTAGAATGACACCCCCACCCTTTCACTACGAGATAAGAACTTTGCTATGAGTTTATTTATGACCTAAGGGTATATTTATCCTAAACCATATCATATGATATTAAGTATTAAAATTTAAAAAATATAGAATATTTGTATCTCTGGCCAGGTAATATAGAAAAACTTATCCTAAAGACTAATTGTCAGCAAGTGAATGAGCACTTTTACTAGTTTACACTAGTGTTAGTCGAGTGGAATTTTGCACCGGAAATATCAAGTACACATCTCAACACAAGAACACATGCAATACACACCTAAAATATGCAAGCCCCATGTGTGGGCCTACATCCCAGCCCGATCAGATGCAATGAAATAGTGCATGTGTGCATAAATTTGCTTGGGAAATGATTTCCGTACTCCAAATCTATCAAAACAAATCACAAATTTTAATTATACATAAAAAGGCGAATTCCCTATTGTCATATGAGACCTAGTTTTCTTTCTCTAATTAAAATGTAAGTGTAATATATATTTTATTAAATATATTCAATGTAAGGTTATTATCAACCTTTGATTAGGAATTTAGGGCTATCAAAAGGGTTATATCAGGTTAATCATTAGGTCAGGTTAGCCTTGACCTGGGTTAAGCCCTATCCCTATTAATTAAAAGGTTGAACATACAAACTCTATCCTTACTTGAGCCAAGTTATGAGGGTAACAAAAACTTACTTTGATAACTTTATATGATTTACAATTTTACCAAACATTGAGTGTATCTTATGAATACTTCATTTGGGACCCTAAAGAATTCTAGACATAAGATCTTAGAAATTAAAATGATAGTTAAAGGAAAACCCATGTCAATATTTGTTATTGATACAAGTGTTTATAAAAGTAGTGGATGAAACTTACATAAGATGTTCTACACAATAGAACTTGCATACATAAAATCATACTTAGAGTCCTTCTTTGCACAATAAAGTAGGAGGTCATCATGGCTATTATATAGTGTTCTTCTTTAGCATTCAGATATTCTTCATTCTTATATAGCTAGCCTTATTCTCCCCAAATAGTCTCCTAAGATTCATTTTTAGAGTTGTATGTGTCATCCTGATCTCCTTTGTAGGGATAAGTAGTTTATCTAATTAAAAATCTTTGGACAAAAAATAGAGAAGAACAATTGTCAATGAAGTGAGGGAAGTTGACAATTACCAAATAGAAATCGGAATTCGCTGCTAATGGGAATTATTAGGCAAAAATTACAAATCACCACTGAGTTCTAATTACCTCTTTTCTTATGCGTCATTGCGATTGGTTTATATGATTTTAAACCCTAACCTTTGTTGTAAGGGTATTTTGGCCTATTTTTTTTAAAATATTGTGTGAACCCAAGTTCTATGGAATATTTTTTATAAAATCAAAGAATATAAAATATTTATATCTTAGGCCAAGTAATATGAAAAATCTTTTAGGATAAATGTGAAAGTTTTAAACTAGATAATGAATATTGATAGTGTGCATAATGAATTATCATGGGACTGTTTAAATGTTATTACGATAGGCAATGTTGTATAATATTAACCAGGCATAATCTCAAATTTGTTGTTAATAAATAAAATATTTAAATCCATTGCCTTGATTAACATTTTGAAAAGAACGCACATTTTTTTATTAGTAATTCAAACAATTGATATGTGTTTTTCTCAGCTACGTACCTTCTCAAAATTACTGTTCAGCTTAATTAACATCTAGAGGTAGGTTTCCAACACTTTCAGTCCATCTGAATTGGTAACAAACTAAATTTCAAAGATAACTTTGTAAAACCGTCTTCTTAAGCAACAACCTATATTAAGTACCTCTAGATGGGTTTTTACTAATGGGTTTAAATTTTAAGTGAGGTTTCACTAATGGGTTTTTAGTTTTTTAGATTAAGATCTTCATAGCAAAAGGATGTAGGTTTGTATGTTTTGTTCTTTTTAACTATACAACTTTCTCTTTAAATTCTTCTTATCTTAAATATGTGAGATTATCTTATATAATAAAAAAAATTATTTTACTTATTTTGGGTTGGGCTTATGGGCTTTTTATACATGGACCATGCCTAGGGCTGTTAACGAGATGAGTTGGCTCGATGAGCAAGCCCAACTCGGCTCAAACTAGGCTTGATTCGATTTAGGCTCGAGTAAAACTAGATTTGAACTCGAGCTCGAGCTGAATTCAAGCATATCCCTACTCGACTCAACTCGGCTTGAATAAAACTCCAACTCAACTTTATTTGGCTCGAGCTCGAATCCAAATATAAATTTAAAATTATATATAAATAATATATATATATATAATAAATAATATATATTATTTAAATATAATAATTAATTAAATATATATTTATGATATACTCGTTCGATCGTAGATTAATAACTTTATTTGATTAGTTCATTTTAAAAAATCAAATGAAGTTATTAATCTAAGACGACAAGAATACATAAAAAAAATATACAATCACATATATACGAACATTATGTATCCTATATGATATATATAATATGTTTATATAAGCCGAGGCTCACTCACGACTGTGTGAGCCCCGATATCATGCACCCTTATATTTCGATCTAATAACACATATAACTCAAGGGGCAAATTGATTTCTTTCTCCTTATGCCTTCGAATATCGAGCTTATGGTCCATGATGCCTTGGCTCACACGGATGTGTGTGAGCCCAAACTCATAAAAAAAATTTCATGATATATATTTTTGTTAAATTGTAATGGATGTATAATTTTTATGTATAATATATATTTTTTAAAAATAAAAAAATAAAAAATACAAACAATAATATACTCTTTCTATCCCTAATTAATAACTCAAATTGGTTTTTCAAGATGAACTACAATTAATTCAATTAAAGAACCAAATGGAGCTATTTATATATGACAGAGGGTCAACATGATATCACACTAATATATCCAAAAACTCTTCTAAAAAAATTTTAATACTAGGGGGACCAACCTTAGTTTACAAAAGAATGATTAAAATATTCTTTCAAAAGTTGAAGCATGACACGAAGACCAACTTCATCTTTCTTAACATTTCTTTTTTTAAATGTACTTAAATTTTTTTTAGAGACATACTAAGGTTAAAAAATAATTCTTTTATGAGTAATTTATAAACATGTAAAAAAAATACAAAGAAATAAATAGTAATGTTGCCTAAGTGAGTTTCTATTCTTTGTATTTTTTAGTTATTATATGTACATAAAGAGAGAAAAATAGTAATGATGCTTTTAATGAGCATACGTAACTAAAACTTATTTATCATAATTTTCTTCTTTCTTAGTGACTATAGTCAAATATTTGATATATAGACGTAATACTTATTGAAGTGTATTTATTAATATTTATTACTGAAAGTATTTTAGTATATATAATACTTTATATACTTTAAATTTATATATTTTTTATTTTTATTTTTTTAGTTCGAGCCCAATTCGAGCTAGGCTCATGATTTACGTATTGTAGTTCGAGCTTGTGTCTAAGTTTGGATTATCAATTCGAACCTAGCTCGATCTAAAAATTTTGGACTTGTTCAAGTTTCAAGTCAAACTTCATCAATTTAAGTTAAATAAACCTAATACTCGGCTTAACTTAGCTCATTAATACCCTTACCCTTGCCTTTACCATATTTACAACATGCACGAACTCCTCAGTCCAAAGCCACAGATAGGCCTAAAATATTCAGGCCTGAACCGCTGCCAAACGTGCTACCCGAATCATAAAACGCTTCCCAACCGGTGTGGCCTAAGCATTTTGACAAACTAGATAATAGCCTCATGCTCAAATAGGAATAGTATTAACCAGCATTGAAAGGACCCGAGTTTTTGTTTTATGCGCGAAATCAGTGTATCCCTCCCTATATTGCTGTATAACTTCAATAAATCTAGCTAAAGTTGTCTGCTAGCATGATGAGATGCAGTGCGGGGGGAGTAGGCTGGAGACAGTCTTCGTTCAACTCCCTCAATGCCATTTCCACAATTTTCTCAAATTAATTCTAGGCATGCTTCTGAGCATCCATACTCCATCATGTAGCTTTCTAAGAACCAACGGGTCCTACTTGTTCTTTTCGTCCTACTTGTTCTTTTCGTCCTACTTGTTCTTTTCGTAGAAAAAAAAGGTATATGCATTGCCAATTCAGCCTTATTTAGGTTGGTTGGGTCTTTTCTAGTTGTCCATAAATCTTACCTCCCAAGAAGTATTAGGGTAAGTAATAGTTATTTTTTTCCCATTTTTAAAATTTTTTATATTTATTTTATATTCTAACACCTTTACATGTAAGTATTTATTAAATATAATATATACAATATAATTAAGATATAAATGTGTCCTACGAGACTTAACCCACAACCTCATGTAACTTTGGGCTTTGATACTATGAGATAACTAAATTTCCTAAGAGTTCTCACCCTTAGGGCCTGTTAGGGGTTTCGGAAAAAATAACCAAAAAATAATTTTTCTTAGAAAAAGGTATTATACGTGGTTAGGGGTTATAGAAAAATAAATCATCGAAAATTTTTATTTTCCGACCCCCAGAAATATGGGTGGAAAAGTCGGATTTATTTCCCGACCCCCCCACCCTCCGGAAATTAAATTTCCGACTATCATCGGGTTGCTTCTCTCCGCTCCTATCTAACGGAGTTAGCCACCTTCTGTCAGGAAGCTATCTCCCCTCCGCCGCCGCTGACCGTCCCAAGTCCACCGTGCCTTCGCTTCCCTCCAATCAGCCCACCACTACCTCTCCGCCTTCCTCTCCCGCTTCCCGCAGCCCGCCGAACAGCGGCGCAATTGCCCCCCAGTCCACTGCATCATCCTCAGCAAGCCCGACATCGAACGCACGATGAAGGAGAAGACATTCGACGCCAACATCTTTCTTAGGGTTTAGCTCGCCAGGGCCGTCGAGGAGGACGAAAACGTGAGGGGCGATGGGTACCAGAAGTGACAGGTGGGTTCGATCCATTTCCATGGCGTTTTGCAATTTCAATTTGTTTCATTACATGCTGCTTTTCATTTGTTCAATTTTATGTCATTTGATTGGATTTGGAATTGTGGGTATGAGACTTCTGGTGTTTTAGATTCTTTTCCTGATTACTGGCAATTGAATAGATTTTGACCGTATTTGGTAATTCGAAACTTTTATAGTAATAAATTACTATTGTAGGTTGAACTTGTCACGACCTGAGCCTTGAGAAGGGTCCACAGACTGCCAACACCATCGGAGTGCACCTGAACTCAAGCTGTGACAAGATAATAGCATATTTTGCAAGGGATAAAGAATTTATCTGAAACATTAATAAACTTCCTACTAAAACTTTATTTAATCAAATAGAAAGAGTTTCACCCAAGGGGTGTTCATTAGCAACTACAGAAATAACTACTAATGCTACAAAGAAACCAAACTAATGCTAATTCCCTTCATTAACCCTGTGACCGTTATCTCTATCCTTTCTCGACGTTCCTACGCATCCAATTCTGTGAATAAACCTGCGCGCAAAAATACGCCTGGTGGAACGAACGTTCCACCCGTAAGCTAAAAGCTTCGTGAGCCTCAATTAAAACATACATTGTAATCTTAGCAATTGTTGGTCATGCAACAACAACAAATAATCAAAACATCTCCAGAATAAAAGATCTAACAGGATTTCTAAATAAATTTATATACATGTGCATCATCTAAGGTAACCAATCATCATTTATCATCATCACCGTATGCATGACATTTCATAACGTATAATCTACACAGCTCTTTCCCTATAACACCCAGAGAACTAGCTATGTGATCCGTGATTTGCGTCAGTGCGAATGCGCCGTGAGTAGTCATACGCATGCACTCGTAATGACCCGTGAAACCGGGAGGAAACTGCTAAAGGCTGGGGTCCACCCTCATCCCTATGTGGCACCTGGGTAGTCTTATTAACTTGAATATTGAAATTGAGTCACCCAACCCAAATCTTAACTACCCGTGTCAACCCGTCACTCTTAGGTGGGTTCTTATTACTTAGTCTACTAATTAGGCATTGAATTCCTCACACATGCCCAAATCAGCATACCATTCACACTAATACAGTTCATTATATATCTTTTATCCTCGGCAAGACCTCCCCTAATAGAAAATGAAAGAATCACTGCCGGGTGTGTCGTGTGCACCCTAAGTACCATATATGTATAATAAAGTTCAAATAAGGTCCTGTACATATATTCAATCAGTTACCTAGCAACTCAGCATAGCATTATCAAAGTCAACCTATATCCTGTAAGGTGAATTTTAGTAAATTGAGCAAAACATACGATGAGAAATTCTTGATTAAGGCACATAGAAAACAGATCCTGCATATAAAACCTACTTCAGCATAGAAACCCATGTCCACATGTAAGGCGACCATTAACTATGCAAACACAAAAAAAAGACAAAGTATATGCACTGCCTAAAACATATGATGAGAAATTCCTGATTAAGGCACCTAGAAAACAGATCCTGCATATATATATATATATATATATATATATATATATATATATATATATATATATATATATATATATATATATATATATATATATATATATATATATATATATATATATATATATATATATATATATATATATATATATATATATATATATATATATATATATATATATATATATATATATATATATATATATATATATATATAACTTAGCTTCTCCCATATTCAAATATAAACTTAAATCAGCATAGAAACTCATGCCCATATATAAGTCAACCCATACTCATGCTGAAACAAAATATATAAACTGCCCAGATTTCATAACTGACATATTCTCCCTGGGAAAGAATTAGAAAATCAAATCTGCCTGTACGATGCGAATACTAGATGGTGAATAGATCCCTAACTGTCACAGTCTCATAGTTATATTTATAGCATTAGAGATTTGTTAAAACTCATCCTAGCATAGAACAAGAATCATATCACTCATAAAACAAATCCATACTTCAGAAACATGCTAGATAACTACATTCCATTTTATGAATTGAAATCAGCATACTATCAAACGTTGGAAATCACATATTTAACCAAACATAAAAACACTTTGCAGAATCAAAATTTGAGCAGATTTCATTCCACACAATCCACCACACTTGCTGAGAGAACAATTCATGTTCCAACAGAGAGACCTCACCTGAGCCTAGTTTGAAACACCACCCGACACAAAAATCACCGCTCCTCACAAAAGCCTAATAAAACCACAACAAAGCTCTGATTAATAAAAGAAGACATATAACTAACGTAAGGGAGAGAAGAAGATAGAATTTGGAAAAATTTATACAATCCATCTCACTGTGAACAGTGATTCCGGGAATAAGAAAACTGCACGATATATTTCACTGTAAACAGTGATTTCGGGAATAAGAAAACTGCACGATATATTTCACTGTGAACAGTGATTCCGGAAATAAGAAAACTGCACGATATATTTCACTATGAACAGTGATTCCGAATCTGGGAAGAAGGGATTAACCCAAATCAGAGAGAAAAATCCTACCTTTTGCCTTCCCCTCTTCAGCCCGTCCTCTCACCGCCCAGATTTACCCCTCGTCGCTGCCGGCGAGCTGCCCAAAACTGCTTCTCGTCGAACCAGGGAAGAAGGATCATGTGGGGCGAGGGGGAGGGAGGAGATGGAATTTATAGAGAGGGAATGGGGAGAGACGTCAAGGAGGGGAGGAGAAAACCAGGGTTGTGGGGGAGAAGGATTCGTAGGGGAGAAGAATTCATAAAGGAGGAGACTTCCCAATCTGCTGGATGCTGGGGAAGGAAAATTTTCCTTCCCCCGCTTCCTCCTGTAATCCCGACGGGTCTGAGTTGAACTCAGACCCGAACCGGGGTCAGTGACAAAATAAAAAAATTAAAAACCCAAACGAGGGGTTTACAGAACTTGCATTTGATTTTTTATCTTTCTCCTATTTCATAAAAGAACTACATGTAATTTGGATATTTTTTATTTTTCTTTTTCAGATCAAATTGTTGATGTCGAGCAAAACTCACTTTCAGTCACCTGGTTTAGAGGATATCACGAGATGGAGTATAACAGCAATCTTCCTGCAGAGGAGGCAGCTCATATCGTATACTTCTTTCTTCTTCCTTCAAATGTGGAGCGTTCTTCCTACTGGATTCTAGGTTATCCTTGTAATGAGTTGCTGAGATTCTATAAAATTTTAGTGTTTCTCGACTAGTTTCTCTTTCTTGTTCTTTCAATTTGCTATCTCTTCGTTCTGGTGTGAATTTTTCTTTTGGAAGATCCTGCACTGAGCTTGCTGTACTTCATTCTCGTTGAACTGCATTTTAATGGGAACATGAGTTAAATATATAACAACATTTCATTCAGCTTTCTTCTATTGAATTGTGGACAGTAATTCACTGTGAAGAGTTCATGAGTATTTTGGTTCCTCTATCATGTCTAGGAAAAGGATCACATTGCTGAGTTTTGCAAATGGGCGTGGATTCCGTGTTATGTTTGCAGTTGTGAAGAAAAATGGGATCATTGTAGTTGCAAAACCTAAATTTCCGTTGGCTGGCTATCCTATCACCCACAAAATCTGTGGGGTGCAAAAACTGAGTTGGTTTACATGCTCTTAGTTAATGTGTGGAAGACATTGGAATAGTCTATTGGGATTTAGACATGGTGAGCTTTCAGCTGGAAAGTATCTCTTTATGCTGATAATTAGCTGGTACCACTTAAAATTATATCAGTTATATATTTTTATTGCTTATATTGTTTTTCTAAATTTAGTTAGTACCACTTAAATGTGGGCAATCGAGAATGTAAATTTAGATAGTGCATACCTACCACTCTGTGAGGAACCACTTTGATCTGGACTGCTAACAATATTTTGTCTGTGAGTCTGAGATAGGTAAAAGCAGATGGGCCTTTGATTTGTGATTTAGATTTGCCTCAATGCATGACCTATCACCGGTAAACTGAATGTCAGGAGGAAACTGATTTAAATTAGCAATATATTATTTTTTCATTTTTCGGTCTATTTAATTAGTGGCTAACTCTGTTTCTAAACATTGGGGATTGAAAATGGACATAGAGTTGATATAGGTTTTTACTTGTCTTTTGCTAGCGATCGCCAATATCAATCTCCTGACTATCAATCTAACATTCTATTTAATATTTCAATTTTTTTTACAATTCATGTGATTCATGTGGAATCTGGATGTGTTAATTCAGTTTCTGAACGTGTTTCTGAACTAATTTGTGAACATTGGTATTGATTGAACATAGAGCATAGATGGAATTTGATTTGTCTGCTGCTGGAAGTTAAGAAATAAATTCCCGAATATAGTTAAGTGTTATGATTCCTTTTTCCTTTGTTTGTTTGGTAAACATGTACATCGTGTTGAAAGATGTTATTAGCTTGAATTCTGCCATTTTCTACTTGTGAAAGATTTCATGCATAACATTAGTAATAGTGTCTGAAATCAAATTGTTATGCATGAAAGTAATAGTGTTTGTTTTTGTCCATCCAATTGTGCTATCTGTTATGTATAACATTAGGAGGCTTCTTATCATAACTAATATTTCAAATGTAAACATTTCAAAGCTGCTTGAACTTAACTTTTTGTGTTCAAATTGTTTTGTTCCTGTGACCTTTAGCAATTGTCTATTTTGCTCTTGTTGCATCATTGGTTCACAAAATTATTACTGCTGTTAAGTGCTATATGTTGTGTAATTTTCAATGGTCTTGAATTTAAGGTTGTCACCTTATGTTATGCAGGGGAAAGAAGATATCTAAATTCCGAGCTGTGGCATGCATGTGCTGGTCACCTTGTGTCTTTGTTGGCTGTTGGAAGCCGTGTAATGGTTCACTTCTTTCTAGTTATGAATTAGCCATGGCCCTTTGTGGGGTTATTGAATCGGATAAACCGGTGACGATGTACGATCAGTTATTAATATTGTTTGACTCTATAGATGAGTGGCATGTGAGCATATTTGGTTTAGATTAAATCAATAGAATCTTTCTTTAAGTTGTAAGTAAGTTATTGAGATGATGGGAAAACATTCTCTCTCATAGATATAACATTAATATTTTTTATTTTTATGTAATATACAAAATAGCTCTATGCACATGGTAAAACCTACATATGTACTTAAAAATGGCCTAAATGCCCCTGATCATATCCAAAATTATAAAGTGGATAACCCTCTCGTTTCTACTGCAATCTATGTTTCGATTGGTTTGCAACCCAATCAGTTTGCCACAATTCAAAAAAATCATAATAATAAGAACCTCCTCTCATGCTAATTTATTTGAACATAAACATATACTCATATGGAGGGGGACGAGAATATAAATTAGTCATCAAACTCAAATTATTGTTAATCATATTTTTTAATAAAATTGAAATTATTATATATTAAATTATTTTTTTACCCACAATTGTGCAAATGACGACTAAAAATGATCCCTTAACCAAATAAAAAATAAGTATCAAAGGACTTAAAAATAATATTATTTATAAATGTAGTTTTTTAGCTAGTTTTTTTTTTAAGATATACATTAATAAAAATTTTGAGGAATTTTTTTCAAATGAACCCCTAACCATGGAAATATCTATTTCTATGGAAATTTATTGTCTTAGAAATATAATTTTCCTAGAAAAGTTACTTTTCTTGGAAATATTTTTTTTCCAAAACCCCTAAGAGGCCCTTAGAAAGAGGGAATCTTTTATAATTATTTCATATCCTAAAAATAGAAAGATCTTAATAAGGAACCACGAGCTCATTGCCACATGAGCACATGGTGTGGAAAAAACTTCGTTTCTATGCATACGTGATTATTTGTTATTGTATGCATTCCTTTCCACTCGTGCATTAGATGTTTTAAGATGTTACACATTCGTAACTAAGTTAAGGTATACTTAGACCCTAGTTTATTAAAATTGCATTCACACCTTCTCACATTTAAAAAACTTCACTTGAAACCCATTGGAGTTAACAAAACCATCAAGAGACATTTGTAAATAACAAACATACACATGGTCAATGTTTTTTTTGTGGAAATTACTTTTACAGTGGATAACGGCAGACTCGACGAAAGTAGTCAAAATACTTTTTTGTATGTTATTTTTAAACAACTTTTGAAATCTAGTTTCCCCTTCAACTAAACTAGCTTTAAATAAAATTGGTGGACAAATAGAGCATAATTTAACACGAACCAATAGTAGCTGAAAATGTTTGTTAACACTTTTCATATTCGAAAAACAATTGGATGTTGAATCGAGTGGGTTTTAAAATAATGATTGGATATATATATATATATATATATATATATATATATATATATATATATATATATATATATATATATATATATATATATATATATATATATATATATATATATATATATATATATATATATATATATATATATATATATATATATATATATATATATATATATATATATATATATATATATATAAACGTATTTTAGTTGTCCTAGCCGTTTTGTTGACGTGAGGGGATGTAAATATTGTATTTCAAACATGAGGTGTTAGCCTAGTTTGAACAAAAATTAACCAGGGAGTGTAAGAGTGCTAGATTGCCCTTGGCATTAATTGAAAAACTAATACATATAATTAAAAAAAAAACTTTTTAGATCAGTAAGTGGGCCAAAACCCTTAAAAAAGTATTAAGCTCATGAGAAATATACAAGAAGATTAGCTTACAAGAGGAGAAAAAAGAAAAAAAACATTACAGGTTCAATCTCTTGGCTAAGCTGGGAATGTGCTCAATACATTTTAAAGTGTGAGGGGATTATTAGAAAATTTGTTGAACATGAAGGTAATCTTACTATTCAGATGCAGGGTTATTCCCTTTCCCAACAACTGAAACTATCGTCAAGTGATTAACCATGCATGTCAATAGTAAGGATGCCTGCAGGGCCTGCAATTTTGTGGATTGCTTCTCTTTCCTTCTTTCCCTCTATCTGGTATGATATTAGTTGCAGATGCTTACATACTTGTTGAAATGCTGTTTTTATAGTTAGAAATCCATTGGTGCTTAGGCTGATAACGTCATCTTGTTTTGAGTTATGCCCTACAATTATTTCTCTTACTATTTTTTTTTCATAAAATATCCATAAGTAAATGAGTTATGCATGCTTTAACTTTGATCCCTACTTCCGTGCAATCACCACTGTTTACTTGTCATGATATCATTGACAAGTCTGCCTATAATTGAAGATGCTTTGACTACTTTTGGTTCTTTCATCGCCCATTCAAAGTCTGCTCTTCTGTCAGCCAAACTTATTTCAACATAGGAACATAGTGTCACCATAAAGTAGGTTGAGCTGATGAGCGTAACGTTTATATGCTCTGTGAATGTTGGCATATATCCTGAGTTAAATCATTTTGCTTCAGCAAAGTAGGCTTTAATCAGATCTTTCATCTACCAAAAAAAAATAAAAAGAAAGTTTTATTACTCCTACATATTGTTGTCTCACTACATAAAGGGTTAGGACTATTTATATACTACGAAAACATGTCAATGTTATGCTTGAATTATGCGCGTACTGCTTGTTTCAAATGGTGAATGCGGTAGGCCTTCTTCTATGGTGTAAGCTGTTCCTCAACTCCATTGAGTGTTTAAGAGAGCAACAGAAGGTGGTTTCATGTACTATGGCAGTTGATCTATGGCTGTTATGTCCCATCTGAAAAGCAAATCCACATAGAACAAAAACCAATTATTCCTTTTTTCTCTTCTTGGCGAGAACCACTAGAACAATAAAAAACTTGATCCAAATTAGGATATTTATATATATTCTTGTGAAAGAAAATGTTTCATGAACATACAATTTTGCAGTGAAATAACAACTTGAACCTTTGTATCGTATCAGTGAACAACTGAAGTTAATCAAGCATGTCATAAACGTTGTATATGCCATCGATCACTGATGTTAAGATAAGAATCTTTGTCAGTATCTTGCTCTTGAATACTTTGGGTTTGAAGTACACTTCTATAACCCAGAAGTAGCACTTGACAAGCCCGTCTCTCTGATGAAAGGGAGTTGTACAGCTAACTCCAGGTCTTTCCACCACCTGTAGAAAACCGAATATTAATGAACAATCCAACAAGTTAGGCAATAAATTCATATTAATGGTTTTCTAGCACCTTCTTTATGTTAGTTTAATTAAGCACCGATTTCACATGCACTAGCCTTGATAGTAAAATAAATTAGAATGCGGCTATCCCCCCCCTTCTCCTCCAAAAATGCTAAGAGCCCCAGAAAAATAATAGGCATGTTTTAACAATTCTTGGAGGTATTTTGGTGGGTGATCCACGAAATAAAATTAATTTAGACGGAGGCCTTAGGTCCTTATCAAATTTTGTATATTGTAGTGGTGACTACCCATTGCAAGAAGTTTTACATAAGTTTAAAAAACTTCTCGAAGCTTCGTAGCAAGGGGTACCCCCAAACAAATAAAATTGCGTTATACGAGGCAATCAATGTCTGCATATTGTATCAAAGAGGGAAAATTAGAAATGGGGCAATGGAATAGTAGACATAGAGTTAAAAGAAATAGTGGGGGGGGGGGATATTTAGTAATTTGATTAAATTTTTTAGGGTGTGTAAAGTAGAGGGGCTTGAGTAAAATATGGGGGGAAATAGCCACGTTGAAAAAATTATGCCAACTCTTTCATGGTTGACAACTATTTTTATTTGTACAACTTCTCTCTTTTAAAATGCTAGGCATATGTTAATTACTAATGCATGGTGGATTTGGAATTAATTTAAGAATTATCTCACAATAGCAATGAACCTGAAATATGTGACAATGGAATCTAAACTGCATGTGATCAAGCTCTATATCAAACTGAGTTTTCATATGGACCAAGCCATTCTTGTAATCTTCTCCTAGCTTGGTTATGTTGATTTATCAAATAGGTTCGAATGGCTTCTTTCTCGCTCTTACCTTGAGAGCTGGGCCAGTTCCTTCTGATGCAATGCCTGCACAACATTCAAATCTAATTTTGCTAATTCCAACTCTGCTTGATTTTGCTGAGGCTGGATGAGCTGCCAAGAAATCAGCCAACGCTTTTCCTTTGCCTTACAACATTAGGGCAGCTCTTGTCCTCCTCGTAGCATAAGATATATTGCCTAGCCTTTAGCCGTTCAGTGAATGTATGAAGTGGTAGCTCGATTGCACACTCCACTTGCCTTCTAAGAGAACAATCTAAATGTTGCAGCATGGCCTTTAGTTGTTTCTGGGCGAAGACAAGGGCTTTTGTCAAGTATATCTTCTCCTGGTACAACAAGACGAGCTGCTTCATATAAAATTAGCGGGCCTCTAACATCACCCAACATGGACTTTTTAAAGTTTCCAGATCCATCCATGAACTTCTTAAATGGTTCTGTTGAACAACATGAAAGAGATACCATGTCAGGTCAGTGTATGAACTTTTAAGTAAGAATTTAGTTTATGGAAAATTGGAGAAACTACGTACCAGATGATGCTTGTTGTCTCAGTTATCTAAAACGTAGTGCAATCTCATGAAGGCCAAAATTGCCTCCACAACTTTCTAGATCTGATTCATGGTTCCGATCCAACGCAAGTGCGATCTTCTCTTCAAAATGATATGCAATGCCCGTTTGTTGCATCAAATCAATCAAATTCATTGCATTCATTGAGTCACTAGCATTTTGCAGCAAGTTCTTTGCATTTAGCTTCAATTGTTCAACCCTTTCCGCTGATGATGAGCAATAATCCTGCTTTAAACAACATAAAAAGGAAACGCACATTTAATGTTCATATATTAATGGCAAAAAATCTTCCCTCCTGACTCATCATCCTAGCTTCTTCTAGTAGAAATATGTCAACATAATCTTGAGTAAGACCAATCCTACTTACTGGAGCTTTACTCGACAATGTGATAAAGAAATCATCCCACAAGGAAGGATGAAAATTTGAGGAACAGCGAGGAATCTCGGGAGCTTTGACAGGGGAGTGAACGTTTAGAGCTGAAGTAGCCATTACTTGGAGATGGTGGAGATGGGAAGGAGCCATTGGAATATAATAGTAGTCCTAACTGCTAATAGGATGCAATGCCTGCTTGCAGCTTCGTGCAGGGGTATTCATCAGCTGTGGCTGCTCTGCAAATATGGCTTTCCTCGGCATACAATAAACAATTATGCTTTTGTACGTACCAGTTGGCTTGGTACACAACAGAGGTCTATCTCATTAGAATTTTTAATCTAATGTTATAGAGGATTTTGGTTGTTAAACAGGACTTTTGAGTGTGTTGGATCTACTCTGTATCATATTCACCAATCTTCTATATGAAATTGCATTGAATTTTTTTATTTTTTTGGCAATCAACTTAATATTATCTACTACTAGAAAGATAAGTATTTGAGGATCCCGCATTACAAAACAGAGTACAACAAAAAAACCAGACAGAAACAGAGTACATCTTCATACCACCACCTCATTTAGATCATCCTTCGGCCACGAGCCCCTCTTCCCAAGTGAGTGTTACTAAGAACTAGAATGTGGCAATTTGCACCTAATTAAACTCTCCCGTCCCCCAACCAAAGCAGAAGAAGTTGTATATTATGTGGAAGTGTTTGGTTTTCAATCAGCATCTGGCTGACTCCTGCCCTTGGAGCATGCCCATGAGTTGGAGTTTAACCTCTTAGTTAGTATTGTGTAAGTAGCACCTTGTGAGGCATCTGGCTAACCCCCTTGGAGAGAGATAACTTACTATAAGGTTAACCTCACACGAGCTCCCATGAGGTTGATTTTTGTAAGGTCATTTTTGTAGAACAACCATTAAAGGCAGATGTGAGATCAAGGGGAGTGGGTAGCAAATCATGAGGGTAGTGTGACACCCGTAATTTTTGTGAGGAATTCTTACGTATTTATTGATGACTTTCCTCATTGTTTGTTTCTGACATTGCGTGGGAGGTTCTTGAGTCTTTTGAACCAACAAATCTCTATGATAAACATATGATTTTTGAGTGATAAATTCAGGGAAATAGCAAAGATGTTAAGTATGAAGTTTGTTTAATCTTAGTTGGGAATAAAATTTTTTGGGGGCGAGCATTGACGCATCGGTGAACCTACCGATGAAACATCTTTTTACTGTAGGTAAGGTTTGACATGTCGGCCAACTCATCGATAGAGTACTAGAGACACTACCGGCAGCCTTTGACATGACAACGACCTTGTAATGGTTTTACCAATAGGTTTGAAACTGCACGAAAGAGTAGTTCCAAGCAGTTTAGGGGATGATTATACACCATAATTCAGTTATTTGATTCCTATATAAATACTTTTATCAAACTTTGACCTTAATCCTATGAATTCTATAACTTTGGGGAGAAAGTGGTGGATTGAGGGTATGTTTGCAGTGGATGGGAAGAATAACTTGATTTGTGGAGACCTCGTTTATTTATGGAAAGAGGCCAGATTACTAACTTTGTACTATAATTTAACATCATGTGTAGGCATGATGGATTTGAATTATAATATTATGGTTATTGAATGTATGAAAGCATGACCTTTTAGAATGCTATGTTATGGTTGATAATTATAATTATAATTATAATTCTTGTGTTAAATGAGTATTTTATTCCATAAGATCATGTTATACTCTTAATTTTGGAATATTAATGTTAAAAATCATGTTATATCATGTTTTTAGATGAATTAGAAATAAATATGATAGTTATGTTGTTCTTCCAGATTACCGGAAAGCTTACCAACAAGTCAATGATGCTACCGATGGAAAGGAAAAGATGAAGGTATGAGTTATTGACATACATTGACACGTCAGTGTGCTATCGAAGGGTCGATGATAGTGAGGTTGACACATCGAAGAGAATGATGTTCCTTGCCATTCTATTGTTGGCTAGGTTCAGCATGTTGATGAGTTACCGATGGTCATCGGGGACCTAGTCGACACGTCAATGAGTCTACTGATAATAAGCTATTTTTTGAGTAAATATTAGCAATGAATGTTATAAGTATTAAGCTATTATTATAAGATATAATATCATGATATTATATTCATTGAAGTGCAATTATATGTGATGATGTGCTTGATGATGATGTTTGGGTATAAATGCCCTTTGTGTGTATGTAAATCCTTGTAATGGAGCTCACCCCGAGATTATTGGATAAGGGCACTTAAGGACAGATGATCCTTATGTCGGTATGACTCCTCAAGTGAGCCTTTAGCCACGTAAATAGAAAGGGTTTGATATAAAATAGGACCAAGGCCTTCTAGCTATCTAAGGATGAGAGTTATATAGAACCACCTCCCTAGCTCGAGAGATGTGTTTGAATGGATTAGAGGATTAAAAAATGTCTGGTCTCGCATAACATAATACAGAATGTTTTAATGATAATAGAAGTTAGGACTTCAACTACTTGGGTCCATGAGCCCTTGTGGGCCTTAGCTTCATACTGTGATGAGTGGTTCCTTGTGAGGCAAGGATGTTCTCCGTGTCATAGAGGACCTTATGACTTGCACTTAGGTAGCAAAAGACTCCTAAGGTAACATTATAAATGATTAAAATTATGAAGTAATTATGAATGTCTTGTTTATTACATTTATGTATGATGACGATGTGATTACTAATAGACATATTAGTATTTTTTATGTGATGATGTAATAAAAATATGTGCATGAGCTCTAAAAGAAATGTAGGATTTCTTATCTTGTATAGTAAGACTTTTAGTGTAGTGTGTAATTTTAAACATAGGTGCGTGAGTGCCAATTACTTATTATTGCATGTGTATGGTGTGATGGATTCTTGATATGTACTTGGGCAAGACCTTGCAAGATTTATATGTGATTTGACCTTATCCTAAGTATGAACATAATGGTTTGAATATTCTTATGCTTGAAAATGAGTAAGTTACCCCAATGATAGTTTTGTTTTTGATTGAAAAAAAAGTTATAAAAAGAAATTTATTTTTGTTGATTTTATTGTGATAAAAGAGTTTTAAAAATTATGGGGTGTGTCTAGTAGATTCCATGTGAAATTTTAGTCTATTTCGATAAGTAGGACCCACTCATCATGATCGGTCAAAATTTTAATCCAAAATCAATAGCTCAAAATTGATGAGCTAGATATATAGTTACAAGTAATAAAAGATTAATCAACATATAATAGTCAAGGGAATCAATACATTCCATTGCTAATAGTCAATATATTAATAAAGCTAATGAAGAATCTCTTTTCTATGATTTTCATACCTATTTCTTCTCTGTATTGTCAATTCTACACTGAAATTGTGTTTCATCCTTTGTTCATTACCAAGAACAGAAAATTACTACTTTTGTCATATAAGAACAAGAAGAGTACATGATTACAGGTAAAGTGGTCTTTCCACTTTTTACATGACTTTATATATATATATATATATATATATATATATATATTGAGAGAGAGAGAGAAAGAGAATGAGGTAGCTAACAAAATAAATTGAAAGAGTAGCTAGTGCTAGGGCCACTAGAAGCCAGCGACGCTACATGACATTCACAATGATGGTGAAGGCCTTGTATGGGCCCATGTATGGGGCTTGTGTAGGAGCCAAACCATCATTGCAAGATTTGTGTAGGCATAGGGCTGCCAGTGGTCTTAGCATTTCATAAAGAGTAAAAATACGTTAAAAGTCTACTTCATCTTCTCAAAACCATTGATGAGTAGGACCTATAAAAATGGGTCCTACTCATCAATGATTTTGAGAAGATGAAGTAGACTTTTGATGTATTTTTTTGAACGTCAAGTATTTTTCTTTCGGAAACTAGATAATAGCTCCATGCTCACATTGGAATAGGATCAACGAGCACTGAAAAGAGCCGAGTTGTTGTTTCACATGGGAATAAGTATACCCCTCCCCATATTGATATAAAACATTAATAACTCTAGCCATGTTGACTATTGTGCAATGGGAGTAGGCTTGAGACATTCTTTGTTAACTCCTATGACATTTTCATAATTTTTTCTATCTCTACACATGCCTCTTCCTCTGAGCATCCATACTCCATGTAGATTTCCACGAAGCAATATGTCCTCTCTCTTGTTCTTTTTGTAGAAAAACAAGTATACGCATTACCAATTCAGATTTAGTTGGGTTGGTTATGTCTTTTTCAGTTGTGTGCAAATCTTACTTTTGAAGAAGTATTAGGGTAAGCAGTGGTTATAGGAGAAATCATCCAATGGAATCATTGCATAAGCTATGTGGTGCATAGGTCTTTTAATTATTTAAATAGGTTTTAATTATTTTTATGTGTCCAAAGTTAAGTAATTTCAGGTATTAAATTTAGTTTGTGTTAAAAAAATAGACCTATCGATAACCACGTGGTAGAACTATTTCACTGATACTTTCTCCAATTATAGAGGGGCCATAATAAAGAATCCATGAGCTCATCGACACAAGAGCACATGGTGTGGAAAATTTTTTCCGTTCCAAGCATATTTGATTTTTTTGTAATTTTATGACACGGTGTGGGAAAAAACTTCCTTTCCATGCATAATGGGTTTTTTTGTAATTTTATGCCTTCCTTTCCTTACCATTAAATGCATTAGATATTTTAGGATGTTACACATTGGTAGATTTGCTACTAAGTTAAGGTACACTTAGATACTAATTTGTTGAAATTAACTTAAAACCCCTTGGAGTTAACAAAACCATCAAGAGGCATTTATAAATAACAAACATACATATGTTTAACTTTTTTTGTGGAAATTGCTTTTACAGTGCATGAAGGTAGATTCAATGAAAGTACTCCAAAAATACTTTTCTTTATGTGATCATTTTTAAACAAGTTTTGAATTCTATTGAGCCCTTAAAACTAAATTAACTTTAGATAAAATTGGTCGGCAAATAGAGCCTAATTTAACACTAGCGAAAAGTAGATGAAAATGTTCATTACACATCATATTTAGAAATCAATTGGATGTTGACTTGAGTGGGTTTTTAAATAATGCTTGAACCAGAGTTTATGAACAGTAAATCGAGTGGGGATATATGTCTCTTAGTACTCCTAGTGGTTTACCCTTGGCATTAACTTAAAAAACTACTATAAGTTATATTAAAAAATATATTTTTTAGATTGATAAGTGGGTAGAAGTCCACAAAAAAATCATTGACCTCATGCATACATGAAGATTAGCTTACAAGACGAAAAAAAGCAAAAAACATTACATGTTCAATCTCTTTGCAAAGCTCGAAATATGCTAAAAAAATTTGGATGCGTGGGGATTATTAGAAAATTTGTTGAACATGAAGGCAATCTTATTATTTAGATGCATGGCTATTCCCTTTCCCAAAACTTTAAGAACTTTAAGAAGTGATTAACCGTGCACATTAATAGTAAGGATGCCTATAAGGCCTACAATTTTATGGATTGCTTCTTCTTTCTTTCCCTCTATCTGGTATGACATTAATTATGACACAAATTGCATATGCTCAAGTACATGTTGAAATGTTGTTTTTATAGTAGAAAATTTTTTAGTGCTTACGGTGATAATGTCATCTTGCCTTGAGTTATGCCCTACATCGATCTTTACCAGGCGGTGGTTGCTAGCTGGAGGGACACGCTCTTCTGCTGCATGAAGCCCAATCTTGAAGACCTTCAAGAGCTACCACCCCATTTGCAGGTTTGTCATCAAACTCATTGGATGATCTCTCTGAAGGCGCCTCTTTATGGGTTTTTGTCATTAGAACCCAATTGTTTTCTCAATCCAACTATTTTCACTAACAATATTGTATTGATAGGCAATCGTTGGTTCATGATCCAAAAAAGCCTCATATTTGACTTGACCAAAACTATGTGAGCTCAACTAAACTTCACCTTTTTCCATCGACAAAAAAGTGATACTCATTAATCAAGTTGGATGATAGTTGAAATTTAAAGAAGGAAAATGAAATCTCTGAGTATCTTGTAAATGGCTATGTAGATGCTCTACTTCTACATATAAACAAACCTTTTTTTATTGGATCTACATACAAAACAAATAACTGATTATGTAGGAACATACTATTGGAGTATTCCAATGAGATTATGAGAGTTGGGAAGACCATGTTCAAGTTCTTTCAAAGGTTTTAGGCCTTAGCAGAGACCATCTTGATAGTGTTGGCTGTTGTGATGGCCAGGTCATTTTACCTCACTACTATCCAGCATGCCTCGAGCCAAAGCTCACATTTGGTATAAGCAAACATTCGGATTCTGATTTCCTCACTCTTCTACAAGATGGAAATTTGCAATCCCCACCACGAAATAGTAATATCCAAATTTCACCTTTTGGAGGACTCCCAAGTGTATCATAAAAAATAACATTGGATTGATGTCCCTCCCATTCATGGGGCGTTGGTGGTAAATATAGAAATCTCTTCCAGGTATACTTTAAACTATTCTTAGATGGCAATAGACTATATTAATCTTTTGATTAAACTGCATGCATTAGTGATGCTTTTCTTCACTTTGTACTATTTAATCTCATCCTTCATCTTTTTCTTATTGTACTTCTTGTTTCTAGTTTACAATTCATACATAGAATTGATATAAGGGGCAACAATTGAAAAATAATAGATTCTTTAATTCTAAAATGGGGGGGTTGGGAGATGGAGTCAACGGAATCACCTCATGAGGAGATTCAGTGACACTTTGGAACTAAGCCCAAGTCTTTCTTCCTCCAAAATTTTTAATTTCATGCAACTTCCATATACAACCACAATTCCACTAAATCGGGATGGAATTGTGTTGGAATCCTTGGAAAATTTCATATCCAAACAACCCCTCAATTTCACCTCACCTCTAGAATGGGTCATGGCCTAAATCATTACATGGTTTCTGTCACGCCCCTAATTTTCACAACTATTTTTCAAGAAAGATATTTGTCTTCTCTTAAAAAAATTTAAAACACTCCCCTTCACACTATGCAGTAGACAAAATCATATCATGCATTCACAAAGTATTGAAATATAAAATTGGGGGCATGAAAACCATCTCTTCACAAAACACTTGTGATATTATGATAAGTAATCATCTAAATATCTAAAGTATTAAAATATTCACAAGACCCAAAGCTAAGTACTTATATGCATATGCGCATAATTATTATATGTTTGCTTCATGCTTGAGTTAAATGAACACATCTATGTATGAATTTACTAAGTTCACCATTTAGAACTCCCCTAATTGGTATTTTCCTATTGAGTGTGAAAATACTCATTTACCCTTTTTTTTTAGCCCTGATGGTCGGGAGACTTTTGCAAGTTTGTGTCGGAGAGCTCTAGGAGATAGATACTCGTTTTTGTGGTGATTTGATTCCTTATGACTCAAGTATATAGTTGACTAACTGTGAGTATTATTTTGTCTTATGATCTGATGTATTGGATGAGATGAGATTTAATGTGTTTATGTTTTCTAGACTTGTAATTTAGATTAGACTGTGGACTGTTTATGGGACTTGCACTCAGGGATGCCTGTGATAGATTTGTATTTAAAAACCATGATCATGGTAATTTATTTGTATGTTTGTTTCTGAGTAGTACCTGAGGATGTTTGGTTTGACCATAAGATATTTGATCCAATGAGCAAAAATTGATGTGTAATATTTTAAATTATAAATTATTTTCTTAGGTTTTGTATTTCATCATTTTCTCGATTTATGGTCGTTATATTACAAAAATATTTCATGTAATTTGAGAAAATATGATAAAAAATCTTATCTATTATAGAAATTTATGACCTCGAGAAGTGTGCAACATGGGTGGGACCTATGTGGGTTCTAGTTATATAGGGCTCATCGATCGAGCCCAAATGTACCAAGAATGTGTGAATCAGAGTCTGGGAGAGAAAGTTATGAGCATTTAAAGTTTTAAATTTTTTGAAAAAATAAATGGCAGAAATATTATTTATTACATCAGCTGGTGTAAGCAAGCTAATGCCAACTCGATGCGTGTGGTATGCACACCACATGTCGATTTGGGGAATGCATAGGTCTGGTTACTCGCGTGGTGTTGTGCGCCATGCAGGCTAGACCCTACGTCACGCCCCACTCGCGTGACGCGTGGCTTCCGTTAAAGCACCTCACGCCCCTATATAAGTGCACGTGGGCTTCATGTTTTCCAAGTTTTCTCTCTTATGCTTCTCAAACTGTATTTCTCTCGTTTTATTTTAAGTCCGATTTAAGTTGTTCAAGAGACGTTCTTACCTAAATCGAGTGTGTCGAACGTTGTGGTGGGGTTATTTCTTGTTGGAGACCTCTAAAGTCCCAAAATGGATATCTAAGTGTGTGAGTCTAGGTAGTTGTCTTCAAACTCATGCGGAGAGTAAGATAGGGGTTTTTATCCTTTCTTAAGGCATGATTATTGACTTTGGCTATCTTTTTAACTTAATATTTATATGACTCTTGCATGTTATGCATTAGAGTTACTTTCAAGTTATGATTTATGATTTTCACACATATATTCGATTTGTTGAATGATTAATCGTTGAGATAGGATAGGAATTATATATTGTATGTTTATAATTCTATTATGTATATTCGATTAGTCAAATGATTATCTATTAGAAGTGGATATGTTTTATATATTGTAATTGTTATGATTGCCTCGTATATAATAGTGTTATCACATGTTTATCGTGGAATTTGGTATAATTATACATGTTGAAGCATGTGAGATAGAGAAAATCATAGGATGTTTTGGCTATGAGTATGGGACTCAAGAATATTTTGGTTGTCTTGAG
The DNA here is from genome assembly GCA_035235625.1 of Saururus chinensis. Lineage (NCBI taxonomy): Eukaryota > Viridiplantae > Streptophyta > Magnoliopsida > Piperales > Saururaceae > Saururus > Saururus chinensis. The sequence continues at coordinate 2,183,085 of CP141146.1, forward strand.
CTATGGTTGGGTACACCGATAGAGCTTCATGGATTAGATGAGGGCACAATTATAATCCAGTTTGGAATTAGATGCATGATACCTATTTTAGCCTGATGAGCCCCTAATGAAGGGCAAGACCCCTAATGAATGACACCTATAAAGGCTATATGCGCTACGGTAGAGAGTATCATAGGAAGACTCTCTACTCTCTTCATCCTAGCGCCCTATGAGCATGAGTGACTATTCTCTCCACAAGCATGAGGTGTTTTGCGATGATCCATGGAGGAGTAAGAGGCTACTGCTTTATACCCGCAGCAAAGTCCATATGATGGAGTAGGTGTTTGGGGCACTTGTAGCAAGCCATGAGAACTTGTAAACCCTGAGAGCATCTTTGATATGTAGGAAGAAGCTCTAGGGGAGATTTTGGGTGAGAGGCACACCCTGTTTTTATGTAAAATAGTATATATGTTATGTGTTGTGAAACTGCCATGTGTTTACTTCATGCATAATATATAGTATAAACTCTCTTACTGAGTATTTTAAAATACTCACTACCCCCCAGACCTTGCAGGACTTGTCGAAGCATAGTGTGCAGGTAGAAGGGCCTACTTCGAGCATTATCGAGATGATTTCAAGGATTTTGAACCGTATGTAAATCACAAAGTAAGAACTCACTTTATTATTTTTTCCTTGTGTGTTTGTACATGGATGATAGTTCTTGGGAAATTAACTATTTTATTATCACTTATGGCGAGTGGCTCTAGTCAGTAGCCCAGGAAAACTCTAATATTTTTATTAAAAGATTTTTATAAGCTTCCAAAATCCTAGGGCATGACATTAACACACTAACAAGGCAACTCTGACAACAATGACACCAACTTCATTTGCAATAGCCTTCTCTCCTTTATTTTCACAAGCTTCATATTCGCATGATAGTCCCTGTCCACATCCATCATCTTCGATTCCTCTAGATCTAGCACATCCTTCTCCAGTTGAGATGCCTATTATGTCAAGGGTATATACTAGATGACATCAAGCAATTCGTGTGGATCCAATCTCATTATCTTCATAGGCATATTTGGATGATTCAACAATTATCCATAAGGACCAACAAGACCAATTTAATGGTCAAAGGACTCAAGGGCAAGGTGGGGTAGGGTTTGTAGTAGGGGTAGGAGAGGTAGAGCTTATTAGATTTATTTTGATACATTTCTTAGTTGTATAAAGTGTAAATTCTTTTTGTTTAACATAAATTTTGTTTACACTTTAGTTCATTTACATTTTGATAGTCTTTTTAAATACAAATTTTCACTTGTCACGGGTAAACATGTTTGTTTCATGGCTAAATATATATGTTTAAAAAAATAACAGAATTCATTTTGTCAGACATACTAGCAAAACTAGAAAAAATTAATTTTGCCATCACATAAGCTTAATTTCTTCACTCATAGTGACAAAATTCAATAGCCCTTTTCCATAAAGGGCAGGAGAAAATGTTGTGTGGTAGTGTGTCACTTCACTTGAAAGGATGAAATTAAGGCTTGCGTAAGTTTCATCCTTTCCAATGATAAAACTCAAGTTTGGTCATTGTCAATGGTAGACCTAACCTAGGACACTAGGGGGCCATGGCCCCCCCAATTTTTATTATTTATATATTAAGGTCTATAGTTGGCCAAAGAGGGGTTTCTTTTGCCAACTATTCCTAAAACTGAGACGACTCTTAACTTTAACCATTGGACACTAGCACGCTACCCAATAACATGTACCCAAATTTATTAAGAAACGACTCTCGACTTTAACCATTGTAAGCTGGCACGTTGCCTAATAAATTTATTCAGATTTGGATGCATTTAATTCAAAATACTTGGTTATTTCCCTTACTAATGCTCTCCCATCGTATTCCACATTTATCCACAAGTTAAAACAAACTTCTGCCATCATATTTATTCTTTTTTGTACTATAAGCCAAAAAGTCTTCCCATAATTTTCTTCTCAATTGTCCCATCATCTTCCAACTATTTTCTATTAATCAAAATAAAGTACTTCTTTTCTACTTATTATATTTTATATTTTTTCACTACATAACAAATAGAAGTTGTTGACAAAAAAAAAATTAAATTTAAAGTCAAAATTCAAAAGCCAATATATATATTAGCCCCTCACATAAGAAGTCCTAGTTCCGCTATCCACCCCCCTTCCCCCATCATTGTGAAAACTCAAATTTGGTCATTGTAAAGGGTGAAATTAAAAAAAATTAAAAAAGAAGTTACACATGCGCCGATTGTTCTTCTACTACTTTTGTTTTGTTAATTGTTCCTTTTAAAGCTTGTATTTTGTGTTTGATAAGGAGTTTATATTTAACCGTTTTGTATGTATGTGTTAGTTTTCTTGTTGCTCTATTGGTACCCCGTAGGCCGTAGCCATGTCCTTGGATTACAGGCCCCCTTTCGTAATATCATTAGCAGTTGGGCTGAAGTTGTTGAATTTTTTTTTTGAGGAAAAGCCGTTGTTAGAAAGAAAAAAATGTTAAGATAATGTTCGAAACTGAAAACATGTTCATGGTTCTGATTTCTATTACGTGTCTAAATTTCTATCCTCTTTTTTTTTTTAAGCTTAATAAATCTCTTTCCTCTTATAGTATTATTAGTATATGATTAACAATGAAAATTATCCTGCCCATTTACATTATTGAAAACATATTCCTCCCGCAAACTGGACCATGGCTCTCGCCGGGGCAGAAGCTCGCCCCTCAGGCACAGAAGTTCACTCGGCCTACGACCGAGCAAAAGCAGTCCGTGCCTTCGACGAAACAAAGCTGGGCGTAAAAGGGTTGGTCGATGCCGGCATCGACAGGGTCCCTCGTTTCTTCATTCCGCCGGCATCGACACCTGAACTGTCGACCGAATTCGAACCAGTTTCAGTTCGCGTCCATGGCGTCCCAGTCGTGGACCTTGAGGGCGTGGAGAGGGAAGACAGGCGAAGGGAGATTGTGGGCGAGATCCGGCGGGTTCTGGAGGAGTGGGGCTTCTTTCAGGTGGTGAACCACGGGGTGCCGCAGAGGGTAATGGACGAGATGATCGAAGGGGTGAGGAGGTTTAACGAGCAGCCGGACGAGGCCAAGATGGGCTTCTACTCGCGAGACCGGGAAGCGAGGGTGAAATTCAACAGCAACTTCGATCTTTACCAGGCGGCGGCTGCCAACTGGAGGGACACGCTCTTCTGCCGCATGAAGCCTGATCTTGAAGACCCTCAAGAGCTGCCACCCGTTTGCAGGTTAGTGATCAAATTTGTTGATGATACTATCTTTTCAATGATCATCAGAAGTGCCTCCTTCCTCTTCCGTCTTATAATCGGTTTTTGGAATATGGGTTTTTGTTTACTCTTCCATCCGGTTTTATAGGTGCTGGATTTGTCCATGTCTCAGACTGGATCTTCATTCATTTTGTTCATCAGTCTTAATTTAGGTTCAGTCTCGGATAGTAGCAATTATAGAACATAAGGTTTATAAAGAAAAATGTTTTTTTGATCTGACCAAATTAATTTAATGACCAGTGGAAATGTGGAGAGGGCATGGGAGTGTTGGATCAGTTCCCAAGTTTCTCTCTTTCCCTGTCTGGGTGTTATGGCCGTTCATATATCCTCTGTTCCTTTGGATGGTGCGCAATGGACTGTTCGAACCCACACCATGATAGCCACCCAAAGGAATTTTATCTCTACTTACCCGGTGTCTAATGTGTGGGTACTACACGTGCTCGAGAGCATAAGGTGCTAGATACTTGTTCTAAGAGGCCGGTTGCCCTTTGGTACCAAAGATCCAAAACACCCGCATTATGTAAAAATGAGTAACACTTGTTAATCAATTTTTATTGTACTATTCTAAATTTGAAGAAGTAAAAAAAAATATTCTAGCGTAATGAAAGAACCATTCCTGTCTTAATATCTGTGCTAATAACTTGGAGATGTTCTACGTCTACTTAGAAACGTACTTGGTCATTATGCAGGGACATAATATTGGAGTATTCCAGTGAGTTGATAAGAGTTGGGAAGACCATGTTTGAGTTGCTTTCAGAGGTTTTAGGCCTCAGCAGGGACCATCTTGACAATATTGGCTGCTCTGATGGTCAGGTCATTCTCTCCCACTACTATCCAGCATGCCCCGAGCCAAAGCTGACGTTTGGCACAAGCAAACATGCAGATTCTGATTTCCTTACTCTTCTTCTTCAAGATAATATTGGAGGACTTCAAGTGTATCACCAAAATCAGCACTGGATTGATGTGCCTCCCATTCGGGGGGCATTGGTGGTAAACATTGGTGATCTTTTACAGGTGCTTTCATTTGGACTAATTCATGGTTTCTTAGATGGGCAGTAGACTAGGTTAAATAATCCGTTAACCTGCTTCAGTGATGCTTCCCTTTAATCTATATCATTTAATTTAGATGAGCCATTTTGAATATGAAGCTGGCAACATAAAGGTTGCTCAATGGCTGGAACTTGGTTACTCTTTAGTCTCTATTCTACAAGCAATTCAAAACAATTGTTTGGTAAATGTCTCTATTTTGTTACTTAATTCTCTTGATGCAGCTTATCACCAATGACAAGTTCAAAAGTGTAATCCATAGAGTGTTGGCAAAACATGTCGGACCCAGGATCTCAGTGGCATGTTTTTTCACGACTCATTTTTATCCATCAGATAAGCTCTACGGTCCCATTAAGGAGTTGTTATCAGAATCAAATCCTCCTATTTATCGAGAAACTACAATACGGGATTATCTTATACACTACTACAGCAAAGGACTTGGTGCGGATTCTACTGCATTAGATGATTTTAAAACGGAAGTGTGATGTTGGGATATGGAACAAGTTATGTAGTCCTTACCGAAGGCCATTATTATATAATTACCAATATGTGTGACATGTCAAATCAAGGACTTACTATTAGTTACAAGATGTATTCATTTGGAACATTTCATTCTGGTTTGGTTTTATTAGTACTTATTGTTGGTCCTTTTCCTAGCTGCTTATGCATTTAGGATCCTTAACATGACATGAGAGCTGGGATCTCCATGATTGTCGCCTCTCCAGACTGCATATGTTTGATCATACTTGCACATTCAGGGAGGTATTGTTTTAGTTGAGCTTAATTTTGTTTGCTTGATATCCATTGTTGGCCCCATAATGTGCATTCATAATGTACATTGATATGTAAGCGTTGTAGGTAGATCTTGTATTTACTCACCTTATATCGTAGATTCCGTTACCTATGTCATGTGTTTAGAGGTTAGTCAGGTACATTCTCAAGAGAAGGCTTGAGTTGAAGAACTACCTTAAACCCTCAACATTCAGTTCTTAAGCCCACAACATTTCATCATTGGCTCGCCATATACAATGCATCAAATCTTTACCAGCTCTCTAAGGTATAATAACATTTGTTAAATACGCTTAAAATGAGCCTTTAGGTTTACTTGCCCTTGAAAGTCTTTCCAATCTTGACCAAGTCTTAACTCGACTCCTTGGTCAATCAGTTGAAATTTGTTCTTTCCTTTAACTATATTTTGTAGTCTTCGGCCAATTGAGTTGACTGTTGATGGCTTGTGCTCCAAAGTAAGGGGTGAAATTTTCAAGTGGCGGAAACGAGAGTTAGGGCCTAAATTTTTCAAGGTTTCATCATCATTTTTATTTAATAAGTCAAAATCTTAGTCGACGTGGTGATCCAATAGATACAATACTCATCATCCATGATGTTTGTAGTGAAATAATAAAGGTACAATGACATGTATGAATAAAGGGTAATTTGAAATAACAATATTTGTTTTTATGAACTCATCAACAAAATAACAAGAATAAATTAATATCATGATTATAAATTCATTTATATAAAAAAGTTATATCAATATACCTTTTTTGGACAAACTATACGAAAGGCACTTTGAAATGGGACTTGGGCCTACTAAAGACAGTAAGTAATATTATTTTAGAGTCTACTACTTACATATAAGTATATAGTTTATCATATTTTTATGTACTAAATTAAATAATTTTACTCTAACAAGTACACAAAAAAATATAAAATAATTTTAAAATTACAAAGGTACTATTGTTTTATAATAAAAAAAATATAGTGTTGTAGTCGATGCAAAAGTACGAGATCAACAGGATTGATAAGTGGTAATGGGTCAACCAAACTTCAGCGTATTCTGTCTTCCATCTTTCATCTTGCTTTACTGGGCTAACCAAACATCAGCATATTTTGTCTTCCATCTCCCATCTTGCTTCATTGATCTAACGCGTCACTGATTGGGTGAACAATAATTTTAGAGGGTTTAACTGTACTCGTGAAGGAATCTCACAACAATATTCCAAAAAATAGTGAGTAATGAAGAGGAATTGATTTTCAGTAAAAAGTGAGAATGATGTTTGTACAAGATTTATAGGGAAGACCTCGGTGATAAATTCGGGGTAAATCCCTTAAGAATATTACAGTAGATCATGTATTTTCTAAGAATATTACATAGAATCACAATATAAGTAAAAAAGGAAAATTGGGATAGAGGAATGGATTTGATTCCCTTAATATGCCCCTGCAAACTCAGGGCGGGTGAGTAACCATGAGTTTGGTAGTGAGAGAATGAAACTGAGCGATGGGCAGTGGCTTGGTAAGAATGTCTGCAAGTTGGTCTTTAGACGAGACATGACGAACCTGCATGTGACTAGCTAGAACTTGCTCATGAATGTAGCGATGATCAATCTTAATATATTTGGTGCAAGCATGGAAGATCGGGTTGGCAGTGAGAGCAATGACAGACTGATTGTCGCATAGGAGGGTGGGTGTAGTAGTGGAGGAGATGCCAAGGAATTTGAGAAACATGGAGACCCAGACAATTTCTGTGGCCGTGGAGGAGAGCACATGGTACTCGGCTTTAGTGGATGAGCGGGCAATAGTGGCTTACTTTTTGAACTTCCAAATGTTGAGGTTGGGACCCATGAAGATGCAGTACCCAGTGACGTATTAGCGGTCAAGGGGGTCACCTACCCAGTCAGAATTGGAGTAGGCAGTGAGGGAACAGGGCCCTAGCTGTAATAGAATTCCATAAGAGAGAGTGCCTTGAAGGTACCGGAGAATTCGCTTAACTGCCATATAGTGGGCAATGGCAGGGTTATGCATATGTTGTGGGTGAGGTATTGAAGAGCACCAATGATGCTTTTGTAGTGGGATGGGTCAGGGAAGAGGGGGCCATTAGGGGAGGTGGGGGGTCGTTTGTGGCCGGTGGGAGTAGGGGTGGGTTTACGGTGGTCTATTTGGGCACGATGGAGAATGTCACGAGTGTAGTGGGCTTGGGAGAGAAAGAGACCATTAGGGGTAGTGGTGAATTCAATGCCAAGGAAGTGGTGAAGGAGACCCAGGTCTTTAACAGCAAAGGCATGACTGAGAAGAGATATGACATGTGTAACTAAGGGAGCATGGGAGCCAGTGATAAGGATGTCATCGACGTTGTAACGACCCGTTTTTCGGTTACGCTTAACCCGGGAGGGTTAAGGGTAATTCGGTAATTTAAAATTAATGTTAAGGGTTTTCATTAGATGAAATACCTATAGCCAGGTAGATCTTAGCATAACGAGCGTAACAATTCGAAGAATGCGCGAAACGGAGGTCAGGACCGGAAGTTACGACTTTCGAGAAACGTGCAATATAGGTGGGACCCACTTAAAAAGAGCACAATTTATTGCTTTAAGTAGGTTGGTATCGAAGGGCTCGTCGATACGAGTCCAACGGTACCTAGAATGCGCAAATCCGAATCCGGGGTAGGAAGATACACACGTTTGAAGTTTTATTAAAAATAAGAATTAAAAAATAGGGTGAGCCGGCGCGAGGCGCGCGCCCGCGTTACCGCGGGAGCTGCAGTTCCGCACGGCCCACGGGTTCGCACGTGGCCCACGGGTTCGCGTGCAGTCGTGACCTGCGTAACGACCTGGCTAGAAATGGCGGCACGGCGCCGCGGTTTCGGCGCGCTGGGGGTCTATAAAACCCCCATTCTCCCTGTTTTTCAGTCAGATTTTCCTTTCCTCTGTTTCTGACTGTTTTGAGGCCGATTAAGACCATTCAAGACCCGTTTCCTACTATATCGAGTGTGTTCTACGCGATGGAGGGGTCCTTTCTTCGATTCGGAGTCCGTATGATAAGGAAACATCCTAAGACAAGAGGAGGTTCTGCCCGTTATCTTCGAGCATCAACCAACTTCGTTTTCTCTGTTTCTGGCCATCCTAACTTTGATTTAGTCGATTCAAAAAGCGTTCTTGACTAAATTGAGTATGTTCTACGTGGTGGAGGGTTCTGTTTTCTAAGTTGGCAATCGTATGAAGAGGAAACACCCCAAGACAAGGAAAGGTTCTACCCGTACCAGCCAACTTTGTTTTCTCTGTTTTTGGCCATCCCAACTCCGATTTAGTCGGTCCAAGAGGCGTTCTTGACTAAATCGAGTATGTTCTACGCGATGGAGAGGTCCGTTCTTTAATTCGGCAACTATATAAGGAGGAAATGCCCCGAGACAAGGAGAGGCTCCATCCGTGATCCTCGAGCAACGAACAAGAAATATAGGCCCGGAGCAAGACTGGATTCTGTCCGGAGTTGCTAAGCTACATTAAGAGGAGTAATCCAAACTAGGGGAGGTTCTGTCTGTTGCTCATGGGCACAGAAAACGAGAAGAGTCTCCGGCAAGGAGAATATTTATACGTAGCCTTTTGGTTCAAGATAAGGAACGTATGGAGGCTAGAGGAAGCTCCATCTAATATCTTCGGATCTGAAGGAAAGGATGCTCATGTGAGCAACTCCGTATACCGCTACTATACGAGACATGAGGGCAGTAAGCTTTTTTGATCTCCCATTTTTATTATAGAACGGCGTATGTGCTATGCTATGACCCATATGCTTGATGTGTGCTTATATGCCATGATGTGTGCTTATATGCCGTGATATGTACTTATATGTCATGATGTGTGTTGTCTCGGTCTAGGGTAGAGCGAGACACGTGATGTGTATGTCCAGTCTCGGCTCAGTGATAGAGCGAGCCGGGTAATGTGCTCAGTCTTGATTCAGTAATGAAGCGAGACATGTATATGAGATTTTGATCCTGCTCTGTGGCAGAGCAAGATGTACGATTCTGTTAATTTATTAACTTCTGCTTGACTCCGATATATGATGAGTGTTTGTATATTCCAATTAAATATTCAGATATATGTATGCGTATGATTTTGGGATGTTTGTTATATGTAGTAGCCATTAGGCAGAACTACGTTCTGATCTGATCGTATTGGGATAAGATCCAATACGTATGTAGGCGACCAACGACAAGGCAACGTTGGCCCGATCCAAATCATTATAATAATATGTTTAATTCTATTTTACACGCGATGAACTATGAAGCTTCGTCGTGTGTATAACCTAAGTCTACGTACGGGGAAGCCTTGAAGCTCGGTAGTGCGTAGACGAACGTTGTACCTCTCGCACTCAAATGATGATTCCTGGCTCAAGGAAAGAGAAAATTTCCTATTAGTAATATTGTGGGCCCAGCTCGTGTCGGGTCATTACAGACGTAGACTACGAGGATGGTGGTTTGGGAACCCTGTTGGTGGAGGAAGAGAGATGTGTCGGCATGACATGATCGAAAGCCAAGTTGGATTAAGTAAGAGGAAAGTTTGGTGTACTATTGGCGGGGGGCTTGTTTGAGGCCGTAGAGAGCTTTTTGGAGGCAACAGACATGGTGAGAGTGGGAGGGATCAATGAAACCTGGGGGTTGGGCCATGTAGAGTTCCTCCTCAATGGTGCCATGAAAGAAGGCATTAGAGACATCAAGTTGTTTAATGGCCCAAGTATTAGAGAGAGCAAGGCTAAGGACAATGCGGATGGTATAAGGTTTGACCACGGGGCTGAAGGTTTCATGGTAGTCATGGCCTTCTTCTTGAGTGAAGCCTTTGGCAACCAGGCAAGCCTTGTACCTAGAGATGGTGCCGTCAGGTTCACGCTTGATCTTATAGGTCCACCGACATCCAATAATGTTGGAATCAGGTGGGGGTGGTACAAGGGTCTAGGTGCCTTGACGGAGGAGGGCTCCATATTCAGAGTGCATAGCATCGTACCATTCTGGGATTTGGGAGGCAAGGCGATAGGAGGTGGGTTCTGTGTCAGGGGAGGATTGGGCTGTGAGGGAAAGAGGGATACGAGGGCGATAGATGCCAGCTTTGCTATGGGTAATCATGTGGTGGGTAGGGAGGGGGAAGGGAGAGGGCGGAGTGTCGTAGGGGAGGGGTGGGGGAGATGGGGGGGAGAGGAGAGTGGTGGGGGAAGGAGGGGGAGAGGGTGGGGAAGGGGAGAGAGAGGTAGGAGACATAGGAGGTAAGGAAGGAGGGGAGGGAGGTGTTGGGGAGTGGGAGGAAGAGATAGGGGGCAGGGATAGAGGAGAAAGGAGGGGGGAGTGGGGGAGGTTAAGGGGGGTGGGTTGCGAAAGGGAAAGTCATATTCCAAGAAGCAAACATGGTGAGAGATGTACACTTGATGATTGGAGGGGTCGAGACAGTGATAGCCTTTGGTGGTAGGACAGTAGCCGAGGAAAACACAGGGGACAGACCAGGCGTCAAGTTTGTGTTGTGAGTAAGGGTGGGTCCATGGATAACAGCGGCAACCGAAGATGCGAAGGTGAGAGTAGTCAGGGGGAGTATTGTGAAGAAGTTGGTAAGGGGAGATATGATGGAGGGAAGGGGAGGGAAGTCTGTTGATGAGGTAGGTGGCAGTGTATGCGGCATCAACCCAATAGGTGGAAGGCATGTAGGCGGAGGTAAGTAGGGTAAGGGTGGTTTCAATGATGTGGCGGTGTTTGCGTTCGGCAATGCCATTTTGTTCGGGTGTATGGGGACAAGAAAACTGGTGAGTGATGCTGCGAGTGTGGAAGTGAGTGGTGAAGCGGGAGTTGACGAACTCACGGTCATTGTCAAAATGGAAGGTGGTGATACAATGGGGGAAGGTATTTTCGACCATGGATTGGAAGACAAGGAAGGTGTCAAAAGTGTCTGACTTTAGTTTGAGGGGGTAGAGCCAAGTATAGCAGGAATATTCGTCGACGAAGATGATGTAGTATTGGTAACCAAGAAATGAGGTGACCGGAGAGGTCCCTAAAGGTCAAAGTAAATGAGTTCGAGATGGCGAGTAGTAGAACGATGGGACAAGGAGAATGATAATTTATGAGATTTGCTAACATGACAAGGAGGAGGATAGACACATCAGAGGCAGAGAAGGTTAGAAAGCAGTCATTGTCACGAGCAATTTTGTGGACAGAGAGAAGATTATGAGCAATAGAGGGTGTGTGGAGGATAGTGGGAAGGTGGAGGGTAGAGTGAGGAAGAATGAGAGAGGTGCTACTAGTGGAGGAGACGGGAAGGGATTGACCATTACCTATGTTGACATAAGGAGGGGGACCGGGGTAGGTGGAAGGGGAAGGGGAGGTGAGGTGGTTCACGTCCGGGGTAATGTGTTCACTGGCGCCGGAATCTAAGAGCCAATCGGAGGAGCATTGGACTCCTCCTTGAGCACTCATGGCTAGGGCACGGTTCCCGATGGGACCCATATAGGGGGCGTTATAGCGGGCACTGCATTTAAGGGTGCCATGGTCGAAGGAGCCACAGATTTGGCAAGCTAGGTGTGAGGGAAGGAAGCCACCATGCCCACGACCATAGCGTGGGTAACCCCCACCCCTGCTACGAAAGTTGGGGCGGGGGGTCTATAATTTGTTACATTAGGTGTGGGAAGAATTCCCGGGGCTGCAAAAGCAGTGGCAGTAGTGTAAGGACCCTCATCTTTGAACCAGTTTTGGTTTTCTTTAATTATGGGTTATCGTGAGATTTACGCGTTTTCTGATCTTATTCGGTGATTTCGTAAATAAATAGTGTTTGTGATGGTTTTAACCAAAATTAACTTCAATATTAGTGGTTTTAAGTGATTTTAAACCAAATGTGAATTTTTGAGATTTTTTAGAATTTTCACTATTTTCCCAAAAATTAGGGTTTTGGCGGGACCCCTGTGGGCCCCACCGTCAAAAAATTTATTTTTATGTCAAATGAACCTAGACATATACTTAAGGTCCCACAAAAATTTTCAGAATTTTATTAGGCTTAAATTGTGCTTAAATTTGTAAAATACCCACTTTTAGCCTACTTTTCATATTTACACCCCAAAACTTACCTATGCCTACCCCAACCCTTACTATAAAAGGGCAAACCAGAGCCATTTCCATTTTTGGGAATAGGCTAAGGAAGGAGGGCTGGCCTAATCCCTACTTAGGCCCGAATTAGAAGCCGATTAAGGTAAGCTTACTCTAATTAAGCACTAATCATTGGCTTTTCTCTTAATTTCTTCCAAATCTACCATTTTCCCCTTGATTCAATTCGTTTTTGACCATCAAAAGCTACTGATTTGTGTTTTACTACAAACTCTAACATTCAAAATTCGATTTTTACTACCAACAAGCCCTAGATCTAAGGTTTAATTAGGGATTTCTTGGGTAAATCGATTTCTATTAGAGTTTAATTCAAACTCATTGTGTTTTCAAGGATTTCAAGAAGGGTGACTCTTCAATTCGAGCTTAATCAAGTGCTGAGGTAATGGGTCTTCAAAATCTCTGTTTATTCATGGTAAAACTCTCCATTTTTGGCTTATTTCGAAATGGTTTGCTTGATTTAGTGTGTTAATGGTAAGATTAGAAAATGGAATTATTTAATCCCGATTTCTTAGGGTTTTGCATTATTATGGTTTGGTTTGATATTCTGGAAGTCAAGGAGGACTTTTGATGATGATTAGGGTGTTAGATGTGGATTTGAAGTGTTATCTATGGTGTTTCGGTTTGGATTTGCGAAAGGAAGAAGATGACTATTCTGTCGTGTTGGCGATCGATCGGCCTTGCAGGGCGATCGATCGGATGAACTGTAAATTTCAAATTTTTGCGTGTAACCGATCGAACGGCCTGAAGGACGATCGATCGGCTACACAGGAAATTGTGTGTTGTGCATATGATGTCTATTTTGATGATTCCACTTTAGCTTGCCAATTTTATATGAATGTGGAGTGTTTTAAGCTATGTTAGGCTACTGGAAATACATGCTATTGAGTTTATAGAGTTGAGACATATGCTTAGAGATGGTGGGATGACTTATGTTTTGTGGCATGATGTTGGAATCGTTATCTTGAAATTATGAATGGTTGTTTCCCTTTGGATAAGCATATATTTTCAGTAGGACTACAATCATTGTTGGACTGATTTGTCATGATAGATTGTGGTTAGTGGTGTGTGGATGTTGGTGAATGCCATGACTCAATGATGAAATGAGTGATGTTATATGTGTTTAGCCTTTGTGGTTGAGTTTTGAATCTAGCTATGATTTCAACGATTCTTCTACTATGATTTCCGCTGGAATTCATGTTTAGATAGAAATTCACATGTGTAGTGTGGTAGTGAGTTGATTTTCAAGCATGTTGATATGCATTATGTGAAAGGCTTCTACTAGTTACACACACACATGTGGGGGTTAAATGATGATGTTGAAGCTTAATATTGTGATTATGAATGATGCATTAGGGGCTGGTGAGAGCACTTATCATGATTAGGATTCATGTATGCTTTGCCCACGCATGTACCATGCTGCATGCATCATGAAAATGGATTTCCAATTGAGGCTTCATTGTGATTAATCGAATTTGACCGATTGGATGCAATGTGATGGAATTGTGTGCCGGGTTTATCGGTCGTGGATTAATCGCAAGTTGATTGGTCCGAAAGGACATATTTTGATTTGAAGTTCCTGTGTGGAACGATTTGAAGTTCCTGTGTGGAACGAGTGCACTCCCCGGGTTGAGTCTTGTTAAATGGAAGGATGTGGGGACGAGTTGAGTACTTGTCTTGCGGATATGTGAGAATATTATTATGTGTGTCATCTGGACCCTGAGAATCCAGTGTGGTATGCCGTGTGCACCTCGCTACCACGTGTTCTAGGGTTCTCTGTGTGAGAACTCGGGCTCTTCCCTCCGCAGGAGATGTCCCTGGGCGAACACCCCTGCTCTAGATTCTCTGTGTGAGAATGGGACATCCTTGGCCAGGATCGTCCAGGGCGAGCAGTGTTAGGGATTGACAACCCTGATTTTTCTTTAATTCTTGTGTAGAATTTTGGACCATGACACGCCTTCGTGGCCTTGTCTATGCTCCCGTCTGTGTGACATTATTGTGTGGTTACTCCTTGATGGAGTTTGATTTGATATTATGCATGTGGAATATGTATGCTAGAGATACATCCATGCATGTTGATTTTGATGTTATGTATGTGGAATATGTATGTTAGAGATACATCCATGCATGTTGGTGTTGATGTTATGCATGTGGAATATGTATGTTAGAGATACATATATGCATGTGGATTTTGATGTTATGCATGTGGAATATGTATGTTAGAGATACATCCATGCCTGTTGGTGTTGATGTTATGCATATGGAATATGTATGTTAGAGATACATCCATGCATGTGGATTTTGATGTTATGCATGTGGAATATGTATGTTAGAGATACATCCATGCGGGATTGGTTATGATGTGAATGCATGTGGGAATATGTATGCTAGAGATACATCCATGCAGGTTGAATTATGCATTATGATGCAGTGTTAGGAGATATGAATGTGTGATCAGAAAGTAATGCACCATGTAAATCTTTGATCTGAACGATCTCATTTCTAAGCTATCGTATTTTCTACGTTGACAGCGATATTAAAACCATTGCTGAGTGTTAAACTCACCCCTCTTTTATGTTTTGATTTGGGGCTGCGTGGTGCGACACGCAGACGGACAGGATTGCCTCTATGAGGAAAGGTCAGAGGTAGCTTGGGTGTGAGGATGGAGATCGTTGCGTGACTTACCTGCGTTTGTTTCATGCTTTTTGTTTGAACCTTTGTGTAGGGTTCTTGTTTTGGATTTATGTCGTATTTTGCAGTTGTGATGCTTATGACTTATTTTGAGCCGGTGTGGGCTTTACTTAACTAAGCTTGTGGGTTTGAGATTGTTGTTTACTTTGTGATAAGCAACACATTTTCTTCCCTTTTATTTACTCTTGCTCAAAGGATTGTGCGCACTCCGTGTTGCTGTTAATCGCCCGTGGTTAGGGTTAAGTCTTCCGCTAGATCGTTTTCTCAATTTTCACTTTGTCGCCCCCGCGCGCTTGACCGGCCCCTGGACCGGGTTTGGCTCGGGTCGGGCATCGCCGGGGTGTGACAAGTAGCATGTGCGGGGACCATGGCGGCTGGTGGGACACCCGAGGGGTGCCGAGGAGAAGGTGGCCTAGGGCCGCTGTGAGGGGACCCAGGAGGGCCTGTGGGCTGGAGGCGGAGGAGTGACCCATTGTGATTCCCCGACCCGGGCCGAGGGTCCGAAGGCGATAAAAACCAAACCCAGAACCGGGAGCGGTGCACTCTGAGTGCGAGAGTCTTCTTGTTCCTCTACGCGTTTCGAAACTTTAGTGCTCTGTTACGCGTAGGCTAGAACAAACCTAATTATATAACTAATTTGGACCTGGCCAACGTTGCCTTATCGTTGGTTGCCTACGTACATATTGGATAACATCCACGATGTTACTCTGATACAATCGGATCCGGACGTAGTTCTACCTATTGGCTACTACATACAACCAGCATACCAAAAAAACATATATTTATAAAATACGTATCTCCGAATATTTAATCGGAGTTATACGAAAACCCGATAAAACACCGGCAACACATATCTCGCTCTATCATAGAGACGAGCACCACAACATGCCTCGCTCTATTCCAGAGCGGATACATCACATTCACATGTCTCGCTCCATCGCTGAGCCGAGACCAAACACACATCACACGTCTCGCTCTACCATAGAGCGAGACAACACACATCACAACATAAAAGCACACATCATGACATATAAGCAAAGCATGTCATAATATAAAGACATGCACAACCCATCTCTCTCTAACCCAGAGCGAGACAACACACATCATGGCATATAAGCATAGCAAGCATATGGATCATAGCATAGCTCACAACATAACTAACATATGTCCTTCTATAATTAAAATAGAAGGTAAGAAACTCTTACTCCCCTGATGTCTCACGAGGTAGCGGTAGTTGGGATGCACGTTTCTGGGCATCCTCCCCTTCAGATCCAGAGACAGCGGACAGAGCCTCCTCTAGCCTCCATACGTTCATCGCCTTACACTGAAAGACGACCTGACCAACTCTCCCCTTTCACGGAGACTTCTCTTTTTCTGTAACTGTGGGCGGCAGACAGAACCTCCCCTACTCGGGGTGTTCCTCACACATCGTGGCCCTTCGGTGGAGAACGAAGCCTCCCCTACTTCAAGCCACTTCTCATGATTTGGCCTGGTAACGGAGGACGAAGCCTCCTCTCTCACCGGGCCATCTCTCTCTCTCTCACTCTCGGGGCAGGAGGGTGGCGGACAAAGCCTCCTCTTGCCCCAGGTCGTTTCTCCCTTATAGGTGCGCCAACTAGAGGAATGGACCATGTCATTACATAGATCACCATCGAATTATCTAGGAACGCCTTAAGAACGGAAGAAAACGGACTCCGAATGAGTCCGAAAACTCCCCCAAAAAATGAAACGGAATTCGCATTTATAGGGGAGAAGCCAAGGGCGTACGAAACGCCCCTGGAGCCGCGCGCGCCATGTGTCGCGCGCCTGCGCGATGCGCTCGTAGGGCGCGGTTGCACCCTGCATCGCGCGGGGCTTGTCCCCATGCCGTGCGGGTGCGATGCGCAGCTCCCGCGCATCGCGCGGGAGCCGGCCCGTAACGCAGGCCCTATCCAGAGTACGCGCGGGACAACGCGAGGACACCCACGCGTTGCGCGGGCCCCCCGCCATGCGGCGCCGCACAGCGCGTCGGGCGGCGCAGCTGACGCCAACTGCTAGCGTCACGATGACACCAGCTATTTCGTCCTTTTTTTATTAAAATAATATTTTTCCATATTATTTTAATCGAAAAATATCTAAACTTCAACGCACGATATCTTCTTACCCCAAAGTCAAAATCATGTGTTCTATGTATCGATGGACTCGTGTTGACGAGCCCTTCGAAACAAGACCACACATGGATAGGTTATCCCACTCTTTTTGAGTGGGCCTTGCCCATGTGACACGCTTCTAGAGGCCGTAGCTTTCGCTTTTGACCTCCGTTTTGCGCATTTTTCGATTCTTTACACTTGTTACTACGAGCTCTACTCAAGTATGGGGATTTCACCTAATGAAACTCACTAACACTAATCTTAAATTACTAAATTACCCTTAACCCACCCAGGTTGAGCGTAACCGAAAAACGGGTCGTTACACCCGTGGCAGCATGAAGGGCCGTCGGATGGGCGAGTGGTGGTCTGGCGAGAGCTATGTGTTGAAGTTTGAGTGTGGCTTCTTCGGCTAGTAGGAGATTCCATAGTTCCACGAGAGGTACGATGGCACCACGAGCACGTATGCCAGCGGCAAAGGCGGCATAGTCAGGCAGTAGGCCGGTGAGGGTCCGGTGCAGAAGATCAGCATCATTGATGAGTACGCTGATGGCCGCCAACTATTTGACCAACTGATAGATCTGGTCAAGGTAGGCCGCCATGCCGAGTGGGCTGAAGCGGCAGCGCTGGAGCTCATGCATGAGGTGGATGATTGCGGCTGGAGAAGCAGACAAGTAGCAGGCGGTGACTGCGGTCCAGAGAGCGGCAGCGGTGGTGTAGGCGAGGAAGTGGCAGATGAGAGTCGGATCGATGGTGGCCTGGAGAAACACAAGGAGGTGGTGGTCTGTGGCGATCTAGTAGGAATAGGAGGGCCGAGCGGTAGAGTTTACTGGAAAGGGGCAAGGCAGAGAGCCGTCAACGTAGGGGAGGAGGTGGTAGGCGTTCAGAACGGAGGTGGTGGTTGTGGACCAGACAAGAAAGTTAGAGCCGTCAAGATGGACGGTGATGAGACTGGTGAGGTTCGAAATAAGGAACTTGATTGAAGAGGGGATTGCCTGGAGAAAGTCGGTTGCTGTGGGGGGAACAACAGACATGGAGTGATCAGAAGGAGAGGAGACAATGGTGGGCGCGGGATGAGCTGAAGAAGCCATGGGGAGTGAGGGGACAAACAGAGATTGGGAGGGTAAGGGGAAGATTGGATCTTGGCCGAAGATAGACAGATCAGCCACGGGTAGATGGTGACGAGCCGGAGAAGGAGACATTGATCGCAGGGGGACTGCGAAGTGGAGGGAGGGAGGTGCGAGGCGATGAGATTAGGAGAGCGACTGGCTGGAGAGAAGGGGAGCGATTGGCCGGAGATAAGGGGAGTGACTGGCCGGAGAAGAGGAGGGAAGTGACGAGAAGCTAACTGGAGGGAAGGTGTCTAATGGTGAGGGACAGGCGGTGGAGGGTGAGTAGAGGTAGAGAGGCGGGGTACTGGAAGACATGGGGATGGAGTAGGGGGTGGTGGACGCTGCCGGTGACAGAATGATCAGCGGTGATGAGCAGGGGGAGACGAGATTTGTGAGAGGAGGGGAAAGTGAATAGTGATGGGAGGGTGAGATCTAGCTCGAGACATCAGGTGTGATGGGAACAAGGAATAGTGACGAGAGAGGTAAACAGGGAAGATGCAGATTGGTGGGCTCGAGGTTGCAGTTGGAGATGACAGAAGGGGTATTGGAAATCGTAGGGAAATGATTGGAAGGGATAAGAAAAGAGAAACTGTGCTGGGTGACGGGTTTGACGAGGGGACCAAGGGAAACTTGTGGGAGACAGATGGTCACTCAGGGTGTTGAGAACATGGAATGCCGTATCGATATGGATGAGAGTATCGATGATTATGGATACGGGTACGTGCCGATGATATACTTGGTACGTGCCAAAACGGGCATAAACTCTTTTATAAACACAAAAAAATATTATAATTAATAATATATCATTATAATACTTCTTTTAGAGCATAATAAAACCATATAATGCTATATTAATCTATACGAGTATTCTAAAATTAGTTTATTTAGAACTATACACTATTATGTTCTCCGTCCCATATAAATTATTGCTCATTCTTTCTTAGTGCTTTAAAATTAGTTTATTTTAAAAATAAATAATATGCTTAATATGAATCTAAGTTATATGTTTAAATAAATGTATATTTGTGGATGTAAAAAAATAATTATGTAAATTGCATAAACCTACCCATATTAATCTCATATAACTTTAAAAATATCATTTTTAATATAACAAAAACTTAAACTTTTAAAGAAGTTGGGTTCGAATTGTATTTTTGTTTTTAAGAAAAAATCTAATTTTTTTTTTAAAAATTAATTTTTTTAATTTAAAAATATTTTTTTAAATAAAATAATTTTTTTAAAATAACATATTGATACGTATCGACTGTATCGATATAGTATGATGGATACATATCGTAAATATGTACTGGGGCATATTGCCTCTTGTACTGTATCCGTCTTAATCGATATAGGTATGTATTAGCTGATACGTACCTGTATCAGCCGATACGACTTTCTATGATTGAGAAGGGGAGAAAGGGTTGTAGCCACTGGCTCTTAATATTACGAAGAAGAATTAATTTTCAATAAAAAATAAGAATGATGTTTATATAAAATTTATAGGGAAGACCTTAAGAGATAAATTTGGGGTGAATTCATTAAAAATATTACACTAGATTATGTATTTTATGAGAATATTATATAAAATTATAATATATAAAAAAAATTAAAATAAAAAAATAAATTAAAAGTTTTTAATAAGTAAAAAATTTAAATAAGATAAAAAGTTGGAGCATTATTACCAAAGTTTTCTAATGCTTTGCGGGCTTCGGACATGTTAAAAGTTTGGACGCTTGGATGTATAACTGGGAGTGGGAAAGAGAAAAGCTATATCATCTTTAAATAAAGAGGACAAAATAGAATTGAGATAAGTTGGGAATAAGAAAAAAAGAAAATATTTTTTTAATAGAGGCTAAATTAGATTAAAAGTGGGAGACAGAAAAGTCAGTCCATTATTGAAAGCTGACGAAATTTGTTGGTACAAGACACAATAGTGTCGCAGAGTAGGTTTATAGTTTGCTTTTTTTTTTTTTTTATTTAAGCTTGCCCATACAAGCTTTGCGAAAGCCCTATCTCTTTGTTTATTCTTATCGCGCACTTCACCTGGCACCAGGTTGGATCCTGAAAAGAAAATTGTTTTTTGATCACGATCAGCAGTAGACACATGTAGAGGAACGTGCATGGGACCCTTTGGATTATGATCCATGTTTCACCCTCACCACTTTCACATATTTCACTCTCATAACTCCCTTACGAGCGTGTTGCAGTTTTTATTAAAAAAATAGTTCTATTTAAACCCTGATTTTTTCAGGTATCCCCCAACGAAAGTGAAAGAGTAAATTTGTTTATTTCATTATTCGAATTTTCTTACTTCCCTTTCCCTTGATATATGAATTATGCCGATGGCCAGGGGGGTCAGGTTAGACCCTAGCTAAGCGCGTATAAGTTATATCTGATTACTGCAGCTTAGAGTTGGCCGCATAAAGCTAGATTTAGCAACGTGCAGCCCAACAGGCCTATGCGGCCAAATCTACGTTGCACAAGATAAATTTGGCTGCCGTAGGCCAGAGCTTATCTGTGGCAGCCAAATCCAACTGCATAAGCCAGATTTGGCCATCGCGATATGATCCGGATTGTACGGTCGGATCTAGCCTTTGCGGCTAAGTTTTAGCCACTGTAGCTAAAATTTGGGTCGGTCGCCAAGGAAAAGCCAAAGAGGTGGGATAGAGAGTTTGGTTCACCGACATTAGTGAACAAATTAGCGTACGTAGAACTGGGTAAACAAAAGTAGAAGACATGAATTGAATAAAACGGAGTGTGAATAGCTACGTTCTAATAAAACGCTTTTTAAGCTCACCGATACCTTGAAATCTCCACACTCTACTGAAAACATTTTCCTCCTGGAAACTAGCCATGGCTCTCGCCGGTGGTGCCGAAGCTCGTCCCACAGCCGCAGAAGTTCCCTCGGCCTACGACCGAGCAAAAGCAGTCCGTGACTTCGACGAAACCAAGAGGGGCGTAAAAGGGCTGGTCGACGCAGGCATCGACAGGGTCCCTTGGTTCTTCATCCCGCCCACGCCTGAACTCTCGATCCAGTTCGAACCAGCTTCAGTTCGCGTCCATGACGTCGTCCCAGTCGTGGACCTTGAGGGCGTGGAGAGGGAAGACAGGCGAAGGGAGATTGTGGACGAGATCCGGCGGGTGCTGGAGGAGTGGGGCTTCTTTCAGGTGGTGAACCACGGAGTGCCGCAGAGGGTGCTGGACGAGATGATCCAAGGGGTGAAGAGGTTTAACGAGCAGCCGGACGAGGCCAAGATGGGCTTCTACTCGCGGGACCCGGAGAGGAGGGTGCAATTCAGCAGCAGCTTCATTTTTTACCAGGCGGCAGCTGCCAACTGGAGAGACACGCTCTTGTGCCGATTGAAACCCGATCTTGAAGATCCTCATGAGCTGCCACCCATTTGCAGGTTAGTGATCAATTTTATTGATGATACTATTTTTCAACGGCCATCAGAAGTGCCTCCTTCCTTTTCCGTCTTATAATCGGTTTTTGGAGTATGGGTTTTTTGCCAAAAACGTGTCTGTATGCACTTTCTGTCTTTCCAAAATTAGAATGAGTCAATATCCACCTCAATAATTCTTTCACTATTCCAATAACCTTATAACCCTCATAAATTTACGAGTAAAATAAGTTATTAAAGGGGTTATTAGAGTACATGATAGATATTATTTTCCTCAAAAGTTTCTCCTAATTTTATTTACTTTCCCGAGCCCCGAACTCCATCTGGTCCCCTCTCTTTTTCCTCCTTCGCGCTGGCCGAAGAGGAATTGCCACGCCGCTGGCTGAAAGGGAACAGCTGTGCTGGCGGTGGTTAGGTGCCACGGCCGCCTAGCCTGGGCCGAGGCCAGACCTGGATCAGGCAATGCCTGGCGGAGCTGTGGTCTGCCAGGCCGTGGCCGGATCTAGCTAGCTTGGGCTGAGCCGCGGCCTGCCTGGGCCGTGGGCGGATCCGGCCTGACCTGGCTGAGTTGTGGCCAAAATCAAATACAACCTGCTGGCCTAGCCACGACCAGATTTGGCCAAGCTAGATCTAGTTGGGGTTCCTGATTCGAAACCACACCCTGTTAGTCACCCAAAGGAGTTATATCTCTACCTGCTGGTGTCGGATATGTGGGTATTATACGTACTTGAGGGGATAGATGCTCAGATAAGTGCTCTAATAGGCCCATTGCCCTACCCTTTCTAGTTGGTTACAAAAGATCCAAACACCCGAATTATCTAAAAAGGAGTCACACTCGTTGATTGATTGTGATTGTAGTACTCTAAATTTAAAAAGGGTACCATTCCTGTCTTAACATCTATGCTAATGGTTTTGGAAATGTTCTACGTGTTCGTTATGCAGGGACATAATATTGGAGTATGCTACTGAGATGATGAGGGTTGGGAAGACCATGTTGGAGTTGCTTTCAGAGGCTTTAGGCCTCAGCAGAGACCATCTTAACAATATTGGCTGTTGTGATGGTCAGGTCATTCTCTCCAACTACTATCCAGCATGCCCCGAGCCAAACCTGACGTTTGGCTCAACCAATCATACGGATTCTGATTTCCTCACGCTTCTTCTACAAGATAATATTGAAGCACTCCAAGTGTATCACCAAAATAAATACTGGATTGATGTGCCTCCCATTCGGGGGGCATTGGTGGTAAACATTGGTGATCTTCTACAGGTACTTTTTCTTAGATGGGCAATAGCCCAGGTTAAATAATCAATTAACCTCAATTATAATCTATATCATATAATTTAGATGAGCCACTGTGAATATGAAGCTGGCAATAAAGGTTGCTCAATGGCTAGAACTAAAATCTTACATTTGGTTACTCCTTAGTAATTCAAAAGAATTGTTTGGTTCATGTCTCTATTTTGTTAACTCTCTTACTGCAGCTTATTACTAATGACAAGTTCAAAAGTGCCATCCATAGAGTGTTGGCAAAACATATCGGACCCAGGATATCAGTAGCATGTTTTTTCACAACTCACTTTTCTACATCAGACAAGCTCTATGGTCCCATCAAGGAGCTATTATCAGAATCAAATCCTCCTATTTATCGTGAAACTACGGCCCGTGATTATCAAATACACTTCAATAGAAGAGGACTTGGTTGGGAATCTTCTGCATTAAATGATTTTAAACTTTAAGTGTGTTGTTGGTGTATGGAAGAAATTATGTAGTCTTCACTGAAGGCTGTTATTATCAGAATCAAATCCTCCTATTTATCGTGAAACTACGGCCCGTGATTATCAAATACACTTCAATAGAAGAGGAATTGGTTGGGAATATTCTGCATTAAATGATTTAAACTTTGAGTGTGTTGTTGGTGTATGGAAGAAATTATGTAGTTTTCACCGAAGCCGTTATTATACAATTACCAATGTGTATCATGTTAAATTAAGGACTTACTATTAGTTACAAGATATTTTCATTTGGGACATTTAATGCTGGTTTGGTTTTATTAGTACTGATTGTTGGTCCTTTCCCTAGCAATTTATGTATTTAGATCTTGAACATGATGTGAGAGCTGGGATCTCCATGATTGGCGCCTCTCCATCTGCATATTTTTTATCATACATGGAGGGAAGTATTGCTTTAGTTTAGCTTGATTTTGTTTGCTTGGCATCTATTTTGGCCCCCTAAGATGCATTCATAATGTACATTGTTGCGTAAGTATTGGAGGTAGATCTTTTATTTTCTCACCTTATTTAGTAAATTCCATTACCTATTATGTGTCTAGAGTGAAAATATTAAGTACAGATAAGGTACCAATATGGCATGCTTATGTGGTGCCTATTACCAATCATGAAGTGACTTGTTCATACTCTTTTCTATTGACTCCTTAAAATAGATGACATAATAGAAAACATGGTGATATATCACATCCTGATTTGTGTTAGGCATGTCACGTTAGTACCCTATCCATACCTAATATTTTTTCGTGTTTAGAGGTCAACCAGGTACATTGTCAAACGAAGGGTCAAGTTGAAGGACTACCTTAAGGCCTTAACATTCATTGTTGGCTTGCCATAATATATCGAATCACTTCCAACTCATTCAGGTATAATATAATCTTGTTTGAACACTTAAAATGAGCCTTTAAGTTTCCTTGCCCTTGACTTTCTAACCTTGACCAAGTGTTGACTCCTCGACTCCTAATTCAATGAGTTGAAATATGTTCTTTCCATTAACTATGTTTTGTGGTCTTTGGCCAATTAAATTGGCCATTGGCTAGTTGATGGCTTGTGCTCTATGGTAAGGGGTGAAATCTTTAAGTGGCGGACCCAGCTATGTAAAAATGAGCGCCACGGCCTAAAATTTTCATTCCCCACTTAATAGGGTCAGGCTAGGTGCTTCCAGCTTGCCCAAAGTATAAATAAGATCAATTTTACTTGTTCAGTTGGTCTCACATGGCTAAATGGGAATAAAGAAAAAAGGGGTTGTGCATTTTAAGGAAGTTTAAAAGATTTTAAGCTTGCAAGTCATCATTGTCGATTGTGGAGAACCCTACACACCCATTGTGGATTGTGAAGAACTCCTCCTAAAGGTAAATGTCAACGACCTTATGTCTTATAAAGTTAATTAGTGTGACCCTACCAAAATGTTATAGTCTTTTTTATTAAAAAATATTTTTTTTATAATAAATGAATAAAAATAAAGAAGATTACTCGACCCTAGCCCGACTATGGCTACTCGACCTGACCTAGTTTCAGTCAAAACATTAATTACAAGTCCCTCAACTACTAGATAGATGACACTTTTGTTACAAAATTTTCTACCTATTCGGTCGACTAGTGATAGACCATGTCAAAGCTAGTCAACATTTAGTATTTTTTTGAAGTATCTAAATTACTATAAAATAAAAAATCAAAATCTCATCATAAAAAGTTAAAACATGTGAGAACTGAAAGACTATTAGAATTGATATGCATGAACCTTATAGGACCAATGCAAACAGCTAGCTTGGGTGGTAAAAGGTACATCTGATGTTTTTGAAGCTTTCAAAATGATTGCCCTTCCATACAAAACACAAGTGGTATAAAAATCCAAAACATTAGAAGTGACACCTAAATTCACTGACTTTAGGTTTAAAGAATTTTATGATAAATATGAAATTCATCATGAGTTCTCAACCACTAAAACTCCTCAACAAAATGAAATAGTTAAAAGAAAGAATATGACTATTTAGGAAATGATTTGGGTTATGCTGAATTAAAAAAATTTGGTCAAACACTTTTAGGTAGAAGCTATAAGTACTGCCCAAACCCCTTATGAGTTATAGAGAGGTAAAAAACTCACTACCAACACTTTAAAGTCTTGGGAAGTCCTTGTCACAATTATAATTTTTTTTTCTCTTTTCCCTTTATCTTCATTTTTCTTGTCCATTTTATTTTATTTTTCTTTCTTTTTTGCACCTATAGTTTCTATGGCGCATCGAGGCCCACTTCACGCCTCGGCACCCGCCAACCCTGAGCCAGACCCAATGCAAAGGGAGGACGGTGAGAAGTGTGATGAAGTAATGTTCGATTGCGGAAAACTTAACCCCTATTTGGGTAGTTTACAATGGAGTCGTGCACATAAACTTTGTACAAGAGTAAAATGAGAAAATAAAAAACTACAAATTAAGTATTAGTCTACACAATAACCCACACACTTAGTCCAACATAGCCCTCATGTGGCTCAAGTAAAAGAGTCTAAGCCCACATAGGCTAATAAAAGTCTAAGTCAACCTCGGCTAATAAAGTGTGAAGCATAAACAAGTAGACATAAGTCTCAATACAATAAGCTATATACACAATCATGCAGCTCAAAATCTCCAAATGACCCCTCCTAAGCAACATCATCACCCATATGCTCCTCATTTAGTCCATCAAGGCTACCTACATGGCACAACATGCAGCCTCAAAACAAAACGTGAAAAAGAGGGGTGAGCCACAAGCTCAGCAAGGGTTTTTAAATTATATAAAGTAAATCCAAAATGACATCACAGGTAAATTACATAATGTTCATCACATAATAAACCATCATACCCATTCATCATAGGAATATCCACATAAACTTGTGCATTTATGTTATAAGTTATCATCGATAAATATCTACTTATAAACACAATCTCATGTCATACTATTTCTAGCATATCTCATGAACACATTTTTATGTCACTTGCATATCATGTTATATGACATATCATATCATCACAATTCCAAGTCACCCGCATATTATACTATAACCCATACATCTCATCATCAAATTCATGAGTGACATTTCAACATAAAATATCATGCATATATATTCTCAATGAAAATATTCATCTTGCAATTCAAGTGTCTCAAACACATTATCTTCTATAACATGCAAATTAAGCCATACCCACATGTGTAACATAAGTTCCCTCATCCCTACACAATAACTGTGTAATTAAGCATAATATCACATACACATGCAATAACAACAAGTGGTGAATGTCTCATACATAGAGAAAAATAAACCCGCTCATCAAGGCCCAAGCCTGGTTGAGCACGACTGCTCATTAAAACGGTCTCGAACAATTCTACTTATCAAGATGGGCCCGAGCATTATATGTGGTAAGCTGGTGCACTCGAACATACCACCTAGATTTTCAGGGTCTAGATATCTAAATGAATAACACATATAACACTTAGCTCTTCTCAACCCGGGGAGGTACAAAGTCCTAAGCAATACTGCTCATCATGACTGAATTCAAAACAAAGCATGCCCCTTCAAACCCAACCATTTGGATAAGCCTTCGATCGATTAATTCGGAAAGCAATGATATTCAATCGATCAAACATGACTAATCACAATAAATCTCATTCATAAATTATTTTCATGATGTATGCAACATGGTACATACATGAGCAATGCTACATGAGTCTAAATACAAGAGACATGTTCAAATCAATCCCCATGTGCATCAATTATGGTCCATTTGTGTCAAATAATCACCACAAATACCAACATAAGTGTGTGCATAAATGGTAGTGTTCAAGTCTAAGCAAAAACTTGACATGAGCCAACCATCATCTATACTATATACATACATCCATGATTTTATTATAGTTCTTCCTTACTGAAATCATGAATAAAGCATGGTGAAAACATCAAACATGAATTTAGGACAAGGAGAATATCATGCTAAAATCAAACAAGTACAACCTAAATTATGCTTAAACTAAATCATAACTTTCAAGATAGTCTTCATGCACTCACAATAGTATTTATAGGTAGAAATAACTCATTCTAGACATAAGAAATTAGATTTATGGAAGAGAAATAATAAATGGCCAATGTGTATAAGAAATGGCAAAACTGCCGTTTGGTCATTCGAAGTTTCTTGACGAAGTTTCTTGACTCCATAAAATTAAACACGTGAGATTCCAATCCCATATGATATTATTTGCCACTTTTCTCCTCCATGCTTATTATTGGGGGTTCCTGATTTCAAACCCACACCTGTGATGCAAGTAGAGCATAGGAGATGAGTTGGAAACTAAGTATAGCATATGCATTTTTTGGGAAGGAGGGTATATTCATATTTTCCTGTGTTTGGATAGTAAGTGGCTTGTAATTGGTATAAATAACCATAAAGGATTTAGGTTATGCAGTTTTTGGAATGAAAAATTGTAAATGGACTCTGAGAGTCATATTCGTCTGTGAGAATTGGACCATGGAATGGTGTGCTCTGAATTGTCGCTATGTGTGATGGACTTGTGGATTCAACTCGACCTATTCAATTCAAGTGAGAATTTTGTCTTCTTTGTTTACTTTTCTTATTATGTGAATTTATTATGTTGTTGGATTTGGAACTTGACGCTTTTGGGAACTTGGAGTTGATGGTCTTCTTGCATGGTAGAAAATGAGACATTTTAGAAAAATGATCAACAACAATAAAGATAGAGTTATACCCACATTGAGTTCTAGGAAGGCCAAGAAGAAAATCCATAGTGAGATCTTCCTAGGGACCATGAGGTACATGAAGATCTTGATACAAGCCAGTCTGTTGGACTTGAACATTTTCTTGCTGATCGATAAAACAATGCTACACAAGTCACTAAACATCTCACTTAATCTTTGGCCAATTTTGAAGTAGCAAACCTATGTTTTATAATGGCACAAATGACTAGTAACACCGCCAGAATGTGAATCTTGGAGCAGCTAAACACACAAGGAACAATTAGGAATACACAACCAGTTTCCTTTAAATAGAAATTCTTGATGAATAAGATAATTAGATTTATTAGGCAGCTTGTTTTCACATGAAGCCTAGAACTTACAAAAATCATTATCATCTTTTAAAGGTCACGAGTAAAATCAAAACCAAAGACTATTGCTTCTAACATGATAAGAAGATTAACCTTGCGATCGAGAGCATCGATTATACTACCGAGGTAAAATAAATTTTAAGGGCTGATGATCCGTGTGCAAGATAAATTCACACCAAATCAAATAATGTTGCCATTGCTGAACATCTTGGACTGATGCAAAGAATTCAAGTTTGTATATTGGTCACTTAAGGAGGGCATCACTCAATTTGGCACTAAAAAAGGTCACTAGTTGTCCTTCCCGTGAAAGGAGAACACCAATACCCACACTAGAGGAATTACATTCAATTTCAAAGAGGCATTACATTCAATTTCAAAGATTGTTTTGAAACTTGAAAGAGCAAGTATTAGAGTAGACATTAATTTTTGTTTGAGAATCTCAAAACTATGCTAAACTTGTTCAGTCCATTGGAACTGATCTTTACGCAAACATTTGATAAGAGGGGTAGCCAATGAACTAATATTGCAAACCATGAAAACTCTTTATATCTCAACCTGCTAGATGTGTTAGCCAATCTCAAATTATCTTAGTCTTGTTATCATCCACTTTAATGCCATCAATAGAAATAATATATCCTAAAAATTAAACTAATATGTGAGGAAACAACATTTACTAAGGTTTAAATGTAATGTGTTAGCCTAAAGTAACTGAAGCACCTCTTTGAGATGTAGATAATGATCTTCTTCACAATGGCTGTAGATGAGAACGTCATCAAAATATACAATAATATATTTTTTGAAACCGACTTCAACACATGAGTCATTATCTGGATGAAAGTGCTTGGCGCATTAGTTAACCCAAAAGGCATAACTAACCACTCATAAGACATTCTTTTATTTTAAATGTTGTTTTCCGCTCAACACCAGAATAGATTCTAATTTTATGATACTCGTTACACAAATCCAATTTAGAAAAAACCTTGGATCCTTCACACAAATCCAACATATCATTGATGCGGGGGATTGGGAAGTGGTACTTAATTGTAATTTTATTGATAGCTTGTCTATCTATACACATGTAACAAGACCCATCTTTCTTTTGTACCAAAAGGGCTAAAACTATGCAAGGGCTGAAGCTTTCATGAAACAATCCCTTAGCCTGTAAATCCTCCATTTATGCTTGCAAAATAGAATGTTCTGACAGACTCATCCAGTAATGAGGAAAATTAGGCAAAGCAACATTGGGTACTAAATCAATATGATGTTGAATACTTTACATTGGAGGTAATGTGTTGCAAAGCTCCTTGGACATCATAGAACGAAAATCATTCAATAGCTGCTGGATTAGGCAGAAATCTTTTTTAGAGCATAAATTGGTCCATTAACTACTATAAATACCAAATCATATGGCGTATTCAGCTCTTGAGTGAGATTGGGAACCAACAAAAATGACTTATTGGCTAGAGCATTTCATTGAGGAACCAATAAGTCATTTTTGTTGTCAAAGAGGACACTGGCTTGAAATAGGGGTAGGTTGTCGACACTTATAATACACTTGTAGACAAGGTGGGGCATAAGGATTAGTTCTTTGTTTAGCTCCCACACCTTTTGACCGATTATGAACATACTTACCATGATCTACATATGCTTTAGGTTGTTCAAAACCTCCTTCAAATCTATTCAACTTCCAGGATGTATCCTCAATTACGGGAGCTCTACCTTTGGAAGTAATTGACAAAGAATTACTAGCCTTTTGACTTATAGGAAATTGAAGCTTAGAACATTCCACCTGTTGCTCAATATGGGAAGCCAATTGTTGAGTAGCAAATAAAAACACACTGGTTGGAAGATAACCTTCTCCCGTATATTCGAGATCAAACCAGAAACAAATTGATGAGTCTGTTGTGCTTCTAACTCTTTAATGTTGTTTAAAGCTACCAGGCGCTGATACTCACATACATATTCTCGAACAGTTCATGTCCCTTTCTTGCAATTCTAAAACTATTGAAATAACAACTACTCATAATCCATGGGAAGAAATTGAGCTTTCCCCAGTCAATTTCGACACAATTGTAGTTGTTCCCACCACACTAACACTCCACCTTTTAATTTGTAAGCAATTATTTTTACTTGTTTATCTTCTGGCACCTCCGTACAATTGAAGCACCGCTCAACCTCTACCAACCAATTGAGAAAATCCTCAATATGAAATTCTCCATCAAAAGTGGAAAGGTCCATTTTTGGACCAAAGGACTGAAAATTATGGACGCCATCACAACTTAGATTACTCGCGACTCTTATCATTTGTCAGTTGCAATCTCTACTTGTTCGTTCTTCATCATTGAAGTCGTTAAGTTCCACTAGAGTCTTTGTTTATTGACAACACCGCCAATTGTCAATTTCATAATGATGGATCAAACAAAAATTTTCAAAGTACCGATTATAATTTCCCATCAGTGTCAGCATCTAATCGGTTCTGCTCTAAGCACTGCAAAATTTGTAATATATGTTGTTGCATTTGGGTTACAACCTGTGTTTGTTGTGAAGGCTCTCTTCGCAATTCCCGATCTCGTTCCAAGATGCAGTTCGTGTGATTCTGATGCTTCACCAGTAAAAGCCATGACAGATCTTCAATTGACGTAACAAAAACAAGGATCACAGGTTGTCGTAGAAGACTGGCCAAAAACTTTGATACCAAAATGATGGAGCTCGATTCCAAACAACTCCAAATTCCCAAAAGCGTCAGGTTTCAATTCCAACAACAAAGCAAATTCACATAATAAAAAAAGTAAACAGAGAAGACAAAATTCTCACTTGAATTGAATAGGTCAAGTTGAATCCTCAACTTTGTCATACAATGACAATCCAAAGGACACCACTCCACAGTTCGATTCTCACAGAGTCTTGTTACAATTTTGAATTCAAAAAATTACGTAACATAAGCCCTTTCTAGCTATTTATACCAATTACAAGTCACTTACTAACCAAACACAGGAAAATATAAAAATACCCTCCTTACCAAAACATAGCATATGCTATACTTAGTTTCCTACTCATCTCCTCTTCTCTGCCTGCATCACCCTGTTAGTCACAAAAGAATTATATCTCTACTTATCTTGTGTCAATTGGATGTGTGGGCATTACATGTGCTCGAGGAGATAAATGCTAGAAACGTGCTTTAAAAGGCCCATTGTCCTACCCTTTCTAGTCGAGTATTAAGATCCAAACACCCACGTTATCTAAAAATGAGTTACAATCATTAATCAATTGTGATTGTAATACTCTAAATTTAAAGAAGGAAGAAAAATTCTAGCGCAATGAACGAGCCATTCCTGTCTTAAAATCTGTGTTAATGGTTGTGGAAATGCTCTACGTCTACTTACAAATGTACTTGTTCGCTATGCAAGGACATAATATTGGAAATTCCAGTGAAATGATGAGGGTTGGGAAGACCATGTGTATGTTTCATTCAGAGGTTTTAGGTCTTAGCAGAGACCATCTTAACAATATTGGCTATGGTCATGGTCAGGTCATTCTCTCCCACTACTATTCAGCATGCATCGAGCCAAAGATGATGTTTGGCACAAGCAAACATGCAGAATCTCCTCACTCTTCTTCTACAAGATAATATTGAAGCACTCCAAGCGTATCACCAAGAAACATTGGATTGATGTGCCTCCTGTTCGGGGGCATTAGTGGTAAACATTGGTGATCTTTTACAGGTACTTTGGCATGGTTTCTTAGATGGGTAGCAGACCAGGTTAAATAATCAATTAACCTGCATTAGTGATGCTTCTCTTTAATCTCTATCATTTAATTTAGGTGAGCCATTGTGAATATGAAGTTGGCAATATAAAGGTTGCTCAATGGCTGGAACTAAAATATTTCGTTACTCTTTAGTCTTTATTCTACAAGCAAGTCAAAAGAATTGCCTGGATCATTTCACTATTTTGTTACTTAACTCTCTCAATGCAGCCTATTACCAATGACAAGTTCAAAAGTGTCGTCCATAGATTGTTGGCAAAACAAGTCGGACCCAGGATATCAGTGGCATGTTTTTTCACGACTCACTTTTCTACATCAAACAACCTCTATGGTCCCATTAAGGAGCTATTATCTGAATCAAATCCTCCTATTTATCAAGAAACTACGATGCAAGATTATCTAATACACTATTATAGCAAAGGACTTGGTGGTGAAACTTCTGCATTAAATGATTTTAAACTTTTAAGTGTGATGTTGGTATATGGAAGAAGTTGTGTAGTCTTTACCGAAGGCCATTATTATATAATTACCAATTTGTGTAACATGCCAAATCAAGGACTTACTATAATTAGTTACAAGATGGTATTCATTTGGAACATTTAGTCCTTGTTTGGTTTTATTAGTACTGATTGTTGGTCCTTTACCTAGCAGCTTGAGCATTTAGGATCCTTAGTATATTATGAGAGTTGGGATCTCCCTGATTGTCGCCTCTCCAACTGCATATGTTTGATCATACTTGCACATGGATGGAAGTATTGTTTTAGTTTAGCTTGATTTTGTTTGCTTGATCTCCATTGTTAGCCCCGTAGTGTGCATGAATAATGTACATTAATGTGTAAGCATTGTAGGTAGATCATGTACTTTCTCGCCTTATATCATGAGTTCCGGGTTCCTATTGTATGTGTTTAGAGATCAGACATGTACTTTCTCAAGCGAAGACTCGATTTGAGGAACTACCTTAAGCCCTCAACATTCATCGTTGGCTTGCCAAATGTATTGAATCTCTTCCAGCTCGTTAAGGTAAAATATCATCATGTTAATTAACTATGTTTAATATGGAAAAATTATCCAGTGAAACTATTCCACATGCCACATGGTAGATACGACGGTTCATTGACGTTTGACACATTTAGATAGTTCCTATGCGGTTAAACATGAGAAAATTTAGGTTTTAACATGAGTATATGTGTTAAAACATGAGCGAAACATGTAGAAAGGTTCTGAGATACCTTCTCCTTAAAATGAGTCTTCGGGTTTCCTTGCCATTGAAAGGCTTTCTAATCTTGACCATGCATTTTCTCATCGACTCCTTGTTTAGTCATTTGAAATATGCCCTTTCCATTCACTACGTTTTTTGGTCTTCAGTTAATTAAGCAGACTGTCGGCTATCCAGTTGATGGCATGTGGGAAGAAAATGTTCAGGGTTGGACTCGGGCTCGTAAAAATGAGGGTTAGGACCTAAAATTTGGGATTATTAGGGTATGGTTTTTTTTTGGGTGGGGTAAGTTCGTAGGCCCATCCAACTCGCCCCAAGTATAAAAAAGATTAATTTCCTTTATTTGAATAATCATATTGTTGAAAGGTTTAAGGAAAATAGGAGATTGTGTATTTTATGGAAATTTATAAGATTTCAAGGTTGCAAGTATTTTTAGCTTAGTTTGAAAATAGGTATTTACATAAAATTCAAAACTTTACACAAGTTCATCAGGGCACTTGTGCAAAGAAGAGGTTCTAGAGCTCTAAAAAATGTGCCAAAAGGTTAGGGAAGAAGGGAGGACTATGTTATAGGAGGGTTTCCTAAGAAAAGAACTTGAAAGGCAAAGGGGATGAGTGAGATGAGAAGCCATACATTTACAATTTCGAGGCATGAGAGGTCATAATTAAAAATGCAAGGGTCGAGTCCTTTTTAGTTATAAACTTGCATTTTGAAGTCAGTATTTTTAAAACTAGCAACACATTAACTAAAGTTGTACTAAAATTTGTAGGATATAATCGGAAATGTGTACTCCAAATCATAAGAGACTAACACTGATTTCTCAAATTCGTAGATTGTATTTCAAAATCTAAAATGACTAACCTCTTATTTAGTGAAAACTAAAGTTCTTATATGAAGTATTCCGATGGTGGGTATAGGCCTCACATTTTTCTAAATTGCTATAAAGCTTATGTCCTGCCCAATGTACTTTTCTTTGGCTTATATATGACCGCTTCGGATTTGCTGTGAAGCACTCCCACCCAAGTGGGTGAGAGTGCCCAATCAAAATAGAACATGTCATCGGGTGGGTGAGGAGACCAGGTTACTCAGTGATCCGGGTGAAAGTGGGTTTCGGATCCGGTTCAAGGTAGTCAGGCGACTGGGCGAAGATGTTTATCAGAGCTGATCGGGTGGAGTGCTCTTTATAGAGAACCCAGCCCTGAACTCCCGCTCCCACCCACCGACCAGAGAAGAGGCGATCGGAGGAGTGCTCTTCACGGAACCCAGCCCTGAACTCCCGCTCCCACCCACCGACCAGAGAAGAAGCAATCGGAGGAGTGCTCTTCACGGAACCCAGCCCTGAACTCCTGCTCCCACCCACCGACCAGAGAAGAGGCGATCAATACCAGAGAAGAGTTCTCAGGCAGCAATTTTCTCAGGGGCATCTGGCACATAAGAAATGAAATAGGAGGTGCATTCTGTTGGTGCTCGCTCTTGCAAGTCTTTCTAATTCCCATTCGACAGTCATAAATTCATATCGTTGAGGTATAACAAATGAACTTGAGATGCAGATGTGCTTATGTATTGTTTATTTTGTCTCTATCTGTAATTCTAAGGGGAAAAAAGAACTTTGATTGTTTTTCTTTTCTATTTTCTTTCACAGAACACTTATGGGTTTTGATTGTTCCGCATTGTGTTTACTACTCGCTTCAGTGACTGCTCCATCCTAGATTCTTTAAAGAATAGAAAACTTGATTTTATGCTTTTTACCACATTTCTCTCCACCTACATTTCATTTGTTTGCATTTTTTTATCGGCTTTCTTTCAGCTTTCCACACTTCTATATGTCGGAGAGAAGAAACTGCATATGCTCTGTGTTTGTTTTTATTTTTGAAGATGAAGTCCTAGATCTCCAAAGTGAGGCCTTTTTATCTCCTGCAAATCAAATTATGTTGTCCACAGCCTCTTCTCCGTTCTGCTTTTTCTAGAAAAAATAGTTTCTTTTCCACTTGGAATTTTTGTTGCCCGTCTAGTGATGAGGTGTTCACCTAATGGTTTCATTTCTCATGTTCAGGAAACCTATCACGCATAAAAGCATTTTAGAGCGTCCCCTTTGTCTTCTCTTTGTATCAACTAAATGCTTACTATATAATATCATTTCAACCTGTAATGTTTGATGCCTTTAATTTATATATATCTTGGAGCAATATTGCTCCAACTTGAAATGTTCGATGATTTTGATGCCTTTAACTTATATAAGTCTTGGAGCAATATTACTGCAAGGTTCAAGCAATATTGCTCCACCGTTGGAGCAATATTCCTCTAATCTTGGAGCAATATTGCTATGTTGTTGGAGCAATATTGTTTCAACTTGAAATGTTTGATGATTTTGATGCCTTTAATTTATATAATTCTTGGAGCAATATTGTTGCAGGGTTCGAGCAATATTGCTCCAAGGTTAGAGATGCAATATTGCTCCAACCTAAAAACAATATTGCTCCAACCTTGCAGCAATATTGCTGCAGGGTTCGAGCAATATTTCTACACTATTGCGATTCCCCATTGTAAATTATAAATGCTAATAATTCTTGACAACATTATAACTTTTTTCAATGTGCTTTTTGAGGTTTCAGGAACAGTGTCTTCACTATAGTCGGGCTTCCCTTTGTTGAATACCTATCATGGCGAATAAATCAAGTAGGCTTTTTTTAATCCCTAAGTTTAAAATGTTTGTGGATGTTGTTGATGTACGAATATTATTGCTTATGTAATACCCCTTTTTTCCGATAACGTCTAACCAATGGAGTTAGAGGTAATTAATAAATTTTCTAATAAATTATAGACAGTTTCAAAGGTTGAAACCTCCGTATTTGAGTAGAGCTCGAAGAAACGAGCGTGATAAATCAAAGAACGGGTGAAACGGAGGTCGGGATCGGAAGTTACGACCTTCGTAAAAAATAGGCGGGACCCACTTAGAAAGAGCATGATTTATTTCTTTAAACGGGTTAATATTAAAGGGTTCATCGATACTAGTCCAACGGTACCAAGAATGCATGAATCCGAATCCGGGGTTTGAAGTTATGCGCGTTTGAAGATTTGGTTTTATAAATAATAATAATAAAAAAAATAGGTGTGCGCATGGCACGCGCGACTGCGGCACGCGCATGGACACACGACCACGGCATGCAAAATGTGCGGCCATGATGCACACGGTGTGAATCGGCATGCACCACAATGCGCCGCGCGATTCGATGGGTGCTACGATTTCTGGTGCCGCGGTTTCAGCAGCTCGGGGGCCTATTTATACCCCTTTTTGTTCTAATTTTCAGTTAGATCTTCTCCTTCCCTGTTTATGACCGTTTTGAGTCCGATTAAGGCCATTGAAGAGGCATTCTTAAGTAAATCGAGCGTGTTCTACGCAATGGAGCAGTTCTTTCTTCGAGTTGGAGACCATATAAGGAGGAAACGCCCCATGAAAAGGAGAGGTCTTGCCTGTTGTCATCGAGCATCGACAATCTTCTTTTTTTCTGTTTCTGAGCATCCTAACTTTGATTTAGTCCACCCAGGAGGCGTTCTTGACTAAATCAAGCGTGCTTTTTGTAATGGAGGGGTTCGTTCTATGAGTTGGAAACCGTATGAGGAGGAAATGCCCCAAGACAAGGAAAAGCTCTGCCTGTTGTCCTCAAGCACTAGAGAAAGAAAAAGGAGTCAGAACTAAGATGAGGTTCCGTCCGAAGTTGCCGGGCCACAATAAGAGAAGCAATCCAGAGTAGGGGAGGTTTTGTCTACCACCAACGGGCACGAAAAATGAGAAGAGTCTCTGGTAAGGAGAACACTTGTACATAATCTTTTAGTACAAGACAAAGAACATTTGGAGGCTAGAGGATGCTCCGCTTACTACCTTTGATCCTAAGGGGAGGATTCTAAGAAGAAACAAGCAACTCCGAATATCGTTACCTTACGAGACATGATGGGAGTAAGTATTTCTAACGTCTCGTTTAAATTATAGAGCTGCATGTGCTAAATTAAGATGTGTACTATGCCATGATCCTTTGTGCTCTATTATGTTATGCTTTGATGTGACATGTTTATGTTCTGTCTTGCTCTAGGGTAGACTGAGACATGTGGTGTGTGTATGTTCGGTCTCGGCTCAGTGATAGAGCAAGACATGTGTATGTGGTTTTGATCCCACTCTGTGGTAGAGTGAGATGTATGATTTCGTTAACTTATTAATTTTCGCTTGACTTCAATATATGACGAATTTTTGTATAACTCCGACTAAATATCAATATATATGTATTTTAATGTAATGTCCTGTATTTTTTTATTACAATTTTTTGTAATTTTTTTGATCATTTTCTGTGAGAAAATGTGATGCTTCAGCGTATTTGGCCTCAGTAGTTATACCCGTAGAATCGGGTGTGGGGTTCATCGTAGGCCACGGGCCTGGACGCGTGCTTACGACACGAAAAATTGAAAGACTTTGACAGAGCAGAAGAGATAAGGAGAGAAAAGAAAAAAAACAAAAACAAAAAAAAGGGAAATGGGCTCGGGCTCGGGCTCGGCCGAGCCCGATCCAGATGTTTATGGAACAAAGAGCCGACCCCCCCATTTTGCAGTCTTCTCTCCGGCGACCGGCAGCTACCAATGGGATGCCGGGCCACCACCATCGGTTCTGCACCAGTGGTGCGACGCCAAGGGGCCACTGCCCCGGCCGCCCACGGCCACGCCGCCTCCTCCGTGGTTCGCCCTCACACCATCTCTCCAATTTTGACTGGAACATCACCGGCAGTGGGCGATAGGCTCCGGCCAGCCTCTGTTTGACCGGCCTTGGGCCGGCGACTGAAAGGCCGCCGTCCCTAGCCAGCCCCTCCGGTGTCCCCTTCCAATTTTGGCTCTGCCCTGTTTTCTACCCCTTTGTTTAGAGTTGTTTGAGCCGCCACCATGGACCGCCAAGGGCCGGCCGGCTGGCTGTAGCTCTGCCCTGGGCCGGTGACGGCGGGAGGCTTTCCCTCCTGGCCTCCTAGACCTTTTCCTGACCTCTTCGCCCTCCGCCCCGTCTCTCCCCTGTTTTCTTCTCGTTCCAATCAGTCTCTCTGCCTCGTGACTGGATGGCGCCGGTAGTGGCCGGTGGGCTTCGCCCGGCCTCCGTTTGGCTAGCTGCAGGCTGGCGACCATAAGGTCGGCCCCCAACCAGCTCCGCCGCCCTCCAAGAGCTTCTGACCGGTTAGCCTTTTCCCCCCCTCTTTGTTTGCGTTTTTTTATTTTCAGTCGTCGGTGATGACCAGCAGTGACCTCCACCTAGGCCTAGCGAAGGCCAGGGCTGGTCCCACCCAGCGTGGCTCCACCCCACTCTACCTCCTTCCCCTCTGCCCTAAAAAGGGCCGCTCTTTTCCATCGGTTTGCCCTCTATGTGTTGGGCTTCCGATGGGTTGCCGTCGCCGTCGTATGCCTTTGTCTTCCATCGAACCCAGCTTCGACTGACTGCTAGGGTAATGACGGAGCCGAGTAGAGCCGTTGGAACCCCCTTGCTCCTCCTTGTGGCCCTTAGCCCCAAACTAGTTTCGCCACACCGGCATGTCTGCCCGTTGACCCCTCTTACCCATTTTATGCCGTCGGTACTGAATGGCCTCTGGCAAGAATTTGTATGGCCTATCTTGACCAAAGGTGGACGAGTTCACCTACATAGGCCTTGGCCAATGACGGCCTCACGGCCTTTGCTCAATCATGAACCTTTTCCCCGTCTTCTGCCGTGCAAGATGTACAACTGCCCGCATCTATTGTTTCAGTTGTGGGTGGTGATCGGCGATGTCGCCATTTTGATTGGTCACTACTAGGGCCTTAGCCCTATCGGACCCTTATGAGACCGCCTTTGTTTAGACTCTTCCCCTCCCCTTTGGCCGCGTGTGCAAGTAACCGCGTGTGCAGGTTAAGGTTTTGGTGCCGCTTTGGCGCTACTTGACCGTAGGATGGCTCTGCCATCATTTGGATTTGACCACGAAAGTCCACCACCTTTCCTCTATCCTCAAGAGTCACCCCACGCCCTCCGCCCATATGTGGGCCCTTGTAAACGCGAAATCAACGCCGTTGGGTGCTGTCTACGACCGATTTTGACGTCTTGTGACCGGTTGGGTATTGTTCAACCGCCAGTCGAATTTTAGTGAGTACACCCTGCCTTCCGGTATCACTTGCCACTCGTTGGCACGATCTTTCTCCCGGCCGCCTGTAGTGTGCCACTGTGGATCGCGGATTTTCCATATTGATCTATGTCACCCATGTTTGGCCGTGAGTAGTCCGGCCCTTCTTAAAACCTTGAGACAACAACTCTCTCAGCTAGGAAATGGTTTTGACCGTCACCTCCGCCACCGACGCTGCCACCATCATGTATTCGCCATCAAACATCATGATTACGAGGTAGGGGAACTTTGAACTCGTAATTTCATGACAACATGCTTTGAATGAGTAGCAGCATGCTAGGCTTGTATGATTCCATGTTTTGGATATTAAATCATGACATGTATGCATGATGTAAGATAGTGAATTATGCCACATTGAGATAACATGTATGTATGTATGTGAGTTGTAAGCATGTTTTATGTAGAATTTGTATGCGCTAGTGATGGCTAGTGAATACGTTAATGTGCTCTGTATGTGTATGATGTACGTGCTAGTGACAGCTAGAAATTGTGAGTAAGTTACGTATGTGGACTGTGTGGGCAGAGGTATGGGCGATGGACGGTAAGAGTGGTTAGGGTTTGGTACGAAGTTGGATGTGGATGTGGATGTGTAAGCGTGTGACAAAAGACGGCGAACGTAAGTGTGACAGGCAAGGAATGGAGCGAATTGGTTTGGAGCGTACGTCAGGGGTTCGGTAAGTAAGAAGACTTAGGCTTGGAGCCTTATGAGGGTTTATTAGACAGTAAGAGTGTGCATAATTGTACAAGCATAACGTACAAATTATGAAGTAAAAAGTAAGTATAATAAGTGAGGAATTAAGTAAGAGGATGATAACGGGGATTTGTTGTGAGGAGCTCAGTTTGACTATGTAAGTAAGATGTTTTGACCGTAAGGTGGATGTTAGGGGTTGTATGATTATGTAAGTATTTGTGTATGGTGAGTTATGTGTGACTTGGACGGGTAAGTGAAGTCTGCTGCCCCGACGAACTAGGGTGCGGATCAGGCTCAACTTCAGTTTGATCAGTCAAGGACTGAGTTTGTGTGGCATAATTGTACCACATAATATACTTAATTAAAACTTGAATTATGAGGAAACTATTAATAGCATTGTGAGTTTGAGACCTGAGGGTTCAACGGATTAAGTTCCGTGTTTGAGCTAGCCAATAATGAGTCGGTTGAGCACTTATTGTGTCTTGCCATGGCGTTATCCTGCGGGATGTTGTCTGTGTGCTGTATTGAAGCGCTCCTCGTATTTTCGAATAAAAGAAAACAATTTTTGAAAACGTAACAAAATTTAATTACAATTGCCAAGGATCACCGTGTACTAAAACAGTAATTACAACATACTTTGTATTATACAAAGATTGTCCAAAATTAGGCATCACGTGCCTTTGTACATTGGTCAATACAATAATTTACATAAATACAAAGACAGTAATACAAAACTTGTAATTTAAGGAAACCCTTCGTCGACTCCTTCAGAATTGAGTGAAACACCTGCAGAGTCTGAGGGTGGGTGAGTAAATTTATACTCAGTAGGTCGAATTAAGTTCTAAGAATATGCTTCGTGCACATGCCATTTTTTTCTTTTTGGAAATCCTTCGGAAAACCTGAAAACACGATCACAGAACGTCGCGATACCAGACGACTTACACCCGCGCCCATGGGGCGACGCGAGACTGAAAGGAAGGGATTTACCCATGACATCCCAATCCTGTGCGCGCCAGATGCCAAATTTGGCGGTATCCAAAATCATAATAATTCTTAGCTCCGAAGAACCGAGAACTATCCAGACGGCACGATTGCCCAAAACTCGAAGAGATTTTCGAAAGGAGGAGATGATTTTGAAGTCAGAGCCTTTGTTTTCATAAAATAACAGAAAAACTTTTAGTAAGACTTTAGCGAGTCAAAATCTCGGCATACGATTAGAATTTAAAACTACCTACCTATAACACGTGCGAAATCTCCTCGTAGCGTAAAGAGAGTCCCGCCTTAATATATCAGCCTTCGAG
The DNA here is from genome assembly GCA_035235625.1 of Saururus chinensis. Lineage (NCBI taxonomy): Eukaryota > Viridiplantae > Streptophyta > Magnoliopsida > Piperales > Saururaceae > Saururus > Saururus chinensis. The sequence goes on from CP141146.1 coordinate 2,224,681, forward strand.
CGAGAATTTCGGCAGAATAACCACTCCAACGCGTAGAATGCCCTTGATTTAGTAGGGTAAGGCTTTGGAACGGGTTAAAAAGGTTTAGGAATGGCCCAGAAACAGTAAAAAGATAAAAAAAGAAGATTAGGGAAGGGGCACGTTTTTCGAGGTCTTAGAGGGGTCGTCTCGAGAAAGTAACGCTTCCGATGCGTAGAGCACCCTTGAATTAGTAGGAAACGGGTCTTGAAACGTGAAAATCGGACTTAAAACGGGTCGGGAATGGTGAAAACGGTGAAGGGGGCTGAAAATCGGATGTGGGTGAAGAAGTGGCCGGAAAGGGTATAAATAGGCGGTGGAGGGAATATTCCGGTGGGCGCCGCCGCCGGAACAGGCGGGCGCCCACCGGCGCCGCCACAAACCGGCCGGCGCCCACCGGCGCCGGCGAAACTATGTTCGCGCGTGACGACGAACGCGCGTTCGTCACGCGCGCGGTGACGAACGCGCGTTCGTCACCGCGTACGCGCGGCTCGTCGCGCGTTCGACGCGCGCGACGCGCGCGTTCGGCGCGCGCCGCGCGGCACACGCCGCGCGTTGCGCTGCGCCGAGCCGCGCCGCGCTGCGCCGAGTCGCGCCGCGCCGAAAACATAAAATATTTTTAAAAAAATTCAAAAATTCCAAAAATCGTAACTTCCTATTCCGAACTCCGATTTGCGCGTTCTTGGTACCGTTGAGTTCGTATTCACGAGCCCTACGATACAAGACTATTTAAGAACCAATCCACTTAAATTTCGAAAGTGGGTCCCGCCGGTCGACCACGTTCCCCGAGGTCGTAACTTTTGCTCCCGACCTCTGATCTTCGCGTTTTAAGACTCGTTACGCTCGTCTTCATGAGCTCTAACTAAAACTTAAGAAAATTATAAACAAAATATGTAAGAAGATTGTGTTAGAAATTAGGGTCATTACAATCTACCCCCCTTAAAGAAAATTTCGTCCTCGAAATTTGAATTATCTACTAAATGAATAACTCAGGGTACTTCTTTTGCATTTCGTTCTCCAGCTCCCAAGTAGCTTCTTCCGAGGAATGATATTGCCATAGCACTTTGACTAAGGGGATCCTTTTAGTCCTCAAGATTTGTTCCTTGTGATCCAGAATTTTAAGTGGCTTTTCTTCGAATGATAGGTCGGGCTGGAGAGTAATTAATCTCTGATCAAGAACATGAGAGGAGTCTTGGACGTATTTCCTAAGCATAGACACGTGAAATACGTCGTGGACATTGCTGAGTTGTGGAGGCAAGGCTAATCTGTAAGCCACAGCTCCTATTTTGTCCAAAATTTCAAACGGTCCTACAAAGCGAGGACTTAGTTTGCCTTTTATTCCAAATCTCATGACTCCTCGGGTTGGCGAAACTTTTAGTAATACATGATCTCCCACGCTAAAGTCGATATCCTTCCGTCTTTGATCTGCATAGCTCTTTTGACGACTATGGGATGCCATTAGACGATGCTTAACAAGTTTCACCTTATCTGCACACTTGTTGCGAAGTTCAGACTTAATCAATTTTCGTTCGCCCACTTCATTCCAACACGTCGGTGATCGACAAGGTCGTCCGTATAATGCCTCATAAGGTGCCATACCTATGCTGCTATGGTAGCTGTTGTTGTAGGCAAACTCGACCAATGGTAAATGTTCGTCCCGATTACCTTTCCAATCCATGGTGCAAGCGCGCAACATATCCTCCAAAGTTTGGATAGTTCTTTCTGATTGACCATCTGTCTGTGGGTGGAAAGCAGTGCTAAACTTGAGAGTTGTACCCAATTCTTCTTGAAATCCTTGCCAAAATTTGGAGGTAAATCGACTATCCCGATCCGAGATGATCGATAGCGGTATCCCATGCCGACTCACAATTTCCTTCACGTACAATTTTGCCAAAGAACTTAAAGATTGCTTCTTGCTTAATGGCAGAAAGTGTGCACTCTTTGTGAGCCGATCCACGATCACCCAAATGGATTCATGGCCTTGTGAAGTTCTGGGTAGTGCCGAGACGAAATCCATAGTAATGTGTTCCCACTTCCACTCGGGATTTCAATCGTTTGCAGGTACCCTGAAGGTTTTTGGTGTTCGGCTTTAATTTGTCGACAAGTTAAGCATCTCGAAATATATTCTCCTATATCCTTCTTCATCCCGTTCCACCAAAAACTTCTCTTTAAATCTTGATACATCTTCGTTCCTCCTGGGTGGATGGTATATCGAGAACGATGTGCTTCATGTAATAGGTCTTCCCTTAGCTCCGGAATTTCGGGTATTACCAACCGTCCTCGAAATCGAATACCTCCATCAGAGCCTTGGGTAAAGTCAGGTCTTCCGAGCAAGGTTTGCATTAATTCGTTACCTTTTTGACCTTCAAGAATACGCTCGACTAGTACTGATTCTACTTTTAGGGTGGCAATGAAAGATTTCTTGTTTCCAGCTTGTAGCTCGGGTCGTAAACTTATAGTTTCTTCCAATAATTTCCATTCTTTAACAAGCATGGAAGTTAATCCTCCGGATTTGCGACTTAAAGCATCAGCCACCACGTTGGCTTTTCCGGGATGGTACTTGATGGAAAAGTCATAATCCTTAAGATATTCGATCCACCGTCTTTGCCTCATATTAAGATCACTTTGGGAAAAGATGTATTTTAAACTTTGGTGATCGGTGAAAACTTCAAACATCTCCCCGTATAGATAATGTCTCCAAATTTTTAAAGCAAAAACTACCGCTGCTAACTCCAAATCATGAGCAGGGTAGTTACCTTCATGTTTCTTTAATTGTCGTGAAGCGTATGCTATCACTTTTCCGTCTTGCATTAATACGCATCCTAATCCTCTTTTAGAAGCATCGCTGTACACGACAAAACCTCCACCGCCATTGGCAATGCCGTAACGGGTGCAGTCGTTAATTTCTCCTTTAGCTCTTGGAAACTTTGTTCACAAGTTTCGTCCCAAACAAATTTAACTCCTTTCCTTGTTAATTTTGTCAGGGGTAGGGCAATGCTTGAGAATCCATGGATGAATCTTCGATAATAACCCGCAAGGCCTAAGAAGCTCCGAATTTCCGTTACTGTTTTGGCCTTTCCCATTTGATGACAGCTTCAATCTTGGTTGGGTCCACCGATACTCCGTTCTTTGAAACGACGTGTCCTAAGAACACCACTTGTTCCATCCAGAATTCACACTTGCTAAACTTGGCGTAAAGCTTATGATCCCTTAGTGTCTCAGAACAACTTGTAAATGCACTCGGTGATCTTCTAAACTACTAGAGTAGATGAGGATGTCATCGACGAACACGATTACAAACTTGTCTAAAAAGGGCCGAAAAATTCTATTCATGAGATCCATGAAAGCGGCCGGGGCATTTGTTAAACCAAATGGCATCACTAAAAACTCATAGTGGCCATACCGGGTACGGAAAGCTGTCTTAGAGATATCCTCATCTCGAATCCTTAGCTGATGATAACCTGACCGTAGATCTATTTTGGAGAAAACTTTAGCCGTCTCGCAATTGATCGAATAGGTCATCTATACGAGGCAAGGGGTACTTGTTCTTTACAGTGATGGTGTTGAGAAGTCGGTAGTCAATGCACAACCTTAACGACCCGTCTTTCTTTCTCACAAATAAGACCGGTGCTCCCCAAGGTGAGACACTGGGTCGTATGAATCCTTTCTCAAGCAATTCCTGCAATTGACTTTTTAACTCTTTTAATTCCGCAGGAGCCATGCGGTAAGGTGCTTTAGAGATAGGGCTTGCTGCTGGCATCAACTCGATAGTGAAATCTATCTCTCTTTTTGGTGGCAGAGGAGAGATCATCGGGAAAAACATCGAGAAATCTTGTACTACGTCAATGCTCTTCAAATTAAACGTAGTAGTCTCATTAGTTTCCACACTAGCAAGATAAGCCCAACATCCTTTACTTAAAAGCCGATGAGCTTTGACTGCTGAGATGACACATGGTTTAGAATGATCCTTAAGCCCATAAAAAGTGAAACTCCTTTCACCTCGTTCAAAGATCACCTTCTTCTTTTACAGTCCACTAATGCCCCGTTATTGGCTAACCAATCCATACCTAATATGACGTCAAAGTCGGTCATATTTAGGAGAATAAGGTCGGCCTCCCACCGGCATTTCTCTAAGGAAATAGGCACTCTTCGAAGAAATTTACGGGCTAGAAATATTTTTTCCATTGGGGTGGACACTTCTAAGACATATCCTAAATTTAAAATCGGATAGCCGAGACTGGAAGCAAAATCGAACGATATGAAAGAATGCGTCGACCCTGGATCTATCAAAATTTTTGCTAATTTATCCAAGACCAGAAGTGTACCTTGAATGACTGCGATCGACGCTTGAGCTTCCTCGGCGGTAATTGCGAAGACCCGCCCTTGAGCCCTTGGTTTCTCGCTCCGATTTTGATTCTTCTTGCATTTTCCTCTTTGGGCAGTCTTTAATCTGATGGCCTTGTTCACCACAGAAAAAGCATTTTCTTTCGGTACGATAACACGATCCAAGAGGATGGATTTTACTGCACTGTGGACATTTTTCTAGCTTCCTTTCTCCCCTTGGCTGTGAAGGTGATTCCGAGGGGTTTTGAAACTTGCGATTATTCTGATTGTTAAACATCAGTCTCCTTTTCCTCTCATCGGGTCGGAAACCATTATTTTGTCCTCGATCCTTACGTCCGACCACAAATTCCATATAATCTTGTTCTAGGATGGAGGCTAGTTCAACCGCTTTGGCAAAAGTCGTGGGTTGATGGCCAATAATTCTTCCTCTTAATCCATTGTTTAGGCCCCTCACGAACTTCCGAGCTTTCTTTAATTCTGTCGTACAATAATCCGGAGCGAAACGTTGTAATTGTACGAATTTATTCTCGTACCGAGTCACCGTTAACCCTCCTTGTTGTAGATCTAAAAACTCCTTTTCTTTTCTTTCTTGGACGTGAGGAGGAAAATATTTATCGTATAAAACTTCCTTAAATTCTTCCCACTTAATATGATCACCAACCGTGAAGAAATTCCTTTCTGCTGTAGGCCACCGTAAAGCAGCTTCGCCGATCATAGAGAAAGTGGCTAGCGGCACCTTACGATCATCGGGGATCTTCATTGCTTTAAAGATACGTTCAACTTCAAAGGTCCACCTTTCAGCGGCCTCAGGGCCTTCTTCTCCCGTAAATGCTGGCGCAAGCTTCTTAAAACGCTCCAACAGATTATCCTTTTCACTGTGGATAAAATCTCCCGAACTAGTTGAATGATTGGAATGATTCGATTGGAAACCTTGAGTCATTCTTTGCATTAATAATTCCACGAAATGCATCATAGGATCTCCCGTTGTCAAAGTGACCGGCGTAGTAACATCGGGTGGAGTTGAGCTACTTGCCGGTTGAGCATCGTTACCACTAACGTTCGTCATCTAAACATAGATTAGTAACATCAAGATCTATAGAAACAAACTTACTTTATAACAACCTTGAAGTGTCATTACATCACTCAAAAGTTACGTTAGCTATTTACATAATAAAACTATTCTTAGTACACATCAAAATTGTTCCCACGGAACTATTTACTCGAAATTTTTACAGGCTTTCTTCTCTAAGACTTTAGAGAGGAAAGGTTCTAGCTTTAGGGCATTCAAAGAAAAAGTGGGTTAAGAGTCCACAAAACATGCACCGCTCGGGCATTCCATGCCTTCCGGTTTCTTTCCCCTTGAGGAGACGTTGGACGCCTGGCTCTTCCACCCATTCGACTTCGGGTGGGGCGGTTCGTTCAGGTCAAAATCCATTTTATACTCAAGGTTATCCTCGTTAGAATTTTCACTTTCTTCCACTTCCAAGGAGGGATCTTCTTCAGACTCTTCTCCTGGAGTAGGCGAGTCCGGGATAATTATTATCTCGTTCACGTCATTACTTGTGGGTGAACCAGGGGTGTAAAAGATCTCAGAATCTTACGAGTCTGAAATTTCGATGGGTGTCTTATCTTCATTGTACATACTCTTGCTACAGCTTCCTTTCATTGGAAGTGGCAATTTGCGAGCAGTAGAATGATAAAGATTGCTTGACAGATATGTCTTATGCCTGAGCATCGACATCTGTTTTAGCTTCACATAAAAATTCATTAAGAAATTTCAAATAGGAAAACATACGATAAAATATAAATAATTGTATTGACTGATTTAATTACTTTTTAGTAGACAGTAGAACCTTGGCTCTGATACCAACTGAAGCGCTCCTCGTATTTTCGAATAAAAGAAAACAATTTTTGAAAACGTAACAAAATTTAATTACAATTGCCAAGGATCACCGTGTACTAAAACAGTAATTACAACATACTTTGTATTATACAAAGATTGTCCAAAATTAGGCATCACGTGCCTTTGTACATTGGTCAATACAATAATTTACATAAATACAAAGACAGTAATACAAAACTTGTAATTTAAGGAAACCCTTCGTCGACTCCTTCAGAATTGAGTGAAACACCTGCAGAGTCTGAGGGTGGGTGAGTAAATTTATACTCAGTAGGTCGAATTAAGTTCTAAGAATATGCTTCGTGCACATGCCATTTTTTTTTTTTTTGGAAATCCTTCGGAAAACCCGAAAACACGATCACGTAACGTCGCGATACCAGACGACTTACACCCGCGCCCATGGGGCGACGCGAGACTGAAAGGAAGGGATTTACCCATGACATCCCAATCCTGTGCGCGCCAGATGCCAAATTTGGCGGTATCCAAAATCATAATAATTCTTAGCTCCGAAGAACCGAGAACTATCCAGACGGCACGATTGCCCAAAACTCGAAGAGATTTTCGAAAGGAGGAGATGATTTTGAAGTCAGAGCCTTTGTTTTCATAAAATAACAGAAAAACTTTTAGTAAGACTTTAGCGAGTCAAAATCTCGGCATACGATTAGAATTTAAAACTACCTACCTATAACACGTGCGAAATCTCCTCGTAGCGTAAAGAGAGTCCCGCCTTAATATATCAGCCTTCGAGCGAGAATTTCGGCAGAATAACCACTCCAACGCGTAGAATGCCCTTGATTTAGTAGGGTAAGGCTTTGGAACGGGTTAAAAAGGTTTAGGAATGGCCCGAAACAAGAAAAGATAAAAAAAGAAGATTAGGGAAGGGGCACGTTTTTCGAGGTCTTAGAGGGGTCGTCTCGAGAAAGTAACGCTTCCGATGCGTAGAGCACCCTTGAATTAGTAGGAAACGGGTCTTGAAACGTGAAAATCGGACTTAAAACGGGTCGGGAATGGTGAAAGCAGTGAAGGGGGCTGAAAATCGGATGTGGGTGAAGAAGTGGCCGGAAAGGGTATAAATAGGCGGTGGAGGGGAATATTCCGGTGGGCGCCGCCGCCGGAACAGGCGGGCGCCCACCGGCGCCGCCACAAACCGGCCGGCGCCCACCGGCGCCGGCGAAACTATGTTCGCGCGTGACGAACGCGCGTTCGTCACGCGCGCGGTGACGAACGCGCGTTCGTCACCGTGAACACGCAGTTCGTCGCCCGTTCGTCTCGCGCGATGCGCGCGTTCGGGCGCGCGCCGCGCGGCACACGCCGCGCGTTGCGCTGCGCCGAGCCGCGCCGCGCTGCGCCGAGTCGCGCCGCGCCGAAAACATAAAATATTTTTAATTTAAAAAAATTCAAAAATTCCAAAAATCGTAACTTCCTATTCCGAACTCCGATTTGCGCGTTCTTGGTACCGTTGAGTTCGTATTCACGAGCCCTACGATACAAGACTATTTAAGAACCAATCCACTTAAATTTCGAAAGTGGGTCCCGCCGGTCGACCACGTTCCCCGAGGTCGTAACTTTTGCTCCCGACCTCTGATCTTCGCGTTTTAAGACTCGTTACGCTCGTCTTCATGAGCTCTAACTAAAACTTAAGAAAATTATAAACAAAATATGTAAGAAGATTGTGTTAGAAATTAGGGTCATTACATGTATAGAGCATTGGACGTCTGATGCTCTGTTGAGAGCTATGTATGTTTCCGATTTGGTCTGTGTGTTGTATGAAGCCCAGACGTTTGATGCTTTGTTGAGAGCAATTGTGTGTATGTTTTCAATGTGGTATGTGTGTTGTATTTAGCCCAGACATTTGATGCTTTGTTGAGAACGTTGTAAGTTTTTGCCCTTTGTGGGCTCTGTATGTTCTACCCAAGAATTGCATTGTAAGATTTCTGCCCAAGAGTGGCACTGGCACTATAAGACCCATATTGGTGGGAAAATCGTATGACATTATAAGACCCCTTATGTGTGGGCAATTGTATGACCCCTTGTGTGGGTATATGTTGCGCGCTCAGGTAAGTAGTATCATGGATCTACTCTTACCTATTTGATCATGTGCCCCATGAGCATAGGTGCGCCTTACCTTCGAAAAAGTCCATGGCGTCTAGTCACTCCCCGGAGGTTAAGGTGATGCCCCAGTGACATTATTTTCCTTTTCGACGCTTGAGCTTATTAGTTGTAATGAGCTTCAGTGGTTGATAGTATGTATATGACTGTATGACTGAGTATGTGCGTTTCTGAGTAAGCGTATGATGATGAGTATGTGCACGACTGTAAGATTGAGGATGAGTACGACTGTAAGAGTGTGAGTTTTAGCACGATTGTAAGAGTCTGAATATGAGTTCGACAGTAAGTGTAAGACTGTACGAGTAAGGTTGTATGAGTAAGTGTAAGATTGTACGAATAAGGTCGTACAAGTATATATAAGTTGTATGAGTTAGCATACGATTGTACGAGTAAGTTTGTAAGACCCTGATTAAGGGTGTTTGTGTAAGTTTGATATGATGGTGTGTTATGCGTGCTTATATGCTTATGTGCTTAATTATGTTATACGTTGTTTGCCTCATGTTGAGTTGCATGACGCATGTATTTATGAACTTATTGAGTTCACCATTTGGGATTTCCCCTACTGGGTATTTTCCTACTGAGTATGAAAATACTCACCCTACTTCTTTTAGGCCCGTTGTTCGGGAGGCTTTTATAGTTTGTGTTGGAGAGCTCTTGGAGATGGATGCTCGATTCTGCAGTGGATCGTTTCACCTTTTGATTTAGGTTTAACCTTGACTCTATGTGAGTATATTTGGTGCCACGATCTGATGTATTGGGTGAGATGAGATTTAAGTGTTTATATCTTCTTGACTTTTAATTTGGATCAAATAGTAGACATTTATGGGACTTGTACTCGGGGATGCCTGGGAGTTATTTGTATTTAAAAATCCATGATCATGGTATTTTAGTCGTACGTTTGTTTTCAAGTAATGCTTGAGGATATTTGATTTGGCGGTACGATGTTTAACTGTATGATGTTTTAAATTATAAACTGTTTATATAGGTTTTGATTTCGTCATTTTGACTCCAATTCATCGTATTAAAAAAAATCTGTGAGTTTTAAGAAAATTGTATGAAAAATCTCGGGCGTTACATTTAACGTATATGATTTTGTGACGCTTGTTGTATGTATTAGCTGTTAAGCAGAACTACGTTCAGATCCAATCGTGTTGGAATAATATCCAATACGTACGTAGGCAACCAACGGCAAGGCAACGTTGGCCCGATCCAAATTAATTATGAATATATGTTTTATTTTGTTTACACGCGATGAACTATGAAGCTTCATTGTGTGTATACGATCGTTACAACGTGAGTCTATGTATAAGGAACCCTTAAAGCTCTGTGGTGCATAGACGAACATTGGACCTCTCGCACACAGATGTTGATTCTTGGTTCAAGGAAAGAAAATTTTTCTATTAGTGATTTTGTGGGCTCGACTCGGGTCGGGTTGTTACAGCTTATACATTAGGATTATTGCTATAGCAATATTTCAATGTTAATCCTATGATCAATAATTGAATTATGTGCGACATTTTAAAAACATTATTGCTACAACATTTCTGCATTATTGGTAATGTTATAGCACACAAGCTAATAATGTTGTAGCATTATTTCAGCTATACTCATACCATCTTGAATTTAATGCCAATGTATATTTTAAATATTGCTAAGTTCTTTATGAGATTATATTCAACACTTTTATTATACGTCTATGTACCTTCTTACTAATACTTAGATATGTATTGATGCAGAACTTCTTGAATTGAAGAAGAGGGGCTCAGACCTTGTAGGAGGATCAGGAAGAAATAGGCGAGAGACACTGAAAGTCCCTTATTTCCCCTCGAGACTAGCAAAGTCAGTCAACATACTGTCTACCTTCCCAGAGGTGAAGACACTTGTTGGCTAAACACCCTTCATCAAATTGTTGGATGCCAGTAACATCATTTGTCAGGTGTCACTCTTCGAAGTCATTTTGGGTTATTGGACTGAGGCCCAACCTAGGGTTACATTTAAAGGATGCAGAGTGGACTTCACCATGGAGGATGTGGCCTTGATAACTGGCCTAAAGATGGAGAGCGATCGGGTGGTCTTCGGCCAATAACGGGAGGAGAGGGGTGCTTTTTGTAGGCGTCATTTCGGGAAGAAGCAGGTTACAAGGTTCGAAATTGAGAAGACGATGGACGTGCTAACTGCCACGACCGACCCTAAATCGGTGGAGGATTGTGCAAGAGTGATCATATTGCACATTTTCTCATGCCTCCTATTTCCTCAGACCCACACTATGGTTAAGAACGCGTTAATTGACCTAGTTGAAGACATGGGCAGCCTCCATCGGTATGACTGGGCTCAGGTTGTTTATGAATTTTTAGTAGTCTCAGCCTCAACCCTCCATAGGAAGATTATGTCAAAGGAGGCAGGCAAGTCTGAGGGCTATGGATCATTGATTAGAGCAGCATTTGTCTTACAGGTCTTTCATACTTGGTACATAATTGTATTTACATGATTATATGGGAGCCACAAAATACTAATTTTTATCTTTTATATGTTATAGGTTTGGGTGTTTGAGCATTTTAAGATGTTCATATCCCCTGTGCCGCAAAAGCTGCCCTGATTTGCCAAGTGGCCAAATTGTGGCCTGGTAAAGGGGAAAAAAGAGGCTAAGCACCATAGGTCGGTGGGCAAATACGTAAAAATGTTTAAATTTTTGAGACCACATGAGGTAATTGGGACACAATTTTTTATATTGAAATGTTTGAGTTTTTAAAATATGTTCAACTTTTTAGATTATTGAACTTTGCATGTTAAATAATTGTGCATATGTTGACCACAGGTTATGTGTGTGTTGGTTCATGATGCGAATGAGGCATATCTAATTGAAGGGGCAGGAAAGACTTTGAAAAAAAGGAAGGTACAAATGGAAGTTGGGGAGCCGGTGAAGGCGAGTGGGGGAGGAAAGTTGGTCTTGAAGTCAGCACTAGATAATATGGTCTCTGCACTTGGAGCTGTGCATACTACCATGTATATATTGGAGGAGGAGGGCTATCCTACTGACCATCTACATGGTATCATGGACACCATTTCAGAAAAAAATTTAACATTTTAAAACATGGCCAATCATTTGGTTAAGAGGCCAGCAAAGAAGATGAAGCATACCTCCCATGCAGCAGCGGACGAGGAGGAAGTTGGTGAAGCAGTTGATGAAGATGATGGAGATAATAACGATGATAATGGATGTGAGGGTGAGGAGGAGGGAGGGGAAGAGGGGGAAGAGGAGGAGGAAGAGCAAGGAGATGAGGAAGAGGGGGAGAAAGAGGAGAGGAGGCAGAGGAGGGAGAAGGAGGAGAGGAGATAGAGGGGCGAGAAGGAGGAGAGGAGGCAAAGGAGGGAGAAGGAGGAGAGGAGGCAGATGGGGGAGAAGGAGGAGAGGAGGTAGAGGCGGGAGAAGGAGGAGAGGAGGCCGATGAGGGAGAAGGAGGAGAGGAGGAAGAGGGGGGAGAGGCAAGAGAGGAGGGGGGAGAGGATGAGGGAAAGGGGGGAGAGGAGCAAGTGGAGGATAAGAGAGAGGAGGGACCAAATGGGGAGGAGAGAACGAATGTCGAGGAGGGAGAGGGGGAGGGAGATAAAGAGGGTCTCACTTCGAAAATAATTTTTCAGATCCAATGCAAGAAACCCTACATTTTGTTGACCACCAGCTTGGCTTTCTTACAAAGCTATAGAATCTTTGGGTGGAATGCCTACACTTGCTCCTGAATCAACCGACACAGATTGAGACATACTCATGCGTCTATGTGAATTCAAGAATGGAACCTTTGTTGGGGTCACAAGTATGTGATTATGACTTGACTCAAATTCTACAATTTTATACATGTCACCTACAAGCTTGATAACCATCAGAGCTAAACAACCCGTTCTTGTTTCTAGACGAGGATTGTTCACCACTCTTTTTCTTTTATCTTCAACTCTCTTGCGTTCTTTTGAACAACAAAATCTTTGCATCTTAATTATGCCATCTTTTTTCCATTTCCATCCTCTTCGAATGCTAAATCCAATTGTTGCATTATAATCATTGTAGAATTTGTAAGCCATCTCCTTTGTTGCAAACTCCATTCCAATATTTGGTACTTTTTCTTCTACTTCATGAAAATCTAATTTCTGACAAGCAGAGTTTACTTGGGTTCCTATTTGAATGTCATTTTGTCCATTTCCTTCATTATGCACATCACATCGAACACTTGATCCCTCTCTTGCCATTTCCCTACACAAGTCCATAAAAATATTATGAAGAAAAGAATGAAATGTTATGAAAATTTTGAAACTAAGACATTTTATTAGTGTGTAACAAAATACTATAAGGTAATATTGTAGCAATAATGCTCCAACAGTATAGCAATATTGCTCTAAGGTTACAGCAATATTGCTCTAAGGTTGTAGCAATATTGCTCCAAGGTTGTAACAATATTGCATTTGGGGAACACCTTTGGAGTAATATTGCATCAACATTGAAGCAATATTCTGAATCCCTCTCATATGAGAAATCAAATGCAAAAGAATAGGATGCACAACTTAATAGGTGAAAGGATATACAAAAAAATTACGATTCTACAATCATATTTGTTCAAGTAGCAAAATAGAATTCAATTTTATAGGCAATTATTTAACCAAGCTCATTGTTCGACGAAAAGAATGTTTATAATACAAGCAGATAAAACACAAGAAAGCACATGATCCTCAAACAATAGCATACAAGAGAAAAAAAATATATGTATAAATAGATGAGACTAATTTAAGATAGCATGGTATTTATTTAGTTAGCAAGTGATTTCATAAAATTAAATTGACAAAATTACAAACAAAATGTGAAGGATACCTTGTAAATGATTTGATTCAAGTAAATGAGAGTGCAAACAACTTTTGAAGCTAAAAAAAACATGCACAAAAATTTCTACTTTCTAAATTGCTTAAAGAATTACAAAGATTACCTTGCTAAAATTTGATGCAAAATTGGAACATTGAATCAGTAGACTATATTTCCAAAATCTCGTCTAAAACCAAGCTCCTCCTCATATTTCTATCAGGCCAGTCATCTTCACCTATAAGGGTGCACATTGAATCAGTAGACAATATTTTAAATATTTCACTACAACAAATGAGAGTATTAGCGACACTTTTAAGCGTCGTTAATACTCTAACAAGCGTCGCTCAAAGGTATTTGCGACGCTTGTAGAGCGTCGCCTCGCCATAAGCGTCGCAAATAATCGGGTTGCTAATAGTAAGTTGCGACCAAAAAACGAAAGCGTCACTAATCGTACCTTTAGCGAAGGTTTATAACCGTCGCTAATAAATAGTCGCTAATAATACTTATTATTAGCGACGGTTTTAATTCAGTCGCTAATAATAAACACTAGCGACTATTTTGTTTGCGTCACTAAAAATAAGCATTAGCGACGGTTTTGTATTGTCGCAAATTAATAAGTATTAGCGACGGTTTAATTATCGTCGCTAATAATACATACATTAGCGACTTTTTTCATTAAGATATATATTAGTGACGCTCGTACAAAGCGTCACTAATAATCGTATTAGGGACGCTTTGAAAGCGTCGCTATTTAAGATCAACTACTAGCGACGCTTTGTAAGCATCGCTAATACAATTATTAGTGACGCTTACAAAGCGTCGCTAATGAACAAAAAATTCAAAAAAAAATAAAATGGTACGCTAAATAGAAATGAAAATTACATTTATAATTGCTTATTATATCAATACAATCATATCTCAATTACAATTTAAAATCTCTTCTTACAATAAAATTTGAGTTCTTTAAAGATTAACTATGTTAGCTCAATATCAAAATCTTCACTGCCTCCCCTCTGAAGCATATACATCAATACATTCCTCAATGTGTAGGACTGTGATACATATCTCATCATGAGATGGAATAGCAAGTGTAAAACCATCTATCTTTCATCACTTTTTTTGGTCAATTCTGGGTTTTTGTGGTAGCCACATAAGAGTTTTCCCCCTTATACATATCTCACCACGAGATGGAATAGCAAGTGGGTCGTAGCCAAGCTCCGGGACCTCCTCAAGACGAATCTCAGTGAACACTGCAGGGGCACCAACCATTCCAATCAATTCCATGTCATCGGGATAACAACATGATACTGATCCACAAGTCTCTGTCAACCCTGTTTATTCAAGCAATACCAGATGAAATAGGTTACTACAAAAAGTATAATTTCCTACATATATTCATTAACATTGCAATTATCAAACTTCAAGCAATTTTGTTCCACTTAACCATAACAACAAAACTGCAGCTCATAACCCTAAAAAACTCCTCTATCTCAATGCTTAAAGGAGCACCTCCAGAAATTATTAGGCGGATCCACCCTCCTAATCTTGCCTTGACCTGTATAAACAAATCCTATTGATGGATCAAAGAAGTTTTAAGGACAGAACAAAACCTAAAAGTAAGGAATTTTGCAAACTAAATGGTACAACAATATGGCTGCCAATTTTGTAATCCTTTATATTAGGTACCAAGACATATAACACTTTCTTTCAAAGACTGCCAAGGAACAATAAATGTAGCTGGGTAGAGGGAGATTGGGGGGAGGAGAAAGAGATCAACCTTCTTCTCCATATCAAGCGCATACAAAGAAATTCCTTCTAGCCATTGAATGATACGAAGGCACAGCTGAGCAGTATGGTCATCCACAACAAAATGACAAGCTGCCAAATGCGTAGTTGTCGGAGACTTGGAAAAAAAAAAGATAGTATATATCCTATGTTGATTTGCAACAGTTTCAAATTTGCAAGTTTACAATAAGGAAAAAGTTTATATGAGCCCGGGCTCATATACACCTACGAGAGCCTAGGCTCTATGGGCCGTTGGATTTATATCTGGCGGCCCATAATATTCATGGGTTTAAATCCATGAGTATACGGCCCATGGAGCCCAGGCTCACGTAAACATATATGAACCCGGGCTTATACAAACGGGACTCTTACAATAAAAACAATATGACAATATTTTCCTACCAGTTTTAAGCTTTCAGGTATTTCTTCAGTCCCTGTAGAGGAAAGAGGAACAAATGTTAGGATAAGCAGAGAAAGCCACCAGTACGCATATTTCATTATTGTAGGTCCAAGAGTCATAACTCTTTTACAGGACATACTATGCTTAGTTGCAACTTTAGATTAGCTAAACCAAGGGTACGCATATTCAGCTTCACTGCAGAGTTGGTAGAGTTATGAAAACTAGAGCTTGTTCTAATTTTACTGTCAAGGTCCAATTACTTCTGATTTCAGATGCTGTCAGATGCCTAAGCTCAACCCCAATATGTTAAGTTCAGCTTGTCAAGTTCAACTTGTCAACTGTGAACGGGAACAGAACATGGAAATGTGGGGGCAAGGATCAAACCCTGGACCTCCCTCCTCTAATATGGTAATACGAAATTAAAAACTGTGTTGCCTCAAAAGTTCAAGCCATTTAGGAAAGGCCCAACAATGGATCTCAAGCCCAAACAGACTATCATGCCAAGTTATCCAACAGGTCAAACCAGCCAAAATGATCCAAGACAGACCTCAGAACTAATTGTGACTAATTTAGACATGAAGCACCCGGAATTTGACAAAATGTGGAGAGCAAAAGTGAAGAAAATAAAAATAGCAAGAGCTGTCCATTTAAAGGGGGACAGCCTCTAAGGTTTGCTTCTTCTAGGGGGTGTCACCTTCTATAAGCCATAGGAATTAACTCAATGTGAGACTAAATGTTCAGTTACTATAAAGGTTTCAAATAAAAATAAAAATTCAGATAATCAAGCACTTCCCTACCCAAAAACTAATCATAATTAATTCCCTTCTTTTGCATAAATTAAATTTTACTGCCTAAAATTTTTTGCCTGCATTTAGGCATCCTTTCTTCCCTCACCTAGTATTCGGGGTCCCTTTCTTCCATAATCTACCCTGCTCCAGAACAAATGTCCAATATCCATCACTTTGGCTACATGAATATGCTCCCAACGATATTTGCCACCTTGTGTTTTACCTAATCTTATGGGACACTCTTTGCTAGTCTGGGGACTTTGTGTATCAGTTTGTTTGTGTTTTTTATTTTTGTTTTTGTGTTAACTTCATGCTTGGTTGTTAGTCCAAATTCAGTTCCCTGCCAACTCCGATCATCACTTGTGCTCTTGTTTTTTGTTGGGATAAAAAGCCTCTAATTAAGGTTCCATTCTATTGGCTGGGATACACCAACTTATCCTTTAGATAACTCAAGCTTAAGTTCCTGACAATGCACCTAACAAAGCCTGAACTCTTATATATCATGCATTTCCCCCAGGCATCTTTATATGTATAAAGACAGGGAACCCAAAAAAACCAGGCAGATACCAAATAAGAGGTCCTAAAAAGGCATAAAAAAGACACCTTTTCCAAAGAGATACCAGAGAAGGGACCATGAAGCAGCTTCATCCAACAACAATCTAGACTTCCGCCTCTGTAACTTATCCTCAACAAGTCAGTGTCTTCCAGTAGTCCCGTATCTACACAAGGTCAAATAATTCAAAATTATACATCCTCCATCTGATCAAAAGCATTGAAGATAGAATGAAAAAAGAATGATACAACTATAGAGTGAGTCTGTATCACAAACAATTTTGCGAGATTGACATGAAACTTACCAAGTGTATCATAAAGTGGAACAAAAATTAAACTGCGGCCACTGCAAGTCTGAACACAATCAAAATAATTCATAATCATATCCTGTAATAACGATCTACATATCAGGGAAAGTCATAACATTTAAATAATCCAAAATATGTTATTGACTATATGCTAACCTCCATTGTCACTGTCCATTCTCTGACCAGTTAATTAGATAACCAGTTAAAGGTATATTAGTCTACCTGCAAGCATCTCATCATATTTTAACCTGTAAAAACCAGTCTGGTCCAAATTAACTTTCACCCACAACTCTTCATCATCAGTGCTTTTTCCTTCAAGCATTATATTTCCATCCAACGATTGGAAAAGGTCAGATATGTCCACATTTCCAGTCTTACTTTCCAGTAAGAAATTCTTGTTTTTCTTGTTCAACCCAAAAAAATAAAGTTAATGGAACAATCCACTGGCCATCCCCGACAGAACCACTTGCAAAAAATTGTGACTGCAGAGCAGAGCCAGATTGTCAATTTTACATGTTGGTAAGATTCAGTATTCTTAAAAATGAAGAATAGACAGTAATCACACATAAAGTAAAATATTCTAAGTATAATGGACCTGCTCAAATTCCAAGATATGATCCTTAAGTTTTACACTGATAAGGGGGTATCCCTGTTGCTTGGTCCAAGTTGAATTCCTCATCACAGATACATATGCTGCCTGCAGAACAACTACAAACTAATGATCAGCTGAAACTACAAGTGAGAAAGTCTCAATACTCAGTAAGATTTCATTCAAGAACCTTTCTTGTATCCGCAGGAAGCAGTGGGGTGTTTCTATCATCCAGGAAAATGTGAAAGCCGCTCAGGGCCTCCTTGAGTGTGACATTGTGGCCAAATAATGCCAAGGCCGTTAGAAGCTCTCCCCTCAATAATGCATTTAAATGGCTTTCACCAGTTACACGATCCCAGCCTAGCTTACTGGCATAAGAATAAAAAACGAAACTGCAACAGTTATGCAACGGTGATCAGCATACCACATTCAAAACCATATTACAACTGAAAAGGCATTCTTATAACCAGCCTGGTTACCGCTCCCACCTACTTCGGCCAATCCAGACTGTTGGCAATCTGGGGTGGAGCAGTCACTGAAGCTTGTAATAAACAGAATGTGGAACAAATCAAAACCCAGAAATTGTTCATGAAAGAAAATGGAACATAAAAACAATCAAAGTTCTTTTTTTCCCCTGGAATTACGGATAGAGACAAAATAAACAATACATAAGCACATTTGCATCTCAAGTTCGTTTGTTGTACCTCAACGATATGAATTTCCGCTGTCGAACGGGAATCAAAAAGACTTGCAGGAGCGTGCACCAATAGAGTGAACCAGATCTGGTTTGTTTCTTCCGGCTTCGGATGCCGATGAGAAGATTGCCGCCTGAGGATCACCTCCTCTTTGGTCACCGGGTGGGAGCGGGAGTTCAGGGTTGGGTTCCATGAAGAGCACTCCACCCGATCGGCTATGATAAATATCTTTGCCCGGTCGCCCTACAACCTTGAACCGGATCCGAAACCCACTTTCACCTGAGTCACCGAGTAACCCGGTCTCCTTGCCCACCCGGTGACGTGTTATGTTTTTATTGGGCACTCCCACCCACTCGGGTGGGAGTGTTGCACAGCCGATCCAAAGCCATATACGACGTGTTTGGGCATGCAGTTAACATTTAGATATGACTGTTAAAATAATTGCATGCATAGACCATTAAAATATGTTGATTGTTTTAAAGTTTAAATCTTTAGTTATAGTCTTGCTAGAACTAAAATAATCCATCTGTCCCGCATTAATGGCTCCATTTAGGTTTTTTAACTTTCACTTCATCTCAAAAAACTAAATGAAATGCGAAGGGAGTATTATGTTAAGAGCACATGACATAACTATTAATTTAAATATTTACACTAATGTTTAAGAGGGTGAATAATACATAATAATAAAACTATAATAATTTAAATACCTTAAATTATTAAAAAATAATGTTATACTCCCTCTGTCTTACATTAATAACTCTATTTAATAAAAAAATATTTCACATTAATAGCTCTATTTTATTAAATTTATTTGATTAGATACTTAAAAAAGAGTATTATAAGCTTATTTTCCCTTCTTTTAGATGCAGATTTTACCATTCAATAAAAACTACTATCTTTTCAAATATAACTATTAATGTTGGATGGACCAAGTATTTGGATAAATTTCATTTCCACATTTATAGTATCATATTTAAATTTATAAATATAGTTTAGTGCATATATCTCCTATTATATGTTCTCTATTACTACCCTTTCTATGAATAGTAAATCAATTAACCATTAGCTCTCAATTATCACTAGTCTTGATGTTATTTATGTATAGTAAACTGCATGAACAACTATTAATAGGAGTATGAAGTTTATTTGATGTTGGAAAAGGTTTGAAATTGAGTAAAAATAAAATCAATTATCAATATTAAGTAGTTGAAGATCTTGATATGTTTATTTTTTAAGAACGAAGTTAATAAAAAAATAATTTTTCAATAGTTGGAGCGCTAGTTTATGACTAATCTTGTCAGATGCTGAAAAAAAAAACAAATTATCGAAAAGAAGATAGGAATGTGGTAGAAGGAAGAGGCGAATACGGCAAAAGAAGTGATAGGGCGAAGAAGATAAAGTAGGACAAGAATGACAAAAGAAGTGATAAGGCGAAGAAGATAGAGTAGGACAAGAATGACGAAGAGAAAGACATGCACACACGAAGAGGTTATTCAATTAATGAAGATGAATTAAAAAAAGATATAATTAAGTAATTTTATACTTACATGTGTGGCCATGTGCCTTAATGTCTAGTTTTTCTATTAATAAAAACTTTCACCCATTTCTAAAAATTTTAGGCGACTACGGACACATCTCCAAGAAAAAACATTAGATATTTTTCGACGAGCATTTTGAAAACCATAATATAACCGCCTTTGGATGTCTCGAGGCATGCAAAAATATTCGGGAAAATGACGTAAATCTTCATATCTGGCGATCAACTTTGTCATGTACATACCAGAGGGGAAGGCAAAGCTTGACCCGGCAACAGTGCAAGTGCAACGAAATCAAAACCATAACGCAAACACACAATTATTTGACAGTAACAGCAATGGTGCATGATCAAAGAAAAACTCCATTTGGTGGGCGATCTATCATTTTCGTTTTTTGATCATTTCAACGAAAAAAGATCATCTCGTCTTCAACGAAGTACATATATATGGACAGTAATCACTCCATGCCAGGAAGGAACATACTATACTGGATACGATCATGGCCACCAATGTAGTTCATGCCGAAACAGGGTTGTTTTATGATCGCACAAAGGAGCTCCAAGAGTTTGATGACACCAAAGCCGGCGTTAAGGGGTTAGTAGACGCAGGTGTAGACAAGATTCCTACCATCTTCGTCCATGCGCCTGAATTTCGACCAAAACCCTCTGTTGCCCAGCCTCTTCTCCAAGTACCAGTTATTGATTTGAAGGGAATTCATGAGCCCGGGAGGGAGGAGGAGATTGTTGCTCAAGTGTTGGATGCCTCGCAAGAATGGGGATTCTTTCAGATCATAAATCACTGCCTGCCGGTTGATGCGTTGGATGAGGTGATCGAGGGAATTCGCCGGTTTAATGAGCTGCCCAAGGAAGAGAAGATGAAGTTCTATACACGCGATGATAGTCAGAAGGTAAAGTTCTCCACAAACTATGATCTTTTCAAGTCAGCTGCTGCAAACTGGAGGGATACGCTCATTGTTTCTTTCGATGTTGGGCCGTTCGATCCACAAGAATTGCCTCGAAACTGCAGGTTAGTGCAAAGTCCATTTCGCTACCATATTTCGGTAGGTTGCAGTCCACATTTAGCTTTTATTTTATGTAGCTCGCCCGCATATTCGAAATAATTAGTGTCCCACCCGAAATACTTTTAACTGGGTTTTGGTTGGAGTGAATAAGTGAGCCTCGTACATGTGATTAGTTGTCATCCATTTTCTCCCATGTCACAGAATTTTAAGGATATTTTTCTTATAAAAATTTGATGAAATTATATAAATAATATTTTTTAAAAAAAATATTTACTAAAATAGTATTGGGTTATAAATATTTACCTAAATGGTGTTGGTTTTTGTCACGCAGGCGCTAGCGCGCTGACGCCTGCATGATTTTTTTTATTTTTTTATAATTTCTTCACTTAAAATAATAAAATTAGATTTTATCTTTTTAAATGACGAAATTAATGATAAAACAAGATTTTATCCTTAAGAATGACAAAATCATTTAATTGATTTGTCCACTCCTCCCTCCTCTTTCTTTCTCTCTCTTCTCTCTTTCTTTCTCCTCTTTCTCTCTCTATTCATTCTCCCTCTCCTCTCTCTTTCAGCTATCTCTCCTCATAGGCTGGGTAGAGAGAGAAAGAGGAGAGAGAAAAGAAAGACAGAGGTGAGAGAGTAAATAGAGAGAGGTGAGAGAGAGGAGAGAGATTGAATAGAGAGAGAAAGAGGAGACAGATGAGAGATAGTGACTAGAGAGAGAAAGAGGAGAGAGAAAAAAGAGAGTGAATAGAGAAAACAAGGAGTGAGAGTGAAGAGAAAAGAGAAGAAAGAGAAAGAAGAGAGAGATGAGAGATAGAAGAGAGAGAGTGATGAGAGAGGAGAGAGAGGATGATGAGAGAGAAAAGAAGAGAAGAGAATAGAGGAGAGAGTGGGGATAGAAGAGAGAGAAAGAGGAGAGAGAGAGCAATGAGAAAGATGAGAGAATGATAATAGAGGAGAGAGGAGAAAGGAGAGGACAAATCAATTAAATGATTTCGTCTTTTGGAAGGACAAAATCTAATTTTGCTATTAGAAATAAGATTTTATCTTTTAAAATAATAAAATTATCAATTTTTTTAAAAAAAACCATGCAAGAGCCAGCAGCCAGTTGACGCCTACATAGTAAAAACTAACACCATTTTTATAAATATTTTTAATCAAATATTATTTTAGTAGATATTTTTTAAAAAAATATTATTTATATAATTTTTCCTATAAACTTTTTTTGTGAATGTGTAATCTTAAAAATAGTGTTATTGGTTGTTGAGTAATATCACATACTTAAATATTTTATTGTTTTAAAATATGACACTTATTTTAGGATGGATAGAATGTTTATTATTTGTTACACTTAGAATACCAGCTTTTTTTTTCTAAGATAACTGTGCGATCAGACCGAGTATTTCTAATTTCTAACATGAGAAATGCCAAAATGTGTTGGAAGTTACTTTTCTTGTTGTCAGCGTGTTCTCCGAGGGCAGTGCTAAAAATGAAGCCTGGGGTTGAGTCTTCCAAGCTGGCCTAACTCAACTCAAATTATAAAAGGCCACTTCTTTAAATGGGTTGTCCTCCAAGTTTGCTTACTTGCATGTAATAGGGTATAAATATAGTTTGCTATCTTGGATTTCAATTTTGTCTAAATAAGTTAAAGAGACGAGAAATCTTGGAGAGAATTTAAAGAGATGGTGTAAAATAATCTTGATCGTCTAGGTAATTAAAACAAGTTTGTTCATACATATATTTGATAATCTAAATATATATTATTATTTATAAATATAAATATTAATATTAAATAATTATAAATTTATTAATGAGCATAAATTATTTAAAATAAGTAAAATATACAATATCTAATCATGATGTAGAATGAGAATAAACACAATTAATGCTTATCAAGAAAACTTACTAAGATATAAGTTTTAAGTATTAGTAAACCTAATGAAATGAAATGGGAAATTAATTTAATAAAAAAATTAATGATATATTAATATTTCCTTTGTTTCACATCTTGTTATGATCATCACAATCCCGGCCAAATTTTTACGATCTACGTAATCTCCTATAGATCTCAGTGAGATATTATAAAATTGTATTTGCACGGTCTCAAGTCTCAACAAAGGCCCTGAAACAAAGATCTCACCGAGACAACTAACCATAGGTACAGATGGGTGATTTGAAACCTACATGTCCCCTATTTAACAAGCTTACAAGATCAAAATCATGCATCCCTAATGTGCTTAGCACACGTGTGTTGACCTGTGCTAACGCGCATATATATATATATATATATATATATATATATATATATATATATATATATATATAGAGAGAGAGAGAGAGAGAGAGAGAGGATCCAATAAATTATACTTCTTGTTGGACCATGGTATGGGCTCGGGCCCGGTTTGGTTCAACGTGTCGCGGTCCTGGTGAACCGGTACGGGTCACGTGGTCCAAGGGTGGTGGGGGCGGATGCGCCAACACCACTTGATTCCTCGTTACACATAATTCGTATGGGACCCACACATATCACACACGTACACTAGACATACATCTAAGTGTGCATTTACACATTGTGGGGCCCAGTTGCGCGAATTAGGTGTTGGAAGGTAGGATACGTAGTAAGTATGGGGTCGACCCTGTTGCGGGCTTGGCCGTGTGCAGGGGGGTCAGGCCTCCTCGGGCTCTGTCTCACCCATTGTGTATGACCCTTTGTGCAAGCCAGTGTTTTAGCATCTAAGCCCATTGTCTTGAGCCCGTTCAGTGAGCCCATGAGAGGATGTCCATTTCTGGCACATACTATATATGGAAAGGAAGGAGATTTATGGAGAGGGAGAGAATAAGGGAGAACATTCTCCCTTATTCCCAAACTAAATGGGACGCCCCCCTCTTTGGTGGATCTAAGAATTCATTGTTTGAATTTATCCCCTCTTCCCTTCTCTCTCTCTCTCAAGGTCGCCCCCCTCCTCTCTCCTTTGTTGGGTTGTGGTTTTTTCTCTTGTACTAGAGTTGACCGCCCCTTCTTCTTCCTCTAGAAGTTCCCTTCCTTCTCCTACG
The DNA here is from genome assembly GCA_035235625.1 of Saururus chinensis. Classification (NCBI taxonomy): domain Eukaryota; kingdom Viridiplantae; phylum Streptophyta; class Magnoliopsida; order Piperales; family Saururaceae; genus Saururus; species Saururus chinensis. Next base: position 2,248,625 of record CP141146.1, read on the forward strand.
GTGTGTAGTGCAAGGTTGGAAGATGAGCTCACTGATTTGAGGCTTGAAAGAGAGGCTTTGCTAAAATTGACTCCAAGATCAAGGCTAGAAGGGATCAACACATAAATCGTTGAAGGTAATCCTTACTTCTCTTGTTTGTTTGAGTAGATCTATCATTTGGTGGATTAGATCTTCAAAAAAAGGGTGTGCTAGGGCTGGATCAAGCCCAAAGTTAGTACGTATTAATTCCATGTTAATTATATCTTCCTTTGATTAAATAATATATGCATGGTTATTGCTAATTGTAATTAGAATTGCATATATGTGTAGATCTTGTTTAAAGATTCAATTTTTTGTGCACTAACCTTTCCCACCACTGCTTCCGCTGCTAGCCGGCCACTCTACACTTCTTCTACCAAATAGATATGGTCTTAATATGGATTTCATATTTTCAAGTATATTGCTTGTTTAGATTTAGAGAAACTTTTCTCATATTGGTTGCCCTATTTTATGTTATCTTTCCCATAGTAATTAGTCAATGGACTAAAAAATATTAGGAGATGGAGTACAAAGATTAATAAATTGGCTTCCTTAAGTATCACATTTTCAAATGTGAGCAATTAATCCAAACCAGAGAGAGTATATACAAAAAATTATTCTTCTAATTAGAAGTATAATTTCCTAATCAGTTTTCATCATTCCTCTTCTCTCGATTGATTGGTATTTGACTAATTACTTTTGGTTTACAGAGATATCATAATGGATTACTACAATCACATAATGAAAGTCATAGAGACGCTATCAGAGCTACTGTCTACTGCTCTCGGACTTCCTCGGCATTACCTCAAAGAAATCAACTGCTTTGAGAAGCTTGCAATGGCTGCCCACTACTCTCCCCCGTGCCCTCAGCCTAATCTCACCCTGGCGACCACCAGGCACACTGACCCTTCATTCTTGACCATTGTTCACCAAGACCAAATTGGCGGGCTCCAAGTCCTCCATCAAGATCAGTGGGTTGATGTCATCCCTATTCAAGGAGCTCTAGTTGTCAACATAGGAGACCTTCTTCAGGTACATACATTTCATAGGCTATAAAACCTTAAACCTTGCACCATGATTTGATTGAACTGTAAAAAGTACATCCCCGTAAGGCGGGGCTGACAGCTGACTCCTCTATGTCTAATCAAACCATAGGAGATCAGAGTCATAGACTTAAAGTGGGGCCCTGAAAAGTAGCCACAAAAATTGGTCTGGATTTAACGTATGAGCCCCCTCCATCTTTGCATTTAAACTTTTAGCCTCATGACTTCAAATGACAACCAAATTTGGCTAGGAAGGAGCCCACTTGTTTGGACAAGGAAAAATGCTAAGGCCTAAGTTACGTTTCCTTCTCAATAACTTACAAGCGTGACTACATCAAATAGATCACAGTCATGGTTTGGAGTTGTAATATTCAGCTGGTGCAATGGATCAAAAGAAATCAACAGCGCACCTGCTAGCACATTATATGCACATACAAACTTTGATGTCATATACAACAGGTGCGGTAGGTGTGTGTTGTTGATTTATTTTAATCACCAGCTACTAAAGCTTGACTAGCAAAGTAGCTGATTATAACTCCATTTTGAAATGTGGCATTACAGATCAATGGTATAGAAGAACCTACAAAAAAAACACTCAATTTGCTTAAGTCCTTAATTTCATTGGTTATGAAACTTAACTGCGAGTGTAGCATGGCTCATAAATCAGATCAAATATTATTGAGCTCCCTTTTATGGACCATTTTCCATCTTTCCTAGTCCCACCTTGGAAGCTAAATTGTAGAGCAACTTATCTTCTATGTGAGCACTCAAGGGAAATCCTTTTAATGTAAATGTAACATGTACATACGCATTTTTATATGACCATATGTTTATTGCCTCACTTTAGATTATGGATGGTCATTATACCCTTGTTGGCATACGCATGTTTATATGACCATATGTTTATTGCCTCACTTTAGATTATGGATGGTCATTATACCCTTGTTGGCATTGATGTCTCTTTTGGTACAGCTTATTACAAACAACAAGTTTAAGAGTGTTAACCACCGAGTATTGGCAAAAAATGTTGGGCCAAGGATATCAATTGCATGCTTCCTTAACCCAGATCGCACCGAGCAAAGGCTGTATGGACTTATAAAGGAGCTTCTATCCGATGATGATCCGCCCAAATTTCGAGAAGTTACAATTGAAGAATTCATGACACACTTCTACTCCAAAAGGCTTGATCATTGCTATCTGGATAACTTTATGCTTTGATGTGGATATATATTGGTTTTGACCAATAGCAAAAAAATATGTATATTGGTTTGAGTGTCGATCCCAAAAAGATCTTCTTCTTTCTTATTCATCTCTCTAAATTTAGGTTCATTCTCTAGTCATTATCAATCATAGAACATTAGATTCATCTACTCCTCACAGCTCCCTTTGGATATTGAGCAATTAATGGGTGGATGACTCGATATTGCCGTATGGAGGAGAAAATTTAGGTAACATAGTAACATACGTATGATGGTAGTAGAACTCTCCATCCATGAAGCTATTATTAATAATGTCAATAAAAATCATATATTGCACATAAAGTGGCATCTTCATTGTTAATGATAGAATGGGAAATTTCTTCAATTGCTTGGTCAATGAAGGCCTGTCCTTGAATCTGGTGGTATTATACAATGCCTAGTTTGGGTTCTGTGATCTTGATGAAGTGCGATCTTGACTTCATAAAACCTTTCAGAATCCAATCCTATGGTGATATTATTTGTCACTTTTCTCTTCCAAGCTTATTTCTTGGAGGTCCTAATTTTGAACATACCCACACTTTGTTAGCCACCCAAAGAAATTGTATCTCTAGTTGCCGATTGTCTTACTAACCTTGAGTAAACAAATTTCCGAGACGTTGTCTTATACTCCAACACCCAAGCATGCTTCTTTATACAATCTAAAGAAGAGTTTGGAGGTAAATATCTGTTTAGAAGCAATATATCTCACAACACCAAAAACCTTTGGAGTTGGGCTGGAGTAAATGCTATTTTCATACCTTTGTAAATATAGTGATGAGAAATTTTACTGGAAAGATTATGATCAAATCAAGTAAGTCATTTTGTCCTTAAGACACAGTGCTTAGGACTTTTGGGCATCTACCTCCCAAGATAAGACAATCAACTACGTACTGTAAGAGCACCTCTTACAGTATGCTCTCACAGAAAAAGAAATAGACGGAAATCCTAAACTTGATTAGTGCAGAAATCATTTTCAATGATTTTATAGAAAATCCCATTCAAACGGATGCATCCATCCATTAACGAACACATTTCCAACCTGACCCGACCCGGTTGGCCGCGCGTGCAAATTGAACCGAACCGGCCGGACGAACAATGACACGCACGTGTGGGTTAGCCCACCTAGGTACATTAGTCCAACATCTCTCTCCTCCACAAAAGTGAGTTGGCCCAATGGCCTAACTTGAAAGGCCAAACTAATGTCTTATATACCAACACCATCACCTTCTACTAGGCGATGTGGGACTATCACTTCTTCAACTAATTTACATGTGTGATTCTCATTCAACATAAAATGGGCTTGGGCTCTCTACCATATAGGCTTGACCCACTTAAGTAATATAGGTTTGACCCACATAAATATTATCATGCCCATCTAAATGATATGGGCTTAACTCATTTAATATAATGCCCACTTCTAACAAAATGAGAATTGGCTGGATAACAATGCAGATAAATTGTGAAAGCAATATTGAAAAGATCAGGCATGGGGGATAAGTAGCTTTTAACTTTGAACCTTCCCTTGTGAAAACTATCGGGTCTACTGGCTAATCAGTAAACGTGATGTCTTGAACTGTTCAACTGTTTGTGTAAACCAAGACAATAAAATTCACATAATCACTTCTCAGACACACCCTGATTCTCATGATTGTGTTCATTTCGGCCCTGAACAAACCTCGTTTTCATGAGTATTCTAGAAGATTTAGCCTTAAAATCCTCATAGAAGCGGCCCCTTCACACTCATATAGGTGATTCTCATTAGGAGTATCCTGCAATACCCTACTCAAACAAATTCAAGATATAAGAACCATTAAAAGCAAAGCTTATCCCAATTCACTCTGCAGGCATCACTATCTCTTCATAGGAATGGGGACGAGATTTTATCTCAATAGTGATTCCCCTTAAATCCCCCACAATTTGGTTATCCCTTTGAACCTAGATCTTGGGATCTCTAGTCAACTAAGTTGGGTTGCCATTATGGTGACTCTTAATGTATAGGTTTCAAGCCCTTTCCCCTCGATGAACTGGTCACTTGTTCTTTGGTCAATCCTTAAGTAAGCGGATCCGCAATATTTTCTTTTGACCTAACATACTCAATAAAAATTATTCCACTAGAGAGCAATTATTTTATGGTATTGTGCCTCCAACATATATGTCGAGATTTACCATTATACAAGTTACTTTGTGCTTTTCCTATAGCCGATTGACATCACAATAGATGCATATAGGTGGCACAGGTTTCCCCCACATTGGAATATCCTCTAAAAAATTACAAAACCACTTAGCCTCTTTGCCTACTCTATCAAGTGCAATGAATTCATATTCCATTGGGGATCTTACTATGCACATTTGTTTCGAGGATTTCCAAGACACTGCTGCACCTCCAAGAGTAAAGACATATCCACTTATAGATTTAGAGTCTTTTGTATTAGATATCTAGTTTACATTACAGTAACCCTCTAGTACTGCTTAATACCTAGTATAATGTAACCTATAGTTCAAGGTATATCTCAAATATCTAAGAACCCTGACTATAGCCTTCCAGTGGTCTGCCCCTAGGTTGCTATTAAATCTACTCAGTTTACTCACTGAGTATGTTATGTCTGGTTTCGTACAATTCATAATGTAATTGAGACTGCCAATAATTTGAGAATATTGAAGTTGTAATATGCTCTCATCCGTGTTTTTGCTTAAATGTAATGTCACATCCACAGGTGTTCTCACTAGACAATTATCATTTTTACTAAAAAAATTTATGATTTTCTCAATGTAATGAGATTGAGATAATACATATCCATCAAATGTTCTAGTGATTTTCATCCTTAGTATGACATCTGCAGCACCCATATCCTTCATGTCAAATTGTATATTTAACATATTTTTAGTAGCTTTAATGATATCATCATTGCTACTAATAATGAGTATATCATCCACATATAGGCATACAATAACATAGTCATCAAGTCTTTCTTTGATATAAACCCATTAGTCACATTCATTAATTTTGAATCCATTTGACATCATCATTTTGTCAAAGATCCAGATACTAAATTCTTTCGAATTTCTGGCACATGTAGTACATTGTTGAGAGTGAGCTCTTTGCCTGAAGTCTCTTGAGCACAACCTTTCCAAGTCCTTCAACCTTTGTAGTAGAAGAGTTGCCCATAAATAGCTGCTCATCATTCTCCACGGGTTGATAAGTAGAGAACATCTTCCTATTAGAACAAACATGACGCGTAGCCCCGATGTCTACCCACCATTCTCTAGCGTTTGTGACCATGTTCACTTCTGAAATCATAGCAGAAAGGTTGATGTCATTCACATTAGTGGAGAGATTCTCCACTTCAGTCATGTGGGCTTATGCCTTCTTCTTCTTGGAATCATCTTGTTTATTCCGTTTGTGACAATCATTAGCCTTGTGGCCTATCTTGTCACACACATAACACTTGCCCTTGAACTTGGCTTTGTTGGAATTATTGTTCAATTGTTTAGTAGGATGCTTCCTCTTCTTGTTGTTAAAGCTATTGCCTTTATGCCCCTGTTCCACAACATTGACTTTGGCTTCCATGCCATAACCACCGGTTTTCTTTTTAGAAGCACGGTTGTCCTCTTCAATCCTTAACCTCACAATCAAATTCATCTCCTTTCTCTTATGCTTTAAGTAGGTCTTAAAAATATATATTTTATGTAACCCAGTAAAGTTTAAGAAATTACAAATAACTCAGTAAAGTTCGAAAACATACACCAAGGCGAGTGCCAGAAATTACATACTATACTGTAAAGTTTGAAAAATTACACAGTAGAATTTCAAAAATTACAGAATACAGTAAAATCCCATAATTACATATAGCCCAAGAACTGTTTGAAAATTTACAAACAGAACTATAATTTTCAAAAAATTACACACAGAGCAGTAACTTCCATTTACATATAGAACAGTAATATTTAAATTTTATGCCCAGAAAAGTAAAATTTCTTAAATTTACGCCCAAAACAGTGAATCTCATAAATTTAAATACAGAACAGTGAATTTCAAAATTTTAAGCACAGAACAGTGAATTTTCAAATCTATGCACAGAATAGTGAATTCCAAAATCTTAAAACGAAACAGTAAAAAAATTAAAATTTTACTCACAGGATAACGATTTTTGAAAATTCACATGTAGACAGTAATATTTAAAATTTATGCCCAAAAAAGTAAAATTTATGAAATTTACGCCCAGAACAGTGAATTTCATAAATTTAAATACAGAACAGTGAATTTCAAAATTTTAAGCACAGAACAGTGAATTTCGAAATCTATGCACAGAACAGCGAATTTCAAAATCTTAACAGGAAATAGTAAAAAAATTAAAATTTTACTCACAGGATAACGATTTTCAAAAATTCACATGTAGAACAAAAAAGAGTAATGTTATTCTGATGTTGAGAAATCAACGTCAAAAAGCTACTTCTTCATCTCAAAATCGTTGATGAGTGGGGCCCATTTTTATGGGTCCCACTCATCAACAGTTTTGAAATGATAAAGTAGCTTTTTTACATTGATTTTTCAACGTCACAAAAGCATTTTTCAACAGAAAAATATCAGAAATTAATGCACAGTATTATCTAATTTTGAAATTTTACATATAGTAGTGTTAAAATTTGAAAATTTTACACAGAGAAGTAAAAAATCCAAAATTTTTGGGATGAGTAGTAAATTTTCAAAACTCACATAATATAAATTATAAATATACCATTCTACATGTAAATTAATAAAGTACAAAAATCTACAAAGAATTATGTCTTAAGATTGTTATTTTTGTACATTTACAAATATGGTGATGAGAAATCTTACTAGAAAGATTATGATCGAATCAAGCAAGTCGCTCTGTCCTTAAGATAGAATTCGCCCTCCTTAACGGTGCTTAGGACTCTTGGGCATCTGCCACCCAGGATAAGCCAATCAACCACGTACTGTAGGAGCACCTCATATAGTATGCTCTCACATAAAAGGAAACGGACGGAAATCCCAAACTTGATTAGTACAGAAATCATTTTTCATGCGTCCATCCGTTAACAGACACATTCTTTAGTTAAAACAAACCAGACCCATTTTGGTTAATAGAAAACCAAACCAAATAAATAGAAAACCAAACCAAATTAATTTGTCCCAAAAATATTATCTTGTTGACCCAACCCGACCCGATTGGCCACGCGTGAACCGAACCCAACCTAACCAAACCGAGTCGGCCGGATGGCGGCGGTAAAGCACGCGTGGGTTAGCCCACTAGGTGCATTGGTCCAACATCTTTCTCCCCCACAAAAGTAGGTTGGCCCAAGGGCCTAACTTAAAAGGTCAAACTAATGTCTTATATACCAACATCATCACCTTCTACTAGGCGATGTGGGACTATTAACTTTTTTAACAAATTCACATGTGTGATTCTCATTCAACACAAAGTGGGCTTGGGCTATCTACCACAGGGCCGGCTGGAACCTTAGGCCACTTAGGCATTTGCCTAAGGCCCCACCTCACAGTAAGGCCTCATATACACTAATACTCTATCATATGTGATTTTATTAAACAAAAACATATCTAATATATGAGAGACAAATAACTTGCATAATCTATTAAAAAAACATAAATGCTATATTAAAAAATTTACCTACTTTATATCCTATTATTTTAACTCATTATGTGTAAATTTTCAAGCATTTAAACTTATAATATATAATTTAAAAGTTGTAACTTCTAAAAGAAAATTCATGGGATAAATAACGATTATTTAGAAAAGTTTTTCATGCTCCTCACTAACAAAGAGCCTAGCATAAGTTATGCATAGGAGTCCTTAATATTTAAGATTGACAATGCATATGCCAAAGCACATTAACGTCCTGTTGATCTTGTGGTTGAAGGGCTCTCCATGAGTAGCTTAAGCTAAGCTCATTGTTAGCGAGAGCAGACAAAACTCTTCCCAGTTATTTACCTTAGTCAAAATTAAATCTAGTACATACCAAATGAGGTTTAAATTAGCCTTGAAAATATTTTATACCTTAGCCCATAATAACCACTAAAGATAACATTCTTCCTCATTTTATCCCTAGTCCATGAGTATGATTCCACTAAGTTTTTTCCATTGTATCTCATTCCACAGCTCAACAAAGTTTTCATCTCTCCTCAATTCTACAAAATAGATGCTCTCTCGTCTCGTTTTCTAAAGACAACACTTTCTATCTCTTAGGCTCTCTTTGAATTCGGAAAACCAAAAATTGGTCATATTATTCTTTTTAGAATTTAATTTATATACTAATTTTATTTAGCATAACCTTTAGGTTTTTGGTTTTTTTAAATATTTTTAATAAAATATCCTTCATTCCATTTTAATAGCTCTATTTAGTTTTCTAAAATAATAATAATTTATTTTACAAAATTAAATGAAACTATTAATGTGGGATAGAGGAGGTATATATTTACTTTTTTATGTAAAAATGTCTACTAAAAATAAGAGTTAGGGTATAATTTCTTTGAAAAAAATAGATAAATTAATACAATATTTTTGTTAGAAATAATAAAATTTTTGCCTTGGGCCTCCAATTCTTTTGAGCCGGCCCTGATCTACCATATGGGCTTGACCCACTTAAGTAATATAAGCTTGACTCACATAAATATTATCATGCCCATCTAAATAATATGGGTTTAACCCATTTAATGTAATGCCCACTTCTAATAGTAAATTCCTTAAAAAAAATCCCAGCAACTCCTCTTCTCTAGTCTCATAGCATGCACATAACCCGCACACTCAGTGGTAAGAGGCTGCTGCCCTTGTTCTCCTCTTACTTTTTTCTTTCTCTCAAATTATAAGTGTTTGAGAAGGCTTTCAAAGGCTTAGAAATGGAAGGTCTACAAAAACTAACGGTGGGAAAGATGGAGAAGGCTAGAGAGAGGAAGAGAGTTCATAGAGAGAGTGTGTCCCAACAATAGCCAAAGGACCCCTAGTTGAGACTGCGACTCATGAAGTGTGGCCCACATAAGGACACCAGTCAATTTAATATAGTAATTTAGATATAATTGAAGTAGTCTCAAGTTGCTACCAGTACCAACATTAGCCGTTTAGACAAAATTATTTCAGTCATCTGAAAATAACATAGTTAAACCTCTACTAATGCATCTGCCATTGTCCTTAATTCACTTACTAATATTTTATTCTTCAATGCTCTCGTAATTCCCTATGCTAAGCATTTGCAAACTCCAAAGTACCAGTACATACGAATGTGTGCGATGAAAATTCCATGCAAAATAAATAACTACCTGTGAGTTTATGCCCAATAAGATTACTCTCACATACAAATGCCATACTTTTGAGTACAACCATGCATAACAAAATGAACATTGACAAATATAACACTTGAAGTTATTCCACCTTCTAAACTATACATATGTAAACTATGACCAGATTTCTAAGATTTACTAATGTCTTCCACTTTTCTTGCACTCATTTTCGAAGGTGCCAAGATCCTAGCCCACCCATATACATTCAGCACTAGCCTTGAAGACTATACAGATTATGCCTCCAAAGTCCCTTGAGTTCTTTAACACCCCATATTTTTGGAAGAGAATTTTGTAATTTTTTTATTAAATTTATATTTTTAGGTCATCGATGTAATGCCCAGACCCAAGTCAGGTCCCAAAAAATCTCTAATAAAAAATTTTCTTTCCTTAAATAAGAATCATCATCTGTGTGCAAGAGGTACAACATTCAAAGCTTCCCCGTACGTAGACTCAGGTTGTAATGTTCACATACACACAATGAAGCTTCAAAATTTGTTACATGTAGGTTAGAATAAATCTTATAATTATAATTAATTTGGATCGGGCCAACGTTGTTTTGTCATTGGTTGCCTACATACACATTGGATAATATTCACAATACTACTCCAATATGATCAGATCCAAATGTAGTTCTACCTAACGGCTATTACATATATTATACATCACAAAATCAAATATGTTAAAATACATATATACTGATATTCAATTAAAGTCATACTGAAACTCATAATCTATCGGAGTCAAGCGGAAGTTAATAAATCAACGAAAATACACTGTAGAGCGGAACATAACACTAACACAACCACATGTTTCGCTCTAACACAAAGCGGAATCAATCACATTCACACGCCTTGCTCTACCCCATAGCGAGACTTAATACATCACATGTCTCATTCCATCCCAAAGCGAGACCGCTCACATTTAGTCACATCTAAACGCAGCATATCATAACATAATAGATCAAAGTATAATAGGACACTTCAAATCATATCGGATAAAACATAACAAAGTAATTCAAATCAGAATATATTAAATTATACAAATCATACATCTTAATTAGTACATTATTATCACTAATTAAGATGTGTAAGCATATAAATAATTTAACACCCTAAGTTAAATACTTAGGATGTCTACGTATTCTCATACAGAATATCAAGTATACTTACCTATAAGAGACATCGAAAGTGGCGGCGTTTAGAGTTGTTCTTTCTTCAAAGTGTCCTCCTTTTAGATCAGGATATGGTGGACATAATCTTCTTTGAAGTATGTGTACATAGCATCCCTTCACCTTGAAACGCTCCTTATTTTTTGTGCTTGGGGGTGACAGACATAACATCCTCTTTCCAGAGATGTTTTTCTCCTTCTGCGCTTATGAACTGTAAATGGAGCCTCCCCTTAGCTTGGGGATGCCTTTCTTACTGGGTGGCTCTTCGGTGGAGGATAAGCCTCCTCTACTCTAGGCCAATTCTCTAGTCGTGGCCCGACAACTGCAAACAGAACCCCGTCTTGTTCCTGATACCTTTTTCTTTCTCTGGTGCTTGAGGATGACTAGCACGGCTTCTCCTTGTCTCTGAGCATTTTCTCCTCATACAGTCACCAACTCAGAAAATGGACCCCTCCATTACGTAGAACACGCTTGATTCACTTAAGAACGCCTCTTAAACGGGCTAAATTGGAGTCAGAATGATCAAAAATTGAGAAAGAGAAGTTCTTTAGTGCTCAAGGATGATGTGCACAGTCTCTTCTTATCTTGGGACGTTTCCCCCTTATACAGTCTCTAACTCAAAGAAAGGACCCCTCCATTGTGTAGAGCACACTTGATTTAGTTAAGAACGCCTCTTGAATGGGCTAAATCGGACTTAGAACGCCCAGAAACGGAGAAAATGTAGATCATTCCTCAAAATTGAACCGAATGGGGTATATATAACCCGAGCCACACCGAAACAGTTGTGCCTCACCGCCATTTATGGCAGCGCTGCTGTTTTGGCAGCGGTGGTCGCCATTTCCTATGCGTGGTGTAGGTCACGCCCACACGTAACGTGCACGCAGTGCATTTTTTTATATTTTTTTATATGCATATCTTCAAACTCGCATATCTTTCTACCCCCATTTTAGATTCGTGCGTTCTTAGTACCATTGGACTCATATCGACGAGCCCTTTGGTAAAAGCCTACTTAAAGTAGTATAACCCACTCTTTTTAAGTAGGTCCCACCTATATTGCAAGCTCCCTGAGGTCATAACTTTCAGTCATGACCTCCGTTTCACGCATTCTTTAATTCGTTATGCTCTTTTCTTCAAGCTCTACTCATTTATGAAGGTTTTAACTTCTTAAAACCCTCTATAATTTTTCAAGAAACTGACTAATTACCTCTAACCCCTTGGTTGGATGTAATAAAAAAAAAGAAGGGTATTACAATCGATGACCATTGACATGTCGATGGTCTTGCCAATGGAATTTTAAAAATTTCTATTGGTTGACTCATTGATGTGTCGATGAAGTTGCCAACGGTTATTGCATGCATGCAATTAATCTGGAATATGAGGCGGTTGATCAATTTCATATTCTTGGGGTAGTTATGATGGTATTTAAAGCATAAAAATAGTTTGGGAAGGGGAAAAGGAGTCCAATAGGGAGACTTGCGGCCAAAGAAGAGGATGGTAGTTGAATAAAAACACCCATAAATAAAGTACGAAACAACCGATCTTCCTCATGGCGCAATTACTCAACTACAAACCCTTATCTAATTTGAAAAAAAATGTAAAAAATAAAGCACACAAGGCGAAGAAGAAGATCTCACGAGTCAGAGGATTCGGGCTGATTTGCCATGATTCTGGGCCGCTCCTGGTTCCCGGTCGATCGAATCTGTGGCGGAGAGCAGCTGTGTAAACAGAGGTAGAGTTGGGAAACCTCTGGCTATCAAGACAGTGGAGTGGTGGGGAGCTGGGTGGTCTCTGACCTCTGGCACGAAGGGTTTAGGGAGGGGTATGATAGTGGCGGTCTTGGAGTGAACCAAGAGCACCTCCATCAGGGAGAGGAGCTCGGGCAGGGAGGAGAGGGATGAGAGAGACGAGGAGAAGCAGTGTGCAAAGGAAATCGGGAAGGACCGATATAAGAGAGAGGCGGAGCCGGCGGCCTTTGGTAATTTAAGGATAAGGTGGGCATGGAGGAGAGGGATGAGAGAGAGGCGACCGGGGAGAAGAAAGGGTGTTTTCCGCCAGGGAAGGTTTTAGGGAGGGGTAAGTTGGGAAATTAAAAAAAACTTAATTTTACCTCCTTCAGCACATACCGTTTGATGAAAAATGATGGGTAGATCATAAGGGCGGGTTGTATCGCTATGATATATTAAAAGAACGGCTGATTGTATAGCTACTCTCTATATATATTAAAAAATATATTTATAAATTTATTTGAGTTTGAGCTCAAGTCAATTTTGAGTGGAATTTGAGTTTTATTTAAGTTGAATCGAGTCAAGCTAAAATATGCTTAAGCTCGATTCAAATATGTTCAAGTTCAAATAGCTTCAAGTAGAGTCATATCCATCCTAGTGGAATAGAGTTACTTTTATTCTACAAACTAGCTCGACTTGTTAACACTCCTACATGTTTCCTAAAACATCAAAAGTTCCAGGGTGATTTGTTGTAAAAAATAAAATTAATTAGTAAATAAAGGCGTTTATGATTTGAAGAGGAGTTCAACATACCTAAGAGAAAATTGATGCAACACAAGGTCCAATTGAAAGAAGCACGCTTAGATGAGAGGGCTTCATGTATAAAGAAATGGAGAAGGCCACACATTTTTTTATTGAAAGGAGAGGGGAGAACTTTCACGCTGGCTGAAGGAAATGGAGAAAATTAAGAGACACTAAATAGCACACCGGAGGAAATGAATTAGGGATTTTGGACTTAAAAAATAATTGAAAATTTTCAAGTGCACGTCTCGCCTTTTGTAAATAGTTTTGGAGGGTCATTTATATGAGCATGGTCTCACATAGTCATATGTAAGCTCAGTCATCGAGCACAATCAAATTTTGATTTGATTATACATATAACTAATTAAGGGAACATAATAGTTTCTACCCCCTTTGCCATCAGATCTTGATCTGATCACCCATATTATATAAGCTCATGCTGCCATGTGTGAGCTCAGGCCTATTTAAACTGTTTTATAATTTTAATTTTTTTTATAAATAATTTATTAGTAAATATAAAATTAAAATTAATATATTATAATTAAGTTACACTAATATAAAATAAGTCATAATACTAATATCTGACAACTAAAATTGCAATTGGGTTAGGCTGGATGAGTTCGGCCTTGGCCCCATCATACCATATTATTTTTAGGCCTTGACCCCACTTTTAACCTATGTGAGCCTTAAACTATCTAGCCCTAGAAGGGTTCTAAATTTATAAATAATTTATTAAGTTACTGTTAAATATAAAAATTAAAATAGATATTTTGTAACTAGGTTGCACCAATGTAAGATGAACCTAAAGAGTATTAATTTTGTATTATTCTCATTTTCTAATTAATTGGAACATAACAATGCATTATGAGCTGTCATACCTCTGACAACACACATGGATATATATCCTCATGCCCTAACCAAAATATTTATTTAAAATTTAATTTTGATGCACAAATATTTCTACCTGTGTATGTGTATGTATATGTGCAATTTTTAAAATATTAGGGGATGTAAGTGTTTTTTAATCAAGTCTAAGTTGAGTACGAGCTCCTAATTCACTTAGTGAGGTCAAGTTATGGATTTTTAATTCAAACTAAGCTCGAGCTGGAAGGTTCTTATTCTAACGAGCTTCAAGCTAGGTTAAGCTAAGCTTGAACAACTCGAGTTCTAATTACATAAGCCCAATACTCAACTCAGCTTGTTAATACCCCTATTTCCCCTATTTTTTATATTTTTAATAAAAGTAAAAAACACACATTTTGCAACAAACTACCCAATTTGTCACAAAAGATAAATTATTTTATTTTTCATATTTACATCGAGGATTTACTTTTTATTTTATATATAAAAAATATAAAAGATATATCTTTTGCAACAAACTCACTAATTAGTTGCAAAAGCGATAATCATTTGTGACAAATTAGCTTATTTGTCACAAACATAATAATCTTTTGCAGCAAAAAACCTTATTGTTACAAAAAAGACATCTTTTACAACGATTAGGCATATTTGTTGCCAAAAGTATCTTCATTTACTACAAACTCTTAAATTCTCGCAAAAGTATATTTTTAGGGACAAATTTTATTTCATTGCAAAAAATTTTGTCATAAAAGCCCCCTTTCGTTGTAGTGGTAAACTGCATGAACGATTATTAATAGGGGTATGAAGTTTATTTGATGTTGGAAAAGGTTTAAAATTGAGTAAAAATAAAATCAATTATCAATATTAAGTAGTTGAAGATCTTGATATGTTTATTTTTTAAGAACGAAGTCAATAAAAAAATAATTTTTAAAAAGTTGGACAGCTAGTTTATGATTAATCTTGTCGAATGCTGGAAAAAAAAATGAAATTATGAGAAGAAGATAGGAATGTGGTAGAGGAAGAGGCGAATATGGCAAAAGAAGTGATAGAGCGAAGAAGATGAGTAGGAGAAGAATGACAAAAAGAAGTGATAGGGCGAAGAAGATGAGTAGAGAAGAATGACGAAGAGAAAGACATGCATACACGAAGAGGTTATTCAATTAATGAAGATAAATTAAAAAAAGATATAATTAAGTAATTTTATACTTACATGGGTGGCCATGTGCCTTAATGTCTAGTTTTTCTATTAATAAAATCTTTCACCCATTTCTAAAATTTTTAGGCGACTATGGACACATCTCCAAGAAAAAAATTAGATATTTTTCCACGTGCATTTTGAAAACCATAATATAAACGCCTTTGGATGTCTCGAGGCATACAAAAGTCTTCAGGAAAATGACGTAAATCTTCATATCTGATGATCAACTTTGCCATGTACGTACCAGATCGAGGGGAAGGCAAAATTTGACCCGGCAACAGTTCAAGTGCAACGAAATCAAAACCATCACGCAAACACACTTATTTGACGGTAACAGCAATGGTGCATGATCAAAGAAAAATTCTATTTAGTGGGTGATCTATCATTTTCGTTTTTTGATCATTTCAACGAAAAAAGATCATATCGTCTTCAACGAAGTACATATATATGGACAGTGGTCACTCCATGCCAGGAAGGAACATACTATACTGGATACGATCATGGCCACCACTGTAGTTCATGCCGAAACAGGGTTGTTTTATGATCGCACAAAGGAGCTCCAAGAGTTTGATGACACCAAAGCCGGCGTTAAGGGGTTAGTAGACGCAGGTGTAGACAAGATTCCTGCCATCTTCGTCCATGCACCTGAATTTCGACCAAAACCCTCTGTTGCCAAGCCTCTTCTCCAAGTACCAGTTATTGATTTGAAGGGAATTCATGAGCCCGGGAGGGAGGAGGAGATTGTTGCTCAAGTGTTGGATGCCTCGCAAGAATGGGGATTCTTTCAGATCATAAATCACTGCCTGCCGGTTGATGCGTTGGATGAGGTGATCGAGGGAATTCGCCGGTTTAATGAGCTGCCCAAGGAAGAGAAGATGAAGCTCTATACACGCGATGTTAGTCAGAAGGTAAAGTTCTGCACAAACTATGATCTTTTCAAGTCAGCTGCTGCAAACTGGAGGGATACGCTCATTGTTTCTTTCGATGTGCCGTTCGATCCACAAGAATTGCCTCAAATCTGCAGGTTAGTGCAAATTCCCTTTCGCTACCATATTTCTGTAGATTGCAGTCCAAATTTAGCTTTTATTTTATATAGCTCGCCCGCATATTCCTGCTCAGCCAACTGCTCCCTTGGTCGTGAAATAATTAGTGTCCCACCCGAAATACCTTTAACTGGATTTTGGCTGGAGAGAATAAGTGGGCCTCACACAGGCTCACTTTAGCTCATTTTTTTTATAATCAAAACCAAGTTGGAGGGTTTTATTGGGCAGATTTATTTGGTATTTTTTCTTTAAAATTTAATAATAAATTTAACATAAAATAAGTGTTTGATTTGATTGGTGTACATGTGCTTACTTAGTTGTCATCTATTTTCTCCTATCTCACAAATTTTTAAGGATATTTTTTTTATATAAACTTTTTTGTTGAATGTGTAATCTTGAAAATAGTGCCATTGGCTTTTGAGTAATATCACATACTTAAATTTTTTATTTTTCTAAAATATGACACTTATTTCAGGATGGATAGAATGTTTATTATTTGTTACACTTAGAATACCAACTTTTTTTTGTGGGACAACTGTGTGAACACAGACCAAAGTACTTCTAATTTCTAACATGAGAAATGCCAAAAATATCTGAGAGTCACAACGTTCTGTGTTGGAAGTTACTTTTCTTGTTGTCACGATCTAAGCAATGTCGTATAGATCTCAGCAATATATTATAAAATTATATTTGCACGGTCTCGAGTCTCGCCAAAAGTCCTGGCACAAATATGTCGCTGAGACAACTAACCATAGGTACAAGTGGGTGATTTGAAGCCTACATGTCCCCTATTTAACAGGCTTACACCATCAAAGTCATGCAGCCCTAATGTGCTTAGCACATGTGTGTTGACCTGTGCTAACGCATATATATAAACAGGATTCAATAAATTATACTTCTTCTAACAAATGGATATGGTCTTAATATGGATTTCATACTTTCAAGTAAATTCTACTTCTTGCGTACTGTATTGATTGTTTGGATTTAGAAAAAACTTCTCATATTAGTTATCCTATTTCATATTATCTTTCCTATAGTAATTAGTCAATAGACTAAAAAATATTAGCATATGGAGTAAAAAGATGGCTTCCTTAAATATCACATTTTCAAATGTGAGCAATTAATACGAAACATCATAGAGAGTATATAAAAAAACTATTCTTCTAATTAGAAGTATAATTTGTTAATCAGTTTTTATCATTCCTCTTCTCTCAATTGATTGGTATTTGACTAAATACTTTTGGTTTACAGAGATATCATAATGGATTACTACAATCACATAACGAAAATCGTAGAGACACTATCAGAGCTACTATCTACTGCTCTCGGACTTCCTCGGCATTACCTCAAAGAAATCAACTGCTTCGAGAGGCTTGCAATGTCTGCCCACTACTCTCCCCCGTGCCCTCAGCCTGATCTCACCCTGGCGACCACCAGGCACACTGACCCTTCATTTTTTACCATTGTTCACCAAGACCAAATTGGCGGGCTCCAAGTCCTCCATCAAGATCAGTGGGTTGATGTTGTGCCTATTCATGGAGCTCTAGTTGTCAACATAGGAGACCTTCTTCAGGTACATACATTTTATAGGCAATAAAACCTTAAACCTTGCACCATGTTATGATTGCACTGTAAAAAGTACATCCCCCTAAGGTGAGACTGACTCCTCTATGTCTAATCAAACCATAAGAGATCAGAGTCATATGGTCCAACAAATGTGGAACCAAGCGGGACTGAAAGTGGCCCACAAAAATTGGTCTGGATATAACGTATGAGCCCCCTCCATCTTTGCATTTAAACTTTTAGCCTCGTGACTTCAAATGACTCAACCAAATTTGGTCACTTTACATATTAAGATGGAAGGAGCCCACTTGTTTGGACGAGGAAAAATGCTAAGGCCTAAGTTAAGTTAACTTCTCAATAATTTACAAGCGTGACTACATCAAATAGATCACAGTCATGGTTTGGAGTTGTAATATTCAGCTGGTACAATGATCGATCAAAAGAGATCAACAGCGCGCACCTGCTAGCACATAGTATGTACACACAAACTTTGATGTCATGTACAACAGGTGCGGTAGGTGTGTGTTGTTGATTTATTTTAATCACCAGCTGATTATAATTCCTTCATTTTGAAATGTGGCATTACAGATCAATGGTATAGAAAAACCTACAAAAAAAATTCAATTTGCTTAAGTCCTTAATTTCATCGGTTATGAAACTTAACTGCGAATGTAGCATGGCTCATAAATAAGATCATATGTTATTGAGTCCCTTTTATGGACCAATGTCCATCTTTCCTAGTCCCACCTTGGAAGCTAAATTGTAGAGCAACTTATCTTCTATGTGAGCACTCAAGGGAAATCCTTTGAATGTAAATGTAACATGTACATACATACGCATGTTTATATGACCATACACTTGTGTTTATTGCCTCACTTTAGATTATGGATGGTCATTATACCCTTGTTGGCATTGATGTCTCTTTTGGTACAGCTTATTACAAACAACAAGTTTAAGAGTGTTAACCACCGAGTATTGGCAAAAAATGTTGGGCCAAGATTATCAATTGCATGCTTCCTTAACCCAGTTCTCACCCAGCAAAGGCTGTATGGACCTATAAAGGAGCTCCTATCAGATGATAATCCGCCCAAATATCGAGAAGTTACATTTGGAGAATTCCTGGCATACTTCTCCTCCAAAGGGCTTGATCATTGCAATCTGGATAACTTTATTCTTTGATGTGGATATATATTGGTTTTGACCAATAGCAAAAAAATATGTATACTAGTTTGAGTGTCGGTCCTAAAAAGATCTTCTTTCATCTTATTCATCTCTCTAAATTTAGGTTCATTCTCTAAGTCATTATCAGTTATAGAACATTAGATTCATCTACTCTTCACAGCCCCCTTCGGATAGTGTGCAATTAATGGGTCAATGACTCGATATTGCCATGGAGGAGAAAATTTGGGTAACATAGTAACATACGTATGATGGTAATAGAACTCTCCATTCAAGAAGCTATTATTAATAATGTCAATAAAAATCATATATTGCACAAAAAGTGGCATCTTCATTGTTAATGATAGAATGGGAAAGTTTTTTAACTGCTTGGTCAATGAAGGCCTGTCCTCGAATCTGGTGGTATTGTGCAATGCCTAGTGTGGGTTTTGTCATCTTGATGAAGTGCGATCTTGACTTCATAAAACCTTTTAGAATCCAATGCTATGGTGATATTATTTGTCACTTTTCTCTTCCAAGCTTATTGCTAGAAGGTCATAATTTTGAACATACCCACACTCGTTATCCACCCAAAGAAATTATATCTCTAGTTACCGGGTGTCTTACTAACCTCCAGTGGTCAAATCTCCAAGACGTTGCTTTATACTCATGAAAGGCTGTATCGGCCGATACAGTATCAGCTGAGATCGATAAGGTATAGGGGGATACGCCCCCCACACATATTTATAATATATATCGGCCATACCGTATCGATACGGTCGATACATATCAATAAACAACAAGTTTAAGAGTGTTAACCACCGAGTATTGGCAAAAAATGTTGGGCCAAGATTATCAATTGCATGCTTCATTAACCCAGTTTTCACCCAACAAAGGCTGTATGGACCTATAAAGGAGCTCCTATCAGATGATAATCCGCCCAAATATCGAGAAGTTACATTTGGAGAATTCCTGACATACTTCTCCTCCAAAGGGCTTGATCATTGCAATCTGGATAACTTTATTCTTTGATGTGGATATATATTGGTTTTGACCAATAGCAAAAAAATATGTTATGTATACTGGTTTGAGTGTCGGTCCCAAAAAGATCTTCTTTCATCTTATTCATCTCTCTAAATTTAGGTTCATTCTCTAAGTCATTATCAGTTATAGAACATTAGATTCATCTACTCTTCACAGCCCCCTTTGGATAGCGTGCAATTAATGGGTCGATGACTCGATATTGCCGTATGGAGGAGAAAATTTAGGTAACATAGTAACATACGTGTGATGGTAATAGAACTCTCCATTCAAGAAGCTATTATTAATAATGTCAATAAAAATCATATATTGCACAAAAAGTGGCATCTTCATTGTTAATGATGGAATGGGAAAGTTTTTTAACTGCTTAGTCAATGAAGGCCTGTCCTCGAATCTGGTGGTATTGTACAATGCCTAGTGTGGTTTCTGTGATCTTGATGAAGTGCGATCTTGACTTCATAAAACCTTTCATAATCCAATCCTATGGTGATATTATTTGTCACTTTTCTCTTCTAAGCTTATTGCTAGGAGGTCCTAATTTTGAACATACCCATACTCGTTATCCACCCAAAGAAATTATATCTCTAGTTACCGGGTGTCTTACTAACCTCGAGTGGTCAAATCTCTAAGACGTTGCCTTATACTCATGGAAGGCTGTATCGGCCGATACGGTATTCGCCGAGACCAATAAGGTACGGGATGTATCGGCCATACCATATCGATACGGCCGATACATATTAATATACTATTTAAAAAATAAATTTTTTATTTAAAAAAATATTTTTTTAAGCACAAATATTTCTACATGTGTGTGTATGTGTATATACATTTTTTAAAATATTAGGGGATGTAAGTATTTTTTAATCAAGTTTAAGTTGAGTACGAGCCCCTAATTCACTTAGTGAGGTCAAGTTATGGATTTTCAGTTCAAACTGAGCTCGAGCTAGAAGGTTCTTGCTCTAACGAGCTTCAAGTCAAGTCAAGCTAAGCTTGAACAACTTGAGTTTAAACTATATAAGCCCAATACTCAACTTAGCATATTAATACCCCTATTTTTTATATTTTAAATAAAAGTAAAAACACACATTTTGTGACAAACTACCCAATTTATCACAAAAAGATAAATTATTTTATTTTTTATATTTACATCGAGGATTTACTTTTTATTTTTTATATAAAAATATAAAAGATATATCTTTTGCAACAAACTCACTAATTAGTTGCAAAAGCGATAATCATTCGCGCAAATTGGCTTATTTGTCACAAACATAATAATCTTTTATAGCAAAAAAACCTTATTGTTGCAAAAAGAACAATCTTTTACAACGATTAGGCATATTTGTTGCCAAAAGTATCTTCATTTGCTACAAACTCTTAAATTCTCGCAAAAGTATACTTTTAGGGATAAATTTTATTTCATTGCAAAAAAATTTGTGGCAAAAGTCCCCTTTTGTTGTAGTGGTAAACTGCATGAACGACTATTAATTGGAGTATGAAGTTTATTTGATGTTGGAAAAGGTTTAGAATTGAGTAAAAATAAAATCAATTATCAATATTAAGTAGTTGAAGATCTTGATATGTTTATTTTTCAAGAACAAAGTTAATAAAAAAAAATTTAAATAGTTGGACAGCTAGTTTATGACTAATCTTGTCGGATGCTGAAAAAAATAAATTATCAAGAATAAGATAGGAATGTGGTAGTGGAAGAGGTGAATACGGCAAAAGAAGTGATAGGGCGAAGATGAGGAGGAGAAGAATGACGAAAAGAAAGACATGCACACACGAAGAGGTTATTCAATTAATGAAGATGAATTAAAAATATATATAATTAAGTAATTTTATACTTACATATGTGGCCATGTGCCTTAATGTCTAGTTTTTCTATTAATAAAAATTTTCACCCATCCTGATATGTTTATTTTTTAAGAACAAAGTTAATAAAAAAATAATTTTTAAATAGTTGGACAGTTAGTTTATGACTAATCTTGTCGGATGCTGAAAAAAACAAATTATCAAGAAGAAGATAGGAATGTGGTAACGGAAGAGGCGAATACGGCAAAAGAAGTGATAAGGCAAAGAAGATAGAGTAGGAGAAGAATGACGAAGAAAAAAACATGCACACACGAGAGGTTATTCAATTAATGACGCTGAATTAAATAAATATATAATTAAGTAATTTTATACTTACATGGTTGGTCATGTGCCTTAATGTCTAATTTTTCTATTAATAAAAACTTTCACCCATTTCTAAAATTTTTAGGCGACTATGGACACATCTCCAAGAAAAAAATTAGATATTTTTGTACGAGCATTTTGAAAACCATAATATAAACGCCTTTGGATGTCTCGAGTAGGGCTACAAAAAAACATGGGCCGGCCCGAAGCCCGGCCCGAAGCCCGGCCCAACGCGGCCCGAAATTTTGTACAATTGGGCTTTAGAATTTTGTGAATAAAACGGGCCGGGCTTAAAATTTTAAAGTTTATGAAATTTTGGGCCGGGCTCGGGCCTGGGCCAAAAATGCGTAAAAGCCCGGCCCGGCCCATTCCAGCCCGTTTATTTTTTAAGCCTCACCATTCCACATTTTCCATTTTTTTAAGCCCGTTCATTTTTAAGCCATTTTAATTCCCATTCGTTTCGTCGTTTCTGATCGAATTGATTCTTTTTGCCTGTTCTCTCTGTTGATTTTTCTCCCGCATTTCCGCCCCAGATAGATATTTGCATCCAACTTTCGTACGAAGCTCCAAGGAGGAGTTATTTGGAGTTTCGGTCAAGGTTACAGATCTGCGAAGTGGATTCTGGTTGAGTAGTATCATGGGAGGAAGCGTCGATCTTGTGTATGGGGAGGTTGTGGTTGTTACCGGAGGGGAGCGTAAATGGGGAGGTCAAGCCCTTGCCGGAGGAGTTCAACCCGCAAGAGTTACCCGCGGAGATTGAGAATGGCGGGGGCAGAAATGGAGGAGGCGAGATGAAGGAGCGGAGGGAGATTGTGCTTGGTAGGAATGTGCACACGATGTCTCTAGCTGTCACGGAATCGGAGGCCGACAATGAGGTTACAGGAGGCTGGATGGTGGGGATTAGAGAGAAAGCAGAAGACTTTTTATGTTTATCGCGGTAAAATTGTTTGAACTTGAGTATTTTTTATGTCAACCGTTTAATTGCATATGTTGGTCTGTCGCTTCGTACAATTATTGGGCAGTCCAACAAAAAAAAAGCATTCCACGACCTGAGGTACTCAGAGACGAATGCATGAAATTATCAATTTTACGTAATTACTTCTGGCCAGTGGTCAATTTTCGCGGTTTCATTACATCTGTCAACTTGCCACCATGTTTAATGAAAAGACTGGGAATGCAGCTACTAATTGTTCTCTCTTTTTTTAGTCCAATGAAAAAGAATCAGTAACATTTGGATCTTATCATAATAATTAGCTGAATTTTCTGGTGTCCGAGTTATCTAATTACCTCTTAAGGTAGCTTTGGATTTATGCCCTTATGAAGGCTTTCTTTCTTTTCTTAACTGGTAAACGAGAAAATTTGTGAGTTTGTGCTACTGGTATCTTTTATCCTGTGCTGTGAGACTTAATCATCCTCTCTTTTTTGATTGGTGATTTTACTCTGTTTCATTTGGCAGGCCTTCAGCAAGGAGGATAGAACAATGCTGGACCAGAAAGAATTATTTAGAAACACTTTGAGGAAAGCAGCCCATGCATGGAAGCGTATCAATGAGCTCCGTCTTACAGGTTTCCCTACGTTATGGATTATGCTCTCAGGATAAAGTGTTGTTCATTTGTTTTTTTAAGACATGTAAGAATCTAACAGAGTTTATTGCATGGCAGAGGAAGAGGCATCAAAGTTAAGGTTTTTTTGTGGATGAACGTGCTTACATGGATCTACAGTGGGTGAGTATTTGTTTCCTGAAAGATTTCCATTATGAACTATATTACGGTGTTCATTTTCTTATTAGCATTGAATTTGGGAAGCTTGCAATAGTTTTAAATGTGGTTAGTCACTTGTCAGAGCCTACA
Source organism: Saururus chinensis (assembly GCA_035235625.1). Lineage (NCBI taxonomy): Eukaryota > Viridiplantae > Streptophyta > Magnoliopsida > Piperales > Saururaceae > Saururus > Saururus chinensis. Next base: position 2,272,818 of record CP141146.1, read on the forward strand.
TCTTAAGAAATTTAAGTCACTAGTACTTTGAATCAATTATGTATCCAGGGCATATTTGTTCCCGATATTAAAGGGCAAGGAACAGATGAGCAGCAAAAGAAATGGCTTCCATTGGCTTATAAGATGCAAATAATTTCCCCGCCGCTCTCCTGCTTCTTCCATCGTCTTTTGCTTGCTTCTTCCGCTGCTCTGCAGCCCTATTTGTGGTGCAAAGATGTGTTTTTTACTATGGACGTGGAGAAAGGGCCCATTTCCTCAATCTATTTCAAAGTGAGGTATGCTTCGGTGCATTTTTTATAATTCTTGTTATTTGGAGGCTGACTGTTAATTTAAATTTGTATTTTCATTTCTAGATTAAAATTTTAAATTTATATTTTCATTTCCGGATTAAATCAATGTGCGGTTTTACAGGTGGGCTACTTTAAACTTTTACTCATAGTCATAATTGACGGAGGTTTTGGTATTTGCTTTTTGACTTTCTTGCTGCGATTTTGGCCCGAAAGCCCGTGGCCCGGCCCCAGCCCCAGCCCGTTAAAATTTTGGGTCGGGTCAAAATTTTAAAATCAGTTATGGGCTTTGGGCCCAATTTTGAAAAAAAAAATTTTATGGGCCGGGCTTGGGCTTGCCCAAGCCCGTCAGGGTCCGGCCCGTTTGCAGCCCTAGTCTCGAGGCATGCAAAAGTCTTCAGGAAAATGACGTAAATCGTCGTATCTGGCGATCAACTTTGTCATGTACGTACCAGATCGAGGGGAAGGCAAAGTTTGACCCGGCAACAGTTCAAGTGCAACGAAATCAAAACCATCACGCAAACGCACAATTATTTGACAGTAACAGCAATGGTGCATGATCAAAGAAAAACTCCATTTAGTGGGTGATCTATCATTTTCGTTTTTTGATCATTTCAACGAAAAAAGATCATATCGTCTTCAACGAAGTACATATATATGAACAGTGGTCACTCCATGCCAGGAAGGAACATACTATACTGGATACGATCATGGCCACCAATGTAGTTCATGCCGAAACAGGGTTGTTTTATGATCGCACAAAGGAGCTCCAAGAGTTTGATGACACCAAAGCCGGCGTTAAGGGGTTAGTAGACGCAGGTGTAGACAAGATTCCTGCCATCTTCGTCCATGCGCCTGAATTTCGACCAAAACCCTCTGTTGCCAAGCCTCTTCTCCAAGTACCAGTTATTGATTTGAAGGGAATTCATGAGCCCGGGAGGGAGGAGGAGATTGTTGCTCAAGTGTTGGATGCCTCGCAAGAATGGGGATTCTTTCAGATCATAAATCATTGCCTGCCGGTTGATGCGTTGGATGAGGTGATCGAGGGGATTCGCCGGTTTAATGAGCTGCCCAAGGAAGAGAAGATGAAGTTCTATACACGCGATCTTAGTCAGAAGGTAAAGTTCTGCACAAACTATGATCTTTTCAAGTCAGCTGCTGCAAACTGGAGGGATACGCTCATTGTTTCTTTCGATGTTGTGCCGTTCGATCCACAAGAATTGCCTCAAGTCTGCAGGTTAGTGCAAATTCCCTTTCGCTACCATATTTCGGTAGATTGCAGTCCAAATTTAGCTTTTATTTTATGTAGCTCGCCCGCATATTCCTGCTCAGCCAACTGCTCCCTTGGTCGTGAAATAATTAGTGTCCCACCCGAAATACCTTTAACTGGATTTTGGCTGGAGAGAATAAGTGGGCCTCACACAGGCTCACTTTAGCTCATTTTTTTTATAATCAAAACCAAGTTGGAGGGTTTTATTGGGCAGATTTATTTGGTATTTTTTCTTTAAAATTTAATAATAAATTTAACATAAAATAAGTGTTTGATTTGATTAGTGTACATGTGCTTACTTAGTTGTCATCTATTTTCTGCTATCTCACAAATTTTTAAGGATATTTTTCTTATATAAACTTTTTTGGTGAATGTGTAATCTTGAAAATAGTGCCATTGGCTTATGAGTAATATCACATACTTAAATATTTTATTTTTCTAAAATATGACACTTATTTCAGGATGGATAGAATGTTTATTATTTGTTACACTTAGAATACCAACTTTTTTTTTCTAGGATAAACTGTGTGAACAGACCAAGTACTTCTAATTTCTTACATGAGAAATGCCAAAAATATCTGAGTCACAACGTTCTGTGTTGGAAGTTACTTTTCTTGTTGTACGCATTCTCCGCTGGCAGTGCTAAAAATGAAGCCTGGGGTTGAATCTTCCAAGCTGGCCTAACTCAACCCAAATTATAAAAGGCCACATCTTTAAATGGGTTGTCCTCCAAGCGGCTTACTTGCATGTAATAGGGTATAAATATAGTTTGCTATTTCGGATCTTAAGTTTGTCTGGATAAGTTAAAGAGACAAAATGAGAACTGGAAGAGATCGTATAAAATAATCTTCATCATCTAGGTAATTAAAACAAGTTTGTCAATACATATATATAAAAATCTAAATATATATTATTATTTATAAATATTAATATTATATAATTATAAATTTATTATATAGTATAAATTATATAAAATAAATAGAATATAATATACAATATCTAATTAATCATAACATAGAATGAGAAAGTACAATTAATATTATCAAGAAAACTTACTAAGATATAAGTTTTAAGTATTAGTAAACCCAATGAAATAAAATGGAAAATTAATTAAATAAAAAAATAATATATTAATATATATTTTGTCTCCCATCTTGTTATGATCATCCCAATCCACAAGATCATCCCAATCCGAGACATATTGTCACGATCTAGGCAGTATAGATCTCAATGATATATTATAAAATTATATTTATACGGTCTCGAGTCTCAGCAAAGGCCCTGACACAAATATCTCGCTGACACAATAAGCATAGGTACAAGTGGGTGATTTGAAGCCAACATGTCCCCTATTTAAGAGGCTTACACCATCAAAATTATGCAGCCCTAATGTGCTTAGCACACGTGTGTTGACCTATTCAATAAATTATACTTCTTCTAACAAATGAATATGGTCTTAATATGGATTTCATACTTTCAAGTAAATTCTACTTCTTGCGTCCTATTTTGATTGTTTGGATTTAGAAAAAACTTTTCTCATATTGGTTGTCCTATTCTATGTTATCTTTCCCATAGTAATTAGTCAATAGACTAAAAAATATTAGGAGATGAAGTAAAAAGATGGCTTCCTTAAACATCACATTTTCAAATGTGAGCAATTAATACGAAACATAGAGTATATAAAAAAATTATTTTTCTAATTAGAAGTATAATTTGTTAATCAGTTTTTATCATTCCTCTTCTCCCAATTGATTGGTATTTGACTAAATATTTTTGGTTTACAGAGATATCATAATGGATTACTACAATCACATAATGAAAGTCGTAGAGACACTATCAGAGCTACTATCTACTGCTCTCGGACTTCCTCGGCATTACCTCAAAGAAATCAACTGCTTTGAGAAGCTTGCAATGTCTGCCCACTACTCTCCTCCGTGCCCACAGCCTGATCTCACCCTGGCGACCACCCGGCACACTGACCCTTCATTCTTGACCATTGTTCACCAAAACCAAATTGGCGGGCTCCAAGTCCTCCATCAAGATCAGTGGGTTGATGTCATGCCTATTCATGGAGCTCTAGTTGTCAACATAGGAGACCTTCTTCAGGTACATACATTTTATAGGCAATAAAACCTTAAACCTTGCACCATGTTATGATTGCACTGTGAAAAGTACATCCCCCTAAGGTGAGACTGACTCCTCTATGTCTAATCAAACCATAGGAGATCAGAGTCATATGGTCCAACAAATCTGGAACCAAGCGGGACTGAAAGTGGCCCACAAAAATTGGTCTGGATCTAACGTATGAGTCCCCTCCATCCTTGCATTTAAACTTTTAGCCTCATGACTTCAAATGACTCAACCAAATTTGGTGTGGCCCACAAAAATTGGTCTGGATCTAACGTATGAGTCCCCTCCATCCTTGCATTTAAAGTTTTAGCCTCATGACTTCAAATGACTCAACCAAATTTGGTCACTTTACATATTAAGATGGAAGGAGTCCACTTGTTTGGACGAGGAAAAATGCTAAGCCATAAGTTAAGTTTCCTTCTCAATAACTTACAAGCGTGACTACATCAAATAGATCACAGTCATGGTTTGGAGTTGTAATATTCAGCTGGTACAATGATCGATCAAAAGAAATCAACAAATAGCACTGCTAGCACATAGTATGTACACACAAACTTTGATGTCATGTACAACAGGTGCGGTAGGTGTGTGTTGTTGATTTATTTTAATCACCAGCTGATTATAATTCCATCATTTTGAAATGTGGCATTACAAATCAATGGTATAGAAGAACCTACAAAAAAAACTCAATTTGCTTAAGTCCTTAATTTCATCGGTTTTGAAACTTAACTGCGAGTGTAGCATGGCTCATAAATAAGATCAAATGTTATTGAGCTCCCTTTTATGGACCACTTTCCATCTTTCCTAGTCCCACCTTGGAAGCTAAATTTTAGAGCAACTTATCTTCTATGTGAGCACTCAAGGGAAATCCTTTTAATGTAATTGTAACATGTACATGCATACGCATGTTTATTTGACCATATACTTGTTTTTATTGCCTCACTTTAGATTATGGATGGTCATTATACCCTTGTTGGCATTGATGTCTCTTTTGGTACAGCTTATTACAAACAACAAGTTTAAGAGTGTTAACCACCGAGTATTGGCAAAAAATGTTGGGCCAAGATTATCAATTGCATGCTTCCTTAACCCAGTTCGCACCCAGCAAAGGCTGTATGGACCTATAAAGGAGCTTCTATCAGATGATAATCCGCCCAAATATCGAGAAGTTACAATTGGAGAATTCCTGACATACTTCTCCTCCAAAAGGCTTGATCATTGCAATCTGGATAACTTTATCCTTTGATGTGGATATATATTGGTTTTGACCAATAGCAAAAAAATGTATACTGGTTTGAGTGTCGGTCCCAAAAAGATCTTTCATCTTATTCAGTTCATTCTCTAAGTCATTATCAGTCATAGAACATTAAATTCATCTACTCTTCATAGCCCCCTTCGGATAGTGTGCAATTAATGGGTCGATGACTTGATATTGCCGTATGGAGGAGAAAATTTAGGTAAGATAGTAACATATGTATGATGGTAATAGAACTCTCCATTCAAGAAGCTATTATTAATAATGTCAATAAAAATCACATATTGCACAAAAAAGGGCATCTTCATTGTTAATGATAGAATGAGAAACTTTTTTAACTGCTTGGTCATTGAAGGCCTGTCCTCGAATATGGTGGTATTGTACAATGCCTAGTGTGGGTTTTGTGATCTTGATGAAGTGCGATCTTGACTTCATAAAACCTTTCAGAATCCAATCCTATGGTGATATTATCTGTCAATTTTCTCTTCCAAGCTTATTGCTAGGAGGTCCTAATTTTGAACATACCCACACTCGTTATCCACCCAAAGAAATTATATCTCTAGTTATCGGGTGTCTTACTAACCTTCAATGGTAAAATCTATGAAATGTTGCCTTATATTTATGGAAGGTTATATCAGCTAATATGGGTATGTATCGACCGATACGTACCCATATCGGTCGAGACCGATATGGTACGGGGGGTGCGCCTCCCACATGTATCTGTGATATGTATCGGCTGTACCATATCGATATGTATAGATACACTATTTAAAAAATAAATTTTTTATTTTAAAAAATATTTTTTAATTAAAAAAATTAATTTTTTTTGAAAAAAATTAAAAAAATTTCCTTAAAAACAAAATCACAATTCAAACCCAACTTGTTTAAAAGTTTAAATTTTTGTTATATTAAAAATAATATTTTTAAAGTTATATGAGATCAATACGGGTAGGTTAATACAATTTACATAATTATATTTTTACATATAGTGCTCCACAAATATACATTTATTTAAACATATAACTTAGACTCATATTAAATATATTATTTATTTTTAAAATAAACTAATTTAAAAGCACTGAGAAAGAATGAACAATAATTTATATGGGACGGAAAACATAATAGTGTATAATTCTAAATGAACTAATTTTAGAATACCCATATCGATTAATATGGCATTATATGGGCTTATTATACTCTAAAAGAAGTATTATAATGATATATTATTAATTATAATATTTTTTATGTTTATAAAAGGGTTTATGCCCGTTTCGGTGCGTACTAAGCAGATCATCAATGCATACCCATATCCATAGTCATCGATACTCCCATCCGTATCGATACGGCCTTCCATGCTTATACTCCAACACCCAAGTATGCTTCTTTATACAATCTAAAGAAGAGTTTGGAGGTAAATATATGTTTAGAAGTAATATATCTAACAACAGCAAAAACCTTTGGAGTTGGGCTGGAGTAAATTCCTTAAAGAAAATCCCAGCAACTCCTCTTCTCTCGTCTCATAGCATGCACATAACCTGCACACTCAGTGGTAAAAGGTTGCTGCCCTTGTTCTCTCAAATTATAAGGGTCTGTTTAGATTGGTAGAAAGCGGGAGAAAAGAAATAAATTTTCTTAAAATCTCTCAGTTTTCATTGTTTAGTGCAATGAGAAAAGAGAAACTAGAGTGAAAAGTGAGAGAAAATAGATGAAAATTTGACCCAAAAATTTTCTACCCATCAACCCATGAATTTTGGGAGAAAATTATTGTACTTAACACTTATGTCTTACTGCTACTACCACCACAGCCGCCATTATTGTCACTGCCATTATTGTTACCGTCTCTACCGCCACCACCACCACCTTTGCCACCACCAATGCCACCGCCACTATCACCATCGCCACCACTGCCGCTGCCACCATTGCCGCCGTCACTGCCACCACCATCTCTGCCACCACATCTGCCACCGCTACCATCACCACCACCATCTCTGCTACCACATCTGCCACCGCTACCATCACCACCACCATCTCTGCCACCACATCTGCCACCGCTACCACTACCACTACCACCACCGCTGCCGCCGCCACCACCGTCGCCAACACTATAACCACCACTACCACAATCACCACTGTCACTAATACCACTACCATCACTGCTGCCACCACCGCTACTACCACCACTATCACAATTAATTTTCTCTAACATCATTTATGTAACTAAACAAAGGAAAATATTTAGGAATCTCCTAGTTTCTCTTTCACCTAGATTCACTTTCTCTTTCTCTTTTCCTTTTTCTCCGTTTCCACCGATCCAAACGAACCCTAAGGGTTTGAGAAGGCTTTCAAAGGCTTAGAAATGGAGGTTCAGTAAAAATTAAAGGTGGGAGAGATGGAGAAGGCTAGAGAGAGGAAGAGAGTTCGTAGAAAGAGTGTGTCCCAACCTTGGCCAAAGGACCCCTAGTTGAGACCCCAACTCGTGAAGTGTGGGCCACATAAGGACACCATTCAATTAAATATTGTAATTTAGATATAATTGAAGTAGTCTCAAGTCGCTACAAGTACCAACATTAGCCTTCAGACAAAATTAATTCAGTCATCTGAATATAATATAAAGTTAAACCTCCTACTAATGCATCTACCATTGTCCCTCACTTACTAGTATTTTATTTTTCAATGCTCTCATAATTCCCAATGCTAAGCATTTGCGAACTCCAAAGTACCAGGGCGTACGAATGTCTGCGATGAAAATTCCATGCAAAATAAATAATTACTTGTGAGTTTATGCCCAATAAGATTACTCTCACACACAAATGCCACACTTTTGAGTACAACCATGCATAACAAAATGAGCATTGACAAATATAAAACTTGAAGATATTCCACCTTCTAAACTATACATATGTAAACCATGACATATTTCTAAGATTTACTAATGTCTTCTACTTTTCTAGCACACATTTTCAAACCCATATACATTCAGCACTAGCCTTGAAGACTATACAAATTATGCCTCCAAAGTCCCTTAAAATCTTTAACACCCCATATTTTTGGAAGAGAATTTTGTAATTTTTTTGTTAAATTTATATTTTTAGGTCATCGGTGACCATTGATATATCAATGGTCTTGTCAATGGAATTTTAAAAATTTATGTCATTAGACTCATTGATGTGTCGATAAAGCCACCAACGGTAACTGCATGCTTGTAATTAAGCCAAAATATGAGGCGGTTGATTAGTTTTGGATTTTGGGGGTAAGTATGATGGTATTTAAAGCAAAGAAACGGTTTGGGAAGGGGAAAAGGAGTCCAAGAGGGAGACTTGTAGCCAGAAAAGAGGATGGTGGTTGACTGAGAGAGAAACGAATGCTGGGAGCTTAAGTGGAATTCACATTTCAAGGTCAAATCACTTTCTAAACTTGAAATTTTACCGAATTCGTGTAGTTTTGGATTTTCTTCAAGTTATTCATGATTTGTGTTTGAAGAATGGTTAGTTAAAGCGAAATCCTTGAGTTTTATAGACTTCAATGGCAAATCCACGGTTTTACTGTATCACTAGTGAAATTGTGGTTTGGGTATATATTTCCTAAATGAATAGGAGCAATTGTCCATGATTCTGATCATTGGTGGAATTACCGACATGTAGGTGATTGCACCAGCAAAAGATGGAATGTCAACAGTGCTAATGCATGCATACATAGCAGGCATATTGTTTTTGGTTACCGGCAGTGTGAACAATGGGTCGATGAGGCATTGGTAAGAATGGAAGAATAGTGCTATTCCACTATCAGTAAAGTTAGGCGTGTCGGTGATAGGGGTGTTCATGGATGGAAATAGACACGGACACAGGGTTGTCCATGTCCGTCCGTCATTTGAATAACTCTTGTCTGTGTTCATCCATGTCCGCCCTAGTCTGTATTATACTTTGTCCAAGTTCATTCGCTATGAACGCGTACTTACATAAACAAATATTTCAACACCTAAATTTTTATCCAAATTCAAAATCTTTAGCACTTCTATAGCATGCAAAAGTTGTCTTAACAAGTTACATAGGTACTAGATTTATGTTTTCAAGTTATCTAATACCTATGTAGTATAGTAAGATTATCCTAACATGCTATATAAGTTATAGATTTATATTTTTAAATTATCCAGTACCTATGTAGCATGTTAGGACTATTCTAATATGGTACATAAGTATTGGATTCACGTTTTTAAGTTGTCAAGTGCCCATGGAGCATGTTAAGACTATCCTATGATGCTACATAGGAACTAAATTCTATTTTTTTTCTAATAGTTAGTATTAATTACTAATATATTTAAGGGAATATTAGGTAAGAGTGGTAGATGCGGACGCCCACAGACACGAACAAGGGTATGTATGTGTTCGTAGCTCCCTATTAGTGCAGACAAAAAACTTTGTCCATATCTGTGTCCGGCCCGGACAAAAAAAGTCAATTTTATATAAAAACAAACGCGGACAAACATATGGACAATGGACATCCATGAACACCCCTAGTCGGTGATCTCACCAATGGTCATCAGTGAGGTTGCTGACCCGTTTGTGAAGTCACTGATAAAATCTGGCATTTTTGTCGGTAAAGTTCAACATGTAGATGAACTAACCGATGGTTATTAGTGAGGAAATTGACCCGCCATGAGGTTATCAATGGAACCTAATAACCACTCTCAATAGAGTTTGACGTGTTGATGGATCCACAACTGGTCATTAGTGGGGTGACCAACACATCGACAAGGCTACTGATGAAATTTCATAACCACTATCGGTAGGATTTGACATATTGATGAACCCACCAATGGTCATCGATAGGGTGACCAACACATCGGCAAGGCGCCGATAGAACATATGATTTATGGATTTCATTGTGATTATCACTAAAATATGTTATAGTAATTATGATTGATATTATATGATTTTGAAGTATTTATGTGGTGTGGAGGAAGGATCAGTTATGCACATATTACTTAGGAGACCCTAATGCATGTGTATGAGACTCTTGATTGTGATGAATGGGTACCCAAAGACTATGCATATGACACACAAGGTCGAAGGATGCCTTGGTGCCTTGGCTCCAAAAGTGAGTCGTGAACCACATAGATGGAAAAGATTTGATATGAAATAGGACTAAAGTCTTCTGGCTCTTTAAGGATGAGAGTTATGTAAAACCGCTTCCCTAGCCTAGAATTTAGTTCCAATGTACTAGAACATTAAAAGATAATTAGTCTCACACAGTGCAACATAAGAGGTTTCAATGATCATGAAAGTCAAAATCTCAACACTAGGATCCATTAGCCTTTTACTTCACAACTTAGATGTGGTGAGGCAAACTTTAAAAAAATTAAGGTCGTGATGTGATGGCCCAATATCTAGTAGAGTGGAGCTTCTAGATAAGGTCATAGTATTGAGAGAACCTTTATATAAAGTTATGCTTATGAATGGAATAATTGACATGAAAGGTATGTACTCTTTCAACTATGATGAATTGTCTACTTTTCTCAAAAGAATTCCTTGGTATGTTGATTAAATCTTTATGTTTATTTAATATTGTTATCTCACTAAGTATTCTTGTATACTCAGCATCCGTTGTGATGCAAGTGTTTAGGTTGATATTAGAATGTATTGGAAAGGTCGTAGTTGTGGTTCAATTCTACCTTGCTATTATGAAGTTTCTTCAGCTAAGTTTGACTAGGCATGTGAGTCTGTCATTTTACTTTTATTGGTATAAACATTATAATAAACAATGATGAACTTGTGGATTTAGTAAATATTTTAATGTATTAGTTATATATATTCTTATTAAAGTTATTAGTGTCACACCAAAAGATTGTGAAGGATGATGATCCTCATACCTCTAATCCTCTATTTCAATAATTTACTTCGTATATTTTACCGCTGCATTTAAAGAAGAGGAACAATGATTTGCTTAATTTTCTTTTAAAGAGAAAGAAAAGTATAAATTTTATGAAAAATTGAATGTAAAAATTAGGGGTGTGACAGGTTTTGTACTATTTTCGTAAAATTGAAGCATTGTAACACTTCAACACACATGGAAAATTTACCAATTTTCATCTTGTTACCCCATAATGTAAAAACCCATTCCTACCCCATTATACATATGAACGATGGAAAACCATGTTGGTGACCACTAAATCATAGATAAATACATTCATTCAAAACCAAATCAATTGTACAAATCAAAATAATTACTAGACTATGCACCACAACGTAAAACAGAATTTGAACCTACCGTTGATTATGATTTAAATGAAAAATAAAAAGGGACCTCATATTGCCACAAAATTTTTAAAGCATTAATATAAAGGGTTTCATGACACATAATTAAATTGGTATATCAAACTAACTACAAAAAGTAGTTATTCTTGAATTTTAGAAATCACTACACCAATACAAGATTTCTATGCAATTTGAATTCAAATATCACAAGTCAATGAAGATCAATGGAAAATTATCATGATTTTTCACATTGAATAGATAACTCATGAAATAAAATTACATAAAATTTATTACGTTTGAGTGCATAATCACATAACTGTGAATTTTGACTAACATGACCTACAAAAAATCTAAGCTTTTTGACCTACAAAATGCTTCAGGAAAATTCCCCAAAAATATAGGGTGGCAGTAGAATAAAATAAAAGGACTAGTAATTTTCTATGTCAAAAATGCTAAGGAAGAGGTCTAAAATGACTTCGGAAACTTGAGATAGTGCCAATCGGTAGAAATTGGGTTCCAAGATAAGAAAGTCTTTTTTAGAAGAAAAAGCTTGAAATTCATATTATAGGAGATCAGGATGTCTATTGACTCATAAAATATTCAAATCAAAACACTAACTGGAAGGGTACGAACCAATCCAACCAATTCTAATGCATAGAGAAAACAAATATAAGCATGAAGAAAAAGGGGTGTGGATCACTTACCTCTTCAAGGAAATCCAAATTCCCAAACTTGCAACAAAAATCCTCTCTCTTGTGAAACCCTCATTTACTTTAAAATCCACTTAGGCACAAAATCAAAACCACACAAAAAAATGTACGAGAATAATTGAAGGAAAATTGTTTTGCATCACCTTGAGGTAAATCCCTAATGCACAAATCAGTCCTCTACGTCAACACCCAAATTAAGAAAAGTTCCAAGTTTATGCTCCAATGGTGGTAAATCAAGGGTCTAGGATTTCTTTAGGTTGTTCAATAGTGGAATCTTTAAAACAGAAGAAAGGAGAAGAGATGGGAAAGAAAGCAAGAGGGAAGAGGGGAACAAATAGGGAGAGGGGGGGTTTCTTTAGGTTGTTCAATGGTGGAATCTTCAAAACAAAAGAAAGGAGAAGAGATGGGGAAAAGAAAGCAAGAAGGGAGAGGGGAACAAATAGGGAGAGAGGGGAGGGGGTTGCATTGGGAGGGAAAGAAGGGAGATTTGGCATCATCTTAAGTTAGGTAACTTCTCAATTTATTTAGATTCTTTCCCATCCTTCATCAGAAATAACCATATTATATCTTAGGATTCCAAATCAAATAAAGGAGATTTAGGAACCTAGAGCCCAAAGCTGCCTATTAGATGGGCCAATAGACTTGTTCGACACATGCCTCACTTGTCTACAGCTCGCATACCCACTTGACTACTTTCTATCACACACCCAATTTCAAATTATCTTTTATGGAAAAAATCTCTTTTTTAATAAATCAATTAGAAAATCATAATTCATCTCTTTCCATGCAAACAATGGAAAATTTAATCATTCAGTCAAACTCCTTGAGTTAATAAATTAGGGGCATAAGAATTCAATGCATGTAATCAATCCCTTGTTGTTGTAAGTGTAACATAAATATTAACTTACAGATATAATAAATTAAAATATTCATAGGATCCACAATTACATAATTGTCTATTGACTATATCACAACTAATGAATTAAAATGACACTCACTCGTGCTTAATCAAACCTAACAAAAGAAAGGCCTTGACGAGAGAGAGTAAAGCTACATCTACGGCCTTCCCGTTACCTCTTATCTTGACCTTAAAATTTGTACCATAAATGATGCTCAGTATACAAGAATACTCGTGAGATAACAATCTAAACAAAAACCAAAGTTTTGAATAACATATTAAGAATCTCTTGTTGATAAAACTTTAAGGAAATCAACATAGAACACAATCAAACATCTCTTACTTTTTAACAACTAATCATTTCTCATAGAGTAATCTCATTTCAAGGTTCTTTAGAAACGATAACCTCATCTAGGAGCTCTACTCTACTAGATACTAGGTCATCATGATATGACCTTAGTACTTTTGAGACCTATCTCACTCATTCATGTCATGAAGTAAAGGCTCATTAAAGCTCATAGAGATTTTGATTTCCATGATCATTGAAACCTCATGTATTGCGCTACATAGGACTGGTCATCTTTTAATGCTTTAATTTTTTTAAACACGACTCCTAGGATAGAGAAGCAATTCTACATAACTCCCATCCTTATGGAGGTGGAAGACCTTAGTCCTATTTCATATTACATCCTTTCCGTTTACGTGACTAATGACTCACTTAAGGAGCCAAGGCACTAAGGAACTTTTGACCTTAGGTACCTGATGCATTGTTTTGAGGTACTCATTCATCACATCAAGTGGTCTCATACACATGCCTTAGGGTTCATTAACCCTTATTTATTAGTGCATAATTGACAATTCAGTTACATCACCAAATGCCTCAATCATTCATTTACAGACATAATAATCATAATTTTAATCCTTGCTATAACATTTATTGGAAAAAAAACTTGTTTCACTGTTAATATCCTTACTGACAAGTCGGGTACTTCGCCAATGACCATCGGTAACCTGACCGACAAGTTAGCTACCTTGTCGATGACCATAGGTGGGTTCACGAACATGTTGAACCTCATCGACATTAGAGTAAAGGTGCATGCAGAGTACTATTTATCTTCTTCTTCTCATCAGTGTGTTCACCGACATGTCGGTGATAGTATTGATGATCGGAAATCATGACTAAACACTAGAATCCAACTAAAATTGTATTTTTGTTATAAAAATCCAACATGAACCTTTCCATAATGAATAATTTAGCTACTTGGATAGTAATTCATACCAAAAACAAAAAAAATCCCAAGTATTCCATAAAGACTATATTAAACATTGGAATTCTTGTAAGTACAACAAAGATACAAGTTCATGATCATAAAGAACTTGAAGAAAATTAGAAACATAGCATTTCATTTAAGGTTTCAAGTTGAGAAAGTGATCCATCCTTGAAGCAAAATCTTACTTCTCTCCTCAGTGAACGTTCTTTCCGCATGGCCTCTGAATATTCTACCACCGGTGATTGGCCTCTTCATGGACTCCTCTTGCCACTCAAAGTCGGTTTCTAAACTCTTAAATTCTGTGATAACTACTCCCGAAGTCCGAAACTACTTAACCGTTTTGTAATATGCAATAACTACATACATGGAGTTATATCATTGGCAACCCTATTGACATGTCGATGCTTGCCGGCAATGTGGGTTCGAGTCCATCAGTACCTCCATCGACATATTAATGGTCACCAACAATAAAAACTTATTTTATTTATTACAAAAAAGTGAATTTTCTTTTTAAAAATGCAGGGTGCCACACTTACCATGTCACCTGTCAACGCGGACTAAAATTCACATACAAATAATACTAAATTAAAAATAAGTGTATTACAGAGAGAGAAAAAAAAGAAAGAAAGTTTATTCCCCTTTGTGGGTTGTTAGGGGATAGGACCCCCTCCAACTCTACTCTTTTAGGCCCCACTGGTCCCAATCCAGCTCCATGTGTCCTCCAAAGTCAACTCTGGCCTTAGCTCAATGGCGTCCTCATAAAGGAGCCACTCACGAACTCGCATGCAAGCAATTGTAGTGCTGATTTCCGACTCAAAGCAATCGTAGTGCTGATTTCCGACTCAAATTAAGATCTCGCTGAGTGAATAAGTACTTTAAGCTCTTGTGATCAGTGAAAACTTCAAACTTCTCACCATAGAGATAGTGCCGCCAAATTTTCAATGCAAAAACTACGGCCGCTAACTCCAAGTCATGAGTGGGGTAATTCCGCTCATGCACTCTAAGCTGTCGAGATGCATAAGCCACCACTCTCCCATACTGCATGAGTACACAACCCAAGCCGCGAAGCGAAGCATCACTATAGACCACAAATCCACCGCTCCCGGAAGGCAAGGTTAAAGCCGGAGTTGAAGTTAGCCTCTTCTTCAACTCTTGAAAACTCTCTTCACAAGCTGAGTTCTACTCAAACTTCTCATTCTTCCTTTTCAACTTAGTCATAGGGCTTGCAAGTCTAGAAAAACCCTCGATGAAATGGCGATAGTACTCGGCAAGTCCTAGGAAGCTGTGGACCTCTGATGCACTCTTCGGTTGCTCCCAATTCAACACGGCTTCGACTTTCTAGGGATCAACCGCCACACCGTCTCTCGATATCATATGACCAAGGAATTCCACCTTCTTGAGCCAAAATTCACACTTGTCAAACTTCGCAAAGAGTTTGTATCCGACCCGGACACAACAGCTGATGCTTCCGTAAAGTTCGCAAGACAATCCTCAAATGTGCTTCATGCACTTCCTCATTGGCCGAATAGATCAGAATATCAACCATGAATATAATCACAAACCGATCAAGATAAGGCCGAAAGACTCGGTTCATCAAGTCCATAAATGAGGCTGGTGCATTAGTAAGACCAAAAGGCATCACGAAGAATTCATAATGCCCATATCGGGTACGGAAAGCCGTCTTTGCAACATCATCAGGACGGATCCGAAGTTGGTGATAACCCGATCTCAAGTCAATCTTAGAGAAGACATGTGTCTGCTGCAACTGATCAAACAAATCATCAATTCTAGGTAAAGGGTACTTGTTCTTGATGGTTACCTGATTAAACATTTGGTAGTCGATACACAACCATAGAGAACCATCCTTCTGCCAAACAAATAAGATCGGCGCACCCCAAGGAGATACACTTGGCCTAATATACCCCTTATCCATAAGATCCTGCAGCTGAGCCATAAGATCTTTAAGTTTGGCTAGAGCTGTAAGGACCCTCATCTTCAAACCGGTTTTGGTTTTCTTTAATTATGGGTTATCGTGAGATTTACGCGTTTTCTGATCTTATTCGGTGATTTCGTAAATAAATAGTGTTTGTGATGGTTTTAACCAAAAATTAACTTTAACATTAGTGGTTTTAAGTGATTTTAAACCAAATGTCAATTTTTGAGATTTTTTAGAATTTTTACTATTTTCCCAAAAATTAGGGTTTTGGTGGGACCCCTGTGGGCCCCACCATCAAAATTTTTATTTTTATGTCAAATGAACCTACACATATACTTAAGGTCCCACAAAAATTTTCAAAATTTTATTAGGCTAAATTTGTACTTAAATTTACAAAATACCCACTTTTAGCCTACTTTTTATATTTACACCCCAAAACTTACCTATGCCTACCCCAACCCTTACTATAAAAGGGCAAACCAGAGCCATTTCCATTTTTGGGAATAGGCTAAGGAAGGAGGGCTGGCCTAATCCCCACTTAGGCCCGAATTAGAAGCCGATTAAGGTAAGTTTGCTCTAATTAAGCACTAATCCATGGCTTTTCTCTTAATTTCTTCCAAATCTACCATTTTCCCCT
This sequence comes from Saururus chinensis, assembly GCA_035235625.1. Lineage (NCBI taxonomy): Eukaryota > Viridiplantae > Streptophyta > Magnoliopsida > Piperales > Saururaceae > Saururus > Saururus chinensis. Next base: position 2,289,463 of record CP141146.1, read on the forward strand.
TGATTCAATTCATTTTTGACCATCAAAAGCTACTGATTTGTATTTTACTACAAACCCTAACATTCAAAATTCAATTTTTACTACCAAAAAGCCCTAGATCTAAGGTTTAATTAGGGATTTCTTGAGTAAATCGATTTCTATTAGAGTTTAATTCAAACTCATTGTGTTTTCAAGGATTTCAAGAAGGGTGACTCTTCAATCCGAGCTTAATCACGTGCTGAGGTAATGGGTCTTCAAAATCTCTGTTTATCCATGGTAAAACTCTCCATTTTTGGCTTATTTCGAAATGGTTTGCTTGATTTAGTGTGTTAATGGTAAGATTAGAAAATGAAATTATTTAATCCCGATTTCTTAAGGTTTTGAATTATTATAGTTTGGTTTGATATTCTGAAAGTCAAGGAGGACTTTTGATGATGATTAGGGTGTTAGATGTGGATTTGAAGTGTTATCTATGGTGTTTCGGTTTGGATTTACGAAAGGAAGAAGATGATTGTTCAGCCGTGTTGGCGATCGATCGGCCTTACATGGTGATCGATCGGCTGAACTGTAAATTTCAAATTTTTACGTGTAACCGATCGAACGGCCTGAAGGGCGATCGATCGGCTACACAGGAAATTGTGTGTTGTGCATATGATGTATATTTTGATGATTCCACTTTAGCTTGCCAATTTTATATAAATGTGGAGTGTTTTAAGCTATGTTAGGCTACTAGAAATGCATGCTATTAAGTTTGTGGAGTTGAGATATATGCTTAGGGATGGTGGAATGACTTATGTTTTGTGGCATGATGTTGGAATCGTTATCTTGAAATTATAAATGGTTGTTTCTTTTTGGTTAAGCATATATTTTCAGTAGGACTACAATCATTGTTGGACTGATTTGTCATGATAGATTGTGGTTAGTGGTGTGTGAGTGTTGGTGAATGTCATGACTCAATGATGAAATGAGTTATGTTTTATATGTTTAGCCTTTGTGGTTGAGTTTTGAATTTAGCTATGATTTCAACGATTCTTCTACTATGATTTCTGCTGGAATTCATGTTTAGATAGAAATTCACATGTGTAGTGTGGTAGTGAGTTGATTTTCAAGCATGTTGATATGCATTATGTGAAATGCTTCTACTAGTTACACACACACACATGTGGGGGGTTAAATGATGATGTTGAAGCTTGACATTGTGAGTAGGAATGATGCATTAGGGGCTGATGAGAGCACTTATCATGGATTAGGATTCATGTATGCTTTGCCCACGCATGTACTATGTTGCACGCATCATAAAAATGGATTTCCAATTGAGGCTTAATCGTGATTAATCGAATTTGACCGATTGGATGCAATGTGATGAAATTGTGTGCCGGATTGATCGGTCGTAGATTAATCGCAAGTTGATTGGTCCAAAAGGACATGTTTTGATTTGAATTTCCTGTGTGGAACGATTTGAAGTTCCTGTGTGGAACGAGTGCACTCCCCGGGTTGAGTCTTGTTTAATGGAATGATGTGGGGACGAGTTGTACTTGTCTTGCGGATATGTGAGAATGTTATTATGTGTGTTATCTGGACCCTGAGAATCCAGTGTGGTATGCCGTGTGCACCCCGCTACCACGTGTTCTAGGGTTCTCTGTGTAAGAACTCGGGCTCTTCCCTCCACAGGAGATGTCCCTGGGCGAACACCCCTGCTCTAGATTCTCTGTGTGAGAATGGGACATCCTTGGCCAGGATCATCCAGGGCGAGCAGTATTAGGGATTGACAACCCCGATTTTTCTTTAATTCTTGTGTAGAATTTTGGACCATGACACGCCTTCGTGGCCTTCTCAATGCTCCCGTCTGTGTGACATTAATGTGGGATTACTCCTTGATGGAGGTTGATTGGGATGATGTTATGCATGTGGAATACGTATGTTAGAGATACATCCATGCAGGTTGTGATGATATTATGCATGTGGGAATATGTATGTTAGAGATACGTTCATGCATGTTGGTGTTGATGTTATGCATGTGGAATATGTATGTTAGAGATACATCCATGCATGTTGATTTTGATGTTATGCATGTGGAACATGTATGTTAGAGATACATCCATGCGGGATTGGTTATGATGTGAATACATGTGGGAATATGTATGCTAGAGATACATCCATGCAGGTTGAATTATACATTATGATGCAGTGTTAGGTGATATGAATGTGTGATCAGAAAGTGATGCACCATGTAAATCTTTGATCTGAACGATCTCATTACTATGCTATCGTATTTTCAACGTTGTTAGTGATATTAAAACCATTGCTAAGTGTTAAAACTCACCCCTCTTTTGTGTTTTGATTTGGGGCTGCGTGGTGCGACACGCAGACGGACAGGATTGCCTCTATGAGGAAAGGTCAGAGGTAGCTTGGGTGTGATGATGGAGATCGTTTGCGTGACTTACCTTCGTTGGTTTCATGCTTGATGTTAGAACCTTTGTGTAGGGTTCTTGTTTTGGATTTATGTCATATTTTGCAGTTGTGATGCTTATGACTTATTTTGAGCCGGTGTGGGCTTTACTTAAACTAAGTTTGTGGGTTTGAGATTGTTGTTTACTTTGTGATAAGCAACACCTTTTCTTCCCTTTTATTTACTCTTTCTCAAAGGATTGTGCGCACTCCATGTTTATGTTAATCGCCCGTGGTTAGGGATTAAGTCTTCCGCTAGATCATTTCTCAATTTTCACTTCGTCGCCCCTGGACCGGGTTCGGCTCGGGTCGGGCATCGCCGGGGCGTGACAGGAGCCATATGAGGGAGCCTTAGAAATATGAGTAGTGCCTTGAATAAGGTCAATGCAAAACTCTATCTCCCTCTCCAGGGGTAAACTCGCCAAGTTACTAGGGAAGACATCAAGAAATTCCGCCACAACACGAACGGAATCCAAAGAAGGTAACTCCATGTTCAACCCCGTAACACTAGCAAGGAAAGCCTCGCATCCACTATCGATCCACTTCTTGGCCTTGAAGGATGAGACCAAGAACTTGCCATTAGAACGCTTCACCCCTTGGAAGATAAAAGGCTTAGCTCCTGGCAACTCGAACTTCACACACCTCTTGCGGCAGTATACATGCACATGGAACTTAAACATCATATCCATGCCTAGGATCACGTCAAAGTCAATCATCGGCAATATAATCAGATCCATATGTAGCACATGCTCACCGATCTCCATAAGAATCATCTCAATATACTTTTCCACTCAAAGAGAGGATGAAGGTGTAGTAGACACACACAAAGGAACATGCAACAACTTATAACAAGCATCCCACTCATGACCAAAATGAAGGGAGACAAAAGAATGAGAAGAACTGGTATCAAATAACACTCTAGCATAGTGGGAGGCAATGAGAAACATACCTTCCACCACGCCAGAAGAGTTAGCCACCTCCTGCACTGAAATAGCAAAGACTCTCCCATCATGAGCCGGCTTCTTCCCCTTGCCATCTGGCTGCCCGATAGGTGCTCTCGCCGGTGGTGCTCCCGGCTGCTTGGGACCGGAATTAAGAGTCATTGGTGCACATCTTTGAGCACGACAAACCCTCTGGGGACACTCATTGGCATAGTGCCCCTTTTGCCGACAATCATAACAAGTCACACTAACACGGCGGTCATGAGGATCCTGCTGCACCTGCTGAGTGTTATGCCTCGCATGACGGGTATCTCGCCGCTTATGATCCCTGCGGTTATGACTATCCTCCGTCCTCGACCTCTTAGGCTGCTACAACCCTCTCCTCTGAATATACTCGTCATAATCTCGCTCCACCGCGATGGCCGTCTCAAGTACCTCAGCAAGGGTCTTGTGCCTGAAGGGCACGACTCGGCCTTTGATGAAAGGCTTCAGACCGTCCACAAACTTACTTGCTCGCTCATACTCATCGCTGAAGAAGCGAGGAGCAAAGCGCTCAAGCTCCACAAAACAGGTCTCATAAGCCTAGACCGTCATAGAACCCTGCTGCAGGCTGAGAAACTCCTTCTTCTCCTCTCGGACATGAAGAGGGAAGTACTTATCGTTAAAGGCTGACAAGAACTCCTGCCAAGGAATGTCCGCTCGGCCATGGAACCTCTAACGCTCCATCGACAACCACCACCTCTGAGCCTTGCCCTTGAACGTGAAGACTGCAAGTCTACTCTTCTCCTCGTCCGAACAACGTCGAGCACTAAAAATCTTCTCCATATGAAGCCTCCAATTATCCGCCACAGAGGTATCCAATCTACCCTTGAAGCTAGGGGGATTAAGCTTCTTGAATCCCTCAAGCGAGAAAGATTCAGAACTACTACCACTCGCGTGCTTGGCCTGGAACACCTGTGTCAACCCCTCAATGGCAGTCAACACATCGTCCACCCTTGGGTCTCTGGCACCGCAATGGTTATTAGCGCCTGCATGATTAGGGCCAGCTATCTACACAACGACCAGACATTAATCGTACAGCCTAATAACCCGAAAGCAGACGCAGCCAAACAATTAGAAACACACAAACAAACAAGCAAGCAAGACTTGTCACTCAAACCTTATTTACTCTTGGACAAAGATGTGCTCCGATACCAAAAACTTTGTCATGCCCCGGCGGTGCTGACCCCGGTCCAGGGGCCGGTCAAGCGCGCGGGGGCAACGAGGGGAAAATTGAGAAACGATTTAGCGAAAGATTTAACCCTAACCACGGGCGACTTAACAGAATTATGGAGTACGCACATTCCTTTCAGCAAGAGTAAATAAGTAGAAAAGAAAGAAAGTTGCTTAACACAAAGTAAACAACTAGTCTCAAACCCACATGCTTAGTCAACTATAGCCCACACTAACTCAAAATAAGTCTTAAGGATCACAACTGTATAAAGTAGCATAATAATCCAACAGAGAACCCTACACAAAGGTTCTAAACATAAAGTATAACCAAGGAAAATAAATCACATAAGAATCTCCACGATCACATCCAAGTCATCTCCGACCTTTCCTCAAATAGGAGATCATGTCCATCTGCGTGTTGCACCATGGAGCCCCAAAGCAAAACACAAGAAAGAGGGGTGAGTTTAACAAACTTAGCAATGGTTTTAGTATAACTATCTTCATTGGAAATACGATAGCATAGAAATATAATCATTCAGATCAAAGATTGGCAAGGTGCATCATTTTCTGATCACACATACGCATCACCTAAACCTGCATCATAGTGCATGATCCACATAGTGTCATTCACATCATAACGACCTGCATGAATGTATCTCTAGTATACATATTCCATCATGCATCACATCATAACAACTTGCATAAATGTATCTCTAACATACATATTCCATCATGCATCACATCATAATAACCTGCATGAATGTATTTCTAACATACATATTCCATCATGCATCACATCATAACAACCTGCATGAATGTATCTCTAACATGCATATTCCATCATGCATCACATCATAACAACCTGTATGAATGTATTTCTAACATACATATTCTATCATGCATCACATCATAACAACCTGCATGAATGTATCTCTAACATACATATTCCATCATGCATTACATCATGTCAACCTCCATCAAGGAGTAATCACAATTTGGTGTCACACAGACGGGAACACAAACAAGGCCAAGAAGGCGTGTCATGATCCAAAATTCTACACAAGAATTAAAGAAAGTTCAGGGTTGTCAATCCCTAAAAACTGCTTGCCCTGGACGATCCTGGCCGAGGATGTCCCATTATTACACAAAGAATCTAGAGCAGGGGTGTTCGCCCAGGGACATCTCCTGCGGAGGGGAAAGCCCGAATTCCCACACAAGGAACCCTAGAACACGTGGTAGCGGGTGCACACAGCATACCACACTGGATTCTCAGGGTCTAGATGACACTCATAATAACAATCTCACATCCGCAAGACAAGTACACAACTCGTCCCCACATAATTCTATTTCTCTAGACTCAACCCGGGGAGTGCACTCATTCCACACAGGAACTCAAATTAAAACATGTCCTTTCGGACCAATCAAGTTTCGATTAAGCCACGACCAATCAATCCTGCATACAATTTCCCACATTGCATCCAATCGGTCAAATTCGATTAACCTCGATAAAACCTCAATTGGAAATTCATTTTCATGATGCATGCAACATGGTACATACGTAGGCAAGGCATACATTAATCCTAATTCATGATAAGTGCCCTCATCAGCCCCAAATGTATCATTCATAATCATAATATCAAGCTTCATCATCATCATAAATTCCCACATGTGTGTGTACCTAGTAGAAGCACTTCACTCAATGCATTTCAACATGCTCGAACTTAACTCACTACCACACTACACATGTGAATTAACATCTAATAATGAATTCCAGCGGAAATCATAGGAGAAGAATCATTGAAATCATAACTCAAATCAAAGCTCAACCCCAATGGCTAAACATATATAAGATCATTCATTTCATCCTTAAGTCATGACATTCACCAACATCCACACATCAACTAACCACATTCTATCATGACAAATCAGTTCATTAATAGGTTATAGTCCTACTAAAAATATGTTTAACCATAGGGAATCAACCATTCATAATTTCAAGATGACAATTCCAACATCATGCCACAAACCATAAGTCATTCCACAAATATCTAATCATATATCTCAACTTCATAACCTCAATAGTGTGCCTATCCAGTACCATAATATAGCTCAAAACACTCCACATTCATATGAAATTGACAAGTTAAAGTGGAATCATCAAAATAAACATCTTGCAAATAGAACACAAATCTGCTGTGTAGCCATTCGAACGCCCAGAAGGCCATTTGATCGGCTAAATAGGAAAATTTCAAATTTACAGTTTGGCCGTTCGAACGCCCAGCAGGCCGTTCAATCGGCTGAATTGGAAATCTGTTAATCTAACAGTGTTGCCATTCGAACGCCCAGAGGGCCGTTCGAACGCCAACAAGGCAAAAACGACCTTCTTCTTCCTTTCGAATTTTCAAACCGAAACTCTATTGATAGCACTTCAAATCACCATCTAACAACCTAAATGCCATTAAAAGTCTACCATGACTTCCAGAATGCTAAACCACATCATAACAAGATAAAACCCTATGAAATCGGGATTAAAGATTACCATTTTCTAATCATGCCATTAGAACACTAAATCAAGTAACTTCATTCAAAATGAACCACAAAATCAAGAGTTTTACCATATAAAGACTAAAATTTCGAAAGTCCATTACCTTATCCTTTGATTAGGCTTGGATTAGATGGTCACCCTTCTTGAAAACCTTACAAAGACATAGAGTTTGAATTAAACTCCATTAAAACCGATTTAACAAAGAAAACCCTAATGAAAAACTTAGATCTAGGGCTTCTTGAACATAAAAATTGAATTTTGAGAGCTAGGGTTTATAGTAAAAATGCAAATCAGTAGCTTTGATGTTTAAAAATGAATTAAAATAAAGGGGAAATGGTAGATTTAGAAGAGATTAAGAAGAAAGCTAGGATTTAGTGCTTAATTAGAATGGGCTTACCTTAAACACCTTCTAATCCGGGCCTAATTGGGGATTAGGCCTGACCTCTCCTCCTCAGCCTATTCTCAAAATGGGAATGGCTCAAGTTTGGCCTTTTATAGTAAGCTTTAGGGTGTGTATGGGTAAGTTGTGGGGTGTAAATAGAGAAATAGGCTAAAAATGAGTATTTTATAAATTTGAGCACTAATTAAATCTGAGAAAATTGTGAAAATTTTTGTATAACCTTAAGTTGATGTATGAGTCCATTTGACACAAAAACCAAAATTTTGACGGTGGGGCCCACAGGGGTCCCGCCAAAACTCTAATTTTTGGAAAATTATTAAAAATTCAAAAAATCCCAAAAATTCACATTTGATTCAAAATCATTTAAAACCACTAATTTTAAAGTCAATTTTAATTAAAACTATCATAAACATCATTTATTTTTGAAACCACTAAATAAATCAGAAAACGTGTTAACGTCACGATAACCGATAATTAAAAGAAAACAAAAACCAGTTTAGAGATGAGGGTCCTTACATTAATAATATTGGTTGTTGTGATGGTCAAATCATTCTCTCCCACTACTATCAAGTATCTAGGAAGCAAACATTCAAACTCTAATTTCCTCACTCTTTTTCTAGAAGATGATATTGGAGGACTCCAAATGTATCACCAAAGTCAACACTGGATTGATGTGCCTCCCATTCTTGGGGCTTTTGTCTTAAACATTGATCTTTATAGGTACTTTAGACTAATTCATGGTTTCTTAAGTGGGCAATAAACCAAATTAAATAATTGGTTAACCTGCATAAGTGATGCTTCCCTTTAATCTATACTTCTTCTGTTGTTATATATTAATAGCTCTATATAGTTTTTCAAAATGAACTAATTTTAATTATTTTAAGAAAAATTAATGGAGCTAATTTCTTGTGCATGTTTTATTTGATGTTCATCTTATTTATGGTTTACATAGAGTATGTAGAGAATTTGGCTTAATTTAGATGAACTATTTTGACTATGAAGCTGGCAATAATAGGTTGCTCAACGCTTGGAACTAACGTCTAACGCTTGGTAATTCATCAGTTTTAATTCTATAAATAATTGATAAGAATTGTTTGGATCATGTCTCGGTTTTGTGACGTAACTCTCTCAATGTCAAAACTGTACTTGTCCATAGAATGTTGGCAAATCATGTCGGATCCAAGATGTTAGTGGCATCTTTTTTCCCGACTCACTTTTATACATCAAATAAGCTCTACAATCTCATTAAGGTGTTCTTATCTAAATCAAATCCTCCTATTTTTTGGTAAATTATGATTCTGTATTATCTACTGCACTACTATAACAAAGGACTTGGTGGGGAATTTGCTCCATTAAGCGACTTTAAACTTCTAAGTGTAGTGTTGGTATACGGAAGAAATTTGTTCCTTACCGAAATCCATTATTATATAATTATCAATATATGTAACAAGTCAATTCAAGTACTTACTATTAGTAACAAGTTGTACTCAATTGGAACATTTTATGCTGCTTTGGTTTGATTAGAACTGATTGCTGGTCTTTTTGCAAGCAGCTTATGCATTTAGAATCCTTAACTCGATATGCAAAGAAATTTTTCAATGTGCATCGCATACCCTGTTGGCCGTGTATTTTACTATTTAAGACATGACTCATCAGCATTTATAACCGCTTGTTGACATGATGTCCCACAACTCTGTTGATGAGTCATGCCTTGAATGGTCAAATATACGGCCAACAGGGTGTGCGACACACACTAAAAAATTTCTTCGATATGCGAACTGGGAGCTCCGTGTTTGCCACCTCTCTATTTGCATATGATTCTTCATACATGCACATGGAGGGGAGTATTAATTTATTTAGTTTGAACTTGTTTGTTTGGCATACGATCTTGTCTACATAATGTACATTCATATTGTACTTTCATGTATAAGCGTTATAGGTAGATAATTGTAACGCCCGAGATTTTTCATCCCTTTTTCTTAAAACTCATAGAAATTTTTTTTTTCTTTCCATAAATCGGAGTCAAAACGATAAAATCAAAACCTGTTTATAATTTAAAACATCATACGGTTAAACATCGTACTGCCAAATCAAATATCCTCAGGCGCTACTCGAAAACACACGTACGAATAAATTCTGCTATGATCATAGACTTTTAAATACAAATCACTCCCGGGCATCCCTCAGTACAAGTCCCCTAACAGTCCACAGACTAATCCAATCGAAAGTCCAGATAAACATCATGATGTCTCATCTCACCCAATACAGGAGATCGTGGCATAAATAAACTCACAGAGAGTCAAGCTGATACCTGAGTCAACGGGAATCAATCCACCGCTGAAACGAGCGTCCATCTCCAGGAGCTCTCCGCACAACCTGCAAAACCTCCCGTACAACGGGGCTAAAAGTAGTAGGGTGAGTATTTTCATACTCAGTAGGAAAATACCCAGTAGGGGAAATCCCAAACGGTGAAATCCATAAGTTCATAAATCCATGCGTCATGCAACTCAAACATGAAGCAGTCAACATAACATAATCAAATCGTGCACGTACACATACGATCATACCAAAGGCACCATCGTGCCACAAACATATCGAAGGCACCATCGTGCCAATATCATACTGTCCAATCAACTTACACAAACACCCTTATCCAGTGTCATACAACTTACTCGTACACCGTACGCATACTCATACTTGTACGATCTTACTCGTACAATCGTATGCTCACTCATACAGCTTTCCCATACATGTACGACCTTACTCGTACGACCTCACTCGTACAGTCTGCACAAAAACATACTTACTGTCTTACTCAGAACCATATTCTCACAATCGTACCCATACTCTTACAGTCGTGCTCATACTCATACGCTTACAGTCTTACTCATACTCATACGCTTACAGTCTTACTCATACTCATACGCTTACAGTCTTGCTCATACACATACAGTCGTACTCACACTCATACAGTCGTACTCATAATCGTACACATATCAACGACCACTGAAGCTCATTACAACTAATAAGCTCCAGCGTCGAAATGGAAAAGAATGCCACTGGGACAACACCTTAACCTCCGGGGAGTGACTAGACGCCATGGACTTTTCCGAAGGTAAGGCACACCAATGCTCATGGGGCACTGGATCAAACAGGTAAGAGTAGATCCATGATACTACTTACCTGAGCGCGCAAACATAAACACCCACACATAAGGGGTCATACAGTTGCCCACCATAATGGGTCTTATAGTGCCATAGAATCGCCCACCATAATGGGTCTTATAGTGCTAGAGAATTGCCCACCATAATGGGTCTTATAGTGCCATAGAATCGCCCACCATAATGGGTCTTATAGTGCCAGAGAATTGCCCACCATAATGGGTCTTATAGTGCCAGAGAATCGCCCACCATAATGGGTCTTATAGTGCCATTGCCACTCTTGGGCAGAAAACATATAGTGCCACTCTTGGGTGAAAACATACAACGCTCTCAACAGAGCATCAAACGTCTGGGCTTACACAGCACACAGACCAAATCAGAAACATACGTCGCTCTCAGCAGAGCATCAAACGTCTGGGCTTCATACAGCACGCAGACAAACTCAGAAACGTACATCGCTCTCAACAGAGCATCAAATGTCTGGGCTTATACAGCACGCAGACCAAATCAGAAACGTCGCTCTCAGCAGAGCATTAGACGTCCGGTGCTCTACATAGCACACAGACAACATCCCGCATGATAAACACCATGGCAAGACATGATAAACGCTCGGCCAACTCATCAGCGGCCAGCTCAAACACGGAACTTAATCCGTCGAACCCTCAGGTCTCAAACTCACAACGCTATCATTAGCTGTGCTTATAATTCCAGTTTGAATTAAGTATATTATGCGGTACAATTATGCCACACAAACTCACAGTCCTCGACTGGTCAAACTGAAGCTGAGCCCGATCCGAAACCCAAGTTCGTTAGGGCAGCAGACTTCACTTACCCGTCCACATCATGGACAAAACTCATCGTACAACAAACCCTTACAGTCTTACACTTCGCCATCCATCTTATGGCCAAAACCTCTTACACTGACATCCTCAAATAACGCTCCTCAGAGCCAACCCAGTTGTCGCCCTCTTACTTATATCTCACTTATTATACTTACTTTTCACTTCATAATATGTACGTTATGCTTGTACAATTATGAACACTCTTACTGTCTGACAATCGCCCAACATATAATCCACCTCAAACTGATCCATTCTAATCCTTGCCCGTCATACTCATATCCTCTGTCATACGCTTACACAACTGCATCCAAATTCAGACAGAGCTTCTGTCACCTCTTACTGTCCATCGCCCATACCTCTGCCCACAAACACATACGCACATCCAAAGCATAGGCAAAAGCCATCATACATACGTATGTCTCACACATACGTATAACATACACATACGGCCATACATACATAACTTACAAACATGCACGCTAGCCATCACTAGCACATGCATCCACACATTAAACATGCACGCTAGCCATCACTAGCATATGCATACATTCACACATACATCAAACATGCACGCTAGCCGTCACTAGCACATGCATACATCAAACGTACACGCTAGTCATCTCTAGCACGTGCACACACACATTCATACATACTTCAAACATGCACGCTAGCCATCACTAGCACGTGCATAACCCATACATAGCATACTGACATATTTGCTAGCCATCGCCAGCGCATACATAATCCACATCCATAAAACATGCATACATCTCATGCATACCAATCATACCATACAATCATGCTTACACACACATCATGTAATCGGATCATTACTTAACATCAGCACTCCTAGCATGCTGCTACTCATTCAAAGCATGCTTCATGAATTTACGAGTTCAAAACTCCCCTACCTCGTAATCATGACGTTCGATGGCGAGCACCCGACGGTGGCGGCGTCGGCGGCGGAGTTGGCGGTCAAAACCGTTGCCTGGCTGAGAGAGTTGCTGTCCCGAGGATTTCAAGATGCGCCGGAACTATCACGGCCAAACAAAGTGTCAGATATCAATGCGGTAAAAATCCGCGATCCACGGCGGCACACTAGGGCGGCCGGGAGAAAAGTCGTGCCAACATAAGTGGCGGTGCGATCAGATGTCAAGGGTGTACACTCTGAAGATCAGCCGGTGGCTAAGACGTGCACAGCCGGCCACAAGACGTCGAAATCGGCCGTGGACAGCACCCAACGGCGACGATTTCGGTCAACAAAGGCCCACATACGGGCGGAGAGCGTGGGGCAACGCTCGAGAACCAAAGGAGAGGTGGAGGACGGCTCTAGTGGTCAACTCCACTCGGTGGCAAAGCCAACCGATGGTTAGGCGGCACGAATGCGGCGCCTAAACCCAGAAGTATACGCGTGGCCACATGCACACGCGACCCAAAGGGCGGGGGAGATGGCTGAAATGAGGTGACTCAAGGCCCACAAAAGTCAACAGGGCTAAGGCCCTTGCGGTGGCCAATCTAAGTGGCGACATCGCCGATCGCCACCCACAACCAATACCCATGGTGCGGGCGGCTGTGCATCTCGCACGGTATAGGGCAAGGGGAGGGTTCACGGTCGAGCAAAGGCTATGAGGCCGTCACTGGCCAAGGCCTGAGCAGGTGAACTCGTCCACCTTCTGTCAAGGTAAGACATACAACTTCTTGCCCGAGGCCGTCCGGTACCGACGGCGTAAAATGGGCAAGAAGAGTCAACGGCACACATGCCGGTAAGGCGGACTAGCTGCGGCTACGGGCCACAAGGCTGAACAAGACCCAGAGGGGTGGCCCATTGGCGTCACCGGGCTGGGGCGGAGCCGAACTAAGGTCGGCCAAATCAAATCCGGCGTCCGACTGATAACGTCAGTCACCACGTCCAAAACGGACGCAGGCCAAAAATAGGGGACGACCGGAGAAAACCCGTAAGGGCGGAGCGGCCATGGGGGCGGCGGCTGAATCGGGCACGGAGGTATAGTCCACTGCCTTCGTCGGAGCAAGGCGGGGCTGGGGGAAGGCCGAATCGGCCGCAGATCACCGCCGGCGGCCACTGTTTGCCCAAACAGTCCGTCGGCAGAACAGTGAACAGAGGGGGAAAGAGGGTGGGGCGGCAGTGCCGAGGCCCACCGGGCCGGGAAGAGGGGCTCCTCGCCGTCGCCGGAGCAAGGCGGTGCCGGACGGAGGTCCGATCGGCCGCAGCTCGCCGCCGGCGGCCCCAAATCGACCAAAACAGTCGTCCGGCGGAAAAATAGGGCAGAGAGGGGGATGAAGACGGGCGGCGGAACGGAGGCCCACCGGGCCGGGAGGAGTGGCTCCTCACCATCGCCGGCCCGGGGCGGAGCCGTGGCCGGCCAGTCGGGCCGTGCCGGCCCGTGGCGGCGGCGGAACGGCGATCCAAAGTGGGGGCAGAAAACAGGGCAGCAGAGAGAGGGAGCGGGACGGCGGAGCTGGGGCCGTCCGGGGCCGGGGGGAGTGTCCTCCCGCCGTCGCCGGCCCATGGCGGAGCCATGGGCGGCCGGCCGGCCCTCGCCGGCCTACGGCGGCGGCGGAATCCAAAAATGACAGTGAAAGGGGCAAACCGGGGAAAGAGGCGGCGCGGCCGTGGGGGCCGGGACGGCGGCTCCCCTGTCGTCGCACGGCTAGGGCAGAGCCGGTGCGGCGGTCCTCTGGCCCACTGGCGGCCGGCGGCGGCCGGGCACAGGGAAAAGGCGGAAATGGGGGCGGCGGTTGCACTGTTCATCCAACCGGGTTCTGGATCGGGTGATCCCGACCCGATCCGAATTTTCCTGTTTTATTTCTTTTTTTCTTTTTCTTTTTCCAAACGTACGCTCAACGCGCGTTAACCCACTAGTTACGCGTCGAACCTCCAAAATTCGCGCCGTAAGCGCGCAGCGAGGCCCGTGGCCTGCGACTAAGCCCCACACCCGACTCTACGGGTATAAATACGGGAAAAAGACACAAATACCCATACGCTGAAACGTCACATTTTCCTGCCAAAAATGACCAGAAAAATCCCAGAAAAATCCCAGAAAATCGTAGAAAAATCAGGGACCTTACAATAATGTACTCTTACCTATTATATGTGTTTAGAGGTCAGTTTGGTGCATTCTCATTTCTCAAGCATAGACAGGTAAAGAACTACTTCAAACCCTCAACATTCATCCTCAGCTCGGCATAATTTGTCAAATCTCTTCTAGCTCTCTAAGGTAGAATATCATCATGTTTAAATCCACTTGAAATGACCCTTTTAACCCCTATCCACTAATCTTAGTGTCAGACTCGTAGACTCCTTGTTCGTTTGAGAAATGCTCATTCCATGATCAGACTTAGGGTTGTTTGGGTACTGAATTAATTCAGTAGCGAATTAATTCAGTGGTGAATTAATTCAAAAAATTCACCGCTGAAACTGAATTACATTTGGATAGAGAATTTGTTAGAATAAATTCAGATGTCGCGTCAAACTCAATTTTAAAACTTTAAACTAATATAACTCTCTTTCTCAAACTCGGATATGCACATTCTTCGTACCATTACGCTTCTAAATTCAAGCTCTATCAAACAAGATCCCACAAGGGCAGGTAATTTTGAATTTTTAAAGTGGGCCCTACCTATAATGCACGTTTATCAAGGCTCAAATCGATATGAATGATAACCATTGAAAAATATAGAATCTGTAATTTTTAAAACGGTGATTAGGAGACTGAATCGACATGAGGTGATTCAGTGATTTAGGCTGATTCAGGCTTGAAACGGCCTGAATCTAACTACAGTACTGAATTTTTAATTCAGCGTAGCTTCTGTACACAAACAAGATTCTAAAAATTCAGTGCTGAATCGACACTAAATCAACTAAATCTTCTCTTTTGTTCCAAATTAATAGGGTTATTTGATTCTTGAAGATGAACTAAAATTAGTTCAAATGAAAAACCAAATGAAGCTATAAGTATATGACAGATGGTCAACATGATATGACACTAATATACTTAAAAATAATTCTAAAAGAAGCATGACATTTGTGGACCAACCTTAGTTTAGAAAAGAATGATTAGATATTCTTTTAAAAGTTGAAGCATGACATTGGGACCATCCTCATCTTACAAAATGTATATATTTTTATATGTACTTCAGAATTTTTTAGAGGCACACTAAAATTATAGAATAACTTTTTCATTAGCGATTTATAAGCATGTAAAGAAAAGAAAACACAAAAAAGTAGTCAGTACCCAAACAGCCCCTTGCCAGAGCTACAGTGCTCTGGCTATCCCTTCTCGAACTATAATATGTGATCTTCAGTCAGTCAAGCTGACCATCTCCAAGTTGATGGCTTGTGTTCTACTGGTCGAAAATTCCCTCAACTCTAGTGACAAATCGGCAACTTCTACCGCAGGAAAGTGTATAGGGTGGAGGCAATCAGGACTAAAGAGAGAGAAGAGTATTAGAGTAATAGGGAGAAGAGATTTGAAGACTCTTGGTCTAGTTTTTTGCCCACCATGGTAAACCGGAGCCAAAACCCATACCAAAAAAGCAAAAGAAAGATACTGAACCAAACCAAAATATTCCCAAAATTTTAAACTTACTGAACTTTGATGAATCTGGCAAAACTAGACCAAAAATTCGTCGTCAGCCAATTTTGCCGAATTTTGTTGCTATGCCCTCAATAGTAGGCGAATGACAGTTTTGTTCAAAATTTTTCTAGAAGTTTGGTCTAACTAGTGACAGACCCTGTTGAGGTTCGTCATCATTTAGTTGTTTATAAGCACATGTGAATATAGTTTAGCAGTTTGAGTTCTTTTCTTGGGAAACTTTCCTAAAAACATAGCAAAAATATTTTCCTCACTGACTCCAAGACCAACACATGTGACCGTGGGTTTTAATACAGTATACAAAGGCCAGCAACTATACACTATGTTAACAAAGTTGTCATGTTGGCCTCTATATACCATATTAGGAACCATATATA
The DNA here is from genome assembly GCA_035235625.1 of Saururus chinensis. Classification (NCBI taxonomy): domain Eukaryota; kingdom Viridiplantae; phylum Streptophyta; class Magnoliopsida; order Piperales; family Saururaceae; genus Saururus; species Saururus chinensis. Next base: position 2,305,981 of record CP141146.1, read on the forward strand.
TCATGTCATATTTGCTACTCAGGGAGCCCCGTTAGACTTGACATGTCACATGTCCAAAAAGCTTTTATCTCTTCACTAACTTTTGGAGAGAGAAAATTAAGGGTCTAGAACCTTTAATTTGCACTTTCATCGCTTTATACTAAATTTGAAATGGTGATTCTCTAAACCTCTATGAAGTACTTTATCTATTCTGCATTAATAGCTCTATTTAATTTTTAAAATAAAATAAATTAATTTATTTTAAAAAACTTAATAAAACTATTCATATGGGATGGAAGGAGTGTTTATATAGACTTGTACTCATGAAAGGTAGTATCAATATGGATGACAGTATCAATGATTATAGATACAGGTACATGCTGATACATTTGATATGCACTGAAACGGGCATAAACTCTTTTATAGACATAAAAAATATTATAATTAATAATATATTATTATAATATTTCTTTTAGAGCATAATAAAACTATAAAATGCTATATTAACCAATACGGATATTCTAAAATTAGTTCATTTAGTACCATACACTATTATGTTCTCTGTCCCATACAAATTATTGTCCATTCTTTTTCATATTAAGTACTCTAAAATTAATTTATTTTAAAAACAAATAATATGCTTAATATGAGTCTAAGTTATATATTTAAATAAATGTATATTTGTGGAGCACTATATGTAAAAAATAATTATGTAAATTGCATGGACTGACCCGTATTCATCTCATATAATTTTAAAAATATTATTTTTAATATAACAAAAATATAAACTTTAAAAAAAGTTGGGTTTGAATTATGTTTTATTTTTTAAGAAAAAAAATTAAAAAAATTAAATTTTTAAATAGAAAAATTATTTTTTTAATAGTCTATTGATACGTATCTATTATATCAATACCATACGACCGATACATATTGTAGATTCATGTAGGGGTGTATCGCCCCCCGTACCATATTGGTGTCGGCCGATAAGCACCCATATCGGCCGATACTGCCTTCTATGCTTGTACTTTGGATAGACTTGTACCTAGTTTCGAGTCTAATAGTCAAATCCTTGAAAAACAAAAGGCTACTTCTCCAAGCCTCTTCAACAATGAATAACATATGTGGACAGAGTATTTGTATATACTTGTGCTTGGTTTCTGGGAGCTTAATAGTCAAATTTATCCTTGAAAAGGAAAAGGCTACTTCTCTTAGCTTCTTCAACAATGAATAATAACATCTATCAACTCAGGGTTGTGAACATGGAAAGTCGTATAGATCGATATGGGGCATATTGGCCGATATGTATCTGTATCGGTCGATACCAATACGATACAGAGGGTGATATGCCCCTACATGACATTCTAATATGCATTGGCTATATCGGTCATATTGTATCGATACGGCCGATACGTATCAATATAATAATATTTTATTATTTTAAAAAATTTTATTTTTTCTTAAAAACAAAAACACTATTCAAACTCAACTTCTTCAATTTTAAATATGACAATGTTTTTTATTATATTAAAAATATTTTTAAAAAATTATGTAAAATCAATACAAGTGGGTCCATATAATTTACATAATTATTTTTTTAATATAGTGTTCTACAATTATGCACTTAGTTAAACATCTAACGTATAAATTTCTCCATAATATTTATGTAACTCATATTAAATATTTTATTTGGTTTCAAAATAAACTAATTTTATAGAACTTAATATGAGACAGAGAGAAAGTAATAATTTGTATAAGACGGAGGATAAATAGTTCATGGTTCTAAAATAAATTAATTTTAGAGCACTCGTATCAGTTAATACGGCCTTCTATAGTTTGATTATACTTTAAATAAAGTATTACAATGATATATTATTAGTTATAATATTTTTTTATGTGTATCAAAGGGTTTACAATTATTTTGGCAAGGACTAAGTGTATTATCGATACGTACCCATATTCATGGTCATTGAGAGTGTCATTCGTATCAATACTACCTTCCATAGTTGTGAGGGAATCCAAAAACTTTGAACATTTTTTTTAGTGCATTACTTATGAACTTGTGGAAAGATTCAATTTTTAAGTAAATACTTTTTTTGTTCCTTGGACTTAAATTATTATGTATGTCTTATATTAATAGCTACATTGGAAAAGTAGTATTTTTTTAAAACAGTAAAATTTACATTTAAGAGAAAGAAAAATAAGTTTATGATACTATTTTTTAAATGCTTAACCACTAAAATAATAAAATAAAATTATTAATATAAAATATATTTTTTTGCTAAATAGAACTATTAATGTAGGAAGGGAGTATTTTAGAGCCAATTAGACATTATAGCTTAGTTAAATAGGTTAGGAAAGAATTATATACCATTATCGGTGAGCCAGGGAAACTATAATTTGTAAGCGGTTTTGGATTAGCTAAAAAAACACCCTAGTGGATAATTAAGATTGACTAAAATCTTCACGTTGGTGGAAGCCGAAGACCTTACACGAAGTATTCCGAGAATTTGGGCACATTTTCTGCTAAACCGTTATAAATCTTGGGTAAGCCACACTCCTGTGGTCATGTGCTAAGTATAGTTTGTATATTCATTAAAACATTCGCATATTTCTAAAAAATTTGGCCTACTATAGACAAATTCCAAGAAGATTAACAACGAGAAAAAAAAAAACAGCTAAATTTTCTTGTCTGACACTGACTTTGTCACGGAGTGGAGGGGCCGTGATATTTTGACCCAGTAACTATCCCAATGCAATGAATCCAAAAATTCCACGGAAGCTCACAGAAGAAGACACAGGTGCATTAATTGTAGTAGGCAAAGACAAATACAACGTTCTTACCCAAAAGGGTATGAAACATTCAAAAGGTTCTACTTCAACGAAGTACCAAATATGCATCAGCAGTGGTCGCACCGTGCTAGGAAGGAACATACTGTATTCTATCATGGCCACCAATGTATTTCATGCCGAAACAGGGTTGTTTTATGATCGCACAAAGGAACTGCAAGAGTTTGATGACACCAAAGCTGGCGTTAAGGGATTAGTAGACGCAGGTATAGACCAGATTCCTGCCATCTTCGTCCATGCCCCTGAGTTTCGACCAAAACCCTCTGATACTGCTCTGCCTCTTCTCCAAGTACCAGTTATTGATTTGAAGGGAATTCATGAGCCCGGGAGGGAGGAGGAGATCGTTGCTCAAGTGTTGGATGCCTCGCAAGAATGGGGATTCTTTTAGATCGTAAATCATTGCGTGCCAGTTGATGTGTTAGATGAGGTGATTGAGGGAATTCGCCGGTTTAATGAACTACCCAAGGAGGAGAAGATGAAGTTATATACACGCGATCATGCTCAGAAGGTGAAGTTCGCCACAAATTATGATCTTTTCGAGTCGGCTGCTGCGAACTGGAGGGATACGCTCTCTATTTCTTTCGATGTTGGGCCGTTGGATCCTCAAGAATTGCCTCACATATGCAGGTAAGTGCAAGTTCCTTTCAGCCCGCATATTCCTGCTCATCAACTACTCCCTTCTAGAAAGGATTGTGATATTTTTTCACCCTATTTTTTTAATATCATTTTTCTATCTTAAAATAATTAATACCCCACCTAAAAGTAGATAGCAATACACATCTACCGAATCTTTCCAACAAAAACCCGGCCTCAAATTGAATTTGGCTGGAGAGAATAAGTAGGCCCCACGCAAGGCTCACTTGGGCTTATATTTTCTGTTTAATCAAAACTATGTTGGAGGGTTTTATTGGACATATTTATTAGGTAATTATTATTGTTTAATTTAATAATAAGTTTAACGTAAAATAAGTAACTCACAAATTTTTAAGGATGTTTTTCTTACACTTTTTTTGTGTATGTGGATGGGGAAAGGGTAATTCTGAGAATAGTGTCATTGACTTTTTAGTAATTTCACATGACTTTAAAAATATGACTTTTCTAAAAAATGACACTTTTTTTTCAGGAGGGATAGAATATTTATTATTTGTTACATTTGGAATACCAACTTTTTTTCTTATAGGAGAACTTTGTGATCAGGCTTAGTATTTTTAATTTTTAACACAAAAATTGCCAAGAATATATGTCAAAAGTCACAATGTTATGTGTTGGAGGTTTTTTTTTGTCATAAGTACATTCTCTAATAGTGGTGCTAAAAATAAAACTTCAGGTTGAATCTTCCAAGCTAGCCTAACAAACCAAAATTTAAAAGGTCACATTGAAACAAGTGAATCTTTTAATGGGAAGTTTTTTTAATATTCCACTCTAACAATGAATCGAGTGTAAGGAACATATGGGAGTATGATATTGATGGTGCACACACCAGCTCAAATTAGTGTCAATGATACTGGTATTAACATGCGTCATCAATCTTAAATATCAATGGCTCACATTTATTCCTTATGCTAGGTTCATTGTCAGAAGGAAACATGAAAAACTCTGCCTTTTCGATGACTTACTCACTTCTAATAGGGTACAAGTGGGTGATTTAAAACCCACATGTATCCTATTTAACGAAGTTGTGCGCTCAAAATCATGCTTCCCTAAAGTCCTTACCACGTGTCTTGACTTGTGCTCGCGCATATAAATGGGAACCAGATAAATTATACTTCTTCTAACAAATGGATATGGATCACTTGATATAAATTTCATATAGTAAATTCTACTCCTTGCATCCCATATTGATTGTCCAGATTTGGAAAAAAACATATCTTATATTAGTTGTTCTATTCCATACTATCCTTCTTATATTAATTAGTTGATGGACTAAAAAAAGTTCACGGATGGAGTAAAAAGATTAATAAATTCGCTTCTTTACATATCACACTTTTCAAATGTGAACAATTAATAAGAGATAGAGAGTATTAAAAAAAATAGTTCTAATTAGAAGTACAATTTCTCAATTAGTTTTCATCATTCCTCTTCTCTCAATTGATTGGTATTTGATTAAATAATTTTGTGTTACAGAGATATCATAATGGATTGCTCCAATTACATAATGAAAATCGTAGAGACACTGTCGGAGCTACTATCTACTGCTCTCGGACTTCCTCGGCATTACCTCAAAGAAATCAATTGCTTTGATAGGCTTGCAATGGCTGCCCACTACTCTCCCCCGTGCCCTCAGCCTGATCTAACCCTAGCGACCACCAGGCACACTGACCCTTCATTCTTGAGCATTGTTCTCCAAGACCGTATTGGCGGGCTCCAAATCCTCCATCAAGATCAGTGGGTTGATGTCATGCCTATTCATGGAGCTCTAGTTGTCAACATGGGAGACCTTCTTCAGGTACGTACATATCATATGGTATTGTAATTTTCTCACTTTCTCCCCAATAAATCCTTACGATTAAACAATGAAAAGTTCATCCCTCTATTGTGAGGTGAGACTTACTCCTCTGTTGGAAATAAAGTAGAGTAAGGTTATTAGCATCCTTTCTCTGGCATCCCATAGGATACTAGTCATGTGGCCCAACGAAAGTGGGACTGGGACTGAAAGTGGGGCCCTGAAAATGGGCCCACAAAAATTGGCCTGGATGCAACATATGAGCCCCCTCCACCTTTGCATATAAAGTTTTAGCCTCATGAGTTCAAATGACTCACCCAAATTTGGCTACTTTAGATATTAAGACGGAAGGAGCCCACATGTTTGAAGGAGGAAAAATGCTAGGCCTAAGTTAAGTTTCCTTCTCGATAACTTGCAAGTGCAAGTGCAAGTACATCAAATAGATCACATATTATGCAGCTCCCTTTTGTGGACCACTTTCCATGTTACCTGGTCCCACCTCGTAAGGTAGATAGTAGGGCAACGTATCTCCTATACAAGCAATTACAAGAGATCCTTTTTATGTAAATGTAACATGTACATACCGACGCATGTTTATAGGAACATATAATTTTGTCCATTGCACTCACTTGCATTTATGGATGGTCTTTATACCCTTGTTGGCATTGATTTCTCCTTTGGTGCAGCTTATTACAAACAACAAGTTTAAGAGTGTTAACCACCGAGTATTGGCCAAAACTGCTGGGCCAAGGATATCAATTGCATGCTTCCTTAACCCAGATCGCACCGAGCAAAGGCTGTATGGACCTCTAAAGGAACTTCTATCAGATGAAAATCTGCCCAAATATCGAGAGGTTACAATCAGAGAATTCATGGCACACTTCTTCTCCAAAAGTCTTGATCATTGCTATCTAGATAACTTTATGCTTTGATGTGGGTATATATTGGTTTTGCCCAATAGCAAAACAAAATATACATTTCATGGTGTGCGTTTTGTGATCTTGATGAAGTGTCTTGACGCCATAAAACCTTTCAGAATCCAATCATCAGGTGATATTATTTGTTACTTTCTCTTACATGCTTATTGTTGGGAGGTCCTAATTTCGTACATACCCACACTCCATAGGAATTAATCTCTAGTTACTCGGTGTCTGATATGTGGGCTGACCATGTTTGAGTCGCTGAAGGGTACGGTGAAGTCGAAGCACTTGATGGTGGCCGGTATTGGATGCTGAGTTTCAATTTTTCTTTCATTCATCCTCATATAATATGCATGAAAAATGTAATATATATAAGAAATATATATATATATATATATATATATATATATATATATATATATATATATATATATATATATATAATTTAATTTTAATTAAAAATAAATAATTAACATTAAACAATAACTTATTAACATTCAGCAATTGAATCTCGGTTGTCTTATACTCCAACACCCAAGTATACATCTTTATAATTTGCTAAATAAAACTATTAATATAAGACGGAAGGAGTATTTTTAGAGTGGATTAGACATTACTAGCTTTGTAGCTTAGTTGAATAGGTTAGGAAAGAATTATGTCCAATTATCGATGAGCCAAGGAAATTATAATTTATAAGCTGTTTTGAATTATCTAAAAACACACAGCCCAGTGAAAAATTAAGATTTGACTAAAATCTTCACATTGGTGGAAGCCGAGGACCTTAATTACATGAACTACTCCGAGAATTTGGCCACATTTTCTGCTACACCGCTATAAATCTTGTGTAAGCCACACACTACTGTGGTCATGTCCAAGTATAGTTTTTATTTTAATTGAAACATTATCATATTTCTAAAAAAATTGGCCTACTATAGACAAATTCCAAGAAGATTAACAACAGATTTTTAAAACGAGAACCGAGAAGATATTTGGTCCCCTGTCCTCCCAAAACAACAACGCGAAAAAAAAACCCAGCTAAATTTTCTTGTGTGACACTGACTTTGTCCTGGAGTGGAGGGGCCGTGATATATTGACCCAGTAACTATTCAAATGCAATGAATCCAAAAATTCCACGAAAACTCACAAAAGATGACCCACAAGTGCAATAATTGTAGTACTATTATGTATGCATCAGCAGTGGTCGCTCCGTGCCAGGAAGGAACATACTGTATACGATCATGGCCGCCAATGTACTCCATGCCGAAACAGGATTGTTTTATGATCGCACAAAGGAGCTGCAAGAGTTTGATGACACCAAAGCTGGTGTTAAGGGGTTAGTAGACGCAGGTATAGACCAGATTCCTGCCATCTTCGTCCATGCCCCTGAATTTCGACCAAAACCCTCTGATACTACTAAGCCTCTTCTCCAAGTACCAGTTATTGATTTGAAGGGAATTCATGAGCCCGGGAGGGAGGAGGAGATCGTTGCTCAAGTGTTGGATGCCTCGCAAGAATGGGGATTCTTTCAGATCATAAATCATTGCGTGCCAGTTGATGTGTTAGATGAGGTGATTGAGGGAATTCGCCGGTTTAATGAACTACCCAAGGAGGAGAAGATGAAGTTATATACACGCGATCATGCTCAGAAGGTGAAGTTCAGCACAAACTATGATCTTTTCGAGTCGGCTGCTGCAAACTGGAGAGATACGCTCTATATTTCTTCCGATGATGGGCCGTTCGATCGTCAAAAATTGCCTTACATATGCAGGTTAGTGCAAAGTTCCTTACAGCCCGCATATTCCTGCTCAGCAACTACTCCCTTTGGTCTCGAAAGGATTTTGATATTTTTACACTTTATTTTTTTATACTACACCACTAATGAACACACGGGAATCGGGAAATGTAAATTTCATGTAGCCAAATGGGACTTACCTTCCTTATTAATTCTATAATATAGAAAAATAAGGTATAGGAATATAATTTTCTATCTTGAAATAATTAGTCTCCCACCTAAAAGTAGATAGCAATACACATCTACCAAATCTTTTCCACAAAAACCTGGCCTCAAATTGAATTTTGGCTTGAGAGTCGCAATGTTATGCATTGGAGGTTACTTTTTTATGTCAAAAGTGTGTTCTCTAATGGTGGTGCTGAAAATAAAGCTTCTGGTTGAGTCTTCCAAGCTGGTCTAATCCAAACCAAATTTTAAAAGGTCACATCTTAAACGGGTTGAATCTTCTAATGGGAAATATTTTTAATACTCTGCTCTGACAATGAGCCAAACATAAGAAATGCATGGGAGCCCTTTATTTATGAGATTAATAGCGTAGATGCTAACTCATATTAGCACAAGTGATAATGGTGCTAATGTGTGCCAACGTGAGGGTCATCGATCTCAAATATCAAGGGCTCATATGTGTTCCTTATGTTGGCTCATTATCAGAAAGGAGTATGAAAATTCTTCCCTTTTGATGGCTTACTCGCTTCTCATAGCTAGGATACAAGTTGGGATTCAAAACCCACATTTCCCCCATTTAATTTATGGGGTTGTGCGCTCAAAATCATGCTTCCCTAAAGTCCTGAGCACATGTGTGTTGACTTGTGCTAGCACATAAATGGGATCCAAATAAATTATATTTCTTCTAACATAAGAATATGGACTTGATATAAATTTCATACTTTCTAGTAAATTCTACTCCTTGCATCCCATATTGATTGTCTAGATATGAAAAAAAAAACATATCTTATATTGGTTGTCCTACTTCATATTATCCTTCTTATATTAATTAGTCAATGGACAAAAAAAAGGTTAGCGGATGGAGTAAAAAGATTAATAAATTGGCTTCTTTACATATCAAACTTTTTAAATGTGAACAATTAATAAGAGATAGAGAGTATATAAAAAAATTATACTTCTAATTAGAAGTACAAGTTCTTAATTAGTTTTCATCATTCCTCTTCTCTCAATTGATTGGTATTTGATTAAATAATTTTGTGTTACAGAGATATCATAATGGATTACTCCAATTACATAATGAAAATCGTAGAGACACTGTCGGAGCTACTATCTACTGCTCTCGGACTTCCTCGGCATTACCTCAAAGAAATCAATTGCTTTGATAGGCTTGCAATGGCTGCCCACTACTCTCCCCCGTGCCCTCAGCCTGATCTAACCCTGGCGACCACCAGGCACACTGACCCTTCATTCTTGAGCATTGTTCTCCAAGACCATATTGGCGGGCTCCAAGTCCTCCATCAAGATCAGTGGGTTGATGTCATGCCTATTCATGGAGCTCTAGTTGTCAACATCGGAGACCTTCTTCAAGTACGTACATTTCGTATGGTATAATAACTTTCTCACTTTTTGTCCAATAAAACTTTACATCATGTTTTGATTAATCAGTGAAAAGTACATCCCTCTATTGTGAGGTGAGACTGACTCCTCCATGTTTAATCAAAACATGGCATAAAGTTTTGTTGGAAAGAAAGTATAGTAAGGTTATCAGCATCCTTTCTCTAGCACCCCATAGAAGATTGGAGTCATGTTGTCCAACGAAAGTGGGACTGAAAGTAGGGCCCTGAAAAGGGGCCCACAAAAATTGGTCAAGATGCAACATATAAGCCCTCCATCTTTTCATGTAAAGTTTTAGCCTCATGAATTCAAATGACTCACCCAAATTTGGCTACTTTGCATATTAAGATGGAAGGAGCCCACATGTTTGAAGGAGGAAAAATGCTAGGCCTAAGTTAAGTTTCCTTTTCGATAGCTTACACAAGTGTGACGGCATCAAATAGATCACAATAGTGTTTTGGAGTTGTATTGAGCTGGTGCAGCTATCGATGCTAGCGCATATAGCCCGGACACACAAACTATGATGTCATGTTCAACCAGTGAATTATAGCGAGTGTGTGGTTCAATTGTTTTGATCGACAGCTGTTGAAGCTTCACCAGCGTAGGAGCTGGTTGCAACTCTGCCATTGTGATCTGGGGCACCACAAATCTATGGTTATGTAGATGAACCTACAAAAACAGCTGGTTATGCAAAAGACATAAGTTTATCGGTTATGAAACTTAACTGTGAGTATAGCATGGCTCATAAATAAGATCAAATATTATGCAACTCCCTTTTGTGGACCACTTTCTATGTTACCTAGTCCCACCTCATAAGGTAGATAGTTAAGCAACTTATCTCCTATACGAGCAATCACAAGATATCCTTTTTATGTAAATGTAACATGTCCGACGCATGTTTATGGGACCATATACTTGTGTCCATTGTACTCATTTGCATTTATGGATGGTTTTTACACCCTTGCTAGCATTGATTTCTCCTTAATTTGGTGCAGCTTATTACAAACAACAAGTTTAAGAGTGTTAACCACCGAGTATTGGCCAAAACTACCGGGCCAAGGATATCAATTGCATGCTTCATTAACCCAGATCGCACCGAGCAAATGCTGTACGGACCTCTAAAGGAACTTCTATCAGATGAAAATCTGCCCAAATATCGAGAGGTTACAATCAGAGAATTCATGGCACACTTCTTATCCAAAAGTCTTGATCATTGTTATCTAGATAAATTTATGCTTTGATGTGGGTATGTATTGGTTTTGACCAATAGCAAAACAAAATATACATTTCATGGTGTGGGCGTTGTGATCTTGATGAAGTGTCTTTACTCCATAAAACCTTTCAGAATCCAATCCTCAGGTGATATTATTTGTTACTTTTCTCTTACATGCTTATTGTTAGGAGGTCCTGATTTCGTACATACCTACACGATCCATAGGAATTAATCTCCAGTTACCCGGTGCCTGATATGTGGATTGACCATGTTTGAGTTGCTGAAGGGTATGGCGCAGTCGAAGCAATTTGGTGGTGGCCGGTATTGGAGGCTAAGCTTCAATTTTTCTTTCACTCATCCTCATATAATATGCATGAAACGCACAATTATATATATATATATATATATATATATATATATATATATATATATATATATATATATATAAAATTTAATTTCAATTAAGAATAAATAATTAACATTAAATAATAACCTATTAACACCCAAGTTTGCATCTTTATACAATCTAAACAAGAGTTTGGGGGTAAATATATGTTTAGAAGCAATATATACTTAAAAACACTAAAAACCTTTGGAGTTGGGCTGCAGTAAATTCTTTAAAGAAAATCCCAACAGGTCCTCCTCTTCTCTCGCCTCATAGCACGCACATAACCCACACACACAGTAGTAAGGGAATTCTGCCCTATTCTTCCCTTTCCTTCTTAACTCTCTCTAATTATAAGGGTTCGAGAAGGCTTTCAAAGGTCTAGAGATGGAGGTTCAGCAATAATTAAAGGTGGGAGAGATGAAGACAGCTAGAGAGGCGGAGAGAGTTTGTAGAAAGAGTCTGTACACATGACCCTGGCCAAAGGACCCCTAGCTGAAAACTAGACTCACGAAGTGTGGCCCACATAAGGACATTAGTCAATTAATAATAGCATTTTAGATATAACTAAAGTAATCTCAAGTTGCTACAAGCACCAAACGTCATCCACTTAGGCAGAATTATTACAGTCATCTGAAAATACTAAAAATTTAAACGCCCTACTCTAGCATCTATCCTAGTCCCTCAGTTATTAGTATTTCATTCGCCAATGTTGTCGAAGTTCCCAATGCTTAGCATATGCAAACTCCAAAACATCCATGCGTACGAATGATTGTGATAAAAATTCCATACAAAATAAACAACCGCCCATGAGTTTATGCCCAGAAAGATTACTTTCACGCACAAATCCACAAACTTATGAGTAAAACCATGCATAATGAAAGGAGTATTGACAAATATAAATTTTGGAGGTATTTTATCTTCTAAACTGTATAAATGTAAACCATGACCAGATTTACTAATGTCTTCTACTTTTTTAATACACATTTTCAAAGGTGCCGAGATCCTAGAGCACTCGTATGCATTTAGCACTAGCCTTGAAGGTTATACATAGCATGCCTTCACACAGTCCCTTGAGTTCTGTATTATTTTTGTACAATTGAAACATTGTGACACTTCGGCACACATGAAAACTTTACAATTTTCATCTTGTTACCTCATCATGTAAAACCCCATTCCCAACCCCATTATACATATGAATGGTTGAAAAATAGGCTAGTAACCAGCAATTCATAGATAAATACATTCACTCAAACCCAAATCAATTGTGCAAAATCAAATTACCTAACTATGCACCACATCACATAAAACAAAATTTGACTCTACTCCTAATTCCAATTTAAATAAAAAATACAAAGAGACCTCATATTGCCACAAAATTTTAAAAGCATCAATATAAAGGAGTTCATGACACAATTAAATTTGTAAATCAAACTAACTGCAAAAAAGTAATTATTTTTGAATTTTGGAAATCATTGCATAGTGTGGGATTTCTATGCAATTTGAATTCAAATATTACAACTCAATGAAGATCAACTCAAAATGATCTAGATTTTTCACACTGAATAGATAATTTATGGAATAGAATTACAAAAATAGAACATGTTTGAGTGCATAATCATAGAAGTGTGAATTCTGACTAACATGATTTGTAAAAAATCTAATAAATATAAATATATTAAGATTATCACTACAACAATATAGTATAATCGCTACAACGATGTAGCATTATCGCTATGTAGGGCCAATACAACGATATATCGTTATTGTTATGTATCCCTATCGTATATTTTTTTAAAATATTTTTTATAAATATAATAAATAATAAATTAATAATATGTCGATACGTATTTGCCATATCGATATAGTACATGCCAATATAGCTGATACACATCAATTTTTATGTAGGGCGTATCACACCTTGTATTGTACTATATCGGTCTCAACCGATACGAGTACATACGGTTGATAGGCACTCATATCGGTTGGCACGGACTTCCATGAGCCCATTAAGCCATAAAAAGAATGTTTAAGAAGGAGAATAAGGCCTCTTCTACTTCTACAATTAATTTTTAAAATAAAAAAACTTTTTTAGTGTGATAGTAAACTCTTCTATATGGCTCAAAGCCAAATACATTGGACCGGGCATATTGTTGGTGGTGCACACTAACCATAAACAATGCCTAAACCAAGGTTATATTTATAATTTTTTTATAAATTTAACTATTACAAAAAATTTACAAATTCCTTACCCAAACATGATTTTATTTTAAAACAATTCCAATCAAAGGGTATGTTTATCAATTTACCTAAAAATTCTAAAGATTTTGACCTTAAATACAATTCACTATCCAAACGTGATTTCATCTAAAAAATTCATACCCAAACCAAATTCCGTTTCTATATTGAATCGAATGAATTAATTCCTAAAAATTTCAATTCACTAGCGAATTAATTCCGCACCCAAAGAGCCCCTTAGTCTAGGATCAAACCTGGGACACGCCAATGTGATATTTTTTTTAGTGGGAAACATTTGGGTTTTAAATCAAAGAAATTTTCTTAAACCACTCAAGAATCCTTCTAAGGTTGTTTAATCCTCCTTAATTAAACTTGTTGATCTATGTATTACTCCCACCGTCTCATATTAATAACTTTATTTAGCAAAAGAGTTTGTTTCGTATTAATAAATCTATTTTGTTTAAGTTAAGTGGTTGGGTACTTAAAAAAGAGTACAAAAGGATTATTTTCCATTTTCTTATATATAGATTTCACTGTTTAATAAAAACTATTCTTTTTCTAAATGTAGCTATTAATATTATACAAATGGAGTATATTAAAAATCATGTCAATCATTTCATCTAAACATCAATTGGCATTTATCATGTAAAAGATAATTTATAATTCGGTGGCATCTCCTATTTGCCTCTACAGGTGTTTGAACTAAGGACCTCCTCTTCGTACCAGGTTAATTAATAACTTTCTCCCATAAGCTCAAGTGGTAAGGGGAATCATAACTGTTTGTGTTTATAGTTCGTGCTTACGTTTTGCTCAAAAAAAGAAAAAAAGAGTTCATTCTTGCATCTACTAACCCTTAACCAGATGTTATCGAACTCTTGCAGTTCTTTTGTTAAATTAGCCCGTTGGTTAAACACAAAATTAGCCTGGTGCTATACATGACAATTTGTAGTGCGTTGCCTTCTTGGCACAGGGCTCACTACTGATGCGGACACTTTGTGGGCACGTTCATCAGTTGATAGTGAAATCTTTCAACCGCATTCGGTGGGCTTAAAAGTTTTGGGACTAAATGACCAGTTGATGCTGAGATGTTTGATATTTACCACTATCCCTTCGTAAAAGGGAAGATAATTAAAATGCATGAGCTTAACATGAGCCGCCTATTGCAAAGTTGTGTGTGACCTTTATAAAAAAAATAGGCATAGGAGCTATTAGTATTTGAAATCAACAGCGCAAACGTTAACATACGCAAATATATGCACCGACAATTTTTTAGATGGATGGCTCTTTCATTGGGCGCTCTATCAATAAGGAGCATAGAAAATGCTTCCAAAGGAATACAGGTTATAAGATCTTACCTATCCCCCAAGTTACAGGAGTGGTGCGATCTCAAGGCGCAGATTAATGGCCCTCTTAATAAAATCATTCTCATGTTCATTAGCAAAACATATAACAATTTGAAGACAAGTGGGAGAAGTAGATGGATAAACTAACAAAGTAGTTTCATCTGACTGATGTATTCGGTGCACAATGTAGCACTGAATGCCAGTTCTTTTCAGATAACCTACCAAAGGGCGACTATACGAAGAGCAAATAAATAGTTTATCAGTGTGACCCTCTGAATTCAATCCTGACAAGGGAAGTCGTTTTGATTCCCCAAGAGCATCTGAAAAAAGGAGCAAGATTGATAACATCTATCATGATCTAAATAATTCCCCACAACGCTTTTACAAAAAAAAAAAAAAAAGAACGAAAATCCCCTAGATGCCAACCCAGATTACACTGGAAAGAATAACACTAGAAGCCAGGTAACCATTGAACGAAGGGTCAGTACATCATAGCACCACTTCCTTGCTGGCCCCTAAGAAGGACGTTATTTGATCTAATCCTTCTCTTCCTCAATCTTGCAGCGATCGCAAAAGCAAGTTCGAGAGACTGGGAAGCATTAAGCCTGGGATCACAGTGGGTATGGTATCTGGAGCCTAAGTCGTCAAAGGTCACAGTCCTAGCTCCGCCAATGCACTCGGTAACATTCTGACCTGTCATTTCCAGGTGAACACCTCCAGGATGTGTGCCTTCTTGTTCATGGACATCAAAGAAAGCTCTGAGCTCATCCTGTACAAGAAAATGGAGGTCAGATTATAATTCACCAACACCTGCAAACAGCAAGGAAGATTACAAAAAAACTTTACTATTCTGTGATCCCCCTCAAAACTTACTCTGATAGCATCAAAAGGACGGGTCTTCAAGCCACAAGGAGCCTTGATGGTGTTACCATGCATTGGGTCGCTAACCCAAGTGACAATCAATCCAGCTTGGCGCACTGCTCTAATCAAATGCGGCAGCTTTACTCGCATGTTATTGGCTCCCATTCGAGTAATTATGGTGAGTCTTCCTGGCTTGTTGTGAGGGTTTAGAATTTCACATAATTTCACCAGCTCACTTGGATCCATCTTGTCACTCACCTATATATCATCCATTTCTTCAGTCAGGGAGAAGCCAAACAAATGCATTAACAAGAGATAAATGGACTCCCAACTTGTATGATGTGGGAATTGGATGATCAAATGAAATCTATTTAATTAAGAAAGAATTTCCATAGATTCAACTGAGATAAGGATGTATCATCTGGTTCATAGGGATCACCTTTACACCAAGCGGATTAGCTATGCCACGTAAAAACTCCAAGTGAGCACCATCCAGCTGCCGGGTCCTTTCCCCCACCCAAAGCATGTGGGCTGAACAGTCATAGTACAAGCCTGATGTTGAGTCCACCCTCGTCAAAGTTTGCTCATAAGGCAGATGGAGACACTCGTGTGACGTCCAAAATTCAGTGGTAGTCATTATAGGGTGATCACTAGTAAGACCAGATGCCACCATAAATCCAATGGCTTCATCCACTCTCTGTGCAAGTTCCATGTATCTGCTCCAACGAACGTAAATCAAAATGACATAAACTTATCCCAGGAAACATTAGAATTTTTATTTTCAAACTTGCCATTAATTTTTTTTGTCAAGAACAAGAATGTTATGCCAGAACAAAATATAGTTATATAGAGAACAGTCAAAATAAAAAACTTTATGTACCTCTCCCCTTGTTCACTGTGCTCTGTGAAATCTAGATTCCATTGCGAGACTCTTTGCATAGCAGCATAACCTCCAGTAGCAAATGCTCGGAGAAGGTTCAGAGTAGCCGCAGATTGCAGATACGCCTTTATTAGTCTCTGCGGGTCTGGCATTCTTTCTTTCTCCTCAAATACATCACTGTTAATATTGTCTCCCTGATAACTAGGGAGCTTCACACCATCCCTAGTCTCAAACGGATCTGATCTGGGCTTTGCAAATTGACCAGCCATTCTTCCAACCCGTAGCATATGTTGAAATAAGGGAAAACATTACTTGGACATTGATTAGCATATCAAACAAAACATTCAATCAAGAAGATTTCATTTTGCTTCAAATAGCATAGAATCACATCTACATAAAATGAACTTGAAAAACAAGTCATTCTGCATAAGCAGGAGAGATGCACAGCCAGAACTGAACCATGGGAAATCGCATTCCAATATACTTTGGGGGGGGGGGGGGGGCATTTGGCAACAGATTTGTGGAGGATTTGTTAGAAGGAATAATAAGGCAAACCCACCGCACCAGACCGAACTCAAGAGAAGTGGCTAGATAAATCAAAGTCATAACATAGGATTGAAGAAAAGCTGTAAATCTTCAATTATGTGAGCATTTAGCGATATTTAAACTCCGCGCGCCTGCCATTAAACTAACTGTCGCAGAATTCACGTTAAATACTAAATACTATTTGAAGGAGTAATCAGACTTAAAGCATAACAGACTCAGAACTTAACCGCCGATACAGATACAAACAGTCAATTCTCCACGCAAATATCGTCCGATAACATATAAGACAAACCAATTTGTGATATAAAATGAGGAAATTGAGGACAAGAGGAGAAGAAGGACAAGCCCAAAGGCTGCACCTTTATGATGGGCATCTGACCGCCGAAGGTGAGGACGATGCTCATCTGCAACAGAACCCTGAGCGTGTCCCTGATATTGTCAGCTTTAAACTCTTTGAAGCTCTCCGCGCAGTCCCCACCCTGCAGCAGAAACGCCTTCCCGACGGCCGCGTCCGCCAGCCGTTCCTCCAGCTTCCGGGCCTCCCCGGAGAAGACCAACGGCGGGAAGCTTTCCAGAGACTGGAGGACCTCTTCGAGATCCTCCTTGTTCGGGTACGCCGGAATCTGAAGAGCCCTCTTGGATCTCCAGCTATCCACAGTCCAGCCGGCGGAACTGACGTTCGCCTCCGCCACCTTCTTCTTTGACGGATCAGCCGCGTGAACGGCGAGAATCCGGATGGTCGGAGTGGTCCGCCTTCCCGCGCCCAGTCGAGGCGTGGGCGTGACGGCGAGGTTGCCGGCACCGGCGAGCGCCATTGCCGTAGATAACAGAGCTCGTAGATGAACGGAGGGGTGAATGCAATTGGGTTGGGCCTAGAAGCAAAAAGGGGAAAATATCCGGAAAATTGAACTTCCCGAAATTACCAAAGTACCCTTAAACTTTCTAAATGAAGTTGTGAGGTAGGGGTAAACCTGTAAAGTGCTAAACTAGATAGGGACTTTGCATGCCTCCGTGGCTGCGCAGGCAGAAATGCAATGGGCGCTGACAATTAATCCTCATCACCTATTATGAGTAGGACACATATAACATTCTGTGGGCCCTTACTTAAAATTATTTTTATATTTACCTAATATGGAAGGCTATACCTGTATCGAGGTATGATTATAGATATGATATATATCGATAATATGTTTGGTACACCTCAAAATGGGAACCTTTAATATATAAAATTAAGATATTATCGTAACACTTCTCTAATTCTCTTTAAGGCATAATAATAAAAAAATTTATAAGTGAACATTAATACTACGTGTTGGTTAGGTAGGGAATTGAGTATATAATTCATAGATGAATAAACTTTAATATGATTCTTAGATGGGTTAATTTTTTATGTAGTACATTAGGTTAAATTAAAATCATACAAATTATTCTCTCTTTATCTCATATTAAGTATTTTAAAATTAGTTCATTTTAGAACTAAATAAAATACTTAATATGAGTTAAAAAAATATTATAAAAAAAACTTCAAGTTAGATGTACAAGTATATGTATAATTGTGAAGCACTATATTTATAATATATATATACGAGGAATGATACAGTCCGCCGCGCATTTGATCAACCGTTTCCGCCATCCAATTCTTAGCCTTTCATCAATCATCACACTGACATAAGTGAAGTGCCAATTAAATATATTTCATTTGTTATCTCTAGTTTACCCCTCACACAATCTGCTCCCTCAACTCCCCCCGATGTCAGAAGCGGCCCAGCTCCTTGCCACTCCATCGCCCCGCCAAGCTCCACTCCGCCCCGACCTTACCCCTTCCCTCCTCCGCTCCTCTCAAATCCGATCCAGCACCAAAAGCAGCCGAGCACCTCCCTAACCATCAAAGTCCAGCCGACGGGAGCCGTCACCAACTTCACACAAAGCTCCGTCTTGACTGCCTCTCTCTTATCCCTCTCCTCCTGATCTCCTCGCTACAAAGCTCTACCCTGACTCACAGAACCCCCAACCTCCTGATCTCCTCGATACGAAGCTCCACCCCAACCGTACCCCCTTCCCTCAACCTCCCCCCATCCAGTTCCAGATGGTCAAAGGTCCTCCCAGCTCATCACTGGTCCACCACCCCGAGCGCTTGGGGTCACCCAGTTTCTTGGTGTGTTTTTTTCTATCTCCTTATAAAGAAGAGATTTTTCTTATAGATTTGGGATTTAGATATTGGTAGCTTTTTTTGGAATATGTTTAATCTAAAAGAAAAAACAAATCAATCCTCCCAGTTATGCTCCGACCACCAGAGACAGCACAACCGAAGGAAGAAAACTGCTAATCTGGGGTGGAAAAGCTACAAGAACATAGCAAGAACCACGTAAAGGAATAACTTGGACAGAGGATGAACACAGGTATTTCATCATTTTTCAAGCACCTACTTTTATAACGAGAGTGGTCGTGTTGTTGATGTGGATTGGTTACTGTTAGTTAGATTATTTTACTGACAAGTGAATGTACATACTTGTAATAATATATGTTAATGTTCTTAGAAGCATGCAGTGCTCATTCAGATGGCATACATGAATATAAGCAGTGCTCTTAGTCTAGGTACTAATATTTTAGAAACACAATGGATTTTCCTTGGACATTTGGCGAGAGAATTTCAGTCCATCACTTTAGGTGTAAGATAGTATCATTGCTTAGGTATTCTTCTCTTTAGAAAATTTGAATCTGGATCCTCTTTCTTGTTGTGTGCTTCCATTTATTATTTGTGATGACAAAGGTTTGTCTTTAGGTCCAGAGGTTGGTGTGGGCATCGGCTTGTGTTTCTTTATGCAAGTTGCTGGATCTCTGAAAGCCCTCCACTTCAGTTTTTACTTTTATAGTTACTCAATTCTTTCATAATTTGGTGTTGGACCCTTGCCCCAGCTAACTAGTTTTTTGCTTTAATTTTCCAACTGCATTTCATATGTTTAAAAAATATGTTAGAGAAAGTGAACTCATGGTTGTGACTAGTCTTTGTTTATTCAAATATTTAAGAAATAATTTGCCAACTAATTCTTCTTTTATTAATGGTGATATTGGTTGCATCTTTAGATATGTTTAGGGAGTTGTGGAAACAATTTTAGATGCGATGCAACCTAATGATGGAATTTTTGGAGGTAACTAAAAGTATATTTTTCAGGGTGACATGAACATGGATAATGTGAAGTACAAGTCTCCTCCCAAGGGAAAAACCTTATATGTCCCACCAGTTGACGATGAACTAAAACCTGTCATTGGAATGTCATTTAAATCATTAGATGATGTACATATGTTTTATAATAGGTATGCCAAGAATGTTGGGTTTAGCATCCGTAAGAACAGTTCACATTTAGACAAGGTAACCCGGGAAGTAATTGGCAAATCATGGTGTTGTTTCAAAGAAGGAGAGACTATTTTGAAGCAATATACCAAACAAGACGGAGAAGATACATGTTTGAAGGAAAAAGGGAAGATGAAAGTTCATCAAATTGTGAGGGAGCAATGTCCCGCTTGCTTGAGAGTTTCTAAAGGACAAGATGGGAAATATAAAATAACTAGGTTTGTGGAGGAGCATAGTCATTTATGTACATCACCTAAGAAAATACATCATTTGAGATCACATAGAGAAGTATCGGGAGCACAAAAGGCTTTATTCAATACTTGTAGTGATGCCAATATAAAAACTTCACAATTCATGAGTATGCTTGAAAATAAAACTGGTGGTCCTTCTAATGTTGGGTTTATTGAGAGAGATATTAAAAATTATGTGTCCCTAACAAGAAAAGAAAAGAAAGATTTTGATGCACATGATCTTCTATGTCATTTTGAGGAGTTAAAGGAAATGAACAAATCATTTTATTATACATATAAAGTTGATGAAAATGATAAATTGGTTTGTTGTTTTTATGCAGATGGCCTTTGTAGGCATGTGACTATCACTTATTTGGGGATGTTGTTGTTTTTTACACCACCTATGACACAAATCAATATTGCTTAATTTTTGCCCCATTTACGGGTGTCAATCACCATAAGCAATCAATTAGCTTTGGGTGTGGATTTATGAAAGATGAAAAAAGTGAATCTTTTGTGTGGTTATTTGAGAAGTTCTTAAAATGCATGTGTAATAAACACCCAAGATCAATTGTTACAGATCAAGATGCAGCCATGGGAAATGCAATTAGAAAAGTCTTCCCCCAAGCCTATCATAGATTTTGTATGTGGCATATATTAAAAAAAGAAACAGAAAAATTAGGTGTCACTGCCCATAGGGATTCATTTAGAAAGTCATTTCATTCATGTATATGGG
Organism: Saururus chinensis; assembly: GCA_035235625.1. Lineage (NCBI taxonomy): Eukaryota > Viridiplantae > Streptophyta > Magnoliopsida > Piperales > Saururaceae > Saururus > Saururus chinensis. Next base: position 2,327,306 of record CP141146.1, read on the forward strand.
ATTTAGAGACACCAGAAAATTTTGAGGAAAAATGGAAGGAGATTATGGTGGAACATAACTTAGAAGGCAATGAATGGCTTTGTTTGTTGTATGAAATCAGACAAAAATGGATTATTGCTTTCTCTAGACATGTTTTTTTGGCCAGCATTAGGACCACTCAACATAGTGAAAGTGTTAATTCTTTCTTAGATAAATATGTGAATAAGAAAAATACATTGATGGAATTCATTCAGCAGTATGAGAGGGGTGTTAAAAGACTCAGGCACAATGAATTGACTGCTGATTTTAAATCTCAAACAACTAAGCCAACTCTTATTACTCCCTTCAATATTGAGAGACAAATGGGTGAATGCTATAGTCAACATATTTTTACCAACAAGTTTCAGCCCGAATTGAAGGAAAGTACATATTGTCTTTCAAGTTTTAAAAGAAGTAATGGACCTTCAATTTTTTATGAAGTCACAAGGCCTGGAGATGTTAGGGCCACAAGGGAGGTTGAGTTTTTTGTGTCTCATGGATATGCACTATGTTCTTGTAAGATGTTTGAGTCACAAGGGATTCCATGTAGGCACATTTTGCTTGTCCTAAGGAACAATGTCATTGATAATTTACCTAGTGAATTGATTTTAAATAGATGGACCATGGCCATAACAAAAGAACTTGTGTGTGATGAAACTGGAATGCAACTTGGCGGAGAGTTCGAGAACGTGCCAGAAATTTTGGGCACAAAAAGAAGGCTTCAATCTATTATAAATGAGTGGTGGGAAATAGCATGTGGCTTAAGTGGTGAGAGGCTTAAAAGTGTGGAAGATAAGCTCATCGACATTGGAAAATATTTAATAGAGAGTGGCACAGAACAAAATACACAAGAATCTCAACCAAACACTCAGACAATCCCCACAGTGATTAATGCTCACCCTCCAAACATTTCAAAAACTAAGGGTTCTGGGAAGCGGCTCAAAAGTAGAAAAGAGGTGGCCATGGAAAATATAGCTAAGGGTGGAAGACTATGTAAAGGATGTAATCTACGTGGACAAGGGCATGACATACGTAATTGTCCAGTGTTAATGGCAATGAGGTAACAAATTTTTAAGCTTTGTTTCATATGTATTTTTGCATATCTATTATTTAATATTAACAACATGTATTTCTATGCAGGAAAGAAGAAGTCGTTAGTTTATCCTGATCATCCACTCTTAAGATATTATATGGAACTCTCTTCATAATAGGTATTATATGGAACTCTCTTTAATATATATATGGTTTTATCCAAGGTGTAGTACTTATGCAGGTTGGATTATCTCCTCTTATGGTGCCTCTATATTTCCTATGAACAGCAGGTTAACCTTCCCATTCAATCAAAATGAAAAGAGAAATCAAATTTCAGTTACATTCTTGAAAGCTAGTGTAACCTTATTCTTTTAACATGGTTTCTACGAGTTCTACAATTGTCTTATTCTTTTTTGGATTTGTAGAGACTTTTTGAGATCTTTGCACAGGTCAACATTTTATTCATGCTATATCAGAATTTTTGAATGCCTAGGCATCAGGAAAGGCTGCTGGGCTGGTCTATTTTTCATTCACGCTGCTTCTAGATTTGGGTATTTTTTGCTCAGACGGACAGATTTCAATTATAGTCATATTTAAATCTTTTAGTCTTATATATTCCTTGGATGTTCTCATTGTGATATAAAAAAATTGATTTCTTACAGGTGGATTCTTATTCTACAAAGCATGTTCATCACTGGAATTCAATTGATCAATATCTTGTAAAATGGCCCTTGTTTGTTACTGCTAGATGCCAAGTGGTGCTGGATGCCAAGTGGTTCAGACAAGATTGATTTATTTTTTCCTTTTGTGTGATTCGCAATCCCATATTGAATTTATGGGTGAATGATTTTTGGAACCACATGTTGAAGAAGGGAAATATTAAACAGTTGTTTAATCTGTTTAGTTGGTACAAGTTTTTGGTTCATCATACTTGTGTTTTCAGTGATTGTAATAGCCAGAATTTAAATTTTTTTGCTGCTGGGGCAGATCAATTTTAATAGATCAATATTTCTTATGCATTATATCAAATTGGCAGATGAGAGTTGTATCTAAGTAATTGACTACAGAAAAAAAGTGGTGGTGCATTCTGGTTTATCATACCTTGGTTTTTAGTGACTATTGGTTGTTCCAGGCTAAGCGGTCTATGGCCTTTTGTGTTGTAAATTTGGAACCAATCAGCACCATTTCTTATTGCAGTTTACCCAATTTAGCGAAAGCCATAGCATTACTGCTTTCCTCAGTTTTTAGTTTCAATTGATTGATTACGTATAAACCTGTAAAATTCCCATGTGGAGTGGATGCAAGGGTCTTTAGCTGCTCAAAAATAGCATTCATTGATGTTGCATAAGGTAAATAAACTAGCTATAACCAGTACTAAAGTCTAGCATTAGTTTTTGTTCTCATGGTCATAAAAATTGTAGGCTTATTTTGATACCCCTGAGGGTGATGGTCACCGTTGGCTTTAGGCATAGGGAGCATGGGCAAGGGTCACATATGGGTGAATAGGCAAAAGCATCTGATAGTTATTGGATGCATGAGCCAATGCAATAGTAATGACTGTAGCTATGCTGGCACCGAGCTCCAAAATGTTAGTTCGGGTGCAGCCAACCTACTCAGTGATTATGCATATTACTAGCTCTTGCATCATTTGACAGAATAAAAGTCTAAGTTTGTATATAGTATTATAGAATCATGAATAGATAGACTCATTTAACTTTCATTGTCTAAAATTAAATTATCAAAATTGACAAATTTGATGAGGCACATAATGTAACAGATATTTAAGCATCAAAGAGTAGCTTGCCAAAAAATTACACTATTTTCATTATTTAAATAGTTACACCAATCAAGCTATTTCTTAGTTCATCGGATGACTGAGATTCATGTTTTGAAGCTGCTTGCAACACTTGACTTTGAACTGCAGTTGAAGGTGGCATCAGCAGTCCAATATTGTTGGAATGATAATAGGTGGTCCTTCCTCCAACCAATCTACAAGCCAGGAACCAACACTTTTGCATAGATCTGAAATTCTTTAGAAACAACAAAACACATCCGTAAGAACATGCAATAGATCAATACAATGTGTAACCTAGGGAGAGACTTAAGAGTATTCTGAGAAGAGGCTCTGGAATGTAGGTCCCCCAAGGGTTGCCTGGATTAACTATGCTAACAAGCTTTGGGACCAGTTTATTTCTACTGTTAAAGTCCTCTCCAACCAATCTACAAGCCACTAAATAAAACTCAAATGAATATGCTGAGGACTGGACAATGCCTTTTATTCAAAAGGTTAACAACACTAACATGAATGAACACATTTGCGAAAGATTAAATATCCAAGCCAATTATGATGATAAACTTGCTTAACTTGCCACATACAAATTACCAAGTGACTCTTCTCACACAACATTGTTGATTGAACATACATCCAAAATCAGTAGGGAGGAAAACTCACAAATGAAAAGCCCAATAAAACTTAAGGCGTAGGAAAGAAGCATATTTATGTCAGAAACTTACATGAAGCATTATGTCAGAAGAAAAAATCATCTTACATAAAATGAACCAGAGTGCCCCTGGAAAACATACTTTTAGTTACCTCCAAAAATTCCAGCACTAGGTTGCATCGCATCTAAAATTGTTTCTACATCAACAACACGACCACTCTCGTTATAAAGTAGGTGCTTGAAAAATGATGAAATACTTGTGTTCATCCTCTGTCCAAGTTATTCCTTTACGTGGTTCTTGCTATGTTCTTGTAGCTTTTCCACCCCAGATTAGCGGTTTTCTTCCTCCGGTTGTGCTGTCTCTAGTGGTCAGAGCACAACTGGGAGGATTGATTTGTTTTTTCTTTTAGATTAAACAGATTCCAAAAAAAGCTACCAATATCTAAATCCCAAATCTATAAGAAAAATCTCTTCTTTATAAGGAGATCGAAAAAAACACACAAAGAAACTGGGTGACCCCAAGCGCTCGGGGTGGTGGACCGGTGATGAGCTGGGAGGACCTTTGACCGTCTGGAATTGGATGGGGGGAGGTTGAGGGAAGGGGGTACGGTTGGGGCGGAGCTTCGTATCGAGGAGATCGGGAGGTTGGGGGTTCTGTGAGTCGGGGTAGAGCTTTGTAGCGAGGAGATCAGGAGGAGAGGGATAAGGGAGAGGCAGTCAAGACGGAGCTTTGTGTGAAGTAGGTGACGGCTCCCGATGGCTGGACTCCGGTGGTTAGGGAGGCGCTCGGCTGCTTTTGGTGCTGGATCGGATTTGAGAGGAGCGGAGGAGGGAAGGGGTAAGGTCGGGGCAGAGCGGAGCGGAGCTCGGTCGGGCGATGGAGCGGCAAGGAGCTGGGTCGCTTCTGGCATCGGGGGGAGTTGAGGGAGCAGATTGTGTGAGGGGTAAACTGGAGATAACAAATGAAATATGTTTCATTGGCTCTTCACTTATGTCCGTGTGATGATTGATGAAAGGCTAAGAATTGGCTGGCGGAAACGGCTGATCAAATGGGTAATTATCGGCCGTATCGTATCGATATAATTGATATTAACCTAATTTTTTAATTCTTAATTTTAAAAAATATTCTCTTCATCCTAAATCAATAGCTCTATTTGATGAAAAAATTGTTCTATATTAGTGACTTTATTTTATTAAATTTAACTAGTTGGGTACTTAAAAGATAGAGTGAGTAAAATAGGATTCAAACCTAAACTTATCAAAGGTTTAAAATTAACAATATTTTTGTTATATTAAAAAAAATATTTTTAGAAATTGCATGTGATCAATATAGGTGAGTCCATATCGGTAAGGAGCTGAATTGGTTGGCGGATACTTATGTGTGGGAGATGCACCACCCCCTACCATATCGGTTATCACCATTATGGTACATATTAATTGGTTGATACGTACATGTATCAACCTATATAGCCTTCTAAAATCACAGGTGAAGAGCACTATTTTTTCTGTATAACAAATGTACCTAATAGTGGTTAAATGGTGGAGAAGGCCTACATGCATTTGGACAATCAGTGAGACCAATACCTAAGAGGCGTTACCCCACATTCACTGCCTCTATATTGAGTGTATTAAGATTCTTCTTCTCAAACACAGACAGTAATAATCTTTTTTTCTAACGCCGCAAATTCCTCTAAGCACTATTTTTTTGTACACACAAGCGTAGAAAAAACCTAATAATTGTTAAACAAAGGAGGGAGGCCCATGTGCTTTTACATCATCAGCGATCCCCGTTTGTAAGGGGCATTACCCCATATTTATTATCTTTATATAGGAGTATTATATATAGTCGTTTAAGTATGTGGTTAGGGTTATAAATGAGCCGAGCTAGCTCGTGAGCAAACTCGGCTCGGTTAGGCTCGGCTTGAGTTAAACTCGACTTGAATCAGGCTCGACTCGAACTCGATTCAAGCTCGAATAAGTTCGAGCCAAGTTTGAGCAGACCCCTGCTCGACTCGAATAAAACTTGAACTCGATACTACTCGGCTTGACCTCGAGCTCGAATTCGAATATAATTTTAAAATTATATATAAATAATATATATATATATATATTTTTATATAAATATAATTGTTAATTTAAATATATATTTATAACATACTCCCTCCGTTCTTAGATTAATAGCTTTATTTGATTAGTTCATTTTGAAAAATCTAATTGAGTTATTAATTTAAAACAAATAGAATATATAAAACAACATATAATCACATATTTATATACTAATACTATGTATCGTATTGATATATGAGACCCGTTTATATGAGTCAAGGATCACTCACGACTATGTGAGTATAGATATCATACATCATCATATTACGATATAAGAACACACATAACTTGGGAGGTAGATTAGTTTATGTCTTCTTGCGCATTTGGATCTCGATCTAATGGCCTATAATGTCTTTGTTCATACTAACGTACGAGAGTCTAAACTCATATAAAAAAATTTCATGATATATATCTTTGTTAAATTATAACGAATATATAATTTTTATATATGATATATATTTTATAAAAATAAAAATATTAGATATGCAAACACTAATATACTCCTTTTGTCCCAAATTAATAGGGCTATTTGATTCTTGAAGATGAACTAAAATTAATTCAATTGAAAAACCAAATGAAGCTATAAGTATATGACAGATGGTCAACATGATATCATATTAATATACTTAAAAATAATTCTAAAAGAAGCATGACATTTGTGGACCAACCTTAGTTTAGAAAAGAATGATTAGATATTCTTTTAAAAGTTGAAGCATGACATTGGGACCATCCTCATCTTACAAAATGTATATATTTTTATATGTACTTCAGAATTTTTTAGAGGCACACTAAGATTATAAAATAACTTTTTCATTAGTGATTTATAAGCATGTAAAGAAAAGAAAACACAAAAAAGTAGATGACAATGTTGCCTAAATAATTTTTTATTTTTTACATCTTTTTTAGTGATTATATGTATATAAAGAGAGAAAAATAATAATGTTGCATTTTTTTAGCATACGTAACTAAAACTTATTTGTCATAGTTTTCTTCTTTCATAGTAACTATAATCAAATGTTCACGGTGTAGTCGTAATACTTATTAAAGTATATTTATTAATATTTAATACTAAAAATATATTAGTATATGTGATACTTCATATATTTTATATTTATATATAGATTATTTTTATTTTTTTAGTTCGAGCTCGAGCCAAGCTGTGGATTTCTAATTCGAGCTGAAAGGTTCGAGTGTATTCGAGCTTCGAGCCGAACTCGAATCAAGCTTCGAGCCGAACTCGAATCGAGCTTCAACAATTCGAGTTCGAACCGAGCTTCAACAATTCGAGCTCGAGCCAAACTCAGCTCGGCTCGTTAACACCCCTATATGTGGTCCACGCATCTGGTAGGTACATGTCAATTGTCATATCTCCTCTCCGTTACTGTTATTTAAAAGGTAATCTATTTTGAATAAAAAAATATTTTGACAACGTGAAGATTCTCAAGTCAAAACACTACCTTATCACTTTTACACCATTGATGTGTGACCCGTAATTGAACATTTAAATATTGCCATAAAATAGCTAAAGAGAACAATGTACAAATGTTAATATGCATTAATATATGTGTTATTGATCTTAATAATCAAATGTTCTCTTAAGGAAAATACATTCATTATGCTAACTCTGCTTAGAAATTGGCAAGGCAGAGGCCTTAGGTAACACTTACCAGTATGTTAGCTCTTTGGTTGCAAGAAGGTTGGTCAGTGGAAAATAATACCTCATTCCCATTATACTCGAGTAGATGGAAAGCAAAGGTGAAGACCCTTCGCCTTCATTTACATGTAAAAAGTGGTTGGATAAAAACAAATATAAATAATCAAGAATGGAATCGTTCACAATTGTTCCTCTCTTTTAGAATCCAATATACAACAATAATGGCATAGAACAAATGTTGTCCCGTGCCAATAATTTAGAATGAAATTTATTGCTTGGTTAAACGTCCAATGGGACTAAAGCAAACCCGGGCACTTCGCATCAAGAAAGTCTCTCAGGGTCTGAGCCGCTTTCTGCCCACCCATGAGTTCGGCCAGCTTTTCAACAGGAAGAAGGGCAACTTCTGCTAAGCTCTTGCACCAATCCATGATATTCCTGTAGTTTGAATCTGTCACACCTGGAAGCCGTCTCAGGAAGTCCACTGCAGAAGTGTTGTAGTTTTCGGCTCTGCCATCAAAGAAAAACAAAAGAGCTAGCAATCATCGGCATCTATCAACTGATTATTATTCCTGCAGTACCCAGATATTGAAATTTCATGAAGATTTAATATAGAAGCTTGGGGAAGTATAACCAATGCTTTTCAAATTCTCATATAACAGGAAGATGCATAGCGAAGGTATGCAAAAGGGAGGAGCAGAATGCAAAGCGAGTCCGGTAGACAAATTCCAAATGAAACACTTCTATTACCTCACGTCATCTTCTACAATGCCATCCTCTGTGGGAACACCAACTCGCATCGCCTTGCTTTCATCGGGCTCATCTTGGTTAGCCTTCAGCGATGCAAATATTTCTGCTGTTGCATGCAAACTGCGAGACCATACAAGCCGCAGGCGAGGAAAATGCATCACCAGTAATGACAGCTTGGATATGATGCTTGTAGGACTAACATCATCACCAATATCATTTGCAGACTACAAAAAAAGAAGCCGGTTGTCAATGCTACACCTTGACTCCCGAAATGAAGCACAAATATTTTCTTTCAGTTCCTTTCTATAAAGTTCAAGATACCTGAAAAGAAAAGCTTTTGTCCTGTGAGAACTCAATTAAGAGAACAGGTATTCGGTAGTAGCGTGACATTGTTTCAACTTGGTTATAAAGGCGGCCCGAAGCAAAGCTTGAATAGAGATCTGAAATGCTCTTTCTCTCAACACAAATCAATGGTGACAAAATATAGTCCCCTACTTCAAGTTTGACAGGTATAATCCGGATGCTTTTCTGATGGAGAACGTTTGGCAGACTACTCATGAATTCCCTAATGTCAACAATGATCTGCAAATGTGTTCTCAAAGTGAGCAATCAGATTGGAATTTTGGGTATTATAGTCACTGGACATATTTTATAAGATTGAATTACTTAATAAGAAGAAAACTGCAAGAAAAACCCACCAGCGATTCTGTTTGATCAGTCTTTCTACCACCTGCTTTCCGAGTTATGGAATTCTGTGATGTCAGGGATTGTAGGTCGTTGGAGGCAGTTGACCCAATGCAGCGACCATCCTGGTTACGTAATGAGCATATTAGCCATCATCATCACCTTATGCTAATTATCTGGGGAAAACAATATGGACCTAGTTACATAAATAAATATTGAAAAGACATGTAACAACGCAAATATACAGTAAGGGAAAACAATATCAGATTCGAAAATAGCCATCTAAATATCTAAATTCATTTGGATCTTATGTTAAGAAGACCTATACTTACAACAATTTATAAGGCCAATACACAAGTTTAATCAACTATTTTAGTTCAAAAAGAAATAAATGTTGAAATTATTACTAAAGTCTCCCTCGCAATAAAAAAGGACAGACAGAAGCCGGAAGAAAAACACACCTGATCCACAGGGATCATCATCAATGACTTTTGCCTGATTAAGGTTTCAAATGCTCCATTTTCCCTACGAATACTTGCCTCAAACTTTTGAACCTCAGTAGATTCTTCATAGAACAAGAAGTAAACTTTCAGTTTCTTCAAAGGATGCTCAGCTTTGTAAACCTCAATTTCCCTCACAAAAGTCATATCTGGATGGTAAACAACTATTGCCGATGGTTTAATCACATCAAGAACATGCTGATCACTATCCATTGCATAAAATTGCACCAGGGGAATTGGCTTAGACTGTAAGCACTCTGCAGTCTGCTCTGTGTCATTGCTTTCCCCTTCATTCTCAATGTTGGCACTTCCAAATGCGCCTTTTTTGGTGTCTGTTAAATTCTCTTGACTCCTAGAAGTTTTAGACTCCGTTTTTCCTTTCTGGACAGGTTTTTTACCCTTCCTTTTTCCTTTCCCTCGTCCAACCATTTTGTTATGAGAATGTGATTCATCTCCAACACTAACTTCTTCCACTGGTCTCTGTATTCCCGCTGCAGCTGCCCTTAAAGCATCATGTTCCAACTTGGATACAGTTGTAGCTTCTGCGTTCTCTCCTGGTACAGATGGAACCACCCCATTTAGCACGCCAAACCCTCTAGGTTCGCCAGCTTTTTTTTTGTTGCGTGTCTGTATTACCTGCAACTGAGCCTTTCCCAGTAGGTATCTTTCCCATTCTTCCCGCATGACCTACACGAAACACAGAAGTACATGAAGATGTTCAAATCAGACAAATAAAAAAGAACAAGTTGTCGTGTTGACCAAAAAAAAAAGAAAGAAAGAAAATGAAAAACAGCAAAATAGGGTGCTGCAATATGGATATTGAATCACCTTATGGGAACCCTTTGTAATGCAATCTTGCAGTTGCATGCATGTTCGTTCATCTTTGCATGCCACTAAAACAACAGAATTGTTATCCTCATCTTCAGCTATATGTCCCCTCTCATCGGGCGCGACTTGGTTATGTCTTTCCTCCTCTATCTCCTGGAGTACTTCCTAGAAGGAAATAGCAATATCATCTCAACAACACATGTACTGCAGCGGCATTCAAAGATACAATAATAGCACAGCGAGTGTACTACAAAAAATGAATTTTTCTGTACCCTACATGATTTCAAATTTGGAATTAATTTTAACATTGCAACACAAGGACTAGAAAATTGATTCTATTAGGTTTCAACACTTTATCGTGTGCATACATGTGGATATCAAAGAAACAACTAGCACTATAAACAAAGTGCATCAGAATTGACTTTAATACGAAATCAACTTTAAAACAAATTAAAGTTTTTTGAAAAATGGAACTTGTCTACAGATCATACCAAAAGAACAAAGACAGATTCAAGGAAGAAGCTAAAACAAACTCACTCACTCACAAGTAACAACTTCCACTTTGGCGCTTCCTCTAGAACTTCTTCCAAAACCACGCCAGAGCTATCATTTGTGCCCAAATCCTTGTTAGAAGATCCAGAAGCGCCATCTTCTACACAGAGCCCAAAAAAAGTAATACTTCCAAGTAAGCAGATAACAAAATATGATTACTTATTTGTCTAAAGGATTTTTCCCTAGTGGTAGATAGAGGACGTAATTTTTGGGGAGATTCTGCTCCTCCCACGTGTTCCCTATGCTTTCCCTCCCTTGCTTACAGTTGACACTCACCATCAAAAGAAAAAGGACCATCCAATTGACACAAGTTCTGTCTAAGATCACTTCCAATAAGGCAGTCCAAGATAACTGAATCTTAGATTAAAAAAAGCAAAAGATGAACAGAAATACCAGATGTTCACCTGCGTTCTCATTCTTCTTATCATCCTTTACTCTTCTCTTTTTGTTCGCCGGGCTCTTTCTCTCAGAACTCAGCTTCTTCCCATCCGAAGCAACCAAATGATACACCCTCTTCTTTGCATACTCAAATATCTTATGACTTGATTCAGCGAAAATCCAAACCGATCGAATCCCTTCTGACACTCTCAACGCATCCAAATATTTCAAATACGTGACTGCATCGTATCTATTTCAACAAAAAACTTCTTTAACCCTCCCAAAAGCAAGCCTGGCCCAAAAGAAGTTGAAAAAACAAAAAACCTGCAAAACGGAATACCTAACGAGATAGTCCACCAATTTTCTCAACGTCCTCAAATCCGCCACAAGCTGTTTCGTCTTCTTCCCGATTGTGTGCCAAATGGGGTCCAGCTGTCGATAGACGATCTCATCGAACGACTTAAACAGCCCATTTTCCATAGTGAGATCCTCCACGTCGACCTTGTTCGTCTTTCTCAGCTCCTTCAAGCAGGCATCCATGGCTTCCATCACCGCCCTTTGGATTCCTTTCATGAGGGGCGAGAGCGGGACCCGAATGTCGACAACCTCGGGAGGGTCCCGCTCGAGGTCCTCCGACACGAAGACCTGGAACCTGGGCCAAAGGTGCAATTTTTTTATGAACAAGCTCTTCATGATCCGTTCCGCCTTGGCGAACCCCGCGAGCATGGCGTGAGGCCGATCGGTGAAGGCCCGGACATAGGGAACTCCAACCCCTGCGCCGGTGGCGCGATGGGAGCGGATGAGGCGAACGATGAAGGCCTCCGTGCAGGTCTCGGAGAGCTTGTGAGCGTTGAGCACGACGAGGCCGGCAACACGGGAGGCGGGGACCTTGGAGGTGAGGAGGTCGACGACAAGGACGCGGGAGGTGATGAAGAAGGCGGCGCCGCTGTCATAGAGGGAGACGCGGTGGGCGGAGGGGAGCTCGCCCACGATATCGGAGGGAACGCTGTCAAGAGGCAACAAGCGGGAGATGGCGGATTTCTGGGAGTCGGAAGCGGAGAGGATGAGGAGGGTGCCCTGGGAGGGGGAGTGGAGGAGGAGGAGGGAGGCGACGAGGCGGTGGAGGGATAGGCCGGAGGAGAGCACGACCAGGCCGCCGCCGGCGTCTTCCAGGAGCTCGGAGATGATGTGCTGGTGGAAAGGTAGCATCTTTGTTCCTCTGCTCGAAAATGGCGGGAGGGGAAGTGGCGGGGCCGTAACAGCCACAACGCCCTAACACTGGCAAGGGAGAAGATGCAGCAAATTTCTTCGACTTCATGTCGTAAGCCTACGGGCAAGTAGCTACACGGGCTGTCCATCAAAGTATTCACAACCGTTTTAAGGACGCGGGACCTACAGATCAATGGTTATCTAAATGCCCGTGGGCTCATCTCGTGGCTGTTGCCCGTGAAAGAATCAGGGACTCATATTTTCGTCTCGATTGATTGTTTAAAAGTGGGACCCACACTGATCCAAAGTCCGATTTATGGCCTACTTTGAATAAGGAACGCTGTTATATCACCCTATAATTTTCTCTTTTTTATTTAAGGTTTTGGGCGGGTCGCTAATTACAATAAAATTTATTAATTTAAATTTTATTTTAAAATTTATTAATATTATAAAAAATATTTTTAAATATTAATGTTTAATTTTTAACCCACCGTGAAAAGTAAGGTCACCTTGCGACCTTGAACCCATAACCATCTTTGAGCTAACCTAACATCCTCCCTAAGGACCGCCAAGGGGATCTACTAGTGTCCCTCTATGTTCATTTGGGTAAACATTTTTTTTTTATGCCACGACAGATCTTTTACGTCAATCATTGCCTTCTAAATACCATGCCCCCTCTGTCTCTCAACCCCCCTCCCCCGCCCCCCGATCCTCTCTCTATGCTCTTTCCTTCCCGCTCAAATATAGCTCTCATACGAGGCTGCCCTTGTCAGCCAGTATTAGGCTCGATTTTGGTAAAAGCAAGGGCCCAAATGTCAGTATTATAAATATTTATTCTCTCTTTATTTTATATAAAAATAATAAATATTTACTATCTTTATTAGGATGGGTTCTGGATGATGACAGTGATAGTGAGGTCGTTGTTGGGGAGGATGCTCCTATCGAGGATGAAAAAAGCAGCAATGAGGGACTTGTGGATAAGGAAAGAGGGTGTGGCGGAACTATAGAGGAGGTGTCAGAGCTTCCAAAAACCGAGAGAAAGACGGAGAAAGAGGCAAGGGTGATGTTGGTGCAACGAAGTTCTTGATAAATCTGGGCAAATAGGAAGGGACTAGAAGCTAACACTAATAGGGACAATAAGGCCAATGTTAATGATGTCTTTAGTAGCGATGGTGACAGCTAAGTTATCGTTAAGGAAAAAGTGCTTATTGATAATAAAAAGGTGGCAGAGGAAAACACATGGCGGAGTAGGTGTCGGAGCTGTTATGGACATAGAGGAAGATGGAGGAGAAGGAGATATAAAATATGGACTAAAGATCTAGACGAGGGAAGAAAGAGAACAACGATTTGAATAAATGAAGAAAAAAAAGGAAGAATAAAAAAGAATTAAAAAAATTTTTATCCAAAAGTATAAATTATGTAGACTTTACATGTAATTCAAAAGGTTATCAAGATCTTACGTTAGAGAAAAAGTATGCACCGAGGAGCAGACGTCAGTTTTTCCTTCTTATTTATTATATATAAAAACTTTTAAAAATGTTCATATGTACTTCATAAATTTTAAATTTTTTTTCTCTTTCAGATCTATCCTTTCCCCACCATCTATGGAGCAACCGTACCTACAACTTCATTTTTTCTTCTTCGTTGCCTTATACTATTATCAGGCTACGAAACAAAGCTGGTCACTACCAGACCAGGCCTGGGCTAGCCGCAGCCTAGTCTAATTGCAGCTAGTCCGAGTAAACCCTTTATTTAAATTCTTTTGGATTGAGCCTAATATTAGTTACTAATACAATGTAAACTCTATTTTTTATATTATGTTAATTTTAACCTTACATAATTATGTCACTTATAGTATAGTCCCTTTACAAACTATATCAAATGATATCCCACATAAGTATATTTTTTAAAATTTTGTAAGTCATACACATACAACACAATTTTTTATAATATTTTTTACATTTTTGTTTATATTACATATGTTTAGATTTGCACAATTTTTTACAATACTGAAAAACTTATTACGCACTTTATCAAAGGAAACCTATTACCAAACTGATCGTAACTATAAAAAGCGCAATGCAAAGTCATTTCATACTAATGTTCTCACTAACTTATCCAAATATTAAATGTGGGAGATTTGCCTACCATACGTGCATTTATATTAGTATATTATAATTATATGTACATATAACTTATGATCACTGTGATTATACAAGCATGTAGTTACTATAACATGCAAATGTCTCCTTTGTTATCTTATTTATTTTATTTTTTTATCTAATTTGCATTTACCCACGTAATGCGTATACAAGGTGCAGAGGTGGATACAGCAGTCCCTGTAAAAGCATAAAAAATCCTTCTAACAAGGGTGGTAACTAATCTAATGAAGATCAGAATAAGTCTGACTGGTTAGCGGCTGTCTCGAGCGTTTGTGATTCTTCTAAACCGCAAGTGAAGAGGTTTCTCAAGCACTAGGACCCTGATGTTGCTCCACACATCCGCCTTCGCGGGGAGCTGTGCAATTTTCTCTGCTATTTCCATGTCATCAGGTAGGACAGATCCGAAGACAGTATATGCCTTCTTCCACTCACCGTGATTTGCAAGGCTTATAAAGAACTCGGGCCCTGAATTGACCCACGCAACTGAGCCTCTTCTTACGGGAGGTGACGCCTCATTTGGTATTGGATTGAAGGCCACTCCTTGTGCTTCCAGAGATCCTTGTATCAGTGCATATGGAGGTCCCAATGGAGCCTATATCATGATGTGAAGGAAACGCATATTAGAAATTTAAGTCACTTCATAATAGTTAAACATTGGGGTGTTGGAGCCATCATTAATTCATTATAAGGATTTATTCATCAAAAACCACTTTGTTAAATATTGTCCATAAATGAATGAAGTAAATTATCCTGCTGATGGATTTCACTGTCTACGCAATCCATAGTAGATTTTTTAATTCGCGAGACCAAATTTGCATGGGAAACACAAGCAGAACTGCAAATTGTCAATTACCATGAACTATTGTCAAGAGACCTGAGTAGAGAAGTAAATCTTACATCAGATATGGGGTTCCCTTCTGTATCCCAAGAGCTTCCACGGCCTTCTGCACGATAAAAATGGCATCCAGCACAATGTCGTGCTGCCAACAGCTCCAGAATGTAGGCAACAGAATGTGGAGCGCAGTCAGGAAAAAGCTGATCGAATATTAGTAAGAGAATATTAGAATAGAGGACATAGATATACAACTTCAAGAGTTCAATCCATGATGCTAAGCAGTCAGATTGAACTGTAGCAAAGATAAACAAATGTGAAATGCAGCACACAGAAAGCATTTCTTACCTTAATATGGAGTACTCCATATTCTGTCTCCAACCTAATGATACCCTAATAGGAAAGTAAAACCAATAAGATTCTTTAGCCGACCATAACCACACTCATCCAAAACAGTTTGAACCTGGCAGTCCTACAAAATCGGACATCCAAAATTCTCACATATTGAACAACATAATATCAGATGCATCACCTTTGAACAGTTGACGATCAAATGTGATAGTAACATCCATAATTATGTGTGTTCCTAATAGAAGGCACCTTCAGGTCCTAATTTTTTAACTCATCACCACAAAACAATGAAAGTACATAAAAATCTAGGAAGATAATACTTGGAAATAAGCCAATAAATTGCACTCACCCTACCTCCAGCTCGTATTTTGTAAAGAGAGGATATGAAAGAACCAAGAGCATATGTTTTTCTATTCACCAGGATAACACGTGAAGTAAATCACAAAAACCACCTTAACATGAATAAAACCTATAAACTTGGAAGTCAAAAACTAACCTGTGCAATATCTACGGCAGAATTACATATGGATGAAATAAATACCATGTCATTTGAAACCACATACCTCTGCTTTTCCGAAAATAAGACCAGAAGTCCAGACAACATTTTCTCCAAACTCTTTCTTGTCAGGGACCAAGGGATCATTCTGCTTCTTCAACCAGCACTGAAATGTTTGGAGGAAATATAGAAGGAAAGTTAGAAATCCAATATAATAGTTGCCCAAATATCAGTTTTTGCCATATTTTTATTATTCTTGCTGAAAAAAAGGACCTTCCATCATGTAGATTAGAAAATTAAGTTATGATGGAAAAGTATAGAAGAAATTGAGTCAGAAACTACGTCTCAAACAATTGAGAGGTGACATAGTGAAGAAAAGTTGTTTTAGACGAAAGTGCATGTGTAAGAAGGTCGCTTATGAAAACGGAGAGAGATGCAATCAAGTGAATCAACTATATTCTTCAAATCGAGATGAATGAAGGAAGCACATTTTGGGTTGACCAGATGAGATATGAAGATGCAATCACTAGGTGAACAGGGAGCCAATAACAGAATGAACAATCAAGTGGTTTCTGTGTTGGCAATCCCAAAGAATCAAATCAGCTATAAATGATTATATCGTGATGAAGAATTATTTGACACTTATAAACTAAGAGTAACATATTTCCCAATTTGAACATAATCATTGTTATAGTCATTTTAATATCCAACTGTGCATCACAAGTTACTAATACAAGAAAGATTTCTTCATTCTCCCATACCATCTCCAATATCTCTAGGAAAAGGAGTCCTTCCCAATCTTTGCACAGAATCTTACTTTTGACTCCAACAGTAAATGTGTCACTGTGTCAACCGCATGCATATATTCAAATTTTATAGTATATAATTTTTCTATCACCTGTAAATTTAATTTCAAACGTAGGTTGCTTACGAAAATATATAGCAAAATTACCATTAATGATTATACATCTATCTTTCAGTAGTAAGGACTTGGGAGATAATAAACATTAAGAACTTTCTGCAACAAGACATCATAAAAATCTAGTAATAATGTATTTCCTTTTTCCCCCCCTTCAAGCAGCAATCATATGTTCTTGTTTGGTTTCTTAGATGCTTTTTTTCTTTTCAAATTACAATTGAATTGTGCCATCTAGCAATCCATAATACAGTAACGATACATCTCATATAATTGGTTTAGTTCTCACTTTTCACATACTTCCAGCTCATTCTCCACAAGAAGACACTTGATGATCAAAAGACATGCACTTGAATTCATATACAAAAGCACGACAGTGCTAATTACAAATGATATCGAACCAAAAAAGCGACACAGACAGTGAATAGTCCGAAGGCAGATAATCCTTACACAAGACCGACTCAATAGGTATTAATAACCAAATACCAGACAGTCAACTTAACATACCATAAACAGCAATAAGCAGACATCAAAGAATTTATACAAAATACGTACAAAATTTGCCGAATTCATGAACTTACAGCAACAGAGAATCCACAGATCCATCACCATAACAGTGAAAAGTCAAAATTTTGCCATATTTCGGCAAGTAAAACGACAACCCTGAATTCTCCATTGCAGTCGTACACACAGATAGCAAAAATCTAAACATCCATATGGAAAGAGGAGCAAAGCCGAATCACCTCGCCGAACTTCGGCCCACACTTCTCTCTGTCGCCGCAAAACACCCACGAGTCGCACAAGCAGAGCCCATCCACGCCGCACATTGCCTTGCACGCCCTGCAGCACTCCCTGGAAGAATTGAGCCTGAATTCCGATCCCCACTTGACTGCCGCTCCCCAGAGCTCCAAGTTCTCGACCCCATCGCAGCACTCCCGCCCATTGTCTCCTCCACCGAGTGACAAAGACGACGCAGTTCCTGATTTTTCAAAAGAAATTGGACTGGAGCGGAAGTTGTATGAGAGGCCCATGTACACCAGAAAGCAAGAGAGAAGACCCAGGAAGAGGAGGATGGCGAAAGCCAGGCGGCTAGCATCGGACTCGTTGGGCTTCCGACCCATATCCGATCCGAAACTATCAGCTTTCGCAATAGGCAGCCAATATCTGATTCTGGGCTTTCTGGGTTTTTGATAGACGATCAGTGCTGACGTTGACAAGTTGAAAATGCCGCAGCGTTTGAGCTGAATCTCTCTCTCCGTCTCTCTCTGTGTTTCTGATGTTCTGTTGGTCAAGCCATGGTGCAAGGGAGGAGAGGGTAAAGGGAAGAAATTTGGTTGAAACTAATTAGTGATAAAAGCCTGTGCATGGTGCATAGTACGCTTTGTTCGACCACATGGCATGCCGCAGAAATATGTGTCATCAAATCATTTTAGCATTCAGGAGACATTGGGGCCCGTCCTTTAGAGAAGTACAAAGCATCTTGCATGACGATTGGACCAGTGGCTTTCCAATTACAATGCAAATAATCATGTTCATATGTCAGGACCCCAAATAAGGAAAGAATGTAGGACCCACTTTTTCTAAATTCGATTTTCCCTTGTATGGTTTGGTCCTTGAAAAATGACTTTGGCTGGTGTCACATGAGGTCATTCAGTCATTACTCTCGAGGCGCTTCAAAAATGGGCGGATTCAATAGAATTTTTGGTCTTCAAATCCATACCAGTTTGCATTTGGCCATGGACTTTTTTGTCAATAATGAGCATTTCATTGATTCAATCAAGAGCTCAATTATACAACGATCAAGCTTAGCACCCACAGGAAACGCAGTAATGAAACACAAAACTAAGTAGGAATACTTGGAAAACGTGATGAAGCTGCAATGAGATTACTTACAGAAGTTTATATACATCTGCAATCCTACAACTTAATCAAGCTCGAAAGTTTGCATGAATTTCCATTACACTGAATCCAGCAGTCAGAGAGCATCCTCCTAGATTTCTTCATGCATGAATCCCGTCGTACTTCACAAAACCTTGTGCAGCTTGAATTTTATCTACCCGTCGTGCATCAGCATCCTCATGGCTGCCTCCAAACCCAGCTCTGGAACGGACTCAATACAAACCTTTTGATCCATTCCTCCGCAAATTCCCGTCGCTAATCAATCTACCACCTGCAGGCCCCTTCCTTTCTCTCCCACCATTGACCCTCCTCTCCACAACCAGCTCTAGATCCGACTCGTACAAGCCTTTTGATCCATTCCTGCGCAGATTCCCGTCGCTAATCAATCTACCACCTGCAGGCCCCTTCCTTTCTCTCCCACCATTGACCCTCCCGTCTACACCCAGCTCTGGATCCGACTCGTACAAACCTTTTGATCCATTCCTCCGCAGATTTCCGTTGCCTATCAATCTACCACCCGCAAGCCCCTTCCTTTCTCTCACACCATTGACCCTCCTATCTACGCCCAGCTCTGAATCCGATTCGTACAAACCTTTTGATCCGTGCCTCCGTAGATTTCCATTATTTGCCAATCCAGCACCAGAAAGCCCCCTCCTTTCTCTCCCACCATCGACCCTCCTGTCTACACTCAGCTCTGAATCCGACTTAGACAAACCTCTTGATCCCTTCCTCCACTGATTCCCGTTGTTTATCAATCTACCTCCTGAAAACCCCTTCCTTTCTCTCCCACCATTGATCTGCCTGTCCGTACCCACCTCTGAATCACTCAAACTCCTCGAATTCTTCATGTTTCCTGCAGAACCCTTCTGATATGAACGATCACCGAATGCCCTTTCTGCCCTTCGTCCTACCTGTTTCCTCTCCTCCGTTGCTCCGGCATCCAGAAAGATAGCTTCCTCACTTTCAGAATCTGTCCTCGATTCATCATCTACGCTACTCACCCCAGCAGGCCCACCTCTTCTTCTTCTTCGACGAGACCGCCTCCTCGAACTTGCAAACTCATCATCCATCCCGGCAGCCACAGCCACTTCATTGTCCGAAATGCCGTACGGCTTAAGACTGTGAACGGCGCCCTTAGGGAAGAACCTGGCGGAGGGAAGCCCATCGTGGGTAGGGAACAGCTGCGGCCCGTCCTTCTCCGTCCAGAGGTCGCTCCCACCGGGCCGATGAAACCGGTCTGCCAGCACCTTCAGCTGCTCGTCCGCTTTCACGGAGAACAAGTTGGGCGCCCGCTCAACCACCTCCCAAGGTCGCTCCAGCTCCGCCACGGCGGCCCGAAGCTCCGATCGCTTCCGCATCTCGTAAATTTGCCGCTCCCGGCATAGGCGGGCCTTGAGCAGCTGCTTGGCCTTCTTCGCCTGCATCCGCTTCCACTGCCACTTTGAAACCCCGCCAGGGAACGTCCGGGGCCCGCCCCCCATCCGGATGCTCCTCCACGGCAGCTCCACCCTGGCTTTGATCGAAAGAATCGGGACTCCGGATGGAAGAAAAATCTGACGAGAACCCATTATGGAACAGACTGAAGAGAGGTTTTCAGAAGGTAGATGACTTTGGATTGCATAAGAAATTCCAAGAATCGACATCTCACAGAAATTTTATCAAACAGATGGAATGCAAGTAATCAAATGCCCACTATAAACGTCAGTCTTCCACGTTTCTAAACAAATTTCTGCAACTGAAAAGAGTCTTCACAACGAAATCTTGGTCAGAAACAGAAGGAAAAAAGGATTTAAATTCAGAGACAGAGGAGACAGTAGTGGAAGCTTCAGTTGGAGAAGACGCGGAAGACGAAGAACCAGACGCTGGAAGGGCCTTATCAGAAATAAAACATGAATACATGGAGGGAACCAACATCTACTGGGCCTCAATCCTCAAGCCGGATCCACCTTCGTTACTGCATGGGCCTCAACCTTAGCCCATGATCAACTACCTGTTAAATTCAAAGGCTCAAGCGTAACTGCGAGACCTGCGAGCTGTTAGATTGAGATATGATGGTGTACATTACTCAAGACTGCCCATGGCATGTGAGCTGAGCTCCTGTAAATGGGTCATTTACTATATATTTTTTCTCTTTTAAATTTATAATTTTATTTGACAAAAAATTATTGTTCTAAATTAATTATTTTATTTTATTAAAATTAAATGATTAGGTACTTAAAAAAATATGTTCAATTTATTTTTTTACCTTAAATTATTATGCCCCGATTTTTATATTAATTTTAAAGTCGGCATTTCATAAAATTTGTAAGCAAAGAGGGCCTAGATTGACTATATATAAATAAGAAACCTATAATAATATTAAAATATATAAATATAAAATTATAAAAGTAATAGCTATGCACGCCATAAAATTATGTCAACATAAATATACAATGCATAAAAAAATATAATTAAACAAAATCATACATATTAGCTCTCTTTCCATAGACCGATCAGCTACAGCCCCAAACTAGTATCTACACTTGCAATGTATGGGAGTGAATGAGTATAAAACCTTATATTTAATAGGTAGCATTAAATTCTATTAAGATGAAGAGGTAAGATAAATCGTATAACAACATCATAACTTAGAATTTAAAATCAAAACAATTGCATAGCTTAAATTAAATCTTTTTATTTACATAATGTCGCCGATATTAAGACAATAGTTCTTAGGGTTACGTGTTGGAGAACTACCCTTCAAATTTTAAAATTTTAAATTAAATAAAATAATCAAATAATATTCAAATAATTGGTACTAAAATAATATCGTATGGGCGGACCTTCGTCCATACCCTAATGATATTCTAAACCATTTAAAAGTATATTTTTAGTAAAAAAATGGAATTTGGCCTTAACACGAAAATAAGATTTTAAATCACCTACCCTTGCTAAGCCTACATTTACGGTCAACTTAAAAGCGGTGGGTGCACCTCCCCTTGTGCGGAGATAGTTTCCTCGTTAGGTTTGGGTGAGGCAGGCAGAACCTCCCCTAGCGTCAGGACAATCTCCTTATCCGACTCGGGTGAAGCGGGCAGAACTTCCCCTAGCACTAGGATAGTCTCCTCATCCAGCTTAGGTGAAGCGGATAGAACCTCCCTTAGTGCTAGGATTGTCTTTGTTCCCAGCCTAAGGGTGGCAGAAAAGGTCTCCTATTCCTTTGGGTCATTTCCACCTTTTAGAGGGGTTATCTCGAAAAATGGACCATCTCACGATGTTGGGCACCCTCAAATTAGGTAAGTTCGATTTTTGAACGGGTAAAAACGGGCAAAGGACGGTGAAGGAACACATGTTTAAAATTTATAAATAGTGTAGTGCAAAGAAAAATGGAAGAAAATGAGGTAGGGGCAAGTTGAACACCCCCTCCTCCCCTCCTTAAATTGGAGAATGCCACTATTAGATGTGCATTACATGGCGCGCATCCAACCATTGATGACATAGGCTAGCCGCAAGGCTAGCCTGCGTTGTTCAGGTTAGCCGAAGGGCTAGCTTGTGGCTAACTGCCGGGCTAGCCATAGAAGAGGCCTGTTGCAGCAAGCCTGCCGCAGCAAGCACGTGGCAGGTCATGACCTATGATATGCCACATGCGGCACTAGCAGGCTAACACCATTTTTTATTTATTATTATTTTTTTAAAATAAACTTCTATTGGGTATAATTTTGTACTCTGAGCTTAGAATTACGTGGCCTTAGTACTGTTAGACTCGTATCGATAAGTCATTCGAAACAAGACCGTACAAGTGTATATTTTCTTGCAAAAATAATGTGGGTCCCACCCAGGACACACACAACGAGGTCATAGTCTACGATCTCGGTGTCCAAAATTTACGTTCCTAGGCTCGTTACAACCTACTCTAAGAACCCTACGATCGATCCAAAAGGGTTAACATAAATTGAGGCTAAAACAACATCAAATTGATAAGTAAAGTTAATTGGGTCAAAATTTTGGGGTGTAACATAAATATGAGTTTTACTATTTAATAAAAATTATTATTATTTTAAATATAATTATTAATATGGGACAAACAAAGTATCATATAGTGAGAGAGAAGGCAAATTTGCTCACTTCACATAACAAGTTTTAAAAAAAATTACATCACGAGCAAGTGCAACTAAAAAAAAACCTACTTAAACCTCAAAAGTGAGGCAAAAATACTTCCTACTTCTCTGTTCTCCTGCTTTTCGGTGATCAATTGCAACATCATCTCGTGTGCAATCTAATTATAGTATCCTAGTCGTTGTGGCGTTTGGGCTAGAGCTTTGGAGAAGATATTGATTGCACATTAATTAACAATTTCACAAATTTATGCGTAAACTAGCAAACAAATTAGCAAATTAAGTGGCAAATTTGCCCATATGTTTGATATATGAATGGGTGAATTTACAATAAATTATGTCAATATATTAGTGAATTCTCAACTAAAATTTACCATGAATCCACAAATTTACCAATAGATTCACCTCTTTGCCAACTTATACTAACAGACATACAATTAACAAAACTTCCCCTCAAATATATTTTTATGTTCAGCTACTTCCTCTCCCTCTTGTTTTTTTTTTTTACAATGACAACTTGTTACTTATTCCTTCCTCTCATTCACTGTCTTTACTAATTCCAATGATGACCTCTTCAACACCTCCACCATTGGGTAAGTCCTCTCTGTCTACTTTATTAGAATTTGTGTCGCTTTCTCAAGAGATTGTTGTCATGGCGGAGAAGATAACATCACAATGGACAACACCAAAATAGAAAATACAATGAATAAAGAGTATTTTCGTTCTATATGTAGGGTTGAGGTTGAGGCCGGATTTTGTCTAAAAAATTTCACTTGCTTTTATGTAATTAGTTAAAGAATATATCTATATACACCTTAATAATCCCCCTGCATACCCCAATAACATTATAAATCTTTTGAATAAAATTAGGTAAAAAAAGATTATTATGGTACATATAAACATGTTCTTAGTAAAAAATATATGCTTAAACCATGCAAAGTTGCCCTCTTTCTTATTAAAGGGGATTACCCCTAAAAGATAGAGGAAACAGATACTCGTATTTTACTTTCTTTACACTAAAATCTTACTTTAACATCACCTGGGATCCACTTTTCTCACTCCAATCAAAGGCTAGAGTAAATTTTTAATTTAGAAAATATGAAGTAGGAATATCATTTTACAAAGATAAAAGGCCCGGAAGAAAGTATACAAATATAATAACTTGTTGTGAAATTGAAGCCCAAGCGACTTTTTTCACCAAACGTCCAAACCAATTCCCTGATTTCCCTCTTGTACCAATTTGAAAATTTTTGATGTACCACAAAGCACATACAGTTTAAGAACCCTACCAATATTTAATTTACATCCAGTTTTGACGTCTACACATCACAGACAAATTACACAACCAACGGTACTCAGCTTGAGAGCCTCGTGTTTTATTGATTCATGGCTATGGATCATGTTCATACGGCTGTCACAAAGTCTCCACTACTATCCATGTCATCTATATCTCCCTCGGAGAAGGCCTCTTCATCCACCATCTCGCCAACAGACTGCCCGCCTGCAGCTGAGCTTTCAGCCGGGATCTGTGCAACTTCAATTATCCTCATTACCTCTTCTACACTCTGAGATGGCTGGTCTTTATTCATACTCCCATAGTTGGTTTTTTCACCTTCCAACAGCTCTTTTGGCAAATTCTTCAAGAACCAGGTGTTACTTTTTATCTCTTGGATGGTGATCCTCTTCAAGGGAGATACAGAAGGGAAAGTTTAAGTTTGAACAAGTTGAAATATAATCCAGTTTTTTAGCTCAATAAAACCAAATAGCTAGAATGACCTTGCTACCTTTGATGGATTGGCTACAAATACCCGGGAAAGAAGGTGGTGGCATTCCGCAGATATGCGTATATAGTCAGGTATTGTGTATTGAACACTCATTATTCTCTGCACATGACATCAGAAATACAAGAGGATTTAAGTGAGAGTGCATAAACGAGAATTTCCGCATAGATTGCTTTTACTTACTCCAATTGTCTTTTTAAAATTTCTAGGGTCTTCAGGATCTTCAAATGGATAGGCTCCCACCAGCATAACATACAGTGTCACACCGCAAGACCACACATCTGCAATCTGATGATGTATAAACGCATAATTCACTAGCTATAAACTTTACATATTCAACATAAACGATAAAGCAGCTAACCAATTTGAACGACATCATTAGGCCTCAAGTAGACAATAGGCATATTTCCTATTTAAAAAAGGTAAATTAGCTACTATGCCAATTTAAATGACATAGTTATGAGTAGCAGATAGTAACATGTACCTTTCCGTCATATTCCTTCCTTGAGAGGACCTCTGGAGCAATGTAGGCAGGTGTCCCCACTGTTGACTTTGGTTGGGAATGTAAGAGAGCTGACTGCATTATGAAAAAGGAAGGAGTTGAGCACAAGGGATTTCTTTGTTCTCAAATAAAGAAAACCAGAACAAACTAACCTTTGAATAACCAAAATCACATATCTTAAGGCGCGGAGTTGGGCTGCCATCTAGAAGTGTATTTTCTAGTTTAAGGTCCCTATGACATATTTCCTGCAGTATCAATACAGGACATCATATCGGCATGCAGCAACGTCTGCTATGTAACAAACCAGCTCATTAATCAATGGCACTGAAATAGCAAACATATAATTCAACGTTGGCAACATACCATAGAATGGCAGTAACAAACTCCAGATATTAGCTGCTGAAAGAAAAACCTTGCCTGTGGCAGATAAAATGAACCAAATATTGCATGAGGTCAGGAAAAGGATTAGAAGCAGGAATAATATATGGTTTAAGTTGAAGATTTCACACCTCGTCCTCACTAAACCTGCCAGCACTACAAATTTTCTCAAATAACTCCCCTCCTGCGGCATATTCCATGACAATGGCTAGATGTGTAGGTGTTAACAAGACCTGCATGAATTCGGTATGATCACTAATTTTTTGAATTTCAACTCATAGACTTTGCCTGCCAAACATACATCATGATCAAATGACCACGAAATTAAGAAAATATAGCCATCAATAGCCTATTGTTGAACATCATCTCCATGAAGTGAGCTGAATTAGTATTGTTAAATCTGGATGCCTATACAGAGGATGACTTTGCTTTTCTTATTTTAGAATGAAAGGAATATGACAAGCTTCCGAATGCCTAATCCATTGAGACATAGAAAAGGACCAATGCATAAAACTAATTCCTCTCAAAGCAAAACGTTCTAGAATGAAAGATCACCCACTTAAGCATACATAGAATGCCTGCACTTTTCAGTTCTTTGAATTACTGATAAATGGTGAAACCATCTACTCCCTTGTTCATTTTGAATTTCTGATGTGGATTAATAAAGTGGGAAGGAGGGGGTATTAAGCTCATCTCCACTGCAAACGAATATAGACAGAAAATGAGGATTGATTAATGGGAAATCCTCACAATAAGTAAACATACTGTCCCTTTGGAGAAGAAAAAAGCATCTGAAAAAAATAATGTCCCTAGTCTTATCATGTATATCAAAGGCTTCAAATTTTGGTCAGCTCCTAAGGTTGCAGGTTTAGTTGGACATGGAAGTACTCAGTTTTGTATTGTGGACGCCACACTTCTGTTAGGAAGTAAGAAGTAAAATCTACCAAGTAAGAAGTGCAATTCACTTACAAACAGATCAAGGACATACCTCCCTGAATCGAACAATGTTTGGATGTCTTAGTGACCTATGATTAATGATCTCCCTCTGCACATTCTCGTCAATCTGGACAGCCATTTCATAACATTACATAACACCCAATAAATGGATCATCACCAACATAAATAGTCACACACAAAAAAATGATCAATCCATAAGCTTCAATCCAAGAGCAACAATCATTCCATAAGCCTCAAGCAAAGAAAGAGGTTCTATAAATACTGGAATTAAGATTCAAGCGGAAACTACAATAAAGAGAAGCTAAAAGTCTGAACCGGGCAACACCCGAAAGATGAAGAGAAACAGAGTTATTTTTACTTGATTTATCTCTACAAGTTTGAAGTTCTGAACCATTTACCTTCTTCCCTCTTTCTATGTATTTGACGGCCAGGAGCTCCTTCGTCTTTTTATCTTTCACCAACCTCGCCACCCCGAAATTCCCAGAGCCCAGCTCCTTCAGTGGCTCATACCTCTCTTCCATCTCTCCAAACTCCAAACAACCACAGGTCAGATCCTGGGTCAATCAGATTTCGATCCCTCTTCGAAGTCTTTGTCGAAGAACCTCGTGTCGCAGCATGCAACGAGGAGTAGGTCCCTTCAGAGCCTGAAACAGGGAACGAAGGGCTGCTGTCGGGGAAGAAACCAGTTGAGGGGGTCAGCTGGCTTGTGCCGGCTGGAAGGTATATCTTATTGGCTGCGTCACCACGTGGAGGGAAGATCTACGCACGGGTGGCGGCTGTGATACTTGGCATCAAAGATCCAAGTTCCCGCTAGCAATCATATAAATGGAGTTGTGTTCTTTAAAAGCTTAGATTTAATTTGACGTGATATGCCTTGTCTACTCATCCTTTTCTGGTCAAAAGCGTAAGTTTAATTGGCGGGCAAGTCATGCTTAATCATTAAACTAGTCCTTTTTATTAGTCAAAGATCCAAAATCATTATCCTTTTTATTGATCATATTATACAGAAGGTTGCTATTTGGACCTGCAAAATTTTTTTAAAAATATTTTTATATTTTTACTTATTCTTTTAATTTTTAATTTATTATTTATTATTTTAATATATATATATATATATATATATATATATATATATATATATATATATATATATATATATATATATATATTAAGATAGTGATGACAGTAACGATAGCTATGGAGATAGTAACGATGACAACGACGGCGATGATGACAACAGTCCTCTGCTATGGCCACCGCCTCGCTGCGTGTGGTTTGGCTGGTTCAGTTCATTTTTGAAATGTTGGTATTCATGATTAAGGCAGATGAGGTAAAGCTTAATGGGAGCAGCTGCCTGGTAGACAAGGAGTGACCAAATGGGATTTATTAATGTGTGAAGGAGGGGATATTTAGTATATACCAACCAAAA
The DNA here is from genome assembly GCA_035235625.1 of Saururus chinensis. Classification (NCBI taxonomy): domain Eukaryota; kingdom Viridiplantae; phylum Streptophyta; class Magnoliopsida; order Piperales; family Saururaceae; genus Saururus; species Saururus chinensis. The sequence continues at coordinate 2,355,252 of CP141146.1, forward strand.
CATAGAAACAAAATGATTAAATGTTGATATGAAAAAGTCCGAGGCTTCATAAGTCTCCTCATAATAAGCCCAACTTGTAATATTATTATATTTTATTTTATAAAAGTTTTTATCTTCGTTTTTTATAAAAATTAAACAAATGTGAAATTTCAAGTTGTTTTAGCTTCTCAAAGTCACAGGTCAATACCGGAAGAATTTTTTATCCTTCCACCTACGGGGTATCTTCCATTTAGCTTTGAATTAACGCACAAACTAGCGTATATTAGCATGCGTCTTTGACATGATAAAGAAAAAGAGCAATAGTTTTTTCACCTGAAAGAGAATATGAGCATTAGTCTCCTTCGTAATCAAAGCAAAAACAAGTAGTGAGAGGATTGAGATATGATGCATCTCAGAACAGAGAACAATTGCTAATAAGATGCACACACCACAAACATGAAAGCTGCCCCAAACCGTTGCCCCCTACAGCAGCAAATATAATGTTCCTGCGACCCCAGTTAAAGAACAGAGCAAAATCCCTGCCTTTTCCTGGCTTTCTTGGGCTTTTGAGGCTGAAGAACGACTTTAATTGCAACATCAAATACGGCCTTCACATTCTGCAGTAAAACAGCAGCAGCAGTCATTTCCTTGCATTCTCCACTACCATATGCTTCTCCACAAAAGATCATTTTTTGTCATATTTCAACCGTATTTTATAGGAAGATATTGCTTTTCAGTTTCTAATAATTAACAGTCATTCCATCTGTAAACATCTACTCATAATTAACCTGTTGGGTCTTTGAACTGCACTCAACGTATGCCAGTGCACCTACTTGCTTCTTCAGCTCCTCCCCCTGAATTTGAAGAGCTCGGGCATTAGACAATAGGTTTATCAGCCCACTGAGCATTGAATTGATTGATATATGACTTGAGCATAGAAGGAGATGTTGGCCACAATTGAGCTACAAACTGAACTTGGCCATTTGAATTTAAAAATTCTAGTACTCCTCATTGTATATATTGCAGACCTGTGCCCTTGAAATTGTACATGCCCCAGGATGATTCAAAAAGAACTGACTGTCTTCCCTTAGATCTGTTAGTCATATGAATTTAATTAGTAGTGTACAGATTAGATAAGATAAAAAAAAATTAGATATATAATATGATTTGAACAAAGGTCTCTGATCATTAATTATACACACAAGTTTTATATTAACCCATACATACTACTGTGACTCTAAATTGCATAGGCTAAATATTATGTTATATATTAGTGAAGACAATGACATTAAAGGACTATGTGTTGTGGAACATGTTATTCATAATCAAGACTGTGTGCTCTTCATAGGTTTTTCAAAGGCATTAAAATACACAAATACAAATATATATAATATATAAAAATAAAATAAAAAGTATTATTAAGAAGTATGTTATATACCTAGGACCTACAAAAAAGATTGAGAAAGCATTGTCATGTGGGATATCATTTGATAGAGCTCTTTGAAAGTTTTTTAATGGTACTAAGAATGTACGAATCTAAATTCGAGAGTGTAAATTATAAAATTATAAAGTTAACTTAGCATAACTTAAAAAATAGGGATTATAATTATAATATCTTTGGCTTTTTTGGGGTTAGGATATGTCAAATAGGGGTAAAATAGGCATTAATAGCAAAAAACTGGGTCAAATAGTCAAAATTTCAAAGTTTTATAATACACCGATTTGCTATTGTACAGATTTAATTTGTTGTATGAACTCTAATTAAATTACTCATATTCACATTACATATACTTTGTCTTGTCATGTTCAGATTTACTATACTAGTAATAGGAGGCATTATTCATTCAATCGAATATACAATATACATCGCACTCATTGATCATCTTCACTCTAAAACATGGCCTATTAGTATAGGAAAATAATATTTCTACTTTATTTTTTCTTCTCCAAAACCCTACTTTAACCTTTTATTGAACTGACAAAAGTAAATTTCCTTATTGACAGGTGACTCGCCTTTCTCTATCCAATCAAATGATGGAGTAGAATTTTGGTGTAAAGAAGGTGAAATAGGAGTATCAGGTTCTGTTAGTATATATTGGAATGAGGAAGAGATTTGACAAGGATCTAATACCAAATTTTCAATCCATAAATTACATTTAAATGATTTGAATGTTTAGACATTGATAAAGTTGGCAAGATAATATATAGAAAGTCACCTAGTTTGGTGCCCACAAGCACAATTGGCACTGAGGGTGCATAATGCCTTAGCTCCGGGATCCACTTCTTGCTCAAACCAGAAGAAAACATGAACTCATAATTATGTTTTAATAAAAGAAGATACAGTAAATTTGCGAGGATAAGATAGTTTACCTTCTTGAATGCATTCTCAAAGCTGGGTCTACTAATGAGAGAAAAAGCCAGAAGAAATACATCAGCTCCCCTGTAACTAAGTGGCCTGAGCCTATTGTAGTCTTCTTGACCTGGATGCAAAAAAAATTTCGTCCTTCACAATGAATACTTTAACACTTGGTAATATAGTAAAACTAAGTGTGCTGACATATAACGTTTTGTTGCTTGCTGAAGAACAAATTCACATGAATTAGAAGGTTCTGTTTCAACTATTGCGGCATAAGCTGGAAAAACTTTTCTGCACTCCCTGACAGACATATTAGCCAGTAGTAATATTCAATCTGAAATTTTGTTCCAATAAATTTTTTCGTAGAGAAGTTACGCAGTGCTCTTTCCATCGTATTGACAAATGCCAGAACCACAAACAAAAAGAAAATGGAAAGCTGAACAAATAAAAACAACACAACATGGCTGTGCTACTTCAACTCTCATTAAGAGACATTGAACAAACATTCAAATTGTGGGATAGAACCCAAAAGCATAATCTGAAGTGGGTGGAGAGCAGTATATGATATAGACCTGCTGTATCCCAGAGAGCTAGATTCAAAGCCTGGCCATCAACTGTAACATTTGCACAGTAATTATCGAACACTGTAGGAATATAGTCCTGCCCAATCAAGAAAAAAGTTACTAACTGGAAAGCCTTAGTGTAGTTCTTTTTCATTGATATAAGCAAGAAGAGAACAAGATCAATCTTTGAGAAAGAAATGAAAACAATGGGAGAAGACTACTCTTGGGAAAGTGTTGCTAGTGTAGGAAATGAGGAGACAAGTCTTGCCGACAGCTCCGTCCCCAACTGTGACACACTTGATGAATTTTGCATTTCTCATCTCTTCATTACCTTCACATACGCCGCAACTAGAAAGTTGACATGGAGATAACTGAGGATTGAAACTCTGGCGGACCTTGAGAAGATTTTCAATGTGATGTAACTCAATACCCGTGAGCCTACAGTGGAGAGAGAGAGAGGCTTTAGCGGCTTAGCCATTGGCAAGTAGTAGTACTATTATTTTGTTAGCAAAAACAAAAAAATTGTACTACAATTGGTACAAATTCCAACTTTCTATTATTAGTAAGTTCATGATCACATTTAATTGGATTAAAGTAATCAAATTGCAGTATTTTTACTTTTTTTTCAAGCTTATGGCGTAATTAGACTCTGATATCCCTAATCTAAATACTCTTTGTCTCATATTAATATTTTTATTTAATTTTTTAAAATAAGCTCTCTTTAGTTTTTTAAAAATAATTTATTTAAAAAATAATTTAATTTATTAATGTAAGACAGAGGGAGTATACGAATCGTGTTTTGCCTTTTAAGTGAAGTGAAGTGATACGGACCTATGTCCCATATAAGGGCAAATTTTGCAATGAAATTAAAATATCGCTATTGTTGAGAGTTGAGACTTGGGTCTTGGGGCCCAAAAAAATTCCTGAATACCCCATTTTAAAGATTTTTTAAAATTTATTTATTAATTTATCGTCTTATGCATCCCGAATTGATTCTCTCACGTATTACCGAGGCATTGTCACACTTTCTCGTCCTCTGCTTTCCGGTTCTACCTCCACCTCTTTTTTCTCATTTTTTTTGTCTTGATAGCCAACATCTACATGTGTTGGCAAGAAGTGTGGCGTTTTTGGATGCACTAATAACATCTGGACCATATTTGGTTTGGCTTGGCTATGCAACTTTGCTGCAATCAGTTTGAGCCACAGCTGATTGTCGAGAAGAAGTAAGAGGGAAAAAGATGGAGGAGAAAGACGGAGGAAACGAGAAGGTGGGGGTGAAGAAAATAAGAATGAAGGAGAGAGATGTTTCTATTTTATTTGGGGTAAATATAAGATATTTTATAGAAAAATTTAAGAGGAAGTCCGAGTCCTTGACATGCACTAATATACCTTAGTGCAAGGATGTACTTGTACATATTAATGAACAGATAGTTGTTCGTGTGTTCGTCCACCTAATGCAATATTCCTTGTTAGTGTTTGTTCGTATATGCGTTAGTCCATATTATGTTTTGTTTAAGTTCGTTCGCTACAAACACAAATAGATGTGAAAATATAGATAAATACTTAAAGATCTAAATTTTATCTCAAATTTAATTTATCAAGTACTTATATAGTATGTTAAAATTATCTTAATGTGTTATATAAGTATTAAATCCATGTTTTCAAGTTGCTCAATACTTATGTAAGCATGTTAAAATTTTAGATATATGTTTTCAATCAATCTATTACTTATATAACATGTTAAAATTATCTTAATATGCTACATAAATACTTAATTTATATTTTTTCAAATTATCGAGTACTAATGAAGACTTATCTTAACATGCTATAAAAGTACTGAATTCTAATTTTTTCTAATTAATAATATATTAATATTTAAAAAAATATTGGTTAAAGGTGGGAGACACATACATCCTTAAAAATAAACAAAGTATGCCCATATCCGTATCCATAACTCCTCGTTAAGGAAGGAAGATAAAAAAACTTAACCTGCTCCGCGTCCTCCTCACAAAAAACGGAGGCGAACACGACATAACCAGACATCCAGACTTCTAATGTCCATGAACACTACTACAGAGGACAAAAATTTTCTATCTTTACGAGATTGCGAAGTGATAAGCAAGATAGCGGGGAATTTTTGTTTGAGGTACACATGGCCTTGGCGTGCCATACATAGTAACAGCGGGCCCACAGTGGTGGCCATCCAGTAATTCCTCGGCAACATGAGAGGTCCCTCACTCGACTTGAGAAACGTGATTCTGGAGATTCTCCATTCCGAGAATTGTCTTTCTGATATCGTTTCACCGACTTGGAAATTACCAGGATTTTGAGTTCAGAAAGAAGGCCCAAAACTCGGTGGTAGCCGTCGCGGAGAATTCGATTCATGGCGTCCCGCTCTCCTCCTCCGCCTTACCCAAGCGCAGCAAGGATCGCGGATTCTCTCTGCTACCCCCAGTACTCGGCCTCCCTCAAATGTAAGACCAATCTGCTCCTGCTCCCCCTTTACTTTATTGTAATCTGTGATCCTGGGTGCTGGTAAGCTTTTCCTCTTCCCCTTTACTTTATTGTTTCAGATATGGACTTGATGCTACAGAGATAAATTCAATGATGGGTTTCCTTAATTGGTTGTTATGGACCTTAAACAAGCTTTTTTCTGTTATTTTTTTTCCTCTTTGTGTATTCATTGGTGGGTTGCCTTGAAACCGATGAGCTGGGTATGCCCTTCCCTTTCTGGCTGGAGGCCTCCTGTATGATTGACTTCCTATGAAATTGATTGAATGGATTAATTAGAATGATGGACTGTAAATTTTTGGAGTTTTAGACTCTTATTTGACTACATAAATCATGAACAACCAAAAGAATTTTCCAAACGTTGTGTGCTTTTGTGTCTCTGGGATACCGCATGACGAGAGGGGCTAACGTGGATTTTTTAATATTAAATATGGCAGATAGCCTTTTCTCAGATTGCCTTCTGTAGGTGAGAGATCTCACTATATTTTCCGTTAGAATGACCTATACATGCTAAATTCTTTTCATATTATTCGTTTTGCGAATAAAGGTTTTTTGTTTTATAGTCCTACCAACTTATCTGCTCGTGACAAAACCTTTTTGATGGGACCTTGAGAACTTCCATTTTTAGAATTTTGGCAGAGTTGGCTTGTTCAATTTGCATTAAATAGGTCTTATATGTGTGTGTGTGTGATTGTGTTATTTGCTTGACAAAATTTAATTTTACGAGGATAAGAACACAGGTTTGGAAGAATTTAACTCGGACAAGAGTAAATGTCAACACCACTTTGATGTTTACAAGGAATGCAAAAAGAAGGAGGTAAGGATCTACTCTTCTTTCAGTTTCATATGGGAAGAACACAATGAAATTATAGAATCTTCTCTCCACCCTCAGAGGATGGTTTCACTTTGGTATTTGACTGTATTTCTATTTACTTGAACTTAATTCTGTTGCCCATGCTTGCGGAACTGTGCATAAGCCTTCTCTCGTATCTTCTGCGTAATTTTGAATGTCATTATTCTTCACCTTATAAGTGACATGTTTTTCGATTACAGAGGGAAGCACGACTGGAACGCAACAGAAACAGATCATTGTTTCAGTAGTAGTTTATGAGTAATAAAGTTACTGTAAGAATCTTAATAATTACTATAATACTATTCAATTTGTGTGAAATTATGAAATGGCTTCCTCTTGGTGCATGGTATTGTTGAACACTGGTTCTGAGCTCCTCTTGTTCCTGATAGTGGTTTTGAACCAACTTCTGCAGCTTTAAAGACTTCCTTTCTGCGATGTTATTAGTGAGAATATTCTCAAATGTCAAGGAGACGTTTTAATTGGCGCTAAGTATCTAGACAAATTGTAAACTAGTGCCACAATACTAATACAGAAGCGTTGTCCAATTAGAATGGATTTCTACGTGTGTTTCATTTGTATCATCTATCATTTTGCAACATCTAAGAATTTTATTGTAGTTTGTATTTAATAAAAGCACAGCACCATGTAGTTAACGGAAATGGTCTGCTGTCATTAAAAAGAAACACCAAAATTGACTGATTCAAAAAGCGACTTTTGCTGCTCCTTGCTTAACTTTGAAGATCAACTCAAACATTGATGTATATCGGAATTCAGAAGTCTCTTGCAGTGAAAAGTTAAATGTGATGCGATATCCTTTATGTTGTCTACCACAGATGCTTAAATTTGTATATTTTGATAATTATAAATGTTGACTTTGTTAAATCGATATTGGCTTGCTAAATCGTTGGACGTGAATCTTGATGGCGATATGTTATTAGTAAGGTGTCAAGGAGATGCTTTAACTGGTATTAAGTTTAGATAAATTGAGACTAATACAGAAAATTTTGCCAATTGGAGAGGACTTGTATGCCTGTTTTATTTGTATCGTCTGTCATTTAGTAGCATCTAATAATTTTCTTGTAGTTTGAATAGAATTTTCTTGTAGTTTGAATTTTATGAAGCACTGCATCATATACTTGACGGATGTGGCCTGCTGTCATTTAAAAGAAAACACCAAAACTGGCTGATTCAAAGCGGGTTTCTTGTTCCTTATTTACCTTTGAAGGTCAACTCAAACACTGATATATTGGCTATCAGAAATAGGAAGTCTGATGCACTGAAAAGCTACATGTGATGTGATTTTTCATGTTGTCTATGGATAATGATAACTATTGACTCTCTCAAAACGAGATTGGCATGCTCAAAAGTTAGACATGAATCTTGCCCTAAATTTTAAAGTCAGATTAAATTTTTGTTTGTCATTTCTGTCGTCAAAGATAACAATGTTTGGCTATATTTGAGAAATACTCTACTAGAGGTTTATGAGCCAGTTTTTTCTTTTGATGACCACTTAACTTTCCTGCGATTTGCAGCAAAAAGGGTCCACTTACCATTTTCCTGTGGCCCGTGGTCACAGAATCACCAATATTTTGTGTGTTTTGTAATCGTCATCGTTATCATTGTAGCTTTTACATGGGATCATGAAAATGTCTTTGCAGCGCATTAGTGTATTTGGCGGACCCAGAAACAAGGGAAAATGATAAATGCTGAAAGAATCTATTCAATTAACATTTTTAACTGAACAAAACATGTGGACATAAGTGAGCTTTATAGGAAGATATGTTCCATCCAACTAAAACCCTGTTAGGAAGATTGGTTGGTTGTATATTAACAAGATAGGCCGGACGTGGGGCCACTGGTTATAGCTAATCAAGGTGGCACTGAACATTACACCTTGCCGTCTAAAATAGGAGAAAGTATATGGTAGAACCGATCTACCACGTGGTTATATATACCTTTATTTATATTTAAACACGTAAATTTAACTTTATGTCTTATTTTTTTCGCTTGGAAATACATATAAATTAATTAAATTTGACATTTATCAAAATGACATATTTACCACGTGGCCCGTAGAAAGGTTTCATTAGATGATTTTTTCTAAAATAAGTATCTGCCAAATAAAAATGCTTTTAAAGTGGTAGTTTTTTTTAATCTTCCCAGGATATCTTCTATTTTATTAGAGCCGTTTGATCGTTAGAATTGACGCTGCATATGCTAATTCTATCACGATGAAATCGTTCAACCCAATGTTTTAATCCCGGTTTGACCCGGCTGGTCGAACTGTGTTCACCCGGACCTAATCTCTTTTTCGGGTCAGACCAATCAGGTCATGAAATCATTGAGATGGGGCTGGTTTGACCCGCGGCCTAGCAAGCTCAGGCCTGTTTAAATTGTATCAGATTTGGGGATTTGGGTTTTGTGAAACCTGACCCGAACCGGACGAAGTGGCGACAAAGCTCACTCCAGTCGGATGCTCCCGCCAAACGTGCAAGAAAAGACATGTCGGCTTCTCGCACGTGTCCACCAAGCCCCGACCGACTACAAACAGATCAGAGGATTTTTGTTCCAATTTACAAACTCCAACCGCCGGCCCACCGCGGCGCCGAAGCCGAAGACGACGACGTTGATGGCGGGACTCAGCGAAGAAGCCGCGGAGGCCATTTCCGCGCGTCTCTCCGCCCTCGACAGCCTCTATTTCCCCCGTGCCATCCTCTCCTCCGCCCCGTCCGACCGCAAGTCCGCCCTCCTCCGCCTCCTCTCGCACGACCCCGCCATCTTCCTAGGTATTTCCTTCACTCCCAATATTCCCTCTTTCTTCTCGCCTTGAGCTGTCTTCGCCTGTGCAACTCGCCGTGATTATTGTTTTGTTTCGATTTTTGCAGAGCGGTATGGAGAGAATCTGACGGACGAAGAGCTCCGGCACTTCGATACCCTGGGTGGTGGCTACGAGGTCCAGTGGCATCTGAATCGAATCCGAAACTCTCGCCGCCCTCCGACCCAGGAGGAGTCCCGATCCCAGTCCGTCAGGGTGAAGAACCGGCGCCGCGCCTACCTGAACCAGCTCATTCGCGGAGGCCAGTATTTCTCCGAGGACGCGATGAGGGAGCGGGAGCCCTACCTACACCACGAGTATGTTGGAAAATTCCAGGACCCAACCGGCCGCTGCATGTCTCGGCCGGGCGAGCGGTGGTCGGAAACGCTTATGAGGAGGTCCGAGGAGGCGATTTTGGTAGCGAAAATCCGAGGGGAGAAGGAGCGTCTTGGGATTATGGAGGAGGAGGAGGAGGAAGAAGAAGATGAAGAAGAGGAGGAGGAGGAGGAGGAGGAGGAAGAAGATGCGGATGAAGAGGTAAAATGAGTAGGAAAGTTTTCAATTTTACTCGTTATGTTCATTTTGCTTGGATGGTATTCGTCGAATGCTTCTGTACTCGGAGACCACATTGATGGTTTTAGTTTATTCATTACTATTCGCATTTGCAATGATTTTATGGTTTTTTACAATGAATTTTTTCTCTTATGTCGAGAGAAGGAAGTTGGAAAACAATTTTCACCTTTGCAAGGGAAGTACAGCAGCTAGAACTGTTATTATAGTTCTATATTTATTTAGCAGAAGAATTGTTTGGAATTGTAGTCTCCTAAGCGCTGTGTTGACTTGTACCGTTGCTCCATTCTCATCTAAATTTCATCCAAGTAGGTGATTCCTGGATACTCAGGAAGCAAAAGATTGGGAGGCCGCTCAGAAAGGAATGCAGAATGCGAGTTATTGATATCTAAGTAATCAATAACCTCATTTGCTTCATAAGTGTTGATAACATTCTCAGTAATCAGCTGATTTCAACCTCAGTTAACCTCTTCTTATTCTCCTTTTGGTCTAATGCAGAGTAGTGATGCTGGCCAGATTTTTGTTGTTGAACTTGTTATATTGGCCCTAGCCAGCCTGATATTTCTTCGAAAATTAGCAAGTTATTATGTTGTTTAGTTAGATTTTTCGATGCCTGCTTAAGTATTTTTCTAGGATGAGAAGTCTTCTACCCCTGCTTTAGCCAGCCAACCTCCGTTAACACAGTGGGCGGATATCTACCCTCTGAATGTAGGTGGGGTGGGCTGGCTAAAACGGGGGTGTCAAACATTTTTCTAGAGTTTGTGAGTGTGTCCGTCAGCATGAGTTAGCTGTCAGTTATAAACATAGGCTTTTAGAAGTAGACTAATTATTGTTGGTTACAAACATGGGTTGTTACGGCTGGTTCAAGAAATTAGAGAAAAAACAGAGAAACCTAGAGCCTTGCATTGTGCAAGAGTTGTGGTGCCAACATCACGGAGTGACCTTTGTGTATTAGTACAAATGTATTCTGTTGGAAGAGAGACGATTCTTTTTTTGGTATGCCAATTGCGGTTTTCCCCCCCTCCTCTGGAATGAGCTGTAGTATCTGCTGCATGTACACTCTCGTGATGTGTTCATCTTATCTCTGCAATGTATTAATGTGTTTCATTGAATGACAGGAAAATGAGGGTGAGACTGGTTTGACGGTGGAAAGGCTATCGCCTGCAGAGTTGCAGGAACATATGGAACAATTTACTAGTCTTATGCAACAGAAATTCTTAGCAGGAGAAGACTCACAGCATGTAGACTATTCTCAAATAGATAGTGATGAAAGACTGGACGATCACTGGGTTAAAGAGGTTGATCTAGATGCGGAAGAGAAGTACTTTGCGGAAGATTAATTCTCGTGGTCTCCACATAATCTGTCCTTGTACATTCCTTGTGATTAAGTGTTGTCTTCCTTTTTTTGGTTAATCAAAAATGGCTCTACTTGTTTTCCTTTTTCCCTCTGCTACTTGCAGATTGAGGCTCTTTTCCTTCCGTGTACACGACATGTCTTTTGCTCTTAGATTCAGATTTTAGATTGTGGAAAGGCGCAGTGTTGAGAAACAACCCAAATGAGCGTTTCTTTCATACTTGTGGGATACGAGCTTCAGGGTTGCAATCAGTCGTTCGACCCTTTTATCATCTAAAAGGGCGAGGAAACAAGGAATTCCAGGAATAAAATAACCACCTGGGAAAGGGACCGGGTCTGGCCTCTGTGAACCGGGTTTTAAAGCACTGAACAAATCATTGTGTTACCAGGTTTAAGTTATCAGCCAATATGCTTACCAGGGTTCAGATTCCAAGGTACCATCATGTAGTTCTAATGATTAATAAGTAAAGGGTGCTTATGAGGAGCTGAGCAGAGCCATCTTGGTTCAGCTTGAGTTCACCCAATCAGTATTTTTTAATATTCTTAATTATTTTAAAAATATGTACTTGGGTAAATTGCACTTGACCCTTATGAATTAGGTAGGGTGAATTGGTACGTAACCCTTATGACTTAGGAAATAGGTAGTTAACCTATATGACTTATGAAAATAAGCACGTAATTTATTTTTAGGGGTGTTCTAGGACAAATATGGTTGTGGATAGTGGGTTGTTCGTGTTTGTCTGAAAGTGGCACATTGTTTGTATTTGTCCATGTTTGTACTAGTTTTTATGTTGCGCCATTGGTCAGATTTTTATTTGGTGGAACATAACTTAGGGGCAGGTAGGTTAGAATATTATCCAACTCGGGTAAGAGGGTGGCGGTGAGAAGAGGGAGGGTGGCGGTGAGAATAAAAAATAAAGATTGAGGGGAAAGCTATATACGAGAGAAATTAAGGTTATAAATAAAGCTTAAAATAGGCTAAGTGGACCATTGGGCATGGGCCAGGTTTTTGTAATTTTTTTACCAAGTCCAGTCTCATACAAAGACCAAATCCGAATTTTTTTTGGCCGGGCGAGGCGAGGCCAGGCTAACTGGCCGGGCCGGCTTGCATTTTGTACTTGCCTAATGGTGAGCGGGGACATGAAAAACTATTCCTTAGCCATGGGCTATTTTAAGTCCATAACAAATAAAAGCGGCAAATTAAATCCGGCAAGGCCCATCAGATCCCCCGGGCCCGTTAGTGCGTATTGCGCACATTCCCTCCTGTTCTTCCTCTGGCGAGCCGAGGCCGAAGGACGTAAGATCTTTTTTTTTTTTTTCCATTTTTTTCGTTTCCCCCCTTCTCTTCCATCCCGATCTTCCTCTCCTCGAATAATCTAGGTCTTCTGCCAAAGATTCAGGTTTTCTCCCTCCGTCGCTATAGATAGTATCCTGTTTTGTTTTCCTCCTTCACTGTTGCCGGCTGCGGCTGGGCTTTCTGCTCTGTCGATCGATCCAAGGATGGTGGTGGGAGGCGGCTGAAGGAGGGATTTCGGCTGAGGAGGAGGGGCGGGGGGAGAGAGGGAGAGGAACATGTACAGGGATCATCGCGGCGGGGGCGGATCGAAGCCGGAAATGGGCCCTCTGGACCGGAAGCGCATCAACGACGCCCTGGATAAGCACCTTGAGAAGTCCTCGCCGTCCACCTCCAGGGCGGGCCTCAACGGAAAGGACAAAGACAGGCTCGCCGTGCCTTCCACTTCTTCCGGGAAGCATCCGGATCCTCGCGACTCGCGCGCTGCGACGCTGTCGAAGAACAAATGCTCCGATGGTTCGTTCACTTTTCTATGTGAAAGTCGCATTTTTGTCGTTTGTTTCTTTTCAGTTTCTTATTGTGTCGTTTTTCGCTGATGGAATAATTTGGGGTTGCTTTTTTACATGGGTAAACACTTTTTTGCTTTTGAGTTTGAAGTATTTTGAGATAAACTTATATTTTTGTTCTCTTTTATAATTTATCTGTTGCAATGGCTTTAGTTTTTTTTACGTAACCTTTTCCAAAAAAATTGGCTACGAAGTCGAGTTGCAACTTATTTAGCTGACCCTGTTGTAAGATTGACTCTTTAGCATTCCATGGTTTAACTACACCTCACTGCTGTGTTTCTCGTATTATTTTGTTTTTCACAAGGGCCAGAAGGCGGGCGACTAGCTTGTCTGACTATCTTGTGACAGAAAAAAAGGAACCTAATATTTGAGCTCCATTTGTGTTTATTATTCTGCATTTGTCTTGATGCTCCATTATAAGCGTGGACTTAAGAAGTGTTAAAATAGGGCCTCTCATCTTTCGAGATTTGAATCTTGTAAATGTGGTTGCTTTGCACTAATATGATTTATTTTTCCAATTGATTATATTTACTTCTCTGGTTTCACGCTATTCTGTTATTTTGGCTCGTTCAGCTTAGTGAGCAGTTCCTCTATATCTTTTGATTCTGTGTGCCACTCTTTTATACATGTCATGGCGCTATATTCCTTATTTTTTTGGCTGTTATTTTGAAATTTTCACGTAGTAGACTTATAACTTATAAGATAATACTAGTGCACATTTGTTTTCCGTACTGCTTAGGGTTGTTTAATCTAGATTTGCCTAAGAGGATACCATTTACTTTTGAGCATGGAACCTATCTTTTCTTATATATCGGTTTGCATTTGTGGCAGAAGAATCTGAAACGGATAGTGAGGAATCTGATGTCAGTGGCTCTGATGGGGACGACACTTCATGGATCTCATGGTTTTGCAATTTGCGGGGGAATGAATTCTTCTGTGAAGTTGATGATGAGTACATCCAAGATGATTTTAACCTCTGTGGGCTGAGCAGTCAAGTTCCTTATTATGATTACGCGCTTGATCTGATACTGGATGTGGAATCTTCTCATGGTAAGTTTAGAATCATTTTTTCATGCAAATTATCGTTTCTGTTTGTTATGGTCAGTTGTCAAAATTTTGACAAGATCTCTCACCTTTGTGCTGGTGTTGAGTGCAATACCATTGGGTTTCCACCTTACATTGCCTTTTTGGCATTTGGTTGGAAAATACTTGACAATTTCATGCAAATGGAGGTTCTTCATTTCGGTTCATTGTGGTTTCTTTTTATTGAATTTATCAGTATAGAATTGGCAACATTGTAAACTTAAGCATTTCATTGATTGGCCATGTGTGCCAATCCCTTTGTGGACCATAAATAGCAGTTGGACGGAGGAGAATAAGATAACCACCACGAGATAAATGCTCTGACGCATGAAGTGCATCATTAAACCCGAAATTTGGTTGTTTGAATGAAGTAGAAAAGGCATAAAATTTTATAGAACTAAAATTTCACTAGATTGGACAGAGTGCTCCACGTGTCAGCTAGAAATATGTGTGAACCTAATATTGTCAAATCTCTCTCCTGATTACCTTTTTCCCATCTATCAATGAAGAATTGTCACAATACTTTAACTGACCTTATAAATGGAGGGTTTACATTGATTTTCTAATGCAAAATGTTACTGGTGGGCATATTTATACTTAATTGAAGTGCGTGAGGCACAATTTTCAATTATTGTTGATTGGTGTCAGTTTGTAACAGTCAACGTATTTTTTTTCCGTTTTTGAGCTAGTCAAGCTATATGATTTTTTTAGGTGACAGGTTCTGCTCTGTCATTGTGTCATTTGTGCTTTATGACAATCCCTTTAGATGGTTAATTAGTAAATCTCTTTCTCTTCTTATTGAGGCTATTCGTATCCTTGCTGGTCTTCTTCTCTTCTTTTGGAGCCCCTCAATGAGTTGTTGTGGGCCCCTCTTTCATATATGTTTTGCTTTTCTTTGCACATGTTCATACAATCTATACAGATCTTCCTTCGTACTATTATATATTGATTCTCTTTCAATATTTTATTTGATGCAGCCATTTTTACATTTTTTAGCTGCTTTTTTGTCTGAATTAACATTCTACTAATTCTAGCTTCACATGTATTTTTATTCTCATTGGATAGTTTTAATGGAGGGTGTTATTGTTGATTATTGATTCTGTAGGTGATATGTTTACAGAGGAACAGAATGAGTTAATTGAATCTGCAGCAGAAATGCTCTATGGTCTTATTCATGTTCGCTATATATTGACCAGTAAAGGGATGGCTGCCATGGTAAATATCTAGGACATTTTTTCCTGATGATTTATTTCTAATTTTATTTTTTGAAAATTGGCTTATTTTTAAATATTAATTATTTTCAGCTGGACAAGTACAAGAACTATGATTTTGGTAGATGCCCAAGGGTTTATTGCTGTGGTCAACCCTGCTTGCCAGTTGGGCAATCTGATATTCCTAGATCTAGTACGGTGAAAATCTACTGTCCTAAATGTGAAGATATATATTACCCAAGATCCAAGTACCAAGGCAGTATCCTTTCAGTTTGTGGTGGTCATATGTTTTTACTAGCTCTTTGAATACTGCACACTTTTTGAATGCTTTGGTTATATAATTTTCCCTCCTCTTGGAAGTAATTGTTTATTTTGTGTATTCAGAATTTCAACTATGTGCTTTGTCCTTTGGAACGTTTTAAAAATGCCTTGATTAGAACATACTTCCCTTCCCATATTACGTGTCCTACTTAATTTTTTAAACCAAATAGGCTACTAAATATGGGATGGAGGGAGTACAAGCTATAATCTTTTGTGGATAGTCACTCTTATTTATGGAATAATAGTTTGACGTTCTTGTCTTTTGAATTTACTTGCACTTCATTTGAAGGTTAAGAATATCAGTAAGTAATTTTTTGCTGAAACATGTAATCCAGTGAATGAATTTATATGGATTTTTTGAAAAAAAAATTGCATTAATATGGAATATTTGGTGTGCCTTGATCACAAAATGAGTCGTTCCTGACTTAGGGATGCCACTGGGTCAGGTTTTGCCAACCCGAACCCGGTACCATTTAAGAAATGATAACCCGAATCTAACCTGAAGAGCTTTTCATGTTGAATTTGGAAACCCAAACCTGACCTATTAGGGTTGGGTCAGGTTTTATCAAAATATAAAGAAATATCTAAAAATTTATATTTAAACCTTAATTGGGTTGGGTCTAGTTGGATCACCTAAAACCCAAACCAACCCGCATAGCTATTCAGGTTGAATTTGGAAACCCAAACCCGACCCATTAGGGTCGCGTCGGGTTTTACCATATACTGACCCGAGTGGTCTATCCTGATTATCTTGATTGTGTTTATACGTTTGATGCTTTTATTTACTTTTTTTATGCAATCTCTATGCTGCCTATTTTACCTTTGCAAGAGTGCTGGTTTCATTTGCAAGCTTTAGTTATTTTCTTAGTTGTGCTTCATGCTGGAAGTGGTGTCTTAACTTCTGCTATAGACATTGATGGAGCTTATTTCGGGACTACATTTCCCCATCTGTTCCTGATGACTTATGGGCACCTCAAACCACAGAAACCTTCACAGAGCTATGTCCCAAGAATATTTGGCTTCAAGATTCACAAGTCATGATGTTCTGGATTTGTGTTGCGTATTGCTGGGTAATTTTTTTAAAAAGATCTAACTTCTAAAGCTTGCTGAATCTTATTCATACAACCAACTCTGCGCTGCCCGCATCTTGTAGTATTGCTGAAAAGTGATGTTACCCTTCTTTAACATGATATTAAGGAAATGTTTGAAATAGGCATGTTCCCTTGCCTTTGTTAAGTTATTCTTGCTATTCTGTTTTTTCTTACTTTTGTATTTGAGATTGAGAAGTATGGGGTCACTGAATTATCATTTAGTTTGTAATCTTATGCTGATACTTCACTCGATGCAGATGCTGCATACTTGTTCCAAGAGCATATGGATGAAAGTGATTTTTCGGTGCCCTTTATAATTTATGAGCATGCATTAGAAATATATGTATGTCTTATGAGAATTTTTTTAGGAGATTGTATTTTCTATTTTTGTCTCTTTTCTTTAATCGTCATTTTCATGCGAATTGAATCACTACTCTTGAGAGGTCTATATAGCTATTGCAAACTATCAGGTCAAGGCTTCAATTTTTTGCATCCTATTTGACTCATTTACTTGAGCGGTATAATTGAATGCATGATTGAGAGTGCTAGTATGCCAAAACTTGAACGGGCATCCACCGCTTTGGAAAGGTATTTCCGGAACTTTTTATCCTTGATATTGAAATGCACTACGTGGGCAACGCTTTTGAGCATCTCTTTGGCCGATAGGCTTTTAAATGAGCGCTCGTGCCGATGATTGCCTACTCTTATCAAGATAAGTCGCAATGTAAATCTCCGCTCGTTTCCATAAAAGTTGATGTCTGACAATGTGAAGGGGAAGAAGCATTATTGGGTGGCAAACCTACATGGTTTCTGTATGGTTAGATATCGGTGTAAAATTGAATGTTCCATATTTGAGTTGGGAAGTTTGGAAGGATGCATGGATGGTGATGAAGTTGATTGGAAAGGGAAAGGCAAAACCTAGATAAGATCAAAAGGCTTTCAGGGGGCAGGACAAGTATAGCAACATCAACGCCCCATACCCACTATAGTACACAAGTGGAAGGGCTCATCCGAATAATTGAATTCAATTATCTGCATCCCGAAATGATCTCTTTTAGTCTTTATCCAAAGAAAGATGTTCGGCGCGGGTTTGCAGGCAAATTTGACCAAAAAGAAAATAAGGATGATCTTTTAATGCCTTGTGGGCACAAAACATTATCACAAGATATGACACGGCCGTCCTCAAAGCAAGTCGCCATTTCGTTCTTAAGTTATTTGTCTGCTAATGATTCTAATTTATTATGTTGTCGAGTGGGAAAGAAGCTACATGTTATGCAAACAATGGCTATTTCATCTTGGAACTTTCCAACCGCTATGTAATTAATTACGTCAGGATAAGATTTGTGGATTTAAAACTTAGGAGGTACAAGACATCGCCCACATGATGACCTACATGTGGACCATAGACAATTCTACAGCACAGACTTTAGAACGTTTACTGGTGCCCCCTTCAGGACTCAAGAGGCAGAAACAAAGTGCAGGAATCAGGGAAATATCCCACTTTAGTTTATATTTTCTTGACTTATAATTTTTGCAAGAGTTCTGTTAGTATGAGCTAAGCATTGTGAGACTTAAGGTTCTATTATAAAAACAACTCTATTTTGATGCATGAAGTAGGCGAGTACCCCATCTCTATCTCTGTACACAATCAAATTTTAATCTGATAGCTAATGATGCTTAGGCGATTACCCATCTCTATATCTATTAAAGCATACAATCAAAATTTAATCTGCTGGCTTACGATGCGTAGGCACATATGAGCCCGGACTCATTCTAACATAGTGAAATCTCATATGGAAAAAGGGATACGATAAGTTATCAGAAGATGATGGAAACAACTAATAATTTCATACATTAAAAAGAACAGCTGACAATGGACTTGCATCCTTTAATTAGTGTCTAAATTTTTTTTAATGACTAATTAAAGAGCCTACATAGATCAGTGCTGATTGGGACCAATAAAATGACCGATTCTTAGTGAAATAATTATGTAAGCATTATCACTCATCAATCCCAGGCCTGTGGGTTATCAAACGGGATCTCCTACGCCTACGGCGTTGGATCCGCTGTGGAGCACTCATATGTGAGTGCTCTCACAAAAGCCCAGCGAGCCATGAAAACTCATGCGAGCATTCATGGCTCGCTTGGCTTTTGTGAGAGCACTCACATGTGAGTGCTCCACAGCGGATCTTAAGGCTACGCCTACAATCACCGGAGGAGACAAGAAGAAGCATCAGATCAGCCGAAAAGGACCCGGAATGGAAGGCGGCGCCCAGTGATGGGCGAAATGACCTGATCCGGCTTGCCTACGTGGACTCCACATCTAAAACTTTGTCGTTTCGAAATGACGGCCCCACCCTCGGAAGAGGACCTCCTTTTTTGTGACCCCTGAAAGGCTGAAACCGAACAGAGACGGGTAGAAACGTCATTTCGCCACCTAAGTCGATGCCGCTACCCGCCCCACCTGCGTCCCGGAACTACCCCTGTACCCCGGCTCTTCCAGCCGTGGAACCAAAGGGTGTCTGGTAATTTCACCCACCTCTCGGGCCCTTCCCTGTCGCTCGCTCGCTCATCTCCGCCCAGTTCCGCCCGCCCTCCAGAGCATTTCTGGCGCTGGGAAATTTCCATTTTCCGCCATTTTCGACCTCCTTCGTCTTCTCGGATCAGCAGCCTGAAAGTTTGGAATAGTGTCGTTTTTTTTCCGTTTGTGGGAGAAATTTCGGTCGGAGGAATTCGGTGTTTGATCGGCGGTAGTGATTAGATGTAATTAAATGCATCAGAAGAAATCGGCCGTGCAGATCGTCAAGGACAGCTTTGGCCTCTCCTCCGACTTCAGCCCTTCTTCCTCAGCCGCAGCAGCCGCCGCAGCCGCGGCCCACCACCACCACCAACTGAGCATCGAAATCCCCGCCCCTTCCTCCCCCAATGGGCCCCACTCATCGTCCCTCCTTTCCAAGCGCCCCGTCATGAGCCACTCCCCCACGCTCTCCTCCCTCCGCTCCCTGCCCAGCCCCAGCCCCCGTGCGGGTCCCACCTCCCGCCCGGCCTCGCAGCCTCCGACGGCGGCAGCGGCGTCTGCGCACTTCCTCCCGACTCCTCAGACTGTGCTTCGCCTGCTCCGCCGCCTCCGCCTCCGCCTGCGGCTGCTCATCCTCCTCTCCTTGCCATCGTTGTACCTCTTGCTCTCCCGTCCCACGCGCTTCATCCTCCTTGACCTCCTTCTTGCCCTCGCCTTGTCCGCCGTCCTGCTCGCCTCCCTCCACCTTGCCCTCCCTCGCCTCCCCTCCCTCCGTCTTCTCCTACGCCGCCCCCTTTCTCTAAAATTTAAGCTCCCTTCTTCACCCATCCTCCGCCGGCGACCCCAACCCCCGCGTGTGCTCTGGTCCATAGGCGCGCACCACCCTAAATCGGAAAAGCGCGGCGACGAGGACTCCGCTGCCGTGTCCGGACTGTCCGTGCAGGTATACAGCAACGGTGACGTCTACGAGGGCGAATTCCACCGAGGAAAGTGCTCCGGCAGCGGGGTCTACTACTATTACATGAGCGGGCGGTACGAGGGGGATTGGGTCGACGAGAAGTACGATGGCTGTGGCGTGGAGACATGGGCACGAGGAAGCCGGTACCGGGGCCAGTATCGGAAGGGGCTGAGGCACGGATATGGGGTTTACAGGTTCTATACGGGTGATGTATATGCCGGGGAGTGGTCCAACGGCCAGAGTCATGGCTGTGGAGTGCACACATGCGAGGATGGCAGCCGGTATGTGGGGGAGTTCAAATGGGGCGTCAAGCACGGTCTTGGCCACTATCATTTCAGGTACCTTATCTCATCAATTCTTTAGGTTATTCCTTAACTTTAGATGCAATTAATTCCCTCTCATTAATGTACTGAAATTTGGACGGATGGGCCTGATATGAGTTTATTGAGTGTTGGCTATGAAGTTGGAACGTTTTTAGTTGTTCTGTTTCGTAGTTCTAAAACTTGATTTGACGACTGTGATTGGACTTGTGATCTGAGTTTTATGGTGGGTAGCTTGGGGTCCAGGTATCTAACATTTTACTATAGATTTTGAGGTTAGTTTGAGATAGATGATGACTGTTGATTTGTTACCTTATTTGATTCTGTGAAATGCTGAATTCTTACCTTCCTATGCAGGTGATTTTGGTTATGTAGTTTCAAAACTGTTTATTACATAAAACTTAAGAATGACTAGTGCCTCAGATGCTATCCATTCATCTATTGTAGGCATGTTCTTTCTTCTCTGGATATTCATTTCTCTGTCATTTGTGTTTCTATCATAGTTCAACGGGAAAATTAAAATCTTGAAGTAAAACTAATGATATCGATCAGCTAGTTTGTTTGACAATATAAACTAGTACCTACTTTTTTAAGTTAAGGAATTTGGTACCCAAAAAACCTCTTTGGTTGTTAGCATGGCGCTTAAATGGATTGTTTTAGGTTTTTTAACCAAATTAGAAAAATGAAAATTTGAAATTTTTTGGGAATGCATAAATAATATCTGAATTATAATAATTGTTTGATTGGAAGGTTTTACTAAAGCTCTAGAAATGGAGAGGCTGCTGTGGGGAAAGGGAAACAAAAACTGTTTTAGTGTCTAGAGATAGTTGTATAATGTGACAGGCAGATCAACTAGTGAATTTGCTGATGTATATGTCTCTCTTGCTGTGCATTTGCTGCAAGTTTAAGGTGTGTGCTGCATTAATTACCAATGTAGCATTTTAATAGAAAGCCATCATGCAAGTCAGCAGCATCATTTCTGTCCATTCTGGGGCACACAACGTTTAATTATGCTTGTTTGTCAAATTTTGGCTCACCTCATCATGTTGTAGTTGGATGGTAATGCTGGGTTATGGAGAAAATCTGAATGTAATGACTGTGACAAACAACTAGGCATTCTGATGTGTGAATGACACTCTGTGTGGGTAGGGGGGCCTGTATAACCTGTTAGTTAACCACTTCTGGTAAAGCTGAAGTTGGTAGGGCAAGGACTAACTATGTACATCAATACTTCCCCGCACGAGCTTAGTTGGCTTTGCACATAAACACTTATACAAGGGGTACATAATGAGGACTCTTTCCTTCAGGGGGACTAAATCAAGGACTTTCGCTCTGATAGCATGTTAGTTAACCACTAATCTGAAAAGCTCAACAAATTTGGCATTTTGTTTGTCTGCAATTTATAAATAGATTTTAAAGTTAGAAACAATGAAACCGTTTCAAATATATTTTTCTAGTGCCAAAACAGAATTGATTAAATTGGAAAATAAAAGCTTGTAAAAAAGGGCTGCAGAGAGGTTAACTAGATTATGCCTCTCTCCAATGTATTTTTCTTCCACTTTTTTCTTTATATTATTTTGTTTGATGAACATGCCATATAGCTCAGACTTGTAAATTGCATCATGTTTCATGGAGAATTTAGTAACAGACACTGAACAAGTCAACTATGAACAAGGCATTATGCATCCATATGAAATGCGTTAAAAGATAGTCCTATTTAGAAGGATGCAGAAGATTTTGCCTGAATCTATGTTGCTTCAAAGTTTTACTGTTTAAAGTTTTGCAGATGTTGGGTGAGTTCATTTCTTCTTTATTTTTATGTTGCTAATTAATAGATTTAATTTATCTAAATTGAAAGCTGCTAGGATTTTGAGACGTACTGGTCTTGATTCAAGATTCTTATATTAGAACGGCATTGGCAAATGAGCCATCGACCCCATATTATCTTGTAACTTTGTCAATCTTTATTCTCTTTGTCGTGCTTTGAAGGAAACAATAGAATTGGAATGACTGGTTGAATCAATGGATGCAATTACAGGAGTATTTCAGTTTAATGGGACTGGTCATGTATCAATCACATGTAAATTTTAGAACTTGATGAACTTTGATGAAAACTTAGATAACCTGTGTCAATTACTGTAATATTCACATATAAAAAGAAAAGGGGTCTGTGGGGCATGACTTTTCTTTGCTTTGGTATGCCTATGCTTGTTGGAATTTTTAGCTTAAATGTTTGAGATTTCTATACATAAAAGAAAAATAATTGCAAGCATGACTTGAAGGCATGCACTTGAATGCAAATCATTTCACTCTGTGTCTGAATTTTTTTACGTTGCTGTTTTTTTGTAGAAATGGTGACACATATGCGGGAGAATATTTCTCTGATAAGATGCATGGATTTGGAGTGTATCGGTTTGCAAATGGGCACAGGTACGAGGGAGCTTGGCATGAGGGTAGGAGGCAGGGACTTGGTATGTACACATTCAGGAATGGAGAGACACAATCAGGTCATTGGCAAAATGGCGTCCTTGAGACATTCAGCACACAGAACAGTCACCCTGGATCTCCTGTTGCTGTCAACCACTCCAGAGTACTTAACGCAGTCCAGGTACAGTTTCAAGTTGGTGGTTACTAAGGGCAGTGAGAGAGGATACTCTTAAATGATTAACTAAATGGATGTTACAAACCGTTCTGCAAGAGATATGATAGGAGGGAAGTAATTGGTTATACTTCTGTATAATAGCCTTAGGGGTTGACTTTTCATTAGGGATTGACCTTTTCTTAAATCAAAATGAAATTTTCAGTTTCATTCACTCCATAGATATAAATCAGGTCAGTTATTAACACTTAATAGTTTTCGGACTAGGTGATACATATCCATGCTAGTGTCATATGTTAATTTTATTTGGCCGCCCTATACTTCTCAATAGTGTCATTAATTGTTGTCAGTTGCCATTAATCAGGAAGCACGACGAGCTGCACAGAAAGCTTTCGATATTGCGAGGGTTGATGAGAGAGTGAACAAAGCTGTAGCTGCTGCCAACAAGTCAGCTAATGCAGCGAGAGTTGCAGCAGTTAAAGCCGTTCAGAAGAGGACGAACAACAGCAGCAGTGATATGCCCGTTTAAATGGTGTGAGTCAAGCACATTTTTGCCGGAGAATGGTGGCTTCTAATGGAGTTTCTTGTTCAGATTTCTTTGTTTAAAGAAGGTGCAATAATTGAGTGCCTTCTTGGAACCGCGTTCAGTTATTGAGGATGACTGATCGAGGAGCAGTTAGGTAGCTCGTAGCATCACCTATATGTACATATTATGCCGTTCAGCGTAGCCTTTTATCTCGAAGAGAAACTATCTTCTCTCGCCCGCCCTATAAGCGGTATTTGCTGGGCGGACTTTATGCAGTTGTTGTAACTTGTAAGAGAACTTCCATGGCAGCTATTGTTGAAAGAGATCATGGAGAATGTAAGGCCGATGCGAAATGAGAATTTCCCTTTCAAGTTTTGCCTCGTCTTCCTTCTTGTTTCTAAGCGGTGGGTTGCCATCGACAATCAATCAATGTGGCATTTGGGGACCATTTCTATCCCTCAATGAGAGACTCAACGTGCTAACTCAGTTTCTAAGAAATGGCGTCAAGCTATGCTGTCTCTTATATGGTGGCATTCTGCTGCTTTTAAAAAGTTACCAATGCTTTTAGGCTTGCAACTATCAATCAATGAACAATGCTTTGATGACTGAGAAGGTGGCAAATGCGAAAGTGAACAATGGAAGAAACACATGGCTGGTTTTATTAAATCTGTCACTTTTGTTTTTTCCAAAATTGAAATCATTGAGTTGCCACCACTACATTCTTCCTGTTTATTTTTTCTGCAGTTGCCATCATTACTTACAACAGTAATAAACGTAATCGGGTAAGGTGAACAGGGGCACCGTCGGGGGGCAAATATCACTTATCCCAAATTTTCTAGGGATTTGCCTAAAACGCATAAAAGCCCCCACTGAATGGCATAATCTTCATGTATCATGTGTTTTCATGACTTAAAATGGAGGGATTTAAATGTGACAGATTTTATGACATTATAGATTGGAAAAAGTTTTTATGAGTTGGAGCTTATATATGTTAACTTGAGTCTGGGTATTATGAGCTGTTGGATTAAGATTTAACGGTAAAAAATTTATCTTGCTCGTAATGTCTCAAAAATCCGACACATGTGAGCAAGGGCTTATCAAGACGGGATTGATAGATTTTTGTGACAAAAAAAAAACTTGCTACATTGACTTGAACATTTTATATGCGCTTAAAAAGGCTGATGATAGTTAAATTCCGCAACATTGACCGTAAATTCCCAAACGCAAATCATGTTTTCAACATTTGACTTTGAGACAACATTAGTCCTAATTTAATCTTACAAGAATTGTTAACAACATCTTAATCCAAAGAGTTTTTCGTACCAACAATAAGTTTAAGTATAAAGAATACATGCTAACCCTTTATATTCAAAATAGATATATGAGTTTTGATATTTGACATAGATGGTGTATATATTAATGCATATTAATATAAGGAGACCCGTTTGTATGAGTCTGGGCTTGTATAAATTTATATGAGCTCGGGTTCTATGGGCCGTTGGATTTACATCTGGCAGTTTATAATATTTATGAGTTAAATTCATTGGTTAAACCCATAAATATTATGAGCTGTCGGATATAAATCTGATGGCCTATAAAACTTTATATAGGTTTATATGAGCTCGGGCTTATATAAATTTTTTTTTAATATTAATATTACTGATATTAAATATTTTAATTAAAATATATACCATAAAATTATAGGAATTCAGGTCCCATTGGACCAGCAATTTTGTAAAATCAACGGCCATGATTCAAATCCTCTCCCGAACAGGAGAAAACGGGACGACGTCAACTGGGCCCCACACCACAAACGCGCAAAAGGAAGCCTCCGGCCAATGAAGTTGCAGAGACACTGGGTCCGGGCCGCACTCGACCCTTCCTCCGTCGTCTTCTTACCAAACTTCCGCCCACAATTCCAACTCCATCTTCTGACTTCTCTGATCGGAAATTGATCGATCGCGGGCCATTGACGGAGAGGAGAGTGAGAGAGAGGGAGAAGGAAGGGGAAAAGATGATGATGCTGGTGAACTGCTCCAACTGCCGGACCCCGCTGCAGCTGCCGCCGGGGGCGACGTCCATCCGCTGCGCCATCTGCCAAGCCGTCACCCAGATCGCCGCCGACCCCCGCAGCCTCCCCACCCCGGGGGGACCGTCATCGTACTATGCGCCTCCGGCGCCGGTGCCTTCGCCCTACAACCACGCGCCGACGGGCGGGCCCCCGGCCTCCCCGCACGGGCGCAAGAGGGCTGTCATCTGCGGGATCTCCTACAAGTTCTCCCGCCACGAGCTCAAGGGCTGCATCAACGACGCCAAGTGCATGCGCTATCTCCTCGTCAACCGCTTCAAGTTCCCCGAGTCCTCCATCCTCATGCTCACCGGTACCCACCGACACATTACCAAACTTTACCGCCAAATTTCCCCCTCTCTCAATTCTGTTTTTTTACTGTTGTTAGATAACTTCCGAAGCTAAAAAGATTTTATTTTGAAATAGATGCATAGGTTACTTGTAAGATACAGATCGGAAGTTGAATAGGTTCATGATTCTTATGTTATAGTTAATGATTTAGTGGTCCTTTCATTGTGACCAAAAGATCTGCGGAGTTAGCGCTTAGGAGGGGAAGGGGGAGAACTAAGAGGGTGAAACCGCAGCTATCACTTCTCTAACGTGTTTGAATTCTTAATTTCCATGCTTGTGAGGTTTGTCATAGTCGGTATGTTCTCCCACGACTTCCCTCACTTAGCATTGCCCCGTAGCTGGACAAATGTCATCTTCTTTGCCAAGAGAGGAATTGTCCCTGCTTAGTCCTCTTAACCTGCAGAAATTGCTTTCTGTGTATTATAAGCTTTCCATGGCTAAAAAAACTTTTTTTTTTTTGCTAATGTTTGAGTTAGGATTGCAACTGTTATCTTTCATTGGTTGGATGGGCAGTGGTTTCATAGTTGGAAGCATTCTATTTGCTCTTGCATAGTTCAAATCTGTTTTTGGGCTATATGTACGTCATTATGTTGCAGCCATATGTTCATAATTTATAATCTCTAACTGTGATTGCAGAAGAAGAAACTGATCCATACAGAATTCCAACAAAACATAACCTTCGAATGGCATTATATTGGCTGGTACAAGGCTGCCAACCAGGAGACTCCCTAGTGTTCCATTATTCTGGCCATGGCTCACACCAGCGCAACTATAATGGGGACGAGGTTGATGGATATGATGAAACTCTTTGCCCTTTAGACTTTGAAACACAAGGAATGCTGGTTGATGATGAGATTAATGCAACAATTGTTAAACCACTTCCTCGTGGGGTTAAGCTCCATGCAATTATTGATGCTTGCCATAGTGGCACTGTGTTGGATTTACCATTCCTCTGCAGAATGAGCAGGTATTTTCATGCTAAACTTAATTAGAGTTTATAACTAAGAGATCTTACTCCGTATGATTTTCTCTGATCTTCTGAATTATCCTTTTTCAATTTCGAAACTATTTCTAATTTGTTGTAGTTGTTCTCCTACCAAAGGCAAACCACATAAACAGTTGCTAACCCTGTGTTCAGTAAGCTACAGATTGAAAGTTCATTACAGTGCTTACTCAGTGATGTTAAAAATTATAGTCATTCTGTAATATCTCTGTGTTTTCTATTTGAAGCATATGGACTTACTAATCTGTTACCGGAATATTTTGGTTTGCTCATATATATGTGACTCGTAATGTAGGAGCGGGCAGTACATATGGGAGGACCATCGTCCTAGATCAGGTGTATGGAAGGGGACAAATGGTGGAGAGTGCATTTCGTTCAGTGGCTGCGATGATGATCAGACTTCTGCAGATACTTCAGTAAGTTCTATGCTTCTGTTTTGTGCACAAATGTTATGCATTAGGTTTATAATAATTGTTTTCCTATATAGCATTTGCTAGCAGCGAGTTAGTTCGCAAAGAGGCTTGTGCTTTGTCTGCTGCAATCCTAACCCCTAATTGAAAAGGGTCTTCCGACAGAAAGCCCAACAACATTTTTGCTGTGGAGCTTGGTAATAATTTTTTATTTGAAAATTCTTTAATTATTTTTTTACGTGGCAGGCACTATCAAGGATTACATCAACAGGTGCTATGACTTTTTGTTTCATTCAAGCGATTGAACATGGGCAGGGGACAACTTATGGAAACATATTGAATTCCATGAGAACGAGAATCCGCAGTACAGGTGATCAGATGGATGGTGGTCCTGTGACATCACTCATCAGTATGCTCTTGACGGGAGGCAGTGTTGGCGGCTTGAGACAGGTAACCAACAATTTGTTTCAAAGATTTGGATGTCACTGCCCGTGAGAGGTAGTAATAAGCTTTAAGCAAAGATACAAGTGTAATCTACTCCATGTATAGGGATGGTTGATTGGGTACTTTGAATATAAGCCTCGTGGTTGAGCGTTGCTCAATGAACAAGCGTTGGCTTGAGGCTAAAGTCAGCCCAATCCAACTTGGCCATGCTGAGTTAGTTTATACGGAGTATTATAATATGGTATATCTAAATTAAATTATAAGTTGAATCTTGTAGTATTTATTCTTACAATTTAAGAAAAACAAAATTAATCCTTTTTTTCAAAATTTAAATAAAAAATTGCTAAATGATGGGCGGAACATGTTGAAATCAAAAGTCACATAGAGGAAGGACAGTCATAGAATTGGAAAAGGAAGTTAGGGGTAGAGTTTTTTAAAACCTGTGCATACCCAAGCCAGTGGCATCCTTAGTCATGTCATTTTTCTTAACAAAAATAATAATATTTTTCTTTTATATGAATTTTCAATCTGCAAAGCTTAAACGCAAACATAATGACAAATTCAACTTTTGTTGCTTGCCACAGGAGCCACAGTTGACTTCTTATGAACCATTTGATGTGTATGTGAAACCTTTCTCATTGTGATGCATGTGTGCTACCTCTGGTGATTGATTAGTTCTCTTATTTGCTTTTGTATATTCAGAGATGTGATTATGACAATTGCAAGAGTTAAATCTTAGTGCATGACTATATTTTCCCTGAAGGGACTGTGTAGGGACCACAGTGTAATGAAGTTTGAACGCAATTGCTTTATACAGGAACCTTTGGATTTTTGTTTACTTATACTTCTGGAATGTTGATGTTCAAGCACCTCTTCCCTCGTAGTATTTCAGCCTGCACTTGGATTTCTTAATCTGAGAAGGCCAAAAATACATTTGCATTCATGACGAGTACCCAATAAAAATGGAAAAAAATAGTCTCTTTCAATGGTTTTTTTCTTGATAAAAAGTTGGGAATGATCACGGGACGTTAGCACGTGTTGACATGTTCAGACTATGAAAAAAATGCAACCGTGACTGTGTACAACTAGGTCTTGGATCAGGAATACGACTTTTAGGTTGAAGCTGATGCTCTAGAACTTGAGAATTCAGCCAGACGCCAGATGTAGCTTCAACATCAACTAATGATTGTGGAGTACGTTATGAATCAGTTTCAAATGCCACACCAAGTCGGCAGAGGCCGAGCTTGGGTTGGCTCCGGCTTAGGTCCCGACTCCCAACTACTAAAAGCATATTTGGGCTGTGGTTTGCCCCAGCTCAACGGAAAACGTAATGGATTGTCTCCTTACCAATTCAAACAAAGACCAATCACAAATGGCCTAATCTCAAGTTCTAAACTATCAATTGCCACTTGAAAACCCAGTATGAAGGTTTATGTGGTATGTGCAAATAGGGAGAAAGACCTCCACAGCTCCACTAGTGGGGCTGATAATCAGCTAAATCGTTGACGGACAAGTTTTGTCCACAATCCTATCAGCTAATAATTTATTTGTCAATGTTTTGATCTTATCCTGTAAATACGACCATTGCTACGGAAATTGGATGTTGGAACACTGAGGCAATTGGAGAGACCGGGACACGCGTCAATGATAGTGGCCAAGTGTAGCAACCTAGACAAATATTTTTGTATTGAGAAATTTAGTATATAGTAATAATTTAGATTTAAATACGTCATCTCTTTATTACTTATTGAACTTTCCTTGCATAAATTTAATAATTAATTCTAATAAGAATTCAAATGTAACATTAACTGTAATGAAGAATTCAAATATAACATTGAAAGAGTTAGTATCTAAACGCTTACTAATTTAGTAACAAGAAAATGTTGTTTAAAGGTAGAAACGAAAAATGTCATTTATGTAAGACTACAAATTATATTTAAAAATAACTTTCACCTTAAATTAAAGATAGTCTAGACCCTTTCTCACGACTTGGATATTCAAATCCTTTTACATAAAAGACATGCAATAAATTATTAGGAATTTTTTTTTCTTTCAATTAAGTAAAATCAAATTAATCGACTAAATATTCAGGTTATGATAACTAGGGTTCACAAATACAAATATCAAAATATATAATATTATTACATGTGTCAAAATTCGATAAATAGCAAGTTAACCCTCTAAGTATAAGTCTGTCATCTGTCCGAAAATAAATAACTAAGTAAAGTTAACTCTCACATTAGTAAGATTACAGAAGTAAGAAACTATATCCCATTAGTGCAATATTATCCTCAACCACTCATCAATGTTCTAATCTCGTGAGTCCCCATTTAAAGAACCTATAACTAAACAAGACAAAATATCAGCCAAGCATCTTCTCCCCTTAGATGAGTGTTTCTAAAATAATAAAAGTATTAATTAATATTTTTCGAATAGGGCCAACATCACCCGATATTAGTTATCTACGTACTCATCAAACATCTCTAATGTTTCCAACAAGATTGGATCAAGACATAGTTCTGCCTAAAAATTATAGTATCTTAAAAAGCATAGTATCACACATGAAATGCTTAAGTATTTTCAACCAACCTACATTTTATGCAAGTTATTTAATGGTTTCACTTGTTCTAATTAAAAAGACAATATTAAATAATATTATTAATTATCTCTTGAATCATTGTTCGATAATTAATATCCCCATCTAATCCCAAAGACAGACATGCTCATTAAATATCAACCTAAGTGACAAATGATACAACTACTATGAACCTTCCTCTAAATATAACTATTGATAGTGCGGCCCTAGAATCCACCAAGAAGTACCATAACCCAACCCAATCTAAAAGGACCTGACCGGAGTGGAAGGGCATGACCTAAATCTACACCTGAATAAAAATAGAGGGAAAATCCAACCAAGTAAGATGTTAGTTAATCCAAATACGTGTACATTAAATGATCCTCAATATATTGGTGGTGAGCTTGGCTCACGCAAAACTCCCTCCAACGGGAGGTGCAACTTCACGGCCAAATTAACGGCTCCTCAAAGGAGCTAAGACTCAGAAAATCAATTATGAACCTTGTCTTGTCCGTTAACAACGATTCCAAATGACTGTCTCAAACCCTATCAGCCTCTTTCAAACTAGGGACTCAAAATTGTCATCGGTTTATAAACTAAGAAAAATCATCAGGTCAAAGGCCTTCTTCACTTTATAAACTAGTCTCAAACCGCTCTTAGTGTATTTTGGTCTTTATTTTTATTAGATATTCTTGCCTAATCTAAAACTATATGATCTCATTGATTAATCTTTTATTAACCTTAAGTTAGTGATAAATTACTATCACAACATCAACAACAAACATCAAAATAATGAACAACGTAAACAATACATACTCACACAGGTCCAAGCAGATTGTAATATCAAGAACTAAATTCAATATTGATATTAGAAATGTTTGCGCTCTCATGCCCTAATCCTCCTTAAGTTCACTAATTAAACTTTTATGCAAATGGGTCATAATGCACCTAAGGGCAGTAAGGTAATTATATTACATTGGACACGGTTCTCTCTGTTCTTGGGTAAGTCTTTGACCTCTCAAGAGGTTCCAATATCAAATTGGCCCATTAATTCTATTCAACCAAATGTAGGCCGGTTCGCTTATACGGGTATTTTTGTCATTTTGTTGAGGGCTTCCTTGAACCCTCGTGAGTCAAACTAATCTCATGGGTACTCCTATACATTATAGGCCCAAGGTAATTTTCTTGCCTTAAACCAACCCCCGGTTTAATTAATAGTTTTACTTTCACCCTAGGGGTAAAATAGACACTTATCTATTTTCTAGGATTTTTTTCCTAGCTTATGCATTAGTTTATAATTAGGGTTCATATATATATATATATATATATATATGGATTTTTCTTAATTTTTAAACCCCTGAACCGGAGCTCCTAAATTGGGTCATTAATAATTATTCTACGATTCAACTTATAAGTGTAAATTGGTCATTTCAAAGCCTTTGGAATTTTTTCCAAGTCATTTGTAATTTTTTCCAATTTTTTTTCCAAATTTGGAACACTCTCATGGTCATTTGTAATTTTTTCTAAATTTTTTTGACTCTTTTAAATTACTGAACCAGACTCAGTTCAGATTATATTTTTGTTTTTTCAGTTTGGACCAAACCAGGCCTTGACCAAAACGGGTTAGGTTTCCCGACTCAGTCCTGGGCCCAACAACCTGCATCACGGGTCATCTTCCCCACTGTTGGCTAGAGGCCTTGGGCCTGGTCGGACTGCCTCTCCATAGCGGAACGAATGGCTTGGCCTCTTTGTCGTTTGGTGGCCAGTGGGGCCAAAGGTGCCTTTTTTTCCTATGCGAATTGTCCAAAGTGTCCTCTAGCCACCTATCATGACCCGGCGATGGGCTGGCTCAACCGGAACACTATTGCATGGCGAGTCCGGGAGCCCATGTCCTGTCAACGGCCGAAGAACATGGCCCCTTATCACAGTTCATTTTTTTTTAAACAGAGGGTTGCACGGCGGCACTGAGGCTTGCCAGCAGTGGGTTTTTGTCGCCCAACAAGGAAAAGGGAGAGCAGAGGCTATAGTGTGATGAGCCCCTCTCCAGCTGGCTACACGATCGGCCCTTCCGCCGAATTCCGATCCACTATTTTGCTGTAAATAGAAACATCGATACAACTCGTCGACAAACTCCGATAGCCATGACTACTAGACCTGGCAAAAAATTGGGAAGAAGGATGGAAAGGCAAAGGAATCGCCACCTAGTGGTTGGCCACCTGCACCAGTTCCTCCCCTCTTCTTTGAGTTCACTCAATGGACATAGAGAAGAGGAGTTCCACTGTAGCGCCGCTCATCTCCGGCGTAGGCTCGCAGAAGCTCAGCTATAGTGAGAAACAATGGAAGGTGGCAACCAAAAGTTGTCATATACCGACTGACGACGACTGGCTGGCCAATGCTTGCAACTGTTGGCAAATGCCCTCTTAATTTCAAATAAAGAGAACAACAGTTTCATAAGCCAATTATTAATAAACTAATTCAATAATACTTTTATCTTGACTTGACAACTAGGAAGGCAAGGCATACTCATTGTCCTTTGACCTTTGTGCATGCTCCTCTCCGAGCTTGCTAGCACCTCCAGTGGCTCCTCCCCTTTTCTTCTCAGCCAAAAAGCTCCCCCCAAATAAGCCTTAGGTAGCTTTTTTATAATAATAGAGATTAGAGTTCGTAATCCCCTTAGAAGTTAGGCCAATGTGGACCACTTAGGTAATATTTTAATAATTATCGTCACTCTAAATAATAGGGCCCGTAAAATGACTTAAACGGCCCAAATACATATTTAAATCGGGTAAATAAGTCTTGTACACTATGTTCAATTTTGAACGGTTATACCTCCCTCATCCAAACTCCGATTTGCACGTTTTTGGTGGAGTTTCAGAGTTCTTTCTATCTACTTCCTAACCACATAGGTTTAAGCTATAAATTACATCAATTTAAGAATTTATTTAACTAGGAAGATCGGGGGGTCAATATTCTATTTTTTACGTGTTTAATTTTTGAAACCTAGGAAAATTTGGGATATTCCATCCTCCATCTTAGCCATGTCACAAAAAAATTTAGCCACACAACCACTAACACATGGGACATGGTCCATGGTGAGAAATCCAATAAGGAATCAAATTTCTGAGAGCTCTCCTAAAGGGACAACTCTCCCATATGAACCATGGAAGACCTTTTCTTTTTATTGTTTGAAGATATCATGGAGATCAATAGCATTAACATTTATGAAGCATTGAGATCGCATAAAGAAAAATCATAATTTTCTTTATAGCGATCAATCAGCGTTTACAGGAACGATCATACTAGCGATCGATTGGCACTCGAAACATCTAAGAGGTGACCGATTGTGCTAGTGTTTACGTGGTACGGGAGCATCTCCGGTTGGCCTTCTTAGAAGGCCCACAATAATTTTATTCTTTCGTGAATAATCAATTCTCTTTTCAGTGGAGTCAATTTATTAATGAAAGTTGGCCATGAACATGAACAAAAGGGGTTTACTGGTAGGCTAACATAATCAACTCATAAAGAAAAGTAAAAAGAAGGGCCATGAACAAAAGGGAATCACTGGTAGGTTGACATGATCAACTCATTAAGAAAAGCAAAATGAAGGGCCGCTCTTTTAACACACTGCTAGCTTCTCCTCTTTTCCCCACTAAATAACCTCTTCTTTTAATATTCAATAATTTAATTAACCTATCTGCTTAATCTAATTCTGAACCAAGAGTCGGGTGTCGGTCCTGTCGGATGCTTTCAGTCCTGCGATCATGCCATCTCCCATGTATATTAATTATTTTGGTGACCTGATTACAACTAAGTTAATTGGGCTCAGCTTGTTCTGCCCCAGTTAGAAAAGCTGTTGACCGACTGGTCTTGTTGACTAATTTTGTACTTAATTCATGAGTATATTTAAAATCTGACGATGTAAGGTAGCGTGAAGGAAGGTAGAGGTGGGGCTAGACGGGTGTATATAACTGATATTAAGGCACCAGGTGAGGTGCCTGGACCTTAACTTCGTGACCCCATAGAGATCCACATGAGAGTGATCCCCTTAAATAGAGGCTGGCATTGAATACTACATGGGCGGGACCACTATAGAGCCCACACAATGTAATAATACAAATAATCTCGCAGGAGCAACCCTTTGTTTTTTTACTGAAAGTAAGTAAAATATACTTGTTTACAGCGAGTCATAATCCAGCGAATAGTTATAATTCAAGGTGGAAAGACATCCCATAGAAGATGTAACAATGTAATTCAAGGTGGTAAGACATCCCATAGAAGATGTAACAATGAGATAGTACGGGCAATTGTGGTATGCAGGGACTGTAGTCGAGA
This sequence comes from Saururus chinensis, assembly GCA_035235625.1. Lineage (NCBI taxonomy): Eukaryota > Viridiplantae > Streptophyta > Magnoliopsida > Piperales > Saururaceae > Saururus > Saururus chinensis. The sequence goes on from CP141146.1 coordinate 2,389,923, forward strand.
ATGAACAGGTGCTTTCTGACATAGTGCCAAACGTCTCACGGTGAGATACGACCAGCAGCATTTCCTATATAATGCCATGTTCTCTCAGAACCAATGCAAACTATGCACAAAGAATAACATGCGTTTAGAGCAATCCGAAATGGTCATTCCCCATATTACGATGAAAAGAAAAAGGAACCTGATGTGCGACATTCCGGGAAAAAATGGGTTGCAAGAGATAGATGAAAGAAAAAGCCTAGGGCATCCACGATCATGATGCCTTAAACGAATATAAAAACAAGAGAGAGAGAGACGAATGGGTACAAAATGTCGCTTTGGACCCAAAACAAGAAGCAAGCCACTCTGTTGATGTATCCAGCAATGGAAGTTAATGAAAGAATAGGTAAAGAAAGTAGCTAAATAATTTATATAAGACCCTGAACAAGAAAGCGTTCTAGCTGATTCCAGTCCCCTATAAACTCTAGCCATGAATTTCTTTACCCCTTCAGAGAATGTCATTGCCATCTAATAAATTAATGCTTCTAACCTCCGTGACTTAATTGGGTCCTGTGATCGAAAATCCTCCAACCTCAAATTGGAGCTCGCCTGGACCTCCTTCAAACCTGAATCGCCCTTTTCTCCTCTAATCATCTCCAAGATGCTCACAAGAACATCTAAAGCTAGACCACTCTGAAGGAGGCTCCCCGGCTCATCACCCCCATCATGTATTAATCTTCCAATCTCTCTAAAAGGTATCACATTTTCTAAGATAACTTTGCCAAATATACGTCCAAGATACTCCGCAGCCTTCGGAGAATCAGTTATGCTATCCTCCAGAGTTGAAAGAACGGATTCAAACCTGGAAAAACATGAAGTTTAAAAAACACTTGAAAAACAACACATATATATGAAATATACAGAAGCAAACCATTAAGTACTTATACCCTCTGATAAGCTGATCTGAGCTGAGTAGACAATCACGAGATTTACATAGGTTTGTCAGAAGCTTTGCCAAGAGTTCCCTATCAATATCATTTTTCCGATCAAAGGAATCCACAACCCAGATCATTATCATATCAGGATAGAAATCAGGGGATCTTAGGTCTTTTATGCACAAGCGAACCTCCTCCTCATTTCTGGCACTGGAAAAACATTCCAAAAAAGTAAGTCAAACACTTGCATAATTTTATATAATCAAACACTTGCATAATGTTTCAAGACAGTTTATTTCCAACCTGTAGTATTCTCTTATGGCTGAAATGGACAGATCTCGCAGCTTATCCTCAGAAAAAACAGGTTCCACAACAACATTAGCACCACTTGTTGGCACCTGTGCAGGACCAGAGGATAGCATAGTGCCCGTGGACTTATCAAATGAACGCTCTAGATTCCTTGGATCCCTGTTCAAAACAGTGTGACTCCTATCTCGTAATGTATCAGAGCCAGATTGGCTTGTAAATCTATCTGATGCAAGTCTTGGTATGAGTTCCTCGTGTGACTTGTTTTGTTGCCAATCAGGTCCATGGCCATAACCATTTGGACCTGGTCCAAATCTTCTCTGGTCTCCACTGCCATGAGAAACCTCAGGCAGAGGAGCACTGGACATAACTGAATGCTGACCTTTTGACATGCCTCTTCCAAGACCACCTTGAGGACCGAGCATTATTGAATCATCATCTATAGCCCTTTGGGGCAAAGGAACCGACAATGTCCTGCTTTCAAAAGGTTGCCTGTCCTCTAACCGCACATCCTGCATCCCATAGCCACGAGGTGAAGCAGCAAAACTGCGAGGCCCACCCATCTGCTGGGTGCCAGGGGAAGGCAACAAGGTGGATCCACGTGAACCATAATCCAAAGGTTGCTGCCCCCTTCTGGCTGAAGAGCCCATGCCAGGTCCACGAGATAATCTACTTGCTTGTAATTGACGTTCCTGAGCAGCATCTCTGTGAACTTCATCAATCTTTTTTGGCCCTTCAATCTTCCTCCTTTGTTGCCATCTGTTCTTTCTCAGATCAATTGCATCCTTCAGCATGAACCTCACCCTTGAAGACAGCTTTTGATTCGTTGACATCTTAAACATCATGTCAAAATAAGCATCTATGTGTTCTTTGGCTTTTGGATGGTCTATCATTTCACCGATAGTACTCATCAGCTTGCACAAGGATTCAATGTCTTCCTCGTCAGGGTTCAAATACTGACCCAACAACTTCTTGATGCACTCATGCATAATTCTCTCAGTCAACATCTTCTTCTTGTACAATTCCCCAATCAACCGGATATTACCCAGCATTCTCCTCCTGGCCTTAATTCTCTTCTCTTCTCTTTCCTCCTCAGACTGTTGGATCTCTCCCTCCTCTACCTTATTAGCTTCAGCCTGCTCTCTCTCCCCTCTCTCAAACTCTTCCTGGCACTTGTTTAACAGCACCCTTTTAAAGGTGATCTTCTCGTTGTTTTCATTGAAATCAGGCAACTCACCAGCCAAATGGGAGCAGAAATTTGCATACATCTCACAGAAAGTGGGTTCCATCAGAGCTTTATCAAAAATCTGTGAGATGACTCCTGTTAGAGTTGTAGCACTATCAATGTTGACCTCTTTAACCTGCTCAAACAATTTCTCAAAATTTTGGGGCGTAAGCTTATTAAGGATTCCTTTCAACTTCCTTTGCTTGGACTCTTCCTCATCAAGTGCTTTATTTATTTGATACCTGTTATCAGCCCTGTGCATCCGTTGAGCAGGAGTTTGTGGTGGTGGCATAAGACCTTTCTGAGAACCAGTGCCACGCTGCCATCTTTCAGCATCAGAGTTATTCCGTGACAACCCTCCTTGGAGAGTCAAGGACTGCATTGGTCCAGCAAGAATGCCCCCAACATACTGTCCAGATGGTTGTCCACGTGGATTCCTTAAAACCCCATGGATACTGCCTTGACCAGGTCTAAAGTTTGCAGCACCACCTCCAGGAACATCCAGACGAGGGTCTCTCCCTGAAGGAAACGGGCCCAGCGATCTGTTCCATTTGTCATCATCAGCAATATTACCTGCACGTCGGTCAACAATTCTGGAACCCCCAGACGCCCTATCTATGATCCTTGCAGGACTTGGATATGAATCTCGGTCAACAAGGTGAGCACTGCTAACTTTACCACTCATTAGAGCATCAGCTATGTCAGATGGGATTTCAAAACTTTCAGGAAGTTCTGTGTATTGCTCCCGTAAGGTAAAAAGGAAATCTCGGGAATATTTCTTTCCACCAGTACCTCCATATTCATCAACATGCTTCTCAGCACCAACCACATAAGGCTCGTTTTTTGTATGTAAAAGTGTTGGGGTAGATATTTCTGCATCTTCCCAATTATCCACCTCAGCCTTGTTTATGCCATCCTCACTTAAAACAAAATTCTTTCCTGGGTTATCATCTCCAGAAGTGGGCCTCGAATCAACAACAACAGAACTATCAACACTTTCTGAAGTAGAAGTAACAGTTTCAGGCTGCTTCTCCTCTGGACCTTTATATGCATTATACAGATCAAAGATAGGACCCGCTGCATCTGCTTTCATCAAAAACTCCTTTTTCTTTTTCTTCTTTCCAGCAGAACTTTTTGGCCTAGTTTGTTCAATAGGAGCCCTGTCTTTAGATCCAGGTACCGAACCCGAGATAATGCTGCCACTATTATTACTCTCTATAGCCTTTGAATCTAAATTTCCGCTAATTTCTGACAATACTGAAGATGTAACAAGAGACTCTTTCACTGAAGCATCTTGCATCTGTTTTTGCTTGTCATCCTCTATCCCCGGTGCATTTGAAATCAGTGCTCCATCAATTTTATCCCGGTGAGCATTTCCTGATGAGAAGACTCTAGAAGATACTGATTCGGCATCAACAGACTCAGACAATTTATCAGCAGAGTTCACTGAGTTATCAACTGACATATCAGCTGCAGGGCTACAGCTGGCAGACTCTACAACCACATCATGTTCAGTTTCTTTAGCAAATGAATCACCTGAAACATGTGTCTTTTCAATAGCATCCAACTGCAAATTTGGTGACTCTAACTCAGGTTGCTTCTCAACGACAAAAGAATTAAGGCCAACAGATGCCACTTCCTGCACAATGCTACCAGAGTCAATTTCATTTAATGTATCTTTCAATTGAGATTCTGCAGTATCCTTGCCAAGATCAGGAGCTCTCCATGGCTCACTCGAGCATTCCTTTCCGACTTTGATCCCACTGGGCACAGTTTCAGAAGCGACATGGTTACCAGCATGATAATCTTGTGATTCTTCAATATTTTCCGTTGATGATCTAGACACATCCAAAGAAACTTCCATTTTTTCCAAATCCTTGGAAATGTCTTCAGCAATATTAGTGTTTCCGTCAGTTTTTAATGAAGAAGACTTCAAACCACCACCGAGATCATTCTGATCATCCTTCAACAGCACCGAATAAGCATGTTAGAAAAACCAAGAAGTTTAATTTGGTCACTCAAAATGTAAAACAACACAAAGGAAAAGATAAAAAATCATGATTATCATATCCCATATACCTGCTGTTGTTGAGAAGCTTTCACTTCCCGTTTACTGATCTTCTTCTGCTGATCCTTCATGGAATCTGACCTTCTCAAAGTTCCACTTCGCATGCCATCTGCACTGCTCACAACAGAGACAGATTCCTGGGCACCAGATTTTGGCTGATGCCCCAAACTGCTCAAACCTTCTTCAGAATCTTTGGGTCGTTGAGATAAAGTTGCTTCCACTGGATGCTTCAGGGCTTTAGGCGATTCCAACTTGTTCCGAGGGGCACTAACTGTCACAGGATTGCTAATTTTTTCATGATGTGTAACAATCAATGGCTTTACTGTCACCTGAACAGAAGGCAATGGAGCAGAGGCTGACACTGGAGCATTTTCTATGTTCATAGTTTCAGAAGTGCCAGGCACAAAAGGCCCAGATTTACTGCCAGGCAAAGAGCTGTTAGTTGGCTTGATGAAAGAACCTGTTTGCCCACTTGGGCCAACTTGATAATTATACCTCGGTCCTGATGAAACAGTATTCATCTGTGTGTTTGTCAGTGAAACAGATGGAGTTTGAAAGAATACAGCAGGGTTATATGAACCAGGTTGTAAGGATGCATAGTAGCTAATCGGGTGAGCAGGCGAGAATGATGGAATGGGCTGCGACTGAGGGGGTACATTAGTGGAAAATCTTGATCCTGCTGGACAAGTGTCTAAATAAGAATCCAGTCTTAGCTCTTCATGAGTATGTGGATCGGTTATCTTAACAGAACTTTTGCGAACACCACTAAATTTTCCAGGTTGCTGAGGAGGAAATTGTGGTGTCATCCCCATTCCTAAGTTGCTAAGCTGTGGTGCCAATTGATGTCCCATCTGAGGGGCATATCCAATGCCTTGACCCTGGTGCACCATACCTTGTGCCTGGAGAGGATGAGATTGGAGACCAGGAACATAAACCTGCTGCTGAACTTGAGCAGCATTGCCCATTGGTATTGGCATAGCCATTTGGAGTGTATTAGGTGGAATTCCCTGTGTTTGAATCGATGCACTCGGCCCTGGGAACTGCACAGGAACCTGAGGCTGCTGAAATGGCATTGGCACAGAGGTTGTAGTCATTGGAAGTCCTGACAGCTTTTGGGTTGTTGAGACCGCTGATGTGGCTCCCGCTTGAACATTCAACTCTCTTGCCTGTGTTGGTGGATGAGGATCCACCGGAATGGACTGATTTACTCCAGAAACATCCTTTCTCCTTTGCTGCTGCTTGGGTGCGGCAGGTATTGGCACTGAGGGTGCAACCTTGAAAGGTTCATGACGTACCTACATAAATGATATCACCTTTAAAAGCGCACTAAATAGCAAGGAACAGAAGAAAAGAGAAAGCAGAAAAAACCTGGAAAGATTTAATAAACACCTATGATTACCATCCTAAGAAATGGCTCATGCAGAGAACACAATTTGAACTAGCAAATGAAGAACTTAGTAGAACTATGTAAGAATTACTTTCTTTAATGAAAGAATTATCAATGCTAACAAACTATTAAAAAATAATATATTAGGCAAAGGTTAATTGTTTTTGTCATAGAACAGCATTCTTAGGTACAAGGTAGGCTGGGCCAAAAAAAATTACCGACAACCCAACCACATAATACAAGATGTTTTACAGTCAATTACATAGAATCACAAATTATAAAAGTGAGTGAGATGAGCTTAAGGTGGAAACATAATTTAAATTAAGCTCAAGTTAAGCTTAAATTCAATCTGACATGAAAATAGGCTGAGCTCGAGTCAAATATTTGCTTACTCATGCCCCTAATAAAAGCTGGTAGTTTCTTTTCCGATTTGTCATCAACATCCTCATCATTGTCATGCGCCTTGCAAAAGCAACATGGAGTAGGTTTTACAAGTTCTGTTTCGCCATTGAACTTTTTACGCTCAATGCGACCATAAAGAATTCATGTGAAACAGACTTGCAACATTTTAATGACACACTCAGAAGATGGCAAAAATGAGATGGAGGTTTTGATGTAAATAGATACATCCAACTAATTTCATCACAGGTCATTGATTAGGACAAGCAAATATTACGGGCACCATCATTTAAATTTACAAGCATGTACTATAATTTAAAAGCACTGCCACAATTTTTACATATAGAAGTTACCTAACATCCGCTGGTGATGCCTGCGTTTTAAAATTATAAAATTAAACTATCATACTAGAACTGATGGTAAAAACTGATAGCTCCCGGAACTTTATATCATATCATCTCAACATAAAACCCATATGAACTAGAAATGTAGCCGTGAACCATCATTTGGACACAATCATAAGGATATACTCTCTCAACCATTGATATCACTTTCACAAAGAAAAGTCCGGTTTAAAAATGTTAAGAGTCCGCTTAGTCTGCGCAGCTGCACAAGCTAGGCAGTGTGTCCAAGCGTTCAGACCCTCTCTTCACACACCCCCCCCCCCCAACACACACAAAACAATGCTACACCATTGAACACCCTCGAAATGCTAGAGTCGCTAGATTTCCTCTATGTTAAAAGGACTATATAGCACATAATTCAAAGTACACAGATTCCAAACAACAATCTCACAAGCCCAAGTAACTAATAATTAACTTCAAAGATTAAGACAATTTAGAAAAAACCTGATCACGCTTTTGCTCATCCAAATTTGGTGGGGCTGAGCTCGTCCGTGCAGGAATCTAGAATAGACAAAAAACAGAACAGAGTATTAACTTCTAAAAATCAAACAAAGAGAAATGTGGGCACGACTGTATGAAAAGATGCATGTCTCAGTATATGATAACAGTGCATGCCACAGATTCACAATCCTCATTCATACAAAGACTCAAGTAATAAAAATTCTAAATACCTGCATCCCATTCATAAAGCTAGGGTTTATGCTCCCAAACTGAAGAGGGAATGCCCTCGATGAATCTCCTGAAAAAATAACAGAGGATGTTTGTTACTTAAAATAAAAGGAAAACAAAATTTCCTATTCTGCAAAGTATACAAAGAATTTGGACAATACTATTACAGCATACAGAGAGGTATCATAAAAAATTCATCACAAACATCACCTGCTACAACAAGGGAACAAAAATACTAGCAACTAATGGCGTAGAACATTAATTACAAACATTTCTAGACTGTAACAGATATAAAGCCATATGGAGATTCCTAACCAGAATGTTTATGTATAAAGTAACTAAAACCTACCTTTCGATGGTGTTGCAGAACTAGGCGTGTCAGATACTCCAGATGCAGGTTGTGGCTGCAGAGCACTGGGAACTGTCCGGGAACTTCTTGCGGCGGTGGTATCAGACTGCTTGGCAGCAGTTGGCAGAATTGCATCTGTCGCTCCTGTGACAGAAAATCAAATTCTATAAACACTACAATTCCGAGGAACAATGCATTCCTGCAAGTCAGAAATTCTATAAAGACTTCATATAAACCCCTCTATGCAGTGAAAAATATACAAATACTACTAATAATCCCAAAGTACAGAAAATTGAAGGCCAATTTTATTGCATCCAAATAATCCGCTTAACTACCATACCATGTAAGGAGGGCTGGACAAGAGCGCCGTTCTGAACAGCAGGGGAAGGCGGGACGGCCGCGTTTGGTTCAGACCTCAAACCGGTGGGACCTGCCTTAGATTGGCCTCCTTGTCCATTGTAACCGGATTTTCTGAAACTGATATCTCAAACCCAAAACAACAGAAAACAGAAAGTCACATACAGAGAGCACGCAACGAAGATGAACATCAACCCCTCTGTCCGAAACCATTCATGCGCATAAAAAAGAAGGAGCATTCCTTCTACAAGAGGCCGAAGCAGGAGGTGGAATCATGGTACAAAAGAGAGGGCGTAGGGTACCTTCGGTTGGAAGACAAAGAGGCGGAGGAGGAAACGGAAGGTGGAGGGGCAAGTGCGGCGCCGCCGCCCTTCCCGCCGACGCCGGAGAAGCTGCTCCTGTGGTGGCCGGAGTTACCAGATCGCCCGGGCTTCCTGAGTTGCGCCTCGCTCTTGTCACTCCGCGATTGATTGAGGGACATAAATCCGACTGCTCGTTCCTCCTATTAATCACTCTGCCACCCAACCAACCAAAAGCTATAATAAAACCCAAAGCCGGACGGATTAAAACACAACCCTAATCACACAATCCCCCTCCCACGCAAAGCCGAAACCTTTCCGCACCAGAACGCACACGAAAAAACACAAACCAATTCGCCCACACAAATTACCTCCAAAAAACGACGAACTCCGGACAACAACCGACCGGAATTAGGGTTCTAGGCGGCCGACGGCGTCGCAGGGCAGGCACTCCGAGTCATACCGAAATTCGAACCGCAGAGAAGATAATGGAGAGGAAGAAGAAGGGGAAAACTGAAAAGGGGAAGGAGAAGGGGAAGAGGGGAGGAGGGAGGGGGGGAGGAATCGGCGGAGGGGCCGCAGCAGTGCAGCAGAGGATGGAGGCTGGAGGGAGTAACGAAGAAGGAATGATTAAAAAAAATTAAAAAAAAAATTATTTTTGGGGGAGAGTGGGGGCGGTATTTATACGTACGGAGTAGGGGGGGGGGGTCAAAAGAATCAACAGAAAAGTAGGTGGAGCTGCTGGGCTGGGGTGGTGGTTAAGTGGGCCGGCTCGGGTTATATAGGCCCGGGAGTTTTCTAAGCTGAATTGGACTCGGGCCCCGCGGGGGGACCGGGGGGAGGCTGTTCGGGAGCTGGGAGACCGAGGACACGCTACGCAAGTCAAGTTGGAGAAGGGGGGAGGTGGGCGGCGCGCGCGGGCTTTGCTTCTTTTTCTGTGCTGTGCCTTTTTGGGTTTTGCCACGGGACTGTGTATATGGGCCCGGCCCACTCCCCGCTGGCGAACTTTTTCGGGTCCAGTTAACACCTGGCGGGGAACTCAAGCAAGAATTACGAGGAATTTGCCATTCTCTGTTTTTGAACGAGGGGTGGGAGACTTTTCTTCTTACTTAATTTGGTTTAGTTTAAATTTTTTTAAAAAAATATTATATACTCTCTCTTTCTTGAATTAATAGTTTCATTTTTGACAAAATAATTTTTTACATATTAATTGTCCTATTTTATTCATTTTAAATAATTTAATATTTATAAAAAGTGTTATAAACAATTTTATCTATGTAGGTTTAACTATTTAATAAAAATTATTATTTTTCTAAATATAGTTACTAGGAGTATAATATTTATATTTTATATAATATAGAATTATCTTTATCATAATTCAAGTCAGAGCTTGTTTTGGTAAAAAGGTTTAACGTGCACTGTAAGTTTTGAAGAAATATGTTCATAATATAGTAAAAAAGACACATTGGACCAACGTTTCTATTTTTTTTAAGAGATTATGATACACTAGACCAATGTCTCTATGTTACCAATGTTTCTATTATGACAATTTACTCAACTCGGCTTGAAATCGTCATGGTCTACCTGAGGTCAAAACTCAACAAGATACAAACAAATCGTGATCATAGTAACACAGTTCTCCGAATTTTATTCAAATTTATAAATAAATATTGAAATAGACTTTGGGTAAAAAAATTATTCAATTGTCGCTCATTTCAATTTTTTTAAACTAATTTACACGGTAATTCAAGATAGAGAATTTATTAATGGGTTTTTGGGCCTCACAGTACGAAATAAAACTCCTGTCCTCCCCTTAAAAATTTAGCCTCTCTTGTAGCCCTTTTACAGCCCCTTCAGCCAAATTTTTTTTTATCTTTTTTTTATTTTCTTAAGAAAACTAAATTGGTCATATACTGTCACGCCCCGGCGATGCCCGACCCAAGCCGAACCCGGTCCAAGGGCCGGTCAAACGTACGGGGGCGACGAAGTGAAAATTGAGAAATGATCTAGCGGAAGACTTAATCCCTAACCACGGGCGATTAACAGAAACACGGAGTGCGCACAATCCTTTGAGTAAGAGTAAATAAAAAGGGAGAAAATGTGTTGCTTATCACAAAGTAAACAACAATCTCAAACCCACAAACTTAGTTAAGTAAAGCCCACACCGGCTCAAAATAAGTCATAAACATCACAACTGCAAAATATGACATAAATCCAAACAAGAACCCTACACAAAGGTTTGAACATAAAACATGAAATAAACGCAGGTAAGTCACGCAACGATCTCCACCATCACACCCAAGCTACCTCTGACCTTTCCTCAAAGAGGCAATCCTGTCCATCTGCATGTCGCACCACGCAGCCCCAAATCAAAACACAAAAGAGGGGTGAGTTTTAACACTCACCAATGGTTTTAATATCACTGTCAACGTAGAAAATACGATAGCTTAGCAATGAGATCATTCAGATCAAAGATTTACATGGTGCATCACTTTCTAATTACACATTCATATCACTTAACACTGCATCATAATGCATAATTCAACCTGCATAAATGTATCTCTAGCATACATATTCCCACATGCATTCACATCATAACCAATCCCGCATGGATGTATCTCTAACATACATATTCCCACATGCATAATGTCATCACAACCTGCATGGATGTATCTCTAACATACATATTCCCACATGCATGATTTCACAATTCAACCTGCATGGATGTATCTCTAACATACATATTCCACATGCATAATATCAAAATCAACATGCATAGATGTATCTCTAACATACATATTCCACATGCATTATATCAAATCAAACTGCATGGATGTATCTCAAACATACATATTCCTCATGCATTTTATCAAATCAACCTGCATGGATGTATCTCTAACATACATATTCCCACATGCATTACATCAAAATCAACATGCATGGATGTATCTCTAACATACATATTCCCACATGCATAATGTCATCACAATCAACCTCCATCAAGGAGTAATCACACATTAACGTCACACAGACGAGAGCATAGACAAGGCCACGAAGGCTTGTCATAGTCCAAAATTCTACACAAGAATTAAAGAAAGATCGGGGTTGTCAATCCCTAATACTGCTTGCCCTGGACGATCCTGGCCAAGGATGTCCCATTCTCACACAGAGAATCTAGAGCAGGGGTGTTCGCCCAGGGACATCTCCTGCGGGGGGAAGAGCCCGAGTTCTCACACAGAGAACCCTAGAACACGTGGTAGCGGGGTGCACACGACATACCACACTGGATTCTCAAGGTCCAGATGACACACATAATAACATTCTCACAATCCGCAAGACAAGTACACAACTCGTCCCCCATCATTCCATTTAATTAGACTCAACCCGGGGAGTGCACTCGTTCCACATAGGAACTTCAAATCGTTCCACATAGGAACTTCAAATCAAAATATGTCCTTTCGGACCAATCAACTCGCGATTAATCCACGACCGATAAACCCGGCACACAATTCCATCACATTGCATCCAATCGGCCAAATTCGATTAATCACGATGAAGCCTCAATTGGAAATCCATTTTCATGATGCGTGCAGCATGGTACATGCGTGGGCAAAGCATACATGAATCTTAATCCATGATAAGTGCTCTCATCAGCCCCTAATGCATCATTCATAATCACAATATCAAGCTTCAACATCATCATTTAACCCCCACATGTGTGTGTAACTAGTAGAAGCATTTCATATAATGCATATCAACTTGCTTGAAAATCAACTCACTACTACACTACACATGTGAATTTCTATCCAAACATGAATTCCAGCGAAAATCATAGAAGAAGAATCGTTGAAATCATATCTAAATTCAAAACTCAACCACAAAGGCTAAACACATATAACATCACTCATTTCATCATTGAGTCATGACATTCACCAACATCCACACACCACTAACCACAATCTATCATGACAAATCAGTTCAACGATGATTGTAGTCCTACTGAAAATATGCTTAACCAAAGGGAAACAACCATTCATAATTTCAAGATAACGATTCCAACATCATGCCACAAAACATAGGTCATTCCACCATCTCTAAGCATATATCTCAACTCCATAAACTCAATAGCATGCATTTCCAGTAGCCTAACATAGCTTAAAATACTCCACATTCATATAAAATTGGCAAGCTAAAGTGAAATCATCAAAATAGACATCGTATGCACAACATGCAATTTCCTGTGTAGCCAATCGATCGCCCTTTAGGCCGTTCGATCGGTTACATGCAAAAATTTGAAATTTACAGTTCAGCCGATCGATCGCCAACACGGCAGAACAGTCATCTTATTTCTTTCGCAAATCCAAACTGAAACACCATAGATAACACTTGAAATCCACATCTAACACCCTAGTCATCATCAAAAGTCCTCCTTGACTTCCAGAATATCAAACCAAACCATAATAATGCAAAACCCTAAGAAATCGGGATTAAATAATTCCATTTTCTAATCTTACCATTAACACACTAAATCAAGCAAACCATTTCGAAATAAGCCAAAAATAGAGAGTTTTACCATGGATAAATAGAGATTTTGAAGACCCATTACCTCAGCACTTGATTTAGCTCGGATTGAAGAGTCACCCTTCTTGAAATCCTTGAAAACACAATGAGTTTGAATTAAACTCTAATGGAAATCAATTTACTCAAGAAATCCCTAATTAAATCTTAGATCTAGGGCTTGTTGGTAGTAAAAATCAAATTTTGAATGTTAGGGTTTGTAGTAAAACACAAATCAGTAGTTTTTGATGGTCAAAAATGAATTGAATCAAGGGGAAAATGGTAGATTTGGAAGAAATAAAGAGAAAAGCTATGGATTAGTGCTTAATTAGAGTAAGCTTACCTCAATCGGCTTCTAATTCGGGCCTAAGTGGGGATTAAGCCAGCCCTCCTTCCTTAGCCTATTCCCAAAAATGGAAATGGCTCAGGTTTGCCCTTTTATAGTAAGGGTTGGGGTATGCATAGGTAAGTTTTGGGGTGTAAATATGAAAAGTAGACTAAAAGTGGGTATTTTGTAAATTTAAGCACAAATTAAGCCTAATAAAATTCTGAAAATTTTTGTGTGACCTTAAGTATATGTCTAGGTTCATTTGACACAAAAATAAAATTTTCGACGGTGGGGCACACAGGGGTCCCGCCAAAACCCTAATTTTTGGGAAAATAGTAAAAATTCTGAAAAATCTCAAAAATTCACATTTGGTTTAAAATCACTTAAAACCACTAATATTGAAGTTAATTTTGGCTAAAGCCATCACAAACTCTATTTATTTACGAAATCACCGAATAAGATCAGAAAACACGTAAATCTCACGATAACCAACAATTAAAGAAAACCAAAACCGGTTTAAAGATGAGGATCCTTACATATACAAATTTTAAATTTGTTACTACATTGGTAATCACTAGAGGCAATGACATAGTTGAGTTCTACTCTAATGATGTGAACTTTGCTATTTGATCAAGTTCAACTACACATTATTTATATTTTTATTTATATTATTATTATTATTAAATTAAAAAAAGGTAAAAAAATTTGCTAGATAAAATTATTTAAATAATATTAAAAAATAATTACCGAAATAATTCACTTTAAAAAATATTTCTCAAAGTGGTGTTACTTTTCTTTACGTATGTGCCAACAAAGCACTAATGTCTGTGTAGTTTTTTTTAATTTTAATTAATTTCATCCTTCCGAATGGTGAAATCTCTATTTCTCTGGGAAGATTTCGTTTGTCATAATGACAAAATCACATTTCCTCTTATTTCATATGTCGTAAAGGACGAAATCATGGTACTTGTCTAGCTTCATAAGACAGTTCTTACTTCAAGAGGAAAATGTTAGATTTTGTCATTTCAAATTCAATTTTTTTTTAGGATATCTTAGAACTAAAAGTAACACGTCCCACACAACATCAAATTTGAATTATCATCCACACAACACACAAATAAGCATAAGATATAAATATTTATAAAACATATAAATCTAATATCATATATGTTCATAAAATATTTATTTTAAAACAAACATATCACAATTCTAATTCACTCAATCTTTTCTACTCCTACGTCCTCGACCCCAACCTCGACGGTGTTGTACTAGCTCCTCATGGTTTGCCTGATCCTCCTGCTTATGGTTCGCCTACTCTGGCTTCGATGCCACATAAGTAACAAATGGCTCAACACGAGCTGGCTGCTGTCATCTATAATATAGTATCGAATTTGGCTAGAGGTAAGCTACATGTAGAGTAACTGAAAATGATGGACGTGGAGGAGAGCTAGGTGTTGTAGATAAAAATGGAATATTAGTAAATGGATTGTGCCTCGGGTGTGTTTGAGCTACCTTGTCGGTATGATAATGTCCATGAATGTCCATAATCACTGACTGAAGGAGTGGCAAGCTACTAAGGACATCTTGATGTTGTCAGATCATTGACTAACATGATGTTAATAAAATCTCACATGAAGTATAAGTGTTAATGGCGTTAGTCAATTTTGCAAGTGTACATCGCACTATTCTAAGCTATATAAAAATTAAAATAAAAGTTAGATAAATAATAAATATAACAAAAATATTATTAAAAAAATAATTACAATATACTTACCAAAGCTGCCTCAGACATACCCCTAAACTGATGTCATCTCCTCTACATCATCGTGTGGTAAAATATATTACCGTGTAATGGGTAAATACTACTGGATATATGGGCTATAAACATCTCACAACGTTGTAGCCATCTCCCCTCGGATAATAGTGGCTCTCTTATTATCCCATCGAGCGATATATGCTACATGAATAACTATATTACCTTTTTAAATTATTTTTTAATTATTTTAAAATTTTAAAATTTTAAAATATTATAATAATTTATCCAATAATTTTATTTTGGTCCGTTGGTTCTCCTTTTCTAATTTTGGATGTTGGTTCTTCTATTTTGGTTCTGGACATTCAACATTTATGAAAGTTGGACGTTGTGCTTTGTCCCCTTGGTGCATAACCCTTTTTTGGGGCTTAATTGGTGCAGCCCTCTAATTTCATGTTGATCCCTTAGTTGCCGGGTTTTTTCAAATAAGCATGGTCTCTTCTTTTTATGCCAACATGCATGGGCTATACAGCTCCGGCTTTTGATTCTTTTTGGGTTGAGTTTTATCTATATTACCTACTTTTTAAGTATAAATATCATAATTAGATTTATATGATATTATAAAAAATTAGGCCAAAATATTCTTATCTTAGGGCTTAGAGTTTTATAATATATAAGCTTGTTAAATCGTCACATTTACCTAAAAATGACCCATTCGACCAATGATTTCTAAAGTTCGGTTAGTGAGAAGGGAAAACGCAATGGAAGGTTCAATTTCTAGCAATTTCCAAAAATTAACCGGTGATAATCCAAAACATGGTAGGCGGTTTGATTTTTTACTTATTTGACATCTAATTTTTTAAGTTTTCACCATGAAGCGAGTTTTGGCCTTGAAGTGAGGTTCAACCTGAGTGTATACTCATGTGCCCTCGGTAAAGAAGTGATATTTGGCAAAGATAAGTGGCCTATCGAGAGGTTAATTTGGCGAGGCTCATCGGTATCAACTAGTCATTGATTTTTGTGGTAATAGCCTATTATTCAAATGTCAGTTAGAAATCATATGTTTGTATACACGATTATTCATATATCATATTATGGAAGACATGATAGACAGTAATTACATACACTAAGTATATTGTCATGTTATCAATAATATGATATTGATTGTATTGTGTTATCGATAATATGATATACGACATTGAGAAGTCGTCTTCATGTATGGGTGACATACACATCGCGTTATCAATAACATGATATGCAAACTATTTATACTATTGTGTATGAGAATACATCCTATCATATAATTGATAATACAATATACAAACTTAACATGTATTTAAATGTTTGCTACATAATGTGAATCAATGCAACTATTTAATTTTGATTACGACCCATTGTTTATATATATATATTATAAATAAATTTATGAGTACAATTTTTTTTAAAATCTTTTGTCGACTACATTGAATTTACATATTTTAAAAATTATATTTAAACAAACGCAGAAGTCCAATGAAGATGGATTTCAATATATCATCAAAAGAGTTCTATGAAAGCCTTTCTATTTTTATTCTTAAAATAGAAGAAAAAGAGATTAAAGAAAAAACTTTATACTCAATTAGGTATGCATCAGTGTACAATATTTATCAAGGTACAACACACCTAAAAACCAATCAATCATTCTCTTTTGCTACCAAAATTTTGATATTTTTTATTCAATATAAATGCAGGAAATGCAAAAGAAGTAGTTGACAATGACAATCAAATTTTGTAAAAAGATTAAAGATTATAATAGTACTTATTTATTTATTACTGATGAAAAACTATAGGAACAACATCTAGATCAATGAGAAAAGACTAAGTTTTGTCACTATCTATTTTTAGTATACCATCATTAGGACTTAAATGCATTATCTTCTTACAATTTTCACTTTTTAACACATGTTGTCTAACATAAAAAAATAACGTAAAAAAATTCATTCTTTTACACGTGCAAAATGAATGTGCAGTTTTACTAGTAGTAAATTAAAGAGTTAAGATGGGGATCGAGGCACAAAATTGTATCTTTCACCTAGGTTGGCAATTGCATCAAGTTTAAGACGAGATTAAACGGCAACAATCCATGGGCTCTCCGTAAGCCCAAGATTTCATGGGACATTGGAGCCCATAATTTGCCACCAATGCTCCTTGGTCCCTCACCCATCCAACATATTGTGATCATACTTCTAAAATATGTGACATATTGTAATTATACTTTTAAAAAACGCTATTCGGTGAGTTGTCTGTTAAGGTTAAAAAGGAAAGGCACCTGTCTATATCCAAAATGTCGATGTATTGGTGCATTTGGAACTATCAAAGCATCATCTTCTATAGGAAAGATAAAACAGAGAATGGTTAAATTCTAACTCTGCCATTGTTGTCTTAGCAGCTTTCCATTCTTTATTTTTAGTAGTAGAAGTGCATGCCGAGATGCACGTGTTGCATTCAAATTAAGCTTTAAGTTTAGCAATTTTATCATGTCTATAAATAATATTTTAAGCATATTATGAACAATTTAGGACATTTATGACAAAAATTTGTGCTCCTTTTATCACTTTAATAATAGTATAGAATATATTATATGAACCAAGACGTTAATTACCTTGTTAAAATATGACTTTGTATGTGTTATCAACGCACTGTTCCAAAGAGTTATGCCAATGATTAAGTACATTCTGTTAATAATACTACACATCTATGTTTATGCTCCATTTAGCCATTCTTATGGTACTATGCTTAGTCTTATGCTACCTCCGTTGTCTTTTAAACCAAAAAATAGTTGCTATGTAATAATCTTTTTGTCCTATATTAGATAAAATAGTGTTTTTTTATTAAATAGTGAGATAATGGAAAATAGTTTACAGGACACTTTTTTAAGTATGCAACTATTTACCCAAATGAAACTATATATTAATATGAGACAAACTTTAATTTGTTATAAATAAAACTATTAATATAAGATATAAGGTGTATATATCTCATTTTTTTAAAAGCAATATCGAGTCACTTTTAGACATTCCTTAAAAGATATTCATGTACAAGCATGAGAGGTCATCAACTAGTTTCTTGTGCGTATTTTGGATAACCCATGATTCGAAGATGATTTTATTGCAATTTTTTTTGTATCAATAAATTCCGGTCTAGTGTTTGCCATGCAAATACCAACATAGCTTCCACAAATTAATTTCGTTCAAAATAAGAAAACAATAAAACTTCCATCTTTTAGTGTAACCCAACAGAAGCATTCTTTCCCGATATGACTTTCACGTCGCAGGTTGAAGGTGGAGCAAGGTGACTGTGTAGTACACACTTGTCCAAGAGCAACTCATCTTACAAAATGTTGAGGTATATATGTGCAGAATAACTTCTTTAGAACGTGAAATTCCTGAACCAGCGATTTCATCAAACTTTCTCTGCACCTCCTTCGTTCCTTAACGTGCATGTCAGGAATTCCGAATTTAGTCCTACCTTACCTCGTCTTCTACAGAATCGTAAATCCAGTGAGTTGTTCTTTCATGACTGAAATCAAGCAACATGAAAGATGTACTGGAAGAGAGGTCTGTAAGATGGAGGAAATCTGCTGATAGACTCATCCAGTTGTATATTCTCCCTCCGTCTTAAAATAAATATTTTATTTAGTTTTTAAAATTTTAAATAAAATATTTATTCTAATACGGAGGGATAATTAAATAAAAACGCACTCTTCTATTGATAGCTCTATTTAATTTTTTTAAATAAAATAAAATAAAATAAAATTTTAAAAAAATTAAATGAAATTATTAATATGGAAAGAAGGGAGCCCTTAATATAATTAATTATGCTGCGGTTGAACCCAATAACAATTGACAAACGTAGGCTCGGCCTAGCTATGATCTAATGGCAGGGAAACAATGAAATTTGCAGCTGGAAATGTAAGATTCTTTTCATATTAGCATGATTAACACCTGACTGACTACTGGAGGATCTGCCCAAACATTTTTGAGCCCTGTAAAAGATGGCACACACGATCAAATAGAAAGCATTCAGCTGAATTAAGGAAGCATTCATCAAGGCCTTCACAAATCACTACTAATTGGTAGTATCTGCATCATGAGCACGTCTCTTCCTGCAATTCAGAGCTCTTGCGTAGTTACAGAAAGGGTAAGAGCCTGGACAAGTCTATAAATCATGATTATTATAACACTTAATCGCCGAAGCAGATAGGGGATCCGTGGCGCAATGGTAGCGCGTCTGACTCCAGATCAGAAGGTTGCGTGTTCGATTCACGTCGGGTTCAATTCCCAGACCTTTTATTTTCTCTTATGTTTTTCATAAAATTAAACACTTAATTAGTTTTTTTTTTTTGGGTAAGAAGCTACACCGACAACATACCAAGTCCAACAATTGGCCGGCCAAAGGGCGGTTGTTGAGAATAATTTGAGACAGCTGCCAAATTTTGCTAATACAGCATTAAGATGCATTGCTCCCTACTTGACTCAAGCCTCTAATCCCTTTTTTATATAAATGCTAAACCCATCAGTCAATTAGTGTTACTGTGTTAGGCATAATATTGGGCCGTCAAGAGAAAAAGGATAGGCAGATTTGATGTCCCCAGCAACGAAGAGATAAAATGAGGCATATGAATCACATGCCAATGATTTAATCCAACAGATTCCAGTTTCGGTGCCTGCCAGTGTTGGTTTAACCATCCACTGGAATCTGCCAATGTTGTAATTATTGGTTCAAGTTGTGTCCCCGCAAGGCTGTATCTGACAGCTGTTGAAGGGGGACTCGAGTGGTGTAACTTCCAGCTAAAGGGCGTTTCTCGCCCCTGAGCTCGATCTGCGCTGGTGGCCCCGGCTGCTGCCTGCGCCTGCCAGACGATCGAGGGACTCGATCGGGAGAGCTGTTTGCATGGCTCGCTGCCTGGCCAGCGACCGAGGTGACGTAGCCATCCCGGCGGAGGGTGGGAGCGAGTGTTGTAGTGCCAGTGAATCTCAGCTATATTGCCTGAGAGTTTGGCACCGGCACCTCGGTATACGGCCTCGGCAGCAAGCGGCGAGGACAAGGTCGTCGTGCTCGAGGAGCTGGCCGAGTACCACTCAAGGAAGACGCCCCCGTCGGGGGTGCTTCATATGCCCTCCCGGCGGAAAAAGTCGGTGCCATCAGTAGTGGCCGGCGTCATGGCCCCAGTCCGGCCCCGCTCCTCTTTGTCCATTGCTATTGCATGGTCCCTCACCACCGGACATCATGTCATTTACCTTTCAACAACGTTAATAGTTAAAAACCTGAAACGAATAAATAGTTACCACTCTCTATATAATATATCTAATCGATCATAAAATTATCCCTAAGTCTCACAACTCTGCTAGATTTAATTTGGCAGTTAATATTGATATCATCATGATTAAGTAGAAAAAATGTGCGAGTTCATGTTTGCGGGTTCGATCGATGATTCTCTAGTTTTAGCATGACAGGCATGCACTTCTGTTCTGACCCATCTTACCTTAATCGGTGATTCATCTTCTGTACGTGACATCTTCAAGACATTGCAAGTTCAAGATTTCTTGGTATCAACATGCTGTTGAATCAATAGAAACAAACAGCATGCTCAGCCTATGTATGATCTAGCTAGCTAACAGCCAACAGCGTAAGTTGCAGCTGCAAATAATGCAAGATTTTATGCATCGTGTGGCATGATTTACACCTCAATACTTGAGGAGTTGCCCACGCTTTTGCTTCCTGGGAATTAAAGCTGCCAAACGTCCAACAGAAGGCATTCAGCAGAAAGGAAGCTGTTGGTAGATGGATTGCAACAGGGTTTTTTGCTTGACAAAAGGCCTCAATTATCATGAAGCTAAAGTGCAAATTGGAATGGGTCTTGAGCACGTATCTTCCTGCTTGATTTTCTTGTAGGACTTCTAACAGAGTTCCCAGATTCTAAAATTTGGAAATTCAGAAGTGGGAAGTTAAAAATTAAATTAATAAGACGACACATTTTCTACATCTCGGATCCGTGGCGCAATGGTAGCGCGTCTGACTCCAGATCAGAAGGTTGCGTGTTCGATTCACGTCGGGTTCAATGCCTTCAAATCGGTATCGTAATTTTTATCTTTTTTATTTATTAGTATAAAAATAAACACTTCTTCGTTTTTTCCCACGCCACACCGACGAACATATACTTTGTTCTTTCTTTACCTTTTTTTTTTCCCAGGCTACACCGACAAACATATCCATGGGACGTTTGGATAGCGGCTTTTACGACCTGAAAGCCCATTTCTTGTTTTAATATGTTTGGAAGAGTTATTTAATTTGGGTTTGATTTGAATGCCTATTTCTTATTTTAATATGTTTAGAAGAGTCATTTAATTTGGGTTTGAATACCAAAAGTAAAAGTAAGCTCTTTCGTTCACTCTTCAAATAACGGCCAAACATGTCAAGTCCAATGGCCGAAGGGCGGTGGTTGAGAATAACTTGACATGGCTGCCAAATTCTACTAATAATGCACCATTTCGATCACATGTTTTAAATCCCTTATTGCCGACTCATTATGTCTGCCAAAAAAATTAAGCACGTCAATTACGTAACTACAACTTGCTCTCCATTAAAATTTTATATTATTATTTAATTTTTGTCATATTATGTAGATACTACCTTTTTATACAAATTATTAATTAATTTAAAATACAAGAGACCTAAAATACTCCAATAATTTCTTCGTTATGTATAACCTTATAGCTAGGGGTGTTTACATATGCGGATACAGTCTAAGTTTTTTATATGCCTTAATAGGGAGTTACGGGAACATGCCTTTGCCCATGTATGTAGACGAGTTCGCCACCCTTCCACAATAATCCTTTAAATTTTAGTGTACTATCAACTACTAGGGAAAAAAATAGAATTTGATATTTATGTAACATGTTGGGAGCTAAGTAGGTTCTTGACAATGTAAAAGTATGGATCTAGTACTTATATAGCATATTAGGATAGCCTTAACATGCTATATACATACTTGACATTTTAATAATATAAATCTGGTACCCATGTAGTATGTTAGGGCAATCTTAATATGCTACATAGTTACTAGATAATTTGAAAAGATGGATCTAGTACATATGTAACATGTTAAGACAATTTTAACATACTACATTGGTACTTGACAATTTATGTAATATCTAGGATTTTATTAGGTTTTAAAATTAAATACGCAGAAAAATAGAGACTTCGACCCTTTGACCTTATCATTTAAATAACTTCTTAAATAGATAAAATTTATAGATGAGACTAATGAGGTTAAAAAGTAAATAAAAAGAGCTTCGAAATTCTATCAAGAATGTACAAATCAAAGTTTGAATGAGAGAGATATGGTTGTTCAAAGTTAAACATTGTGCATGAGGCCTATTTACCTGAATTAAACATGAAATTACCAATTGGGTTATTTATTTCACTCTTTAAGCCCACCTAAATGAAGTGGATCTAGGCGATGCCGCGCTTCACGTATGGGGTCGAGCTTGCAAGCCCCAACATGCTACACAATGCACGTCTCCCATCCTTGCTGGTGTTAGTGCACTGACTCCATAAGCCTTTTATTTTATTTTAATTTTAATTAAAATCTTTAAACACATATAACTTTCTCTTCTAAACTCTTATTCGCACGTTCTTAGTAGTGTTGGGCTTGTATAGACGAACTCTACAAAACTAGACCCCACACGGGTAGGTTATCTTGTATTTTTTAAGTGAGTCGCACCCATGTGGCACACTTCCCAATGCCATAACTTTTAACCTCGGAGCCATTTTGCATAAGTTAAGACTTGTTATGCTCATTTTTTAGAGCTCTACTAGGCCCTAAAAGGCCCTAAAAAAAGCCCACCAACTAAATATTTTGTAATTATTTTAAAATTACTAAAAACTTAAAAATTAGTTTTATTAGAGACATAAAATCATACCGAAAATTTACAGTTGTTATAATATGATATGGACTAAGGCAGACATGGATAAACATAAACAAAATGGTATGCAAATAGCTCACGAATATGGATAACCCTATGTTCATATCTATTTTTATATGTGAGCACCCACACATAAAAAATATGAATTTTATAGTCCTAATTAGTTTAGAACCGGTAGTCTCATTTGCATACCATATTAACTCTTAGTTGCAATACTTTATAAGAGTTTACAAAGTATTTTCTTAGTGTAAATACTCAATTTAAAATCCTAAGTGATTTACAACTTGTGAAACTTTACAAACAAAATCCAAATATCCAAATAAGAAATAGGCAAGAGACACCAATTCTTTAAGTATTTACACAAATGTACCCACTCTTGTCCTAAATAGTGTTCTAAGTTTAGTTAAAAGTCCTACCTACATACTAAGAGAAAAGAAAAGTTGTCCTCAATACTTTCTTAGTCTAAATACGACAAATAATAGAATAAGCAATTGGGTTTCCTTATGTGAGTAGAACCTTATTTAGAAAGGCCTCACCTTATCCCACCCCTGTCTCTATAATTACTAGAGTTATCTTGCTCTTCTCTCTACAATTTCACTAATTCTAGGTAAATGTAATAAACTTCATTCATATTTTATCGGACATTGTAATTAATTTAATACTTGTAACACTTCATCTATATATACCATATTAAAATAAGGGCCTAAAGAAATTTTAATGAGTTTTAAAAAATTAAATAAGACACTTAATATGAGACAAATGGAGCATTTATAGTAAATGCAAGTCGGTCATCGTATACTATAGATATTTTTTTATTACTATAATAAGTTGCACCTTATAAATATAAGAGATGTACCGAAATATTTTTTCTATGGACTTGGTTATTTTTTATTTTTTGTGAAATAGTATAACAAGCACAATGTATGGTGCAAATAAATATACATATGGGTAAAAAACAGATAAGTGGTATCCCTTTAATAACCTTCATACATGAATAACTAGATAGATAATTTTAGAATTTTTAATATTATAATGGAGTGGGTAGTAGGGAGGGGATATTAAAAGACGAGATAATGGAGTATTAGGTTTTTCAAGTTTATCTTACTATTCCTCCTAAATTTATCTTTTAAGTAATCTCATAAAATAAACTATTATAATTTCTAATTGACTTAAATAATTCAACTCCTAACTAATTTGTGGATTGGGAAGGGATAAATAGAACTTTAAGTGCACCACTTGGATTTGCATGTACACTTTGACTAATATACATAAACACAACTCGCTGTCAGACAATCAAAGAAGTGAAGTCAATAAGCCAGTTTGAAGCATTGTAATATGTTGCTTCTGCTTTTTCATTGACTTTATTAACTTAAGTTCCATACAGTGGGACTTAGTCGAAGTATATATACTGTTTGGCAACTTATACGAGAATATGTTCCTACTCCCATGTATCAAAAAATTATATACGATACATGGACTAATGTTGAAAACAACATTTGTAATCCGTATACAAATACACTTATTTTTTCTGGACCAATAGTTCAATCAAGTGGTCCATATCCGACCATGAGCTTGAATATGAAGCACTTCTCCTTTCCTGTCACAAATTTAATTAATAACCAACGGTAATCCGATTAATCTGCTGTAGCAAGTGAAGCATCCTCTTTGGTCACATTCTTGTTGTGGTAATCTTGGACGAGATGACCCACGTATAGATCCGACTGTCCGAGATCCGACGGCCCGAGTCCGGCCTGCCCTCCGGCTTGGGACATCCTCCTTACAAACTCCACCAGTTGCCGCCAATTCTCCCCTTCAAACAGCTTCTTGTTCATCCTCAGGTAGGTGAAGGCGCTCAGGCCGCCGCCGGACCCTGCCCGGCTCGTCGCTATCACCTGCGAGAAAGCTGACTCGTCGTACCGCTCAAGAGCGTTCTCTCCCGCAAGCTCAGCGCGGGCGACCTTGGCTGCGGCCTGCACCTGCCGGACGAGGGACTCCGGAGAGCAGTTTGCATGCCTTGGCTGATCCGCATCCCTCATTTCCATGCACGTGAAGTTGAGGACTACGTCCCGCCGGGCCAGCGACCGGGCGATTGGGAGGTAGCCATCCCGGTGGCGGGTGTTGTAATAGCCAGCCGTCAACTCGGCCGGGTGGGAGTGAGTGTTGTAGTGCCAGTGAATCCCAGCGACCTTGCCGGAGAGTTTGGCCCCGGTGCCGCGGTATATGGCCTCGGCAGCAGTGAGGACCCGGTCGCCATGCTCGAGGAGCTGGCCAGAGTACCATTCTAGGAAGAAGTTCCCGTAGGGTGTGCTCCATGTGCCCTCCCGGCGGAAGAAGCCAGTCTCCTCAGGAAACTGTTTGTAGTCGCCGGCGTCATGTGGTCCACTCCGGCCCCACTCCTCCTTGCCCACTGCAACGGCGGCTGCTTGCAGGGAAGCTCTCATGTACTGTGGCATAAATAGACAAATCGTAAACTTATTGGAATTAGGCCACTTATTATTATAGTTCATACAAGATTAATTAATCCATTTGTAAAGCGATCAATATTGAGTAGAGAAGACAATACCAGTTCTTAATTGGGATGATTAGCACAAAATTGAATATCAAGAAATTAGAAGCTTCAATGTTTGCTATTTGAGAGACCCCTGGATGGGTCACGGGTAACCGCGTTAGCCCGGGTATCACGCCCCATCAGATTTTAATCAGACGACGTACATGACTTAGGTTTAGTTTTTGCCCCCTTTGTCGATAGATCTTGATCTAACGGCTCATTATACCTGGGCTCATGCTTATAAGCTTTTCCTTGCTATTTGTTAGTTTGGATAAAAGAAATGACTGAAATAGCCTTTCAACCAGAGGATGACAGCTAAGTTTCTCTTTTAAGTTAGATTTGATATTTAATTTACATAATAAAATGACTCAAAATTATTTTACTTTAAAAAGTAAAGTGGTACCATAGAGGCACTAATTGTACTCTCCATCCCATGTTAGTTGTCTTGATTAAGAAAACAAAAATGATGAAGAAGGGAAGGAAGGTGCCAAATTGGTTGAGGAGTTTACCTTATCGTAGCATTGGAATTCTCCAATCCCGGGAAACCTCCACGTCCCATGACTTTCTGGATAAGATGGATACCTCAGCTCACCACAAGGGCCCATGCCCACTTGGATTTCCTGTAATTGTTGTTTTGATGATTATAAGATTGTCTAGGAAATTAAGTTCTTGATTAATTGTGGGTTAAGAAGATAATTTGTTGAAGAGCAAAAGCTCTATTACCACAATGACATCTCCTATGTAGTTGCTGAACTTTTGACGGAAACTGGTCATGTAATCTGAATAGACTTGGATTGGAGTTCTTCCCCTCAGAAGAGGCTGCGAATCACAGCCCAGAGATATGTACTCTGGGTTCCTCCTTCCTGATCTGTCTGTGTACACCATGTCAGGATTCTTGCTTATCTCCTCAAGCACCCACGGCGGCAAAGGTATACTGGAATTTATCCGAGAAATGAAGAAGATACAAAAAATTAGTAGGTTCTTATGGTGAAATGAATTAATAAATTGAGGGTCGATGTGATGTGAGTCTCACCTATATTATTTAGGGGGCATTTTAGCTATAAATAATGTGGCCGTGGGATTTGGATCCGACAACTCATAATTAACAGGACTCATAATTATATATTACAACGGCTAAAATTTTGCAAGATAAGGAGATGCAAATTAATGGCAAATAAATTAAAACAGCTATAAGTATGAAATAGCCCTGAAAATTTTTGTGGTGCTTGTATTATGCGACAAACCTTCCGTTAAATCCACTTTTTATGAGTCATTAGAAAATCCGAGCTCCAAATTTTAGCCTCCCATGTGACAACAAAATGGCTTAAAAATGGGAATTTTTGACTCATACATAATGATACATGTATTAAATGAGTTTCACTTTTTTTTTTTGCATTTTCCCTACCTCTTGGAAATAAAAAACTTTGGTATGAAAAATTAGATGAAAAGTTGGAATAAAATGGTTTTAGGACAAATCATGAAGAATTATGAGAGAAAACAGATTTAATCATATATGAAGTGAAATAGTGAAAGAAGAGCACAAAATATATACTGTCCTTGTGTACCTGCAGGAGTCACCAACGTTGCCACCACACTGATGAAAGGACATGACGACTTGTAGCTTGAGCCCATGCCTTTGCACCATCTCAACAAGCTCCACATATCCATCCCAGTTATACTTCATCGGACCATCCTTCTCTACCAGTCCCCACCAGGCATCCACCATCACTCCCTCCACTCCAGCGCTCTTCAGAGCCATCAAACTCGCGTTCAGCGTTCTCGGCTTGTTCAATTTCCCACCCATGGACACAGTGTCCAGTGGCAGCATGATGAACACCGGAACTCCGGGGCCCGCCTTGCAGCCTCCGTCTAGGACATGAAGCCTTTCCTCCTTGCTGCTCCTCCTCTCACCTCCTGAGACCGGAGAAGCAGCCTGGTGGGTGGCTTCTTGTCCGGAATTGTTAACCACCCTTAGCGGCCTTGTCATAGGCTTGAGTGGTTCTTTACACGAGACTACAGCGAAGAGCACTTCACAAGATTTGCTGGGCTTGAGGACTTTGAGGCCTATGAAGGAAGAAGATGGACGCAGAGTCAAGGCCATGCTCTCTATGTTTTCCTTCTTACTTTTGTTGTGCAAATGAAAGAAGAAGAAGAGGCAAAGAAGGAAGGAGATATGGAAACGTAGAACAACGGCTCCTTACTTAAAAGAAGATTATTTGCGGTGCAAATGTGAGGGAGACAAGATTGGCGGGGCCCAGATAAAGAGAGAAAAGTGCAGAAGAGCCAAGGAGATTGCTATTCCTTTCGGCATTAATGTTCAAACACATGGGTTTTTCCATTTCATCTCCTTCGTTTAGGTAGAATGGCAAAAAGTCTTTCTCTTTGACGTGAAGCTTTTTCACAGGCCTCGCTACGCTATCATGATTACTACATTTACGTTCTTCGAGTTGCTCTTAAATCGCGGATAGTTATATTTCTACAATAAAAATACCTATAAAAATTTACACGTGTTTTGACTGAACTCCAAGTGGTCCAATCAAAATTTAGGTATGAGTTTTCTATGTATTTTTTTAATTTACAAATATCATTTTCTTACATTACCGACTTAAGTTATTCCACGTGATTTTTAAGGGGCACTACTATCAAATTATGAAGTATTTTTTTGGCACTACTGTCAAATTTAGAAGTCGATTGAATGATGGCCTCACAGGGTGAATTGTCAATAAATGATTGCATAAACTAGCGAATTATATATGAAACAAGAGATTTAACTGTTTTCATGTTAATGAATAGCACTGGCCGGTAACAAGAAACAAGCTTGGCTTTCAACGCTCCAAACAAACAAAGCAAGGCTTCACTAGCCGGCCATCAAAAGTCATTAATTTCCTCACTGTGTGGACCAGGAAATCTGGAGCTATTATTAAATTAATTATTACCTTACTTTGATTGGCCAAAAAGGAAGATCATAGCGGTCACGGAAGCTTTCCACTTTTAGAGAAGATCAGGTTGTAGTTTCCTCGCCAGATCAAATAAATATCTGGAGTTTTTTTCTTCTTCAATGCTCTTCCAAAAGTTATAGAAGAGAAAATGAAAAGAAGAGCTAGCTTGTGGTTGTAAGTACTTCCACGCCTCTACTTAAGTTTCTTTTGTCTTCTTTATTCCTTCCTATTGGGTCCCAGGCCATGATGGGCCGGGTAAGAATCACTTGAGTTGGGCCAAGCAGGTCTCGACCTGCTTGATGAATTTCCAACTGAGAACTAGAAAGAAAATGAGACAACACGCACAAATTCATGGTAGCTGTAAATAGTGATGATTGAGTTAGAAACTCGAAAGCCCCCACTAGGTGTGTTAACTAGCTCAGTTGAGTCGATTATTAGGCTTCTTGACTTCAACTCGAACTACTCAAGTTTGGCTCAAAATTAATATAACGTGACTCAGATTAAAAATCCAGAGCTCAACTCGACCTTGAGTTTGAACTAAAATAAGTGAATCATAAGCCTAGGCTTGAACTATATTAAAATATACATAAATCTAAAGTATCACACATAGTAAGATATTTTTAGTAGTAAATATTAATAAATATATTTTAACAAGTATTATGATTGCACCTGGAACAACATACTATAATTACTAGGAAAAAAGAATTACATGATAAATGAGTTTTAGTTATATATACTCCAAAAAGGCAACATTACAATTTTCTTTTTTTTATGTGCATACAATCACTAAAAAAGATGCAAAAAATATAAACTTACTTAGGCAGCATTACTATTTACTTATTCGTATATTCTTTTTTTTACATGCTTTAAATCACTCATAAAAAAATTATTCTTTAACCTTAGTTTGCCTCTAAAAGATTTCAAGTACGTGTAAAAAGATAAACAGTTTGTAAACTAACGTTAGTTCGCTAGTGTCATGTTTTAGCTTTTGAAAAAATATTTTAATTATTCTATTATAAACTGAGGCTAGTCTTCATAATGTCATGATTCTTTTAGAAGAGTTATTGAGTTTATTACTATGATATCATGTTAACTCTCTGTCTTATATTAATAGCTTCATTTGGTTTTTCAATTGAACTAATTTTAAATTAACTTTAAAAATCAAATAAAACTATTAATTTAGGACAAAATAAGTATATTAATGTTAATTTGTATCTCCAAAATTTTTATTAAAAAATATATATTATTTATAAAAATTATACATCAATTACAATTTAATGAGGATATAAATCATAGAAATTTTTTATATGAGTTTGAATTCACGCAAGTTAGCGTAAGCCCAAATATCATGGGTCATCAGATTGAGATCCAAGGATCAAGGGGACAAAAACTAATATTCCCCTTGAGTTATGTGTGATGTCAGATAGAAATCCGAGGTCTTGTGTGAGTCTGATCTTATATAAATAGGTCTCATATATCATATATAATATATGATATTAGTATATATATGTGATTAAATATCTTATTATATATACTATAAATATATATTTAAATTAATTATTATATCTATATAAACTATATATATATATATTATTTATTATATATATTATTTATATATAATTTTAAAATTAATTTCAATTAGAGTTCGAGCTCAAGCATGAGCTAAGTAGATTGAGTTGGAGTTTCATTCGAGCCGATTGAGCTGAGTTGAGTCGACCTATAGTATATTCGAACTCAACTTAAGCCTATTCGAACTTAAATTGAATTTGAGTCAAAACCTGATTTCAGTTGAGGCTAGTTTAAGTCGAATTGAACTTGCTCAACAAGCTAGCTTAACTCATTAATAACCCTAAACTCCATTATCAAATAGGTGTAATCGATGTTACTCAACTAACTGCTGCATTCGATTTAAAATTATGTAAAAAGAGTCTTTATGTAGTCGATAAGAAGCTCTCATCTTAAGATTGCACTTTCGGTCTCTCCAACCCTGAATTCAACATGAAGATAATTTATAGTGTCTGCGGTTACAGGAATCAGGTGGAGTACGCATGTGTCCTCCAGCGGAAGATTTGCTACCTGGGTGTGAATAGAAGAAGAAGACACTAATTAAGAAAGTCGAATTTGACTTGCCCAATCGTCCGTATAACTTTTTCCCAGTGTTTGCACTCCAGCTGGTCCCAAATAAATTGACAGACTTGCAATGGGGTTAGACTAAGGAGTATTTTCTTCGGCAGGGAACGTGGGTGGTAATAGAAACATCCAAAAGAGAGATGGAGGTACCTGGCAAGGTGAACATGTTTATCAAGATGCAAAATGTCGTTCTTCAGTCATAAAAACTAGCACTAAGACCGGTCACGTCAGTAGGATCAATTCATAGATTACAATGAAATGGCAATTTTTAGAGGAATGTGTCATTACACAAAGTTTTCTACTTCTAAGTAATATACAAAATGACTTAATGCATATATGAACTTTTATACACATGTGGCGTAAACTGTCTTTATGTGCACCCTTACATTTGTATGTGCACTCTGATTAATATCAATATATAAGAATCAAAGAAGTGAAGTCAATAGAAAGGTTGAAGCAATATTGTAATATATACAGTTTCTGCTTTTGCAATGACTTTATTGACTTGGATCCCATACAGAGATACTAAGTCCAAGTATACATACTGATTTGACAACATTTACGATACATGGACTAATATTGAAAACAACATTTGTAATCCGGCCGTATACAAACATTACATACACTTACTTTTTCTGGAACAGATCAATCAAGTGGTCCATGTCCGACCATGAGCTTGAATATGAAGCCCTCCTCCTTCCCACTCACTAATATAATTAATAACTGACGGTAATCCGATTAATCTGCTGTAGCAAGTGCAGCATCCTCTTTGGTCACATTCTTGTTGTGGAGATCTTGGACGAGATGACCCACGTAAAGATCCGATTGTTCGAGGTCCGACGGCCTGAATACGGCCTGTCCCCCGGCTTGGGACATCCTCCTCACAAACTCCACCACTTGTCGCCAATTCACCCCTTCAAACAGCTTCTTGTTCATCCTCAGGTAGGTGAAGGCGCTCAGGCCTCCGCCAGACACCGCCCGGCTCGTCGCTATCACCTGCGAGAAAGATGACTCGTCGTACCCCTCAAGGGCGTTCTCTCCCGCAAGCTCAGCGCGGGCGACCTTGGCTGCGGCCTGCACCTGCCGGACGAGGGACTCCGGAGAGCAGTTTGCATGCCTTGGCTGATCCGCATCCCTCATTTCCATGCACGTGAAGTTGAGGACTACGCCCCGCCGGGCCAGCGACCTGGCGATTGGGAGGTAGCCATCCCGGTGGCGTGTGTTGTGATAGCCAGCCGTCAACTCGGCCGGGTGGGAGTGAGTGTTGTAGTGCCAGTGAATCCCAGCGACCTTGCCGGAGAGTTTGGCCCCGGTGCCGCGGTATATGGCCTCGGCAGCAGTGAGGACCCGGTCGCCATGCTCGAGGAGCTGGCCAGAGTACCATTCTAGGAAGAAGTTCCCGTAGGGTGTGCTCCATGTGCCCTCCCGGCGGAAGAAGCCGGTCTCCTCAGGAAACTGTTTGTAGTCGCCGACGTCATGTGGTCCACTCTGGCCCCACTCCTCCTTGCCCACTGCAATGGCGGCTGCTTGCAGAGAGGCTCTCATGTACTGTGGAATAAAATAGACAAACAATACTTATTGGAGTTAGGCCACTTATAGTTCATGTAAAATTAATTAATCCATAAGTAAAGCGATCACTATTGAGTAGAAATGACAATAATAATCTTTAATTGGGATGATTTGCACAAAATTAAATATCAAGTAATTAGAAGCTTCAATATTATTTGCTATTTAAGACCTGTTTATATATGATTGGATTTTTATCCGATGACATACATACTTTAGGGGCAAGTTAATTTCTGTTTTCTTGTACCATCGATCTCGATTTGATGACTAGTGAGTAGTGATGCTTGGGCTGACACTTATAAATCTATTTCCTTAGTAAACCCTCCTCCAAAGGAGGTTAGTTTTATCTTTTAAGTTGATTTGATGCTTTATATAATAAAATAATTAAAAAATATTTTACTTCAAAAATTAAAGTGATAACCCAAATATGACATAAATGTACTCTCTTCTTCCCATATTAGTTATCTTGATTAGAAAGCAAAAATGGCAAAGAAGGGAAAGGTAGGAGCCAAATTGGTAGAGGAGCTCACCTTGTCGTAGCATTGGAATTCTCCAATCCCTGGAAACCTCCAAGTCCCATGACTTTCTGGATAAGATGAATACCTCAGCTCACCGCAAGGGCCCATGCCCACTTGGATTTCCTGCAATTATGCTCTTGATGATTATAACAATACTGTCTGGGAAATTAAGGTCTTGAATTGAGAAGGATTAATTATGGGTTAAGAAGATAATTTGTTGAAGAGCAAACGCTCTATTACCACAATGACATCTCCGATGTAGTTGCTGAACTTTTGACGGAAACTGGTCATGAAATCTGAATAGACTTGGATTGGAGTTCTTCCCCTCAGAAGAGGCAGAGAATCACAGCCCAGAGATATGTATTCTGGGTTCCTCCTACCCGATCTGTCTGTGTACACCATATCAGGATTCTTGCTTATCTCCTCAAGCACCCACGGCGGCAAAGGTATACTGGAATTTATCCGAGAAAATTAAAGAAGCAGATATAAAAAAATCAGTAGGTTCTTCTGGTTGAAATGAAACAACAATACAAGGAATTGACCGCGTGTGTTGGATCACGGGGCAGGCGGGAGGATTCAAACCTGCCTACCCTGTGAGTAATAGGAACTGCACGATCAAAATTACATGGCCCTGATGCAGCGCAAATTAATGGGACTCATAATTATATATTACAACGGGTAAATTTTTTCCAGATAAGGAGATGCAAATTAATAGCAAATAAATTAAAACAGCTATAAGTACGAAATAGCCCTGAAAAATTTTGTGTTGCTTGTATTATGTGACAAACCTTTAAATCCACTTCTTATGAGGAACAAAATGATTTTAGGACAAAATCATGAAGAACTATAAGAAAGAACAGATTTAATCATCAAAGTAAGATAAGCTGTATGCTTTTTGAACTGAAATAGTGATAGAATAGCACATAATATATGTTGTCCTTGAGTACCTGCAGGAGTCACCAACGTTGCCACCACACCGATGAAAGGACATGACGACTTGCAGCTTGAGCCCGTGCCTTTGCACCATCTCAACAAGCTTCAAATATCCATCCCAGTTATACTTCATCGGACCATCCTTCTCTACCAGTCCCCACCAGGCATCCACCATCACTCCCTCCACTCCAGAGCTCTTCAGAGCCATCAAACTCGCGTTCAGCGTTCTCGGCTTGTTCAATTTCCCACCCATGGACACAGTGTCCAGTGGCAGCATGATGAACACCGGAACTCCGGGGCCGGCCTTGCAGCCTCCGGCCAGGACATGAAGCCTTTCCTCCTTGCTGCTCCTCCTCTCACCTCTTGAGACCGGAGAAGCAGCCTGGTGGGTGGCTTCATGTCCGGAATTGTTAACCACCCTTAGCGGCCTTGTCATAGGCTTGAGTGGTTCTTTACACGAGACTACAGCGAAGAGCACTTCACAAGATTTGCGGGGTTTGAGGACTTTGAGGCCTATGAAGGAAGAAGATGAACGCAGAGTCAAGACCATGTTCTCTAATTTTTCCTTCTTACGCGGATGAAAGAAGAAGAAGTAGTAGAAGAGGCAAAGAAGGAAGGAGATATAGAAACGTAGAACAACGCGTGGGGCCCTTACTTAAAGGAGGTAATTTGCATTGCAAATGTGAGGGAGATAAGATTTGGCGGAATCTTTTTGGCATTAATATTGTTCAAATACATGGGTTTTTCCGTTTCATCTCCTTTATTTAAGGTAAAATGGCAAAAAGTCATTCTCTTTTACGACGTGAAGCTTTTTCAAGGGAGGAATTGATCAAAACGGCCCTCTCATACATTATATTACACAAAATATGTCTGACTCTCACGTAATAAAAAAATAGCCCTCTGCATGCAGTTACGCCTGCACATGTACTAAGAAATAACGAATTTGCCACTCACCAAACTCAAATCCCGAAAAGAATCTGACTGGACATTTTTATAATCCAACTGGACATCTCCATTTCCGTCGCATCACTGCTATCGTCCAAGACATCCTTAGGAAGTTCAGAGCCCCTAACTCAAAGCCCTTGCGAAGCTCTCTGTTCGATCACCGGAGAAGAACCCCATCTCCGCAAGATAACCCTCACTCCAAGGCGTGGCAGACGGATATTCCGCGTCTAGCTATGACAACTCTAGAGTCTTATCTATTGCTCAACCTCCCTTCTACTAAGTCTTATAACGAAAATTGGCTGAAGGTTATCAATTAGAAATGTAAGAATTTTACTCATATTGAAGTATATTTGGGGTATTTTTGGTTGTAGACGCGTAATAAAAAATGTGTGGTTAGTTTATGTATGTGTTAGTATGTTGGGACAACTGGCTAGAGTCGGCTTGTCCGACTGTTGACAGTTGACTCGTCTGCCTGATGACAATTGGTTGTTCTAACTGTTGACAGTCGGCGACTCTAAATATTGATGGTCAATTGGTCTGACTGTCAACCGATCCTACTGGTTCGATTGTTGACTGGAATATAACAAATTGAAGTAAAATGTTTGTTAATTGCATGTTTGCATTGTTTATCAAGCTGAAGCCAAAGAGTTCGATATTGTTTGCTATGGGGAGGGCTATGAAAAGGGCTAATGATGGTGGGGAGGAGGAAGAACATGGGAGCGAAGAAGGCAGGAAAAAGATGAAGGCATTTGTAGGGGATGATAAGGGCAAGTGAGTGGTGGTTGCTGAGGAAGGAGTTGGTGAGAAGACTGATATATTTATGACTTTGTCTGATATTGCCTCCCTCAATGAAATAAATGCGGGAAACCATATTCCCCATTAGCAAAACAAGGAATTGACCGCCTTCCTTAATAATAGGTGTAACCCGAAGTGAGTTTGTATGAGTGACATATGTATTGAGTACTTTAAGAGGGATATGCGAAGGATCATGGACATTGATCCTACTCATTTGAAGGGATGATACATAAGCACCTTATTTTTGGTAGTTGGTTTAGACATGGACAACCATTTGTATCTATTGACATTGGCTATTGGAGAGTCTGAAAACAATATAACATGGAATTTGGTGCTCATAGAATTGAGCAACACATTGGGAAATATAGGACTTGTCATCCTATTTGATCGGCACCCAACAATCCTTTCACAGGTACCACTAGTTTCCCCACATGCAATCTATAGTTATTGCACATTTCACATCTCACATAACATGCATGAAAAATTCAAAGACCTAGGCCTCTACCCTCACTTATTTCAGGCCGCTAAAGCTACCGGAATGCAAGATTTTGAAGAGGAAATGACCATAATCCATAGAATAAATCCCAAGGCATATAATTGGCTAACACATATACTATTTGGTAAATGGGCTAATGTATACTTTCTCGCAAAGAGATATAACATCGAAACATCCAATGGGTGCGAGAGTTTTAACGCCATGATAGCACTGCATCATGAGTATCCAATTGTGGTCATCATTGAAGGCAAACGATTGAAGATGCAAGAGTACTGTGGTTTACTTGTCGGACAACATCTGAAAAGTGGGTGGGGTGGGACATTAATACCATGGTCTGAAGGTGAAATTCATGTGGCATGTAAATTAGCAAGAAATCTTGCTTGCTATCCTATTGCAACTCTTGAGTTCTACATGAAATCAACCATGTTTGATGATTAGGTCAATCTTGAACGTAGGACATTCACATGTGGTTTGTTTCAGGGTATGGGTATGCCCTGCGAACATGTTCTAGCTGCCTATGCGAGTAGGTCAATTGATCACTATGCATATTGTTCCGATAATTACAAGGAGGAAACATACCGAATGTTGAAGTGTGGAAAATGTAAGTAGTGAAGTCATAACAAGAAAACATGAAGGTTCCCAGTTGAGGAAAACATAAGTAGGAATAACAACTTACATAAGAAGGGAAGAGGCTCTTCAACCATAAGGCTGTCTAAGAAGAGGAAATCACAAAATCCTGATCCACACATAGCAAGAGCAAGCATTTCTAACAGCTCAACAGCTCCAGGTTCAACTGTAAATTTGGGGGATCATGCCCAAAAGTTGAATCACAACCAACAATCGGAAAGCTGAGAGTCAAAATTCATTCCACATTCGGCCATTGCAATGAAGAAGTTTGGCTTCATTATATATGTGGTGCACTTTCTTTTTCATTGTAATTTTTTGTAATCAGTGTATACTAGATATACGTGGCATTGTTTGTCCACATTTTTGAGGACTTACCTCCTTATTAAAGTGTATTGGAAGATGTATAGTTGAAGCATATTTTTTTGAAGTACTATAATATATTGTATTGCATACTATGATTTCTTAATGATGAATGGCCATATGATTCAATCAAAGGAGGAACTATATTAACATGTCATTTTAATGTTAAAGATATAAATGTATTTAAACTCCATTTGACAGTCTCTTATCCCATAGTTGCTAGTCACATAGCCCATAGTCAAAAGTTGCTTCATCAACTGTCACGCCTCGGCACTGCCCAACCCGAGCAGAACCCGGTCCAAGGGCTGGACCAATGCACGGGGAGGAAAATAGCGGAAGACTTATGCCCCAACTACGGGCAATCTAATTTATGGACTTTACGCACAACTTTGAGCAAGAGTAAATTGGTAGAACCAAAAGAGTTAAACTCTTGATTAAACCATAATCTCAAACCCACATACTAATAATTCATAGCTACACACTTGGCTCCAAAACAAGTCTCAAAGAAACTAAAGACATAGTATATCACAAATCTAAAATAAGGATCATCCACAAGGTCCTAACATCAAAACAAGATAACAAAGAGACATGTAAAACTAGGAGCCTCCACGACTACTCCCAAGCTCTCTCCAACTTTTCCTCATATAAAGGATCCTGTCTGTCTGCGTGTCACGCTACACAGCCCCAAAACAAAACAAGAAAGTGGGGCGAGTATAAAAACTCAATAATGGTTTTAAATATAACTATAATAATTAGAAAACACGACAGCATAACAATGTATCAATTCAGATCTAAGATTAACATGTTATACCACTTTCTGATCATGCATTAATATCACATAAACCTGCATAATAGTGTCTTAATTACACCATTTATGATCATGCATTCATATCACATAAACCTGCATAATAGTGTCCCAATCATACATTTTCTAATCATACATTCACATCACATAAACGTGCATAATAGTGTCTCAATCACACTATTTCTGATCATGCATTCATATCACATAAACCTGCATAATAGTGTCTCAATCACACCATTTTTGATCATGCATTCATATCACATAAACCTGCATAATAGTGTCTCAATTACACCGTTTCTGATCATGCATTTATATCACATAAACAATATTCACCCTACATGACAAACGTGTCAAACACATGATACACAATCATGCATAACATTCATGATGAACATGTATCAATACACATGGTGAATGCCTCCATCAAGGAGTAAACACAAGTATTGCCACACAGGCAGGAAATGGTCAAGGCCACAAAGGCGAGACACGGTCAAATTTCCACATAGGAATTGAAAAAGGGTCGAGGTTGTCAATCCCTAAAGATGCTCGCCCTGGACGATCTTGGCAAAAGATGTCCCATTCTCACACAGAGAATCTAGAGTAGGGGTGTTCGCCCAGGGACATCTCCTGCGGAGGGGAGAGCCTGAATTCCCACACAGGGAACCCTAGAACACTTGGTAGTAGGTGCACACGATATACCACTCTGAATTCTTAGGGTCTAGATGACACTCATGATAATCTCAAATCCGCAAGACAAGTACACAACTCGTACCCACATAATTCTATTTTACTAGACTTAACCCGGGGAGTATACATGTTCCACACAAGAACTTAAATCAAAAACATGTCCTTTCGGACCAACCAAGTTTTGATTAATTTACCGCACGATTATTCCGGCACGCAATCTCAACCATTGCATACAATGGATTGATTCTGGTTAAACATCGGTAAAACTTCGTCCATGAATACTGATCTATGATAACATGATACATTCGTGAGTAAGACCTACATGGGTTCCAACACATAGAACGTGCTCCCAATCAGTCCCCTCATGCATCATACTCGAGGCATAATTAACTACAATTTCATGGTAGATTCCCCATATATGTGTGTATTCATGCATATCTAAGCACATGCCCAATGCTTGACATAAAATCATTAGAAAATTTACACATGCTTGAACACATTTAAAACAATGATTACTAATTGAAATCAAAACAAAATCCACCGTAAAGTTTAAATCCATTTATGTGAAATCGAACATTCACTCCCACAAGCATGGTTCTTCCATTCATTAAGCCACAACATGATCATATCCATTACCCATAAACTATCCTCATTATAAGAGAAACACATCTCACTATTTTCCACATAATATCCCTGCTGGAAACATATCCTAATCATAAGAATTCTAACATTCAAAAACTTAAAGTACTTCAATATCAACTTGCATAATTATCAACATAATATAATGCCACATAACCACACTTAAACACATTCCATACACTTTCATCATCAATTCTACACCTCCAGTAGCCTAATTTCATCATAATACACCTCCCATAATCGTTATAATCATCAAATGGAGTAAACATTGAAATGAGCATAAGTTTCAAAAATAGCAAAAACTGCCGTGTAGCCGTTCAATCGCCCTGCAAGGTTGTTTGATTAGCTATACTGAAAATTTGCTAAAACTGTAGTGTTGCAGATTGATCGCCCTGGTAGGCCGTTTGATCGCCAACACAACAATTTTGACCTTCTCTTCATTTCGAAAATTAAAACCGAAACACCATGAAAACACCTTCAAATCTTCATCCATGGTACCAAACATTATCAAACCTTCCAAAATACTAATCCAAACCATTCTAAGACAAAACCCTAAGAAATCGAAATAAAAGATTAATATTTACTAAACCCACCATTAGAGCCTAAACCAAGTAAAACCCACTTCAAATAACATCATAAAAACCAAGATTTTTGCTACCCAAAGTTGAGATTGAAGAACCCATTATTTTTTCTTGTTGATTTAGGCTGGAATGAACCTTCAATCTCCTCTCACACGTTCCAAAAACATGATTTTAAGTCAACATACTACTAATCTCGATTTAACTTTGAAAAACCAAAAGTAAACATTAGATCTAGGGCTTTTGAAGCTTAAAAATGAGGTTTTGAAGATTAAGGCTTGGAGAAGAGAGGTAAAAAAATAGTTTTATGCTTTCAAAACGGATTGAAATGATGGGGGAAGGCAAGATTAAGAAGAGTTTAAGGAAAAACCTAGAGATTAAGCCAAGATTAAGCTAAACTCATCTCTAATCGTTTCCTTTCCGGTCCTAATCAAGGATTAGGCTCCAAATCTCCTGGCTAAACCTATTCCCAAATGAGAAATGACACAACCCATTCCTTTTATAGGAAGGGTTGGGTTATACCTAATAGAAATGTGGGGTAGAAGTACAATTTTTAACTAAAATTAAAAAAATTTAGTAATTTAACCCAAAATTAGGTTTAGAAAAATTCTAAATTTTTTATAGTGTCTTCTATTGATGTATGGGGCATTTTGGTCCAAAAACCCTAATTTTGTCTGTGGGGCCCACAGGGGGGTCCCTCCAAACCCTAATTTTTAGAAAATTAGTGAAAAATCAGAAAAATCTCAAAAATTTAGATTTAACCTAAAATCACTTAAAACTAGTAAATGTGAAGTTGATTTTGATTAAAACCTTTAAAAACCCTATTTATTTTTGAAAACCACCGAATTTGATCAGAAAATGCTTAAACCACACGATAACCGATAAATAACATTAAAATAAACCGGTTCAAAATGAGAGTCGTTACATCAATAGTCGATAATTGAATAGTCATGTACTGAAAGAAACTCCTATAATCATATATTTTTTGCATATCTAGTGCCATATAATTCTACATTATGTATTTCCTTTGTACATGTGCTTTTATATTATATTTAAACAATTGTAAGTACAAGAATAAGGATTAAACAAAAAATTTAGATGGTAATACCATTGAAATTCAACACTTCATAAATTGTACATGATATACAAAATGCATACGGATCCTATTATCAATTCATACTTACAAAAAATTGGGTGGTGACACGCCACTAGGAACGAATTAATGTAGTCCAAATATTGACAAGGAATCAACAGTGAAACACAAAATATCACATTTCATTCTTCATGAGAGGATAACCAATTCTTCTACGATGATCTTTAATCTTTGCTGGCACTACTCCATTTAAAACAATTAAGTTCAATACATAACCATGTGCTATATATTCCATATACAGGAAAACAAAAATTCCATAGTCGGAGTTGTTGGTTTGCCTCGGATGCTTAGTCACTTCCACAACCTTGAACTTTCTAGTCACTATAGAGGTCCACCCTAACTTATAGCAGAACAATGGCAATATGTACTTGATTGGGAAGAGGTTATCAAGATAACCCTCCAATGTCTTCGCACTGAACTTTGGGTCAAGGATGTATATATGAAGCCTTGGCAAATTCATTAGCACAAGAATACAATGGTCGTTGTTGACATTCATAGGGAAATGATGTCAGTTGTATTCCTAGAACATCTTCAGACTAGTGGTTAACTCCTTCACCAAGCTGTCAGGAATTTCAAATAGGGAATCCCCGACGTCTTTCAATGTGACATTTTTTTACAAGATGGAGGCTATCCCATACTGTTGACAAGGTATCGTAGTGCATGACTAGCGAGTTCTGCAATGATAATAACAAAATATAATACATAAGCAATGTCAAATTGTATTCTTATAGTCGACATAGGACCATCAACAGTCAAAACCCGATAGTTGACATCTGACAGCCGACCATTGGCACCCAATATCCGAAAGCAGACATTCGATAGCCAATGTCGATAGCTGGCAATCGATAGACGAAAGATAAATGTAGACTTTGGATAGCTGATAGCTGGAAGAAGTAAACTTGATGGCCCACAACATATAAACATTTGTGCTTACCATGAAGTGGGCGGAGTAGAAGGCGTGACTCCCTCTTGCTTGGAGTTGCTTTTGCATCAACAAATCCCCAGAAGCGTCCAAGTACTATAATAAATACTTTTTTAGTCCATAATGTATAAGATGCAGTATATATATATATATATATATATATATATATATATATATATATATATATATATATATCAATCTTTATTACACAATGAATTTATTACACAATGAACTTATTATATACATTCGATGTTAGCCAAGACCTTGTAGTCGTCAACATCTGCAAGAAGTTTGGATCAATTAACATCCTAGCAATCACTTGGACCCTATAT
Source organism: Saururus chinensis (assembly GCA_035235625.1). Taxonomy (NCBI): domain Eukaryota; kingdom Viridiplantae; phylum Streptophyta; class Magnoliopsida; order Piperales; family Saururaceae; genus Saururus; species Saururus chinensis. The sequence continues at coordinate 2,431,875 of CP141146.1, forward strand.
ATAAAATACAGGACAACCTAAGTTTAATACGCTATGATGAAAAAATAAAATTAATATTTAAATAACCAATAAAAAATATTAAATCAAATGTCAATTTCTACCACTCATACTCTCACTTATGGGTACCCCTGTCATTCATGAACTCGGTCAATTCCTTGTTCTGCCAATGGGGAATATGGTTCCCCATATTTATTTCATGGAAGCATGCAATCTCAGACAAGGTCATCAACAAATCAAGCTTCTTCTTACGAGGTGTCTTCGCATCAACCCCTCCCTCTACGCCAACCACTTCCTTGCCCTTTTGTAAAGTCTTATCAACAACCGCACCCTCTGATACTACCTGGGGCTTGCCCTTGCTCCATAGCAACCACCAAAGGCTCATCATCAGAATCTAAGGGATTTTCACCCTTAACTTGCCTCTGCTTTGTTGGATCCGTGTAAGGGGATTGTTTGAACTTGCTTTTCAACTTAGCCCTCCCTGGTCCCATACTTCTCAGAGATTAGTAGTTTGGTGTATAGCCCAACAGAATAATCAAACTCCTTTATAGGAGCCTCCTCTACAGCCTCCACAACAATCTCCTCTTCATTGATTGGGGAATCAGATCATCAATCTCCTCAACAAGAGCATCCTCAGTAGCTGCCACCAACACCTAATAAGCTTTATATCTAGGCTAAATATGCTCATAAGTCTCCTCTGGAAGAGCTTCCTCAACAACACCCTCTTCACTACCATGCTCAATAGGATCACAAGTCAAGTCTACAAGAGGTTCATTTGTAGCTTCACCTTCTACCTCCTTTTGAAAATCATCCCCACTATATTCATATTGGTCCACCAACATCTCCACAACCTCTTGTGCTATCTTCCCAATGTCCAAATACTCATGAACAAAATGCATCATATCACTCCCACCCTCCCCTCCTTCACCACCAGGGCAAATGCCCTCCCCACCATCACCACCTACATAATACAAGGATTTGTCAAGACTTTGGCCCTTCCCACCTGGGATAATAGTCTCCCCATCGACACCACTTGGCCTAAGCCCTCCATAAGCTTATTATTCATGGCACCAACAACTTGTCTATCACCACCAGCAACATCAACCTCACCAACAATCTTCTCCTGTCTAGCAACATGGTCTTCATCACCATATACATCGACCTCACCAACAATATTCTCATGACCATCAACAACATGGTCTTCATCACCAGCAACACCAACAATTTATTGATAACCACCAGAGTGATCTCTTACACCCTCTCTTCCATCACCACCAGGGCAATTGCCCTCCCCACTGCCATAAGTTCACCACTTATGTAGCCAACGCCAATAGGGCCGAGGCCCTAACCCCCCTTGGGTTCACCATGCAATTATAACATGTCATCGAGAACTACACGACCTGCACCCGTGTTGAGCCATTGCCCACTATCTTCCGCCTCACTATCGAGGCAGGTTCATGTATAGTGCAAACCTTCAAATAACAATCATTTTAGTCGAATATGCTACATTACACTAAATTTTGTATGTCTTAAATTACAATAATTGCCTGATGTAGTTCATGCAATCTTCTCTCCAAGTTGTCTGCTCTTGTGTGGAGAAGTTTAACCTCCAACACAACAGAATCTATTTTCCTTTCACCAACTATGTATACTCCATCAAGTCATCTAGGCTGACCTTATAGCATCTTCTCTCCTCCATATTCACCACCAATTTTTCCCCCACCTTAGAAGACTCTCCTAGCCCACCCTCACTATCATCGCCCAGTTGCCTGTCATATTGGAATTGGGCTTCAACATCATCGAAAGGCTCTTCTTCATCCTCATGGCATTCAATGCCTTGGTACTCAACCATGACATTGATATCATGAGAAGAAAAAATCATCATCTCAGATTTGAAGAATGCTTACTTCAACCTCTTTGCCTCCCTAATGATGTTTATGCCCTTCGCTTTTGTTGACTCAACTAATGAATGCAAAACATCAACCTAATGATCAGCAGATGAACCATAATTGCAATCAATATGATATTTTACCCCTATATAATGAAGATAAATAAAAGGTTATGAATGAAGGATGATAAGTCAATATATTAGATTTGCCAAAAAATGTGGCCTACACCTCCTCGTACTTTGGACTTAAAATTCGACCATGAAACAATCCATGGGAACCCATCAACTAGCTTATGTCTCCCAACAATGGAATTCACTCCATAGCCCACACCTGTAATAATGTCAATATTTCAAATTACTTATCACTTACTTTCCAACTATCCACACATACTAATACTATGCAATAGATGGCGGCATAAGTTAATTACTTACAATAGAACTTACCATCACTATGGTAATACCCATAAATGTTGTAGTGTGCAGTGTGCATGCTATTCCTGATAGCTTCCAAGTCTTTTAGAGTGTCCTAATAATAAACATCCCCCAAGGAAAATTGTCAAATTGATCCTCATCTACTAACATGAACCAACGCTAATCAATTTTAAAATCCCAGTGTAAGGACCCTCATCTTTAAACCGGTTTTGGTTTTCTTTAATTATTGATTATCGTGAGATTTACGTGTTTTCTGATCTTATTCGGTGATTTTGTAAATAAATAGAGTTTGTGATGGTTTTAACCAAAATTAACTTCAATATTAGTGGTTTTAAGTGATTTTAAACCAAATGTGAATTTTTGGAATTTTTTTAGATTTTTCACTATTTTCCCAAAAATTAGGGTTTTGGCGGGACCCCTGTGGGCCCCACGGTCGAAAATTTTATTTTTGTGTTAAATGACCCTAGACATATACTTAAGGTCACACAAAAATTTTCAGAATTTTATTAGGCTTAATTCGTGCTTAAATTTGCAAAATAATCACTTTTAGCCTACTTTTCATATTTACACCCCAAAACTTACCTATGCCTACCCCAACCCTTACTATAAAAGGGCAAACCAGAGCCATTTCCATTTTTGGGAATAGGCTAAGGAAGGAGGTCTGGCCTAATCCCCACTTAGGCCCGAATTAGAAGCCGATTAAGGTAAGCTTGCTCTAATTAAGCACTAATCCATGGCTTTTCTCTTAATTTCTTCTAAATCTACCATTTTCCCCTTAATTCAATTCGTTTTTGACCATCAAAAGCTACTGATTTGTGTTTTACTACAAACCCTAACATTCAAAATTCGATTTTTACTACCAACAAGCCCTAGATCTAAGATTTAATTAGGGATTTCTTAAGTAAATCGATTTCCATTGGTGTTTAATTCAAACTCATTGTATTTTCAAGGATTTCAAGAAGGGTGACTCTTCAATCCGAGCTTAATCAAGTGCTGAGGTAATGGGTCTTCAAAATCTCTGTTTATCCATGGTAAAACTCTTCATTTTTGGCTTATTTCGAAATGGTTTGCTTGATTTAGTGTGTTAATGGTAAGATTAGAAAATGGAATTATTTAATCCCGATTTCTTAGGGTTTTACATTATTATGGTTTGGTGTGATATTCTGGAAGTCAAGGAGGACTTTTGATGATGATTAGGGTGCTAGATGTGGATTTGAAGTGTTATCTATGGTGTTTCGGTTTGATTTTGCGAAAGGAAGAAGATGACTGTTCTGCCGTGTTGGCGATCGATCGGCCTTGCAGGGCGATCGATCGGCTGAACTGAAATTTTCAAAATTTTGCGTGTAACCGATCGAACGGCCTGAAGGGCGATCGATCGGCTACACAGAAAATTGCATGTTGAGTGTATGATGCCTATTTTGATGATTCCACTTTGGCTTGCCAATTTTATATGAATGTGGAGTGTTTTAAGCTATGTTAGGCTACTGGAAATGCATGCTATTGAGTTTATGGAGTTGAGATATATGCTTAGTGATGGTGGAATGACTTATGTTTTGTGGCATGATGTTGGAATCGTTATTTTGAAATTATGAATAGTTGTTTCCCTTTGGTTAAACATATTTCAGTAGGACTACAATCATTGTTGGACAGATTTGTCATGATAAATTGTGATTAATGGTGTGTGAATGTTGGTGAATGCCATGACTCAATGATGAAATGAGTGATGTTATAGGTGTTTAGCCTTTGTGGTTGAGTTTTGAATCTAGCTAAGATTTCAACGATTCTTCTACTTTGATTTCCGCTGGAATTCATGTTTAGGTAGAAATTCACATGTGTAGTGTGGTGGTGAGTTGATTTTCAAACATGTTAATATGCATCATGTGAAAGGCTTCTACTAGTTACACACACACACACATGTGGGGGGTTAAATGATGATGTTGAAGCTTAATATCGTGATTATGAATGATGCATTAGGGGCTGGTGAGAGCACTTATCATGATTAGGATTCATGTATGCTTTGCCCATGCATGTACCATGCTGCACGCATCATGAAAATGGATTTCCAATTGAGGCTTCATCGTGATTAATCGAATTTGACCGATTGGATGCAATGTGATGGAATTGTGTGCCGGGTTTATCGGTCGTGGATTAATCGCAAGTTGATTGGTCCGAAAGGACATATTTTGATTTGAAGTTCCTGTGCGGAACGATTTGAAGTTCCTGTGTGGAACTAGTGCACTCCCCGGGTTGAGTCTTGTTTAATGGAATGATGTGGGGACGAGTTGTGTACTTGTCTTGCGGATATGTGAGAATATTATTATGTGTGTCATCTGGACCACGAGAATCCGGTGTGGTATGCCGTGTGCACCCCGCTACCACGTGTTCTAGGGTTCTCTCGTGTGAGAACTTGGGCTCTTCCCTCCGCGGGAGATGTCCTGGGCGAACACCCCTGCTCTAGATTCTACGTGTGAGAATGGGACATCCTTGGCCAGGATCGTCCAGGGCGAGCAGTATTAGGGATTGACAACCCCGATCTTTCTTGAATTCTTGTGTAGAATTTTGTACCATGACACGCCTTCGTGGCCTTGTCTATGCTCCCGTCTGTGTGACATTAATGTGTGATTACTCCTTGATGGAGGTTGATTGTGATGATGCTATGCATGTGGATTATGTATGTTAGAGATACATCCATGCATGCTGATTTTGATGTTATGCATGTGGAATATGTATGTTAGAGATACATCCATGCATGTTGATGTTGATGTTATGCATGTGGAATATGTATGTTAGAGATACATCCATGCATGTTGATTTTGATGTTATGCATGTGGAATATGTATGTTAGAGATACATCCATGCATGTTGATGTTGATGTTATGCATGTGGAATATGTATGTTAGAGATACATCCATGCATGTTGATTTTGATGTTATGCATGTGGGAATATGTATGCTAGAGATATATCCATGCAGGTTGAATTATGCATTTTGATGCAGTGTTAAGTGATATGAATGTGTGATCAGAAAGTGATGCACCATGTAAATCTTTGATCTGAAACGATCTCATTTCTAAGCTATCGTATTTTCTACGTTGACAGTGATATTAAAACCATTGCTGAGTGTTAAAACTCACCCCTCTTTTGTGTTTTGATTTGGGGCTGCGTGGTGCGACACGCAGACGGACAGGATTGCCTTTTTGAGGAAAGGTCAGAGGTAGCTTGGGTGTGATGATGGAGATCGTTGCGTGACTTATCATCGTTTCTTTCATGCTTTATGTTCGAACCTTTGTGTAGGGTTCTTGTTGTGGTTTTATGTCACATGTTACAGTTATGTTTGCTTATGACTTATTTTGAGCCAGTGTGGGCTTTACTTAACTAAGTTTGTGGGTTTGAGATTGTTGTTTACTTTGTGATAAGCAACACCTTTTTCTTCCCTTTTATTTACTCTTGCTCAAAGGATTGTGCGCACTCCGTGTTGCTGTTAATCGCCCGTGGTTAGGGATTAAGTCTTCCGCTAGAATCGTTTCTCAATTTCACTTCGTCGCCCCCGCGCGCTTGACCGGCCCTTGGACCGGGTTCGGCTCGGGTCGGGCATCGCCGGGGCGTGACACCCAGTGCCTCCACATCAAGGAGTTGATAAGCACCAGTATCAATGCCAGCCTCACCGTCACCCTGTCATTCTTATAGACCAAATTTTTTCTGTACACCTCCTCCTTGGTAATGAGGAGCTAGTTCGTACCCCATACTTGGTTCAACAGGGAATATGTAGGTAGGTTCTTTGGTAAACGGGTGAGTGTTGGTACTTGATGTGAAAATTTTAGCCCAGTCACCAAACAAAACTCCTTTGGGGTCATCTGTATAGTTATGTTCTCATCAATCTTACGTACATAATCCCCTAGGTGCCTCTGCTTTAGATGGTGCAAAACTCCTTTGGGGTTATCTGTATAGTTATGTTCTCATCAATCTTAAAAACATAATCCCCTAGGTGCCTCTGCATTAGATGGTGCAAGGCCTAGGCAGGAAACATGTTTTGATCGGCTTTTATTTGTACAAATTGCATGTAGCAGGTCTTCATAAACAACCTTCTCTTACCCGAATGGCTTCTGAAGTGATCCTTCAATTGCCTCACATACTTGTATGAAGACTTTGCTTGTACTCCTCCCTCAAATGATTTTTTCATTGATTTAGATGGCATTTTGGTGCTTGAGCCTTCCTCATCTACAACTACCATCACTCCACTACGTGTCCTCATTGTTGTATGCTGCATATAAGGCCAGAAAGAAAATCAATCATATAGCACTTTTATCATATAACATTTTCACCACTGACAGTCGGCTGGACCAAGTCGACAGTCGGACCAATCGACAGTTGGACTAGTCCACAATAGGCTTAGTCAACAGTCGAACCATTCCACACTCGGACCAATCAACCGTCCACTCTTGGACTAGCCGACTCTAGACGTTTGTCCCAGGGCAGAAGACATTGGACTGGAAACACTCGATTATCGGCCTTCGGAGGGAGGGGGAGCATTTCGAGAGATGAAAGATTGCCTTTTCGGGATTTTAGTTTGGTCGGGGGCAAGTTTATCATTTCCAAGCACATGTGCAGGCATAACAACGTATGCAGTGTCATTTTATGTATTACGTGAAAGTCAATGACATTTTGTGTAATACGATATATTATAGGGTCATTTTGATAAATTCTTCTTTCACATGCCTCGCTAAATACTACATCTACATTCTTCTAGTTGCTCTTAAATCACCTACTTAAGTCTTTCCACGTGATTATCAAAGTGGCACTACTATCAAATTAAGAAGTAATTTTTTGGCACTACTATCAAATTTAGAAGTTGATTGAAAGACATGGCATCACATGGGTGAATTGTCAATAAATGATTACATAAACTAGCTAATTATATATGAAACAAGGGATTTATTTGTTTTCATGTCGGTAACAAGAAACAAGCTTTGCTTTCAACACTCCAAACACGCAAAGCAAGGCCTTACTAGCCGGCCATCAGAAGTAATTTCTTCATTGTGTGGACCTGGAAATCTTGAGCTATTGTTAAATTAATTATTACCTTCTTTGATTGACCAAAAAGGAAGATCACTGCAGTCACGGAGGCTTTTCCACATTTAGAGAAGATCAGGTTGTAATTTCCTCGTTAGATCAAATAAATATCTGGAGTTTTTTTCTTCTTCCATGTTCTACCGAAAGCTAGAGGAGAGAAAATGAAATGAAGAGGTGGCTTGTGGTTGCAAGTATTTCCACGCCTCTACTTGCGTTTCTTTTGTCCTCTTCATTCCTTCTTATTGGCGCCCAGGCCATGATGGGTAAGAATCACTTAGTTGGGCTAAGCAGGTCTCAATCTGCCTGATGAACTTCCAACTGAGAACTAGAAAGAGAATGAGACGACACGCACAAATCCATCAGAAACTTGTCTCTTTCGTAACTGGAGCTGAAAATGTAGCTGGAGTTGATGTGACTCCATTGACTGCTGCATTTGTGTAAGTACTGGAAAAAAGGTCTTCATGCGGTCGATAAGAAACTCTTATGTTAGCGTTGTCACTTCCATCTCTCTCCGAGCCTTAATTTGACACGAAGGGAATCGGAGTGTATCCGGTTACAGAAATCAGGTAGGAATGTATTTTTAATGGTTTCTACTACAATATGCCCAGCTTAAAGAACGTATGAGAATTTTTAATATTTAAGATTATTCTTTAATATTTGAGATTGATATTATTTATATTAATATTAATATACGATAACATATGCATCATAGATCTTATAGATAAAGGTCTTTTATACATTATCAATAAGGAGCATAGAAAATACTTTACTCTAAGTAGACTATTCATGTGTTCTCCAGCGGAAGATTTGCTAGCTAGTTGCGAACATAAGAGGAAGAAATGTCTGCACTTAACGTGGTTAGATTGAGGAATATTTTCTTCGGCTGGGAACGTGGGATGGTAACAGAAACATCCAAAAAAGAGATGGAGGTGCCTGACAAGTGACAACACATTGCTATGTTTAAGAGACGTGAGACCTCAAGGCTCCCCGGCAAGATGCAAAATGTAGTGACCGGTCACGTCAATGTGATCAATTCGTAGATTACATTGAAATGGCAATTTCAATTGACGTATCTCAATATTCCACGAATATCACACGCCGTACACTTGTATGCGCCACCGCATTCCAACACTGAAAATATTAGTATCCATATCTTTTCCTTTGAATTTGGGGGCTATAATTTGCAAAGCACCGCTAAGAACTACCACCATTTCCTCGCGTGTACGAGTAATAGCAAAAGTGACTGCCTAGCTCTTGTCCAACATTGACCAGATACTTATGCCCCGAAACCAGATATTTATGACCCGGACGTTCGGAACTTTTTGTTGCGAGACGATATAAAATATCTCTAATGTCGACAGATCCAATGTGTGTAATTTCCTTATTCTCTCCACTTTTGCAGGTCGGCAAGTAGCTGGAATACACAAGATGTTCACAAGCATATCTAGGGAATGCCAGGCCACCTATGCAAGATTGCCAGGCCACCTCTCTAAGATTGATCAACACAAGATATTTTCATGGCTGGATGGAGACATTTTTAAAGGAATATTTCAAAATAGCCTTGTAATATAATATATTATTTATACTAATTAAAATTTATATATAAATTTTATTGTTAAAGTTAGTTTTGTCATTCTAAATAACGAAATCCACTTTTATACCCACATCCCAGTTTATCCTTCTAAAATTATATATAAAATTTTAGATATATATAATTCTAGAGGTCGAGCTAGATGCCAAGCTCAACTAGATGGATCTTCTTGCACGAGGTCACCTGCATCACCTCCTCCGTCGAGAGCATCCGCCAGCTGCAGTTGGTCAGAGCTTGGGCCGTGAAGTTCACACTATCCAGCCTCTGCCCGTGGAGCTGTTTCAGCTGGCCGGCTCTAAAGTTGAGAATCTCGAGCAAGGCCAGAACTTGAAGTCGACCATCTCCTTGTTCGGCACTTGCACTAGCAAGGCGGTGAATGGAAAGTTGGAGGTGATGTGCCATCTCCTTGTTCGGTACTTGGTTGGGAAAAGCGGCACGGTGAAATCTCCATACGTTCACCTTCAATGCTTTGCATGCAGACCTCATTTTCGGGCTAGCCTCATTTGCATGCAGACCTTCAATACGTTCCCCCGCCCACGTCGAAGTGGAGAACGAGATGGAACCCTGCGTGCCACCAACTCCATGCACCAGGTTCTGCCAATCCTACTGGATCTGCATCTTTGGCTCTGTCCACTTCTTCCTCTCCCAGCTCTCCAACTTCAGCTCTGTTGGACCATGGTATGGGCTCGGGCCTGGTTTGGTCCAATGGTGTTGCGGTCTGGGTGAGCCGGTATGGGCCATGGGGTGCAAGGGTGGTAGGGGCGGTCACGCCGACCCCACATGTACCTTCGTTACACATAATTCGAGTGGGACACACATATGTCACACACATATGTCACACACGTACACTAGACATACATCTAGGTGTGCATTTACACATTGTAGGGCCCAGACACGCGAATTAGGTGTTGAGGATGGGACCCGCGTGATTAGTGAGGGGTCGACCCTGTCGCGGGCTTGGCCGTGTGCAGGGGGTCCAGGCCTCAGCGGGCTTTGTGGAATAGAGCCCACTCCCATTGTGTTAGACCCACTAGTGAAACCAAGAAGAATTGAAGTAGGATGACCCATTAGATTCAGCCCACAAAAGCCTATTAAGAGAGCCAATTCAAGAACCGCCTAAATAAGGAAAAGGGGTAATTAAGGGAGTGAATCAAAAGAGAATTAAGTGGATTTGATTTATATCCCTTATATGCTTGGGTCGCCCCACCCCTTGAATGGATCCTCTTCCCAATTGAGACATCTCTCTCTTTCTCTCCCTTCATCTTCCATTGGTGCGGCTTGCTCCTTTGAGAGAAGCTGCTGGCCACCCTTCTCCCTCCTACAAGGTGTGTTTGGCTGGCTGAAAGAGGAAGAGGGTTCTCTTCCTAAACTTGGACGTGGAGGCTGATATATAGGGCTGATCTTGCTGAGTTTCTTCATCAATCCAAGCACGGTGTTGAGGGATTTGCACATTAGAAAGGTATTATCTTAATCCCTTCTTATTGATCTTGCTATTGATGCGAGAAGGCTGATTTGGAAGGGCATGCTAGGGCTGGATCAAGCCCAGGTCAGTGTGTATCTTTCCAATATTTTATATTCATATACTTGATTTGATCATATACATGTTGATATTGCTAATTGTTATTAGTTTATTGCATGTATTGTGTAGATCTCTTATAAAGTTTTGAATTTTATGTGCGCCATCTCCTCCACCAAGTCTTTTGCTGTTGGAAGGCGTAGGCCGATAGCCCAGGGATGTAGCTGACAAGGGCTATGGTGGAGGTAGAATATGAGATTAGGCCGGCCGGCGCCGAGACAACTCAATCGCGTTGATGAAGGCATACGAGTTGTGCATAGGTGAAAAATGCAGGGACAGCTTCTCGTCGGTGATGTTGAGTAGGTACTGTTGGTGGATTTCGGTAGTTCTCTATGCACAAGACAAGGGAATGGATCAGATGATCCTTCCTGGCAAGGGTTAGAGAAGAACCTTTTTTTTTTTTTTATGTGGGACGACCTTCTCTTGATTAATTAAGACTACACTTTGAAGTGAGTAGTAGTGGTTAATCAATTTTCAAAACCCTTCGATTAGTTGGCAAAAATGAAAAAAACAAGAATTTTATTAAAATAAGAAAAGAGAATTGCCAGGAGAAGTGGCTACAACTTTCAAGTTAAAAAAAAAAAGAAAAGAAAAGAAGAAAACAAGGAAAATTCTTCTTGAAGATGAGAGCTCCCCTTGCATAAATTCTTCTTCCTTCTTGGTTGCTTCTGCTTATCTTCTAATTCCTCGATCTTCTTTGACTTTTTGAAGGTCAAGGCTTTTTAGGAATTTGGTGTGTGATGGACTTCTGAATTTCTCTTTGGAGGTTCTGTAAACTTGAAAGCCAAAAGCCCCTTCTTATGGAAATGAAGGGGTATGTATAGGATGGGAGTTGCACGGTTAAGCAAAATAGTGTGGTGAGTTGGAAAGGTAGTTTGTGAAAAGTGGAGAGTAGATTAGTGGGATATGGGAAATGAGTTAGTGGGAGTGTTGGTGAGAACCACTTGATTAGTGGAGGAAGTGGGAAGTGTGAGAGAAGACCGGGCATTATACCTTTGACTTGGTCATCTCCACTTTCTTCTCTTTTTTTATTATTTTATTTTTTTTATTATATTTTTTTTTCATCATCCTTTATTTATAGTAGGGGATTATGAGCATCAAGGCTTTGATTTAATCTTCCTATTCCTTATGTGGGGCCCATGAAATTTTCCACACAACCTTTTTTTTTCTTTGAACTTTGGGTTCTTTTGAAATTTAACCTTTTTTTTTATTTTTAGTTATTTTGGTCTTTCATGGCTAAACAATTTTTTTTTTTTAACAAAACAATAGCGTAGGACCCACGAGTCTTTCCTAGCCTTTTTCATTTATTTATGTTTTATGACTATTTTGTTGTGAGACTTATGAGGTCCCACATAGTCCTTTGCAAATTTTTATTACGTGGCCATGTGAGGCTTACAAAGCCTCCCTCAGCTGTTTAACTTTGAATGTAAAGAGGCCCCCATAATGTCTTCTCACAATAAATTTTTTGTTGGAAGCCTTAGTCCATTCCTACGTGTGTAGGATTTAGATCTTGCCTCTTCACTTTTTTTTTTTGTATGTTAAAAGGCTTAGTCTATTCCTACGTGTGTAGGATTAGATTTTGCTTCCTTACTTTTTTTTTCTTTAGACTTTGTCCACTTCAGAGACTTTGTCTATTTAAAAAAATTAGGTCTTACTCAGAGCTAGTCAAGCTCCAAAATCTTGGCCTTTGGATTTTGAAATTTTTTTTTCTTTATTTGGAATTTTTTTCTTTGTTTGGACTTTATTCGAATTTAAGACTTTGTCCATTTTGAAAATTTAGAGTTATCTGGAGCTAGTCAGGCTCCGAGATCTTTGCATTTGAGTTTTGATTTGATTTTGATTTTTTTTGTCAACAGATAGCCCCTTCGAGGGGTGATAGTGGAATAACATTATAAATGGAGCTGTCACCCGTCGGAAAAAATGGTCAGAACTATGCCTGGTTTTCTATTAAATACTTCTTCTGGGTTGCCTGCAATTCAAATTGCTTCGTATGGAACTCGTTTAAATTTTAATGGGAATTCCGAAATTGTAATGGATAGAGCTGTGGAGATAATAACAAGAGCACGCAGAGATGTCACTGAAGTTCGTCTAAGGGACGAACCCCTTCCAAGTTTTATCCTTGCGCAAGGATATCTCTTCTGCACCGAAGATTTAGACAATGGACGTATCGTTTTTCTTGAAGATGTCAAGGAGGAATTAATTAGAGAGGGAATTCTACACTAATAGATTTCCTCACCATTTCATTTTTTGTTTATGTAATCTTTCCATATGAGATTTCTTTTCTTCATGGGATTTTTTTAGTTGCAAAGTTCATAGGTGCCTTAAGATCTTCCGGTCCAAACTTATGATACTTTAACTAGTCAACATTGCAGCAAATCTTTTCTTAAAACTTATCCTTCAATCTTCTTCTCTCTCTTTTTTTTTTAACTTCCATCACCAATAGGACTCGTTGCTTTGAGAATTCAATCAGTTCTCTTTGCATTGATTTGTGAGGATCCTTTTTTATTTAATTTTTAGTTTTATTGAACAGTGAGGACATCTAGTACTTTATTATTTCCTATGTCAACGCTCCATTATAGTTGATGAAAGGCAAAAATCATTACTCTGTATTGCCATTATTATGATTTTTTTTTACTTACTTTACTTTTTTTTTACATAACCCGCCTTACTTGAAGGTCATTTCTCACCCGTTAATCAGAAATATGATAACATTTCTCAGAGATAAGATACAATCTTAACTGTACAAAATTTATAAGATTAGATTTTATCCCAACAACAACCTGTCACCCGTTACAATTCCGTATCTTATTTGATACCATCGTGATCATGGACTCTGTTCCCTTCCTTGTTAGAACTCTGCTTCTATTAGGGCTCAGCCTCTTCAATTTCTCTTCCATTCCCGGGATAACTACAAATAAAATCCCAGCTTAATTAGGAATTCTTTTGCTATTAAAGAAATCGGCCGTCCGGCTTTTCTACACCGCATTGGAAGATTTTTTTTTTCTGCCTCCATTGATAAAGGTCATGCTGTTCTTCTTCATTTGAATTACTATTCTATCTCCGTTGATTCGTGAGGACGTGCTGGTGGAAATTGCTGCTGTTCTTCATTGATTTGCTGAGCCTTCTGCATTAATTTGTGAGGACCTGTGAATTGCTGAGCCTTCTGCATTAACTTGTGAGGACCTGTGAATCGCTATTGTTCTTCATTGATTTGCTGAGCCTTCTGCAGTAATTTGTGAGGACGCGCTGGTGGAGATTGCTCAGGGTTACTTTTTTTTTTCTTTTCTTTTCCTCTTTTTTTTTGTTTTTGTTCTACTGCATAGATGAAGAGAGGACTATCCAACGGTGGCCAACGGGTTTTCCGTGAGCGGTGGTTTGGGTCCAACCGTCTTCATAGGCGCAGGGCCGATTGGCATAGGTGGCAGGGCTTGACTTGGGATCGATCGAATGGAAGGTGAGGGTGGTCGGGACAGAGGAGGTCTAAGAAAGGTGCTGGCTTGGGAGTTTGTGACTGAGGGATGAAATTGGGGTCGAGAAGCTGGCGAGGAGGCAGTCGCAGTAGCCGACAGAACCAAGACATGGGCAGCGAAAAATGGGTGAACAGAGAGCGATCGGGATGGAACAGCGGATGTCGACTCCTTGCTTCCCGACTTGTCGGTCTTCTTGGGCGGCGGCTGGGAGATCAGGACAAAGCGGAGAGGTGAGAGCCGGTTACTGGTCGATGGGGTGATGGGAGAAGATGGTGGAGATGGCTGTGGCACCAACGACGCGAGGCGGAGGCTGATGGTGGCGCAAGGTGCGAAGGGAGTGATGACGGCGATCGGAGCGGCTGGGGGTGGTGAGAGAAGGCGAGGAAGAGGGAGATTGGGACTGAGGGCAGCTGGCGATCTGTTGAAAGGAGGTGGCGGCAGCAGGGACTGGAGAGCAGCAGCCGGCGGAGAGGGCGAAGGGACGGCGATCGACCAGCGGGGCGAGTGAGGTCCGGCGGCGCGAGGTGTGGGTTGATGGACAAAGAAGAAGAGGATATCTGGGAGGCAGTGGGAGTGAGGGCCGGCGAGGGAGAACCGTTGGCCGGTGGCGGTCAGGAGAACGACGGAACGGGAACTGGACTGGGAAGAAGAGAAGGGGCGGTGGGAAGTGTTTGGAAAGGAACAGGATGGAGGAAGGAGAAGTCGATGCGTATTAGGGATTTGATATCAACGGCCATGATTTGTCCATGGCGATCCAACGACTGTGAAGAATTTTTTTTTTTTTGAATGGTCCTGATTTACTCAGGAAAATCAATGGCTGTAGTTTAATTTGATTTTTTTTTTAAAAAATCCGCCTTGCCATAAGACAGCTTGGTTGTGCTCAAGTCCACTTTTTTTTATGAAGCTAATTTTTTTATTTATTTATTTTGTAGATTGAAGACTACTTTGGGATTGGAGCTAGTCTTTTTCTTTCTGTCAGCTACAGGCGTGTAATTTACAGACATCCAAGAACTTTAGAGGCGTGTAATTTACGGATATCCAAGAACTTAAATAACTTTATAACTTATATAACGACATATAAAACTTTGTTGTAATTCTAATTCTCTTTCCAAGAAGATTGAGAATCTTAATAATTTTTATGTCGTTTTGCAAGTTTTATTACGTTTCTTTCTGAGGGGATTGAGCATTTTATGTTTGCTCTCTTTGATTTTGATTGATTAATTCTTTTTTTTTTGAAATTTGTCAAAAGGGATGCAGTCTAATTATGCCTAATTCGGGATTGAGAACTTTAGACTTGCTTACTTTTGATAATTTTTTTTATATCGTTTTTTAAAAGAGAGATGCAAGTCTCATTATGTCTTAATCTGAGGGGATTAAGAACTTTAGGCTTGCTCTCTTTGATTTTAATTGATTAATTTTTTTTTGTTGAAATTTGTCAAAAGGGATGCAGTTTAATTATGTCTCCTTCGGCATTGAGAACTTTAGACTTGCTTACTTTTGATGATTTTGATTTTTTTTTATCGTTTTTCAAAAGAGAGATACAAGTCTCATTATGTCTCTTTCTAAGGGGATTGAGAACTTTAGGCTTGCTCTCTTTGATTTTGATTTATTGATTTGATTTTTTTTTTGATTTTTTTTGTTGAAATTTATCAAAAGGGATGCAGTATAATTATGTCTCCTTCGGGATTGAGAACTTTAGACTTGCTTACTTTTGATGGTTTTTTTATCATTTTTTTCAAAAGAGAGATGCAAGTCTTGTTATGTCTCTTTCTGAGGGGATTGAGAACTTTAGGCTTGCTCTCTTTGATTTTTGATTGATTGATTTTTTTTTATTGAAATTTATCAAAAGGGATACGATCTAATTATGTCTCCTTCGGGATTGAGAACTTTAGACTTGCTTACTTTTGATTTTTTTTTCGTTTTTTCAAAAGAAAGATGCAAGTCTCATTATGTCTCTTTCTGAGGGGATTGAGAACTTTAGGCTTGCTCTCTTTGATTTTTGATTGATTGATGATTTTTTTTTGTTTTTGTTTTTTTTATTTGATTTTTTTTACTAACTTCTCTCTTTTTTTTTTTAGGTTTATTTTTCTCTTCTGAAATACTCCTCTCCCAGAATGGCTTCTTCTTCTCGTGCAAGTGTCCATAGCCAAGAAGAAGAGACGTCAGGTGGTTCAAGGTTCCCAATTTTTTGTTTGGATGGACAAATCATCTTTAGAACCATAAAAGATTTAGGCGCTGATAACCAACACAAGCGGACTTCTATTTTAAAGAAAATGGTTCCTGATCTTGAAAGAACTCTAATAACTGATAGAGAGTGGATATTTCCAAAACCTGCCTACATATGTGGAGATGGCGGCGAAGGCGGTTCTTTTTCTTACGGATTTCCACGAAAGCAAATTGGTATTTTTAGATATATGGGGAAGTTATTTTCCACCAACATGTCTTTTGATCGTGATCTATCCATTAGATCTTATAAATCTGCAGTTGTTCCAAAGGTTCCCCTTCAAAAGGAATTCCGTCAAAGGAGTTATTTTTAGAACGCTCCTTAGAATCGACTCACCGTTCTAGTGGTGTCAAATTCATGGTGTTTACAAAAGGGGGTAGAGATTTCAGCAAGCGAGGATATGGAGACATTGAACGTCGAGTTTTTTTATCCAAGTACCCTTGCATCTTTGAATAATAGAGAAGAGAACATTCAGTTGGAAACACTTTTGACTTAATCCATGGCGAAAGGGTCTTCATAATGACTTTGACCACATAAGTGGATGGGCCTATGACTCAAAGCGTTGGTCTATTCTCACTGGGAAAATTGTAGGTTCATATGCATCCAGATTGGAGAGAAGTGGTTTGTTGGAAGCAGTATTGGCTACACAGAGAAGGATAACATTGAATAAGCAAATTTATATTGCTATGTTGGAGTGTTTTTGTCCTGCAACCAATACTTGTCTTTCTCCAAACAGTGAGTATGGGTTTTCTTTAAGTGAGATGACACATATCTCAGCTCTTCCAGGCTTTGGGGAGATTTATGAAGAGTATATTCTCTGCAATGAAGAATTAGAGTTGATTCGAGAGGCAGAGCCTGACTTATTCAGGATTATAGCTGAACTGTTTCTTCACTTTACCATTATTGCAAAAGAGAAACCAGTTCATGCCAAAGGCATTCTCATTCAACAGTGGACAAGCCATTTCTTTAACATTATTGAATTTAGCCAAACACAGGCCGAGATTGAGAGTAATGAGAAATCATTGAGATATAAGACTCGGACTCCTCTTACTAAGGCAGATATTGAAGCACAGGCAAGAAAAGATTCCATTAGCTTGGAAGATTTACTAGTGCCTAAAAGTGAAGAACCAGGGCTTCGAGCATTACGAGCTGATGGTCATGCCATGCTCAGAGAAACTTTTCTTGCTGCACACCTTGTTGCATGGCTTCGCCGTTGTATATTTCCGAGCAAGAATCCTTGACTACTCGATCCTTCATTATTCTTAGTTGCAGCCCGCATGGCATTGGGCACACGTTTTGCCCTTTGCCCTGCCATGGTAGCTCGATTATGCACTGGTTTACGTGACCATGTAAAGCATCTTGGTTCGGAGAAGTACAAATTGAAGGCTTATCCAGCCCATTTCTTCTACAGCTGGTATGTCATGCATTGTCCCTCTCTACACCCTCCACCTGCTCCTCCAGCCCATAGGGGTGAAGCCTTCTTGGGGAGATTAGCAGTAAGTTTTTTTAAAAATTTATCTTTGAAAGAAGCACGTGAGAAAATCCGTTTTCATGGAAACTGGCATCTTGGAAGTCTCCCACATTTTAATGATGAAGGAATGATGACAGACGATTCTTCCCTTGCTGGTGTTAAAAAAATGGATGATGCTGCATTTATCTGGCTTATCAACATCTGCCCAAGTGCTTTAGTTTACCGAAGTGTACTTCAAGTAGAATTTGAACCGTACAGTCCAAGCAGATTTGCTGTACAATTTGGATATTCTCAAGGTATGGTGGGAAATCCTAACCTTCAATGGAAACGACATGGAGAAATTTGTGACGCTGCTTGTGCTTGGTATCACTTCATAAAACGTGATACTGGAACAAAATTCATTTATCCGGATGAAAGCACCGTTTACACTGAATGTTTTGCTAATTGGTGGGTAAGGGCAGCTGAGAACTACTTAAATGCAGATATATCAAAGGCACCTTCATTCCGCTCTGTCATTGTTGATTCAAACAAAAGGCCACTTTCACCTAAATCAGATGATCTTGGTAAGGGAACCAGGATAAAGTCAAAAGCCCTTTGTCTTCGGAAGAAGAAGAAAAGTGATCAAATTACTATTCAAGGTTTAAACGTCTTGGCTTTTTATACATATATATATATATATATATATATATTTATATATATATATATATATATATATATATATATATATATATATATATATATATATATATATATATATATATACACACACACACACACACACACACACACTCATTGTTCTCTTTGTATGTAGAAGTTTCATCTTCCTCTTGTCACGCAAGTGATGTGGGTTCCCAAAGCTTGGTGAACTTTGTGGATGGAATTGATGGCGATATAAATACAGAAGACATTATTACTTTTGAAGGTATGCTAAACACACATCCTCTTCTCTTCTTCTTTTTTTTTAACGAAAAGAAAACTTATTTTCCTTTCTCCCTCTTTTTTTTTTAGGTACCCTTGATAATTTGGATTCATCAAGAATTCAAGAACGGACTCATAAACTTAATGAGACTGAAGTTGTCCCTTCTTTATCAGGTATGTTTTTTTTTTTTTAAGGTTGCATAGCTCACTCCTTTCATTTTGTTTTTTAGGTCACATACGTAGAAACTCAAGGGAAGTGAATCCAATAGAGTCTCAAGGGTTAAAGCCTATACCTGAAAGCTCAAATGGTATAAACCAAACAAAAGCCCTAGGCATGACAACCAGAGTTTAGATCAACCAAGAATTGGGGTTTGCTCAGTTTGCTCAGGTATATCTTCCGGTTCTTTTTTTTTTTAATTCCATTTCTTCTTTTCTCTTTTTTTTTTTATTTTGTGTGAATTTTGACTTGTAGGTTCCCACCACACTTACTTCAACATCCTTAGAAACAGGTATTTCATCCAGGGTGGAAAGAATTGAGGCCTTAAAAGATATTTCAGCAGCTAACAGTTTGAGTTCGAACTCTTCTTCAAGTAAAAATTCTTCTTATAGTAAAGGCCTAACTTTGAGCAAAGGTGCTTCAAATCAACATGTTGATGTGACTTCTTCCACCCATGAACAAAATGATGCAGAAAATGTATGTGTTCAAACGATGATTGTATCTTCTCTCCTTAGAACATTTAAAGAGACATTGGAGATTCTGATTAAGATGACCCCAACCATGATAGGGTTGCACAAAGAAATAAGGGAAGGAAATTCAGCTACAAATACAAGGTTTTATTTTTTTCAAAAAAAAAACTAAAATTGGAGGCTATTAAAAACTTCATCCATAGCTTGTGTTGCTTTATGCTTCGTAGCTATTCTTGCTTCTTCACTAGAGGAAAAGGATCGCTCCATGTCTTCAATTTCTTGATGCAGCTTGCTTACTTCCCCAGCTTTGACACTGATCTTTGCATCCAATTCTTTAAGCCTAGGGGATGAATCCCTGAGCTCCACCTCAACAATTGATTGTTCTGTTGAAATCCCATGAATCTGGTTCTCAAGTTCTTCTTTCTTTTTAAGAAAAGCCTCTATTTGACACTTCACCTTAGTATGTGTTTGCTTTAGAGAAATCTGAGAATCCATGAGTTTATTGAGATAGGCATGTTTCAAAGAAGACTGTACTTCAATATCTTTACCCTCTGATTTAAGTTCTTCAAGCTCATTTAACAATTGAGACTCTACCTTTCTCTTCTCATCCAATTTCACAGATATGAGACTTGGTAGTTGAATTTCCTTCCCTTATTTCTCTGTATCATATGATTACATTTCTAAGGGTAATATTTTTTAGAAATTTTCCATTGATCGGTAGTAAACACCGATCACCTTCTTGTGTCAAGAGTCGGTAAGCTCCATTTGAATAAACCGTCTCAACAACGTATGGCCCTTCCCATTTAGGTTCAAACTTGCCCTTTGACATGTGTGAAAACCATAGGTCGTTTGACAGCAAGCACCAAATCACCCTTCTTGAAAGATCTTTGTTTAACTTTTTTATTAAAAGCCCCAATCATCCTTGCTTGATACAACTCTGTAGTTTGCTGGGCTTGTAGCCTTTTTTCGTCAAGAGTTTCTAGTTCTTGTAGGCGTAGCTTGATATTCTCATCATTTGTTAATTGATTTGCCAATGCCACTCTCAACGATGGAATTTGAATTTCTAAGGGTAAAACCGCTTCACATCCATAAATAAGGGAGAAAGGTGTCGCTTGAGTTGCATTTCGAACTGTGGTGCGATAAGCCCACAATACTTCTAGCAACTTTTCATGCCAATCCCTTTTGTTCTTTGAAATGACTTTCTTTAAGAGTTTACATATAGTCTTGTTGAAAGCTTCAGCAAGCCCATTGGCGGCAGGATTGTATGCCGTTGAGGCTACACTCTCAATGCCATACTTTGCACAGAATTGGTAAAATTTATAGTTTGCAAATTGAGGTCCATTGTCATGCACAAACCTTCTCGGGACTCCAAACCTATAAATGATATGGATTCTCAGGAATTTCAATACATCTTTGGTTTTTGTTTCACGAAGGGTTGTAGCTTCTGCCCATTTTGAGAAATAATCAGTAACTGTGATTATAAATCTATGGCCTTTAGATGAGCTAGGGGTAATTGGACATATAATATCCATTCCCCATGTTTCAAAAGGCCAAGAAGCTGTTGTAGGGTGCAAGAATTCAGGTGCTTGATGTATAAAGTTTGCATGATATTGGCATGCTTGACATTTCTTAGCATATTCCATACAATCTTTTATCATGGTAGGCCAATAATATCCCAACCTTTTTATCCTATCTTGCAATTTTGGACCAGGCTGGTGAGCTCCACAAACACCATCATGGGTTTCTTGGATCACTTTTTGGGTTTCTTTTTGTGACAAACACCTTCGTAAAATCCCATCATAAGACTTTTGATACAAAATTTTCATTTTTGCATCATAATAAAACTTTGGGGTTCGCCGTCTTATACTTGCGGCCTTCGATGGGTCTTGGGGTAATATGTCATGTAAGGCAAAATCAATCAGAGGGGAACGCCAATCATCAGACTCAAAGTCAAATGAAATTTGCTCTATGCTATTACATTCACTTAGTAGTTCAAATTCACTAGGTAGCAATCTTTTCTCACATATGGAAATCCCAATATTTTGTCCTTCTAATATTGTCATAGAGGTGGCTAGTGCTGCAAGAGCATCTGCTTTAGCATTCTTTGACCTCACTATGTGTTGTATGTCAAAATCATCAAATAATTTTGCTAATTTCTTAGCCATTGAGTGATAAGGTAAAAGCTCAGGTTTTCTTACTTCAAAAACCCCTTTCATCTGATTGACGACTAATTGGGAATCCCCAAAGGCTGAGAGAGATTTTATTTGTAATTCATGTGCCAATTGCATTCCAATAATTAGAGCCATGTATTCAGCCATGTTGTTGGAGCATGGTTGTGTTAGCACAAAAGCATGTGGTATCATGTTTTTTCTAGTGTGATAAAGACAATACCCACTCCCGATACATTTTGTCCTTGATCATTTGTTCTTGATGCACCGTCAAAGTACATCTGCCATATGCTTTCTTGAACTTTTATGGGGCTTGCAAAGAAGACAGCTTCATCAGGTAAATCTTCTTGTAACTTTGAACCTTCTTTCAAAGGGTGCTCAGCAAGAAAATCTGCTAATGCTTGACCTTTTACTGCTTTTTGTGGAATATAAACTAGATCATAGGGTGACAACAAAAGTGACCATTTTGCCAATCGAGAATTAAGAGATCCTGCCTTCGTCATTAAAATTTTGAGCGGATTGACTCGAGATACCACGAATGTTGTCTGACCCAACAAATAGTGTCTTAGCTTCTCAACTGCAAACATGAGTGCTAGACATTCTTTTTCAATAGGGGGATATCTATGCTCAGCCCCTACCATCATTCGACTCAAGTAATACAGAGCTTGTTCTCGACCTTCATCATTTTTTTGTGCAAGCATCGCTCCAAGTGAATGATTAAGAGCTTTTGTATATAGGATGAAGGGTCGACCTTGGATGGGTGCCGATAAAATAGGTGGCTGAGTGAGATAACGTTTGATCTCGTTGAAGGCATTATCACATGCTTTGTCCGAAAGAAAGTGTTCTCCTTTCTTCATCAACCGAGAGAATGGTTGACATCTTCCAGATAAGTTTGAAATAAATCTGCTTATATAAGCTAATCTCCCTTGCAGCCCCTTTAACTCTCGCAAGTTTCTTGGTGGTCTCATTTCTATTATTGCTTTTGTTTTTGCAGGATCCACCATGATTCCATCTTTGGTTACAATAAATCCTAAAAATTTACCAGAAGACACTCCTAGAAAGCATTTGAGAGGATTCATCCTCATTTGGTGTTTTCTTAAAATTTCAAAGATCATATGAAGGTCTGCTATGTGATCACTTGCATGTTTGCTTTTGACAGCAAGATCATCAACATAACACTCCACTCTTTTATGTAAATGTTCTTTAAATATTTTTGTCATAGCTCTTTGATATGTTGCTCCAGCATTCTTTAAACCAAATGGCATAACAGTGTAACAATAAATACCAAAAGGAGTCCTGAATGCTGTATGTTTTTCATCTTCAGGGTTCATTTTTATTTGATTGTACCCAGAATATCCATCCATAAATGATATACGGTCATAACCAGTTGTGTTATCAACTAAAATTTCTGTGATTGGTAAGGGGAATTCATCTTTTGGACATGCATCATTTAAGTCTCTAAAATCGATGCACACACTAATTTTTCCGTTCTTTTTCATAACTGGTACAACATTGGCAAGCCAATCAGGGTGTTGCTCTTCCCTAATGAAACCAACTTCCTTTAGCTTTTGAACTTCTTTTTCAATTTCTTGCATTATTGAAGGTTTAAACCTTCTTTGTGCTTGTTTTACAGGTCTTACCTCAGACCTAATGTTCAAATGATGAACGGCAATTTTCGGACTTAGTCCTGGCATTTCAGTATAATTCCAAGCAAACACATCTTTAAATTCCTTAAGCAGACTTATTAAAGATTCTGCCTCGTTCGTAGTAAGACTAGTGCTAAGGAAGATAGGCAATGGGTGTTCTTCTGTACCCAAATTTACTTCTCTTACCTCATCTTGTGTAGGAGGAAGAATTTTTACTTCTTCTTCAATTTCATATTCTTGGAATTCTTCAACATCACTAGCTTTGTTATTTTCATCATTACTAGTCTCATTATTTTCATGGTATTCTATTGAGACCATATTTACAGGCTTTGTGTCGAGGTTGGATATTTCAAGTGATTCAAAGAAATCACAAGTATCCACATCTGAGTCCCAACTTGAAGTTTTGCATGATTCATTGTCACTTTCATTCCGTTGAGATAAGTCAATAAAGTTTGGTTTAAATCCCAGGCCATGTAAAGAGGATTTTTTCGTTTTGACATTATAGATGGTTGTAATGGGGTTTTTCTCCCCACACCATTATTGAGACCACCCAGAGAATCAAAGTCGTAGCCCATATTTTTCATAATGTCTTTTGAAATTGAACTATAGTTTTCTAATTCAACTTCATCTTTTTCTGAGTCTGATTCCTCTTTTGAAAATTGATCAATAGTGGAAGTTCGGTGAAATATGATTTCCTTTGAACTATCATTTTTTGGTACAAGGAAAGTAGATCCCTCAGGATTTTCTATATATGAAAAGGCGTGTAAACGAGTCAAAGGCAAATCAAAACAAGTGGCCAATTCTAAAAAATCATCATTTTTCAAAGTTTTAAATGGTTGATCTACAAATATTTTTGTTTCAAAAGAAGATGCAATATACCTCAAAAATAAATTTTTATTCATGCATACACAAGATACATCATCTTTAGAAGCCGTTTTCTTTACATCATTTACAACGTATTTGCAATACGGCTTTTCATTTATATGTACAATGTACTTTCCTTTAGCATTCGGAAACCCTGCATTGATTCCTTGTGGATCTATTGCTTTTGAGCCTTCAAATTTCTCAATTTCATCATCTTCATACATTGCAGAGTCAGCAAAATAGGCTTCAACACCTTTGAACGGCTTTTTGTCGGCAAAGACTCTATGAATTTTTCCAACATCTCCAATATACTTGAAGCACTGGTGAAGTGTTGAAGGGATTACTAAGTTTTTATGTATCCAAGTTCGACCTAACAAAAGGTTGTAGGAAGTTTGGTTACTGATTACGTAGCTGTAGGAAGTTTGGTTACTGATTACGTAGCATGTCACTTCAGACTTTAAACTTCCAATTCGACATTTGAGGTGGATCTTTCCTTTAGCTTTTTGTGAATTTGCATCATATCCTTGAATACTTGTCATTGTAGGAGTAAGCTTCTTCATAGGGATCCCTAAGTATTCCAAGGTACGAATTGGGAGAATATTGATTCCAGAGCCTGGGTCTATTTGAATATGATGCAGTTCCACGTGACCAATATACCCCGTATGATACAATGGCCTTGTATGTTCCATGTCTCCAAGTAGCATATCATCCTTGGAGAATGTGATTGCTGTTTGAAGATTTTCAAGTTTAACTTCATGGCACTTTTCACATATTTCTTTCTCCCCTTTGATTTCAACACGGTTGACATGAGGTGCATATTTTTCAGCTTCCATTAGCACATTGACAACCGTCTTCCTAATCTCTGGAGACAATTGAAGCAAGTCATACATGGTCAACCGGGCAGGCACATTTGCTAGTTGAGCGATCAAGTTATAATTTAGAGGCTCACTTATATATGGAAGAGGTGAATTTCTTTTAACTGGCTCTTCGAACCGAACAACTTTTTGTTGTTTTATTTTTTCTTTTTCCTTCTAATAGTCAGAATAATCTTTGTGAAAATCTCGCTCTGACCTTGTTCCAGGATTTGATTCTTTAGTGTTGTGGATTTGCTCCATGCTTCCTTCGGAATCAGATGCAGAATCATCATAAATTTCACCAACAACTTCTTCATTCGCTAACTTAGTCATGTTGCAAAAGTCTTTAATCAAGCATTCCTCTTTAATTGTTGGAGCAAACTTATGATGAAGAGAAATCATGTTACACATGAATGTCTGCTCATTGTCTTCGTCTTTTTCCTTCAAAGGAGCAATCATTGATTCATCATCACTTCCCCATCCACTGGGAATAATTTTTTTCATCACTTGCCCATGGAGAGACTTTGGGGAGTCTTATCTTGTACCTTTTTCGTCCCATATGCTCAACTCAATGTTCTTTGTAATCTTTTGAAATTTGAGGTTGAACATTAGGCACCTTGATTTGAGTTTTTGAGGTCATGACTTAGTTTCTAGAATATTTAATGTGAGACTTAGCCCCTCTAGACCTCTATCTAGTATTTCTTCTTGATAACGAATCTTTTCCCATAAAAGAAGTCACCCTGGGAGGCTGAGGCAAGCAAGAGGGTTTCTTTGTTACCACGTCTAGAGTTTTGGCTTTCAAGCACTTTTTTTCTTCTTTCGGTGAGATTTCTAAATTCTTCTTTGAAGATAACCCAATCCAAGAAGGGCAAAGACTTATTTTCATTTCTTGAAAGTCTCTTGTCATAGACTCTATTTGGTTAGATGACTCAACTAAGTCCACTTCTAGCTTTGAGTCTTTGACTGAAACCATATGGCACTCATGAATTATTTCTTCATCCTCTTCATCTTCTTCAATTAGGACAATCATCTCGTCATTCTCTTGGTTTACAAGAGATTGAGTTAAAGGGTTGCCTTCTTTTGATTGTGGCAGTCCCTCAATGCTTTCTACTTCTTGCTTAATCTTTTTTCTTTGTAGGTCATCCTCTTTTTCTTTTTCTTCCCAAGAGTTATCTATTTTGGTTTTTGTGTCTTTGTTCTCCCAAATGATGATTCTCTCTTCATCTTCTGGCCATCTTCTCCATCCATTAGGTAAAAGTTTTTCATTTTGGTTTTCAAACACCGACCAAGGTTTATCTGCTTTAATTTCTGTGTCTGTGTTCTCCCAAAGGATGGTTCTCTCTTCATCTTCTGGCCAAGCCCTCCATCCATTTGGTAGGAAATGTTCTCCATATTCAAAAATTGACCATGGTTCATTGTTGTTTACTTCAATGTTCAACTCTTGGCTTAAAACATTTTGTTGGATTTCAATTGAGTCATCCGACTCATAATCTAACACAATGACCAAATTATCTTCAACTTCTGAATGATTATCTTCACTTTCTGAGTCCCAGATTTTAATGACATTATTACATTCCCAAAATTCTTCAATCACTTCTTTTTCTTCGAGAATTGGGACCACCATGTCATTTAAACTCTCCCCATTTTTCCAAGGTTCTGGTGGCATAAATTTTGCCAAAGTACATGGAACTCTTGGCTCTTGTTCAAGCAATTCTATTGGCAAAACCTCACTTTTCCTCATTGCCCTTTTTTTTCTTTTTGCTCTTATTTTTTGATTTAGTTACACCACGTAACTTTGGTAGGGGAAGGAATGCTCCCATTCTAGTAATATCGTACACTTTGGATGTATGAGATTTTTTCTTAACAATCTCCTACTTTTCATCCTTTAAGAGATCTGGATGTACCCACATGAAGGTGCCATCTGATATTTGAAGAGGGACAAGTGACTTGTAATCTTCTAGGAAAACTTCTGCATATTTGAATTTCACATCCTCTTCTTCTTGAGGAACTCTTACTTGAATTGGCTCAAAAGCCCCAAATTGGACTGAAATTAAATTTGCAGAAACTTTCTTTTCTTCTCGAGTCAACCTAATGACTCCTTCATCAATTAGAGCCTGTACTTGATCCTTAAAGACATAACATTGTTTGATATTATGGCCTAGGATCCGATGGAACAAACAAAATGATGGATCATTCGTTTGTTTTTCCTCATTTGGTCTCTTACACTCCGGAAGCTTGATCTTCCCTTTCTTCACTAACTCGTGAAAGAGGTTTTCAGTTTCATTTACATCAAAAGAATATTCTCTATTCATTCTTTCTTTTAATGTTCTCTTCTTTACTTCAGTCATCTTGTCTTTCTTCTCTTGAGATGTTGCTTTAGAAGTTTGAACAGAAAACACTTCTTTCTTCTTAGTGGGCTTAACATACTCTTTCTTTTCACCACATTTTTTAGCTTCACGTTCAAACACTAAACGTTCTGCCTCAATAGCACTTTTCATGAGATCGTTAAAAGTCTCTGGCTTTATAGATCCCATCTTTGATTGAATCTTTACACGAAGATTCAAACGACATACTTCGGTAAGGTTCTTTTGAGTTGTTCCATCTGGACACTTTAATGCAAGAGCCCTCCATCTTTTTATGAAGTCACGTACTGTCTCTTTTGGCCCCTGCTTTGTTGAATAAAGTTGGGCCATAGAAGTGGTGGCTTCTTCATCAAAGAAATGACTCAAGAATTTAGCTTCCAAGTCTGCCCATGTTTATACCGATTCTTCTGGCAAAGTCATATACCAGTCAAATGCAGTTCCCCTCAAAGTGCTGACAAATAATCTAATAAGTACAGCATCATTGCCAACAAGGTTTCCAGTTAAAGCCTTAAAGTGACAAAGATGTTGTTTTGGAGAAGCTTGACCATTATAGGTTTGCAAGTTTGGCTGCTTGAATTTGGGTGGGAAAGGTATTTTATCCATCCAAGCTGGGTAAGGGGAATTTACTCCCACTCTTCTCAACTTAGACTCTTCTTGGATGTGTTGAAGAGCTTCTTGCATCTCTTTTCTTGATACAAGTGCTTGAGGACTTTCCCTATTCATTCCTTCATTTTCTTGAGAGTTAACTTCACGGAACTCCTCTTGATGATTAGAAGTGACTTGTTGTTGACTTTGAGTTCTTGTGGCTAATGCTCCAATCATGGCTTTCAACTCTTCTATCTGCTTCTCTTGATCTGCCATAAATTTAATAAAACGAGTAGGGACTTGCCCTATCTCTATGTCATCTTTTTCTCCTGTTGCCGTGTGCACTCCAACTCTTCTGGATTCCAAAGAAGACAAAGTTATAGGAATAGTGTTGGAGGAAGTAGAACTATCCTCCACTTGAACCTCCTCTTCGCCATCATCTTCTTCTCCATGAGTGATTGAAGGGAATTCATTTGTTGCAAAAATAAATTTAGGAGACCCTGATGAAGTCCCTGCACCCCCATCTTTCAAAGAGTTTTTCTTTTTGCTTCTTGTGTAGTATTGAGTTGTTTTCATAGTTTGCTCTTCTTCACTTTTTGAGCGAACCATATTTACAATTGCAACATGAGGCTCCTTCTCCTTAGGCCTCCACCTTTGGGTTGTTTTCAAGGTTTTAGGAGAACTTGAGCTCCAATTCTCAATTTCATCACTTAAAGATAATTTTTCCCAAGTACTATTAGTCATTTGACTTGATTTTCTAAAATTCTTTCTCCTTCTTGGGGCAAACTCTATTGAAGAATCAGACTCGCTAGGAGAAGGTAGTATTTTAGGACTGCCTTGCATCATACCCTCCTCAAGAGTTGGGTGTTCCTTTTCCCCGAGTTGTGAAGACTTGTTAATGCTATCATTCTTAAAATCTTCTCTCTGCCAACGAAACTTTGATCTATCAACGGTAGGAAATGGAGTGAACTTGGATGACCTCCTTCCTCCTAAGTATGGTTTTCCAAAGTCGTTCCCTCGATAGTCATTGTTTTGTTGGAAGTAAGGTACCATCTCGCCATTGCCACACGTAGGGCATGAGAGTAACACACTTTGTTGAGTCATTTTTGAAAAAAATTCATGACGGGTGAAATCCTCAACTTCTCTTTTCGGGGAAGAGTTTCTCCATCTAATACTTTTTTTGTCCTCTTCTTTTCATAGACTTCCACTCCTTGGGATTGGAATTATTACCCAAAGTAGGATAACTATTTTCTGAAATTTCATTCTTCACTGCAAGTGAATCATGTTTAGTAACATGCCTTTTCGGGATGTGATTTTCTTTTTGCCCAATCTTTTTGTCATATGGGGTTTCTACCATTATGCAAGAAATTTCCTTTGACGTTGCCTTGAAAGCCGACGGCGTTTTCTTCTTTCCAGGCTGAAAAAATTGTCCATTCATGGGGAATGTCATAATCATAGGTCCATTTTTCTTTTTAGGCCTTTGAGGTCTCAAGAACAAACTTGTTGTCATTTCTCCATTTATATCCTCCAATGGCTTAAACTGATTGTTTTGTCATAGCTCTTTGAAAGAGGTTGGAAGATGATCCATTGGATCTCATATACCAACATCAATGAGGCTATCATCCACATTTCTTTTAGCCCCTTGAACCATAGCTTTTTTCTTTTTCATACGTCTTGAAACATTCAAAGTCTTTTTCGATTTTCCACCAAGAACTTTGTTCCCTAGCCTTGAGAACACACTATCAACGCTCAAAACTTTGCCATGGGCAAAGTGAGGGGAGTGAGTGGTCTTAGGCTTTGGGTGAACTTGGTTCAATAGTTTTCCATGAGTATTGTTCCCTAGCCTTGAGAACACACTATCACCGCTCAAAACTTTGCTATGGGCAAAGTGAGGGGAGTGAGTGGTCTTAGGCTCCTCATGATCTTGGTTCACAAAGTCTTTAGAAGTATTATGCCTTAGCCTTGAAAACACACTATCACCGCTCAAAACTTTACCATAGGCAAAGTGAGGGGAGTGAGTGGTCTTAGGCTCCTCATGATCTTGGTTCACAAAGTCTTCAAGAGCATTGTGCCTTAGCCTTGAAAACACACTGTCACCGCTCAAAACTTTACCATAGGCAAAGTGAGGGGAGTGAGTGGTCTTAGGCAATGGAACATTCACTTTAGTCCTTTTCTTGGAACTACACGTAGCATCCATGCTAGCATCCAATGGAACCACCATTTTTTCTTCATGTTTCTGTTTTGCCAAAAAGGCTCGAAACTTAGCCTCATCAAAATTAATGATGAGCTTGAAATTTCCAGTAACCTCCATTTTTGCCAAAAAGATGGAAGGAGGAGAAGGCCCCACCGGGTGTGCCAGAAATCTGTTGGTGGATTTCGGTAGTTCTCTATGCACAAGATAAGGGAATGGATCGGATGATCCTTCCTGGTAAGGGATAGAGAAGAACCTTTTTTTTTAATGTGGGACGACCTTCTCTTGATTAATCAAGACTACTCTTTACACTTTGAAGTGAGTAGTAGTGGTTAATCAATTTTCAAAACCCTTCGATTAGTTGGCAAAAATGAAAGAAACAAGAATTTTATTAAAATAAGAAAAGATAATTGCCAGGAGAAGTGGCTACAACTTTCAAGTTAAAAAAAGAAAAAGAAAAGAAGAAAACAAGGAAAATTCTTCTTGAAGATGAGAGCTCCCCTTGCACAAATTCTTCTTCCTTCTTGGTTGCTTCTGCTTGTCTTCTGATTCCTCGATCTTCTTCGACTTTTTGAAGGTCAAGGCTTTTTAGGAATTTGGTGTGTGATGGACTTCTAGATTTCTCTTTGGAGGTTCCGTAAACTTGAAAGCCAAAAGCCCCTTCTTATGGAAATGAAGGGGTATTTATAGGATGGGAGTTGCACGGTTAAGCAAAATAGTGTGGTGATTTGGAAAGGTAGTTTGTGAAAAGTGGAGAGTGGATTAGTGGGATATGGGAAATAGGTTAGTGGGAGTGTTGGTGAGAACCACTTGATTAGTGGAGGAAGTGGGAAGTGTGAGAGAAGACCGGGCATTATACCTTTGACTTGGTTATCTCCACTTTCTTTTTTTTTTTTTTATTTTATTTTTTTTATTATATTTTTTTTTTCATCATCCTTTTTTTATAGTAGGGGATTCGAGCATCAAGGCTTTGATTTAATCTTCCCATTCCTTATGTGGGGCCCATGAAATTTTCCACACAACCCTTTTTTTTTCTTTGAACTTTGGGTTCTTTTGAAATTTAACCTTTTTTTTGTATTTTCAGTTATTTTGATCTTTCATGGCTAAACAAGTTTCTTTTTTTTAACAAAACAATAGCGTAGGACCCACGAGTCTTTCCTAGCCTTTTTCATTTATTTATGTTTTATGACTATTTTGTTGTGAGACTTATGAGGTCCTACATAGTCCTTTGCAAATTTTTATTACGTGGCCATGTGAGGCTTACAAAGCCTCCCTCAGCCGTTTAACTTTGAATGTAAAGAGGCCCCCATAATGTCCTCTCACAATAAAATTTTTGTTGGAAGCCTTAGTCCATTCCTACGTGTGTAGGATTTAGATCTTGCCTCTTTACTTTTTTTTTTGTGTGTTAAAAGCCTTAGTCTATTCCTACGTGTGTAGGATTAGATTTTGCTTCCTTACTTTTTTTTTCTTTAGACTTTGTCCACTTCAGAGACTTTGTCTATTTAAAAAAATTAGGTCTCACTCAGAGCTAGTCAAGCTCCGAAATCTTGGCCTTTGGATTTTGAAATTTTTTTTTCTTTATTTGGAATTTTTTTCTTTGTTTGGACTTTATCCGAATTTAAGACTTTGTCCATTTTGAAAATTTAGAGTTATCTGGAGCTAGTCAAGCTCCGAGATCTTTGCATTTGAGTTTTGATTTGATTTTGATTTTTTTTTTGTCAACAGGTACTCCTGGAAGACCGGAGTGGAGGGGTCCGAGGCACTAACGATGTGGTGCCGGACTATGTCATCTGTGTAGACAGGGAAGACGGCGGTAGATAGGTCGTAGCCGGTGGCTTTCATGGGGAGGAAATGGAGTCAGAGCGAGTGCCACCTAGGCTTCGACACAGGGAAAACATATATGGCCTACTAGGGGAAAAAATATCGAGTGGTGAGGTACAGTGGGGAGGGGGCCTGGGGTACGGACGTGGTAGGGACAGAGACAGAGACACCGTCCTCGGCAGAGAGGAGAGACTCGAAGTCGTTGAACCGGAGGTTGAGGCACTTGAGGGCAGGGAGGACCAGGACGACTTTTGGGAATGGGCCAATGAAGTGGTTGTTGTTGAGGTCTAGCTTGTGGAGGAGGACCATGCGGGAGAAGCTCTTGGGGACAATGCCGCATAAGCAGTTGGAGTTGATATGGAAGAGGCCCAGGTCGGTTGGAGTTGGGTCAATTTCCCGTCTTTCGGTCGGTAACTAGGGCAACAGGCAAAGCTAACACGAAAGCAGTTTTCCCCATTAAACGCCATCTTTTCCTATTTTTCTAGACTTCACAACAATGCAAAAAATTATCCAGTAGAACCGTTCTATGAGACAGGTGGTAGATATGTGGTTTAAAGAGTGACACGTTTGATGAATTGATACATGTTTAAAATTGAGTAAGATGAGGCACAAATTTAGGATTACATGTTTAAAGATGAAAGGACATATGCACAAACATGTGGTAGAACGGTTCCACTGGATACTTTCTCCAACAATGCGATCTCCAACCTCCAACGGCAGTTGCCAATCGTCATTTCTAACCTTTTGATGTCCCCGTCTCAGATAACTTTTTAACTCTTGGTTATCGCTTCCAAGGAAATGAGGTGACCGACGAATGCACGCCACAATTGAACTGCACGCGAGGAGGCTGCGGGGGCAGTGAAGAAGGCTGTTGATACGGTGAGATAGTCGGCTGAGAAGGAGAAGTCAGCTAGGGAGAAGGTGGCAGAGGGCATTGAGGGAGGGACGAGATGGCCGTCGACAAGGTGAAGTCAGTCGAGCTAGTGCACCTGCTGGCCTTCTTGGCCACTATGGGACTTGCATGGGTCACGTTCATGTAATATTACGTGCAGTATTACCCACAAGCACCACGATTTCGTCATTTGTACGATTTTGTCATTTGGAAGGACAAAATCAACTTTAAGTTGGTTTCGTCCTTCAGAATGATGAAATCACTTAATTTTTACTAAAATTTAATTTTGTTATTTAGAATGACAAAATCAACTTTCCAAAGGACAAAATCATGCAATTTTTTTTAAAAAAGCCACGCAAGCGCTAGTGCTTGGCTAGCACCTACGTGGCAAAAACCAACATCACTTTGGGAAATATTTCTCAAAGCGGGTTGGTTTGGTAATTAATTTTTTAAATTATTATTTAAATAATTTTCCCTATGAAATATTTATAACTTTTACTTACTATACACAATAGCCTTACATACATGAAAGAGGTCGCACATGTGACAAGAAATAACAATATTACCCGCGACCAAATTTAATACTTGACAATGCTCAAAAGGTATACTTAACTACGAGCCCCCTTTTTTGACCGACCACACATAGGGCCGGTGTCGCTGCAAATCTGTCTGTCATTGCAAAAAAGGTGGTGCCATTGCATGTCGGGCGGTGAAGTTGTCTTAAAGTTACAAACCTCTGCAATCAACACAGAGAAGCAGAAACACCTGAAGAGAAAGCTTGTGATCCAACCACCGGTAGTCATTAGGTGCCTACCTCCAGCCCCTCCAACTTCATGGGCAGAGGTAGGTGCCCTACTGTCTAAAATCTCTGTCACCCATTTTCAGTACAGATCAAAACTAGGGGAGAAAGAGGCTAATTTTCATCACCAATTCTCCGTGGATGTGATCGCACATGTAGCAAGAAGAAAGGTAAGGTTTTCTCTAATTTTTATGCATATATTGGGGTGTGGATCTAACGACCCGACCCGAGCCGGGCCCACAAAATCACTAATAGAAAATTTTTCTTTTCTTTTCCTTGAGCCAGGAATCAACATCTGTGTGCGAGAGGTACAACATTCTTCTACGCACTATGAAGCTTTAAGGCTTCCCTATACATAGACTCAGATTATAACAAACGTATGCACACAACGGAGCTTCACAGTTCGCCGTGTGTAAAACAAAACATATATTTATCATTAATTTGGATCGGGCCAATGTTACCTTGCCGTTGGTTGCCTACGTACGTATTGGATATTATTCTAACACGATTGGATCCGAACGTAGTTCTGCCTAATAGCTACTACATACAACAATCGTCACAAAATTATATATGTTAAAATACGCATATATTGATATTTACAAAAATTCATCATATATCGGAGTCAAGCGGAAGTTAATAAGCCAAAAACGTACATCTCGCTCTACCACCGAGCGGGATCATAATCACATATACGCGTCTCGCTCTATCACTGAGCCGAGACTAAAAACACAAATTACACGTCTCGCTCTACCCTAGAGCGAGACCACACACATCATGGCATATAGGCACACAACATGGCATATAGACACAACACATATAA
Source organism: Saururus chinensis (assembly GCA_035235625.1). Taxonomy (NCBI): domain Eukaryota; kingdom Viridiplantae; phylum Streptophyta; class Magnoliopsida; order Piperales; family Saururaceae; genus Saururus; species Saururus chinensis. The sequence continues at coordinate 2,466,200 of CP141146.1, forward strand.
ATCGTAGCATAACACACATCATAACTTAGCACATGTTGTTCTATAATTACAACGGAACATCAGAAATGCTTACTTCCGTCATAACTCGTACGGTATCGGTATCTATGGACATAACCCCGTCTTGCTCCGGGTCTCTTTTTCTTGTTTCAGTGTTCGAGAATAACGGGTAGGGCCTCTCCTTGTCTCAGAGCATTTTCTCTTGATACGGTTTACAACTCAAAAAAAGGAGCCCTCCATCGCATAGAACCTACTCAATTTAGTCAAGAACGCCTCTTGAATCGACTAAATCGGAGTTAGGATGGCCAAAAACAGAGAAAATGAAGTTGGTCGGTACGGGCAGAACCTCTCCTTGTCTTTGGGTGTTTCCTCTCCATACGATCACCAACTCAGAAAACGGAACTCTCCATCGCGTAAAACATACTCGATTTAGTCAAGAACACCTCTTGAATAGACTAAATTGGAGTTAGGATGGCCAGAAACAGAGAAAATGAAGTTCGTCGATGCTCGAAGGTAACAGGCAGAACCTCTCCTTGTCTTTGGGCATTTTCCTCCTTATACGGACTCCAACTCTAAGGAAGGACCACTCCATTGCATAGAGCACGCTCGATTTAGTAGGAAACGGGTCTTGAACGGCCTTAATCGGCCTCAGAATGGTCACAAACGGGGGAGGAGAAGTTCTGGTTGAAAAAGAAACGAAATGGGGGTATATATAGACCCCCGAGCCGCCGAAACTGCGGCGCCCGCGGAAACGCGCGACGTGCCGCGGTGCCCGCCGTTTCGCATCGCCAGCATGCAGCGCGATGGGCACGCGTACCGCGTGCGGCGACCGCACGCCGCAGTCGCGCATGCGTCGCGCGTGCACCAAATATTTCTATTTTTTTATTTATTTATTTTAAATCAAATATTCAAACGCACGTATCTCCCTACCTCGGATTTGCGCGTTCTAAGTACCGTTGGACTCGTATTGATGAGCTCTTCGATACAAACCTACTTAAAACAATAAATCATGCTCTTTCTAAGTGGGTCTCACTTATATTACACATTTCTCAAATGCGTAACTTCCGGTCCCGACCTCCGATTTGCCCGTTCTTTGAATCGTTACACTCGTTTCTTCGAGCTCTAGACTTATACGAAGGTTTCAACCTACGAAACATTCTAAAATGTATTAAAAATTATCTAATTACCTTTAACATTGTAGGCTAAACAGGATTAAAAAAACGGGGTGTTACAGTGGATCATTATATGCAAGGCATGACATGGAAGTTAGAGATAAATGTGATGTGATTTTTTAGTAGATGCATAATAAATTGTAAATGTGTGGTGATTTATTGGAAGGAAAGTGGTGTATTCAAATGTTTGTCTCAGTAACCGAAATGGGAATGACAACAATGTATTATGACTGTCAATTGGCTTGATTGCTGACTGCCGAAATTAGATGTGACTCATTTACTGATAAATTTTGCAGGGATAGATGTTAAGAGTAGTTGAAATTTCATCCATCTTTGGGGCGACACTCAACAATGCAAAAATTTACATTACAACATGCAGCAAATAGAAGACACCCCATACTTAGCTTAAAATTCATTCCAGGGCACACATTTCTTTCTTGATTGCTGCGCCAGGTGCTAAGAACAACTCCATAGTTGGAATGATGTGTAGAAGCGGCCTACTATGATGTCTTTTCTTTCATTCACCCTGTGTCACAGTGCATGAAAGAAGAGTCATACTAGTGTGGCACTTGTAAGCTTATCAGAGATATGTGTGCCTTGAAATGAATTCATAGCCTATTTTCTATTGATGTTACTTTTCTTTGCAAAGAGATGTATATGCAGATAGATTAAAGACTATTAAGTGTTATTGCTTTCTCATATTAGTTCACCCAATCATGCTTATATAAATTGATGATTATAGATGATTAATTGTTGTATGGAAGAACAACTCTACATTGACAATGTTGTGTACAAGCGCTATACTTTTATACCTTTTCTTTCACCCACCTTGTTTCATGGTGTTTGAAAGAAGAGTCATACAAGTGTGGAGCATGTACACGACATTGCCAATATAGAGTTGTTTTGCACCACTTGGAGTAGATTATGAGAAAGAAGTGTGTGCCCAGAAGTTATTGAAGATGGATAGAAGATTGAGTGATATTGCTTTCATGAGAATGTGTATTACTCAGAGGAAGTGCATGTCTTTTACTCTTACATGACCTTGTGAAGAGATGTCTCTATAGCTGGAATGAAGTATATTGACTATTGCGGCCTTCTCAACTAGTGCATGGAACAACGCATATATACATTGATGATAATAAATACAAGATTGTCATATATATATATATAATATTCAAAATTATAGAATCATTATTATAAACAGTGATGATTGTAAATGCTAAATTGTTTTATGTATTAATTTAAGTTTCCAAATTGACTCTTACAGCTTGCATGTATTTGGATGAAGTTTTACAGGGTTATGCATTTGTGTGTTGAGTAGAAATATCCAAACATTTTAACATCATTGTTAAATTTAAAAGTTTTAGACAAATGTCCAAACATTATGAGATATGAAGTAGAGGTGTTTGGCAACAGCTACTTAAGAGCATAGAATATGCTACAATGACAATGTACATCATAAGAGTTAATTAAAAATAAAAATGCTAAAAAAGCACATACACATGCGACAACACCGTTAATATGCGAGAGCTGTTGGTGTCCAGCGGAAATTTGGTTGTTGACAGTCGAGACTCGATAGTGAATCGATAGTGAAACTACAGAAGGTGCCTACTGGCAGTTGACCACCTTCTGGCTTTTGGCTTCCGACTGTGAGAAGGTGATTGGGCTGACTGTGCACGAATGACACATGTGAGGGAACTTAAATTAACTTGGTAAAATCTTCATTGTACACACTAAATGTTCTCAAACACAGTCTTGTCAGCCACCAAGTCAAATTTGGCTAAAATTGGAACATTGAAATAGTGCTTGACTATAACTCTTCTGCCTTGTACACGGATGAGATGGATAGTGTGGAAGAGTAATGGGTTGTAACATATTTCACCTCATTACTTGTCCTTAACAACCGTCTCATCCTTGTGGCAGGCGGAGGACTCTTAGTCGAGCATTATTTCTATGTCCCAATGACTCCCGAATTTGGTTGGGTGGATGTCGAGACTGTGTTCATGGACAATGAGTGTGTGCCGATAATTTAAGTTGACTGTAATGTAGAGAATAGTGGCATAAGATGTATGGATGTACCTTATTGCCAAAAAAAGTTACTACGGTGTCAAGTTTTGTACTTTTTCTGTTTGCATAAGGTAATGATGTCGTAACATTTGTAAATGACTAGTTTAAGACTTACACTACAACAAAATGTATCATTAGTGACGCAAATATAAGCGTCGCTAAAAATAACTATTTGCGATGCATAAATATGCGTCGCAAAAAATAATTATTAGCGATGTTTTTTGTTATGCGTCACTAATAGTTATATAGTAGTGACACTTATTTCAAAGCGTCGCTATTACTACAATTATTAGCGACGCTTAATAAAAAGTGTCGCTAATATACATCTATTAATGGCGCATATAACAAGCTTCGCATATATATATATATATATATATATATATATATATATATATATATATATATATATATATATATATATAATCATTATTATTAGCAAAACATTTATTAGGCGTGGCTAATAGAATGAATTTAATATATACAATTAAATTTATATAACTTTTAGAGACGCTTTTAAGCAAGCGTCGCAAATAGCATTTATAATAGCGTTGCATATAAATAAGCATCGCTATGAGTTTTATTATAATTTTAGGGAAAATTATTTAAATAATAATTTTAAAAAATAATTACCAAACAATAAGATACTAAACTACACGTTTTACACTAATTATGGATCAATCAAAACTCAACAAATTCAACCAATTTTCTGTCTTAAAAAAAAAAAGAAAACCTAGCAATTATTAACTAAATCACCATTTCAAAGAAAACCCACCGGAACCCAGGCAAATTATAGGAAAAAAATCATATACTTGAGAGCTAGCTGACTGAGCTTGGGACTTGCCCATATATATGCCTAACGGTCGAAATTTCCTCCTCAACGTTATAATCAAAGCTCCTAAATGTTAGAAGAAAAAAATCTAAATAAAATAAAATATGATAATTGAGGAACATGTAGGTACTGTTTAAATGCAATCGAAAAAAATAAGTTTAGCATGCACTATCAAACTATTGTTTCTCCCAAACACTTCAAAGAAGAAAGTGGATATTTTGGCCCTCTCCAATTAACAAACTAAAGCATGTGAAATGAAATCGAAACACACACTGATCCAGTTGTCTAGACTCCATACGGGAATGACATTTCAAAAGCACATTTTCAGATTGTTAGCACTAACTTAATTTTTTTTAAATTCTAACATTTGCTTCAGCAAGGGCCAGGTTCAAAGCATGAAATCACTACCCATCATACTTCAATTTCACATCTGTATACAAGCTAGGGAACAGTGGTGCTCAAACACGATGCACAACGGAGCACGATGGTGGAGCGGAAATGGGAACTTGCATAGAGTAGAAGAAGCGCAGGATGGACGAACTGGAGCTAGGGTGAGGTCTAAAACGATGTGATTTTGTCATTGAAAATGACGAAATTGACTTACAGGCTAGGCTAGAGGTTGAATTTTGTGAAGTGCAGTAAACTTGATTTCTTCGTTTAGATAATTTTTTTTTAAAAAAACCACGCAAGCGCCAACGTTTGGCTAGTGCCTACATGACAAAAACCAACACCACTTTGAGAAATATTTCCCAAAGTGGGTTAGTTTGGTAATTATTTTTTAAAAAATTATTATTGAAATAATTTTCTCTTAATTTTATTTAATAAATAAGTATATAATAAATAAATATTGAAAAATTTTAAAATAAAATTCTTAAATATAATATATTTCATTTAATATTTACTATTTGTATATATAATAAATAAATATTAAATTTTTAATAAAATATAGTGTATTAAACTCATATTAATTATATATGTTATATTTTATTTCTTAAATTTTTTATTAATTTTAAAATATAATTTATAATAAGAGAGAGAGAGAGTGAAGAGAGTAAGTGAGATGAGCGAGAGAGAGTGAAGAGAGTAAGTGAGATGAGCGAGAGGGAAAGAAGAGAAGAGGAGAGAGAGGGTAGGGAGAGGGTAGAGAGAGAGCATGAGGAGAGAGAAGGGAGAGAGAGTGAGGAGAAAGAAGAGAGAGGGTAGAGAGAGAGTATGAGGAGAGAGAAGGGAGAGAGAGTGAGGAGAAAGAAGAGAGAGGGTGAGGAGAGAGAGGGAAGAGAGAGAAAGAGGAGAGAGAGAGAGAAAGAGAGGAGAGGGAGGGAGAGAGGGAGAGGATGGGAGAGAGAGGGAGAGGGAGAGGGAGGAGAGAGAGTGTGTGTTTACGAGAGATGAGAGGGAGATTGATTAGATTTTAATTTTCTAAGATTTTTTATAAATTATTATATTTTAAAAATAAAATAAAATAAATATTTTTAGCGACATATAGTTATGCATCCCTAATACGTTGTATATTAGCGACACATACATCGTTAATAATATTTATTTTATTTTTTATTTTTAAAAGCCAAGGGAATTGCTGGTGGTTCTCGGGGCAGCTGCAACAGTGGTGGGCCTAGGCGCGCTTGAAGGCGGCCATGAGAGCGTTGGAGATGGGGGGCTCATAGAGGTCCTCGCCACCACTGCCTTTGGGCGGCAAAAGTGGGGAGGTGCTCAAGGGCGACGATGAAGTAGAACTCGAGGGTGCGGCATTGGAGGGGGTGGGAGCGGATGCGGGCCCTGGCGGAGATAGCCGGTGGGGGAGGCGAGGAGGGTGGTAGTGACGTGGAGCGGGGTGGTCTGACCGTGGTTGTGGCGGGCGGCGTCAGCGATGGAGTGGTGTAGCATGCTGGTTGCCTCTGGGGTCAGAGCCCTCTGGATGGTGCTCAGTCCTGCAACTCATCGTTTTTTACTCAAGGAATTGGTCTCTGCTTGCTTGCAAAGCCTGCTAAAGCAGATGAATGCACAAGCACTTAATGGCCTGAACTTGGAAGGTAGATGTTCCAATGTGCTTCCGTGCATGAACCAAATTAAACACAATAAAAAAAAGAAGCTGGCTATTTAAACCCCTGTTTTTTCCCACTATCCCTCAAACAAAAGTGAAAAGTCTGAATATTTTATTACTTTTATACCCCACTTTCTCCCTCCCTAACTTACTCATTTATCCCCCATTTACCTTTTCATGTCTTACTTCTTTTTCCCCCACGTTTTTACTTCAGGAGTTAACCTAATGAAAGAGATTTTTTACTTTCTCCTCCTCCTCAAGGCTGCCGGCGAGCATTGTAGCCACCGGCGAACACTGTAGCCGCCGGCGACCACTATAGCTACCGGCAAGCACTGTAGCTGCCAGCGATCCGAGAGTATTATTGCCGTCGGCATACACCCTAGCTCCAGCGACGATTTAAAAACTCCAGTGATGGGTAAAAAAGCTCCGGCGACCTACCAATTAAACCATTTTTTGTAAGTTTTCTTCCTTTGTTCATCAATGGCGTCTTTACACTTCCAGATACAAGTTAGTCGGATTTTTTTTTCTGCTAGAACGTTTTCAAATGCAAGCTTTTGTTATTTTTTTGGCAGGGGCTAGCCCCTGCCACATTGTTCTTCACTTCACGGGGACCACCCCCTGCCACATATGAACTAGGTAAAAGCTTCAATTAGTTCCATTGTATTCACAGTCAGTAAACTTATACAAATAACCTGTCCACTGTTTTCAATATACAAATAACCTAGTGCACATTTTTCATCCTGTTCAACATAACTTTTCATTCCACTGTTTTCACCATACAACTAACCTATAACAACACAACAATTAAACTTATACAAATAACCTGTCCACTGTTTTCACCATACAAATAACCTGGTGCACATTTTTCATCCTGTTCAATATAACTTTTCATTCCACTGTTTTCACCATACAACTAAACTATAGTAGTACAACAATTATCCGAAGCCCCTTATACAAATAGAAATTTATAGGTCTCTAAGACTGAAATTGAAATGTCTCCAAGATAAGACTGACTTTAAAGTGTCTCAACAAACGAAACAATTTGAGGCTATTTAGAAACCCCCTTTCCCTTTCCTTTTACTGCTCTAGTCTTAGTTCGAGTTGCCATTCTTTTTCCTGTGTCACTTGGAACAAGTTCATTGTAAAGAAGCTCTTCAAGTGCTAAGCTTACTTTTCTCTTCCATTCATTGTCTTGAAGAGCCATCAACGAATCTTGTAACAAGGCAATTGCTTTTTTCTTGTGGACAAGCTGCATAATGTAAAACATTAATATATATATATATATATATATATATATATATAAATAGAAGTATCCATCAATAATTCACTAACAAAATTACCCATTCTTCTTCATTTTTCTGCGAGCCTGTGTAGTCCAATACATAAACTTGGCCATCTAGATTTTGCACCAAGGGGTGTGACACTATTTTATACCACTGAATGTAATCAAGTGCACAATCCCATGGATTTCTACATAAGTTTCCACATTCTTTGGAAGGCAATGTATGTCTATTGTTCTTATTCCAAATGTTTATGTTTGCATCATACACAAGCTTGTACCCCTTCGCGTGCGCACCCCTGCTAGATCCTTTGGGTATTGGTTGTGGTGGTGGTGGAAGGATTGTTTGGATGAATCCAAACTGTGTTAGTACCCTTGCAGGATTATGGGGTTCCTTAATTTGAAAACAAAAAAGGAACCCTGAGTACAATGAATTACTAGCTTGTGGATAATGCACCCTTTCTTCTTTGTATGGATCCCATATGACCTATGAGGCAATACACATGGACGTTATAATCTTACTAGAGAATTTTTATAATTGCAACCAATGAAAACTGAAATTAACATATTATACCTCTCGTGCATCTAAATGATCAAGCACTTCCCTGAATTTAATAAGCTTATGAGTAGGATTTATTGGTTGTGATATATTGCCCTTCCAGAGTAAGGCTCATGGCTGCCCCTTTTCATACAACACATGGGGATTGATCTCTCAATTTTTATATGTTCATATGACCATACCTATAATATAAGAAAATTTATTATTATATCTCTAAGCAATATGTGATACAATAATAAATAACAAATACCTAAACAACTGTCATCATACCTCCAACAATGTAAGATAGCCACCGATTTGCTGCGCTTCTATTCTTGATGCAATCCCCAATTGTCGATTTAAAAATGCAAGGGTAGCTGCTCCCCATGCATACTTGCCAATGCTATCCACATTCATAAGTAAATTTAAGTACTTTGCCAGAACTTTCATTCCTGATTTGTCACAAATGATTGTACACCCTAGCAAATATAGAATATAAGCACGAGCGGCACAATCAATATCTTCCTGGGTAGCATCCTCTGGCAATTGTTGAAATGTATCTTGCAACCAATTCAATGTCAAGCCCTTCCCTTTGCATTTGCTCAATTGATCTTCAATTTCTTCTTTGTCAATACCAAGGGCGTTGACACATAAATCGACCAACTCGCCACTGCTAAAGTTAGGGGTCACCACAGCATGTCCTCTCACCGGAATCCCTATCAATTGTTGGACATCATCCAAGGTGATAGTCATCTCTCCAAATGGCATGTGAAAAGTATTGGTTTCCGGGTACCACCTTTCAACCAATGAAGAGATCCACATCCTATTAATTGTCTTGTAAGATACATACGTCAATGGATACAATCCACTAGACTCTATCAATGGCGTTATTGGACTATCATGTATATCCCAATCGGCAAGCTTCTTATGATGATGTACACATCGGAGAGGTCCACGGTCCTATACAAAAGTAGTATATACTATGTTAAAAAAATTTGTGTATAATGAAAGCATTCAGTAAAGGTTTTTTAAGGTAAATCAACTTACCTTGCTTTTCCATATATCTTTTGACACATGAGTCTGGTAACAATTTAAAACTGTCATTTCTACAGGGCCTCCAGGGAAAGGATAAGTTTCATCCTTCACTATCTGCCCTTCTTCCTCCTCTTCCTCCTCCCCTACATGGCCTTCTTGTTCTCTCTCAACAGCAGTGGTTTCTTCATCAACTTCCTGTCTTCGTTCCAATGCATTTGGATTTGCTTCTGAGTCATCATCGGCCACTTCATCTTTTGCTTCAGCTTGTCGCCTCCTATTTGATGTTATTGGGTGTGTCCTCAACATCTAGCTTTCAGAGAATCAAAGCAAAGGTTAGCCTCAATATTATTTAATAGTTCTTTAATTAGTAACAATATATGCATAAAACCCATAATACCACTGCTAACAGAATTATAGAATATAAAGAGATTTACAACACTCAAAATAATCACAACATAAATTGTGCAGATACTTTTATATTTGTCATTGAAATTGGTAGCATTTGTGGTTTACTTGATATTTCACTCATATGGAAACAATTGTTGATGATTAGGCTTACTTTTCCCTATTGGACAATAAATCTGTGTATGTAATTGCAAGTTATGGGTTTCCCTTTTATATGCTTTTCAATGGTCTCTAGCAAAGTTTACAAATTTTAATAGACTCTTCACTATGCAAATTGGACATATTATGATATATATGACTCACTTATCATAATATCTAAATTTCAGCCTGAAACTAATAGGTGGGATTTCACAAGCCTAGATGGAAAGTGCTCACGTGCCAAAGATGATTGATATTCAGTATCGCACTATGTACCACATACATTTTCCCTACAGGTAACTTAGTGATATGTTTACAGGTACTAATGAGAACTGGAAGGTACTCAAGTTAGATAAGATTGAGTTTGAGAATAATTTTTTTTTTGTGTAAACTAAATTGGAGACCATAAAATTTCTATTTGCGTCCATGGTATGTTTTTCTTGTATAATGAATTGATTTGTTCATTAGATATAATGACAGAGACATAAGATAACATTTAATGTTTTGACGTTTCAAAGAAGCTATAATGACAATCCAGAATACAGGAAGTCTGGCTGAAATCTTTTGAATTGGATTTGTTAATTAATCTGTGTGAAGACTCCCTTATATATGAGCAAAAATGTTAAGCATTAAGCCTCTTAACTTCTAAATAAAATTACATCAATGGCATATCCTAGCCATTTTTACCTAAATTATCACATCATTATATAAGTGCAAATAACAAACATATAAAAGGGAAACAATCAATAGTATATTTTGATGTTTTGCGAACAATTTCGTAACAAAAAAACATAGAAAATTACTAGTACAAAAACCAATTTCCAGCCTTTATTGAACCATTTCTTCTGAGCCTAAAACTAGCAAGACCATAAAAAAATTAAATAATAATTAAATAAACTAAAAGAGCTTTTTTTGCTATGTGAAAACAGAGCAAACTCATAAAGAATTTATTTAAGATATAGATCAAGAGAGTCTGTGAGGCTCTGTGTTGTCGCAAAACAGAAAGAAAGTAAAAACCTGACCTTTTCATTGACAGTGGCAGATCTGGAGTCGTTGGTGGAGGTGGAGCAGGAGGCGCTGTTCCGGCGGAGGCAAAAGAGGTGTTGTTCTGGTGGAGGTGAAAGAGGCGCTGTTCTGGCGGAGGCAAACGAGGCGCTATTCTGGCGGAGGCGAACAAAGATTTTAGGCGCTGATTGGAGGCTTTTTCCGGTGGAGACGAAGATTTGAGGCACTGATTGGAGGCTTTTTCCAATGGAGACGACAATTTGAGGCGCTGATTGGAGGCTTTTTCCGATGGAGATGACGATTTGAGGCGCTGCTGCTGGGGGAGACTGGAGAAGTTGAAGACCTAATCTCTGAGGTGCTGCCGTTGGAGGGAGGAAATGGCGGGGTATATAGGGTTAAAAATTAAAGGCTCTACTGTTTTGGAATATCCCTGAGCGTTGGGGTTTATATGAGCATTTTTTAATTTTGTACTCGAGGTGTACAAGTAGTGGGGGATACAGGGATAAAACAGGGGTTTAAATAGCACTCTTCTAAAAAAAATGGAGGTGGGGACACTAAGAGTCACCAGCACTGCCATCCCAATGGCCCCTCTCGGCCTGGTGTTCATGACCAGCTCCTGCAGTAGGCCGACCGCCTGGTACACGTTCGAGTCGTAGCAGTTGTAGTAGCTTTTCTCCTAGTCGGCCCAGTCGGCCAGCGGTTCGTAATTCCTCTCCACCATCTTCATGATCCTCCTCCACAGCACGATCACGTTCTCGTCCACCAACCGCCGACCATAACTCCTGTCCTCTCTACCCACTTCCTTTCTGCCATGATCCTTCCCCTCGTCCGCCTTGGCTACTCGCGACTGAGACCCACCTTTCATTAAGTGGATTGAGGCCGAAGGAGAGGAAGGTGGGCGAGGGAACACATGAGAGATGTAGTCTGCATTGATTTTCAAAGAGCTCTTTGCTTCAATGTTGTCGATTTTAAGGGCAGAAATAAATAGACATAGGATTGGTAGCTGTATGTATAAGCTTTATGTGGCCGGCATTCAGAAGGATGCATTGCGTACGAGCGAAGGTGGTGAAGAGATAAAATGACTGCTTGGGAGTCCCACTAGCTGATTTTGTCATTTGGAAGAGCTGATTTCGTCCTTATTCTAAAGGATAAAATTAACTTAAAATTAATTTCATTCTTCTAAATGATTAAATCAGTTAAAATTAAAAAAAAATTATGTAGGTGACAGTGCTTGGCTGCTGGCTATGTGGTGAAATTGAACACCACTTTAGAAAATATTTTCCAAAGTGGGTTATTTTGGTAATTAATTATTTTTAAATTATTATTTAAATAATTTCTCTTTTTTAAAATAAATTTATAAAAATATAAAAAAATAAAATTAGAGGAGAGAGGGAGAGAGAAGAGAGAGAGAGAGGAGAGGGAGAGAGATCGAGAGTGAGTGAATGAGAGGAGAGGGAGAGAGAGGAGAGAGGGTGAGAGGGAGATAGAGAGAGAGGAGAGAGATTGAGAATGAGTGAGAGGAGTGGGGGAGAGAGAGGAGAGAGGGTGAGGGAGATAGAGAGAGAGGAGAGAGATCGAGAGTGAGTGAGAGGAGTGGGGGAGAGAGAGGAGAGAGGGTGAGAGGGAGATAGAGAGAGAGGAGAGAGATCGAGAGTGAGTGGGAGGTGTGGGAGAGAGAGAGGAGAGAGGGTGAGAGGGAGATAGAGAGAGGAGAGAGGGTAAGAGGGAAATAGAGAGAGAGGAGAGGGAGAGATAGAGGAGATAGGGGAGAGAGGAGAGAGAGAGAGGGAGAGAGAGAGGGAGGGAGGAGACAAAGGAGAAAGGGGAGAGAGGGAGGAGACAGAGAGAGAGGAGAGAGAGGGAGAGAGAGGGGAGATTAATTAAATTTTAATGTTTTAAGTTTTGTTATAAATTATAATATTTTAAAAAATAATAAAAAGAAATAAAATAAATATTATTAGCGATGCATACGATTTTTCATCACTAATAGACTAGGTATTCATGACGCATATAGTTATGCATCGCTAATACGTTGTATATTAGCCACACATATTACTATGTGTTGCTGATAATTTTTATTTCTTTTTTATTTTTAAAATAAATTTATAAAAATTAAAATTACATGAGAGATAGTGTATAGAGAGAAAGGGGAAGATGGAGAGAGAGAGGAGAGGGAGAGAAGGGAGGAGATAGGTAGAGAAAAGAGGAGATAGGGAGAGAGAGGGAGGAGAGAGGGAGAGAGGGAGAGGAGAGAGGAGAGGGAGAGAGAGGGAGAGAGAGAAGAGAGAGAGGGAGGAGAGAGGGAGAGAGAGAAGAGAGAGAGAGGGAGAGAGGAAAGGGAGAGAGGAAAGGGAGAGAGAGGGAGGGAGAGAGAGGGAGGGAGAGAGAGGAGAGAGGAGAGGGAGAGAGAGAGGGAGGGAGAGAGGGAGAGAGAGAGAGGGAGAGAGAGAGAGGGAGGGAGCGAGGGAGGAGAGAGAGGGAGAGAGAGGAGAGAGAGAGACAGAGGAGATGGGAGAGAGGGGAGACAGAGGAGAGGAGAGAGGGAGAGGAGAGAGAGAAATAGAGGTGAGGAGAGATAAAGATAGAGAGGAAGAGTTGGGTAGAGAGAGAGGATGATCAGGAGGGAGGAGAGAAGAGAGAGAAAGAGACGAGAGAGGGTAGAAGAGAGGATGAGGAGGGAGGAGAGAGAGAGAAAGAGAGGAGAGAGGATGAGGAGGGAGGAGAGAGAGAAAGAGGGGAGAGAGGGTAGAGAGAGGATGAGGAGAGAGGGTAGGGAGAGAAGAGATGGAGAGAGGGTAGAGAGAGAGAGAGATGAGGGGAGTGAGAGAAGAAAAAGAAAGAGGAAGAGGGGGAGAGGAGAGGGAAAGACTGTAGTGACACATACATTATGCGTTTCTAATAAGTAACATATTAGCGGTACATATATTTTGTGTCGCTAATACTTTTTTTAACCCACACGGAGGAAAATTTCGCCCGCGCGGTTCGTTATATAACCCTCCCCCCTCCCCTCCGCCCCTCTCTCCTCCTACTCGTTTGCCCTTCGCCGGTCCCCCACCTCCACCCCCTCCTTCCCCTCTTGTTCACAGAGAGGGGCAGCCGGTGCCCCCTCCCCTTCTCCCACTCCCTGTGGCTGCCACACTCCCTCCCCCTCTCCCCTCTCGCGGTTGGTGCCCCCCATTCCCCCGGCGGGTTTCTTTTTTAAAAAAAATTGGTTTTTAGCGACACATATCATTATGCGTTGCTAATAATATATATTTCTTTAAAAACATTTTTTCTAGTAGTGACGCTTAGTATGTGTCACAACCTGCATTTTTAAAAGCCTTTTTAATTAAAGGACATGAGATAAATCATGATAATTTTTTTCTTTATTAAACACAAAACAAATTATCTAATTAAATTTCTAAGTACAAATCTGTCATTTGTCCTAAAATAAATAACCTAAGTAAAGTTGACTCTCACGCCAGTATTTACAATTACTTACAAGATTGCATAAGTAAGAGCTAGATCCCACTAGTGCAATGTCGTCCTCAATCGCCCACTAACGTCCTGATCTCACAACATCCCTATCTAAAGAACCTACAAACAAATAAGACAAAACAAAAACCAAACATCTCCTCCCCTTGGAAGAGTGTTTTAGAAGAACAAAAGTAAAATTTAATGTTTTTCGGATTGGGCTAACATCACCTAATGTTAGTTGCCTACGTACTCATCAGACAACATATCTAATGTTTCCAACAAGATCGGATCTAGACGTAGTTCTACCTAAAAACTACACTATTCTAAAAAGCATAACATCACACATGTAATGCTTAAGTATTTTAAAGTAACCTATATTTTATGAAAGTCATTTAATCGTTCCACTTGTCCTAATTAAACAAGCAATATCAAATAATGTTATTAATTATCTCTCGAACCATTGTTTGATAATTAATATCCATGTCTAATCTCAATGACAAACAGACTTATCAGATACAATCTAAGTGACAAATGATAAACTCACTATAGACCACCCTCAAAAATAAATATGTGACGAAACACCATAGAATCCACCAGGCCCCTAGAATCAACCAGGAAGTACCATCGCCCCTCCGAGCCCACAAAGGACTTGGCCAGAGTTGAAGGGCATGGTCCACAGCTGCACTTGAACAGAAGTGGCGAGAAAAGCCAACCAAGTAGGATGTCAACTAATCCAAATGCGTGTACACTAAAAGATCCTCAATAGATTTGTGGTGAGCCCGACTCACGCAGAGCTCCCTCCAATGGGGAGGTGCAACTACACAATCAAATCAACGGCTCCTCAATAGAGCTAAAACTCAGGAAATCATTATGAACCCTATTTTGCTCATCATTAACCCTAGCTTTCGAATGACTATCCCAAACACTATTAGTCCCTTTTAGAGTAGGGTTTAAAACTCAAAACTGCCATCGGTTCATCAACCAAGGCAAATTGTCAAGTCAAAGGCTTTGTTCATTGTATGAACTAGTCTCAACCCCCTCAAAGGTATTTTAGTCTTTATCTTTATTAGGTGTTCTCGCCCAATCTAGAGCTATCCACCCCATCAATTATTCTTTCAATAATCTTAAACTAGTGATTAGTGACTATCATAATATCAATAGCAAAATACCGAAACAATAAACAACATAAACAATCAAAACCACACAAGTTCAAGCATATCATAATATCAATAACTAAATTAAATAATAAT
This sequence comes from Saururus chinensis, assembly GCA_035235625.1. Lineage (NCBI taxonomy): Eukaryota > Viridiplantae > Streptophyta > Magnoliopsida > Piperales > Saururaceae > Saururus > Saururus chinensis. The sequence goes on from CP141146.1 coordinate 2,481,412, forward strand.
ATTAGACTGTTCGAGCTATTGTGACTTAACCCTCCTTGGGTCAACTTATTAATTCTCTTTGAAAACTGATCGTAATGCACCTGAGGGCATTAAGTTAATTCTTCTATAATGAACAAGGTCATCTCTACACTTGGTAAGTCTTTAACCTCTCAAAAGGTTTCAGTATCTCATTGGCCCGTTAATTTCAATCATGCGAATGTGGGCCGGTACCCTCATAAGGGTATTTTTGTCTTTTTGTTCAGAGCTTCCCTGAACCTCAATGAATCCAAAACTAATCTCAAGGTTACACCTTGACGTTTTGAACCCAAGGTAATTTTCTTACCATTTAACAGGGTTGTAAACCCTTTGAACCGATCCTGATGTAATTAATCGTTTTACCTTAACCCTAGGAGTAAAATAATCAATTATCTATTTACTGGGATTTTTTCCTAACTTATGGATTGATCCAAATTTAGGATACACATTAACATCTCACTGAGATTTTTAATATTTTTTGAATCTACTCATAGGCCCCTGAACTGGAGCCCCTAAGTCTGGTCATTAATCATTATGCTACGCATCAACTCACAAGGGTAAATTAGTCATTTCAAAGCATCTCGGATTTTTCTTCAATCTAAAGCTTGGTTAGAGAAGGGAAAATTATTGAATAATAATTTAAAAAAATATTTATCAAATCAACCCACTGGGAAATATGTACCAAAGTACTGTTGCTTTTTGCCATGCAGGCACCAACTAAGCAGGCGTCTTCGTGGTTTTTTTTTAAAAAAATTTAGATGAAATCAAGTTTAAGTTGATTTCATCCTTACAAAAGACGAAATCGGTTTATTCGTTTATGACAGTTAACCCGATTTCATCCTTTAGAAGGACAAAATTACCTTAAGGCGATTTCATCCTTCTAATCGACGAAATCACACCACTTAATGAATTCAACATATCAGGTCGACCTCTTACACAGATTTAAAGGACGAAATCACGTTCTTTTATGCCCGCCTCCAGTTCGCGTCTCTCCACTCTTGTTCGTCCTCCGCCTCCAATTCCTGTCCGCCGCCTCTAGTTCCTGTCCTCTTCCCCGCAGCCATGCTCTGCCGCTCGTCACATTTGAGCACCGTCGACTAGAACCCGCTTGCCATCGGCGGTGCACAGAAGAGATTCACTAATTCCACTGGCCCTAATTTTAATTTAAGGATTTGGTTCATTGAGCCTTTGAATCTGTTAAAGGTAAACTCTTTTGCTCATTTTTTATAAACTATTTCGATATCACACGCTTAGCATTGTTGCATTATTGTAGGATCTTTAATGTGATGTTCTTAATTCTTATGGTTGGCCATTTGTCTTGGAGTGTTTCTATTGATTTTTTACTATGATGAGGAACTAGCGTTGTAGAATTTTTTATCATTTGAAATTGGACTGAAATTGGTATCATGTGGGTTTTCTTTGAAATGGTGATTTAGTTAATAATTGCTAGGTTTTCTTTTTTTTTCCAAGATAGAAACTCGGTTGAATTTGCTGAGTTTTGTATTTTATTGTTTGGTATTTCATATGTTTGTTAGCTTATACATATAATTGTTGAGTTGATAATCTCATGTTATGTTAAGTAAAGTAGTTATTTTGATAAAATTGCTTAATTTATTATTAATGTAATCTATTGTTTATGAATTGAGTAGAGATGGCAGAAGAAATGTTTAATTTTTTAGTTAATTATGACGGATGCACAAAAAGATTATTAATTAAGAAATTGTCTACATATTATGAATTTGAAATGCGAGTAGCTAGCAAGGTTGGGTGGGATCGAAGAAGATGGAAAATTACTATAAAATGTAATATTCCGGCATATAGATTGAGAATGACACTAATATGTATAAATGATGATGCATCAATGGGTTTTATGTTTTACCACTCGCATCACATAATTTCTTTCAAGTTATTTCTCAAAAAAGAGGCCCAAGTGCCTAGTGAAAGGCAAAGTAGTTCACACAGGAGCTCACATAGGAGCTCTCACAGGAGCTCTTAAAGAAATGTGAACAATGAAAGGCACATGCAAATGCCATCGAGTTTGTCCATCGCTTAACTCGACAAGGCCACCATATTACGGATTGGGCTACACATCATACATCATATATCGCTCGATGGGAGGATAGGAGAGCCACTGTTATCCATGGGGAGATGACTACAATATTGCTAGATGTTCGTAGCGCATATATGCAGTGGTATTTATCGATTACACGCCGATATATTTTACCGCACGATGATGTGGAAGAGATGATGTACCAGCCTAGGGGAGTGTTTGAGGCAGCTTTGGCAAGTATAACTTTGTTAATTATATAATATTATTTTCTTATTTATTAGTTATCCAATCTTCAATTTATTTTTCTTATAGCTTCATTTAACACGACATACGAATGCGCATTTGACTGACATGATTAACACTTGTACTTTTGTTGAGGACTTTAGAGCATCATGTTAATTGATATTTCGGGAGCATGATAATGTCTTTCGTAGCTTGTCACTGCTTCAATAGGTATTATGATTATTCATACACATTATCTTGTTGACAAGGTCGCTCAGACACAACCGAGGCATGATTCATTTCATATATTACTTCTTCATCAGCAGCGGATAGCTCTCCTCCCCGTTCATCATTTTTTGTTACTGCACATGTAGCTTAGCCATATCCGATTTTATATTATAGATGACATCGGCCAGCTCATGTTGAGCCATCTATTACTTATGCTGAGTCGGAGCCAGAGCTCGAGCCAAAGCATGCAGATCATGAGGAGGAGGTCATACAGCACCGTCGAGGACGTAGGAGATCGTGACATTGAGTGTATTAGATTTGTTATATGTTTCTTTTAAACTAAATATTTTATTAACATGTGATATAATATATTTGATGAATATTTCTATTTTATATTTCTTTTTATTAGTTGATGTCAATAACTTTAATGTTATGTTTGTTATGCATGGAATGTGTGGAATGAATGAACATGGTGATTGTGTAATGTGTTGAATGAATGAACAAGGACAGGTGTTAAAGTTAGTTCAAAATAATTTTTTAAAAATTTTAATTAGATTTCATCCTTCTAATGGACAAAATCAGTACATAGTCGCTCATTTATTCTCGGGTTGGCAAAGTGTCGTAATTTCGCCCTTCTAAAGGACGAAATCGGGTTAACTATTATAAACTGATCAATCGATTTCGTCCGTGTAAAGGATGAAATCAACTTAAACTTGATTTCGTCCTTCCAAATGAAGAAATCATATAAATTTTTTTTAAAAAAAAGCCACGCAAGCGCCAGCGGCTTGGTTAGTGCCTGCATGGCAAAAAGCAACACCAGTTTTGGGAAATATTTCCCAAAGTGGGTTGATTTGGTAAATATTTTTTTAAATTATTATTTAAATAATTCCCTGTTAGAGAACTTGGCATACATTCATGGTCATTCATAACAAAATTTTTTGACTACTCTAATTCATTGAATCGGACCAGGTTCAATTAGAGTGTAAGTAATTTTTTTTACCAGACCGGATCAGGTTACCCGACCGGGGGTCTAGGGAGCAGACGACCCATGACCATCCAGAGGCCGTTCGGCCTCTGGTGGGACTGCTCTCTCCCAAGTGCCCCGGCAGGGCAAGGCCGAGGCCGGTCGGATTGTTGTCCCCCGGTGAATCCAAAAGGCTTGGCCTTGTCTTCGTCCGGTGTTTGGCCGGGGACAAAGCGACCTTTTTTTTTAATACACAGTGCAGTGGCACCGTGACAACAAGCTGCGATGGCCAACCAATGGCTTGGCTTGACCAGATCGCCATCGTCCTACGATTCCAAGAAGCTAGGTCCCTCCTTCAGCCAGGGCTGCGCCGCACTGCCATAGTTCCTTTTTTTCCGTTCTCTGTTTTTTCTAGACGACCGAGGCACCCACAATGGTCAGTCCTCCCGGGACAGATTGTTTGGTCAGAAATAATGACAGTGTGACGCCCCGACCCGGGCCGGGGGTCCCGAAATCGATAAAAACCAAACCCAGAACCAAGAGCGGCACACTCTGAGTGCGAGAGTCTTTTCGTTCCTCTACGCGCTAAAGAACTTTAGCGCTCTATTGCGCGTAGGCAAGAACTGGCCTAATTATATAACTAATTCGGACCGGGCCAACGTTGCATTGCCATTGGTTGCCTACGTACATATCGGATAACATCCACGATGTTACTCCGATACGATCGGATCCGGACGTAGTTCTGCCTATTGGCTACTACATACAACCGGCATACCAAAAACACATACGTATAAAATATGTATCTCTGAATATTTAATCGGAGTTATACAAAAACCCGATAAAACATCGGCAACACACATCTCGCTCTATCATAGAGACGAGCACCACACGACCACCACAACATGCCTCGCTCTATTCCAGAGCGGATGCATCACATTCACACGTCTCGCTCCATCACTGAGCCGAGAACGAACACACACCACACGTCTCGCTCTCCCGTAGAGCGAGACAACACACATCATGACATAAAAGCACACATCCTATCATATAAGCATAGCAAACATATGGATCATATCATAACACGTCATAACTAGCACATGTCATTAAATAATTAAAATAGGAGGTAAGAAACTCTTACTCCCCTGATGTCTCACGAGGTAGCGGTATTCGGGCTGCTCATTTCTGGGCGTCCTCCCCTTCCGGAGACAGCGGACATAGCCTCCTCTTGCCCCGGTTTGTTCCTCTCTTCTAGGAGTGCCAACTTGAGGGATGGACTATGCCATTGCGTAGATCACCCTTGAATTAGCTAGGAACGCCTCAAGAATGACTCGAATCGGACTTAAAATGAGTGAGAAACGAAGAATAGAAGTTTCTGAACGTGGGAGAGAAATAGGAAAATGTAGAGAGAATTCTCCTTCTTCTTCTTTTTCTTCTGGATGTTAAGGATGCTATTTATAGAAGAATTGGATAGATGTGAGGTTGACACGTGTCAACCCTATCCGCTTTGTCAGCAATCCTATCCACTATCGATTCTATCCGCTTTGTCAGCAATCCTATCCACTATCGATCCTATCCGCTTTGTCAGCAATCCTATCTACTATCAATCCTATCTGCTTTGTCGTCAGTCCTATCCACTGCGTCGTCAATCCTATCCAGAATGATATTATTTTATTTAAATAATATTTTAACCTCAAAACGCGATAACTTCCAACCTTGATGTTGGAATCGCACGCTCTTGATACCGATGGACTCGTGTCAACGAGCCCTTCGAAATAAGACGAAAACATGGGTAGGTCATCCCGCACTTTCAAAGTGGGTCCCGCCCATATGATATTTTTTTCCGAGGTCGGAATCGTGCGTTCTTAGTACCGATAGACTCGTATCGACGAGCCATTCGAAACTAGACCACACATGGGTAGGTTATCTCGCACTTTTTAAAGTGGGTCCTACCCATGTGGCACGCTTCCCGAGGTCGTAACTTTCGTTCCCGACCTCCGTTTTGTGTGTTCTTTGATTCGCCATGCTCGTTACTCCGAGCTCTACCCGGATACAGGGATTTCACCTAATAAAACCCCCTAACACTAACCTCAAATTACTAAATTACCCTTAACCCACCCGGGTTAAGCGTAACCAAAAAATGGGTCGTTACAGACAGTCCATCCGGTGAAAAGTACCAGTCATCCGGTTGCCATCCAGTGGCAGGCATATCACTATTCTTCGTAATTACAGTAACAATGACTTGTAGAGAACATAGTTCCTCGTAATTACGAGAACAGTACATAGAAATTATCAAATTGCAGAGATTACTAATAATGTAATATATATTTAAATTTATTAACAAACTATGCAGTAATCTCAACTTAAAAATTAACAGCCATCCTACCTTCATAGCCAGTTTGCTGTCTATCCACCGCTGTTGAAACCTCGCCAGAAAATTCTATAGGCGGCTCCTCCTCCTCCCCTTAACCATCCAAAAAAAAAACCCCTCAATGTGCCCTAATTATCCTTTTTACAAGCACGGGGATTAGAGTTCCTAATTCCCTTAGAAGTTGGGTCAATCCCCCTCACTTAGGTCACCTAATTAGGCCACTAAAAATTAATTTCAGAATTCTAATTAGTCGGGCCAGCAAAATGACTTAAACGGGCAAAATACACGTTTAAACTTCGAATAGTTGTATCTCCCTCATTCGAACTCTGATTCGCGCGTTCTGGGTGGCATTTTGAAGCTATGTTTATTTACTTTCTAATAGAATTGGATTCAGCCATAAATTCTATTTAGGGTGAAAGTTATTCTACTAAGAATGTCAATGGGTCAAACACTCTATTTTCCACGTAATTAATTTTCAAAACCTTGATTAATTCAGGATATTACATTCTTCCCAAAAAATAATTTCATCCTCGCAATTCTCCACGACCAACCCTTGACAAGCTCGGCCTTAAAATCAAAAGTCATTCTTCCCATTTAACTGCAACTAATAATTTATGTAGCACAAAAACTTAAAATTTATGTCTCACAAAATTCAAGTCGTTATAGTATGCATCGCTAATAACTCTTCATTAGCGACACATATTGGTATGCGTCGCTAATAATATTTTTTTATTTTTTAAAATTTATTCTTGAATATTGCCGAAGCATAAAAAAATTATATTACCAACGCTTATAATGATGCGTCACTAATAAGTTTTTTTTATTTTTTATTACATATTATGAAATTATTAGCAACGCATAGTCACTAATAATAAAGTATTAGCGACGTATAGATCTATGAGTCGCTAATAATTTAATATTAGCAAAGCTTAATTATGTGTCGCAAAAAAAAATCATTAGCGACATCTAAATATACGTTGCTAATGTCGACTTTTAGCGACACTTTAAGTTAAGTGTCGCTAATATGCAGTAGCGATGACAATTTTATCAATGCATATAGCGACGCTTAAAAGCGTCGCTAATAGTCAATTTTGTTGTAGTGTTAACATATGTTGGTTTGCAAGTAAGTTTCATAAGCTTCTACTTCCTTATGTTACATACTAAAGTTGTAGTTAGTTATTCACCTATTAGGCATGGATATTTGATTTTTGAAAGGCAATGGGGTGGATGGAAATTTAAAATTTTACAATGTACATCCAACAATTGAAAGTCGATAGCTGCTAGTTGACATTCGGCCTCATTGCTTACTTGACATGACACCATTGCGTATGTATTAATATAGTTTCCAAATTTAGTCTTGTAGTTACGTGTATTTGATTTAAGATTTACGGGCTCATGCATTTGTGTATCCAAACATGAAAACCTTGTAATGTTGGTGTTAAAATGTGTTCATAAATCTGTCCAAAGGTTATGACATAGGAAGTAAGGGACCCCTATCATCCAACAAAATATCCAACAGCTAGTAATGAAAGAAGCAAAATTAGCGTACAATATGCAAAAATGTTCATCTCCAACAACTAGTTCGTCATAGTGAATTGTTAAAACCATATGCCTAATTGTTCATCTCCAAGTTCCACATACTCCTATGTCTCATATGAGACTTGGCCATGAAGACCTAAAATCTTGCAGTTGACAGTTAGACAGATTTGCGCACATGGTAAAATCCTGGCAAATTCCAACCTAAAAAGGCCAAAATACCCTAAGCACAAACCTCTATAAGCACTGTGCCAAGTCGTCTTCTCTAGAATGAGTTCTTGTTGTTAGAACATATGTGTCATATGTTAGGTTTATTGGTTAATTTCTTTGTCAAAATTATATCAGAAACCTTGAGTATGTAATTAGTCTTAAAATCTGATTAGATGTAGCTATGATCAAGTCAGGTTTGGAATTGATAGACTTGAAAAATAAGAGCAAACATGTTCTTATAAATCAAGACTGAAGACTAAAGAATGTTAATGAGTTATGAAGCTTATTCAACTCATATTCTCATACCAAAATTATGTATGTTTCTGCCCTTAGTTGTATGCTCTATTGAGAGCGTTGTATGTTTCTGCCCTTAGTTGGCACTATATGGCCCCTAGAGTGTGGGCATTTGCGCGTTCAAGTAAGTAGTATCATGGAACTGCTCTTACTAGTTTGACCATGTACCCCATGAGTATAGGTGTGCCTTGCCTTTGGAAATGTCTATGACATCTAGTCACTCCCCAGAGGTTATGGTGATGCCCCAATGGCATTCCTTTCTATTTTGACATTGAAGTTTATTAATTGTAATAAGCATCAATTGTAACACCACGACTCAAGCTAGGGTCTAGAAATCTTGAATAAAATTTTTCTTCCTTAAACAAGGAAACATCATATGTGTGCGAGAGGTATAATGTTCATCTATGCACTATGAAGCTTCAAAACTCGTCGTGTGTAGGTCAGAATAAAACATATATTTATAACTAATTTGGATCGGGCCAATGTTGTCGTACTATTGGTTGCCTACATACATATTAGATATCATCTACAACATTATTCTAATACGATCGGATCCGAACGTAGTTCTGCCTAACGGTTATTACATACATCAAATATCACAAAATTATATACGTTAAAATGTGTATATCCTTATATCCAAGTACATCATTTGGACTTAAACTGAAATCTCATAAATCATCGAAGTCAGACAGAAATCTCATAAGTCATCAGAGAACAAAATTTTCATAAATCATCGGAGTTAAACAGAAGCTAACAATTTAATAGAATTACACATCTTGCTTGATCACAGAGTGGAGCATAACACAGCAACAGATTGGATCACATCAAATCCCATCAGATCATATTAGATTATATTAGATTAAAGCATATCAGAGCACATCAAATCATATTAGATCAAATAGAGTATTTCAAAGTAGCTAACATCAAAGTAAAATAGATCGTAACACGTTGGATTAGAACATACCATACATGTTATTTAACATCTTAAGCTAATAACTTCTCTCGTTGTGACCCGATCATGGAGGACAAAACCCCCTCTTGCTCTGGGCCACTTCTCTTTCTTCGGTTCTCGAAGGCGATGGGCATAGATTCTTCTTGCCTCGGAACATTTCCCCGTTATACAATCACCAAATCAAATAATGGATCCCTAAACCCGACAATAGAGGACAAATGTCACGCCCCGGCGATGCCCAACCCGAGCCAAACCTTGTCCAGGGGCCGGTCAAGCGCGTGGGGCCGACGAAGTGAAAATTGAGAAACGATCTAGCGGAAGACTTAACCCTAACCACGGGCGATTAACAAAAATACGGAGTAGCACAATCCTTTGAGCAAGAGTAAATAAAAGGGAAGAAAGAGTATTGCTTATCATGAAGTAAACAACAATCTCAAACCCACAAGTTTAGTTAAGTAAAGCCCACACCGGCTCAAAATAAGTCATAAGCATCACAACTGTAAAATGTGACATAAATCCAAAACAACAAAGAGCCCTACACCAAGGTTCTAAACATAAGCATAAAACCAAAGAAGATAAGTCACACAACGATCTCCAAGATCACATCCAAGCCATCTCCGATCTTTCCTCAAAGTGGCGATCCTGCCCATCTGCGTGTCGCACCACGCAGCCCCAAATCAAAACACAAGAAAGAGGGGTGAGTTTAACAAACTCAGCAATGGTTTTAGTATCACTATCAACGTCAAAAATACGATAGCATAGTAATAAGATCATTTCAGTTCAAAGATTTACATGGTGCATCACTTTCTGACCACATATACATATCACCTAACACTGCATCATGGTGCATAATCAACCTGCATGGATGTATCTCTAACATACATATTCCCACATGCATTATATCATAACAATATGCATGGATGTATCTCTAACATACATATTCCCACATGCATTATATCAAAATCAAACTGCATGGATGTATCTCTAACATACATATTCCCACATGCATTATATCATAACAATCTGCATGGATGTATCTCTAACATACATATTCCCACATGCATTATATCAAAATCAAACTGCATGGATGTATCTCTAACATACATATTCCCATATGCATTATATCATAATCAACCTGCATGGATGTATCTCTAACATACATATTCCCACATGCATTATATCAAAATCAACCTCCATCAAGGAGTGATCACATAATGTCACACAGACGGGAGCATAGACAAGGCCACGAAGGCGTATCATGGTCCAAAATTCTACACAAGAATTAAAGAAAGATCGGGGTTGTCAATCCCTAATGCTGCTCACCCTGGACGATCTTGGCCAAGGATGTCCCATTCTCACACAGAGAATCTAGAGCAGGGGTGTTCGCCCAGGGATATCTCCTGCGGAGGGAAGAGCCCGAATTCTCACACAGAGAACCCTAGAACACGTGGTAGCGGGGTGCACACAGCATACCACACTGGATTCTCAGGGTCCAGATGACACTCATAATAACATTCTCACAATCCGCAAGACAAATACACAACTCATCCCCACATCATTCTATTTAACAAGAGTCAACCCGGGGAGTGCACTCGTTCCACACAGGAACTCAAATCAAAATATGTCCTTTCGAACCAATCAACTTATGATTAATCCATGACCGATCAATCCGGCACACAATTTCATCACATTACATCCAATCGGTCAAATTCGATTAATCACGATGAAGCCTCAATTGGAAATCCATTTTCATGATGCATGCAGCATGGTACATACGTGGGCAACGCATACATGAATCCTAATCCATGATAAGTGCTCTCATCAGCCCCTAATGCATCATTCATAATCACAATATTAAGCTTCAGCATCATCATTTAACCCCCACATGTGTGTGTAACTAGTAGAAGCATTTCACATAATGCATGCCAACATGCTTGGAAATAGACTCACTACCATACTACACATGTGAAGTTCCATCTAAACATGAATTCTAGCGGAAATCATAGAAAAGAATCATTGAAATCGTATCCCAATTCAAATCTCAACCACAAAGGCTAAACACATATAAAATCACCCATTTCATCATTGAGTCATGGCATTCACCAACATCCACACACAACTAAACACAATCTATCATGACAATTCAGTCCAATAATAGGTTGTAGTCCTACTGAAAATATGCTTAACCAAAGGGAATTAACCATTCACAATTTCAAGATGACAATTCCATCATCATGCCATAAAACATAAGTCATTCTACAAATCTCTAAGCATATATCCCAACTTCACAACCTCAATAGCATACATTTTCAATAGCATAATATGGCTCAAAACACTCCACATTCATATAAAATTGGCAAGCTAAAGTGGAATCATCAAAATAGACATCATATGCACAACATACAATTTACTGTATAGCCGATCGAACGCCGATCGGTTAAACATAGAATTTTGAATTTCACAGTTTTGCCGTTCGAACGCCCAGCAGGCCGTTCAATCGGCTGAACTGGAAAAGTGCCATTCCGGCAATGTTGCCGTTCGAACGCCAACAAAGCAGAACAGTCCATCTTCTTCCTTTCGCAAATTCAAACCGAAACACCATTGATAACACTTTAAATCCACATCTAACACCCTAATCATCATCAAAAGTCCTTCTTGACTTTTAGAACATCAAACCATACCATAATAATGCAAAACCCTAAGAAATCGGGATAAAATAATTCCATTTTCTAATCTTACCATTAACACACCAAATCAAGCAACTCCATTTTGAAATAAGCCAAAAATGAAGAATTTTACCATGGATAAACAGAGATTTTGAAGACCCATTACCTCAGCACTTGATTAAGCTCGGATTGAAGAGTCACCCTTCTTGAAATCCTTGAAAACACAATTAGTTTGAATTAAACTCTAATAGAAATCGATTTACCCAAGAAATCCCTAATTAAATCTTAGATCTAAGGCTTGTTGGTAGTAAAAATCGAATTTTGAATGTTAGGGTTTGTAGTAAGACACAAATCAGTAGTTTATGATGCCCAAAAACGAATTGAATCAAGGGGAAAAAATGGTAGATTTGGAAGAGATTAAGAAGAAAGTCATGGATTAGTGTTTAATTAGAGTAAACTTACCTTAATCGGCTTCTAATTTCGGGCCTAAATGGGGATTAGGCCAGCCCTCCCTCCTTAGCTTATTCCTAAAAATGGAAATGGCTCAGGTCTGCCCTTTTATAGTAAGGGTTGGGGTATGCATAGATAAGTTTTGGGGTGTAAATATGAAAAGTAAGCTAAAAATGGATATTTTGCAAATTTAAGCACTAATTAAGTCTAAAAAAATTCTAAAATTTTTTGTATAACCTTAGGTAGATGTCTAGGTTTATTTGACCCAAAAATAAAATTTTTGATGGTGGGGCCCACAAGGGTCCCGCCAAAACCCTAATTTTTGGGAAAATAGTAAAAATTCTGAAAAATCTCAAAAATTCACATTTGGTTTTTAAATTACTTAAAACCACTAATACTAAAGTTGATTTTGGTTAAAACCATCACAAACACTATTTATTTATGAAATCACCGAATAAGATCAAAAAATACGTTAATCTCACGATAACCAACAATTAAAGAAAACCAAAACCGGTTTAAAGATAAGGGTCCTTACAACAAAACCCCGTCTTGCTCTGGGCCACTTCTCTTTCTTCAATGCTCGAAGGCGACGCGCAAATCATCTTCTTGCCTCATAATGTTTCCCCCTTATACGGTCGCCAAATCAAAGAATGGATTACTCCATTGTGTAAAACACGCTTGATTAAGTTAAAAACGCCTTTTAAACGAACTAAATTGGACCCAAAATGATCAAAAATAGAGAAAAGAAGTTCCGAATTAAAAAGAACCTCAAGTTGGTATTCATAAGGTTCCGACGCACAAAAACAACAGCATTGTGCCGCCCGTACAGAATGCATGCATCACATTCGTGCATTATGTGCGCTGCAGCATGTAATGCGTGCGTGGTGCAATTTTCTTTTTATTTTTATTTTTAAATTTCATCTTTAAACGTCCGTATCTTTCTACCCTGGACTCAGATTCACAAGTTTATTTCGGTGGTTGTGACGGTGAGCTCTTGGAGATGGGCGCTTATTTTTGTGGGTGGATTAATTCTATTGGCTCAAGTATACGCTCTGACTCACTACGAGTCTTTATTTATGTCACTATATGTATTAGGTGAGATGAGAATCAAGATATTTATACTTTCTGGACTTATAATTTGGATTAGACTATAGACCGTTTATGAGACTTGTACTCAGGGATACTCAGGAGAAATTTGTATTTAAAATCTATGATTATGGTAATTTTTTTAGTACATTTGTTTTTGAGTAGCACCTAAGAATGTTTGGTTTGATCATATATTGTTTGAGTGAAGAAAAAAAATTGATGTGTGATATTTTAAATTATAAAATTGCTTTCACATGTGTCATATTTTGTCATTTTTCTCGATTTACAACTGCTATGTTGTATAAACTTTATATGAATTTTAAGAAAATATGTTGAAAAGTTGTGAGTGTTACACATCAATATCTATGCAACCTATACCCATGTTGAGCCACTACCCACTATCTTCCAACTCACTGTCGTGGAAGGGCTATCGGCTTTGACTTCATGAATAGCGTGAACCTGCAAATAGCAAGTATTTTAGGTCAATTTGCTACATTACAGGAAATTTAGTATGTCTCAAATTACATAAATTACCAGTTGTAGTATATGTAGTCTTATCTACAAGTTGTCCACTCTTGCGTGGAGAAGCTTAACCTCCAACACAATAGAACTGTTTTCCTTTCAACTCTTTGCATGCACTTCATCAAGTCCTCTAGGCTAACCTTAGAGTGTCTTCTCTCCTCCCTATTCACCACCAATTTCTCCCCCACCTTTGAAAACTCTCCTAGCTGACCCTCATTGTCATTGCCCTCTTCCTTATCATATTGGGCTTGGGCTTCAACATCATCAATAGGATCTTCTTCATCCTCATCATTGCATTCGATGCCTTGGTACTCAACTAGGGCATCAATATCATGAGAAAAAAAAAAGTTATCCTCTCATATTTGAAGAATGCTGACTTCAACTAAAGAATACAAAACCTCAACCTAATAATAGACAGACAAACCATAATTGCATCCAATTAGATATTTTACCCATATATAATAAAGATAAAGGAATAGTTATGAATGAAGGACAACAAGTTTATACATCAGCTTGGCCAAAAACTGTGGCCTCCACCTCCTCATACTTTGGTCTTTTAAAATTTGACCATGGAACAATATGAGGAAACCCATCAACCAGCTTACAGTTGTAGAGGTCTCCCAACAGCTTACAGCCGTAGAGGTCTCCCAGCAGTGGAATCCTCTCCACTATAATAATGTCAACACTTGTAATAATGTCAAACATATCAAATTACTTATTACTAACTTTCCAACTAACCACATAGACTAATACTATGTAATAGATGATGGGCATAAGTTAATTATTTACAATAGAACTTACCATCACACTATGACAATACACATAACAGTTGTCTTCATGCTAGCCTCCAAACCCTTTAGTGTCCCAATAACAATTATTCCCCCAAAGAAAATTGTCAAACTGCTCCTCATCCTCTACCAACATGAACCAATGTCAATCAATTTTGAAATCTCAATACCTCCCCTTCAACAAGCTAATAAGCACTATCACCCTGTCATCTTTGCAGTCCAAATTTTTTTGTACACCTCCTTCTTAACGAGCAGCTTGCTCCTACCCCATACTTGGTTCTAGGTAGGATCTTCGGTATGGGGGGAGTGTTGGTACTTGCTATGAAAACTTAAGCCCGGTCACCATACATAACTCCTTTTGGGTCATCTATATAGTTCTATTTTCATCAACCTTAAATACATAATCCCCCACATGTTTCTACATTAGATGGTGGAAGGCCTAGGCATGAAACATATTACGGTTGGCTTTTATCTATACAAACTGCCTAGAGAAGTTCCTCATAAACATGTCTTTAGCAAGGATGACTCCTAAAGTGATCTTGCAGCTGCCTCACGTACTTGTATAAAGACTTAGTTTGCACTTCCCCCTCAAAACAATTTTTTTGTTGATTCAGATCGCTTGTTGGTGCTTGGGGATTTCTCCTCTGTGACTACTATCATTGCGGGTCTTCATTGATGTATGCTACATACAATGCAAGAAAAACAACTATATAACATTTTCATTGCCGGCAGTTAACTGGGACAAGCTGACAATCGGACCAGTCGACAATCAGGCCAATCGATATTCGACAGTCTGACCAGTCGACCTTCCACAGTCAAACTAGACGACTGTCAACAGTAGGACCAGCTGCCTCTAACCAATCATCCGAGGCCCGAAGACATTAGACTGGCAACACTCAACTGTCGACTATCAACTTCCTCTACTCCAAAATCAGAAGTCATATTATCCTCCTCAGCCATTACAACACCCCCTTCCAAAACACACACACACTAACAAATATACAAACTAACCACATTTTTTTATCATGCGTCTATAATTTGTAGCATATATATGAGACATATCATACAATATTCTTGTTAACTTTCAGCTGAGAGTTGCACAACAGATGATAAACCCCTCTTTCTTTTTGCCTCTTTTCCTTACAATCTTCGTGATGGGACTTGCAAATAGGAAGTTCAGTTGTAGATAAGACATCCCACAAGATTATGTTGAGCTGTCCTTGCTCCAGTGATCGAACAGGGAGTTTGGTAAGGGCTTCAAGTAGGGGGTTTTGTAGATGAACTTCCGAAAGGATGCCACCGCCAACAGCAATGATAAGGCATAAATGGAGGCGTCCCATAAGATTCTATACTGTTTGGGAGGGAGCGCAATTCTAGGGATGAGTTTGGATAAAGACCACCTTTTCGGGATTTGAATTTAGTCAAGGACAATTTCATTATTTCCTAGCAAGTGGGCTTAACCACGTGCGTATCACCATTTTGTATTTTGTATATTATATAAAAGTCAGAGACATTTTGTGTAATACGGTATATTATAGGGCCATTTTGATCAATTCCTTGTATTTATAACAAAATCGTCAGATACAATAGCGTTGATAGCCCATTGCATTTAAAAAGATGCCACTTCAAGCAGCATCTGTCCTAATCCGAAATGCAAAAAAGAGTGGCTCAGCTTCATCAATCTTCAGTGGACTGGGATTCACGGCTAGAGACCCTGATAGGTCTCCAATTTGATTCCTCTTTTGGTTGTCTTAGTGCCACAAAATGGAGCGCTTCACTATGGACCTGGTAAATATAGCACGCCCATGGATACGAATCTGGTGCAGTCCATACTATTTGCTCCTCCAATGTGGTCTCCTCTGCGAAGCTTGATCTCACACAGTACACGGAATCTTGCTCTGGTTCGGTAAAATCAGCGACTGCAACACATCCCATTGACACGAATCCTTCCGGGGCACGTGGCAGCCAGATTGAAACAGGTGTAACATAGTCGTCAGCGCAATTTCTCCATACCTTTAAACCATTTGCATGTAGTCAGAAATAGAAATAACTAACAATAGAGGAGTTTTAGCCCCTGCAACAGCTAAATCTAAAATATCACATAAACCACAGATCCTGAATTGGGAAATGGACATGGATAAGTTGAAGTAGCTCTGTTCACTTACAAGATCATAACCAATTGGCAATGCGAACTGTTCGTGAATATTTTGATAGACAACAGCAACATTTGGAGGGTGGGTGCCGACATGAGCTATGTCTCCAACAGAGATATATCTTCACAGTAAAACAACCAAATTGTTAAATCTCTACACTGGTAATTCATCAAAACCTTCAAATAAGAAAGTTACTCGATTTATATTGTGTTTAACAAGACTACTACTAATTATTGTCTTATTACACAAATATTGAATACAACACAATTTGGATTATCACAAAGAAAAACAATAGATAGGAACAACGATGGGATACCCGTCAGGACATATTGGTCTCCAGATGCTACATAGTCTCGCATTGTCATCAGCCTAAAAAACCAAATGATAAGCTTATAATTCCTCCTGTAACTCTACTAAATGCATAAATAATAGAAACTGCATCAAAGACTTCAGGTAAATAGACAAGTGCCCTTTGCCTCATCAATAAAAAGCCATGAGACATGTTTCTGGTGTCCCTGATTCAATTCCCTAAGTGGGAAGGATTTGAATTCCCTGTCAAAAGAGTCCCTACTAACCAACCCTTCAGCAATACTACACTTCAACAAATAAGGCCTACGGGTGAATATAAAGAATAAAAATAAAACAAAAAGAGGATATCTGTACCTGCTTCGGGCACAAAGTGCATTTCCTTTTGTTTTCTCGTTCACTACTCCAAAGCTTCAGAAAATTAACACTATGTTCAACAAATCTATTGCCTGAGAAAGTAGCAACTGCAAGAAGTTCTCTGGATTTACTGAAGGGTTTCATTTGACTCCATGAATCTCTCCCTCCACCCTCATCCCAAGCAAACTGCACATACCGCTGGCTAGCAGGAACCTGCTCATTGACAGATTTGAATAACAATGTCTCATGTACTCAGTCATATTTGGTTAACTTATTATGAGCAATTAGATCAGATAGTATACTACTGTATAATAACATCAACCTTCAACGTCAGAGTTTTCTGGTCAGATTGGTAATCTTTCCATAATTTTTGCACCACTGAACAGATTTTTACTGCTAAAGGTTCTCCCTCCTCTTCTTCCACACTGCATTTGACCAACTGCACAAAGCTCTCTGACCGTTTAAAGTTCTTGACATGGAGAATAATCAGTGAGGGTTTTAAATGCCCTGCTTTTGCCAGTTCCAATGCCATTAGTTCCTCCCAAGGCACATCCCACAATATCTTGGAGGGTTTTCTGTCCATCTTATCCAGATCCGAACACTACAACAAGAAAGAAAAGTTAGAAATATGGTAATATCTTTCCCTTCAGGCTGCCAATTTCAGGCCAAAAGGGGAAAACAAAGTTATCTAGTTTTATCAGTATAATATATACATAATTACTACCATTTTAACAACTTGTGATAGCTAACATTTTAACCAATGGTAGCCGGAAGACAATAATAAGAATGAAACAAAAGCAATGACAACAAGAACAACAGTTAATCAACCAATCCAAAAGTAAAATAATAACATGAGAAATGACAATAGAAACTTCAGTACAATACAAGAAATTCTCAAGGCACTCCACATGTATTATTATTAAGTAAATAAAATGTTAACTTCTTTATTAAGAGTGTCTAATTTAATTACAAGGGGAAACAGAGTTTGCAGTGTTACCGCAGCACAAAGTCTCTGCGGTACATAATCGTTGTGGGATTGTGATCCCACAATGATAACTCGGGATAGTTTGGGTGAAATGGGGAAGAACATAGATGAGGTTTTAGGAAAAGGGGATTAAAAAATCTTTACTCAAGATACTTTGCTCTAAACACTGATTACGATTGATCTCTCATAATGAACTAGTGCATAGCCCTTACATATTAATAGAGAAGTTAATAGGCCTACTAAGAATTAATCCTAAAGCCCAATAACATTAAATCAGAAATAAATCTTACTAATTTTTATTACCAAAGTACCCTAAAGACTTGAATAAATCCTAAACTCTTAGTGGACTCAACCCCTAGGGCAGGTCATAACAATACCAGAGTGTCTAGCCTGTGGTGACCGCATGCCCCCTTATATCAAACCACATACGTAACGTAAATCAAGAACCCAAAAACAATGACGACAAGAAGAGGTGGTAATCGATCAACCCACAATAGTAAAAAGAAAACATGAGATATAACAATAGCAAACTCCAGAATAATACAAGAAATTCTCAAGGCAATGGACACATTGATCTCATCAGTAAGTAAACAAACTGCCAAAATTGTTTAAGTTCTTGAGCATAATCTTTATTAACTATAATAAAACCGCATGCACTACGTTAATTAGGAACTCAAACTAGCCCAAAAATGAATGAACCATATGCCAGCGTTTATTGCTACCCAAAATAGAGAAAAAACCTTCCAAAAAAGGATACCTAGAAAAAAAGACAAGAAGAGAGGTGATATCTACTGGAATAAAATTTAGTTAGGTCAGAAAACTTGGAGTTGTTTTTTGGCACCTGCAGAAGCATCACACGCTTGTTTGTCAGCAACAGAATCTTCAGGTGAGGCAAGATGAAATGGTCTTCATAATAATCAGACCAGGCATATTTTGATGGCTCTTTGAATATTTCTGTGCAACCAAAGTGTCTACTAGCTTCTGCAAGGTGAAGGACCATCTGAAAGAAGGGACACACCAATGTTCATTAAAACTTTAGTAATGGACAATCTGAAAGCCCACAGCACAATTACAAGTATGACAAGAAAGCAAAACAAACCTGTCCAGTTGCTTCTCTCTCACAATACTCCTTGAGAATACCATTTGAGCGAATAGCACGGGGGTTTCTAATCCTCTGGTAAGCACCTCTATTCTGGTAAGCACCTCTATTGGTGAAGATTTCAAGGCAACGGGAGCAACTTGCACCAACACCATCTACTGTCAACGAGAAGAAGTCCAAAGCCCCACTTACTGGTTGAGCAATAAAGCCTACAAAAGCTCGCCCAAAGCCATAAGCAAGGCCCAATATGCCATGCTGTCTAGCACTCTCAACAGGCTTTGTGACAACACCAGACACTCCGAAAGCTAAACCTTGAGCAAGAGCTTCTGTTCCTTGAACGATTCCATCACCTACACCAGTGATTCTCCTTGACCACACCTGATGCAAATGCTTTAGTTATTTCCCAATAAATAAGATTAATGCATAGATTTTTCTACACCATTTCAATCAATTGGTCAAAGTTCAGTAATTTTTAAGCTATTATGTTTCTGGTCTAATTCAATATGAGACATTTTCCAAATATAGACGAGTTAACAATCAAAACGAAAAAAGGAACACCTGCTTAGATCGTAACTGCAGAAACTGCCCATCTGTTGAGAGTTCAGCAAACCCTTTACTAAGAGAAGCCAAAGTTGAGCTTGTCATACCAAATACGTCCACGGCAAATATCAAATGTAAGGGATTGTGGATGAGATCTCTCAAAATTCTGTTACCAATAGCAGGAAGAACAGAGCTTTTTCTCATGAACCTATTCCTGTGCCTGACCTTCCTTATGTGGATCTGGAGAGAGAGAGAGATGTTAATCAGCAACAGCAAAACCAAACCTGGACCATCAAACAAGCAATTTCAAAGAGAAGAAATAAATTCAGGAATTCACTAAAGTAGAAAGACCTGAATTTTGAGTGCATTTCCAACAGCGGATAATATTGGGCTCCACACACCGAGAACACCATGTGGTCTTTGACTTGGATCTGTCTCCAGCGACAACTTCAGCCTTATTTCAGAAACATCTATTAAACTGAAATTTAAGAAGATTTAACTGAAAATTTCGATCTTAACCAAATGACTGTAAAAAAGAACTTATGGTCACATTTTGGGGAAAAACAGAAAGAACAAAAAAGACAAAGTTTTCTCACTCAATGCGTATCTCTGGATCAACTTGTGTCACATTTGAACTTCTGGGGATCTGATCCATCCGAAGATTGTTGTAAATATCTAACAGAGCCCATATAATAGGCTCGTGTATACTTACCCTCCAAGGCTTCTCAGTGACCTAGATAAAACAAGGCTTAATAAATACAAGTTCACTAAGTCGCAGTTATTTAGTTTAGTCATTTAACAAGTTTTCATCAGGTGAGACCTCACCCTTGCATATATATATGGGTACACCTGAATATCATCACTGCTGTTGCTCATTGATATAGTCATCTTAAAAACTGGATGACGTGTATCTATGTGTTCCGGAACCAACAGCACAGGCATTAGAGCAAGTGGAAGCTGATTATCAAGCTGTAAATGGCCCAGAATGAGCTTGAGCCTGATATGGCCAAGAAATTTCTTAAATTAGTCATCATTAAGAAAAGATTTATACAAAGTAAAAATGCATCAAATCAATCAATGGACGCAGCAATTATCCACTTCAACCTTTTGAAAAAAATTCAACTTGATTTTGAATCAGACTAGGTAATACACTTGCAACTAGCAACAGTGAGTCCGACTACCAGCACATTGTGTGGTTTTGTCCCATGCAAGTGAAAATTTGTGTTCGAATTTATTTTCCTACTTCCTTTTGTACTATTAATCATATTTGATCATATTGCCGAAACACATGTTCTTGTGCCCACCCTACCCCAGTCCACCCCACTAACCATCATTGAAAATGTTTTGTTACTGCATCAAACTCTATTTTAATTATGTTAAAAAATTCGGCAGACATCATCTATCAACAAGAATGATCCCAATTTCAACATAACAAAAAAAAAAGGCCAATAGAAGTGATTTAAGTAAGAAAGGAATTTTAATAAATATTTTTTATACCATTTTTAATAATACATTAATAAACTTTTTTGCTTGTTATTTTCTAACACCAATATAGGGGTACGACTATACGAGAGAACATAAATAAGAAAGGATATATATGGCTATGTTATCTTTTACAAAAGAGTTGGCACAAAATAAGCTAGAATGCAGGCGTAAGATCCACGTTGCCAACATCAAATTGTTGGGAAAAGACACTACTTGATTATCATTAGAACATCAATAACAATATTAAGATATTATACTTCCCTCAGGTTATGTAATTGAAATATTATCCGCTTCTCCAGATATTCATTAACAATAAAATGGATACTAAGTTACCAATTCTAACTTGCATTGCTTATAAAAAATTCGAAAAAAGATCAAAATTGAGAAATCAGATCCAAACAACAAGGCTAGTTTCTCTTACCTAGTTGCTGTGCCACCATCAATCCCAGTTGAATATGAAACAAATACTCTCTCCAGGTATAGATATAAGAGCTCTCTCGGTTTATGGTCTATCAGGGAGACCCCTACTACACCAAATTCAACTATAATCTCCAGAGGTACAACACTATTTTGCACCTTGTTCTGCATTCCTGAAGTGCCCCAGTTAACTACTGCAGTCATGGTCTTCCCTTTCTCCTTTGGCACCATTTTCATTATCTCTTGAGTATCAGTAAAACGTGCAATCTTAATATCCCCAAATTCAGTAACATGAAGCCGAATATTATGTAATGTTTGAACAGACGAGGAAGCATCTGTATTATCCAAGCTAAATTTTCCAACAGAAAAGTGATTTCCATCATGGATTTTAATCTCAATAAGTTTCTGTCCATGTAGATCCTCCCATGCATAATTCACCGTCGAAAGGGGAGCCAACTGGATCCACGCATCATCACTCAAGCCAGATTGACGGATATCAATTTTTGTCCTTTTTGCTCTATTTTCAATTCTGTCCAATAGGGAATTTTGTTTAGCAACTGGTAAAGTGTGTCATACAGAACTATATACCACGACAACAAAAAAAATAAATAGAAAATAAAAAAACAGGTTACAAATGTCAACTGCCTACTTGATAGGACCATTAGAAGACCCTAAACGAAAGATGACTATGAAACGCGACCCTTCCTCATAGCCACGAATTTCTGTCCTCAAAAACCTGAGACCACCATTTTTTCCCCTGAGCACTACAGTGATAGTATCTTCTTTTGCCAATTCGACAGGAAAGCACCAGTCAGTATTCTCTAACCGAACCTGAAAAGCATGGCATATGCTGGGCTTACTTCTGTAAGTAATAGATAGTTTTTCTGTATCCATCACATAATGCAAATCTAATGAAAATAAAATATGGCTTTTTGTGGTTCAGAATGATATCCATCATAATGCAAATATAATGAAAATAAAATATGGCCTTTTGTGGTTCAGAATGATAGCTTATCAGTCAGCAACAACCAAGCATTTCGTAATTCCAAAACACAAATAGGGAGGTCCTAACCTTGCTCCAAAAGATAACAAATGACTTGAAATTGTGTAATTTTCAATTGCATCTAGGTCCCACATGCATGTGCAGTGAAGAAACACAAAGGCCAAAATTATGGGGCTTTTTTACGGTTCTTAACAATAAAATCAAATCAAAATGTCCAGCATGAAAAATCAAACCAGATACATGACGATGGTTAGCCATGTTCCCACTGTATTTGTACCCGTGTGGATGTCTGTCTCCACGTGTAATATGTAGTGGTGCTTTCTCAGAGTACCTTGTGTTTAATATATAAATGTATTTATGTTTATGTACATGAATATCAATGTCATTAGTCCCTTCCCGAACAACTTAAGCTTTTAGAAGAAGTGGTTATCTAACAATATGCAAGGAGGCTGTGAACAACATGCACAAAACATACCTGCAATTTTTCTGATCCTTCGGCTTTAGAGTAGACAAATGAAACTCTTGAATCAAATGCATGCAAAATCTTTGGTTGGTCTTCATTGTGTAATCTAATATACACGTCTTGACCAAGCCTGTTCGTGAAGGTCATGTATGGATGGATAGAAACAACCTGTCAATGCAAGAACTTAATTACACAGAACACACGGGTTCAATACTATAGGCCTGTTTTGCAACCAATTCATGTGTGCATTAAAAAGAGATTTACCTTAATTTCATTTGTGGGTGTCAAACAGTCAGGTCATCATTGTACCTCTAAATTTGAAAAAATCCATCTCTGGGCCATTTGTCAGGGAAATGTCCTCCGGAGAACATACTCCCCACAAATAAAATTCATGCCTTTTCAACACAGCACCAGATTTCAAGGTGCATGTATGGAGCATTTGTGCAGAAATGGATGATTGTGTTGCCAAACAAGAAACCATTTATGCCATTTGTGGGAAAATTAAATCAAACACGAAAGGGTGTATCCAAATAGGATTTTGGGCAAATCTTCTCAAATGCTCCACAATTGGTTGCCAAACAGGCCCTAATTTTAGAACAGATAAACCTTTTAAGTACCTTTGTTGGAACAGACTTATATGGACACGGTTTTGAGGAGATGAAGAGCCGGAGGCAACTGCCCTCACCATCATATGCATAAAGATCAACTGAGCCATCCTGGTAAAAGAAAATAACACATAAGAATGTCTTTCATGAATACTTAATTACTGCAGAAAACGACAAATCTATAAATACCATGTCATTTAGAGGAGAAAGGTCTTGAACAGGTCCAAAGTGTTCCTCCCCTGGTCCTGTAATTGACATTGAAAGGCCAAAGTGCTTAAAATTCAGTGCAGATGCCATTGTGCACCCTCCAACCATTTCCTCTTCCATGATGTACCCAAGAATTTTTTCTTTAGCATGATTGGAATGAAAAGCCAGAGGGAAACTTTTTGTCTGTTTTCTCCCTGAGATATCTATAAATCTATACTTCAGGGGAGGACACCTTGCACTAACTATCCAGTAAGGTGCATAGACTCTAATGACCTTTGCTGCCAACAGCTCTTTACCCTGGCCCTGTTCAAGAAATACTTGAATAATCCTGCTTGCAAATACTCTCCATCAGCATGAGTTCGAGTCAAGTGAGCTAAATAAAGGGATAATCATATAATAGATGCAGCAGATGATTAGAAATGAGCAAACCTTCCTGAAAAAGAATTTTTTAAACTTATTGTTTGAGATGTGTTTTTGCTGGGATGTGATATAATAACAGCTTCCTGAGAAAAAATAAATTGGTTGATTGGAATGAAAAAAAAAACAGAAACCAAGACAAAAAAATAAATATCCGAAAGAACTCTAGGTAAGAATCTACATTTATTGGTTGCCATCCACCCTGTGGGAGCAGGGAGAGGTACAAAGGACTTCTTGGGTCAGCATCATAAACCTTGGCAGTCTCACCAGGAAGAAATATTCCTTGAGTACGGGCAACAAGCTGACCATCAGATGGCTCAAAAACTGAATATTCAGCTGACAGGGGAAGGAAGTTAATTATAGACAGTGAGGAATCCGCAACAAGGTTCCAGTCCTGAATAGGATTTGAATGAATATCTCTTCCAATCTCTGTTGCTTGCAAGCTCAACGAGAACCACAATCCCTGAAAATTACGAGAAGAGTTTCCACACTCTTGCCTGCAGTGCAGTAGTTTTTGGCATTCCTTGAGATCAGAGACACAAATTTCAGAAGGTTCATTTGGTTCATCAGAAACTTCTGATGAGTTTGCACCATCCAGTACTGAACTCCAAGAATATTCAGTCAATCCACTATCACTGCTTGGCCTTATCTGTAAAACATAATAAAATTCGGAGCGTGCGAGAGTTGCCAATGGTAACGGAACAGTATCTCCAGGATTTAACAGCCCAACTGAGAGATGACGTTTCACATTGCCTGAGGCATGCTCCCTGCTGCGGATCCATCTTCTTTGTCTCACATAATTCATGGAAATTGTATCGGTTTCTGAATTTGGCCATTTTAAATGTGCCATATCCGTTGCATAGACCCATCCGTCAGCAGATTTGACTGACTTAATGTCCACATGCCAATCAACAACTACTTCCCAACCTGAAGGCATCTCGATATTTGGTTTCTGCAAAACAATCTCATAAAATTAGCATCATCTCCATAACTTGCAACTATAAAATAATTGTTTCTACATATATCATGCATGCGGGAAAAACTAATTCAGGTGGTATATCATTTGGTCAGTATATGGTTGCCAACCTTGTAAAGGTGTCCACCATATGCTTGATCTTGGTCATTCAGAAAACTAATCCAGCCAATGGAAGGATCATATCTTTCAGTCTCAAAAAACTCATCAATTTCAATTTTGCTTTCTTCAACTTCATCCCCATCAGTTTCTTTATCGCCATCCCGAACATTTAACTTCACTTTTTCTTGATAATTTTTTGAAATTAGGCGCACATCAATTACAAAATCTGTATGGTTACTCACAGATACCAGCGACCGGATGTTCACATATCTATTACCATCTTTTATGCTTACTTCACTCGCAACAACATCATTTCCTAACCTCCAACAAGCTGCAGGTGCAGCATAGTTTAATCTCACAGTAGTCCAAGGTCCATTTTTCGCAGGGCTGATCTGAATAAATCCAGACTTGTCGTCACTATTGTTCACATGGCTGTCGTTTTTTTGTCCAGGTCTGGGCAATAGTAGCACTGCACATCTTATCCTCCCAACTATCTTCAGATGCTTATCTTCTTGAGGCAACTGTACAAGATCAATTATATGAGATATCAGAATCTAACAGAAAATCAAGGTTTCTCCGGCAAGGAAAATTCACAAACCAAAAGATTAACGGATGCATGTCAAAATATTCACCATCATTTCCTCCAGAGGAAGTTCAATCCAACTCAGACTATCAGTAGAGATTGATCTTGGACTACTATCGCGAGCTACATCTTTTAGAGGAGCTAGATAAGAGCCAACAGGTTCCCCTGCATTAAAGGGACTTACTGTTTAATGAAAGCTCCCTGAACAGATAACTATTACTAACTACAGATGCTTTGTTAAGAACCAAGTAATATTACATCCAAAGAACTTGCTAATAACTTACCCTTTCTGATGTCCGTCACCGTGAATTCAATTGCATTATTTTCCTGGATACATAAAAAAAGTCATGCATCAAAAAGATACAGAAAAAATGTGTAAAGAAGTAATTTACTATGAAGAAGTTGCTTGAGTTCAACAAGAATAAAAAAACTAGAAATGCTTGGTGAATGGCATTGCAAACCCTAGAAGATTGGGCTATTAACTTCACTAGAGTTCATTAAGCGAAATATATAGGAAGGTATACATAATCACAGAGAACAATTTCATTTTATTATGACCAGTATCTAATCCAATATGCATACAAAAATCTATGTGTGCGTCCTTACTCTAATTGCAACCCAGAAGTGCTCAACTTTGCAGAGCAGAAATTGTACCGTCAATCTTTTTAAACAACATGTCACAGAATACCACACCAGTACCAGAATCATTACCAAGGAGATCCACCATCTTGATTCAGTAAGGAGCAACTTGTCCACCATTCAACACTAATTTCGGCCATTTCTTCAATTAGTGAGAATCTTCAACCTCAACAGCCTCAATGACACTACCTCTTCACAATTTCCCTGTTCTTTATGGCATCCTCAATTTCTTATTATCTCATATTTTCAGGCTGCTATTATCTTATCAAAATGCAGCCAAGAATGGTAAAAGAAGTAACCTAAAAAAGGAAAAAAAGATCTAATCATTGTATACAACCATCATTAATTACTTGCCTGTCTGTGTTATGCAACCAGGAATTCTAACTTAACTAGAAACAAAATGTAGTTGGATATACCAAATAGATTACAAAACTAGAGATTGGTAAAAGAAGAATCACAGAAGTTACAAATATTTTGAAACATCAGAAATGCCTTACCCTTAACACCAATGTTTTCACACTCCCATAAGCTGGCGAGTGAAAATCAATAATGTACTAATTGCAAGTGAAAATGAACAACCGCTATGAAATTACATAGAGTGTGAGAAGCAACTAGTTGTTTCTGGAATGGTTTTATCAATCAGAACATATGGATGGGTATTAGTTCATAGAAAATTTCTAGGTCACTGACACAGTTCATACATGTTTGGATTGCCTGATAAGTGGAGCTGATCTTCCCAAATATGTTGTTTCAAATTTCTCATATAAAAAACCCTGGTTTTGAGCAAGTGACATGTCTCAGTTGCTTGAAAATCATGGCTGCACAGATTTAATATAGGAAGGTTTTGATGTGGATTAATAAATAGACTATTTGCTAAAATTTAGGAGGGTTCATACATCTATCCTCTCCTCCTTACTAACCTTTCACAGCACTAACACACGCATTAAGTTTGCTAATTCATTTACTCAGTCAAACTAAGTAAAAAAAACTAAAGGTCATTTTCGCTTCCAAAAACTCCTGCTTATAATAGTAACTAAGAAAGCTTTAGCGGAGACATCTGCTGAAGAAAGTTGCAAAACAACCATCGTTGTTATCTCCTCTCTTACACTGCAAATTACCTAAGTATATATATGTCAAAGGAAACACAACTATGTCAAGTCAGGACTAGAAAACTGTCCCCTTAATGCAGGCAAAAGAACTAAAGTTAAGAAGGTCCATTTTGTAGTTTTCAGTTGAACAATAAATTTTTTGCAAGTAATCATTTACAGCATTTAAGTTGTCATGCACAATCATTTCCCTAATTCCACGTAATATGTAGCTGATTCCTGCCAAAGCATATCAACTACGCACTTCGGAACATGGATTGCCATATCAGTCCAATGAGGCAATGCACTTCAAAACATGGAGTGCCAACAGTCCAATATAGGCAGTACAGCTTGATATGTATCCGGTTTTGCAAAACACAGAACAAGATAGGAAGCAGTAGAGGCATATACACTCAGAATATTCTTAATGATTGACATGTATATTAGTTCTTCTATGAGTTATACTTTTTATTTTATTTTTAAAAACATATACTTTCTATTTTAGGTTTAATATATCTGTTATTCTAAGTTGAGAGCCACTTTTACGTTTTGTTCTACAAGTCAAACTAAACTTATAGAATACAAGACCTAAAAAATCATAAAATATTTAACAATTAATTTTAATTTGTAACGAAGACGATCAAGAGAGGCCCCAGAAAGAAAGTTGAAACGGATGCAAGTTGAATAGGCCAAAAGAAGTAGAGGCTAAGAGAAATTAAATGGAGTTATTAAGAAAGGACGCCGCTATGCTATCCCCTTCAAAAGGGTTGGCACTGATAGAGGAGTATTTGCTCCAGTGGAGGCTCTCCTCACAGTCCACTTCCCACAGTGGAGGTTGTTGTTACCAAATTGATTGCTCAACAGACTCATTAGAAGATTTCCGGCCCCTCTCCAACAGACTCCCACGGTCCATTCAGGTCACAAGAAGCCAAAATTCAAGGTAGTTCAGGATGAGTGCAGCTACTGCCATGAGAAAGGGCGTTCGAAGGTTCAATGCCCTAACCACCTGCTGTAGACAGGGCATCTACAATAGGTAGGACAGTGTGGTTGGGAAGGTTTGAGAGGAGTGAAGTTGAGGGAGAGAAGAGACAGACAGATAAATTATGCTAAACTACTTCTAAACTTTCTAATTAATTCTCTACTACTTTGGCAGAAGCCATTACATTGGTATATATAGGCAGAAGTCTTCACTAAGACTAACCTAGCTAGGAATTGTAACATGAAAGGAAACTACCCTAATTGAAAGGGCAAATCCCTAATGAAAAAATTGTCCTTGTGACAACTACCATGATAGAATTCTCTGAAGTATACTGTAATCTTGAATAGAGAAGACTAAATTACATAGGAGGATTGATCCTTATAGGGATCAGATATCCTGATACAAAACATGTACTAAAACGGGAAATTACTTGAACATAAAGAAATAAATAAGCTTGACTAAACTACCCTCCATAATATGAAAGCTAATACAAAAGACTTGGACCAATACAAGCAAATATACTCTTAACTTAGGTAACTAGCTATAGAATGTCTATTCTTAATATTCTTTGTCTTGACTTTAAGTGAGAGGAAGTTTAGTCTTTTATTTTAGTGAGAAACTGTAGTAACCCCTTAGAATAACATAGGAACTACAATGGCTTATGTAAAAGAATGATGGATGAAAGGGGAGAATAATAGAGTGAATGGGGAGAAGATCAAATGAAGAGGAGAAAAATAAATATGCAAGAAACTTGAGCATTCCTTTGTAGATTTGTCACTTTCGCATATTGTTCATTGCTAAGGGCTGAAGCCCCATTGATTAAGTTTATCCAAAGCTTATCTAACTACAATGAGTAAGTCCCAATCTAACTAGGAATAACTGAAATGATAGCCGGAAATAACCTAAGTAAATTCTAATTAAACTACGAAACACAAGTTCTAATATAAACAGAATTGAATAATCAAGCAAATTCAACTCCAATTAGGATGCATAGGCCCCTGCTAAATGGGAAAGGGCCATAACTGAAAGAACGATTCATTTATTAAATAATGCTGATGAGGAATGTCAAAAACAAGACCCAGACAATATGATTATTATTTACTTATTTAGGACTTTTACTTTGATTAGGATATTTAGTTTTATTTAAAAATTACTTCATTAGAAGATTGGGTATCTTATTCTATCGGAGACAGGTTTGATATTATTCTATTTAGAAGGATTCTAAGACGGTGTTTTGTTTCCATTTCTAAGTATTTGTAAAACCTGTTTAAGAGACCTAAGTCCTTAATGAAATTAGCATATAAATTTTGAAGGAGAAAACTTCTCTGGAGTTCTGCTGATTGAGAACTTTCAAGTCAGTGGCGATGCTGAACAGCCGTGGTGTTGATGCCGTGGTTCTCTGTGCTGATTCTGGAGAAAATTTATCCCTCTCCTCTTCCCCTAATTTTCCCAATTTTTCTTCTTCTATGCATTGTCCGACATCAAATGCAATACTTCCTTTCAGGGCTAATAAAGCTCTTCCCTTGATGCTTTATTCAAACCCAAGTCCATTACTGTTCTGCATTCATACAGCATTAGAAATCCTCATGTCTCTCCCCAACTCTCCGTGTCTGTATTTTCTGAACAAAATCCAGATGACACGGCAAAGGTTTGAACCTTGTTACACTATATTATATTGCCCACCTCCACAATTAAACTTGCCCAAAAGATCAAATAGTTTAATTATGTGCTCATGTTGTGCTTGATGAACAAGTAGCACAAGTGAAAGTCACTGAACTCTGATGGCGAAGCACATTCACTAACAGTGCTCACATAAGATTTTGACACAATAAGTGATCTTTATGACGGTGTTCCACATGCAGGAATAGATACTTACACAAGTATGAAAAAAATATAGTAACAAGAGGTTTGACCATTCTAGTTGCAACACAATATAGTAATTACTGAAAAAACTTGGCGTCTGAGCCCACTCACCAAGGAATCAACTCTAAAGAAAAATGTCTCGTTCCATTGCACCAAGTCCAAACCTGATGGTAAAGATTTGGAGAGAACCCCACAAGTTCGAGCACTTTGTAGCCGAGGAAGTGACTCACTAAGAATGCCTTGACTCGTATGTAAACGAATAGTCATTGTATAATAGTGAGAAGTTAACCCTTCAGTTCTTGGTATCTGCAAATTTTCGTAGAGTAAGGAAAAGATTATGTCAAGTTATCCCATATGATAACAAGATTCCAACATATATCAATTAGATTAATGACAGCCAAAAACAGGAAAAAAAGCTGGTAAAATCATCATCATTATCACCACATCCCAATTGTCAGGGGTTAGTGACACAGATCCTATCCCACAATCCTACCCACCCATATATCTGGCTCCATTCAGCTTCTTGGCTCATCTGCCACTCTTCAAAGCAACCATGAAAATGCGTAAGGAGCTCTTATTCGATTGTCAAACATTTATGTTATGTCAACATGAACAAATTTGACTTGCAAAGACAACTAATTATATGGAAGATAATGTTGGCCTACTAATTTCTTTTTTGCCATTTGGATAAGACATTTAATTAAAAAATGTTATCAGTAAATAACCTCTGCACTAGAGACAACAACCATCACCATCATCCACAATGGCATCCTTAAGTCATCTTTTGGGTGAGCATCCAACAAGTTCTTCAATACAGGAACCTTAACAAGCTGAGCATCTCCAGATGGCATTCTAATAATGTTTGAAAGTCCTCTTAATTCAACAACCCTTATAAATATGTCTTGGCCAAGCCTGTTCTGGGGAATTATATAATAATTTCTGTGATGATGAGCATCAATGATAGATTTTCCATCATAAATTGGCAGAGCAAATTCCTGTTTGACCAATCAACGGACAAATTAGTGATGTGCGCCCACAAACAGCATCCCATGACAATAAAAAAGATGAACCATAATTTATTTTTCTCACAAAAGGAAGAACTAACTCTTTTCTTATAGGAGTCAGCATGACTCAGATTACTCCAACTACTGTAGGCTTGTAAAATCATGTTTATATTAGAAACGGAAATATTAAGATTGAGATCTTGTGTAGAAGCCACTCGTAGCTGGGGAGCAGAGGTAGGTGCATTCCAACAATACTGATACCTGCATGTCAGATTGTAATAAGCCTCATGATTTACGCAAACGAAAAAAGGAAAAAAGATAATCCATCCATTGAGTTTGAATTCCAGATGCATGTCTGTTGGTATTTTATTCACTAGAAAATTATGGGTACTTTTCCAATAAATCCAGAAAATACAATTTTCTTCTTCGACAGTCCCAAGGAGAAATTATTGGATACTCCCGGAGTACCACATGGGATTTACTCCCACTTAACACTCGCCTTAAATCCTGAGGATCAACAGCGCACACGCTTAAGTGGGAGTAACTCCTGGAGGGTACTCCAGGAGTAAATAATAGTTCAGTGCCAAGGGGATTCAATTCACATGGAAACTATTTTTAGAAAGATCCTACTGAAAAAAGGCTTAAAACATTTTCATAGTAAACGAATATTGGAGAAACAATAGTCTCCAGAAAAGATATTATGCTTATCACCTTAAGAACCCATCCACTGGCTCAATTAGGGGTTCCCACGAGCTATATTTATCATTATATGACCTTGCAGCCAAAGAAAAATTTACAGTTGTGTTCAAATAGTCAGGTCTTCCATGCAAACTGAATCCAATACCGCTTAGGAAGATGTTACACAATGGAACCATCTGCAGAAAAATGAAAGAACACATAAACAGACTAGTCAATAATTCATATTCAAGGCTCAATAAAACCACTTGTTCACAGGAAAATAGTTTTTCAGTAAAATGGAAATAATATAACAGATGTCTCGTTTTTGCTTTTGAACTAAGTAATCATATATCCCTCTCTCTCTCTCTCTCTCTATTTTCATCAAAAAATAGGGAAGAGACATAAGGGTGTCACTGGGTCCACGACTTGTGGCATCCATTGCCGAATCCACTCAAAAACTGGAAATCATAGAAGAAACGGAGCTACAGTTAATTTTGCAGCTATGACCATTACATTTCAGAGGCTGACAGAAATCAGCAGTCAAAGAAACTGGATCTGAAAAAAGTGTTCACAATCCAGATTGAAAAGGAAGGAAAAAATTCACATTTTAGCATGTCTTTAATGAAGCCATCAACAAGGATGAAGCCAGACAGCTCGTCGTAAAGAAGGAGAATGGAGGGGTAGAAGATAGGCCCTGGGACCCACCAAGGTTTCATGGCGGAATCCACCGGACAGAGGGCTTAACAGAATCCACTGGAAAGGTGTTGGAATCCACCAACAGAGAAGAAAACTCTTCACTCTTAAACTCAAAATCATAGACTCTCTACTAAGAAACTACCAAAACAAAGTTAACCTCCTAATAAGAACAAAATACCTAATCAAGTAAAGAAAATATAATTCTTTTAAATTTCCATATGATGTTTGCATCTTTCTCCCCGAGTGGGAGAGATTTGACCCCGTTAAGTATGAATCGGGGGTTCTCAAACTGCTCTAGCAAACTTGGCTGAATATGATGGAACATGTCGCGGGATATCGAAGCAAACTCTGAATGCGGCTGACCCTTCCAATGAACAAAAACTGCTGGATGTCTACTTCCAGTGTAGAAATTACCTATTTGTCCAAAATAACATCAACTTGCCCCATGTGTGTTAGTGGGAGAGAGGGTGAAGGGTCAGGTAAATGAGAAACAAGAGAATCAAGGGATGGTATACCAAAAGTGGCAGAGGTGTCAGAAAGGTTGGTGCAAAAAGGTAGATCTTCCAAATTAACATCTTATTAGAGTTACATGAATCAGTAATAATTCCACATTGTTCACCACTTGTTGCAAAATGCTCGTAAATATCATGCAGAAATGCGGGAAGACAAGGTGCGCAAATGACTCATGTATGCCTTCTCCAAATGACCCATAAATTTCACGAGGCAATGCAGGAATGATGGATGCAACTGACTCAACTGAAATGATCGCATTGTCACTCTCATGGGACTCAATGGGAAGAGGAATGACCCTAAGGAACCATAGAACAGGACCATCATTACATTCCTCATGAGAATCATGAATGTCAGCTAAATTAGCCTCAATATAAGGTGTTTTGTTTGGGCACTGTTTAGCAATGTGGCCAATTCCATTACATTTGTAACATTGGGTTGGGCAGGTTCAACAAGCACTCCCTTACCTTTGGGGTCCCTACTATTGGTAACAGGGGGGTTGGACTTAGGTTGAAAGGACCCTACATTTGGTTTAGGCCCAACAGATTGTGGAGTGGATGGGGCAACTCGAAACTCAGGACACTTGACAATTAGAGGTTTGGTGACCATCTCATAATCCTTGACAAAAGCATGGGATTGGTCTAAGGTGTTAATGCCACGAAGGAAAAGTTCTTGCCTAAGGGCACGACCAAGGCCTTTCCTAAACCTGCTCAATGGAGCCAACTCTTCCTCATCTAACTTACATCTCACTTTATACTCATGAAATTCAGGAAAGGTATTCCAAAGCTGTATTGTTTCCTTGCCTAATGTTATTATAATGATCAATCAGGTCATCCCTATAGGACTTGGGTCGGTAACACTCACCTAGCTTGTCTTTCATGTCTGCCCACTCAATTATTAGAGGTAAATGCCTTCTAGCAATAATTTCTTCCACATCCTCCCAATAAAGCTTAGCATGTCCCACTAATTTCATCTTAGCAAATTTTACCTCTCTCCTCTGACAGATTATACCATTCATAAAATTGGTCCATTTCTCAAGTCCAATCAATATAAACTTGTGGGTCTAGGCGACCATCAAAAGTAGCCTGCTCAGCTTTGATGCTCCTCATGGCTCTCTCATCAGGGCTCCTTTGTGTCCTAGGTCTCTATGATTATTGGACATGACCTGGGTGAAGGGTCATGCATATGGCATGCCAGATCATCAACATTCTCAGCATCTCCCACATGGGATGGCTCTCCTACAACATGGTTGTTCAACCTATGAGCAGTTTCTAGGGAGTCAAGATGGTTAATTAATTTTGGCATTCTCTTGTAATAACGAGTCATATTTAGCAATCAGGCTCTTTAAGTGCTTTAGTATGGTTTCCATGGGATCCATAGCAGACTGGGTTTGGGATTAACTTGCAATCACTACTTTACCACAATGCAAATGCATGCAACATGAGTGAGGAAGTTTTATGCAAACTAAATGAAATTATGAAAAAAAATGACTTTTTTTTTTAAATCAAGCTATCTAAACCTAATGATGACAATTAATAGACTAGTCCGACTTGTATGGGTCACCAAGTTGATGCTGGACAGCTTCGTTGTAAAGGAGGATGGGGGAATTGAGGGGTAGATGATAGGCCTTGGAATCCACTGGACGGAGGGCTTACTGGAATCCACCGGCAAGGTGTTGGAATCCACCAGCAGAGAAGAAAACTCTTCACTCTTAAACTCAAAATCATAGAAATCTCCACTAAGAATCTACCAAAACAAAGTTAACCTCCTAAGAAGAATTAAATACCTAATTAAGTAAAGATAATAAAATTCTTTTAAATTTCTGCATGATGTCTGCATCAAAAAACTCACATAACCAAGAGGAGACTGAACCACTTCCTCCTATTATTCTCCAGAATTCATGGTGTTTGATAGTAATGGTCTTACTGGAAAGCATGCAAAATAGAATATTTATAAAGAAGCTCTTACCAGGCCCACATAATCATCAAACAGTGCCACTGAGAATGTTTTTATTTTTGCATTAATGACAATGTCATCTGAACCACTTGATGCATTTTGGTCTGCAAGCTTTAAGGCAAATCTTTTCGGTGGTTTTCTTGATCCACTACGGACAATAAAAGTCCTAACCTTACCACCAACTGTCCATATGCTAAAAGCATCTCCCGAAAGGTTGGCACTAAGTGTATCCCAGAGACTTTCCTCAGAAAATTGCTCCCCAGTAACCATATTGTTACGAATGCACCTTAATGTACTGAAGTCTGAAAGCTTGGGAGTCCCCCTACACGCAATACAACCCAAGGAAACAAAACCAGGAGGGGCTTGAGGCATCCAGAAAGATATACTTTCTATTCCTTTCTGTTTTTTTATTTTTCCCATGAGTTGAAAATCTATTGGAGGCTTCAAAAGAGTATTATCTCCATTATCTTGCACAGCAACTGATGAATTAGGTGGGTCATACCTGTGTTTCATATGAAAGGTTTTAAATGGATGTTTTAAATAGTCATAATTTGGACAAACTACAAATGGCATTATACATACCCTTGAACCGCAACATCACCAAGGTAAAACATCCCATCAGTTACTGTTGGACGCCAAATGGAAATCTTTTTGGGAGAAGTGGAACCTTGATCCCACCATACCAGCTTAAAATTAACTACAGCTTCACACTGCTCAATAGATGTACCAGATGCCAATCTTTCTGGTTGGCTAGAAGGTCTGGAATCCAAAGCAAGGGGTTGAGAAGTGGAACCTGTGTTTGCCTCGAGGGATTTTTCCAAGTACCCAAAAACAATGTGACGCAACTCATAGGCGTTACCACTTAAACTCATACTACCAGGATCTGCTGGTAAAAAAGAGCCAAGAGAGTTATCCACACGCCAGAATGCCACATGTGATGAATCCCTGAGATGACAACATGGTAGTTGATGTTTAATTTTGGACATAGAAAATTGTAAAATTGAAAGAAAACAAAAGGAGGCAGAGGAATAAGGAACACACATCTCAGAAGAACCCAGTGCAATACAATCCTTAAGTGCACAAGGTGAAACATATGAGGCCAATGTGCACAAAGCAGAGGAGAGAGGAGGCTGACTATCAACAGTTGAAGCCACACAGCCAAGAGCGACATAGCCTGGGGGTGCAACAGGGAACCAAATGGAGCAGCTATTGCCTTCACTCGCATCATTACTTGGAACAGTACTTTCTGAACTTTGCTTGTATTTGTGTTGAGTTTCCCCTGCTAAAGGAAGTGGCCAAATTCGTTTGAAAGATATAGGCCTCTTGACCCTTGCAAAGCTGGTATTTACAGCGAGAACACCTTTTGTAGGAGGTTCATTCCTGTAATGAACTAAGAGAAGCAATCAGAATTTCTCAACAATCTATACAAAGAACAGAAGAATACTGAAATATTGATCAAATCATACTATAATATAAAGCAAATTGGTGTCTTATAGAATTTTCAAATTATGACTATATGACTCATCTTTTATACCATTAATTCCTATTTTAACCCTACTTGACTCATCCCAATCCCAAAAAAGCTAAAGATATTAGAATCATCATCCCTATTTTTTAGGGTATGTTGATTTTAACTTTAAAATACTTTATCTTGCACTTCCGAACTCAGATTCGCATGTTTTTGGTACTGTTAGAAAGCTCTCAATAAACACTATCAAATGAGATCCCACATTAGTAAGTTTTTTCAAACTTTTCCGTCAGCCCCATGTATATATATAGCACACTTCTCAATAATATTTTTTTCTATTTTTACATATATTATACATATTCACATTTATGTATTTTTAATGGCCTTGGAAAACCCCCAAAGAACTCTAGCAAATGAGACCCACCGCCAAACAGGTCCTTACTATGAATAACGTGATCCACAACACAGAATCCTTTGACACCATTGTTTTTGCTGACTTATGACATAAGGGACGAAGCCAAGGGGCTAGAGGGAGTCATCCCCCCCCTCAAACTTTGAAAAATCCTACTACGGAGCCATGAAGCACCAATGTTTTTCCTCATTGGTGCAACAATATGCCCCCCCCCCCCTAATTATAGTGCCCCTCCTGTGGTCTTTTCCTAGCTTCTTCCCTATATGGCATGATATTTAGCCTATGCGATTTGGATTCAAAGTTATCTACTATAAGTGTATATGAATTAGTATAGAGCTTGTGTGTGTAATTAACGATCATTGTGATCCTCAAAGGAATGTATTGTAACTATGCATGCAAAGGAGACCTTTATATAATACATATTTCATTTCTATTTTATTTTATTTTATACCATTAATCTCCATTGTACCCCTAGTTAACTAATCCTAATCCCAAAAAAGCTAAAGATATTAGAATTCTAATCCCTATTTTTTAGGGTATGTTAATTTTAAATTTAAAATATTATATCTTGCACTCCCCAACTCGGATTCGCAGAGTCTTGGTACAGTTAGAAAGCTCTCGATGAACTCAATCAAATGATATCCCATGTGATTATTTTTTCGAACTTTTTTTTTAGGCCCCATGTATATAGCACACTTCTCAATAATAATTTTTTATATTTTTGCATATATTATACATATTCAGATTTACGTATTTTTAACGGCCTTGGAAAGTCCACATAGAGCTCTATCAAATGAGACCCACCACCAAACTGATCTTGAATATGAAAACATGATCCACAACACAAAATCCTTCAACATCATTGTCTTTGCCGACTTATGACATGATATTTAGGGGCTGTTTGGGTGTGGAATTTGGGAAAGATTCCAGAGATTCCACCTAAATTCCTCCCAGAATTACCCGAATTCTGGTTGGGTGAAGAATGTGGGCAAAATTTTTAATCGCGCCGAAACACGATTCAGAGTAGCTTCCACCTGGAATCGCAAAATCACCTTGCCCTACATTCGGGCGATTATGGAAAAATGTGTGAAATCGGAACCACGGAGTCATGATTATTTACCTAACCTTGCCCCTCTTTTATGGCTCATATC
This sequence comes from Saururus chinensis, assembly GCA_035235625.1. Classification (NCBI taxonomy): domain Eukaryota; kingdom Viridiplantae; phylum Streptophyta; class Magnoliopsida; order Piperales; family Saururaceae; genus Saururus; species Saururus chinensis. The sequence goes on from CP141146.1 coordinate 2,519,899, forward strand.
TCTCATCTCCCTCCCTCATAACCCTAGTTGCTCCCCCTTCGCCTTCTCTGCAGTCCACCCCATCCACTGGCAGCCAGCCTGACTGCCTAGTCCACAAGCTGGAAAAGCTCCATCACGACCCTCCCTCATAACCCTAGCCGCTCTCTTCCCTTCGCCTTCTCCTCAGTCCACCTCATCCAATGGCCACCTGCCTAATACAAAAGCCGAAAGGCTCCGCCGCAACTCCATCATTTCCCTTCCTCAAAAAGGAAACGATCCCCTCTGAACTGCGGTCATCAACTCCATCGTCTCTGCCGGATTTGATCCCCTCTGAACTGAAACGACTCCATTGTCTCCACCAGATCCGATCCCCTTTGAATTGCAAACATTGCCGAAATCGAACCTGGTAATCATTTGAGAATCGAAGCCAAATTTGAACTTGTCCGCTCCACTGGTGGAATTGAAGCTGAAATCTAACCTGGTAATAATTTTTTTATGCTCCTCTCAATTCCTTTTTTCTGGTCCTGCGTGTTCATCTGAATTTTTTTTTTCAAGCCGTCCCTCAGTTATCTGTGGCCAATTCCAGCAAGCTGCTCCAAGCATTCGACTAGGTGCTATAAGCTTCCAGCGAATTTGGGCATGTAGACGGAGGTTCTAGAGGTTTTCCTTCTGTCAGTCCAAACCATCATCTTCGTGAGGTAAATTTTTTCCAGCTAAAGTCTCATCTTTCTATGTTAATCTTGTGTTTGTGGGTGCATTGAATAATTGTGATGATGCAATTCAATCATGAATGGCTTGGTATGCAATTAGAATTAGTGGATATGGATTGTTTACTACAAATTTCTTTTTATGATGTGCTGGTATTATGTGTTGCTATGGAGCAATTTCCATGTGCATTGTCTTGCCTTTGATTTCTGCTATGCTTATTGTTATGTGATTTGCAACTATGATGATACAGTTTGCTAATCGTTTTTATCCACTATGATCATTGTAACACATGTTTGCCTTTGATTTCTATGATTGTGTTGGAATGATGCAAGTTGATTTTGTTATAACATTGGAGTAATTTTATTGTGATGATTTGTACACTTGAAGGGGTGCATGATGTTTCTTGCACATGACATACAAAACAAGATTATACATTGAGGACAGAACTAATTCCTATCTGATGTTGTATGGCTTACTTTATGCATTTTGTTAAGCTTGATTGTAATGTTTTGAGTTATGTTATCTTCAAATTGATCTTAAAAAAAAAATTAACTCCGCTGTTGGCCGGTCCCAAGCCCAAATGAGGAGAGAAAACGTAAGGAGTCTGAAACCTAAATGAAAAAGGAGGAGGGAAAACATATGAAATGTGTAGCAGTGAAATGCAAATGTGTAGCAAGTTTTGGTTGTTGCTCTATATTTTGATTATCAGTTTAATCCAAGGGTATGGTTGTCATTTTACCTGAAAATGCTAAAGATTCCAACCTTAACACAATTTCGCTAACCAAATGTAATTCCATCTAAGAAATTCCTAAACCAAACTTAATTCCAATTCTGCACTGAATCAGATGAATTAATTCCTAAAAATTCCAATACTACACTGAATTAAATCCACCCAAACAGCCCTTCAGCCTATGAGATTTGGATTCAAAGTTATCTACTATGAGTGTATATAGGTTAGTATAGAGTTTGTGTTTAATTAATGATCATCATGATCCTCAAAGCAATGTATTGTAACTATAGCATGCAAAGGAGATCTTTATTTAATACATATTATTTCTATTTTATTTTATCTATTCTATATTTACACGCATAATGCGTGTGCATTTATTCTAGTTCTAAGAAAAACAAAAAGCAAATATTTTCTCTGAAAAAAGTCTATTTGTTTAGAAATTATAGTAAGGACTTCAAAACATCTAAAAGTATCTTTCAAACTTAGTGTATCATAATTCCTTCAAGTAAAATCAAACAAGTCTCTCCTATGCTGGATCTTAGTAGTGTTTAGTTTATCCTCTTTTGTGAAATAGAAAAGACATCTCATTTTTTGTAAAAAAAGGTGAGTTACTGACATCGGTGTCAGGCAATCTCCCAAAACAGCAAAGCCCGATGGTGCACGTGGTCTCCAAAATGCATGTATCTGGTTGGTTTGGGCATCTGCACACAAAGATTTAAAAACCTAAATAAGGTTTCTTTTCTTGCAAGGTAGAGATATATAACAAAAAAGAGAATTTTTATTCCTTTATATCAAATTCATGAAACCCAACCGGTTCTTTTTTTTTTCAGCCTTGCAAATGAAAGCCAGACAGGTTCAACATACTTATGAATGCCATCAATTGTTGCAATAAGGAAATTAACACCAATTATTTTCCAATATCTAAATAGTATTAAAATCATGCAAATATGTCATAGAAGCTATTTTCATAAAGCAGATAAGAGTTTTTCAGCCTTTCAAATGACAAATACTTGGGCAAATTATATGTAAAAAGAACAAAAGTACAACTTACTCCGAACGGTTCCAACATTATCAAATTGGGAACATAAAACTGTTGCTTTTTTGGATGTCATTCGTAAAAAGGCTAAAATGTCTTCTTCGACAGCCAAGAAGAGTCTAAGGATGCTGAAGGAGTAATTCATCAATATATCCGATACAGCTAAATGGAATGCGGTTTTCCCTGAAGCATTTGAAGATTTCAGCAATACATCAAAAGGCTCCAAAATCCTAATCCCATTACTCTCCATCGTTAATCCAAGTGCACTACCACTTATTTCAGCAGTATCACCCTTCAAAACAAGCCTGCCAACACCATAATTACCATTTAATACCATACTCTTTCAAAGATTTTAATCGTAACGATAACAAAAAATGAAAGCCACTTTTATAATATCTTACTTGCAAAACACATCCAACTGAGCATGTAAAAGCCTGGTGGAAAGTATTGCTGACTCCCCGACATTTGTTGAGGTGCTGTAAAATGTAAGTTCAGGACCAATTGCCTGCAATTAACCAACGTAACGAACTAAAACCAATACAGAAAAGCCGAAACTGCTACTCTGAGTTAAACAAAAATTGACAGGGTATCTTCAAAATTCAGGATACTGGAAAATGCAGATAAAGTTCAAATTTTTCCAAGTGAAGCACAACAAAAACAAAGTCACCTGGATCACATAACGAATTCAAGCCGATCCTTCCAGGGCACCATGGGTGCAACTCAAGATCGTGAAGACTCCCATAATCCTACTCAGTACCATTGTTCTAATAATTATTCCACGCTTTCACTTAATATACGATGATTGCATTTCATAACTTCGGCTCCATTGCTACCAATCGTAGGTTCTAATATAAGTGTGAAAACAAATCCTATCATGATATGAAAAGCTTAACTTCTGCTCAAATCCTTACATTCTGGAACAAGTACCTAATATTTTAAAGCACTCCGAAATTTCAGAAGTCTTGCTTTCCAAGTCAAAACCTCTTATATATCAAAATTTTTAATATGAAAGGAGAGTAGAAGTTCCAGTATATTCATAATACTCCACACCTTGATGTTGATTGCATTTTTAGCATTAAATATTTATGTTCCTAATGCAGATATTAAGGGATTCTCATCACCAAGTCAACAGTCAAAGTCAAAGTCTTAGTTTGTTAGTTTGTTATTGACCAGTTTGTTATTGACTAGTTTATTGTTACTAATTAACCTGATTGTAAGGGATCGTAGCCCTTAATATACTCACCTGTAATGCTGTGTATATATTGCCTACATGAAATAGAAAAGCTACAACAGTTCAAATTCTTCACATGGTATCAGAGCCCTGATCCTGCACCTCTGTCCCGCAGCTCCTTCCTATCAACCCTGCCACTCCGTTCCTCACATGGCTTCTTCAACCACCAGCACTCCTGCTTCCTTCTCTAATCTTCTTGTCGTCAATCCATTTCCCAAGAAATTTCTACTAAATTGGCTCCCAAAAATTATTATGTTTGGACCATGCAAGTCCTCCTTCTCCTACGATGCCACAGTTTGCTTGGACCGGTTGAAAGCACACTCCCTTGGCCCTCGGGTCCTGATTCTAATCCTAGCGTGAAAGCTTGGCTGCGCTTGGATCAACTTGTTCTTGCTTGGCTTGCCTCCACAGTGTCTAAGGCAATCTTTCCTCAAATCATCCATTGTGAAACTTCAACCACATTCTGGAGCACTATGAAGACTCTTTACAGTACACTTTCCCGTGGGCGAGTTCAAGACATCAAGAATGAGCTTCGTGCTCTCTCCAAAGACAAGATGACAACAGCTGATTACTTAAATCAGGCCAGAGCCTTGGCACATCAACTAGCTATGTCCGGCAAGCCTCTTGATGATGACATTATTCACTGCATTACTCAAGGACTTGGTTCTGAGTATGATGCAGCCATCGCTGCAATTCAACTCTGTACAGACTACCCCACTGCCGATGATGTTGCTGCCATGTTGATGGACTTTGATCAGCATATATGTCGCCAAGCTTCCTCTCCTATCACAGCCCTTGTCTCCACTCATGGGGCAGGCAAATCATCTATTCCCTCTCAGCATGGAGGGGGGCGTGGTCCTCCTCATGGAAGGGGCCAACACACACCTCCTCGTGGACGCCGTGAAAGTACTCAGGCGAGGATCCTCATCTTCTCGTCGTGGCTGCTCACGGGCTGCCCCGATCAATGGTGATTACAATAGTGTCTACTGCTACCGCTGTGGATATCCTAATCACAAGGCCGACGTCTACCAAGCCCCACATGATAGTCCTAATGATCAAGCTCAATTATTTGCCACCCTCCACCTCAATGATCAAGCTCAATTATTTGCCATCCTCCACCTCAATGATCAAGCAGCTGATGATGCTTGGTATCCTGATACAAGGGCCACTCATCATATGACTCTTGAAAAATCATCCCTCACAGGTATTACCCCCTATCATGGTCATGACTCTATTTTTGTTGGTAATGGCCATTCATGACCTATCTATCATACAGGCTCTGTGTCGATTATCTCCCACTGCTTGGTTAGAAAATGTTCTTTTAGTTCCAAAGCTTACCAAAAATCTTCTCAATGTCTCTAAATATACCACTGACAACTCTTGTTATTTTCAAGTTTTTTCCATGGAGGTTTCATGTCAAGGACCTGCAGACGGACAAGACTGTCATGACCGGGTCTAGATCAGGCGACCTTTTATCAAGTTCAATCCTCTTCAACTACATCTATCGTCAGTTTCTTGGCCAATAAAGTCAATGGTGACATCTGGCATGCACGACTTGGCCATCCGTCATCCAAAGTCATGCAGTCTTTAGCTTCTACTCTTCAATTGTGTAGCAATCTCAATAAACATGTATGCCATAATTGCAAACTTGGAAAAATGTCTAAGCTTCCTTCTCAACGAAGAACTACCTATTCAAATATTTGTTTTGCCAATTTACATTCTGATGTGTAGGGTCCTCTTGTTACTTCTCCAGATGGTTACCATTTTCATCTCCTCATTGTAGATGAATGCTCACGATACATGTGGTTTTTTCCCCTTAAACGAAAATTTGATGTCCCTTCTATTTTTATAGAATTTCTCACCCTTATCACTCATCAATATGGAGCCGCAGTCAAAACCATCCAAACGGATGGAGGGGGTGAGTATGTGAATCATAAGTTTACTACACATCTCAACACACTTGGCCATCTTCTATCCTGTCCTAGCACTCCTGAACAAAATGGCCTTGCAGAGAGAAAACACCGGTCCACTACAGATATTGGATTAGCTCTTTTAGCTCACTATAAATTGCCAAGCAATTTTAGCAATTTGCCTTCTCCACTACCACATATCTTTTTAATCGTTTACCCTCAACCTCCCTCAAAGGTAAGACACCCTATGAATTAATCTTTGGTGCTTCTCCGTCTTATGATCACCTCCGATTTTTTGGATGTTCCTGTTTTCCATGTCTTCAGTCTTTTGGGAGAGGCAAACTGGATTTCAAATCAGTTCGTTGTATTTTCCTGGGCTACTCACCTCACCACAAAGGGTATCGTTGCCTTGATCACTCCTCTAGCTGCCTATATCTCTCACGCCGTGTCACCTTCGATGAGTCCACTTACCCTTCCATTACCACCGTCCCAGCTATTCCTTCTTACACTACACCTCACCCTCACCCCCATCTATTCTCTCTGAGTCACAGTCTACAAGAATTAAACCTGGACGTCCCTTCTCCATCCACTCTCCTTGACTCAGCTCGTTGGGGTATTACTTATGTGCATTGCCCATTTTCTAGCCGTGCCTCCGGCACTGCCCCTCCCGCTCTGGGAACTCTTCTCCCTAGCCGTGCCATTGGTGCCGCTCCTCTCCCTGCTCCAGGGTCCTCTGGCCGTGCATTCAGCACTGCTCCGCCATCCCTCCCCTAGCTAAATTCTTCTAGCCGGGCTGCATGCCCTTGCTCCACCTCCAGCCATGGACCCTGCTGCCTCTTTGCCATCCCCTGCTGTGCACCAGGCCGCTTCTCCATCTCCCTGTCCTGCGCTTGATGGGTGCTTGGATCCTCTTGCCCCCCTCCCACCAATGCCGCCAAACTATGTTCATGAGCAGGTCATTCCTCCACCCTGTTGTCTCCCAGTGCACAACTCCAATTCTACCTCAAGTTCCACCCTTGCTTCTCCAGCCGCATCTACCCCTCCTGTGACCAGTATTCCTGCCCAATGTGGTCCCCTCCATCCTATGGTGACATGATCCCAGGCCAGAACTCTGCAGCCCAAGGCCCTCTTGTCTACATGGCATCCCTTGCCATCTGCCTTGCTTGCCGCCTCCTCATTTACCACCAGAGCCTTCCTCCTTTCGTCAAGCCTCTCGTGATCCACTTTGGGTGGCTGCCATGACTAAAGAAATCCAAGCTCTCCAATGCAATCACACCTGGACCCTCATACCCTATAGGCCATATATGAATGTGGTCGAATCCAAGTGGGTGTTCCGAATTAAAACTCGAGCTGATGAATCAGTTGATCGATATAAAGCATGTTTGGTTGCTAAGGGATACAATTAGCAAGCAGGTCTTGATTTTGAAGAAATGTTCAGCCCCGTTGTCAAAGCCACCACCATACGGCTCTTCCTTGCACTCGCCACCAGCTTCAATTGGACCTTAAGGAAGCTTGATGTGACGAATGCTTTTCTTCAAGGTGACTTACAGGAAGAAGTCTACCTCCAGGATTTCTTCATGCTCAATTCCCCAATCATGTTTGCAAACTGCATAAAATGGGCTCAAACAAGCTCCCAGGGCGTGGTACACAAAATTCACCACATATCTTACCCGTATTGGCTTCTCCAGTTGTTCGTTTGATACTTCCCTGTTCACCTAGCAGCATAATCAGCATGTTATCTTCTTACTCATATATGTGGACAATATTATCCTAACAGGGAATTCCATTTCAGACCTGCAAAGGCTTCTTCTCCAGCTCATAGCTGCCTTTGACATGAAAGATCTTGGTCCGCTCACCTTCTTTCTTGGCATGCAGGTTATTCGTACTCAGTCCTCTACTATTTTATCTCAAGCTCAATATGCAGTCCAGCTATTGAATCGTTTTGGCTTATCCGGTGTAAAACCCTCCAAAAGTCCAATGATTGCCAACCTTAACCTCTCCTCGCATGGCTCTCCTTTGCTTCCAAATGTTACTTTGTATAGGCAAATGGTTGGCAACCTACAATACTTAACATTGAGCCGTCCAGACCTTGCCTATGTTGTTAATCATGTATAACAATTCATGCATGCTCCTTGTTGCTCACCTTGAAGCTATCAAGCGGATATTCAGATATATCAAGGGGACTCTCACACTTGGTCTTTGTTTCTACATGTCTTCTCATCTCTCTCTTCATACCTACACAGACTCTGATTGGGCTAGATGCCCTGATAGCAAGCGTTCCACTACTGGGTATGCCATTTCAGTTGGTTCAAATTTAATTTCTTGGAGTGCCAAGAAACAAACAACAGTGTCCCGTTCAAGCTCAGAGGCTGAATATCGGGTCGTTGCTTCTACTACAGATGAAATATTATGGCTTCAACATCTTCGCCATCTTCACATCCCAATTCCTCATCCTCTCCTACTTCTATGTGATAACATGAGTGCCATTCATATGGCTCGCAATCCAGTATTCCATGAAAGAACTAAACACATTGACATTGATGTTCACTTTGTAAGGGACCATGTGCTCAATAATTCTATGCAGCTTCATTGCATTCCAAGTGTTCACCAGGTGGCTGTTATTTTCACCAAACCTCTCTCTTCTCCAAGTTTCATCTATCTTCGGTCCAAGCTCAACCTGCGTTCTACTATAGCTGAGCTTGAGGGGGGCTGTGCAGATACTAAGGTCAACAGTCAACAGTCAAAGTCTTAGTTTGTTAGTTTGTTATTGACTAGTTTATTGTTACTAACTAACCTGATTGTAAGGGATCGTATCCCTTAATATACTCACCTGTAATGCTGTGTATATATTGCCTACATGAAATAGAAAAGCTACTGACAGTTCAAATTCTTCACACCTAATTATGTGGATGTTGGCCAAATTAAATGTTTTTTATAGCTCTGTCATAGGTTTAATTCAACAGTTATAATAGGTATTCAGTGGACCCAAGCACGTATCAGAACACCCTGTTGTAAGGGCAGGTCTTAGATCCCTGTGGACCTGGTTGCAAATAGAAAGGGAAGATGAGTCAAATTGGCCTAATTTTAACGGCTTAAAGAAGTGGATATAGGTAAAATTAGATAACTAGGGATTGAAGAGAAAGGAGAAAACCTCTATATTGCTGGAATAATGGAAGAGAATAAAACTCAGGGAGTCGAGCCTGCCTCTAATAGAAGTCAGGCTGTCACTTGCATGCTAATGGCAATTAGAGCATTCATTTAAGGGGAAATTATTTAAATAATATTAAAAAATAAAATAATTACCAAAATTGCACACTTTGGGAAATATTTCCCAAAGTGGTGTTGCTTTTGGCCATGGAGGCACCAGCCAAGCGCTAGCGCCTGCGTGGATTTCTTTTTTGAATTTTTTTCGATTTAATCCTTCATAAGGACGAAATTCACAGACCAGAAGATGCTATGCCCATAAACCAGTTCATCCACGCACACAATGCCCACCCACTTAAACCAGGTCTAAGCAAAAGACAATCCCAGTTCTGCAATAGCTTCATGATTAACCCACTTTTGCTTCAGACAAAGAAAACACAAACACCTAAACGCAGTCCATAAATTAACTCATCAAATTATATTAAGCATATGGATTGCATTAGACACAAAACATATTGCTATGCCATCATGGGAGGGGCCCAGGACCCACGATCAAAGACCCATCAAGAGAAGCACAGAACTCGTTTCCCAGACACCCACAATCCACCAGTTGCAAAGAACACGCATCAAAGAACAGATGAACAAAGCATGGCACCAATCACTCCTTCCTTGTAAGTAATCGATCATAGAGAAAGAAATACAAGAAAAGAAGCAGCAACAGAGAAGAGCAAAAGAAAGGTATCTCGTGCTGATCAATGGCGTGCCGGGGATTGGAGGAAGCGAAGGGGCAACAAGAAGAGATTGGCTGGGGGGAGCAAAGACTATCAAGACTGTCTCACTCCCACCCGTTTCTTTCCCCGTTTCTCATTAAAAGCAAATGCAGTTCATTAAGTTTCTCATCAAGTGGATTTCGTCCTTGCAGAATTATCAGCTCTCCTGGGGGGTCTGGAGGAGTGGCCAATGAGGGAAGAGAGGAGGGAATTCAGGTCGGAAAGCAAGAGCATCTACAGCATGGTTTGAAAGAACTATCAACTCCAATTTTCTTCTGGATTGGAGGCCAAAACCTGCAGAAGGTGGCACCTTTGGGGTGGTAGAAACCCAGACTATAATGAGGAAAGTCATGCTCTATTAGCCGGGTGAGAGCAAGGAAAGGGATGATGTGACCCAGAGCCCTGGGCCAAGTATGTGGTGGGACTGGACTCTTTAAGGAGAAAACCTTTATTTTTCCCATAACCCCTAAACAAAAAAATCTTTTCTTAGAAATACCATATTTCTTAGAAACAATTTTTTTCTTAGAATTATTTGTTTCTTGGAAATTTTCCTTTTTTTCAAAAATCACCTAATACCCTTTATAAAAAAAATATTCTCCGGACAATGCAGTCTTTACATACATAGAGCCTTTGCAGTGCTACAGCATCCACCACAAATTAGAACCTGTGTAATTGTCCACTCAAGCTTCTTAGTCTTCAAAGACATTTCAGTTTTATAAGTTTTATATGACTTGTCAGAAAGATCTGGACATATTTGCATTATTTGTTCCATTTTGCCTCTTTGACGTATTCTTTATATTCAATCATATTTTTTGCCAACTTTTATAAGTGTTTAAAAGCTTTGAATCCTGTTACCTTATCTTTTAGGATTATTTGTATCCAAAAGATTTTCATGTTTTGGACCAGAAAGATAAGGTCCAAAATTTTGAGTAAGATGTTCACTACAGGTGAGTATTTCGTGTTTTGTCTCTAATTTCACCCATCCCTCTTTAGCTCCCTCTCTAAGCTATCTTCAGCTCCCTTCATTACTTCTCTAAACCGAGATTCTAGACTTGAAGATCTTCAAACGACACCATTTAGGACTGCTTTCATAATTCCTGCTTTTTTTTTTGCCTATATCATTCTAACAATTAAAGAGCCCTTCAAACCTACTGATTTTCTCTATTCAAGCACATAAACAAGGTACAAATTCAGGTCTATAACTAGTGAGATCCAGAACAGTACCTGCAACTCAACTATGAACTCTTTAAGACCATCTTCAACATTATTTTGTGGTGGATCTCTTTCAGTACTTTCTTCCACATTCTGGCCACTGACTCCATTCCCTATTTCTAAGTAAACCAGATCATCTTCGGAAACTGAATAGCCACTATTTGTTCCTAACAAAATGCAGGAATCGAGATACTCTCCACTCTGCAAAAAAGTAGCATTTTGCACAAATATTAATAGCTCAAAATAACTCCTCAAGCAAAAGATGAACAATAGACCGTCTATACCTTTATAAAGACATTCTTAAATTGCAACCTCTTTCCATTTCCCACAAATATAATAGGTTCCAGGCTAGGGTTGGAGAGATCAATTCCCTGCCTGTCTTGCAAATGTAGGTTTCCTCCTTTGCCATCATAAACAAAATGATCATATCTATCATCATCAATTACAAGAGGTCTCATTGGAGAGAGTGAGAATTCAGAGGAAGGCTGTGTGTAAATTGGTTTATCAATAACCACAGCACCAGCTAAGCGTAAAAGATAATCACTTTCCTCGTCTGACATCATGCCACTAATATTTGGGACAAAAAACTCAACAATGGCCAAAAGAAAATCAAGTGCCACAAGCAAATGAGGCCTTTGAATACATACAAATACTTGCGTGGATGACGGGCTAAATTTTACATCAACAAGCAACATGGTAAGGACTGAGCCCAGATTATTTCCAGAAAGGGCATTTCTTTCACTGGAATCAACTATACGTTCATCAACACCTTCAATAATATAACTGAGAGAACCATCTTCAATTTCATCTGGTTTTCCAATTGCCAATCTGTGTTCTTGAATAGTTCCCTCACGGTCATCCATAACAGTGAAGCCCTTTAATGTTAATAACAAGAATCCTTCATCTGATGAAGTAGACTTGTAATGCAGCCACGCTCCACTAACCTGTTCAGCAATAGCATAGATGAGAGTACCATCAATCCACTTCAATTATTTTGATATGCACTAATGTAGGCATAAATCTCTCTAAAAAACACAAACAAAAAAATGCTAATAAAGTCTGTAAGAAGGGAGTTTTATGCCTCCATCTGTTAATAGGCCACAATTTTAAAATTGTGATATTTAAGGTAAACAGTGTTAGAAAAATTGCCTCAAAAGCTCAAACTGTTAGGGAATGGCCCAACAATGTATATCAAAGCCCATACAGGCCTAAATAGAGAGATGCAGACATACAGCTTATCCAACACCCCCTACACCAACAAGCACAATTTAACAGATGTAGTTGCTTGCACGTGCACATAATGCAGGGCAGGTTGGGATCAAAACTGGGACCTCCTAGCTCTACTACCATGTCACTAATCAAATTGCCTCAAAAGCTCAAGTGGACGGAGAGATATTTAAGGAAATGTTAGAAGGGTTAATTAATATTCCCAGTTAGCCGTAATGTAATAATGGCTGAAAACGCAAGTTTAATGGTTCAGCTGTGATGTGATACCAGCTAGTCTGCTGATTGCTATTTAAGGAAATGTTGACAATTAATATGGGGCGAGTTTCAGTTTAAAATCAGACAATTAAATTGGGATAGACGGAGAATATCTTTGTACCTATTGCTAAATTGCATACACTTCATTTCATTTTCAATGTGCAACTCATAAGATATCATGTGTCAACATGCCACAAAAAAAAATAGAGAAATAATTAACACAAGTGTTCAAGGCATGAAGCATGAGGCATGAGACAAGGCACATTGCCTTGAAAAGTTTCAAGGCAAGATACATAAGCCTCGTATTTTCTAAATGTGCAAAAAACAAGCTATGTACAAGTGTAAAAAAAATTAAAAAATAATATTAATTCTTTATAAAATCATTCAAAAATTGGTATTTTGTCGCCACAAGGCATGTTTCAAAACTAAAGACAAGCCTCATGCCTAAAATTTAGGCTTTTTGGGTGAGCCTGAGGCATATGCCTTTGGCGCTTTATGCCTCATACCAGCACTGCGGCATTTTTGCATTGCTTCGCCTCGAGGCAGGCCTCAGATGAACTAATATAAACAATATTGACTAAAGGATATACCTGCAATGTGGCCAAAGCAGAATCTCTTGTCGCTCCAGAATGCAAGCACAATTGGACCAAATGGATGAAGACAGAAACTTCCATAGTGATCCAAGCTTCTTTATTTTGGGATTCAGGGACAGATTCATCCATATGTGAAGGATTAAGATGCTCCTGCACATCACGGGACGCAATCTCACGTGTATTATCCAACAATGGAACAACACGTGGGGTCTCAGATATATTAGACACAGCACATTCCGTTATTATCTGGTACTCTTTATTTGATAAAACTGCCTTCAGCTCTTCCATCTGGAGAATCATGCATAAAATTGATATTCAAACAGCTTCTTAGTTGTGAAACAAACAGTAGTTAGCACAACACAGCACACTTTACAGAAGTATTTACCTTGATAGCAACTTCTACAACAGGAATTTGATGCAACAAATCTCTAAGTGATCTCTTAATTACCACTGAAAGGCCTCTGACATCCTGAATTATACTACCACTGGCTCCTGATTCTATGCCTATAGTCAAGTTTATGTCTTCAATCTGCATGGACCGCAGGACACAGTTCACAAATCCATAATGTGGAAGAAGAGGGCAATGGTGTAATTTACTCGAATTAAGTATTAGTTATATGACAAGGAATATCATAGAATTTTGACATGATTTTAGTAATATCTAGTCACACACCAGGCACAAGTGCCGATGAAACATTTCACTTTTTTATATTTAAACTACAGTTCCAAAGTATGTCGCGTACCTGAAGCATCAAAATTTCCAAACGGACAGCACCCAGATCACTCTTGTCACCATGAAGCCATTGGAATGTATTTTGAACCGTGATATGAACCACATCAAGTTCCAAATATCTGTAAGTTTTAAACGAAACATGCTTAATCAAGAAAATTTATTTTTGAATGAAATTTAATAAAAACAACAGCCCTACTTAGTTCACACACAGTTTAAATATAGTCAATTAATGCTCTGAAAGCACAAACAGTTCGTATAATTTTTAGTTGAGATCAAGGACTAAAAGTTACTCCAGGCTATCTGTTCTTCGTGGCATCACTATGATGGGTTTTTTAAGTGCCAAGTCCAACTTCAATGCAGGCGATCCTTCAAAGTCAGCAGCATTAAACCACTTCTCTGTGTTGGTCACTTGGTCCTTCAGTTTTACAACATTTAGTGAACTGCTTGGAGCCAGGCCTATGAAGTAACTAACAACCTGCAATGACTTACTCAATGTAGAACGGAAGCAAACAGATATATTAAAAAGGATGATTAAGTTTAGTGGGCTACCTCCTGCACAAAGCGATTCAAATATACAATCCGCACTTCTGAAAAATTGCCAGAAAGACTGTATTCAAAGCCATTATAATCTTCATCACCAGCAACATAAGAATTAAATTCAAGCTGCAGCAGAAAGATAATGCCATCAGGAAATGATAAGACGTAGATGAAGAAGGGTTCAAAGATATGCATTGAATTTGTGTATATATTGGAAATGGAAAAACTGATATCAAATTCTCTGAAGAAATCCTTGCCACAATTAATATTAAGAACTAAAAAGTCCCAGACACATAATTATATACATCCAAATACATATACTAAGCCAAATTAGGTTGGGAGCCCAACATCGGTGAGGCAATGTACACATTTGAAGATGTGTGTTTACAAAATCTGTGCTGGGGATATAAAGTAACATTTCAAGCAGAACAGCAAGATGCTCCCACTAAACTGGAAGGGCACATAAGCAAAAATTTAACTAAACATTTTCATATATTTTCTTGATCCATATGGGTCATCCAAGTACAATAACAACCACTAATTGCAATGGCAGGTTGGCCACAACATGGCCCATGTCACATAATTACTTGACATGTAAAGCATGATTCACCATGAATCAAATTGAGCTTCTTCCAGGAAAACTCATACAACAGGAAACTTCCATATATTCCGGGATGAAGATAGTGTTAGCTGTTTGATCATAAGATCAGTATGGTTTTTGCTTCTATTATTTATTGGCCCCTTCATAAATGAGTTTATAATCATAGAATCTAAAGAGGTAAATTAACCAAATTAGCCAACTTTTAGCAAGTACGTGACTTAGTAGTTAGTTGGGGAATTTTATGACATACTGTTAGCCCCTACCCCTTCCCATCAGCTTAAGCATCGGGAGTCCAATGCTTCTCCAATTTAGTACCAAAGCAGAAAATTCTGAGAGGTTATGAGTTCAATCAGATAGTGGCAGATAATCCCCACTATATGCTCTTCAATTTGTGTTCTGATGAAAACCCTAAACAAGACTGCATGAATGGAAGACTGCCAATAACCATTTTTAACTATCCAATGGTTCTCTAACACCAGAACAACCATTTTTAACCATCCAATGGTTCTCTAACACCAGAACATGCGAGAAAAGGAATGTTATGGATGAGTTAAGATTAGATTTATGGGTAGTGGATAACTAAGGAATCTGGTCAAACAGGTAGTAGGTATGGCACAAAATATTCCAGTTCAGGTCGATGACTTTGGAATGACTCTGCTTTGAGAGCGGAAAAACTCCTAAGGAAAGCATTACTCTGGAGAAAATAATACCAGATCATTCATTCTATGAATTTAAGAAGTTTAAATACAAACTGTTCTTATCAGTGGCCATTAACTGGTAAGGAGGGTACTACTGAGTCCCCCTAAACGTCTCCCATATTTCGGAGAGTGAGATAAATTAAATCTAACATCTATTGCCAGTTTTTGTCTGCATTTATAAGGCTGTTACAGCCTACACTTTTTGGAGATTGGGGAGACCAGGAACCAGAAGTCTCTAGACACTCCTCTATAGAAACGAGGCTACAGGAGAGGGGGACGTTATCTCTTCAGGGCAGCACTCAAGCCTCTATTGAAATTATTCCTGCAGACACACTGCTGAATTAAAAGCAAAAAAAGGGAGGAGCTTAAGTGGGTCTCAAGAGAGCAAAAGTTGGAGCAAGTTCTGCCGCAAGAGACTTCTCATTGTTGAAATACCAAGCAGCAGACAGTTCCCATCTTCTCCAAGATATCTCAGCAAGAAGACCAGGAGCAGACTCAAGTAGGGTCTTTTTTTTTTTTTTGCGGCCAGGCATGACAGAGTCCAAGATCTTCGGCAGGGTCCAATTCTATAATTGTTCGACCTAGAAAAGAAGCAGTTCTTCTTAGAGTTCTATAATTTGTCTTTCTTGGTGAAATTTTTAATATAACAAAACAAAATTTGATGTTTCACTTTATTCCTGTGACAAATACAAATGCCTCCCTTCTGCAAAGGGCCTTACAGCCTAAAGCAAACATACTAGTACTAGTTCCATTTGATATAAATCCACCTGGAACATGACCATTTTAGGAGGAATGTCAGTGAACCAGAAGAACGAAGATACCTACACATAAGCCACAATCCCCACACCTGGAAGTCACATCTCTCTTTTTTAAGTGTTGGCACAGTCTCGGAATAAATGATCAGTGGTTGTGCCAGCAAAGGAAAAACAAGAATTGCACTCCATCACTAATCAATTTGGATGCCTCATGGCCTGCAAGGTTTTGGAGATGCTTTACCCAAAAGAAATGCATGCGCTTAATTGGCTGCTGGAAAAGGAATTCCCAACATATTTAGAAATTGACAGCAAAAGCAATCAATAAAAATTATGTTTGTAAAGATTGATAGAAGATTTCAGTAGAGGCTACAGCGGAAAAACTATTTTATCATAAAAAATCTAGAGCCTGATGGCTTCAAGAGGAGGACAGATGCACTAGGTGTTTCCAAACCAAGGCCACTGTAAATTGTGCTTCTAACTCTTCTTTCTATTGTTGATTCAGCAGGCAATCTCACTAACTCTAAAGATAATGGAAAAGAAGCAGCTTTCTAATTTCAGGGTATCTTTCCTCCAAACAGCTCATCACAACTTCATCATTCTCTTACTTCCAGAAGATTTTTCAGAAGACGATAACAGCTTCTGTTGTCCCTATCACTAAAATATGAAATACAACAGATGGTGGTGTTATCTTCATATAACAAGGGCCACGGCTTCACTAAGGAGTTTGTTCTTCATGTTTTGGGACTTGATTGAAAATGAATTTTATGCTGCTGTCCTTAATTTTTTCAAGCATGATAAAATGACAGGAGCATTTAACTCTACTTTTTCGGCTAGCATTCCTAAGGAGAAAAATGCTCAATCTTTTGATAAGTTCAAGCCTATCTTTCTTTGCAATTTTATATATAAAGATTTAAAAGGTTCTGGAAAACAAATTTAGTATGGCTCTTTCTTCTCTCCATAGCTCCACAAGACTCAGCTGCTCAGGCGCATAGAAAATGAAGTGAAGACTTTTTTAAGGGAAAATTATAAAAATAATATTAAAAAACTTAATTATCGAAATAACGGAGAGAAATATTTACCAATATGGTGTTGCTTTTCACCATGTTGGTGCCTACGTGGCTTTTTTTTTTTAGTGATTTCATCCTTTAGAAAGACAAAATCACCTTTCAAATTACTTGACAAGGCCACCATGTTGCCGACTAGGCTGCACGATATTGCTTGATGGGATAACAAGAAGGGGACTATTATCCAAGGGGAGATTGCTATAACATCGGGTGATGTTAATAGCCCATACATGCGGTGGTATTTCATGATTACAGGAAGATACATTCTACTACGCAATGATTTAGAGGAGATGATCTATCAGCCTAAGGGCGCATTTGAGGTAGCTTTGGTAAGTATATCTTAATTATATTATAATATTTTTTTATTTCTTATTTATTATTAATGACTTATTTTATTTTTTATTATAGCTTGGTTTAGCAAGATAGACATATACACATTTGGCCGACGTTGCTAATATCATGTCAATTGATCATCAGGCACCATGAAGATGTCCTTCATAGCTTGCCACAACTTCAATTAGTTATTACGGATCTACATAGTCATATCCCACCGATGAGGCAGCTCAAACATCAATGAGGCCAGCTTCATACACGGATATTCCATCTTCATTTACAGCATCTTTCTGTCCTTTATTTGCATAAGCTTCAGCTTTGCACGATAGTCCACATACATTATCTCCAGTTGCTCAGACCCAACCCATCTTCATCATGCCAATTATTATAGGAGTTTAATACTAGACGACAACGCGCAACTCTTGCGGATACAATCCTATTATCTTCATAAGCATGTTTGGATGAGTCATCCATTATTTACAAAGACCAAGAGAACCCAATGGAGCAGCTTTATGGCCGAAGGCATGGTTGGGGTCGGGGTCGGGGTCGGGGTCGGGGTCGGGGTCGGGGTCGGGGTCGGGGTCGGGGTCGGGGTCGGGGTCGGGGTCGAGGTCGAGGTCATAGGAGTAGGAGAGGTAAAGCCCATTAGCGTTGTGATATATTTTTTCAAATGAATAAAGTGTAAACCTCTTTTGTATACCAAACTTTTTGGGATTATTTTATCTAATTTTCATGTGTTTTACAGGCTTTCTAATTACTCAATGTGTGGCTATTCATGTGTTTTATATTTTGTTTTCACAGGGGTTTATTTTGGGGTTAAATAAATATTAAAAAATAAATTTTAAGTTTAATTTTGTCCTTCAAAAGGATGAATAAGTAAAAAATTTCATATTTTGTACGAAGTAGGGTGATATCATCATTTGAAAGGAAGAAATCACCCTTTAAGTTGCACTAAAAAAATTAAAAAAAAAGTTCCGTATGACTGGCTCCGGCATGGCAAAAAGCAACACCATATTAGTAAATATTTTTATTTCTCCATTATTTCAATAAAAAAAATTTAAGATTATTTATATAATTTTCCCCTTTTTTAATAGCCTCATTTGAGTTGTGGATGGAATTTGTAAATTTTTAGTTTTTCTCAAATACTCTTTCCCCCTTTGATCTATAATAAAATCAGGGCTATGCCCCAATCTTAACGATCAAAAAAAAAATTTGAGCACAAATAATGCTTATTTAGTCATGAGGGTTATAACATTAATAAATGAATCAGTAAAAATTTGGTCACACTATCACAATAAACTAAAGAATGCCAAAATGGGTATGTTAGAGAGGATACAAGTGATCCCTTTAAACATTAATAATACCTCAACAAATGAGCTGCCCCCAGGATTCCTCATATCGCAGACCCAGAAATATGAGTGGCTTGGGGAAAGACCATTATCACTTATCTTCAGATTTCCTACCGCAGCTTTAACCCCAAATGAAGAGGGAAATACCTTAAAGAGCAGAAAGTAAATAATGAGAGAAAAAAAGCAAAAAAAGATGTAAAAACCATACAATCAAAAAACCACAGTTGCTCATATAACCTTAATGTCTGCAAGCAAATTATTTTGCGACAATGTGGCAAGTCGCTTTCCATCTTCTTTCATAAGAAAAATCTGCGCCTGGAACATATTTAGGGATAAATAGAAAATGACTCGAGTTTTCCCCTTCCCAAGCAATCCCTTCACAACAGGCTCTTCTACCATATCAGATATTGCACTGAGTCGATCGCTCCTAGATGTTTCTGGATCAAGATTAGCTTTCAAGGAGTCACCTTTCAAGTATTGTGAACTACCATCATCAAGGTTAATGGAATTTATAAACTCTAATAAAGCAAGAATTGTTGGCCTATAGCAGAAGAAGGACAAGGTAGCTAGGGTTACAATGACCTGCATGATTCCATATAAACAAAAATATTGATAAAAATTGCTTATGTCCGCATGAAAGCATGTTACAAGAAAACAAAAATACAAAATTCACCTGCTTATCCATTTTATTATAATATGGGGATTCCTGGTCATAAAATACTATTTGAGCCTTCACAAAACTATCCAAAGTCTCATTCATCTGAAAATCCCTGCTCCTCTGTTTGATCTCATCATCAGGGAGTAATCCAGAAATACGGTCAAAACTGGGGGGTTTTACGGATTCCTTGTCCAGTGAAAAACAGTCTTTACATTGTAGTGGTGCTGGAGAATCAACCAAGTCAGCAAGATCCTCTGACGCCTCATAAAATCTTTCCTCTCCATCTAACTGATTAGTATTGCTGCTGCTATAGCTCCTAGACCCCGCAGCAGAATAACTTGAGAACATATTTGACCTGGCAATATCATTACTGCTCTCATAAAAGGATCGTGCAAGATATCGTGGGGAAGGCATTCCATCATACTTATAGAGATCTTCAACCTCCAATGATTTCAACAGTGTCCCAATGAGCATGTCATTTGTCCTAATTAATACTTCAACCTGTTCAACTGGATAATTATTTTCCATATTTATACCCGAGGCACATATCAGCATTATGTACCAGTAAAACATACCTGACCCCCTATTGCACGGAACTCAAGCAATGGGCTTTCTTTTGCCAACAGGATCTTCTTAAAACCTTCACTATTCTGTTACAAATTCATTGGTAAAATGTTGTGCAATTGTTATAAAAGGGTTCAAATACAAAATTAATAATAAGACAAGATAACCAAAAAAACACCTTACACGAGGATTACTACTGAAGCAGATTCTTAGTTCATCCAAAATACCAGTAACAAACACTTTTTCCATCACTGATATATCACGAGACCTTTTATTGTCCACAACTGCTGCAGCTACATCTTGAAAATCAGAAGAAACTTCAGATAGACTGGTGACAGAAGCAGATTCCTGCATGTATATAAGAAAAAAAGAGTCAGTCACATAATGCACATTGAACAGAAAATGCTGCATAGGGAGTGTGCATTAGTACAGCTGTGTTATATGATGTTGAGATTTAACTATTTGAGCCTTGAGTGAGATAAGGTGTCATTTGCAATCAATTACTTCTACCCATCATGATAATATTATTTTTTAAAAACAGAATTTGATACTACATGTAAATTTGCAACACCTAAACAACCTGGAGATATATGTAATAGGAAAGAGTACGCACTGATGCACGGTAAATGGCCGCTTGCAAGCGTCTCTGCCATGTTTTACGAGAGTCTTCAGTGTCAAATCGTAAAATGATTGCACTGCTATTCTCAACAATCTGTAAAACTAAAAAAGTAATTTGTTACAGGAAACAATGAGTTGGAACATTACTTAGAGTTTGGGGAGAGAGCGAAAGAGAGAGAGTGATTGCAAGCTCCTAGCTTAACTAGGCAATAAACAAAATATTGGGTATAAACCAGACCTTGGCATTGGAAAGCCCAATATCACCAATTGCCAAAACATGCTCAACATTGCCCACATGTTCAGGAAGCACTTGATATAACTGTTTAGCTCGTAGGCTGGACCAAAAACAGTGTGTCACTTGCAATATTTTTGAAGTTCTGAAGCTAAAACATTTAAATTTCAGATTCAAGCCTTTTCACATTGACCATTGTTGTCAAACTGGAAAGCGGATTTCATTTCCAGGCCACAGTTCAATGACTGAAATTAAAACTCGTATAGTTCATTTGCTCTTTTTTACTTACAATGTACATATTTGAACTTTCCTCCATGATATAACAAGATTTGATTGTTCAAGAAAGAATGAAAGAAAAACTACAACCCATGATTTAAAGAGCTGAATGTGAAGAACCTGATTGACTGTTTGTAGGTTTTTGCGTCGGGATTATCAAGCAGATAAAGATATGTACCAACTAAATAAGCATATCTACGTTGCCATATAGCTTCCCTACTACCGACGCCCTATGAACAATGAAAAAAAAAGGTTAGACAGCCCATGATCTTCAAGAGGAAATTTACCCAATAAAAGTATATAGTGAGAATAAACCTTCCATGACAGAACAGACATCCATCCCTCAAGATCTGATTGAACCCAGGGCTGGGGTAAATCCAAGTTCTCAAGATCTTCATTCTGGAAAATCTTCGCTATATGCATCAAACGATGGTACCTAGCCGGAGAGAAATGGAACCCAAGAGTTGGTAAATGCATCGCGACTCTCGACGACGGGAATGATGGATGCTCAGCTCGAATCTAGTCAAATGATACAGCACGAACAGAAAATTACTGGACTTACAAAGAACAAAATAAGATTTAAAGAAAGAAGAATTCAAAGCAGAAGCAACCTGCTGGAGGTTTAGGACTATGCCACATTTGTCAATGACAGGCAAGAGATTGAAGTTACTTGGACCCAGAGAACTAGCAGGCCCTTCAAGAAGATGTTGGCTCCAATTATAATCACCATCGACTAAGAAAGCTGATACATCACTTAAAGCCACATTAAACTGCAAATACAAATCTCTTCCTTGCACATCCCCGTCAAAATCCTCCTGTAAATTAAAAAACGATCAGTACCTAAACAAAAGTTTGATTCTACAATTACCTGAAAACTGACCTGTGTTCGGAGCATCAAATTCCCTAAATCTATAAGCAGTTTAGTAGCATTTGAGTTGTCCGGGCAAAAGTCAGTTGGTATGGTAACCTTCGGAGCAGCAATATCCAAATTGAGCAAGAACCTGAAAGCGATAATTTTTTAAATGTAAAAAGGATCCAAGCTTGTTAAGCATGGATGTGCTGGGAGGGTAGAAGAAATCAAATAAGATTGACTCCAAAACTGTCAACTATGGCCGCATTAATAAGATGATTATTTTAATTCATAGGGGGTGTGTAAATCTCTTATGAATCCAATTCACAGGCTAGTGAGGAATGTTATTCAGTGACCAGAGCAAGCCCATACAACTCTTTCTACAATGCCTGTTAAGGAAAAAAAGTGGTAGATTCAATTCAAACCTGTTAGCAGTGTGAATTTAAAATTGAATTCACTCCTCTTAATCCAAACGCTCACCCTTTCCCTTTTAACTCATGAACCTAGCCTTTCACTTTTCACCAAAAACCAGTGATATACTTCCATTAGTTGGGTAACCTCTCCCAAGGGAAATCAAATTACACATCTCACTAACCCCACCTAAGTTTGTATAAAAGAAGGATTTTCTAAGACATTTTAAAAAGACTAAATGGAAATGTTTTTTTTTCAGCGTTATGCAGTAGCCGGAGAAACTGGCTACACAACTAAATGTACCTGTTATTATTAAACAAGAAGTTTGCACAAATACTGACTTTTTTTAGACAAATTTTAGCTAGATTGGCAACATCAGTTAAAACGCAGTCTTCACAGTTGTCCCACCAAAACTTAATTGGTATGGTGACTTTGAATGATGTCCTACATGAGAACATGAGGAAAAAGTAACAGGGGAGGGGGGAGCAAGAGAAGACTAATGGATATGGAACTTCGTCACAGAAGGGTTATATCATAATTTCTAATTGTGGTGGTTTCATAATATTTTAGTAATGATAGGAGTTTCCAGAGACTGTAGATTTGTTTACTGCAACTTAAGAATTAAAACAGCAGGTGCTAATTCAATTTATCATGAAATCTAAAGCTAGAAGAGTTCTAAAGCTTAGTAAAGAGATCTAAACCAAGCTCAGTAAACATTTTGGAAAGCTTCACCAACGAAAGGAAAATTAATACAGAAGTATTAGAAGTTAATTAAAAATGTTTGTTTTGAGAGTTAGTAAGAGTATTAATATAGAAAGAGGGGATTGACTACTCAATTACTTGAAATGCATTTGAGCGGAGGAACCTGTCCCTTCACCATCAACTTAACCTTCTCTGACATCCTAGAAATATTTAAGATTGGGGAAGAAGCCAACCCAAGTGGAATAACCCTATTTATCCACCATGATGCCACAACCACCGCACTCTTCAGTTCATTACAAAAACTTTAAAGAACTGTTTACCAAAAATAATAATAACTATTGTGGTGGCTTTCACTTGCCACTGAAAACAAATATCCTGCTATAATTTTCAATTTTTTTTTCCTTTTTACAATGGAGATAATTTTAAAGTTACTTGGAGATAGGCCCAAAACTAAGGGCTAAACTGTTAATAGGCCCTCTAGACAAAAATATCCTCCCCATTTCCATATCAAATTTTCAAAATGTGCCCTTCTCCTCCCCTCTCCTCATTGGCCACCTGGCAGCGCACTCTGCCTCACCACTGCCCTTCCTCCAGCCATGGGAAGCAGCCAGCGACATCCCACAGCGACGACACCAAAATCCTGGCCACGGCCACAGTTGCCCTGCTGCTGCTTCAGGCAGCCTTGGCCAGGTCACAGAGGCATCACCACCACAGTTTTTTTTTTAAATCCTTCAATTAAACCTGAGATGGGAAGGGAGAACCTAGGAGTATTTTTGTCCAGAAATACAAAAACTGTGTCCTTGTTGGAATATTTCAAACTGCCTTGAACTGATTGACTAAAAATTGCAGGTCAAAGAGCCCTGTACCAATTTTCTCAAATTTTTATTGTTTACCTTCTTATCACTTTCTACCATTAATTCCAATACCATTAATTCCAAGAACTCTCCTTAGACACTGGGGCCTTTGACATTAGGGTTATATTGGTGTCTTGCAAACCCTAATTCTTGTGGAAAAACTAGTGTTCTATCACAACTTCTCTGTGTAGAACACCAATAACATTTAACTACCTACCCTACATTAAAATGCTTCAATTACATCTATGAAACATCTATAACTACAAGGAACAATTATACTATTAAGAGTCCTCAATAGTTGCTAGGGTGGCAATATCCACCTCAAACAGCGACATGAGAATGCAATAGAAACAATTATAATATAATGCTACAATTTGCACAAAGATCAACTTGTTTCTACCTTCATGGTTACAAACTAAAATAACATATTTAAATAAAAAACGCAACAGATTTCTAAATTAAACATATTTAGCGCAATTTACTCCTGAGGCATCCAATAGTTCCCCACTAAGTTAAATTGTGTTGTTCTACAAAAGAGAAATACTCCATATCAAGCAGCTAAACTTAATTATTCAACCTCATATGTAAGGCTTATTCTCAAAGTGATGGTACAGAGTGATACCTAGTCTGGTTCTTCAATACTCTAGTCACTTGTTGCTGAGCAGAACGTTTGACTCCATCAATAGTCATCTTATGCAATTGGAAGACACGTGATCAAGTCAAAACAAGATCAAACAAAGACATGTAGTTATTTCAAATTCAGCAAAAAAATATAAAATCCTACCTGCACTGCAGCTGCAGTTTCCAGAGACACGGTCTGGCTAACGGCATTACTGCTTCTAAAAAAGCGGATAATTTGATTGATAGAGTCATTCAAATACTGAAACAAGAACATAAACACTAAGAAAACATGTCCTCATGGATACGCACAAAGGAAAAAAGCATATTGAAACCAGAATCTAAGTAAATATCTTACCGTCATGTAGCACGGGGAGGCCTTAGCAACCAGACTCCAGTCCACTTCAGTGTCAAAAGGTTTGTAGGAAAACAAACCGACAAAGGAATTAACATTTGTGGCACTCTGGTTGAGAAAGATCAAGTTAATAGAACTCCAAAAAAGGCTCAAAAGACTCATTTAGATAAGTGAGGAGCTTCTAAAACAACATAAAACATGACTAACAAATCAACCTCAGCAAGAATGCCATTTGGCGATGACAACTGGTAGGATCCCAATCTCAGGTCAAAGAGCTTAGCCTCAGGATACAGTTTCACAATGCAATCCAAATTTTCACATGATAATTCAGCAAGGGACAATGAGCGATCAGTGAGCTTTGAAGCATTATGTTTCATGTGAATTTCCAATAAGGTGTGAAGCAAGCCCTTATCTTGAGAGATGAACAATTGCTGATCAGCACCCTCCTTGTACCCAATTATCTTATTTAACTGTGCCCAGTCTTCTTCATTAAATGGACCAGGTTCATCACCATTTGTATTGGACTGGCCACTCCTGAATCAAGCAGTTTTTTTATTACTAAATAGCACATGTCAGTAATGGAATGAAACTACAGAGGTGATTAAGTTATAAGTGTATCAACCATCCCAGTGACCACCAAGATTTCCTTGAACTCTGCTTTTTCTGGTAAAAGGCAGATTCTGTAGATTGTTCAACAAATTTGTGAGCCAACATCCTGCATAAAAATTTCTGTATATTATTAAGCAATTTACACACCTACAATACAAACAGTGACCCTTAGAAGGTAATTAATATAATGAACTGTAGATTAACATGGATAAGCTTTTTCTCAATGCATTTGACAAACATGATAAGAAAACTGCACAATCATTATCCACATCGGATAGGAAAATTAGATCTGCAGATTATATTGTTTATACCATACTAAAATTCATTCTATAAATTGACTCTAAAAGGAGTATCAAGCTTTACAAGAAAAAAGAACTACCTCCACTGGAGAATGACTTCAATGTCAAGTTCACGATCTAGTTCATCAATTTCTTTATTGTCCTCCACAACCAACCGAGAGAGATCAGACTTCAAGAGAGAAGCATAAAGAGAGATATATTTCTTACGGAGCCGTGCATATTTGAGAACCTGCTCCCAATAAAGTTTTCCACTAGAACACAATAAATATGTCAAAAACAAAGTCTATACCAGTAATGTTTTCACAATATACATACCCAAATTATAATGAAAAAACAGAAAAATTTTAGGAAGGTGAACAAAACTATTCTTGCACAAAATTCAATATACAGATGAAATAGTGCCTGGCTAAGTGCGTTGCATACAATTGCTTTTTTAACAAATCCAATTGAAGCGAAAACTTAATACCCAAGCACTAGGACCATCATAAAGAGCTCCAACTGGAATCCACCGAACCCCCATCCAATAAGGTGGTTTTCCTTAAAAATAAAATTAAAAGAAAATCATCATCAGATCCAACTGGCCAGCTAGGCCTTGACCAGCTTGAGTCAGGCTCAAGGCCTCTAGCTTTTAAATTGAATGCCACATTCTGAGCCAACCTTTTTCAGGATCAAGCTCCATTATGTATAATATTGCCAACTGTACATATTATATGTTATGGAATCAAGTCCATTATGCATTAGTGACTCGATTACCTAGGTGCATCAACTTTAGGCCTATGATATAGGGGCCGGTCCAGATTGAGCTCAAGTTCTACCTAAGGCTTTGGAATCAAGTCCATTTGCACTAGTGACTCCAGTACCAAGGTCCATCAACTTTAGGCAGGATGCCTAATAAACCTGGTCTTGGCTTCGACCTTTAATAGTCACAAAGAACATATAAATAATAAGTTATTTCTCATCTAACCAACTATATGTCATCTTTATATACGGATTAGACTGCGTAGTCATTTGACTTAGCCAAGAACCTACTGCATTTGAAGTTTTGAACATAATACTATTTTTTGTATATATCTACAGGGTGTTTATAGTGGTTTCCTTAAAAATGGGTCAGACCAGCTAGATCAAATGTTTTAACTGGCCATACAACCCTATTCAGTATCCAGAGTCCTAACTGATATTTTCTGTCATTTACTCATTTACCATTCATAATCATAATCAAGTAGTGCTTTTTCCCAATAATTTGGGGTCGGCGACATGAATTTTACTCCTCCATCCGAGCCTATTTTGTGTCCTCTTTTGAAAGAGATAGCATAGTTATATCCTTCCTTATTAATTCTATCCAAGTTCTCTTAAGTCTCCCTCTCGTCTTTTGGCATCATTTATGTAAAACCCTTCCAACCTTCGTACCAAGGCATTAATTGGTCTTCTTTGTACATGCCCATACCAATACAACCTACACTCTCTGAGCTTCTCCCCTAAATGTGCTACTCCAAAGTTCTTTCTTGATTATTCCACACATCCACCTTAGCATCCTCATTTCAACTATAGTCAGTTTATCTATATAACTTTTCTTTAGTGCCAACATTTTACTCCATAGAGTATTGCAAGCCTTATAATTGTCTAATAAAACTTACCTTTAAGTCTATTTGGGACTCACCTATCACACAAAACTCCAAACGCCACCCTAAATTTCCATTTACCATTAATTTATAAAAGTTGTTTAGCTCTTTCATAGCCTGGAGAGAGTACATTTTGTTCATGATAACCTGATAGTACAACTATTTAACTCCTGTTCAATCCACCTATTTGTAAATGAATGATTTGAAACCAGATCTCCTCCTCATTCATAAAAAGGGAAAACATATATAGTGTATCAGAAGATTGGGGGCCAGTATTGGCCAGCTTATAACGGTGGTTTCATATGTCAGCTATGGAACTTCAACAAAATATTTGGTGACCTATTAATTGCAATGCATATCCTCGTTCACCTCAATACCTTATCTCTCACAAATATTTTAAGTACCTGGCCTTCTTCATCTGATCAGAAACCACTCTATAAGCATATTTCCACCAGAGACGAGCATTAGATTTTACCAAAACATGTGGACGATAATGAGCATACTTCAACCGTTGATTGAAAGCTGCAAAATTATCAGCCAACTTAAGAAGGTCACGGTACCCATCCTACATCAACAAATGTAGACCTTGATCAGGGAAAATGAATTAAAAATCACAAGTAGCCCCATATATATGGAAACAGAAGATGACCTTTGACAGACAGAGTGTAACATCATCCAAGTTAACAGCTGTTTTCTGCAGAGGCTGCCCTATGCTCTTAGATTCATCAGACTGCAACTTTGTGTACTTTGCATCCCCAGAAACTGGTTGGAGAATGTAACTATGCACAGCTGTATAATCATTAACAAGTTTACCGTCCTCGCTTCCAATTTCAAATACCTTGAACACATTACAGCAATATACACAATAAGCAGACCCCTTCAAGCATAAACATATACTATATATAATGTCAATTTATAATCTACTATGTACCTTGCTCCACTCTGACGGGAGCAGATCTTTCCATGGTTTGTCAGCATTCCATGGACGTATATCAGAATCCAAATAAAGAGCTAAACGTTCTAGTTCCACAGACTGCAAAGTTTACAAAGAATTATTAGTAGGTGACAGTTCAATAAAATGAAAACACCAGCATTATACATAAATACAATGAGAAAACATAAGCATGGATAAAAGAATCATGCGACCAAAAATATAATAACTCTATTATCAATAAGAACTCAAGTAAAACTTCCTAAGAATAATCCTACTGTACCTTCTGAATATGCTCCAAAGCACCACCCGTTACAAAAGTTTCCTTCCCAGAATCATCAATTGTGAAAGCTGAAAGCTTTGACAGAGTTACGCCCATAGCAAAAGGGTGACCAGGATTGCTTTGGAGTAACAGTCATAAGGAAATTTTATTAAGACATAGAACACAATGAAATAGAGAGAGAGGGGGGGGTTAATATACCTCTCAGTATCTTCATATCTGATGTGAATGTTGGAAATAGAAAGCTTCAGATTCCCAATTACAGTGTTGATCAAGGACCCCAGCCATGATTGGTTCTTCAGACAAAATAGAAGTTTGATTTAAAATGTGTCACAGCACAGATAAAGCAGTTTGTAGTTTCAAAAAAATAAGGGAAATAGAAAATACAGCATTGGTGACAGATAAGTAATTAGCTAGATGCTGAATCTATTCACATACCATTTCAGAATTCAGCTGTTGACTCTTTTCCAAAAGCTTTATTTCCATCTCCTATGTAAGAATATTATCATCCGCCAATCTTAGAAGATCAAAAATTTGCCAAACAACTTTAGTCATCTAAATTAAATTTCTTACTCGCAATCTAGCCTTCTTAGCTTCTTGAACAGAGTCCTCACTACATCCCTCTACCACAGTTGCAGGCTCAACTAACACAAATATTCGGTCTAGGTAAACTAAAACTGGTTCTTGACCCAACCTGCTCCATGGAACCTAAAACAAAAAACAGAAAAATACTCATATCTAATGAGAATATTTAAAGAGATGATCACGACATAATGACAAAGCACACATTTTTATCACTTTTTAAAAGCTAAAATCATCATCAAAATCCAAAGACAGTCAGTCTCTAGAGCTACTGCTTCAGAACACAGAAATCAATACCTTTAACTTTACAGATCCTAGAAACCCAGCCTTAACCTTCACAGGCAACTTCAAGGCATTGAGTGCCTCTGGCTTCAACTGCATATTTGTCAGTTCAACATCACCTGCATTCCGTTTTAAGGATAGTCACTCAAATGCAAATACTGGATAATGGGAGCAAAAGGCTCAACAATCAACAGGGAATTTTGCAAAGTCATTGCATAACCATAGGATCATAATACAGATGATGTAGGTTAATTTTTAAAACAAAAACATAAACATAATAAGATATCATTGAATCATTGAATAGAACTGTGTCTAGCTCACTTAAAGGAAAATATCAATGAAAGATTTAATGGAAACAATATCAAAAGGTGAAAATGGCAAACAATGGTCATGATACTTCCATATTCAGAAAAAAGAATAGTACATAATTCTTTTCAAACATGCATCAATAAACCATATCATCATCATACACCTTTCCCAGCTATCTGGGGTCGGTGAGATGGATTCTATACCATATTTGACTCTTATCAGAATCAAAATGATGGTACAACGACCATGCAAAGTAACATAGTTGCAACATTTTACACCGGATGCCCTTCCTGACACAACCATCTAAAGACGAGACAGTGAGATGAAGGTTCAATATCAACATCAGCAGCAGCAGCATCTGCCTTTCCAATTTTGTGGATTGGTTTCATGAGATAATGGTTGTACATGAAACATTAATATGGTCATCTTCCATCAAATAGCTTCATTCATCAATCATATCTAGTTGAAAAATCCTAGGCTATGATGTGAACCACAAGTTTTCCTCACACAATTCTGTGAAACATGAAGGGCGGAAAAATTGTGGATGGAGTATAAAGAAAAATTATCAAATGAAGAAGGCATGGCTTTACATAAGTTGCATGGAATAGTAGACACAAGGAACAAGGAACCTACATATTATCACAGAAACAGAAACAGAACCAAAGGAGGCATTGGCACAAGTGAAAAGAGAACATGTGGTTGCACTTGACAGAACCCCCTTTGACATGCATAAATATATGGAAAGCATTGGCATGACATCGTTGAACTTATTGAAGGCAATTTTAAGTCAAACAAATGCGGGATACGTGAAGGAGAAGGGTGATATTGCTTTTCTTTAAGAATAAGGGAGACATTTAGTGTTGTTCAAATTATAGGCATGTTAAGTTAATGAGTCATGGCATATATCTTTGGGAGTGGGTGATGGAAAGTAGCATGCACCATTGGACTCAAGTATCAGAAAACCAGTTCAATAGTTCAGAAGGTCAATTATTTAAATTATCATTGTCCTTAAACTATCTGATCATCAAACCAGAGAAGAATATCAGTGAGTCAGTAACACACAGGAATTAGAGACTGCAGCTAAGATAAAAGGGCTTTTGTAGTTTCTTCGGTCAGTTAATTTCCACTCAGAATAAAGAAAAGAAGAGCAAAGGTTCTCTGGGTCCTGCACTGCAGGTTGACAACACTTTCCAGTTCCTCTTGTTGATCATTTCGATCTAATAACTTGCAAACCATTTAAATGTGAAGCTTTTTCCTCTGATGGTTCCTTTGTTAATGGTGGTAAAGTCTTTAAAGTAGTTCCTTGTGTGGACCTGATAGCAGCTTTTTCATTGTAACTCTTAATTTTTAGCTGTTTCATTAACGCAATCAGATGAGCAATGAGATAAAATCTGTTTTTTTCATATCTAATTAGCACCGGTACAGGTAATGGTATTCAACAACCGGTATCCACTTAAAACCACAAAGACCTCCCCTTCAGATGAATGACTTTCAAGTGAAATTTCGATTTGTGTATCTAATCAAAAAGTTATCCTATGCTTCATTGCAAAAATATGATGCTTGGCCCGCAGTACAACTTACTGAACTAAAAATATCAAAAGCTTGATAATTGAAAAAATAGAATAGAAGTCATGAAAAAACAAAATTCAACCATGAAGTCACGGAATGTTTATCACAGTAAGGCGACCCTTAATATGCACACGTGAGAACCTTCCACAAGCATGGAGCTAGGAAACTACAGATGAAAAAGAAGGCCTCACAGGAATACAAAGTGCAAACATTCTTCAGGGAGTAAAAAAACGGGTATATCTGCTCAAAAACACGTGAAAGAATTGCAAATAATCCTCGCTGCATCTCCTCCCATATCGTGACATCATTACCGCCGTTGCGTTTTCAGATTGTAGCTTAACGGATTAGCATTCAATCTGGCATTGTTCATATACTTATTTCTGCTAAACAATTGCAATTAGAAACCCTTGAATTTCAGTCAGCCGTTCTCTCTCCATTGATCTCTCTTCTGAATTGGCCAGTTCTCGCTTTCTACTTCTCCACGAAATTGAACCAACCACCACATCTAATATCGCGAAATGCTAATCGGCAAGCTCGACCGGTGGAAGGTGGGCAATAGTAAAATCGAACGAATTAGAGCAAAATGGACAAGAGAGGATAAGAAAACGGAGAGGAGAAGTGAAAGGGACCTCTCCAGGCGCTGATCTTGAGCGCCTCTTTGCTGAGGCCCCGGACATAGTTGCCCAGGTACTTCTGCAGCAGGTAGGCCACCTGATCTTCCAACATCTTCACCCCTCAATCTCCCAACCAATCAACCGACGCCTTCTGAAGGAGCATGCGAAGAAGACGAAGCCAGACTGAGACTGTGGAGACTTTCCGCCCGAGGAGGCGGTGCCAGGTGAGACGCAGAGCGAGCGAGTGTTCACGATTCCGGCAGTAGATACCACGCATTTTCAGCAGTTGAGCTTAAATGCTTGCTAACAAAGGCCCTCCAAATGCAACAAATTAGTGGAAAAGCCATCTGGGCAGCTTGTGACCAGATTGCGACAGCGGGCAGGAGGATGTCACTTTTTGTAATTGAGGTGAAAATTGGAGGGTACTTTAGGAAGAGAGTGAAGTACCTTGCGGTTGGGCCACGCAAGGAGGGAGAGTCTATAGTGGGCATCGCGGGCGGGGGCGCTGGCGAGACAGCGACACTCGCTGGGCCATGCAGTCACATTCCACCGCCTGCCAGCATGAGTTTGCTCAACCTCAGAAGGTTTGTTGCGGGGTGCGGTCACACGTTTCCCAGCTGCTGACCGACTTTGTTAGCGAAGAAACATGATATCTCTATGGCGGTTCATATTTAGGAGTTGTTTGTGCGTAGAATTCTTTTACGGTAATTTCGTTAGATTCGATGAAATTATCGTTGGATACGTGGAATTAAAATTTCTATCCTTAATTACGGAGTACTTCATAAGGTAATTTTGCCGACTCCGGCTCCCGATGGAAAAAAGTGAAAGAACGTGGCTATATATATGCCCCTTTTTTTTCAGTGTCCCCCATTGTTCCCCTTATTTCTTAAAATATTTGAGATCCTCCATTTTTACCTCACTTTTTATTTTTTTACTTTTTTTCTCTCTCTTTCTTCTCTGGCACCGACAAGTCGATGTTAATGCTAATGAGCCGGCATCAACGATAGTGACCGGCCACGCAGCCAACAGAGGTCGTGATTGATATGCCACAGCCACGTGCTGGCTGTGAGTGGCCATAGCCACACAGGCTGTGCGCTGGCTGCAGCCACGCGTTGGTTGCGGCCGCACAGTGGCCACAGCCGCACAGGCCGTACAGTGGCCGTGGCCGCGGCCGCGCAATGGCCACGGCCGCATTGGCCGTGGCCATGCGATGGCTGCGGCCGCGACAGCGTGCGGCTGTGCAATGGCCACAGCCGCGCACTGGCCGCCGCCACGGGCTGGCTACGACCTGGTCGCGGCCGCTGCAGCCGGCCAGATCTGGCCGCAGGAGACACCGGCCAACGGTTAGGCTACTGGCCACGGCCAAATCTGGCCGTGGCCTCAAGTCACTGGCCGCTGATGTCGAAGTTGCTGGCTGCCGGTGTCGAAGTTGCCGGAAAAAATGGGGGAAGAAGGAAGAAAAAAATGAAGGGAGAAACATGGGGGAAGAAATAGCAAAAATGAGGGGGAAACAATAGGGGACAAAGCAAAAAAAAACCACTTTTTTACACTTTTTGGGGGACGTTGGGAAAAAATCGGGGTCTAAATAGCATCATTCAAAGTGAAAACCGACTACAACTTACAACATGGTTCACAGTATTTATGAGATCTTTGTCTCGGGGCTTTAGCTGATACTCGAGACTCAATAAAAATATTTTTATAGTCTTGGCAGGATTATGTTGAGATAGATATGAGATTGCTGGCCGAGATCTCAATGATTATGATGAGATAGGAAACAAATGAAATATTAATATATAAATAATTTTTTATTTTATTTAATTAGGTTTAATAATTTCCACATAGTGTATCTTAATAGGTTTTTAAATAAACAATGAATTTGTTCACTCTCATTCTACATAATTTTTATATATTATATATTTTACTTATTTTATGTAATTTATATTATATAATAAATATACTATTACTTAATATTAATATATATTTTTGTACATGATAATATATATTTAGATTGTCAAATACATGTCTTGACAAACTTCTTTTGATTACCTAAACAATTGAGATTGTTTTACCTTATCTCTTCAAGTTGTCATTGAGATCTCATTTCTTCGGTTCATCGAGACAAGACCGAGATCCAAGACAGCAAACCATTGTTATAACTCATGGTTTTTGCCTCACACACAATGCCGACCAATTCTCACATAAATATATTTTATCTCTTGATTTCTATTAATTTAGAGAGCCTTTAATATTCTCCTTCATTTGAAAAACTTTTTCTAAAAAAATAGAGTCTAAATGCCTTAAAAGTCACTTATAAGAGAAAATGGATAAATTTTTTGTTTAAAACCATCAATGTAATATCCCTAATTTTCCCGAGTTTCAAAATTTAAATACGTAGAAATTATGGTGTTTGACCTATTGACATTTTTATTAGAATAACCTTCTCTCTAGATAGAATTTAGGGCTAAAACTAATTCTATTGGAAAGTAGACAGAAAGAGCTTCGAAACGCCACTAAGAACGCGCGAATCGGAGTCCGGACGAGGGAGAAATGACCATTTGAAGTTGAACATATCGTGCAGGACCCGTTTACCCGAACTGAACGTGCGAATTGTCCGTTTAAGTCACTATTTGGGCCCAATCAATTAGCATTCCGAATTTGTGTTTTTAGGGCTCAATTTGGTTGCTAAATTGAAGAGGTTTTAACCCAAATTTTTATGGGATTAGGGCTCCTAATCCCATGCCTATAAAAGGAGAATTAGGGTTAATAGAAAAGGGGTCTTTTTGCCCGATTGGGGGAGCTTTTGACTAAAAGGAAGAAATTTTCCGGTGAGACTCCGGCGAAGCATTGGCAATGGTGGATCGACAACAACTCGACCGTAGAGGTAAAATTTCGATTTGAGAGCGATAGAGATGTTTTAATTAATTTTAATAAAAATTATATTGGTTTCTGCAATTACTGTTCACGTAATTGTGTGAACAGTAATTGATTCCCGTCGCCGGAATAGTAGCGGCTTGACCCGGGACGCGGCGGCCCTTGCTTTGGCCACGGCGACCCTCACTTTGGCCGCAGCAGCCTGGGCTCCGGCGGCTGAGGCAGCGGCGGATTGCCGCTGCGCAGACTGCCGGATCTCTGCTTGAGAAAAAAAAAAGGGGATCCGTGCGGCGGCTTGGCACAACTCCGGCCGGAGGCGGGTCCTAGCTAGACGGAATCGCCGGAAGGTGGTGATCCGGTCAGGCCAGGCCCATCGGCCGGCCGTGGCTGCCTGCCGTCGCACTGCCTCCAGCGGATTTTAAAAAAAAAGGAATAAAAAGAGGCCGCTTTGTCCCCGGCCAGCCACCGGACGGAGACAAGGCCGAGTCCGTCAAATTCGCCGGGTGACGGCAATCCAACTGGCCTCGGCCTCGCCCACCGGGATGCCTGGGGGAAAAATGGCACCGCCAGAGGCTGTTCGGCCTCTGGCCGGTCGCGGGGAAGACGACCCTTGCGGGTCGTCTGCTCCCTAGACCGGGTCTGGTAACCAAACCCGATCCGGTCCTGTTTAAAAAAAAAACAAAATTTATATTCTCAGAACCGGGTCCGGTTCAGGGGGTTAATTGTGTCAAAAAAATCCTAAAAAATTATTATTGGACCTAGAGAGGTTTGGGATTATTCTGACCAAGTTTCAGATTGGGGAAAAATCCCAGAGATTGTGAAATAACCTTTTTACCCCTGGTAGTTAAGTTATCATGTGAAAATCACTTACCTGATTTAGAGGCTCCGGTTCAAAGGCCTATGAGTTGATCTAAAAAGTGGAAAAATTCTCAATGATAGTTTAATGAGTAAACTAATTATAGGCCAAACCACTTAGTGAGGAAAAATCCCAGTGAGTGGATAATTGACCCTTTTGTCCTTAGGGTTTATAGTAAACCGTTAAGCAAACCTGGGTCGGTTCAAGGGGTTCATGACCTTGTTACACACCAAGAAAATTAAACAGAGTCCATGAAGGCCAATAGTACCCTTGAGTTGAATTTTAGACCCATTGGATATCATTAAGGCCTTAAACCAAATGATAGAAATACCCCTATGCAAACCTGCCCGCATTCGCGTGGATGTTGTTAACGGGCCAAGGTGATATTGAAATCTTTTGAGAGGTTAAAGACTTTCCCAAGTGCTAAGAGGACTGTATCCTATGTTGGATAATAACTCTAATGCCCTTAGGTGCATTACGACCAGTTTTATTTATTAAGATAACCCAAGGAGGGTTAGGGCACGAGAGCTCGAATAATTCTTATATCATTAATGAATTTTATTATTGATATTATGATTTGCTTGGACCTTTGTGGTTCTAATTGTTTATGTTGTTCTTTGTTTCAATTTTTTATATTGATGTTGTGATAGTAATTTATCACTATTTGAAAATTATTGAAAGAATAATTATTTGGGGTTTGATAGCTTTGGATTGGGTAAGAACACCTAATCAAGATAAAGACTAAAATACCTCGAGAGAGTGCAGGACTAGTTCATACAGTGAACAAAGCCTTTGACCTGACGATTTGCCTTAGTTGATGAACTGATGGCATGTCTCGAGTTGTAAACCTTAGTCTAGAAGGGACTAATAGGGTTTGGGATAGTCATTCGGAATCCTGGCTTATAGATGAGCAAAATAGGGTTCAGAATGGTTTCCTAAGTTTTAGCTCTATTGAGGAGCCGCTAATTTGACCGTGAAGTTGCACCTCCCCATTGGAGGGAGTTCCTTGTGAGTCGGGCTCACCGCAGATCTATTGAGGATCTTTTAGTGTACACGCAATTAGGGTCGCTAACATCCTGCTTGGTTGGCGTCTCTGACCACTTACATTCGGTGCAGTTGTGGGTCATGCCCTTCCACTCCGGTCAGGTCCTTATGGGCTAGGTTGGGAGATGGCACTTCCTGGTGGATTCCAAGGGCCTGGTGGATTCCAGGGTGTTTCTTATCATTTGTCACTTAGGTTGACATCTGATGTGTCTGTTTGTCTTTGGGATTAGACGGGAATATTAATTATCGAACAATGGTTCGAGAAATAATTAATAACATTGATTGATATTGCTTGTTTAATTAGAACAAGTGGAACAATTAAAGGACTTGCATAAAATGTAGGTTGCTTGAAAATACTTAAGCATTGCATGGGTGATGCTATGCTTCTTAGTATAGTGTAGTTTTTAGGCAGAACTACGTCTGGATCCGATCTTGTTGGAAACATTGGAGATGTTGTCTAATGAGTACGTAGGCAACTAACATCGAGTGATGTTGGCCCGATCCGAAAAATACTAATAAAACCTTTTGTCATTTGGAAGCTCTTCTCCTAAAGGCGGAGATGCTCCATTGTGGTTGTGGTTGTTGTTTGGTTTGCTTTGTTGTAGATTCTCCAGGCGACGACAAGTCAAACCAAGGCAGGCAAGCTCAAGAGGTTTCCGCATATTTGAAACTCCGATACGTAAGTGTACCTTAAACGTGAGAGTCAACTTGTTATTTATTTTCAGACGGGTGACAGACTTGTACTTAGATGGATGAGGTGGTCTTTATGAATTCTCAGACGTTAAATAATATCATATGATTTGATATTCGTATTTGTGAACCCCAGTTATCATAACCTGGATATTTAATTGAATGGTTTGTTTTGTATTTAAAGGAAAAAAAAATTTGCTACCTACCGTTCATGCTATTTAAAAATGCTTTGAAAAATCCGGGTCGTGACAATCAATTTGGGTAGTTTTTTAGCCAAAAACTGCCCAAAACATTGATAAGGTCATTGATGTGTCAATGGACTCGCTGACAGTAACTTCTGATTGCACCAAGTCCTAACTTCGAATGGCCCTAACTTCCTCATACAAACTCCGATTAATGCGTTCTCAATGAAGTTACAAATATATTTATGTCTACTTTCTAATGACAAAATTTTATATCAAAACTCATCCTATAGAAAATTTATAACCATAATAAGGCATATGCAAGTCATGGTTGCACCTCATGTCTTGTCACAACCCAAATTTTCTAAACCCCTTTTTTTAATAAAGGACACGTGATAAATCACAATAAATTTTTTTCTTTAAATCAAATCAATCGACTAAATATTCAAGTTGTGATAAATGGGGTTCACAAATACAAATATCAAAACATATGATATTATTACACGTGTCAAAATTTGATAAATAGTAGGTTAACCCTCTAAGTACAAGTATGTCATCTATCCGAAAATAAACAACTAAGTAAAGTTGGCTTTCTCGTTAGTAATTATAATTACTTACAAAATTTCAGAAGTAAGAAACTAGATCCCACTAGTGCAATATTGTCCTCAAATGCCCACTGACGTCCTAATCTCATAACGTCCTCATCTAAAGAACCTGCAACTAGATAAGACCAAACAACAACCAAACATCTCCCCACCTTCGAGGAGTATTTCAAAAGAACAAAAGTATAATTTAATATTTTTTGGATCGGGCCAGCATCACCCGATATTAGTTGCCTACATACTCATCAAACAACATCTCCAATGTCTCCAACAAGATTGGATCCAGACGTAGTTCTGCCTAGAAACTACAGTATACTAAGAAGCATAGCATCACACGTACAATGCTTAAGTATTTTCAACCAACCTACATTTTATGCAAGTCCTTTAATCGTTCCACTTGTTTTAATTAAACAAACAACATCAAATAATATTATTAATTATCTCTCGAACCATTATTCGATAATTAATATTCTAGTTTAATCTCAAAGACAAACAGACACATTAGATGTTAACCTAAGTGACAAATGATATACTCACCATAGACTACCCTCAAAGGTAAATCCATGATAAAACCCTAGAATCCACCAGGAAGTGTCATCTCCCAACCTAGCCCCTAAGGACCTAACCGAAGTAGAAGGGCGTGACTCACAATTGCACCTCAACATAAATAGTGAGAGACACCAACTAAGCAAGATGTCAGCGACTTTGACTATGTGTTCACTAAATGATCCTCAATATATCTATAGTGAGCCTAGCTCACGCAGAGCTCCCTCTAATGGGGAGGTGCAACTTCACAGTCAAATCAATAGCTTCTTAATAGAGCAAATACTCAAAAAAACCATTATGGACCCTATATTGTTCATCAACAAGTAAGGATTTTGAATGATTAACCTAAACCCAATTAGTCTCCTTCAGACTAGAGTTAAAACTCAAAATTATCATCAGTTCATTAACTAAGGCAAATCATCAGGTCAAATGCCTTTTTTACTCTATAAAATAGTCCAAAACCCCTTTGAGGGTATTTTAGTATTTATCTTGATTAGGTATTCTCGCCCAATCCAAAGCTATCTAACCTCATTGATTAATCTTTCAATAATTTTAAGCTAGTGATAAATTACTATAACAACAATAATAATAAATATCAAAACAATGAACAACATAAACAATCAAACCCACACAGGTCCAAGCAGATTTTAATATCAATAACCAAATTCAATAATGATATTAGAAATGTTTGCATTGGATTAGTTGATTAAACTTTAATGAAAACGGGTCATCATGCACCTAAGGGCATTAAGGTAATTATTCCACAGTAGACATGGTTCTATATGTTCTAAGTAAGTCTTTGACCTCTCAAGAGGTTCCATTATCAAATTGGCCTATTAATAAAATTCACGTGATTATGGGTCAGTCTGCTCATAGAGGAATTAAGGAATTCCCTGAACCCTAATTTGTTGAAATCTAATTTCAAGGGGTACTCATTGACGTTATCGACCTGAGGTAATTTTTTGTCGTTTAATAGGGTCGTAAAACCCTTTAACCGACCCCGGTTCAATTAATAATTTTAGCTTAACCCTCGGGGTAAAATAATCAATTATCTATTTACTTAGATTTTTTTCTACCTTGTGGCTTGGTCTAATTTAGGGTATACATGTACCTATCAATAGAATTTTTCTTAATTTTTAAACTCACTTATAAGCCCCTGAACCGGAGCCCCTAAATTGGGTAATTAAATATTATTCTACGATTCAAACTCATAAGGGTAAATTGGTTATTTTAAAGCCTCTAAGATTTTTTCCCATTCTGAAACTTGGTCAAGACACTCAAAAATCTCTATTGGTATTTTCCTAATTTTTTATGATAAGAGAAAGGTCCTAAACCGGACTCAGTTCAATACCTTGTCTTTCTTTTTTATGGCCCCTAGGCCCAGCCCACTAGGCCAGTCCAGCGGACCAAGTCTGCTGCTGGCTTGGCCCCGGGTCCGGACGCGGACCCATCGTCTTCCTCTTCCTGCATGTTTCTGCTGGAGGCAGACAGGGGGGCAACGGTCGTGCAGCGGCTTCTCCTCTTCCTACATGTTTCTATTGGAGGTAGACAAAGGGGGCAACAGTCGTGCGGCAGCTTCTGGGCCGGCCAGGTGGCGGGACCTTGCCATCCAAAATTTCGGTAAAAGGTGGTGACTAGATCAACCATCATCTAGCAGCCCATTCCTCTGGCTCCCATCCCTTCCCCTCTTCCAATGACTGCCAAAGGGAGGAAGAGGTACATGACGACAGCGGTGGCTGGCCTCCGTCAAGTTTAGTGGCAAATCTCTTTGCCGGAGTGAGTAGGATCAAACGGTGAAACCTTAGCTGGCGGTCGTCAAGCAATGTGCACAATTTGTCACAGCCAAATCGGTCCGTAAAACTACCAGACAAGAAAAAATGACACAGGGGAATACAGTTTGTGGCGGCAGCTAGCGGCAAAGGGCATCCAACACAAGAGCAAAGCCAGAATCCTTGGATTCCACTCACCGGGGTTGGTCAGTGTTTGTGAAAACCTGCCCTGGTGATTAATTATCGGGGACTGGGGGTTTAGCTCAAACAGCACATCTGGCCGGCGGCCGAAAGTTTGCTGGCCAATTGATTTTTATCAACGAATCTACCTATATCTAAATTAATGTTATTTTAATCTTTACTCAAGGATAATTCCGCAAACTTACCTCAAATGCAGATGTTTTCGATCCACCACTGATCTTCAAGTTTGCTCCACTCCGCCACCGTCACCTGTCGGCTTCCTCTCTCTCCTCCCCTAAGGACCAAAAAGCTCCCTAATTGAGCCTTAAGAAGCCTTATTTATAAACATAGGATTAGAACACTAATCCCCCTAAAAGTCATATCAACTAGGCTACTTCAGCCTTTTTTTTAATTAATTTTTGTCCCTTTAATTAATCAGATATGCAAAACAACTTAAACAGCCTAAATACACGTATAAATTGGGTAAGCGTACCCTGTACGATATGTTTGAGTTTGAACAGTAGTATCTCCCTCATCCAACTCCGATTCGCGCGTTATTGGTGGCATTTCGAAGCTCTTTTTGTCTACTTTCTAATCATATTAGTATCAGCCACATATTCTATCTATTGAGTAAGTTATTCTATTAAGAATTTTGATGGGTCAAACACCCTATTTTCCACGTGTTTAATTTTTGAAACCTAGGAAAATTTGGGATAT
Source organism: Saururus chinensis (assembly GCA_035235625.1). Lineage (NCBI taxonomy): Eukaryota > Viridiplantae > Streptophyta > Magnoliopsida > Piperales > Saururaceae > Saururus > Saururus chinensis. The sequence goes on from CP141146.1 coordinate 2,561,453, forward strand.
TACAGGTCTAAATTTATAGAATCACAATACCTTCATCCAAACTCCGATTTATGCATTCTTAGAGGTGTTTCAAAGCTATGTCTATCTAGTTTTTATCCTTAAAGTTTCACTTTGAAATTCAAACCAAATGATAAGTTATTCTGTTGAGAATCTCGAATATCAAATTCATTATTTTTCACATTTATTCTCAAAACTTCCTTAGTGTTGCATCTATCATAACTTCCTCATCTAAGTTTTGATTTACGCACTCTAGGTAGCTCTAAGAGGCTATTTATGTCTATAACTCAATAATAAAGTTTCGTATCCAAACTTCATATATAGAAGAAGTTATTATATTAAAAATACATAAGGGTCAAACTCATTATCTCCACATGGCCAGGTATAAGGAATTTAGAAAAATATTGGGTGTTATACTTATACTCAATGGTGCATGTGATATGTAATGCCCCAACCCAAGCTAGGGTCCATAAATCTCGAATAAAAAAATTTCTTCCTTAAATAAGAAAATATCATCTGTGTGCGAGAGGTATAACGTTCTTCTACACACCATAGAGCTAATGAACTCATGGCGCATAGGTCAGAATAAAACATATATTTATATTTAATTTGGATTGGGCCAATATTGTAGTATCGTTGGTTGCCTACGTACGTATTAAATATCATCAATGATGTTATTCCAATATGATCGGATCCGAATGTAATTCTACCTAACGGCTATTACATGCATTAGGCATCACAAAATCATATATGTTAAAATATGTATTCATTATATCCAAGTATATTATTTGGAGTCAGACTGAAATCACATAAATCATCGGAGTCAGACGAAAATTTCATAATTTATCGAAGTCAAAAGAAAATCTCATAAATCATGAGAGTTAGACAGAAATCTCTTAAATCATCGGAGTTAGACAAAACATCTCATAAATCATTGTAGTTAGATAGAAAATCTCATAAATCATTGAAGTTAAACGGAAGCTAACAAATCAACAGAATAACACATCTCACTCTATCACAGAGCGGAGCACAACACAATAAAGTGGATTAGAATATATCAGATCCCATCCAACCATATTAGATCATATCAGATCATATTGAAGCATATTAGATCATAGTATAGTATATCATATCAAAGCATATTAGAACACCTCAAATCATATCGGATAAAAATAGAGCATAACAAGGCAATTCAAATAAGAATACATCCAATCATAGCAAATCATATATCTAGATTAGTATATTAATATCACTAATTAAGATGTGCATGCACATAAGTCATTCAACATCCTAAGTTAACTACTTAAGATGCCTATGTATTCTTATAGTTATGTTAAAATAGAAGATCAGAAATGTTACACCTTTGAGATACCGGAAGTGGTGGCGTTCGGAGTTGTTTGTTTCTTCAAGGCGTCTTCCTTTCATATCCAGAGATGGTGGGAAGAATCTCCTCTAGCTCTGGAACATCTTTCTCACTGCATCTGAAGGTGGCAGACAGAATCTCTCTTTAGCCTGAACACTTTACACTTCTCGTGGCCATAGGTGGTGGACAGAACATCCCCTCACCCAGAAATGCTTTTTACTTTCCTAGCATGGAATCGACAGACAAAATATTCCCTTATTCGGAGACACTTTCCTTTTTCGTGCTAGTGAGCTACAGACATAACCTCCCCTATATATGGGGATGTTTCTCTCACTGTGTAGCCCTTCGGTGGAGAGCATAATGTCCCCTACTCTGGATCACCTCTCTCGTTGTGGCCTGACAACTGAGGACGGAACCCCTCTTGCTCCAAACCACTTTTATTTCTTCAGTTCCCGAGGGCGATGGGCAGAGCCTCTTCTTATTTTGGCGCAGTTATGTAACGCCCAAGATTTTTCACACATTTTTCTTAAAATTCACGGAAAATTTTTGCAATATAAAGTCTGTAAATCGGAGGAAAAATAACGAAATCAAAACCTGATAAAATAGTTTATAATTCAAAACACTAAACATCCATTTTCCATCTAAATGTTTTCATCATACGGTCAAACATCGTACGGCCAAAGCAAATATCATCAGGCGCTACTCGAAAACACACGTACGAATAAATTGCTATGATCATAGACTTTAAATACAAATCCCTCCCAGGCATCCCTGAGTGCAAGTCCCATAACAGTCCACAGACTAATCCAAATGAAAGTCTAGAATATAAACATCTTGTTTTCTCATCTCACCCAATACATCGAATCGTGGCACAAATAAACTCGCAGTGAGTAAAACATATACCTGAGTCAACGGGAATCAATCCACCACTGAAATGAGCGTCCATCTCCAGGAGCTCTCCGCACAACCTGCAAAATCTCCCGTACAACGGGGCTAAAAAGTAGGGTAATAAGTATTTTCATACTCAGTAAGAAAATACCCAGTAGGGGAAATCCCAAACGGTGAACTCAAAAGTTCATAAATACATGCGTTCATGCAACTCAAACATGAAGCAGAAGCATATCAATACCATGCTCATACGCATACAAGCATACCAAATGCACCATCGTGCCAAAGTCACACCAAATGCACCATCGTGCCAAAATCATACCAAAGGCACCATCATGCCAAAATCATACCAAAGGCACCATCGTGTCAAAATCATACCAAAGGCACCATCATGCCAAAATCATACTATCAAATCAAACTTACACAAACACCCTTATCCAGGGTCATACAAACTTGCTCGTACCATCGTACGCTTACTCATACCACATACACATACTTGTACGACCTTACTCATACAATCATACTCGTACGACCTTACTCGTACAGCTTACACAAAATCACACTTACTGTCTTACTTAGAAACATACTCTCACAATCGTACTCATACACATACTCTTACAGTCGTGCTCATACTCATAATCGTACACATACTATCGACCACTGAAGCTCATTACAACTAATAAGCTCCAACGTCGAAATGGAAAAGAATGTCATTGGGGCAACACCTTAACCTCCGGGGAGTGACTAGACGTCATGGACTTTTCCGAATGTAAGGCACACCAATGCTCATGGGGCACTGGATCAAATAAGTAAGAGTAGATCCATGATACTACTTACCTGAGCGCGCAAACATAAACACCCACACATAAGGGGTCATACAGTTGCCCACCATAATGGGTCTTATAGTGCCATAGGATCGCCCACCATAATGGGTCTTATAGTGCCAGAGAATTGCCCACCATAATGGGTCTTATAGTGCCATTGCCACTCTTGGGCAGAAAACATACAGTGCCACTCTTGGGCAGAATCATACAACGCTCTCAACAGAGCATCAAACGTCTGGGCTTATACAACACACAGACCAAATCAAAAACATACATCACTCTCAACAGAGCATCAGACGTCTGGGCTTCATACAGCACACAGACAAAATCAGAAACGTACATCGCTCTCAACAGAGCATCAAACGTCTGGGCTTATACAGCACGCAGACCAAATCAGAAACAACATCGCTCTCAGCAAAGCATCAGATGTCCGGTGCTCTATACAGCACACAGACAACATCCCGCAGGATAAACACCATGGCAAGACATGATAAATGCTCGGCCGACTCATTAGCGGCCAGCTCAAACACGGAACTTAATCCGTCGAACCCTCAGGTCTCAAACTCACAACGCTATCATTAGATGTGCTTATAATTCAAGTTTGAATTAAGTATATTATGCGGTACAATTATGCCACACAAACTCACAGTCCTCGACTAATCAAACAGAAGCTGAGCCCGATCGAAACCCAAGTTCGTCAGGGCAGCAGACTTCACTTACCCATCCACATCATGGATAAAACTCATCGTACACCAAATCCTTACAGTCTTACATACTTTGCCATCCATCTTATGGCCAAAACATCTTACACTAACATCCTCAAATAAGGCTCCTCAGAGCCAACCCAGTTGTCGCCCTCTTACTTATATCTCACTTATTATGCTTACTTTTCACTTCATAATCTGCACGTTATGCTTGTACAATTATGCACACTCTTACTATTTGACAAACCTCACCCATCATACCCATATCCTCTATCATCCATCATACGCATACACATCCATATCTAAATCCAGACAAAATCTCAGTCACCTCTTATTGTCCATCGCCCATACCTCTGCCCACATACACTTACACATAACCATATAATAGGCAATAGTCATCATATATACGTATGTCTCACACATACGTATAACATACACATATGGTCATACATACGTAATTTACAAACATGCACGCTAGCCATCACTAGCACCTGCATACATACGTCAAACATACACTCTAGCCATCACTAGCACAAGCATAATTCATACATACTCCAAACATGCACGCTAGCCATCACTAGCACATGCATAACACATACATAGCATATTGACATATTTGCTAGCCATCGCTAGCACATACATAATCCACATCCATAAAACGTGCATACATCTCATGCATATCAATCATACCATACAATCATGCTTACACGCACATCATGCAATCGGATCGTTACTTAACATCCAAGCATGGAATCATACAATCCTAGCATGCTGCTACTCATTCAAAGCATGCTTCATGAATTTACGAGTTCAAAGCTCCCCTACCTTGTAATCATGACGTTTGATGGCGAGCACACGACGGTGGCAGCGTCGGTAGCGGAGTTGGCAGTCAAAACCGTTGTCTGGCTAAGAGAGCTGCTGTCCTGAGGATTTAGGAAGCGCCGGAACTATACACGGCCAAACGAGGTGTCAGAAATCAATGCGGCAAAGCCCGCGATCCACGGCGCCACACTAGGGCGGTCGGGAGAAATGTTATGCCAACAGAAGTGGCGATACGACCAGAAGTTGATGGTGTACTCACTGAAGATGGGCTGGTGGCTAAGACGTGCTCAGCCGGCCACAAGACGTCGAAATCGGCCGTGGACAGCACCCAACGACGGCGATTTCAGTCAACAAAGGCCCACATAAGGGCGGAGAGCAAGGGGCAACGCTCGAGAACAAAGGAGAGGTGGAGGACGGCTCTGTGTCAACTCCATTCGGTGGCCAAGCCAACCGATAGTCAGGCGGCGCGAATGCAGCGCCTAAACCCAAAAGTACACGCGTGGCCACATGCACATGCGGCCCAAAGGGCAGGGGAGAGGGCTGAAATGAGGCGACTCAAGGCCCACAAAAGCCAACAGGGCTAAGGCCCTAGTGGTGGCCAATCTAAGCTGCGACATCACCGATCGCCACCCACAACCAATACACGTGGTGCGGGTGGCTGTGCATCTCGCACAATAGAGAGCAGGGGGAAGGGTTCAGGGTCAAACAAAGGCCACGAGGCTGTCACTATCCAAGGCCTATGCAGGTGAACTCATCCACCTTCTGTCAAAGTAAGACATACAGATTCTTGCCAGAGGCCGTCCGGTACCGACGGCGTAAAATGGGCAAGAAGGGTCAACGGGCAAATATGCTAGTGAGCGGAACTCATTGCGGCTATGGGCCACAAAGAAGGGCACAGGTCAGAGGCAATAACACCGGGTTAGGTGGGGCCAAGCTAGGGTGACCCACTGGTGTCACCGGGCCTGGGCGGAATCCCCGATGGCCATTCGGCCACTACCGGCACATGCCGATGGCATCAAAAGCCAAACACAGAGGGGCTGACCGGGGAAAACCCATAAGGGCGGAGCGGCCATGGGAACGGAGGCTGAATCGGTCCAGGTAGGTGAGGCCGTCCCTGGGCCATCGCCAGGCCGGGGCGGAGCCCACGGTGGTCATGTCACCCTCACCCACCAACGATGGCGGTGCCAACTCACTGGAAAATCCACCCATAGTACGGCGCAAATCGGACTGGGCGGAGTAGAGGACGGTAGAGGGGATGAAACCGGGCTGGGTAGGGTGGTCCACTGCCTTCGCCGGACCACGGAGGAGTCGAACGAAGGTCCCGATGGCCGTGTCTCACAGCCGCCGGCCACTGTCTGATCAAGGTAGTGCACTGGCAGCGGCAAACAGGGGAAGAGATGGGGAGAATGATGGAGTCGCAGGGAGGCCGACCGGGCTAGGAGAGATGGCCCAACGCTGTCGCCGGACCAAGGTGGGGCCGGACGGAGGTCCGTTGGCCGTGGCTCGCCACCAACGGCCCCCAATTCGTCCAAACAAAGCTCCGGCAAAAACAGGGCAGAGAGGGGGAAAGAGGGCAAGGCGGCGCACTGTTCACAAATCCAGGAGGTTCTGGATCGGGCAGGCGATCCTGATATTTTTTTCTTTTTATTTTTTTTCCTTTTTTTTTTCCAAACGTATCCTCAACGTGTGTTAACTCACTGGTTACGCGTCGAACCTCCAAAATTCGTGCCGAAAGCACGCAGCGAGGCCCACAGCCTGCGACTAAGCCCCACACCCGACTCTAGGCGTATAAATATGGGGTATGAATACATAAATACGAATATGTCGAAGCGTCACATTTTCCCACCGAAAATGATTAGAAAAATAGCAGGAAAATCACAGAAAATCATAGAAAAATCAAGGACCTTACAAGTTATCCCTTATACGGTTTCCAAATGAAAGAATGGACCCCTCCATTGCATAGAGCACATTCAATTTAGTTAAGAACGCCACTTGAACGGATTAAATTGAATTCAGAATAGTCAGAAACAGAGAAAATGAAGTTCAAACTTGAAAAAAAAACCATAAATGCCTATTTATAGGCTTCAGCCGCACCGAAACCCGCGGGGTGCGAATTGCACCTGTGCCTCATGCAGGTTGCGCCCACGCGTAATGCGCATGGCGATTCACATAATGCACGTGTGGCATTTTTTCTAATATTTATCTTCAAATGTAATTATCTTTCTACCACGGACTCAGATTCGTGTGTTCTTGGTACCCTTCAACTAGTATCAATGAGCCCCACAAAACTATACCACTTAGAGCAGTTTATCTCGCTCTTTTCAAGTGAGTCCCACCCAATTGCACATTTCATGAGGTCACAACTTGCACTCTCGATGTAAGGACCATCATCTCTAAACCGGTTTTGGTTTTCTTTAATTATTGGTTATCATGAGATTAACGTGTTTTCTGATCTTATTCGGTGATTTTGTGAATAAATAGGGTTTGTGATGGTTTTAACCAAAATCAACTTTAGTATTAGTGGTTTTAAGTGATTTTAAACCAAATGTGAATTTTTTAGATTTTTCAGAATTTTCACTATTTTCCCAAAAATTAGGGTTTTGGCGGGACCCCTGTGGGCCCCACCGTCAAAAATTTTATTTTTGGGTCAAATGAACTTAGACATCTACCTAAGGTTATACAAAAATTTTCAGAATTTTCCTAGGCTTAATTAGTGCTTAAATTTGTAAAATATCCATTTTTAGCCTACTTTTCCTATTTACACCCCAAAACTTACCCATGCATACCCCAACCCTTACTATAAAAGGGCAGACCTGAGCCATTTCTATTTTTGGGAATAGGCTAAGGAGGGAGGGCTGGCCTAATCCCCATTTAGGCCCGAATTAGAAGCCGATTAAGGAAAGTTTACCCTAATTAAGCACTAATCCATGACTTTCTTCTTAATCTCTTCCAAATCTACTATTTCCCCCTTGATTCAATTCGCTTTTGGGCATAAAAAACTACTGATTTGTGTTTTACTACAAACCCTAACATTCAAAATTCGATTTTTACTACCAACAAGCCCTAGATCTAAGATTTAATTAGGGATTTCTTGGGTAAATCGATTTCTATTAGAGTTTAATTCAAACTCATTGTGTTTTCAAGGATTTCAAGAAGGGTGACTCTTCAATCCGAGCTTAATCAAGTGCTGAGGTAATGGGTCTTCAAAATCTCTGTTTATCCGTGGTAAAATTCTTCATTTTTGGCTTATTTCGAAATGGAGTTGTTTGATTTGGTGAGTTAATGGTAAGATTAGAAAATATAATTATTTAATCCCGATTTCTTAGGGTTTTGTATTATTATGGTATGGTTTGATGTTCTGGAAGTCAAGAAGGACTTTTGATGATGATTAGGGTGTTAGATGTGGATTTGAAGTGTTATCAATGGTGTTTCGGTTTAAATTTGCGAAAGGAAGAAGATGGACTATTCTGCCTTGTTGGCGTTCGAACGACCCTTCTGGGCGTTCGAACGGCAACACTGCCGGAACGGCACTTTTCCAGTTCAGCCGATCGAACGGCCTGCTAGGCGTTCAAACGGCAAAACTGTGAATTTCAAAATTTTGCGTTTAACCGATCAAACGGCCTGAAGGGCGTTCGAACGGCTACACAGCAGATTGGTTTTCTAATGCATGATGTTTATTTTGATGATTCCACTTTAGCTTGCCAATTTCATATGATGTGGTGTGTTTTAAGCTATGCTATGCTACTGGAAAGGCATGCTATTGAGGTTATGGAATTGAGATATATGCTTAGAAATTTGTGGAATGACTTATGTTTTGTGGCATGATGTTGGAATCGTTATCTTGAAATTATGAATGGTTGATTCCCTTTGGTTAAGCATATTTTCAGTAGGACTACAACCTATTATTGGACTGATTTGTGATAGATTGTGGTCAGTTGTGTGTGGATGTTGGTGAATGTCATGACTCAATGATGAAAGGAGTGATGTTATATGTGTTTAGCCTTTGTGGTTGAGTTTTGAATTGAGATATGATTTCAACGATTCTTCTTCTATGATTTCCGCTGGAATTCATGTTTAGATGGAAATTTACATGTGTAGTGCGGTAGTGAGTTTAATTTCAAGCATGTTGATATGCATTATATGAAATGCTTCTACTAGTTACACACACACACATGTGGGGGTTAAATGATGATGTTCAAGCTTGATATTGTGATTATGAATGATGCATTAGGGGCTGATGAGAGCACTTATCATGGATTTGGATTCATGTATGCCTTGCCCACGTATGTACCATGCTGCATGCATCATGAAAATGGATTTCCAATTGAGGCTTCATCGTGGTTAATCGAATTTGACTGATTGGATGCAATGTGATGAAATTGTGTGCTGGATTGATCGGTCGTGGATTAATCGCAAGTTGATTGGTCCGAAAGAACATATTTTGATTTGAGTTCCTGTGTGGAACGAGTGCACTCCCCGGGTTGAGTCTAGTTGAATGGAATTATGTGGGAACGAGTTATGTACTTGTCTTGCGGATTGTTAGAATGTTATTATGAGTGTCATCTGGACCCTGAGAATCCAGTGTGGTATGCCATGTGCACCCGCTGCCACGTGTTCTAGGGTTCTCTGTGTGAGAACTCGGGCTCTTCCCTCCGCAGGAGATGTCCCTGGGCGAACACCCCTGCTCTAGATTCTCTGTGTGAGAATGGGACATCCTTGGCCAGGATCGTCCAGGGCGAGCAGTCTTTAGGGATTGACAACCCCGATCTTTCTTTAATTCTTGTGTAGAATTTTGGATCATGACACGCCTTCGTGGCCTTGTCTATGCTCCCGTATGTGTGACACCAAATTTGTGATTACTCCTTGATTGAGGATGTTATGATATGATGCATGATGGAATATGTATGTTAGAGATACATCCATGCAGGTTGATTATGATATGATGCATGTGGGCATATGTATGTTAGAGATACATCCATGCAAGGTGATTTTGATATAAGGCATGTGGGAATATGTATGTTAGAGATACATCCATGCAGGTTGATTTGATATAATGCATGTGGGAATATGTATGTTAGAGATACATCCATGCATGTTGATTATGCACCATGATGCAGTGTTAGGTGATATGTATGTGTGACCAGAAAATGATGCATCATGTAAATCTTTGATCTGAATGATCTTATTACTATGCTATCGTATTTTCGATGTTGACAGTGATATTAAAACCATTGTTGAGTTTGTTGAACTCACCCCTCTTTCTTGTGTTTTGATTTGGGGTTGCGTGGTGCGACACGCAAATGGACAGGATCTCCTCTTTGAGGAAAGGTCGGAGATGGCTTGGGTGTGATGATGGAGATCGTTGTGTGACTTATCTTCTTTGGTTTTATGTTTTATGATTAGAACCTTTGTGTAGGGTTCTTTGTTTTGGATTTATGTCACATTTTACAGTTGTGATGTTTATGACTTATTTTGAGCCGGTGTAGGCTTTAGTTAACTAAGCTTGTGGGTTTGAGAATTGTTGTTTACTTTGTGATAAGCAATACTCTTTATTCCCTTTTATTTGCTCTTGCTCAAAGGATTGTGCATACTCTGTATTTCTGTTAATCGCCTGTAGTTAGGGTTAAGTCTTCCGCTAGATCATTTCTCAATTTTCACTTCGTCGCCCCCGCGCGCTTGACCGGCCCCTGGACTGGGTTCGGCTCGGGTCGGGCATCGCCGGGGCGTGACACTCGACCTCTGTTTTACGCGTTCTTTGATTTGATATGCTTGTTTCTTCGAGCTCTACTAATATACAGAGATTATATCCTTTAAAATCCTTTAAATTTATCCAAAAATTATATAATTACCCCTAACCTTTCGGGTTATACATGATCGAAAAATGGGGTGTCACATGATATGTTTTTGTTTAAGCTCATGGTCATTGCATTTACTTGTGTTTGTTTTAATTTGCGCCTAAGAGTCTTTGATTTTGGACTCACAATAATTTAAATTTTTTTTACAAAAAGATTTATGTATGATGGCTTAAATTTATTAAAAAAAATTACATGTACATGATTTGTTCAATTTTCCTTAAAATATTGTCTTTATATTGTACAAAAATTTCCATGAATTTTTAAGGAAATGTGTGAAATTTTTTTGAGTGTGATAGGTTGGTATTAGAGCCCAAGCCATCTTACTATAAGTTATAACAGTCGCAAGTCCAGAGTTGTGGCATGTAGAAGTAAGTTCAATATTTGCCTTGAGGTATCTCAGTGAAGGTATTTTTTTTCTAATCTTGTTTCTTTCTGTATGTGCTCAAATGTCGCAGAGCTACACTACCAAGGGCATTGCTCCTTCTGCTAGCAGAAATGTCACATAGGTGTTGCAAGGGGTGTCTACCGAGATTGTCACATTGCAACCAAGACCATCAACAAGATGAGCAACATCCCACCCAACACCAACCACAAATCAAACCATGGGCCTTTCCCAAAACATGTAGACCCGTAAATATCATATTTCACAAGCGAGGTATGATGAGGCAAAGTCAAACTGAGATACCTCAGTTGTTGAGAGATTTAGGAGGTTGGCTATCACTTTTGATGGTTGAGGAGAGCTAGAACTGCTAGTGAGTGAATCGAGGATTTTTTAGGTCATCCAAATCTCGATGACCAAAGAGTGGTTATGACCACCTATACTTTGACAGACGATGCTCGCTATTGGTGGTAATATGTTAGGCGTACCTGCTTCCCGATTGGTCAACCTATAGTCTGGGAGGAGTTTGTGATGGTCTTCTTTGGGAAGTACTTCTCTATGGAGAGTATGAGACCCGCTTCACCTCTCTAGAGATTCATTGATGGGGTGGTTTATCAGAGGAGTCTCAAGCCTCCAAGTTTGTGGATGGCCTTTGAATTAATTATTTCAACACTTGTTAAGGATGTGGTTACCACTCATGAATTTTTAGGAGAGTGTGAGTTAGTATTGGATATTGTGATTGGAAAATTGGTTTGGTTGTGTTAGATATGTCTGATTTTGATGTGATTTTAGGTATAAATTGATTGGTCACTCAACGAATAGTGGTAGACTACCATAAGAAGCAAGTGATGTTGGAGTGCCTTGAACGTCTAACAGTTGTATTTCGGGGTTTTTAGGACCGGTCAACTCCACGCTTTGTGTCAGCCATGAAGGCAATATGATACATTCTGAAGATTGTAAAGCCTATTTGGTGAGTTTGTCTAAGAAGTAGTATCAGGGACTCAAGTCTAGTACAGTTGCACAATGTCATGGATTTTCCCGATGTGTTCCCTAATTACTTACTAGGATATCCGCCTAAGAGAAAGGTGGAGTTCATTATTGAGTTGTGCATAATACACTTCCTATGTTCAGGGCACCGTACATGATGGCCTCGACATAGTTGAAGGAACTCAAGGAGAAGCTGACCGAACTTTTGAGAGAAAGGGTTCATTAAACTAGGTGTATCAATTTGTGAAGAAGAAGGACTCCATGTGTGTAATATCATGTACTAGTTTCAGCCCTAAATATATGGAATTTAGGGCTGAAACTAAAGTAGTTAGAAAGTAGGTCTAAATAACTTCAAAACGCCACCAAGATCATGCAGATTGGTGCATAAATACTTTTTTTGATAAATCACGATATCTCCTTACCTCAAACTTGGATTCGAGCATTCTTCGTGTTGTTGGGCTTTTATCAACGATCCCTTCGAAAGAAAACTACATAAGGGTATGTTTCTCGCGAAATGAAGGTGGGTCCCACCTTTGACAAGTTTTTTGATGTCATAGCATATGATTCCAATGTCAATTTTTTGCGTTTTTAGGCTCATTACAATTATCTCTCTGAACCCTACAAACGATCTAAAAGGTCCAAAAGGATATTAAGGGTCGAAAAACTTCAAATAGGTAAATAGGGTTATTGAGCTTGAAAGCTCAAAATGGGCCCAAATGTATATTTTAAAAAAAATTGGGTTGTTACAAGGACGGAGTAAAAAAGGAGGCCCTTCTTCTAGAGGAGATAGAGGTAGCGTGAAGAGAAAGAGGAGACAGGGCAGATCAAAGAGGAGATAGAGGCAGCATGAGGAGAGGGAAGAGGTGGTTGGATCACCCACGAAACATGGCAGGGGGTGATGAAAAGACTCATGATTTCGTCGACGAAATCAGACTTCATCATTCTCACCATTATTTTGGAAGGACAAAACCTTAGAAGTACGAAATCACCAATAAATGGCCAAAATTTTTTTTAGAAAAAAACCACGTAGACATCAGCACGTGCATGACAAAAAGTAACACCATTTTGGTAAATATTTTCATCTCTCTTCTATTTTGATAATTATTTTTTTAGTATTATTTATATAATTTTCCTATCTATTATTGCCATCACCTTTGGTTACAGTACGCAACCATGTTGTCTATTTCCTTCATTTCCAATTTTCTCATCACGAACTAAAGCTCTAACCACATGACTCAAAGCTCCATCTTCTACTCTTCCTATATCGAAATGCTACCGATTCTCCCATTTTCTTGGAAAAATTATTTAAATAATATTAAGAAAAATTACCAAAATCACGGAGAGAGGAAAATAACTCCCAAAATGGTGTCCGTTTTGGCCACGTAGGCGCCAGCCAAGCACTAGTGCCTGTGTGACTTTTTTCAATTTCCTGTGTTGCTTTAGAAGGACAAAATGAATATTATACAAATTTCACAAAAGACAAAATCAGTATTGTATTAATTTCATTCTTTAGAAGGATGAGATCAGTACAATACTAATTTGTCCTCACTTCTTTCCTCTCTCCTCTCTCTTCTCTCTTCACTCATTCTCTCTCCTCTTTCTCTATTCACACTCTCCTCTCTCTCCTCTTTCTCTATTCACTCTCTCTTCTCTTTCTCTCTCTCTTCTCTTTCTTCTATTTATTCTCTTTCTCTCTCTTCTCTCCCTCTCCTCTCTTATAAAAGACGAAATCATGAATTTTTTTTAAAAAATATATATTAATTTCGTCCTTTAGAAGAGAAGAGAGAGAATAGAGAGATGGGAGAGTGAATAGAGAGAGAGAGGAGATAGTGAATAGAGAGAGAGGAGAGAGAGAGTGAAGAGAGAGGAGAGAAAGAGGAGAGAATGAGTGAAAAAAGAGACATAAGATAGAGAGAGAGAGAGGAGAGGACAAATCAGTATTGTACTAATTTCGTCCTTGTGAAGAAATCAGTACATTCTACAACACAATATTAATTTTGTCAGAGAAAAATTTTAAAAAAAGTAACGCATATGCTAGTGCTTGGTTAACGCCTACGTGGCCAAAATGGCTATCATTTTAGAAATTATTTTCCTCTCTCCACAATTTTGGTAATTTTTTTTTAATATTAATTAAATAATTTTCCTTATTTTTTCTACAGAGACCTATGATCTTACTACCCACAACAACAACTTTAATTTTTAATAGAAGAAACAAATATTTTTTTTCTTTGTTTCTTCTTCTCCAATGCATTTATTAGTTGTAACTTTGCTTATGAAATGTGCAAATTTAATAAGATATGAACCCTTAATCATCTTCAAAAACACATTAGCCTAAGTGAAACTTGCTAATGAGCCATTTTTCTCATTTTTTTTGGCCTCAATATATAGAGATTTCAGGCTACCCAAGATTAATCCATGGTTGGAAAAAAATATGATATTTTTTATTTGAGAGATAGGATTGCCTTGTAAATAAGACAAATGGGGGCCCCAACAACTTAGAGGCCCTTGCAAATTACTTGGGTGTCTTGAGAAGCGAAAAAAAAAATCCTCTTGGAATACTAAGTTCCTGAGAGGCTTCCATAATGTTTCTACCGCTTTGAAAAAAAGAACCTAATTAAAACAAATTAATATCATATTAGAATATATTAAGTTATTGAGTTTATTTTTTGTGTATAATAGGTTTTCAAGTTCTTTGTGTATAGTAGACGGGCTTGTATTCTTTAAAAAAGGAAAAAAAAACTTTAGTAACGCTAATTTTTATACATCAAAATCCTACTTTATCATCCAAACCCTCTTGATGAATAGAGCCTATTTTTTTACCTACTAATCAACATTATTTACATGGTAGAATAGGTTATTGACATAAAAAACTTAATGTTAATATAATATTTGGTTTAGTAAAAAAATGCTTTAGCGCATGCCCACGGATGACGATCTGACGGCTCTGAGGGGGCAAATGTGTTTTCTACCCCTACTACCGTGACCGCACAATCGAAATCATGTGGCCAACATGCGCCAAAGTACACGTTAACGAGACGCTATAATATTACGATCGTATGGTTAGGGGTGCAAACGGACGGACGCGGACAAGGCATGTCCGCAGCCGTCTGTTTTTATATGGACCAAGTGCTTGTCCGTCCGTATTTGTCTATGACGGACACGGACAAAAACGGACGGACACGGACGGAATAAAGGTGAAAGTCTTTTGTTCTTAAATTAAGGGTGGTTAGTAAAAAATTAATTAAAAAATAAGTTATAATAATAGTAAAATAGTCTAATCTAATAAATAAATAAATAATGATGTTATAAAAGACATGTGAAAGTATAATATGTATTTTTTACAATCTTATTGTGAAGATTAACTATGTGACATAGGTTAGTAATTTAGTATAAAATAAAAATAAAAATAATAAAATATATAGTTGGCGGACACGGACGACTGCGGACACGGCTAACCTTTGTCTATGTCCGTCCGTATTTAGGACGGACAAAAATTAATATTGTCCATTTTAGTACAGACGGATGCGGACACAGACGCGGATAGATACCGGACAAATAGACGCTGTTTACACCCCTACGTATGATCCGACGCATGTTAATGGAAATATAATATTACTCATTACTTTATAAAAACTAGGCGCTAAAAAGCTATGGCGGTTGGACTTGATGGGCTCTCCTAAAAAGCAAGCCCACGTTTCTCCCGAGTCCATGAGAGCTGCTGCGGCCCTGGTTCCTCCGTCACCAATATGTGCCGGTCAAGCTAGTCTGTTAAGACTTGTGAGTCATCTATTAAGGGAGGTGAAAAAGAACTTGATTTAAAGTCTAGGCAGGACCCACCAAATCATGGCCGGTTGACCCAGGCAGTGAGAGCTGCATCCTGCAGGAGTAATAAAGCCAAAAATGGCCATGCCGGGCAGTGCTGGTGACAATGAACCGGTGTTGAAAAGAAAGAGGAAGAAGCTGGATCCACACTCAACAGGCTTCATACTTCCAGAACAGGCCGGTCCAAGTGGACCCCAGTCAGAACTTCCGATCGTCATATTGTCAATCAAAACATCGAAGAGAAAATCAGGGAAAGAGAAAAAGGGTGGGTAGCGAGCAAATTATTAGTAAGGCTGTTTGGGTGTAAAATTTTTCATAAATAAAAATAAATATTTTTAAACATCATCGAAAGTAAATTATGATTGGTAATAAAATCTTTTAAGATATTTTTAAATATCTTATTAAATTTAATTTTAAAATTTTAAATTAATATTTCAAGGGAAAGAGAAAAAGGGTGATTAGCGAGCAAATTATTAGTAAGGCTGTTTGGGTGTAAAATTTTTCATAAATAAAAATAAATATTTTTAAACATCATCGAAAGTAAATTATAATTGGTAATGAAATCTTTTAAGATATTTTTAAATATCCTATCAAATTTAATTTTAAAATTTTAAATTAATATTTTTTAAATTTAGATATACAGATTTTTAATATTATTATATTTCTAAATTTAAATTTTATCAAATAAGATCTTATAAAAATAAATAATTTTTAAATAAACCTCATTTATATGAGATATTTTTTAAAGCTCAAACCGATAGAAGAAAGTTAAAAACCAGAATCAACGAAATTACGTAATGACACAATTCGATGATTCCGATCTATTTTTGACTCAAAATTAGAATCAACTTCTAAGTGAAAATTTTAATTTTACCCGATAATTTCATACACAAACACTGTGTCAATCAAAACATCGAAGAGAATATAAGAGTGATTAGCGAGCAAATTACTCGTAAGCAACTGGTTTTAAAACGCCTTGAAAATTTTACAATTACACATCCACAAAATCTACAGTCTCTCCGATTCATCGGTCGATCTTTTACAGTTTATACAAAAACGGAATTTCATCACTCAACTCTCTCAAAGTTAGTCAGTCCATCTTCCAAGTCTTCTTCTTTCCCCTGTTTTTGATTTTTTTTTTGTTGTCCTTGTTGTCTGGAATGCTTCATACGGATTCTGGGCACACTGGCAGTTTCTTAACAACCAACTGAACCAGGGTCGATGGCATGTAGTAGGCCTAGCCGGCGACAACGGTGCCAGTCCTCACGTGGTAGTTATGGGTCTTCTTGGCGCTGGACTTGTGGTTCTCCTTCCTGGAGGAGGCAGACACCTTGAGGGACATGTTCCAGTTCTTCTCCCTTGACTCGTCTATTTCAATCTGCTCCTGTCTGCAGTCCTCGCTACAGAATGGTGTGTCCCCTCTGCATCAGCCAATCCCACAGGAGTAATCACATCAGCATATTGAAGAAAACAAGCACACATATTTTCAGTACTAACGTTTGTATTGAAGATTTAGCGATGGAAAGCATTTGAATTGAAGATATAGGCAACACAATCAGCAAGCTGATTGAGTTGCAATCTGCTAAAATTGTATAGAAAATTTTGCAACTCGACGGCAAAGTGAAATAGAACAGCTTCATGACTTCGTCATATGTAAAACTATTGCAACCAACTCAAAACTATTTGTGATGGGTTCTGCAAACATTTTGATTCGGAAGTTCAAAAGGCCTCATGTTTCATGAAAAAACAAGCTTTTTCTTTTCACTAATCGGCATATCAAAAGGCTACTGATAAAAAAAATATGACTGAAAACATCGGCAAAACATTCAGGAATTGCTGGGAAACAAAAACAAAACCATAAGCCCAGAAAAACATCTTGACTGAAACAGATGATCAGTAGGCACCGGAACCCAAAACGTTATCGCCCTATTAAAGGAGAATAGACATAGGCAAATCGAAGGGAGAGCACAAGCAGAAGGCGATGCTAACCTGTACATGAAGATATCTTTGTTCTGAGAGAGCGGCTTTCTACAGAGAAAGCAAGCATCGAGAAAATGATGGGCCTCTTCGAATCGGGAGTCATGAAACCTCGCCGACCTGGGCGAGTGACAGGATACAGAAGACGGAAACGCTCTAAAAGTCGGCCTCCGCCTCCCAAAGGATGGGCAGACCGGGCCTTTACCGGAGAAGCCAGCCTCCACGTCCGCCGGAGAAGCAAATTCATCATCCTCCGGCCAGCACCCCGGCCGTCCGAGAACGCTGGAGCCCGCCATTAGTGCAGAGTAGAAGTCGCAAAGGCAGAGAGAAGAGATGGGAAGAGGGGAGCCTGGTTGGGGGAAGGGTGGAGGAAGGAGCGGGCGGTGTTATAAAGGCGGGTTGGTGGGCTCGGAGTAAAAAATCTGCTTGCAAACCGCGGCTGGTTCCTGGATTGCTTTGCGAACCCGCTGCCGCTCGCTCCCGGCCTCGCCGGAGGAAAACGGGATCATGGAACCGGAGTTCACCGTATGCCCTTCTCCGACTATTTTATTGCGGAACTGCCACTGATCTCGCGTAGGAACACATGGAGCCGTTGATATTTGGAACCGACTGTACATAATATTGGTGCACGTTAATATCACTGACGCTAATATGTATTAGTGTACATTGTTAGTTTATCTTAGGGAAAATTAAAGTAGTTAATATTAATTAATAAAAATATTATACTACAAACAATAAGAGTTCCTTGTCTTATTTATAATTATAATTTTTAACTATTTTTAATCTTGTTTCTATAGTAAAAAAAAGTAGTAGTATTTTAACATTTTATTTCCTTTGTCTTATATTAATAATTTTATTTTTTAAAATAAAATTTAAATTAATTTATCTTAAAATTCCTAAATTCAATAACTAATATAGAACAAAGAAAGTATTTTTTAAGGTGATAATAGCTTCACGATTAAGTACTTGTAGGAAACAAGGCAAGACAGATTATCAAAATTAATTTTAACCATACAGTTAATTAAGTACACATTATATTCAAAATTTTATATTTTCATCATTCAATAGAGCAACAAGTGGTGTTGTTTACAACTGTAGTAAAGAATCTTTGGTTCTTGCCAAATGCTCAAACATTACAGTTAATTTTTTTAAATTTGTTTAATTCACAATTTTATGTGAAATAAACTGTTGATTTGGCCTGAATAAAAATTAAATCCTCAATAAAAAAATATAATTTAGCTTAAATAAAAGTTGTCTTCATGTCGAAAGAAAATCTTATATAAGGTACTAATTAATTATGATTGCGATGTGATTTACTCGTCTTTAAACAAGCGGCGCATCGCCTGGGTTCACTGGTGGCAAAACCGTAGTTACGATGAATTTCAGCGGTAACTTTATCAAACTACTAGTCCACAAAACAGCTCCAGATCCACGGATGCGGGGCCCGCTCGCACTACCTACCAGCACATGCATGATCGCGGCCCCAACTTACTAGAAAACTGCAGAGGGAAGGGACTACCGGGCTTTCGTGGGGAGGACACCGGCAGCAACCGGTCGCTTTCCGGCTCCACCTCGTCCTCGATGACGTCACCATCCACTTCCTAGTTCCTTCCCCTCCCAACTCCGGTATTTGGGCGTGCCTGTCGTTTAGCGCCACAGAGGGCCCACTTAAAAGGGCGTTTTTTTTTAGAAAAAAACAAGATTGCTTTATTAAATAATTTAAATTTTCTATTCCGCGGCGCTCGACATTGGAGGCTTTTCCTTTCCGCCGGTCTGCGCACGCACATATGGCGGGCTGAGCCGGGGGACGGGAGCAGGTAGCCCTCGTGGGGCCCATTGGGCTTCACGTGGGCCTACCAAGTGGCACAAGCATCCTGTCTCATACGGCGAAAGCGTGGACGCCCAATCAGAATACCACAGTGCAGCGTTGGTTTTCGTACGGTTCGATAACTTCTTCCCCGAAACAGAATGTGACATGTTCGGCCCAGGGAGAAGGTGAGCTGACGTGTACTTTTCAGTGTTTTGACACAGTATCAGTTCTCCAAAGAGTAGATTTTTTTAGAAGATTTTTTTTGGTAATTAATTAGTTGGACGGATTTAATTATTCGATTATTTATTTGACTGAATAAACAAGACCGCCTGATGGAAATCGTCTGACCGAATGACTACGAAGTCTATGATTAACCAGATTGTCTGTTTGATTGATTTTGATAGATTGTTCCAATAGCTTTTTTATTTGTACGACTTTCAAAAAATCATTTGTTTTTCTGTGAAAATGGCGCTGTTGTAAAATACTCTCTTATCCTGATATTAATAGTTATATTTAAAAGAACAGTAATTTTTATGAACGGTGAAAATTATATATGTATAAAAAATAAAAATACATTTAGAATATTTTTTTAATGTATTGAACCACTAAAGTAAATAAAATAGAGCTATTAATTTAAAGATAAAGGGAGTAATAATATTTTTACAACAAATTTAACTAAAAAACTCGTACATAAATTTTGACTGGACTTAGTAGGCTTTATACAAAGTTCGTCGGGTTCTCTTATTAAGACCAATTAAAACTCATGAATAAATTTGTATTATATTTTTTTAATATAAAAATATTATTTTCTTTACAAAATTTG
Source organism: Saururus chinensis (assembly GCA_035235625.1). Taxonomy (NCBI): domain Eukaryota; kingdom Viridiplantae; phylum Streptophyta; class Magnoliopsida; order Piperales; family Saururaceae; genus Saururus; species Saururus chinensis. The sequence goes on from CP141146.1 coordinate 2,581,704, forward strand.
ATTGCTAGCAGATTTGGAAGTCTAAGTCATGATTTTTGCGATTTGATTAAGTATACATCAGTTTCAGCAAGTTTTTATAACATTTGACCAAAAATATTAACAATGGGATCATATTTAATCCCCACGGTGATTTTTTTTACAATATTATTATTATTATTAACTATATTTAAAATTTAATAATTTTTATTTAATATAAAACTCATACAAAAAAAGAAAAAATAACTTTATAATACTCTTTTTTAAGTATCTAATTATTTAAATTGAATAAAATAAAATTATTAATATTAAACAAAATTTGCTGCCAAATAAAGCTATTAATTTATAATAGAGTACTAAGAGTAAATTTTGACTTTTGAAATGTATAATGTTTTACATTATTCTCTAAAACACTATCTCCATCTCATATGAATATCTTTATTTATAAAATAATAAATTTTATTAAATAGTGAAAATTACATGTAATAAACTTAAATATTAAAAAATAGCTTCTAAAATTTACTTTTAACTACCTAATTATTTAAATTGAGTAAAGTAGAGCTATTAGTATCGCATATGGACTATAATTTAAATAAAACTATTAAAATGAGATGAAGATAATATTAAAAAACATTTTGTCACTTGTTAGTATAAAAGTATTAAAATTTAACCTTTTATTAAAAATAAAGTTGGATAAGTAAAAAGATCATGAAATGGAACCACTTCGAAAAAACCAAATAAAATATTAATTAAAAAATTACAGACAAAAGGTGTGAAAAATATATTGATATATTAATGATATAATATTGCAAACAACCTCTAATATAATTATGAAGATAACTTATAATATTAATACATATTAAATTACAAAGTTTCTCTAAACTTGTAGCATGGTGGAAAGTTTAATAAACAAACATTAACACCTCCAACACAATTCATATGACAACAATTTTTTTTTTTTAAAAAAACGAGGTATTTGAGTTGTTAAGACTAATTATAAGAAACATGACAACCATCATCTCATAACATTTATATATTGCTACCAATTATCTCGGCCTATAGATCATATATGTAAGTAGAGGTATAATCCTTTTAAATGACTTATAGAGCGAAGGGTTAACTCAAGACCTTCTCATGGATTATTTATTTATTAATAGTCATAAAAAAATCTTAATCCCAAGATTATTGGTGACAAAATAACATAAAATCGAGAAACACCATCTAATAAAAAAGCTATAGCCATATAATTTTGAGTATGTCTATTCACACGCTCAATTTGACTAAGATCAATATGGAAATACTCCTAAATACCACTAAACATCAATTTCAGTGACAAATTTTAGATTATGTTTAGGATCATAAGCATGTCAATAAAATATCCTAAAAAATCTTTTGCGAGTCCACCAATAGAATCGAGGACCAACAATGTATAATGTCATGTTGCAACACCGCTATTTTTGTAGTTGAATTGTGAGTTTAATTTACTTAATTATTTATCAATTTATTTATACTTACTCATATAATATAGGCGCAAACACACGAAATTAAATGGCTTTGACGTAACATTCCACATAAAATCAATGTGACGTAGAGGGACCTAGTATGTACACCATGTGGGTGGTCTCATGGACCCAAGTAAGAATAGGAAAAAGCAACAACATCGCTAGAAAAGCTGGGTAGCTTGCTTTTAAGCTTTTGGCTTCCACAATAAGAATAAGTGCTTTAGGGTTGGAGACGCTCCCACAAGCGCAGGCTATAATGACGCGTATAAGTGATACTACTGCTTCCTCAACTTCCAACATGTTCTTTTAGCATCCCACCCTCTTCTTTTTTAATTATTATTTTTGCACCCCTCAAATCCTCATAATCTCCCCTGCACGCTCCTCTATGCTTTGGCCTTATGGCTTCGATGGGCTCGAAGATTATAATAAGCTAGAAGCATGCAAGTGCTTATTAAAATAATCAGTATATTAAAACTATTGTTACTTGCCAATTATTGACCTACTAGGCGAATGATCTTATGCGAACAAGTCATCTTGGAGGCAGCTTAGCTTAATTATTAAGTAAACAAATATTAGTGGTATTGATTAAGGTCCAATGCATCATGCGTGTTTCAAAGCATTGGTTACTTTTGAGACGATTTTATAGGGGATCTAGGCGTGAATATGATCATTTAAGGAATAAATTATGCCAAATGCTAGGCACCAATAATTGAGCTTATGCACGAATAATTGTGCTTATGCCATATTATTTGGCTATTTAATTAGCAGGATGGACTCCATGTGCGGTTCATAGGGGAAATGATTTTGTACCCATCTAGAATCAAATGCTAAGATTTCTTTAGCGAGCCAATGACTGACACTAGAGCTTAGGTTAATTGTAGGCTAGTAAGCACGTGAGGGTGCACTATCATTATAATGTATAAGCCACTGAGACATATGCTTGTTCCCTTGCCATCCGACCTGTTTAATTGTTTAAATTTCTTTTAATCCTAATGCCGGACCAAGCGCCTTATACTTGCCACGAGCCAATTGTACATGTGGGCACGTACGGTCATAGTTTCCTATCAATACATGATTATAAGAGTTATTTTCTCAGTGCCATAGTAATAGTTTTATCTTGTTATTTAAAATAAAATAAATTAGATTTATTTTAAACAACTAAATAAAACTATTAATACTCTATTGTCCTAAAATGAGTATTCTATTTTTTAAAATAAATTATTTTTAATTTATTTTAAAAAAATTAAAGAGAATATTTATTTTAAGATGGAAGGAAATATATGACAACAAGAATAAGTTTATAAGAGTGGGTTACGCAGTGACCATGACCTTTAGGGCCGTTTCAAATCCAGTGGCTCACGTTGTTAAAGATTAAATATTATAAATAAGGTAAGTTATTAGATTTAAATTTCTATTTAAGGTACGACTTATTAGCATTTATAACCGCTTACTATATCCTGATGTCTCATTTTGTATATGGTGGGTGTGCGCACACTCCCAAAATTTCTCCCACAGAAAAGTATATTCGTACGCTAAGCAGATAGCACGTTATTTATGGCATGTGGGCTTCAATCACCTGCCGCCTCCTTTGTATACCATCCAATCTCAATCCGTGAGATCTCGGTCCTAATTATGTAGCTGTTTCACAACGACTAAGCTAATCAATGGAGAACAGTTCAAGGCATGGATTTGGATTTGGATTGGTGATCCATTACTCGCCCACGGGCTACAAGGCCCACAACACAAACGAGTGTGGACTTTCGAAACATTCGGGCCCAAACAGGTTAAACGGGCCAGTTGCTCCTCAAAATTGTGCCCGGATGCTGGTGGTGCTAGTGGAGAAAGCGGGTTTTAGTGGAACGGAGCCCTCCCTCGTAGCAGGAGAAAGCAAAGCGGTGGAAATGTCGTACCTGCTGCCTCATCTGCACTCCGGGTGGGCGGTGGACCAGGCCATCCTCGCCGAGGAGGAGCGCCTCGTCATCATCCGCTTCGGCCATGACTGGGACGAAACCTGCATGCAGGTCTCTCTCTCTCTCTCTCTCTCTCTGCTATGTCTTTCAGATGGAAATACTCAATTGGGAGTTTTGTGTCGCCTATTGAATTTGATGTTAATGTCCTTCAATTATGTGCTTGACTGAGCGAATCAAATTAAAGTTGTTACGATTATGCCGCCCAAATAAAAACAGGAACTTTATCACTGTTTTTTATGCAATTGATCTATTATAGTGGTTCTAAGCACACTTTTGCAATATTTTCTAATTGTGCCGATTTTTTCTTCTTCCTAAACAGTAACTGTCGTATATTATTGTGTTCTTGCACTTCATTTCTTATAAAAATTTTCTCTTGAGGTGCTACAAGACTTAGTGGAAAGGAAAGAGTTGTCATCTATATTATTGCAATTCATTGTATATTAGCACCAAGTTCGAACGTGAATGGAAAATTGCAAGCGGTACTCTCTGGAAATTGTTCAAAGACAGTCTTCATTATCTTGCGGCAGACCCCCCTCTTACTTTATTCTTTACTGCTAGAAAAAATAATTCTGGTACCTTGGCCCTGCATACATAATAGACAAGTTTTTTTTGTCTTCCCTCCCTCCCTCCCTCTCTATTTGTTATTATCTTTAACTTACTGAAATTTATATTATGCTTCAACAAGGGTTGCAGGAGGATCAGATGTTGTGGTCTTCTCTCGTGTGTTTTGTGGCGTAAATCTTCTGATTTTTCTGTTCTGATGCTATTTGAATTACTGTTTTTGAACTAAATAGCAATGATACTTCTGACTCCCCCAATCTTCGCTTTGTGTGGTCTTCTTTGATGGCCCGGTTGCATTGATGTCACTGTGGAGGGTGTTTGCTTTTCTTTTGATATGACATTTAATAATTACAGAAGATGTTATTTTAAATTGTGCGAAGTGAGAAATTACTAATTTAAGCATACTGTAACAAGAATTACCAAGCAGGAGGAAACAGTTTATAGAATTATAGTTACAATTTAAGTGAGAACTTTTCAGTTTAAATGCCTGTGCCACCTTTGTTTTCTTTTCAAGGCCAAATTGAGCATCCCTAATTCTCTATACCTAAGAACTGCCGGATTTAGTTGTGCCATATTGTATAGTGTCTGATGTGAAATGGATATATATGGAGTGACCAAACTTGATCAACTCTATTTGCCAGTTTCATCTCTTTAACTCTACAACTATTTGATATGCTAAGCACCGTCCAAACAAACTTTTGAAGCCGTGGAATTGCTTCAGTGGGTAGACTGGTTGCCTCTTGTAGATAAAATTGAAAAAAAAGGAAAATATCTAAAAGGGAAAATTATTTAAATAATATTAAAAAAATTATTTACCGAAATAACGCACTTTGGGAAATATTTCCCAAAGTGGTGTTGCTTTTGTCCATGTATGTGCCAGCCAAGTGCGGGCGCCTGCGTGGTTTTTTTTCTTCAAGTTTTAATCAATTTCGTCCTTCCAAATGACGAAACTCTTGATTTCAAACAATTTTGTCTTTTGGCCAAAGGATGAAATCTCTATAAGTCGTTTCCACTTTACATTTAACCGAGGGTGACTTCAGGTTTATGGTTTACGGTTTTACGACGAAGTGAAGAAGATGGTTGCTGACTTCAGGTCCGCCAATGTGGATGTGGCCGGCTCAGGTCTAACCATGGGTGGAGTCACAGCCGTCTCCAGGTCAGCTGGGACTATCTCGGTGGAGCTCTGCCCTAACAACCGCCCCCGGGTCGATGCCTGCAATAACTAGGTTTCGGACAGCACATTCAGGGGCATAGACAGTAACGGGGTGACCACCGGCTGCTGCCTTGCAAAAGGAGCTCATCCGTTTCCTCAATGCTAGTATCTTTGACCACAGTGAGAACCTCCCCGTGCCCATCACCCGCACTGTCATGCTCATTCAGGCCAACACCTTTGTGTAGGGCTACGCCAGCATCTGGTGGGAGATCCTCGAGGCCATAGCCCGGCTGCTCATAGAGAGAAATGATATAATGAGATGTCATATTCATAGAGTCAGGTGAGCTGCAAACATATACTGAAAATAAAACATGGTTGGGGATGAACTGGGAGAGTCAGATACATGAGACGCTCCCCCTTCCAAATGACCACCTTCTCCAACCGCTCCAGTGCTGCACACCACTGCTCTACGAACCACATGAACTTATCTAGAGCTACCTTATCTTGGCATAATCCAACAAACAAAATCAGCTGCAATGCACACGTCTGGGTCGTAGCAGTTGTAGTAGCTTTTCTCCCACTCGGCCAAGTCGGCCGGCAGTTCGTAGTTCCTCTCCACCATCTTCATCTCGTGGATCCTCCTCTGCAGCATGATCATGCTCTCGTCCACCAACCGCCCACCATAACTCCTGTCCTCTACCCGTTTCCTCTCTTACACGATCCTTCCCCTTGTTTGCCTCAGCTGCTTGCAATGGAGACCCGTCTTTCATTTCGCAGACTGAGGCCGAAGGAGAGGAAGGTGGGCTTGAGAGATGTAGTCTGCATTGCTTTTCAAGAGCTCTTTGCTTCAATGTTGTCGATTCACTATATGATTAAGGGCAGAATTAAACAGACATAGGGTTGGCTGCTGTATATATAGGCCTTACATGGCCGGCACTTGGAAGGATGTGTTGCATATGAGCGAAGGTGGCGAAGAGATAAAATGACCGGGTCGGGCCTCCGGAAGGGGAGTGGCGCTTCCACGCGTTTCTTTCGAGTAAAGGACAAAATCAGTTTAAGCTTAAGCTAATTTCTAGTCAGTGTTGGGATTTCGTCCTTTAGAAAGACAAAATTAACTTATACATAATTTTTTTAAAAAAAAAAACATGCAGCTGCCAGCCTACGTGGACAAAAGCAACACCACTCTGGGAAATATTTCCCAAAGTGCACGATTTCAGTAAATATTTTTTTTAATATTATTTAAATATTTTTCCCTATCTAAAATACCTGACTTTGGAACTTTTATTTCTATATTATACCCATTGAATTACTAAAACCCAACATTACCCTTCTATAATGTGTATATCAACCCCCATGTTTGGGTCCATCATGTCTCACTGTGTTACGGGCCCAAACACAGCATAGCCCTCATGTGTCCCATTTAATGTGGGCCCCGCATGTTTTAAGTCTACCATCACGTGGGCCTACTATGTCATGGTCCCACCATGTTCTATCATGCTATAAGGTTTGTGTTTTAAGGTTACTTTTCTTTTCATTAGAAATAGAAGGGTATTGTTGAGTTTTAAGGTTTCAATGGGTATAGTAGATAAGAAATATCAAAATAGGGGTTTATTGGATATAACAAAAATATCTTGGGTATATTAGAAATAAAAGTTTGAAAATTGGGCATTCCTAAAAAAAATTCTAATAGGTTTGATTGCTTGTGGAACTGCAAAAGTATTTTAGATGGCTATCAATTGGAGACATATAATTAGATTGAAACTATGGCGTTTGAAATAGTATGTCTGCAGCTGTTATGGATCACTTTCGGCATAATGTGCCATGTGAAATGGTAATTGAAAGAGCGCAGTTTGAACTGGAAACAGAATATTAATAATAATAGGCGACATGAGGGATAACTTTTAGTATTTATGTCTAGGGTGGCTTTAAGTATTGTATGCAGGGCTCAAGATGACATTGGAAGTGTCTTTTGGCTTATGTGGGGCCATTTTCACTGAAGAGGGAATACTTTCCTTGCTAGTTGGAGATTTTAGTTGGCTTGAGAGACATTTGTTCATGCGTTGAAACTCTTAGTAATGCATTTTATCCCAATGTACTGATGTTTACTTGCAACCTTATATTATATAGGTCAGTAATTCATGATTGTCTTTGATTTTTTTTTTAAAGAATCTCTATTCAACCTGTGAAGTAAACAAGGTAGATTTAAAACAACTATGCATGCAAAATATGGAAGGCACCCTTTTTTGCATTTATGCTGGTCTTGACATTTATTATTCCTCTGGTCCAAGGCAATAAATATGCATTCATTTTGAATGATGTGGTTTGGTTCATGCAATCTAGCTATTGGTTTTCATTTTTACTAGAATTAAGCTGTTGATCATGCGACTCTTTTATATGAACCTAGCTATTGGTTTTCATTTTTTCATAGTATCCATAGCAGTATATTTACGGGTACTTGGTCCTGCAGATGGATGAAGTTCTGGCTTCTGTTGCTGAGACGATTAAGAATTTTGCAGTGCTATATTTAGTTGATATCACAGAGGTGCCGGACTTCAACACCATGTACGAGCTGTATGACCCTTCGACTATCATGTTTTTCTTCCGGAACAAGCATATCATGATTGACCTGGGCACTGGAAACAACAACAAGATCAATTGGGCCCTCAAAGATAAGCAAGAGTTCATCGACATTGTGGAGACTGTTTACAGAGGAGCAAGAAAAGGAAGAGGTCTGGTTATTGCCCCTAAAGATTATTCCACCAAGTACCGTTACTGAGTAGGCTGGAGAACGTGTCGGCAATTGGTTCTGTCGGGGCTACACAATAGCTTGTATAAGATGGCACCGCTTGCCAACCATTTTAACTATAATGGCTATTTTAACTTAAATGATGTTGAAATTACTGGACATGGGCGCAGCCCATTTGCGCCTTTGTAAGGATTGTAATACATTTGATACTGCTATGATGGTGGTGTGGTTATTAGACTGATGGTGATTTGGGCGGACTTCCTGAAACATGGTGAGTGCTATGGAATTGCTTTAGTGTGTAGACTGCTTGCTTCTTTTGTAGACAAAATTGAAAAAAAAATCTAATTGGTTTTAGGTTCATTACGCCCTACAGAGCACGGGAACGTCTACATTGCGTGGAGAGTGGGGACCCGCACTCACGAGAAACAACCTATGTTCCTTGTTCCATTATGCTTGTTTAAATTTTTTTCATTATAGGCATCAATGATCCTATGCCTTAAATTATGGTGGAGGCTTTGAATTGAATGTCTTGTACATAAGAGACATGGATGCCAAAACAACTGAGCACATACATAGGTAGATAATCATCTACATTCTCTTTCTAATCCAAAAAGTGATCAATTTTGACAACTACACAACAACAAAACCTCTCTCTGTCTCTCAACACACAGAACGATTGATCTTTTACTGTTTACATAAAAAAAGGGGGGCAGCAGCCCTACGAAGCGTTTTATACAAAAGTATTATGAACAATGGAATGGCGGTCTCTTCCATCTCCCAAGGCTGCTCTTTCTCCATTTTCTCCTTTTTTATATGTATATTTTTCTTCCTGTCTGAAACGTTACACGCATCTATCATCTGTGTGGTCTGGCAACTTTTTTTTACCAACCAAGGCTTTTTAAGTAAGACTATGTAGGCCTAGCCGGCGGCAACGGTGCCAGTTCTCACGTGGTATTTGTGAGTCTTCTTGGAGCTGGATATGTGGCTCTCCTTCATGGAGGAGGAGGCAGACACCTTGAGGGACGTGTCCCGGGTCTTCTCCATGGCCTCGTCTATTTCAATCTGCTCCTGCCTGCACTCCTCGCTGCAGAATGGTGTGTCCCCTCTGCATCCATCAATCCCACGGGACAAATCACATCAGCATTAATTAAAAAACCACTCAAAAATGTTATTTTTAGGAGGAAGAAAACGAGCAAATACTAATGAGTTCTTGCATCCAAATGGAAGACAATCAGCTAGAATTCAAAAGAAAATTTTGCCACGGCAAAATAGGATTGGGCATCTTCATGGCTTCGTCTATTGCAAAAACATTTTTTTTTTATGCGGAATCACGAACATATTATAGAATTTGAAAGTTTCTAAGAGCTCTTTTTTCCTGAATGAAAAAACAGCTTTTTTAACTTTAAAAAATGACTTAAAAAGGCCTGAAAAACGTCTTCAGTGAAAGACGACCACTTGTAACAAGTAAACGACTTGTGAAAAACAAATGCAGCGCAAATGAAAGGAAGAAGACAAACGGAAGGTGATGCTAACCTGTACATGAAGATATCCTTGTCCTGGGATAACGGCCTTCTACAGAGAAAGCAAGCATGGAGAAAGTGATGGGCCTCTTCGAACCGGGGGTCAAAAAACCTCGCCGCCGACCTGGGCGAAGGAGAGGAGGCGGAAGGCGCGAACGTCCTGTAAGTCGGCCTCCGCCTGGCAAAAGACATGCAAACCGGGGCTTTACCGGAGAAGCCGGCCTCCATGTCCGCCAGAGAGGGAAATTCATCATCCTCCCAGCTATACCCCAGCCGTCCGAGACAGTTGAAGCCCGCCATTAGTGCAGGAGCCAAAGGAGAAGAAGTTGCTTAGGAAGCAGAGCGAGGCGTACTGTATATCGCGAGTGGGAAGTGGGGGAAGACGGTCCGGAGCGGGCGGTGTTATAAAGGAGGTTTGGTGGTGTCTGAATCACAAAAAATGGGGTGGGATGATGAATCTGGCAAACCGCGGCTGGGTTCCCGGATTTATATGCGAACCCAGTGGCCAACCACCAAACTGGGATATTTTCGTCTGGAGTACACCGGCAACAGCCGGTTGCTCCGGCCGCAAGCAGACCTCGCCCTCGATGACGTGACCGCCGATCCGGTACCCCGGGGACTCGCCCTTGATGAGATCACTACTGGGCCCCGCGCAGCTTGCAGCGCCACATTCGAGGTTTTTACTCAATTTGCTTTTTTTATTTCGCTTCACGCCCACAGAGAGAGATGCCGGGTGGCCCGGGAAGGTGGAAATGTAAGGTAGATGGGCCCCACGGCCTTATAATTTGGGCCCACCAGTGGCACATGCATCGTATCGTCTGTCAGTCTGTGACGAAAGCAAATGTTTACGTGGAGGCCCAACAGCGGAGCAGCACTATGTACGGGTCGCCAACTTCTGGGAAACCTTCCCATTGGCAAAAGCCTGCGTACTCCGGAAATATTATATTCTCTCCTTTGAAACTTTAAAAAAAATTATTTTATATTAATAATTTCGTTTTGTTAATTTAAGTAAGTTGGGTGTCTAAAAAAAGGTATTATAAAACTGTTTAATAAAAATTATTTTTTTAAATATAAATATTAATATGAGACAGAGAAAATATGAGATTTACTTTAACTTATAAACAGTGTAACTAAAATTAATAATGCATGTGTTAATGGCTTAATGCACATTAAAAACCCATATTAGCGTGTGTATGATCTCTTTATAGAATCGACCTGTATAAATTAAAAATGGTTATAAAATAAATACTATCTCTCCTAAATTAATAGCTCTGTTTTAGGAAAAATTTGTTATATATTTATAGTTTCATTTTGTTAAATTTAGGTACTTAACAAAGGGTATCTTAAGCTTATTTTTTATTTTATTAAGTGTGAGTTTTATAGTTTAATTATTTTTTTTCAAATGTAATTATTAATGTAAGAACCTAGCTAGTATTTATTTTTTATGAAGAGTTTTACTAGCGTAGCCACTGGTGACATTTTTTGTGGGATGCCCCGCTATCATCAGCACATCGTCTAGTGCATAACTGTACACAAATTGTGTATATTCATTATGGCCTGTGCAATAGTATATATGTTAACATGCACTAGCAATTTGTAAGGCAATTTTTTGTAATTGATGGTTTATACCAAGTAGACGATATCATGATAAACACAAGTTAAGGATGTAAAAAGTACTATTCCATTGTGTACATGTACTAACAATTATACCTTATCAGTCCTATATTAATAATTATATTTAAAAAATAATAATTTTTATTAAAGGGTGAAACTTATATATAAGAGAAAAAAATAAGATTATAATTTTTTAAATTATCTAACCACTTAAATTTGATAAAATAAAATTATTAATATAGAATAATTTTTTTTATTAAATAAAACTAATAATATAAGGAAAGAATATAACAATTTTGGACATCCCAATATTAGTTAAATTTCACAGCCTGATTACGACTCCTTCCACACGTAAAAGTGCACCGGAAAAATTAAACTGGGTGGAAGACATCATTAATCCTTTTGTTTTATGCAAAGACCATTAATTCTAATCATGACACAAAGGCGTGGTTATTTTTAATCTTTTCAAAAGAAACAATAAATTAGTTTGGGGTCAGCATCATGGTAGCTGCTAGGAAAGGGGCTAACAAGAGCAAATAAATTTTTTTGGGTCTTCATATTTTTTATTAAGATATTAAAATAAAATAATAATTTAGAACCAAGTATTTTTTACAAATAGGTATTAATGGTAGCACAAAATAGATGTGTTTGCTTAATTCATAAGGAAAATCCATGTACATTTGTCTTGCAAAGGCTTTTTTTAAACCACAAGGCAAACTAGATTATATTCCCGTCATTACATGCAATATATGAAGAATTAGTTTAATAATAATGAACACTAATATTGCGAGGGCTGCCCGTAATCTTCACCTAGTTAATTACCATAGACAGATCTAGGATAAAAAAAATACTACTACCTTCACCCTAAATTAATAGCCCTATTTATTTAAAAATATATATTTTATATTAATAACTTTATTCAATTTATCCGATTTAAGTGATTAAGTATTTGGAAAAGAGTATTATAAGTTTATATTTTTTTCTTATAAATATGAGTTTCACCATTTAATAAAAATTATTATTTTTTTAAATACAGTTATTAATATAAGACAAAGTGAGTATTATTATTCCCTTTCTCTGCTTTTGCCTCCTACCCAAACGTTGCCAAACCTACCGTGTCATTCACTTTTTACCAGCCGGCCATCTACCACTAGATGTTGTCGACAACTGAGCTTATGCTAAGTACAAAGTTTTCCTTATACCAAAAAAAAGTACTCTTGTTTTAAATTAATAACTTTATTTGGTAAAGTAATTTATTTTAGATTATAATTTTATTTGGTGTAATATAAATGATTGAGTACTTAAAAAAAAATTATAAGTTTATTTTTTTATTTAAAAAGTAAATTTTACTATTTAGTAAAAAATATTTTTTTAAAATATTACAATTAATACGAGACGAAAGGAGTATAAGTGTTTGGATACATGCCCATTACAAGGTTCTGTGTAAGTTCGCATGGTTTGTTGAGCAATCGGACATCTTTGTCACAAATAGTGATCACGGGCTATCTATTTGTTGGTAGCCATCAAGCCATACCCAAGTCCACAGTCCATGGACTCGTCGAAGTTGAGTGCTGACCAAATTTAACATTTGATGGCAAAGCTGCGACATTGAGTACCAAAAACAGAACAAAATAAACGGGTTTGATGTAACATTTCACGTAAAATCGACGGATCTGACATGATGTGAAATAAAGAGCGATGGAGCATGTGCGTGACCTGGCGGTCGGTCGCAAGAAAGAATAGGAAAGAGCAGCAACTTCAAAAGGCTGGCAGCCCGCTTTTGCGCTTCCCAATTACAAAAGCGCTTCGGCCCAGGCGCTCCCACCAGAGAGGCCGTTCTGACGACGCGTGTGGTTGACACGCCTGCTCCCCAACTCCCGGCATGTCGCTCAAGCCGCGCCACTTATTGAATTATTTTTTCCTCGCCCCTCAATTCTCCATAATCTTCATTGTGCCCTGCGCTTTTGGGTTTCTCCTGCAATAAAATAAATTGGGCTTCGATAGATTCTTAATAAATTTCTAATAATAAAAAAAGTTAGCATGATCTCAAAGTTTACACGTAACAACATAAGTTTAGATATCTCAAACTTTTTATTTAGCTGCTGGATTTTGATTAGGTTGGTGATTTAAATTTACGGGGCTCACGTTGACACGCATAAATGTAAACTCGTATAAATTAAATTCTTACAATAAAATAATAATTAATGTAATTAAACTTCTTGGAAATATTAATTTATGAGTAATACTATGGCCATGTGAATAACACGTCAAAAGCTCACTTTATTATTTTCAAGCCATTAATGAGAACTCATTAATAGTTTGAAAATGATGATGATGAGTACTTATCAATTGTTTGAAAATGATGAAGTAGACTTTTTGACATGTGAAAATTTAAGTCGTTAAAATATTTTTCTTAGTTTATTCGGGAAGTCTAATATCATAGGCGTCATTAATTATGGTCATTTTTTGAATAATGTCTATGCTAATAGTCACCAATAATTGAGCTTATGCTAGGTAAACAAAGTGATTCAACTCCTTTCGGGTCTTTAATTATCTCCTCATCAATTTATCAAAGCTGGAAGCGTGGTTTTGAACCTTACTGTGAATAATTTCACTCTTTGCAATATTGCGGTGAGCCCAATGCTGACAAAGGATGAGATGCACAGCAAAAATTCTATTTTAAGTTTGCCATCATGAAGTTTCCATTTTTTTACCTCAAATTCGTAAGGCGATGAAGGGAAGACAATGAGCTTGATGAAGGAATAACATGAAAATTATAAGCAACTTTGTTAGCAGGATCGAGTGCATGTGCAGTTCTCGTGAGAAAGATTTGACAGATTATTTCGTACGTACCCAACTAGCAAGAGCATGATCAGCGCTAAATTTTCATTTGATTTCTTTCTTCCTTCTTCTGTAAATGACTGCCACTAGAGCTTGGATTGATTGTAGAGATGGGCATATATGCACGTGAAGGTGCATTATATATAAGCCAGTGAGACATGCTTGTTCCCTTACCATCCGGCATCGTTAAGTGCTTTCATTTCCTTTGCTCCTCTTTCAATGCAATTATATGTAAGATCCATAGAAAGATGATGTTATGATATAAATACATACTGTACTAAACTACATGAAAAAACAAGGCATGGAACATTAAAAAAATGAGCTTCGTACAAGGTGGAACGCAGAGGGAGTAAAAACTGGGTCACCTAATTCTGTGTGTTTATGGAGTACTACTACTATTGGGGACCCAACTACATGGCATAGCTGGAGCTCCTTGTTGGGATGGTGATTGTAGATTCTTTTGGGAAAAAATATTTAAGATTCATGTGATCAGCCGCGAGAGGGTGTATCATACATTTGCTGGTAGAGTACCTATGTATGCCCCACTTTTAAAAGAAGGGAAATAAGCTTATAATTTTTTTTTTAAATACTCAACCACTTAAATTGAATAAAATAGAGATGCTAATATGAAACAAACTTTTTGGTTAAATGAAGCTATTAATATAGGAAGGAGGAATAGTATATTGTTGCTATGGGCTAAAGGGGGTTTGAACGTAGTAGAAAGGGGATAAAGAGCCGTGAAGAGGGAAAGATAATTAACTGAACTATACTCTTGTTTCTTGTACACAATTTGCAGATTTCATGTTTTTCTCTAATTACAATTAAATCTAAACTAAGAATTAAAATATTATTAGGATTCTACTACTAATCAATATTTTTAACAAGAGAAATAATTGATAATAAGAATTCTATATTTAATAAGATATAACATTTAATTAAATTTTATTTAAACTAAAAAATACTAAATATTTTTTTAATTAATTACTCTAAGATTGACTACCGTTCATAACATAATAGCGGTACGAAGCAATTGAAGATTGTGAAGACTTGGGACCATTTAAGTTCCCCAAGATGGACCCGTCTAGAGACTTGGCATATAACATGATGATAACTTTTCCAAGAAGCAGGACCGCCTGACCTTCCATGTCCTTCGTGACTAGACACAGCACCAGAACATCACGTTGCATATGGAAGTTCCTCTTTCTTTCTTAAAGAGCATATGAAATTTTCATGCAAGGAAGATGCTGTCCAAATAGTATTGGTTCATATCTGAATTATTTTCTCAGTTCTTAGCTTATAAAAGGCAGAAATGGAAAAAGAAAAAGAAAGGGAGAGGCAGCTCCTTGGCCAGGAATAGTGTGGTCACTACCCATGCACCTTCATGGCATTGAACTTGGGCAGAAAGTGCACAAACATGGTCAGCAGTTCACCACATGGCTGATATATATGAACTTATAAAGATGGGAAAAATCCTTCAAAAAACAAAAAATGAAAATATGGAAAAGATATCAGCCACCTTCCATCTGTATCGAAAATGAAAGGTTTTGTTATAAAAAAACAAAGAAGAAAATGAAAGACTTTGCATAAAAAATTCAGACAAAATGTTAAAATATACAAAAGTTGTGCAATAATATGTCCCAAAACACATTTGGAGAATATTTTTTATTAAGATAATCTCTGACTTGTAATACTTTGGAGAGTAGAAAGTGGTATTATTAGGGTAGACATTGAAAATGAGAAAAGTTAAGATGCATCCGGCCCATCCAAATCACTTTTTACAAGTAATACCACCACCTTTCTATGATGAATTGAATTTACTAAAATGATGTCCTCAACCACCGTTCTTTTAGTTTAAACATGTTGGTAAACAAGTTTGGTGAGGGCAAGCATCTTTCCTGGCTAGTTGAGAACAAATTGGTATCCGTGGGTGCCCATTGCATTCTATGGCAAGTAGGCACCATAAAAAAATGGTATAAGGAAGTAAAATCGCGAATAAACTTTAGTTGGTAAATTTTACGAGTAATGTAGACAACAAAATATGTTGTCATAGCTCACCAGATTTCAAGCTCAAATTTGAGTCCACAATCGAACTTAAACTGCACCTAACTATGCTTTTGGCCCCATCTCACCTGGTTGAGCCCTTTAGGACTGGGGTAGACTCCCAATCCCCCGGTCCTATCCTAAATGTTTTCTCATATTGAATCCCCTGTAGAGGTTTTACCAACATGGTGACCCGCCTTTCGTGTCTTCTCATATTGAATCCCCTGTAGAGGTTTTACCAACATGGTGACCCGCCTTTCGTGTCATGCCTAGTGTACTTTGTAAAATAAGAGAAGAAAAGTAAAACACAACTAGCTGAGTAAATTATCTACTGCCTATTATGCATGTGTTGCGCTTGTTAGATACTTCTTTAGTTTTATATTAATAGTTACATTTAGAAAAAAATGGTAATTTTTATTAAATGGTGAAACTTACATATAAGAGAAAGAAAAATAAACTTATAAATTTTTTTTAAGCACCTAAGTTTTAAATTTAATAAAATAGAGCTGTTAATATAGAATAATTTTTTTTTTAAATATAACTACTAATTTAGGATGGAAGGAATATATCTTCAAGCAGGGACGGAGGTAGGAAAAAAACACTAGGGGGGCCACCTTATTGTACAAATGAAAAAAATTCATTAATGCATTATAGTTATAATGAAAATTTTCATAAGTTGGGGGGGGCCATGGCCCCCTCTAGCCCCCCCCTAGCTCCGTCCCTGTCTTCAAGGAAGAGTTTTTTATGCACTCTTTTGAAAATGAGCCTAGCGTAAAGAACATATGTGAATCCTTGATATTTGACATTGACGATGCACACTCTATTGCACATTAACGCTAATACTAACGTTAGCTTGTTCAATATCAATTTCATAGATAAAAAATTTCCTTACCTTCTTTACACTGGGTGGGCTCATTGTTAAAATGAAACATTAAAAATACTTCTTTTATTAAAAAAAGTCCCAACGTCAAAGCCAAAAGTGGTAATCAGCTTTCACCAGTGTCACTGCTTGTGAAATTCCAGCAGCAGTTACAGACATGACACAGAAACACATTCCATGCATACTCACTATTTACTGGTGAAGCAGCTGATTACGTCTCGAATGTGAAGGGTGTATAAGGTTTTTCGATAAGGTATTCGAAAATGCTTACGGTGCTGAGCCAGTCTAAACGTGCCCGTTGGTATTTAGGAAATGAGAATGCCATGTGGGCTCCCAGCTTGCGTGCAACGTTTCAGAAACGTGAGGAGAAGTCCACACAAGTCACAGTAGTGGCACTGTGGCAACCATAAAAAGGCCGATTTGCTTGATCTGCAGAAAAGACATACAAGGCCCAGTTAGGCTGTGGGCCTTCGGCCCATTTGATAGGGCGAAATAAATATCCAACCAGAGTTTTAGGCCTTCAGAAATCAGAACCGGCGAAATTTTTGAGAGCGATGTTGGTACGGGCAGTGCAAGCTGCGGCGGCGGCCGGCGGCCTGGCGTTCTCGGCGGAAGCGGCCGTCGGGGAGCTGGTGGCTGGGAGACGGGCAAGTGATACTCTAGGTCGGAGGCTTTTTAGCAGCGCAGTCATCGCTCTCAACAAGTGGGCGGAGGATGGGAAGACCGTGCAGAGGTACCAGCTCAATCGCGTCGTCCGCGAGCTGCGAACCAACAGGCGCTACAAGAACGCACTCGAGGTCAGTAGTAGTTTGCTTGCCTATCCTTTTACGTCCTAGTTTTAATTGCCTTTCATATGCTGTGATTCTTTTGTAGTCGCATGGAATTGGAAAGTGAAGTAATTTAATCGATCTTTGCCTAGCATGTACGAATTTTATAGTTACAAGTATTGAAGGAGTCGGAAATTTGTATTGAATTATTTTTTTTCACGAGATTTGAGCTTAAGAAAGCTAGTCTTTTATAGGTATACCACATGTTTGATGGATTTTCCCACTAAGTTACTTGCTCCTGCTGCTATTGATGTAATGTGCTTAAACTTCCGATGCTCTTGATTTTTGTAATTCAAGTAGCGTATAGACCGACATGAAACTAGAGTGGCTTGAAGTGAACAACTTAGTTCTTGTATTTTGTAGGCATGATTTCAGCGAATTGTTTTACCCTTATATTCGAGCAAGAAGGATTCTGTCGAACAGTATGCATTACAGTATCATATGAGACCTTATAAAACAAATTCGTGGTAGCCTGATTGATTTTTGTAAACTATTGCCTCATTGGCTTCCTTGATTTAAGCCAGGGCCTCCAAGGTGAGAGGTTCTGCAATTATATGGAATTATAATTTTTTTTTCTTTTCCTTTTGAATGCAGATATGTGAGCGGAAGAAATCTCCACAAACTATTAACCTCTTACCTGGGGTTTATGCATTCTGTGGAACCTTATCTATACAACAAAAGACCTCTACCTCCCTTAAGGCGGCGATGGTGTTGGCGCTTCCACATTCCACCCCCCACCACCTCTTTCTCCGCATACATCTCCCTTTCTCTAGACCCTACCATTCATTATTACAAAATCCTCTACATTTTTTCTCCTTGGCATTCACCAAAAGACGATTCAGCTCCAACACCAATAGCCCCATCTCCTTTAACTTCTCTGACTCTGATGACGATGACGGTGAAAAATTGAGCAAAAAGCCTGTGGATCCATCAAAACTCCCCCCGCCATATGATCCCTTCAACAAGAAGCCTGTCATCCACGAGCCCGATGACCCCATGGACTTGCAGCAGGTCTTCCACCAGCTCCGCTCCGATGGGCTCATGTCTAGTGCTGTCAAGATGTTTGATGGATTGTCCAAGGATGGCCTTACCCACGAAGCCCTCGCCCTCTTCTCCCAGATCAAAGACAAGGGTGCCATGCCCGATGTGGTGGCCCACACAGCTATCATCGAGGCTTACGCCAATGCCGGTCGCAGCAAGGAGGCCCTCAAGTCCTACATGAGGATGTTGTCCTCCGGGGTGAAGCCCAACGCCTACACCTATGCTGTGTTGATTAAGTGTCTATCTCGTGATGGGAAATTGGGGGATGCCAAGAAGTATCTTCTAGAGATGATGAGTGCTGGGATGCGGCCTAATGCGGGGACATACACGACAATGTTTGAGGCATATGTGAAGGGGGAAAAGGTAGAGGAAGGTAAGGAGTTGTTGGAGGAGATGAAGGCTAGAGGCTTTGTGCCGGATGAGAAGGCTGTAAGGGAGCAACTCGATAAGCGAGGCCCTATGGTTCGAGGCATCATGGGATTACTCTTCAATAAGTGATTGGATTGAATTGGTTAGAAAGCATATGGTTGGCTGTTTTGCTTGTTGTAGTTTATTTAATCTAGGTTTATTTCTTAATCTAGAGTTATAATTTAGAAATTTAAATTGTTTGCTTTCTACATTGCTATGTTATATATTATAGAAGTATAATGTTAGTCCTTGGTGAACTATAGAACTATAAAATTGTTTTTGATGTATATATAAAGTACACCAAAACTGTTACATTTTAACCTTGTTATCTAAACGATTTAACACCGTTGGCAAAAACATTTTAATATTGTTGTCAAAACAATATAACAAGTGTCAAAATGATTTAACATCATTGTTAAAATGTCTAAACATTATTGTTAAAGTGTTAACACCTAAGGGTGTTCACAGAAAAAAAAATGGACATAGGTAGAGGGTTGTCCATGTTTATTTACCATTTGTATCTCTTTTATTCGTGTCTATTTGTTTGCTTTATATCATGTTTTTTCATTTGCATCCCTTTTATCCGTATCCATTTGTTTGCTTTAGTCTATATCATGTTTTGTTCATGTATGTTTGTTATAAGCACAAATGGACATGGACAAACTTGGACTAATACTTCAATACCTAAATTTTATCTCAATTCAAATTATTCAATATTTATATAGCATGTTAAAACTATTATAATGAGTCACATAGGTATTAGATCTATATTTTAAGTTGTGTAATGCTTGTGTAGCCTGCACAACATGCTACATATTTATTAGATCCATGTTTTTAAGTTATTAAATACCTACGTAACATGCTAGGACTATCCTAACATGCTTCATATGCACTAAATTCTATTTCCCCCTTTAGTACCCAATAATATATCAATACTTAGGGAAGTGTTGTGTAAGGGTAGCAGATATAGATGTCCGCGAACACAAACAAAGGTATGTTAGTATCCCTAACTCCCCATTAAGGCATAAAAAAATATGATTTGTGTTTGCCCTTGACACAAAAAATTGAATGCTTTTTATATAAACATATGTGGATATAGATAGACATCCGGTCTATAAACGTCCATGAGCACCCCTTTTAACACCATTGTCACCATGTTTTGACATTATTGCTTATTAGGTCATTTTGACAAAAGCACCACTATAAAAATATTTTGATAGAGAGGTTTGGTCTTAGAGAATTAAATCTAATTATTAAAATTTTTTAAAAAACTTTTAGTAAAACTATAAAAATATTTTAACCCTATTATTCAAACGTTTTGAAAACAACATTAAAATAAAAAAGTTAATGTGAGATTTTGTCTTAAAAGTTTTAATCTTGTAATTAATGTTCTTAAATAAATAACTTTGACATGAAAATCAAAATTTTTTGACTTTCCTATTTAAACAATTTGAAAAAAAGTTGAATTTTTTTTAACACATTTATCAAAATTTTTATATAATGAGACCAAAACAAAAACTTTTTCCAAAGCCTACTTGCCCAAGCAGGTGTCCTTGCTATTTTCCCCAATGATAATGTTGACTATTCCGTCATATCTTTTAAAGTAGAAGAGGAGAAGAAAGTTGAGGACAAAGTGATAGAGGTGAAGGACGTTAAGTAAAAAAGAAGATGTGATGGGATAAAAAAAATGACTAGAGATGATACAAATGAGGAAGACAAAGGAAGAGAAGAAAATGTAGAGAAAGAAGAAGGTAGAGAGGTGGAAAGTACTCGAGTGGGGGGGGAGGGGGCGGGGCGAGTAGATCCTCAAACGATTTCTGCTAGTAAATAGTAATATTGTTTGTTCCACATGTCATAAGTATTCATCCCACCTTTGTTCCGGGATCTCACACATTCATAAGTTTCTACTACGACTTTTCAATTAATAGGCAAAACTAGAGAATAATGCAAGGTGTGTATTGCATTTTTCATGATCAGAATTAAAAGCTGGTGGCTTGCAATATCTAACCTGAAACTTCTTGCCTAAAAAAAATCTGACATGAAGCTCAGTTATGAAGAGAATGACAAGAGGAGTAATACCGCATTCAAATAATCAATATGCAAAAGCTGTTGTCAAACACAAAACAAATGAATCATTCACTACAACTTAAACTAGAGCTAAATCAAGTTTTTTTTTCAAAGCATCAGTACTAAAGCTAGAAATACAAGAAATGTGGAACAAACCATTTAAGAAAAGCAGTGTACGTAAAGTCATTGCACTTACCAATTCGCTATCAAACTTGAGAGAAAAAGGCCACTCCTTAGGCTCTCAAAGTTTAAATAAAACTGAACATTGAGCATAAATAATGAACTAAGGGTGCTGAATGAACTAAGGGTGTTGCCGTTGTAAAGAAAGAAACTCTGCAGGCAACATTGCTTATTCGGTTCCAAGTGGAAACGCTAGTGATAGAACTTTCATAATTGTTTACTTCATAGTTACTTCAATATAGCGAAAGTTTGCGGTGAAAAAATACTAAAATTATTTCAAAAGCACCCTAAGTTTCAACACTTATAATTGTAAATTGAGATAACATAGGTGAAAATATGATTCATAAGAGGAGTCGGCTAGGGAATCTCTTGCTTTCTTAGCAAAAAAAAAAGAGGAATCTCTTGCTCCCCTCATGCAAAGTAGCAAGAGAATGTGATACAGAAAATCTGAAGATCAATTTTAGATGACAAGCATTAAAAACTAACATTTATTTTAAATAAAGAGAATGCATGCTTGAAAGAGTAGCACAACCTTATGAAAAAGCTGTTGGAGGCTTGGAGCACTAGCTAGAGAGTGAACTACCGAGGAAAGCAAGCAAAAATAGGGGGAAAACATTTGAAGTAACAAGCTTAGAATCATATGCCAGATGCTTGGCGAACTCAACCTATTGAGTTTAATATGAACTTACTATTCTAGCCAGTCAACATAAGTTGAAGCATTTGAGTGCTTGGGTTACAAAAAGTACCCTCTCTAAATAAAATGTCACATTGATCATCATAATATACTCCCTTCGTCCCAAATTAAATGTCCTTTTGGTTTTAAACAAACAAACATGACACTTAATTTCTAAGAGACTTGTACACCATAAATTTAAAAGTCATTTCTAATAACAAGATACATAAATTTAATGTTTAAACTCATCTACTAGAGTTTAAAGCTTTTAAGAAAGCATTAAAAATTAGTGCCAAAAAGTGAGAAATATGAAGTGTTAATGTCCCAATTTGAGGAAATGTGAAGGAGGAGAAACACTAGTTTGTGAGATTGGGGTTGGGCACTTGATTCATATAAGAATGATATAGTGCAAATTGGGATTGGGGAAAAAATAATGCGAGTTCAAGCCTAATAAAGATTTATTTTTAAAGTGTTTTACCTTCTATATTAAACAAAAAAGTTGTTTTACCTTCTAAGATGCATCGAGGAATGTAGTTAGAAGTGCAATAAATGACAAAATAGATAAATCTTGCTCATGGATGTGGTAGGAGAGGGAAAGCAAAATGGTTACAAGATCTCCTTTGCAAAATCAACTAGCCAAGAGAAAGGAATGAAAATGAATGAATCGATAGGTCTATACTACTTTTGCAGATCCATTCATTTATCAACTTCACCAAAGTTAAATAACAAAGTGAATTGTATGAGTGCATGATCATCAGCTAGCTCTCCAGCATAGATCAAGCATAGGAACATGTTATTGTCATATAATTTTATTTATATTTTATATGTATATCAAAGATATAATTTTTATAGTTTCATAGTTCACTAAAGGCTAGTTTTATACCTCTATAACTGAGAACAAAACAATATATATAAACAAACAGTTCAAGTTTTTAATTGTTTGGGTGTGGAAGTTTTTAGGAATCAAAGTAAATATTCAGCATCAAATCTGAATTAAGATTGCAAAAAAAAAAGAGAATAATTTAAATAAAACTACAAACCTATTTTTAAAACTTTAAACTAACATTACTCTCTGCCTCAAACTTGAATATGCATATTTTTGGCACTATTCTACTTATAAAGTAGGCCCCACCTATATTATGTGGATCACAATTACTTATGTTTGTAAAGATATGATGGATTCTTGGTATGTACTTAGATAAGACCAATACCTTATATGATTTATATGTGATGGTTTGGTACATAGATTATTTTAAACTTTTAAAATAGGTCTCACCTATATTTTGTAGATCAATGTATCTATGGGTGAAAAGTTAGAGAAATATTGGAAGAACTATAGATTGAAAGGGGATGAAAGATTAGGTGAGATGATGGGAAGGAGGATAATTTATTCATTCACTTAGTAAAATTAGGGCATAGCCCTTATATTAAATAGAGTTTCTAAGTATGTCTAAACACTAGCCTAAAAGCCCATTATGACTACTTATAAAAAATTACAAATAACTCCTTGTAACTCACTAAACTAATATTAATTCCTAAGCATATAATTCAAAATTAAACTACGAATCCTAACATGCCTCCTAAATGAGCCATAACACTATAGGACATGCTTCTTGAGACTTAAATATATATAAGGGTAACAAATAAAAAATAATAGAATTTTTAATTCCAAATGGGGATGAGAGCCAAAATTAACAAAATCACCTCATGAGATGATTCTGATTCTGAAAAAAAATATACTAGAATCAGCCTTTGAGCAGAATGAGTAGAATTTTTTATTCTACCCAACTTTTACACCCAACTAGAATTCTACTTATTTCTTATGGATTTGAGACAAAGTCAGTAGAATTTGGTCAAATTCAAAACCCAAACAACTTATCAATTAGAATTTTAAATTAAGAAAAAAACTAGATTAAGTTAACTAAAACAAGAAAAATAACAAACCATGTGTTTTCCAACAAAAAAATAAAATTTTAATTTAGTCCAATCACTTGTCCAAGAGCAATCCCATGATGCCTCAAAACATAAGGTTGCACTTATAAGGCTGCTCCCTCATGACCTTCTCATCCGACACAAAAGCCCATGCCTTTCATCTCTTCTACCAACTCCTTTGTAACACCCCAAAATTTTTAAAACTCTTTTACCACAATAAAATCAGTTGAAATAATATTTTTTTTCAAAATTCTTTTTTGTCAATCATATACAAAATTGTCTTTGGGGTCATTCACTTATTTTTGAATATGAGAATATTCAAACTATCATATCTATATTTAGGGC
This sequence comes from Saururus chinensis, assembly GCA_035235625.1. NCBI lineage: Eukaryota > Viridiplantae > Streptophyta > Magnoliopsida > Piperales > Saururaceae > Saururus > Saururus chinensis. Next base: position 2,605,980 of record CP141146.1, read on the forward strand.
AAGGTCACATCACATATAAATCATGTAAATTCTTGTATACATACATACCAAGAATCCACAACACACATGTAAACATAGGTAATTGTTACTCATGGGCCTATATTCAAATTATACACCACACTAAAAGTCTAACTAAATAAAATAAAAAATCCTACATTTCTTCTAGAGCTTGTAGTCTTTTCCATGCTCCCTATTCCAACTCAGCTACTCTTTTGGCAAACTTGCATCATAGGGATGACGAGTATACGAATATTCTAAGTGGGATGACTAAACAAATACTATGTAATAACAATATACATAGTTTCATCATATTAACAATAATATCACATCCAATAGTAACTTTTTTCATTACCATATATAAATAGAATAAACAAGACATTCACATTTGCTTCCTTGTGAATTTAAACATGTTAACATGACTTCACTCAAAAAACTCTTCGTAGCGCCCTGACTTTTTAAAAATACTTTAAAGGTCGGAGTGCCACCAATTTGTAATTAAAAGCAGGTCAAGATCAACTGTGTACAGAGGAGTAACTTTTCATTAATTTAGGTGATTACAAAAACTTTATAAAATAAGACTTATCATGCCTTAGTAAAATCAAAGTCGTGCAATTAATACATAACAAAAGAACATGATAAAGTAAATCAAAAATAGATATTTAGAAGTTCTGGAAGCAATCTTCATTGATATCAACATCTTCATTTAGACATACAATGTCTGGAGGTGGGTGAGTATAAATATACTCAATAGATAGACTTAAATTCTATTAGCATGCTAAAACATAAATAAATATCTCATAATAACTTATAAAAAAAGTTTATATGAGCCCGGGCTCATATACGCCTACGTGAGCCCGGGCTCTATGGGCCGTCGGATTTACATCCGGTGGCCCATAATACTTATAGACATTTAAACCAATGAGTATTATGGACCGCCAGATGTAAATCCGATGGCCCATAGGGCCCGGGCTCACATAGGCATATATGAGCCCGCGCTCATATAAATGACACTCATAACTTATATTCAAAAGTTGACTCAAACTAATATTATCGATTAATAGAATCCAATGTACTTCTTATACAAAAAGTGAGATAAAATAGTTCTTCACATAATTCGGTAAACTCGAATAAATCGTTTGTAACCAGAATCTGATAAATTATTCAAAATCGGATAAATCATCATTCACAGAATGCCGCCAATACCTGAGTGACATACACCTGTCCTCGTGAGGCAATGAGATTAGAATGAAGAAGATCTTTCCATGATATCTAACTTCATGAGCGCACCATATACCATAATTGGCAGTACCTAGGAATCATAACTCTGATAGCTTTTGGGCTTTATACCAAATAACTACCCTTCAAAACCTATCATAATTTTTAGGCTTTATACCAAATAACTACCTTTCAAATCCGGTCATAATAATTCATAAATGTAGTTCAAATAATAATAATATCATAAAGTATGTATCACGATAAAATCTATCTTAGAAGTGTATGATACACTATTATCTTAGCGTTCGCCCAACCTCTAATAAAAATCATCCTTTTTCAAAATAATATTTTTTATAAGAGATGAATAAATTATGAAATGGAATGCCTAGTTATAACACAGAATTAGAGCTTAAAATCACCTACTCTCGTGAGGCCTTCGCTAGTAGTCGGCTTAAATGCGGCAGGCTGCACCTCCCCTTGCACTGAGATAGTCTCCTCATTCGGTTTGAGTGAGGTGGGCAGAACCTCCCTTAGCGCTAGGATAGTCTCCTCATCCGGCTTGAGTGAGGCAAGAAGAACCTCCACTGGCACTGGGACAGTCTTTGCTTTCGGCCTGAGAGTGGTGGACAGGGCCTTCTCTTGCCCTGGGTTGTTCCCACCTTTTAGATAGGCTAACTCAAAAAACATACCCTCTCATGACATCGGACACCCTCGAATTAGGTAAGTTAGGTTTTTAAATGAGTGGAAACGGACAAGAAACGATGAAGAAACACGCATTTAAGCCTTAGAAATGCGCATTACACAAAGAAAAGGAGATGAGGAAGGGATGGGGTGAGTTGAACCCTCTCCCTCCCTCTCCTTAAATAGGCCCAAAGGCCAGCCGGATGTGTGACACATGTCGTGCATCCAGAAACTACAGGAGCCATACACTACTGCACATTCTGGCAAGCTAGCCACAGGCTAGCCTACACTCACGGTTGAATGCAACAGGTTAGCAGGGTAACACTGCTGGCTGAGACAAATGCGTCAGCTCTGGCTAAGGCAAGATTTGACGCAATTTTTTTTTACTTTTTTTAAAATTTTATTTTTAATATAAAATGAAAATTTAAACTTCAAACAGGCGTAACTCTTTAACCCTAACTCGGAATCATACGTTATTGGTACCATTGGACTTGTATCGACGAACCCTTTGAAACAAGACTACACAAGGGTACGTTTTCTCGCTAATTTAAAGTAGGTCTCGCCTACGATAAGTTTCTCGTGGCCATAGCCTACTATCCAAATATCCGTTTAACACGTTCTTGAGCTCGATACATGCGCCTCTCCGAACCCTATCAAATATCTTAAAGCTCCTCTGAAAGGATAAAGCTCAAAATAGTCCAATTTTTTTTTAAAATTATTATTGGGCCTTAAAATTCGTTAATGGGCCCAAACATTGATTTTCCGGGGCATTACACTTTTGCTCCATAAGTGTAAGTTAAAAATGTTCTCTATGACATGGTAACCACATCTAAGAGTAAAATCTCACCTCACTAGACCATAAACTACACACTATAAACACTACACACTATACACCTCAAGTATTTTGAGGCCTTCCCGTTCTATCCATGTAACACCCCGGAATTTCTATGTTTTAAAATTCGGGTGTTTGGGCCCATTAGCGGGGTTTAAGGCCCATTAACGATTTTCTTAAAATTAGACTATTTTGAGCGTTATTCGTCAAGAGAAGCCCTAAGACATTTGATAGGGCACGACGAGATGACCATATCGAGCCCAAGAACGTGTCAAACAGACACTGGGTTAGTGGACTATGGCATTGGGAAGCATGCCATAGGCGGGACCCACCTTAAGTTTGCGAGGAAACCTGCCCTTGCATGGTTTTGTTTCGAAGGGCTCATCGTTACGAGTCCAACGGTATTAAGATCGCGCATTTCCATGTTCGGGGTAGGGAGTTGCACCCGTTTGAATTTTCGTTTTTAATATTAAAAACGAAATTTTTTTTAAAAAAAAGAAATTATAAAATTTTGACGTCAGCAGGCTGACGCCAGCGCTGATGCACTGGTGAGTTCTGCTGCAACAGGCAGGGCTAGCCACGGCTAGCCTACCCCTGTTGGCCACTGGATGCGTGCCATGTGGCATGCATCCAACGGATGGTTTTTCTTTAAATAGGGAGGAAGGGAGGGGAGCACCCAACTCACCTCTACCTAGTGTTTCCCCTCTTGTGTCTTCTCTATGTCGTTTATATATTTTTAAACACGCATTTCTTCTTCATTTTTTGCCCGTTTTTACCTGTTTAAAAATTGATTTTACCTAAATCGAGGGTGCCCGACATCGTGAGAGGGTCCATTTTTTGAGATTACCCCTCTAAAAGGTTGAAACGACACTAGGCAAGAGGAGGCCCTGCTCGATGCACCCGAGCAGGACGAAGAGACTGTCTCGACGCTAGGGGAGGTTCTACTCGCCTCACCCGAGCCGAATAAGGAAATTACCTCTGCGCAAGGGGAGGTGCCACCCATTACTTTTAAGACGACTGCAAACGTAGGCCTAACAAGGGTAGGTGGTTTTAAACTCTAATCTCGTGCTATGACTAGGTGTTATAGTTTATAATTTATTTATACATTAAATAAATTATTATTTTAAAATGAATATGATTAAGGGCGGACATGCGTTAAAATAATAGTGTCGTGTGCGCCTCTAAGTGGAATTTTGTTGTGTTATATTTATTAAAATATTGTTATTATTCAAAATATATTTATGAATGATTTGACTGGATTTTAAGGGTAGTTATTTGGTATAAAGCCCAAAAACTATGATTGGTTTTGATGGGTAGCTATTTGGTATACAGCCCAAAAGCTATCGGAGTTATGACTCCTAGGTACTGCTGATGATGACATATGGCGTTCCCATGAAGTTGGATATCGTGGAAAGATCTTCTTCATTTTGATCCCGTCGCCCCACAAGTACGGGTGTATGTCGCTCAGGTATCAACGACATTCTGTAAACAATGATTTATCTGATTTTGATTTATTTATCGAATTCTTTCTACGAATGAATTATCCGAATTTACCGGATTCCGTAAATAACTACTTTGTCTACTTTTTATCTAAGAAACGTGTTGGATTCTGATAGTCGATAATGTTGGTTTAATTCGACGTTGTATTATGAGAATATTTATGCATCTTTATTTATGTTTTATGTTTTAGCATGCTAATAGATTTTAATTCTATCTACTGAGTATGATTATACTCACCCACCCCTAGACGCCGTAGGTTTGGACGTCGAAGATAATATTCTCGAGGATTACTCTTTGTAAGGTCCCTAATTTTTCTATGATTTTTTGGGATTTTTCTGGTCATTTTTGGCAGAAAAATGTGACGTTTCAGCGTATGTGTATTTGTGTATTTCCTCCGTATTTACACCCGTAGAGTCGGGTGTGGGGCTTAGTCGCGGGCCACGGGCCTCGCTGCACGCTTATGGCACGAATTTTGGAAGTTCGACGCGTAACCAGTGGGTTAACGCGCATTGGGGACGTAAGTGGAAAAATAAAAAAAAGAATAACAGATAAAAGGATTGGGCTCGGCCTGATCCCAGAAATTGTGAACAGTGCGCCCCCGCCCCCTTCCGCATTTTCCTTGTGCCCGGCCGCCGGCAGGCCGCTGGACCGCCGCACTGGCTCCGCCCTGGCCGTGCGACGGCAGGGGAGCCGCCGTCCCGGCCCCCACGGCCGCGCCGCCTCTTCCCCCAGTTTGCCCCTTTCACTGTGTTTTTTTTATTCCGCCGCCGCCGTGGGCCGGCGAGCCGCCCACGGCTCCGCCATAGGCCGGCGACGGCGGGAGGACACTCCCCCCGGCCCCGGACGGCCTCTGCTCTGCCGTCCCGCTCCGTTTCCTCTCTGCCCTGTTTTTCCGCCCCCACTGTGTATCGCCGTTCTGCCGCTGCCACGGGCCGGCTCGGCCTGATCGGTCGGCCACGGCTCCGCCCTGGGCCGGCGATGATGGGGAGCCACTCCTCCTGGCCCGGTGGGCCTCCGTTCTGCCGCCTTGCACTCTTCTCCCCCTCTGTGCACTGTTCCGCCGACGGACTGTTTTGGGCAAACAGTGGCCGCCGGCGGTGATTCGTGGCCGATTCGGCCTTCCCCTAGCCTCGCCTTGCTCCGGCGAAGGCAGTGGACTACACCTCCATGCCCGATTCAGCCGCCGCCGCCATGGCCGCTCCGCCCTTATGGGTTTTCCCCAGTCATCCCCTATTTTTGGCCTACGTCCATTTTGGACGTGGTGACTGACGTTATCAGTCGGACGCCGGATTTGTTTTGGTGGACCTTAGTTCGGCTCCGCCCCAACCCAGTGATGCCAATGGGCCACCCCTCTGGGTCTTGTTCAGCCTTGCGGCCCGTAGCCGCAGCTAGTCCGCCTTACCGGCATGTGTGCCGTTGACCCTTCTTGCCCAATTTACGCCGTTGGTACCGGACGGCCTCGGGCAAGAATTTGTATGTCTTACCTTGACAGAAGGTGGACGAGTTCACCTGCACAGGCCTTGGCCAGTGATGGCCTCATGGCCTTTGCTCGACCGTGAACCCTCCCCTTGCCCTATACCGTGCGAGATGCACAGCCGCCCGCACCATGGATATTGGTTGTGGGTGGCGATCGGCGATGTCGCCGCTTAGATTGGCCACAGCTAAGGGCCTTAGCCCTGTTGGCTTTTGTGGGCCTTGAGTCGCCTCATTTCAGCCCTCTCCCCCGCCCTTTGGGCCGCGTGCGCATGTAGCCACGCGTGTACTTCTGGGTTTAGGTGCCGCATTCGTGCCGCCTAACCATCGGTTGGCTTTGCCACCGAGTGGAGTTGACCACTAGAGCTGTCCTCCACCTCTCCTTTGGTTCTCGAGCGTTGCCCCACGCTCTCCACCCGTATGTGGGCCTTTGTTGACCGAAATCGTCGCCGTTGGGTGCTGTCCACGGCCAATTTCGACGTCTTTGTGGCTGGTTGTGCACGTTTTAGCCACCGGCCGATCTTCAGTGTACACCATCGACATCTGGTCGCACCGCCACATATGTTGGCACGACTTTTCTCCCGGCCGCCCTAGTGTGCCGCCGTGGATCGCGGGTTTTACCGCATTGAGTTCTGACACTCTGTTTGGCCGTGGATAGTTCCGGCGCATCTTGAAACCCTCGGGACAGCAGCTCTCTCAGCCAGGCAACGGTTTTGACTGCCAACTCCGCCGCCGACACCGCCACCATTGTGTGCTCGCCATCGAACATCATGATTACGAGGTAGGGGAGCTTTGAACTCGTAAATTCATGAAGTATGCTTTGAATGAGTAGCAGCATGCTAGGATTGTATGGTTCCATGCTTGGATGTTAAGTAACGATCCGATTGCATGATGTGCATGTAAGCATGATTGTATGGTATGATTGATATGCATGAGATATATGCACGTTTTATGGATGTGGATTTTGTATGCGCTAGCGATGGCTAGCAAATATGTCAGTATGCTATGTATGGGTTATGCATGTGCTAGTGATGGCTAGCGTGCATGTTTGAAGTATGTATGAATGTGTGTGTGCACGTGCTAGAGATGACTAGCGTGTATGTTTGATGTATGCATGTGCTAGTGATGGCTAGCGTGCATGTTTGATGTGTGTATGCATGTGCTAGTGATGGCTAGCATGCATGTTTGTAAGTTATGTATGTATGACCGTATGTGTATGTTGTACGTATGTGTAAGACATACGTATGTATGATGGCATTTTGCCTATGATTTGGATGTGTGTAAGTGTATGTGGGCAGAAGTATGGGCGATGGACAGTAAGAGGTGACAGAGACTTTGTCTGGATTTGGATACAGTTGTGTAAGCGGATGGCAGAGGATATGAGTATGACGGGCAAGGATTAGAATGGATCGGTTCGGGTTGGATGGTATGGTGGGTAACTGTTAGACAGTAAGAGTGTTCATAGTTGTACAAGCATAATGTACAGATTATGAAGTGAAAAGTAAGTATAATAAGTGAGATATAAGTAAGAGGGCGACAACTGGGTTGGGTCTGAGGAGCGTTATTTGAGGATGTCAGTGTAAGAGGTTTTGGCCATAAGATGGATGGCGAAGTGTAAGACTGTAAGGGTTTGGTGTATGATGAGTTTTGTCTATGATGTGGACGGGTAAGTGAAGTCTGCTGCCCTGACGAACTTGGGTTTCGGATCGGGCTCAGCTTCAGTTTGACCAGTCGAGGACTGTGAGTTTGTGTGACATAATTGTACCGCATAATATACTTAATTCAAACTTGAATTATAAGCACAACTAATGATAACGTTGTGAGTTTGAGACCTAAGGGTTCGACGGATTAAGTTCCGTGTTTGAGCTGGCCGCTAATGAGTCGGCCGAGCATTTATCATGTCTTGCCATGATGTTTATTCTGGACTTTCATTTGGATTAGTTGGTGGACTGTTATGGGACTTGTACTCAGGGATGCCTGGGAGAGTGATTTGTATTTAAAAGTCTATGATCATAGCAATTTATTCGTACGTGTGTTTTCGAGTAGCGCCTGAGGATATTTGATTTGGCAGTACGATGTTTAACTGTATGATGTTTTAAATTATAAACAGGTTTTGATTTTATTGTTTTGACTCCGATTTATTGGTAGACCCGTTTCCTACTAAATCGAGTATGCTCTACCCAATGGAGGGGTCCTTTCTTTAAGTTGGAGTCCGTATGAGGAGGAAACGCCCCAAGACAAGGAGAGGTTCTACCAATTATCTTCGAGCATCGACTAACTTTGTTTTCTCTGTTTCTGGCCATCCTAACTCCGATTTAGTCGATTCAAGAAGCATTCTTGACTAAATCGAGTGTGTTCTACGCAATGGAGGGTTCTGTTTTCTAAGTTGGCAATCATATGAGGAGAAAATGCCCCAAGACCAGGAGAGACCTTGCCTGTCATCCTCGAACACCGGAACGAGAAAAAGAGACCCGGAGCAAGACGGGGCTCTGTCCATAGTTACCGAACCTCAACAAGAGAAACAATCTAGAGTAGGGGAGGTTCTATCCACCGCTCACGACATGAAAAATGAGAAGAATCTCCATTAAGAAGAACGTTTGTACGTAGCCTTTCAGTGTAAGACGAGGGACATATAAAGGCTAGAGGAAGTTCCGTCTACTACCTCCGGATTTGAAGGGGAGCACGCCCAGAAGAAACGAGTAACTCTGAATACCGATACCTTATGAGACATGATGAGAGTAAGCATTTCTAATTTCCCATTTTAATTATATAACGACATGTACTAGTTATGATGTGTGCTATGCTACGATGCTTGCTATGCTTATATGCCTTGATGTGTGCTTATATGTCGTGATGTGTGCTTATATGCTATGATGTACGCTTATATACTATGAGGTGTGGTGTCTCGCTTTAGGGTAGAGCGAGACGTGTAATCTGTATTTTTGGTCTTAGCTTAGTGATAGAGCGAGACGTGTAATCTGTATTTTTGGTCTTAGCTTAGTGATAGAGCGAGACGTGTATATGTGGTTATGATCCCACTCAGTGGTACAACGAGATGTATGATTTCATTGATTTATTAATTTTCGTTTTACTCCAATAGATTACGAGTTTCAGTATGATTTCGACTCAATTTTTGTATATATATATATTTTAACGTATATAATTTTGTGATGTGTGATGTATGTAGTAGCCAGTAGGCAGAACTACGTTCCGATCCGATCGTATCGGAATAATATACAATATGTATGTAAGCAACCAACGGAAAGGCAACGTTGGCCTGATCCAAATTAATTATAAATATATGTTTTATTATGTTTTACACACGATGAACTATGAAGCTTCGTTGTATGTATGCATTTGTTACGACCTGAGTCTATGTATGGGGAAGCCTTGAAGCTCCGTAGTGCGTAGATGAATGTTTTACCTCTCGCACACAGACGATGATTCCTAGTTCAATGAAAGAAAAATTTTCTATTAGTGATTTTGTGGGCCCGACTCGGGTCGGGTCGTTACAGGTGTAGAATATGATTTAGCTTTTTCTTTCTTTTTTCTTTTTAGACTAGCTTGAGAAACTTTGTCCACTTTGGAGCTAGTCAAGCTCTAAAATTTTGGACTAAGTCTCTTTTGACTCTCTCCTCTTCTTCTTTTTTTTTTTTAAAAAAAACATGTCAACATTGCCTTGTTCCCCTAGAAGCAAAATTGCAAACTAGTTATAGTCGGCGATCCCTTATATTGATTATCATACTTTTCTTATAAGATTCGCTATGTAATTAGCAAAATGATAGCCACTATTAAACAAAGCAGAAAGTAAAAGGACGGGTCTCCTAACCTGCATTCACATCCGCCCAATAGAGCCAAATTGAGAGGAGCCACGAGTGGTACATAGGGAGGAAGGTCCATTGCATAGGCGGAGGGTAAGGCAGAGGGCCTAGGGGCATTAGAAAAGGAGGAAGGAGCTGTCACGCCCCGGCGCTGCCCGACCCGAGCCGAACCCGGTCCAGGGGTCGGTCAAGCGTGTGGGGGCGACGAGGGGAATTGAGATACGGTTTAGCGGAAGACTTAACCCTAAATACGGGCGACCTAACAGAATTACGGAGTATGCACACCACTTTGAGCAATAATAAATAAGTAGAAAAGAAAGAGAACTGCTTAACTCAAAATAAAGGACTAGTCTCAAACCCACATGCTTAGACAACCATAGCCCACTCTGGCTTTAAAATAGGTCTTAAACAACACAACTGTATGAAATAACATAAATCCAACAGAGAACTATACACAAAGGTTCTAAACATAAAACATAAACCAAGGAAAATAAGTTACATAAGAGTCTCCACGATCACATCCAAGTCGTCTCCAATCTTTCCTCAAAGAGGAGATCCTGTCCGTCTGCGTGTTGCGCCACGCAGCCCCAAAGCAAACACAATAAAGAGGGTTGAGTTTAAACAAACTCAACAATGGTTTTTCTAATATACTATCAGCATCGACAACATGACAACATAACAATATAATCATTCAAATCAAATATTGACAAGATGTAACATTTTCTGATCACACATACAAATCACCTAAACCTGCTTCATAATGTATAATCCACATAGTGCCATTTACATCATATCAACCTGCATGAAATGTATCTCTAACATACATATTAAATCATGCCTCAACATCATATCAACCTGCATGAAATGTATCTCTAACATACATATCAAATCATGCATCACATCATATCAATCTACATGAAATGTATATCTAACATACATATCAAATCATACATCACATCGTATCAACCTCCATCAAGGAGTAATCATAATTTAGTGTCACACAGACGGGAACACAGACAAGGCCACGAAGGCTTGTCATGGTCCAAAATTCTACACAAGAATTTAAGAAGTTCGAGGTTGTCAATCCCTAAGGCTGCTTGCCCTGGACGATCCTAGCCAAGGATGTCCTATTCTTACACAGAGAATCTAGAGCAAGGGTGTTCGGCCAAGGACATCTCCTGCGGAGGGGAGAGCCCGAATTCCCACACAGGGAACCCTAGAACACGTGGTAGCGGGTGCACACGGCATACCTGTAACAACCCGTCTTCTGGTTATGTTTAACCCGGGGGGGGTTAAGGGTAATTTGGTAATTTGATATCAGGGTTACAGGGTTTTATTAGGTGAAATCTCTGTATCTGGGTAGAGCTCGAAGTAACAAGCACAACTCACCCAAGAACACGCAAAACGGAGGTTGGGAACAAAAGTTACGACCTCGAGAAACGTGCCACATGGGCGGGACCCACTTTAAAAGTGCAAGATAAGATACCCATGTGGGGTCTAGTTTTGAAGGGCTCATCGATATGAGTCCATCGGTACAAAGATCATGCAATTCCGACTTCGGGATAAAAGGTTATCGCATTTTGAAGTTGGAATTGTATTTGAATGAAATAATAATAAAATATTCAAAAAAAGACAAAATAGATGACATCATCAGAGCCGAGCCGCGCCGCGGGACGCACGATCGTGGCAGTCCACGCGATGCGGGTCCCGTGCAATCGCGCGGTGGACTGCGCGACGCGCGCGTCACGCATCGAATGCGCGGCTTTGCCGCGTGAGTTGCGCGTAGCGCCGTGACGCACGCGTCAGGCGTGCGTCCGGCGCGCCGACCTCCTTTTTGGTCCACTCTTTGTGTGACACATGGCATGCATCTGTGCGCGCGTATTCCCTTTCTTCCGTCCGCTCGCACGTCAATCTCTTATAAATAGTTCATTCTGTTCAATTTTTTGGGGGACTTTGGGGAGTCATTCTACGTCCGTTTTCTTCCGTTCAAAATGCGTTCCTAGCTAAATCGAGGGTGCTCTACGCAATGGAAGCGTCAATTCTTCGAGTTAGCAACTCTATATAGGAGAAACGTTCGGGGCTAAGGGGAGGTTATGTCCGCCACCTACGGGAGCGACAAGGGTAAAATATCTCCGGGTAAGGAGAAATTCTCCTATGTTTTCTCATTTTCCGTTCTTCGTTTCTTACTCATTTTAAGTCCGATTAGAGTCATTCAAGAGGCCTTCCTAGCTAATTCGAGGGTGAGCAACGCAATGGAAGCATCCACTCCTCGAATTATCAATGTTAGGTGAGAGAAACATCCCAAGGGTAAGGGGAGGTTCTGCCCGTTGCCTACGGGCACGGGAAGGGAAAAGTGTCTTCAGACAAGGGGAGGTTCTGTCATCTGCCTATGGGCATTGTGAGGGTAAAGTGTCTCCGGGTAAGGGGAGGTTCTGCCCATTGCCTACGGGCACGGGAAGGGAAAAGTGTCTTCGGACAAGGGGAGGTTTTGTCCGCTGCCTACGGGTGTTGTGAAGGTAAAGTATTCCAAAGTTACAGAAGGTTCTGGCCGCAGTCTCCGGATCAGAAAGAGCAGACGCTCTAAGGAAACGAGCAACTTTGAACATCGCCACTTCCAGAATTGGAGGGGAGTATGCTTTCTCGACCTTCTAGTTTAATATGCTTTATATGACTGCACATCTTGATTTATTCTATTGTGATCTAAAATGCTCTCTGCTATGACGTGACATACTCTGATTTGATATGACCAGTATGGTCAGATAAAATATGATATGATCTGATATGATCCAACAGGTTCGGTAGTGTGTTCTGTTCCGCTCTATGATAGAGTGGGATGTGTGTTTATTCTTCTCATCTACGTGAGATGTGTGTTTACTGATTTATTGGCTTTCATTTAACTCTGATGAGTAATAAGATTTCCGTTGGATTCCGAATGAATCATTCAGATATAACGTATACGTATTTTATTGTATATGATTTTTTGATGTTTGGTAAATGTATTAGCCATTAGGCAGAACTACATTCGGATCCAATCATATTGGAATAACGTCAGAGATGGTATCCAATATGTACATAGGCAACCAACGATAAAAAAACGTTGGCCCGATCCAAATTAGTTATAAAATTAGGTTTATTCTGAACTACGCACAATGGAACGTTACAGCTCCGTAGTGCGCAGATGAACGTTATGACTCTCACACTCAGAGTCTGCAGCTCCTGGTCAGTTGGTTTTAATTTTTCCGCTAATTTTCGACACTCCGATTGTGTCTTCCGATCTAACCCCCGGTCCGAGTCAGGTGGTGCGGGTCGGGGTGTTATAATACCATATTGGATTCTCAGGGTCTAGAAGACAATAATAAACTCAAATCGCAAGACAAGTAAGTAACTCGTCCCCCACATAATTTCACTTAGCTAGACTCAACCCGGGGAGTGCACTCGTTCCACACAGGAACTCAAATCAAAACATGTCCTTTCGGACCAATTAAGTTTCGATTAAGCCATGACCGATCAATTTGGCACGCAATTTCACCACATTGCATCCAATTGATCAAATTTGATTAACTTCGATAAAGCCTCAATTGAAAATCTATTTTTCATGATGCATGCAACATGGTACATATGTGGGCAAGGCATACATTAATCCTAATTCATGATAAGTGCTCTCATCAGCCCCTAATGCATCATTCATAATTATAATATCAAGCTTCAACATCATCATTAAACCCCACATGTGTGTATGTGTACCTAGTAGAAGTACTTCACTCAATAGATATCAACATGCTTGAAATTAACTTATTACCGCACTACACATGTGAATTAACATCCAATCATGAATTCCAGCGAAAATCATAGGAGAAGAATCATTGAAATCATAACTCAAATCAAAGCTCAACCACAAGCTAAACACATATAAGATCTTTCACTTCATCCTTAATCCATGACGTTCACTAACATTCACACATCAATTAACCACATCATAACATGACATATCAATCCGTTAGTAGGCTGTAGCTCTACTAAAAATATACTTAACCATAGAGAATCAACCATTCATAACTTCAAGATGGCAATACCAACATCATACATCCAACCATAAATCATTCCACATAACTCTAAATATATACCTCAACTTCATAACCTCAATGATATGCCTTTCCAGTAGCATACTATAGCTCAAAACACTCCACATTCATATGAAATTGACATATTAAAGTAGAATCACCGAAATAAACATCATGCACTTAATACAAAAATTTGTTGTGTAGCCGTTCGATCGGCTAAACAAGAAATTTCGAATTTACTGTATTGTCGTTCGAACGTTGAACGCCAACAAGGCAGAATTGACCTTATTTTTCATTTCGAATTTTCAAACCGAAACTTCATTGATAAACCTTAAAATCTCCATCTAACAACCTAAATGCCAATAAAATTCCACCATAACTTCTAGAAAGCTAATCTACATCATAACAGGATGAAACCCTATGAAATCGGGATTAAAGATTATCATTTACTAATCATGCCATTAAAACACTAAATCAAGTAAATTCATTCAAAATAAACCACAAAATCAAGAGTTTTACCATAGGAAGACTGAAATTTCGAAAGTCCATTACCTTATCCCTTGATTAGGCTTGGATGTGATGGTTACCCTTCTTGAAAACCTTACAAAGATAGAGTTTGAATTAAACTCCATTAAAACCAATTTAACATAGAAAACCCTGATTAAAAATTTAGATCTAGGGCTTGTTGAACATAAAAATTGGATTTTTTAGAGCTAGGGTTTTAAGTAAAGATGCGAATAAGTAGTTTTGATGTTTAAAAATGAATCAAAACAAAGGGGAAATGGTAGGTCTAGAAGGGATTAAGAGAAAAACTAGGATTTTGTGCTTAATGTAGAAGGGACTTACCTTAATCACTTTCCAAACTGGGCCTAATTGGGGATTAGGCCTAACCTCTCCTTCTTAGCCTATTCCCAAAATGAAAATGGTTCAGGTCTTGCCTTTTATAGTAAGTTTTGGGGTGTGTATGGGTAAATTGTGGGGTATGAATGGAAAAATAGGCTAAAAATGGGTAATTTAGTTATTTAAGCACTAATAAAACCTGGAAAAATTATAAATTTTTTTATAAGGGCTTGTGTTGATGTCCAGGTTAATTTGACACAAAAAACCCAAATTTCTACGGTGGGGCCCACAGGGGGTCCCGCCAAACCCTAATTTTTGAAAAAATAGTAAAAATTTAAAAAAATCCCAAAAATTTATATTTGTCTCAAATCACTTAAAACCACTAATTGTAAAGTTGATTTTGATTAAAACCATCATAAACACTATTTATTTACGAAACCACCGAATTAATAAGAAATTGAGTTAACCATGTAATAACCGATAATTAAAAAGAAACGAAAACCAGTTTAGAAATGAGAGTCCTTACAGGAGTGGCTAAGATGAATTAAGAGAATTAAGAGTATAGACAAGACATCAATGTCTTTTTTTTTCGATTTAGGATGCACTATGCAAATATAAGTGGGAGACTCAAATTTTTATAAAAATAAAATTGTTATAAGCTTTCTAAATTTAAATTTACCGCTATATTTAACTACATAACATAATCTATTAATCACAAGATTCAAAATTTACAATTAGTATTGTTGTAGGGAAGTAAGAGGTCATTTAGGTTGAAATATTTAGCTACTCTACGGATAAAAATGCTGCCTCTAATTAAAGTTCATATTATATTATTTTTTACCTTTAATCTAATTTATATAAACAATAAATAATTATCTTACAAATGGTAGATTTGTAGTTTTATTTTATTTTACTAAAATTAGGTTTTATTTTTGGCAAAACTATTTTGTACAAGAAGATTACATTTTTATAAAGTTAATTTATGTTATTTTATTTTTAGAATCCATGTATAAAGTTTACACTAATCTAGATTTAAAATCTTGTTGAAATTACTAATTTATGCTATGGGGAATGTTTTGCATTTTATAAGTTGTTAGAGTTCTTATACGAAATAGATTAAAATTAACTAATAAGTTTAAATCAACTTAAAAATAAGTAAAACTATAATTTTCTTTAGTCAAAAATAAAAATTACCCATTTAAGGCTTTAAATTAAAATTAGAAATAAGATTTTTTTAAAAATAAATTAAGAATCAATGTGGGGGAAATGAAGATAGGGAGGATTAAGACCAAAATCAAAAAAATTAGGGGTGATTAAAGATAGAAAACTCACTTAAATTAGGAGCTTAAGGGACATATCAGGATTGGAGGGGCTGTGAAGCTCGAGGGAATTAGACATGGGTGATGCTAACCTTGGCTAGTTCATATACACGAGTGCCCAGAAACTAATACCATCCCCCTTACTACTTCCACGACTCTAAGTTGAATTAATCAATGCAACAGTGAAACAATTTGTATTACATATTTCAAATTCACAGTAATTCATATACAATTCAAACTGGAAACACTAAACTTCAAAACAGAACAATACCAAATGAAATTGAGCTTCACTTAACTCTCTTAGGAAATGAAGAAAACTCTAAAGCTTGGGAGCAAAAATGTTTCAACCATGAGCTTAAGATTTCACGAACAATCTCAACACTGATCTCTCCCAGATCTGGTTTCGCTAAATATATGTAATTTTTTTTTAATTTTTACACAAGTATCTCACTGGCTCCTTCACACCAAATTCGTCTTCTTCGGTTACATCAATCCTGCCTCGTCCGTTCCTTGTGCCACCACTGCCTCTGTTGTTGTCTCCGTCGCCGCCTTGACTACTTTCTCTACAGCGGCTTTTGTCGCCGCTTTTACCATGATTTCATCGCCGATTCTACCGCAGCTTTTGTCGTCGCTTCTACCGCAGCTTGCATCGCCGCTTCTACCATGGCTTTCACTTGAGTTTCAGCTTCTGCCTACTTCGCCTCAAAACAAAACTAGAAATAAGTTATGGTTAGCGAGGCTTTATAGTGGTTGTCAAATTTTTCCCACGAGATTCCCCAGGTAATGAGAAGAATGATGCTGACTATTGAAAATAGTAGAACATAGAAGGGGGCCTATAAACTGATACCATCCCCTCTACTACTTCCACGATTCCCAGTTAAATTAATCAATGGAATAGAAAACACCATTAAGCATTTTTAGATAATTGAAAGGCCGACAGGCTTTTCATGATAAAAAAAGGCAATAGATGAAAATAAAGGCTACTTACCTATAACAAAATATTTGACTTAGTGGAGGTAATAAAGAGGGAGATGGAGGGTAAAGCAAAGGGGCTAGGGGCATTAGCAAAGGAGGATGGAGCTAATAAGATGAATTGAGAGAACTAAGAGTACGGAGAAGACGTAAATGTCTTTTTTGTTTTTTATTTTTATTTAAGAAACAATATGCAAATTTAAGTAGGATACTTTAATTTTTATTTAAAAAAATTGTTATAAGTTTTTAAAATTTAAATTTACCGTTATATTTAACTATCTAACATAACCTATTAACTGTAAGATTTAAAATTTACTATTGTCATTGTTAGAATGAAGTGGGAGGTCATTTAGGTTGAAAATTTTAGCTACTCTATGTATGAAAATGTTGCCTAATAGAAGTTACTTTTACATAGCTCTAAGCTCTAATATCTCAACACATAATAACCGATAATACATTAACAAGAAATCTTTTTAATTAAAGTTCATATTATATTATTTTTTACCTCTAATCTAATTTATATAAATAATAAATTAATTATCTTACCAATGGTAGATTTGTAATTTAATTTTACAAAAATTAGGTTTTATTTTAGGTAAAGCTATTTTGTACGAGATAATTATATTTTTATAAAATTAATTTATGTTATTTTATTTTTAAAATCTATGTATAAAGTTTCATAGTGATCTAGATTTAAAATCTTGTTAAAATTACTAATTTATGCTATGGGGCATCTTTGATATTTTAAAAGTTGTTACAATTCTTATACGAAATAAATTAAAACTAACTAATAAGTTCAAATCAACTTAAAAATAGGTATATCTGTAATTTTCTTTAGTTAAAAATGAAATTACCCATTTCGGGCTTTAAATTAAAATTAAAAAATACATTTTTTAATAAAATAAATTAAGAATCAATGTGGGGAAATGAAGATGAGGAAGATTAAGACATAAATCGAAAAATTAGGGGTGATTAGGGATGAAAACTTATTTAAATCAAATTTTCTTATTTAGGAAATGGGGGTAAAACACCTACTTATCTATTACCACAACCCTTCCCTATTTGGGCAATGAGCTAAGGATTTTTTTAAATAGTAAGTATTTTTAGCTATATAAATAAACTATTGGGGTGTAAAATAGGTTAAAAATGCTCTATGTGGTCCGCACTTTAATTAGTGAAAAATTATAATAAAATATAATAAATTATACAAAAATTAGATAAATCAAGTTTAACACTAAAACTTATAAAAATAATTTTAAAACTTATAAAAGTCATAATTAGTAACTCTTAACCCCAAAATCAAGTCAAATCAGTAATTAAACAAAAACCACATAATTCACATTCTAAAAATAAAAATTAAACTAGTTTAAAGTTAGAGTTCTTACATAAATAGTGTGTTTGACCCCTTAACCTTTTAGTTAAATAATTTTCTAAATAAGTAAAATTTATAGCCTAACTCTCAATAGCTAAGAGTCGTTGGGGTAAATGCCCCAACGTCTTAATATACTTCTTCCCAAATTAAAGTACCCTCTCTACATAAATTGAAGTATTTAAGCGTTTAGGTTACAAAAAGTACCCTCTCTACATGAAATGTCACATTGATCATCATAATATACTTCGTCCCAAATTAAATGTCCTTTTGGTTTAAAAAACAAACAAACATGACACTTAATTTCAAAGAGACTTGTACACCATAAATAAAAAAAGTCATTTCGAATAACACGATACATAAATTTAATGTTTAAATTTATCTATGAGAGTTTAAACTTTCTAAGAAAGCATTAAAAATTAGTGCCAAAAAGTGAGAAATATGAAGTATTAACGTTCCAATTCGAGGAAATGTGAAGGAGGAGAATCGCTAGTTTGTGAGAAAAGACTTGGGGTTGGGCACTTGATTCATATAAGAATGATACATCACAAATTGGGAATTGGGCAGAAATAATGCAAGTTCAAGCCCAATAAAGATTTGTTTTAAATGTGTTTTACCTTCTATTATTAAAAGGAAAAAATCGTTTTGCTTTCTAAGATGCACCGATGAATGCAGTTAGAAGTGCAATAAATGACAAAATAGATAAATCTTGATTATGGACCTGATAGGAGTGGAAAGCAAAATGGTTACAAGATCTCCTTTGCAAAATCAACTAGCCAGGAGAAAGTATTGACAATGAATGAATCCATAGGTCTATACTTCTTTTGAAAATCAACTCATTTATCAACTTTACCAAAATTAAATAACAAAGTGAATTGTACGAGTGCATGATCACCAACTAGCTCTCTAGCTTATAATTTTATTTATATTTTATATGTATGTCAAAAATATAATTTTTCTAGTTTTATAGTTCACCAAAGACTAGCATTATACCTCTATAACAAAGAACAAAATAATATATAAACAAAAAAGTTCAAGTTTTTAACTGTTTGGGTGTGGAAGTTTTTAGAAATCAAAGTAATTTTTTTAGAATTTATTCAATTGATTCAGCATCGAATCAGAATTAAGGTTAATGATAAAATTTTTTAAAATAAATTCAAATAGAACTTCAAACCTATTTTTAAATCTTTAAACTAATATTACAAATTTGAATGTGCACGTTTTGGCAGTATTCTACTTATATGAACGAGCCCTATTAAGCAAGAACCACATAGGTATATTATTTTAAACTTTTAAAGTGGGCCCCACTTATATTTTATGGATGATGGTTCTATGGGTGAAAAGTTAGGGAAATATTGAAAGAACTATAGATTGAGAGGGGATGATAGATTAAGTCAAATGATAGGAAGAATGAAAATTCATTCATTCACTAAGTAAAATTAGGGCATAACCCTTATATTAAATAGAATTCCTAAATGAGCCTAAACACGAGCTAAAAGACCATTATGACTAATTATCAAAAAATACAAAATAACTCCTCGTAACTCACTAAACTAATATTAACTCCTAAGCATATAATTAAAATCTTTAATTAATCAAACTACTAATCCTAATGGGCCTCTTAAATGTGCCATAATACTGGAAGACATGCTTCTTGAGACTCAAATCTATATAAGGGGTAACAATTTAAAAAAAAACTTTAATTCCAACCGGGGATGGGACCCAGAATTAACGAAATTGCATCATGAGGTGATTTCGATAGAAACATGCTAGAATCAACCTTCGAGTAGAATTTTTAATTTCGCCCAACTTTCACACCCAACTAGAATTTTGCTGATTTCTCATGGAATTGAGACAAAATTGGCAGAATTTGGCCAAAAATTCAAAACCCAAACAACTTATCAATTAGAACTTAAAATTAAGAAAAAAAACTAGATTAAGTTAACTAAAACAAGTAAGACAACAAACCATGAGCTTTCCAACAAAAAAATAAAATTTCAATTCAGTTCAATCACTGCTAAACAACAATCCCATGACGCCTCAAAACATAAGGTTGTGCTTATTAGACCCATGCTTTTCATCTCCTCCAGCAGCTCTTTTGTCGCACCCTAGGAACAATAAAATCAGTATAATCAAATTTTTTTTAAAAATTCTTTTTTATCCATCATGATCTTCTAGTGCTTATAATCCTTTCTGGGCTCTTAATTCCAACTGGCTACACTTTCGGCAAACCTACATCATAAGGATGATGAATATACGAATATACCAAGTGAGATGACTAAATAAGTACTATGTAATAACAATGCATATAATTTCATTACATCAACAATAATATCATATCTAATAGTAATATTTTTCATTACCATATATAAATAGAATAAACAAGTCATTCACATTTGCTTCTTTATGAATTGAAACATCATAACGTGACTTCAATTAAGAGACTCTTGCTCCATAAGTGTAAGTTAAAAAGATTCTCTATGACATGGTAACCACGTCTAAGAATAGAACCTCACTAGACCATGAATTACTCACTATGAACCTCAAGTATTATGAGGCCTTCTCGGTTCATCCATATAATGAAACTAAGGCTCACAGGGGCTCATGGACCCAAGTGGTCGAAGTCCCAATTTTTGTGATCATCGATATTGTGCTTCACAAGACCAGTCATATTTTAATGCTCTAGTTCATTCAAACACATCTCCCGGGTTAGCGAAGTGGTTATATATAACTTCTATCCTTAGAGAGCCGAAATACCTTAGTCCTACTTTATACCATGCCCTTTTTGTTTGTGGCTAAAGACTCACTTAAAGAACCATACAAACATGAGGATCATCTTGTCCTTAAGTGCATTTATCTCATAGTCTTGGGGTATTATCTATTACAAGGATTTTCACATACACAAGAGCACATATACTTAAATCATCATCATCATCAATCACAACATCACATACAATTGCATTTCATATATTTAATATTATATTATAATAATAGCCTAACACTTATAACATTTATTACTAATATTTTTTCCGAAACCAACTTTTTGTCAGTAAACTCATCGATGTGTTGACCAAGTCACCAATGACCATTAGTCACTCATCGACATGTAGAATAGAAAGAACAACCATTCTCATTGACACTTCATTGACGCATTGACCTCATTGATAGTGACCCATTGGTAGCCTACTGACATGTCAATGCATGTTCATAACCCATATCTTCATCTTATCCATTCCATCAGCAATGTCATTAACTTGTCGGTAAACTTACCAATGGTCAAGAGGAATAACAAAACTATCGCTTTTCTTTTAAAGTCACCTAGAAACATGATTTAACATGATATTTCAATAATATCATCATAACAAAGCATTCTAAAAATTATGCTTTTATACATTAAATCACAATAACATTGTAATTCAATTCCATTGTGCATATACATGATATTAAATTACAATACGATGTTAGCAATCCGACCTTTTCCGTTAATGAAACAAGATCTCCACAAATCCAATTCTTTTCCCTTTCCACTGAACTCTGGCATACCCTTAGTCCACGACTTTCTCCAAAGTTGAAAGATTGGTAGGATTAAGGTTATAGTTTATTAAAGGTATTTATATGATAATCAAATAACCGAATTCTGGTACATAGTCTACAAAACCACACTTTTTAGCTATTTTAAACCCATCAATAAAACCATTTCATGATTGTCAACATGTCGAAGGTTGCCGACAATGTTTAGTATTCCATTGATGAGTTGACTGACATGTTGAACCTTGTCGACAGTGAGATACTATTTCATTGGTAAGTTCATCGATGCGTCAATGCTCATTGACATAACTTTTTATTCAAAACTAAAATTAAACAAACTTTAAACTTAATATTATTTTGACTTCCCTTAGTATATTACTCAAAAATTCTATGTTTATCAAAAAGATTTGTTGACTCGATGAGCAAAAAGACCTCCATTACAAGGTCAAAACGGAACATGAGGAAATATAATGAATAATAACATACAAATTCCTCACAGAAATTATGGGTGTCACATCCTTCCCCTTCCCTTCCTCCGCCTTCTCCTTCTTCACATATATCTCAAACACCGTTGTAAGATACTTTTTGGTATCTCCTAATTTCCCATCCTAAGATGGGCTATTAATTAGCACGAATTAGTTGTAGGCATTGGGCTTCACCTCAGAGGAGAACATCCTTAGGTAGGACTTGAGGGCTTCCTTGCTGCGACTAGTGTTGGCATAGGCCACAATGATGGTAGTTTGTGCCACCACTTCGAGCATGATGCCCTTGTCCTTGATTTAGGAGAAGAGAGCGAGGGCCTTCTGAGCAAGGCCATCCTTGGACAATCCATTGAATATCTTGACGATGCTAGACATGAGCTTGTCTAAGCAGAGCTAGTGGAAGACATGTTACAAGTCCTTGGGGTCATCGGGCTCTTGGATTAGAGGCTTCTCATTGAAGGGATTGTATGGTGGGGAGAGTTTTGATGGGTTAATGGGCTTTTCGTCATTGTTGTCATTAGAGTCGAAGAATTTAAAGGAGCTGAGGCTATTGGTGTTGGAGCCAAAATGCCTTTTATGAGTGCTCTAGAGAAGAAGCGGAGGATTTCATAATAAAAAATGTCAAGGTGAGGAGAGATATAGAAAGAATTCGATTACAAAAAAAGAGGCAAATCGGGGGTGGCGTATGGAAGTGTTGCCTCTATTAATGTTAATGGGGAAGCAGAGGTATTTTTATTTTTATTTTAGAAAGAGGCGCCCCAAAAGTAGAAAAGGATCGGATGTTATTGAAGGAGCGTTTAGGTAAAAACTTTATGAAGGTGAGGGATCACTATGGAAACACGAGGATGAGGGTAAAAGGGTAAAAAAATATAAATTTGAGAAGAGTAATGCTAACTTTACGTCCAAAAGTATAGGGAAAATTATATAAATAATAATTTAAAAAAATATTTACCAAAATAAACCACTTTGGGAAATATTTCCCAAAGTGGTGTTCCTTTTTGCCACACAGGCGCTAGCTGCTTGGTTGGCGCCTGCGTGGCTTTTTTTTTTTAATTTTTAAGTTGATTTCGTCGTTTAGAACGACGAAATCAGGTTTAAGTTGATTTTGTCCTTCTAAAGGACGAAATCAGCTAAGGGCTTATATTACTTAACCCGATTTCATCCTTTAGAAGGACGAAATCAGTAATCACATAATTTTTTTTTAAAAAAAAATTACGAAGCTGTGCATAGAGTTGTTGTTGCCCTGCAGGATAGACGTCCGCATGATCTTGCTAGTGTCATGGGCCGACGAGAGCGATGATGTTGTAGTGAAAGAGCATTTCGACGACGCCGATGCCCCTTTCGGGGGAGCCGAAGCTGTGGTCAAAATCCGGGTAGAAAATCTTGCAGAAGGGGTCGCAGTTGTAGATACATAAACTGCAGTAGGTACCAGCGATGAAGCCGTGGTCCTAGTTGTAAATACAATACTATGAAATGTTGTATGCTTTAAATACAATATTGTATGCTAATGTCGTGCAATGCTCTATGCAATGTGGGATGTTGCTCAAAATGCTCTATACAATGTGGGATGCTGCTCTATACAATGTGGGATGCTGCTCAAAATGAAGTCTTTTTTTTAACTGCTACAATTTTTTTAACCAAGCTTTTACTAGTCCTCTATCTCTTTGTATTTGCAATGAGCTCCATCAATATTACAACGTACTGAAGAGGGATATATGAGGCTGATGAACTATTAATTTGATCAGTCCCTTTGACATGCAAATCACCCCATTGGTAAGATTGGGACCAACACTATGAAAATGGCAATTGTTACAGTGACTCTAGCTAGCCATGAGACCAAGACACGCATTGATTCAGTGCTTGTTAATCCAATCCTTGTCTGACCAGCATATATTGGACATTTGATAATAATGGGAAGCATGCATCTACGTTAGTTGTTCATCATTTAAAAAATTTCAATATTTTAAGCATTCAATTGCCAAATCCACTTACCAGCATATATTGGACATTTAAAGGAGAAGAGTTCTCATGGGACGCTTTGTTGTTAGTTAAAAGCATACATATTCTATGATTTCGTTGTTTAAAACGACGAAATCCGCCCCCTTAGTTTTTTTTGTTGCTACAGTTTTTTGCTACAGGTTTTTTTTGGGTATAGTTTTCTGCTACAGTTTTTTGCTATAGGTTTTTTTTACTGCTATAGTTTTTTTACTACTACAGTTTTCTGCTGTTACAGTTTTTGCTACAAGTTTTTTTTTCAGGTATAGTTTTCTGCTACAGTTTTTTTACTGCTACAGTTTTCTACTTTTACTGCTACAGGTTTTGCTACAGGTTTTTTTTTCGCTATAGTTTTCTGCTTCAATTTTTTTTAACTGTTATAGTTTTCTGCTATAGTTTTTTTTAACTGCTACAATATGCACCAACTTTTACTGCTCTAACTGACCCTCAGTTTTTTATACCATGGTTTTAATGTTTTAGTTGACCCCGCCTCTTCATGTCCACCTCCCCCTCGCCTCTCTCTAGCCCCAGCCCCGATCCTACCAACCCCGACCCAGCTTCCCTTCCCACCTTCATCTAACTCTCCTTTAACCAAGAGCACGACTATTTTGCCACCGGCACCGACTGCGGCTTCTGCATCTATAACTGCGATCTTTTCCATGAGATCTGTAAGGACCCTCATCTTTAAACCGGTTTTGGTTTTCTTTAATTATTGGTTATCGTGAGATTTACGTGTTTTTTGATCTTATTCGGTGATTTCGTAAAATAAATAGTGGTTGTGATGGTTTTAACCAAAATTAACTTCAACATTAGTGGTTTTAAGTGATTTTAAACCAAATGTGAATTTTTGGAATTTTCACTATTTTCCCAAAAATTAGGGTTTTGGCGGGACCCCTGTGGGCCCCACCGTCAAAAATTTTATTTTTGTGTCAAATGAACCTAGACATATACTTAAGGTCACACAAAAATTTTCAGAATTTTATTAGGCTTAATTTGTGCTTAAATTTGCAAAATACCCACATTTAGCCTACTTTTCATATTTACACCCCAAAACTTACCTATGCATACCCCAACCCTTACTATAAAAGGGCAGGCCTGAGCCATTTCCATTTTTGGGAATAGGCTAAGAAAGGAGGGCTGGCCTAATCCCCACTTAGGCCTCAATTAGAAGCCGATTAAGGTAAGCTTACTCTAATTAAACACTAATCCATGACTTTTCTCTTTATTTCTTCCAAATCTACCATTTTCCCCTTGATTTAATTCATTTTTGACCATCAAAAGCTACTGATTTGTATTTTACTACAAACCCTAACATTCAAAATTCAATTTTTACTACCAACAAGCCCTAGATCTAAGATTTAATTAGGGATTTCTTGAGTAAATCGATTTCTATTAGAGTTTAATTCAAACTCATTGTGTTTTCAAGGATTTCAAGAAGGGTGACTCTTCAAAACGAGCTAAATCAAGTACTGAGGTAATGGGGCTTCAAAATCTCTGTTTATCCATGGTAAAACTCTTCATTTTTGGTTTATTTCGAAATGGTTTGCTTGATTTAGTGTGTTAATGGTAAGATTAGAAAATGAAATTATTTAATCCCGATTTCTTAGGGTTTTACATTATTATGGTTTGGGTTGATATTCTGGAAGTCAAGGAGGACTTTTGATGATGATTAGGGTGTTAGATGTGGATTTGAAGTGTTATTTATGGTGTTTCGGTTTGGATTTGCGAAAGGAAGAAGATGACTGTTCTGCCGTGTTGGCGATCGATCGGCCCTGCAGGGCGATCGATCGGCTGAACTGTAAATTTCAAATTTTTGCGTGTAACCGATCGAACGGCCTGAAGGGCGATCGATCGGCTACACAGGAAATTGCATGTTGTGCATATGATGTCTATTTTGATGATTTCACTTTAGTTTGTCAATTTTATATGAATGTGGAGTGTTTTAAGCTATGTTAGGCTACTGGAAATGCATGCTATTGAGTTTATGGAGTTGAGATATATGCTTAGAGATGGTGGAATGACTTATGCTTTGTGGCATGATGTTGGAATCGTTATCTTGAAATTATGAATGGTTGTTTTCCTTTGGTTAAGCATATTTTCAGTAGGACTACAATCATTGTTGGACTGATTTGTCATGATAGATTGTGGTTAATGGTGTGTGGATGTTAGTGAATGCCACGACTCAATGATGAAATGAGTGATGTTATATGTGTTTAGCCTTTGTGGTTGAGTTTTGAATCTAGCTATGATTTCAACGATTCTTCTCCTATGATTTCCGCTGGAATTCATGTTTAGATGGAAATTCACATGTGTAGTGTGGTAGTGAGTTTAATTTTCAAGCATGATGGCATTTATTATGTGAAATGCTTCTACTAGATACACACACATGTGGGGTTAAATGATGATGTTGAAGCTTAATATTGTGGTTATGAATGATGCATTAGGGGCTGGTGAGAGCACTTATCATGGATTAGGATTCATGTATGCTTTGCCCACGCATGTACTATACTACACGCATCATGAAAATGAATTTCCAATTGAGGCTTCATCGTGATTAATCGAATTTGACCCATTGGATGCAATGTGATGAAATTGTGTGCCGGATTGATCGGTCGTGGATTAATCGCAAGTTGATTGGTCCTAAAGGACATATTTTGATTTGAAGTTCCTGTGTGGAATGATTTGGAGTTCCTGTGTGGAACGAGTGCACTCCCCGGGTTGAGTCTTGTTAAATGGAATGATGTGGGGACGAGTTGTGTACTTGTCTTGCGGGTATGTGAGAATATTATTATGTGTGTCATCTGGACCCTGAGAATCCAGTGTGGTATGCCGTGTGCACCCCGCTACCACGTGTTCTAGGGTTCTCTGTGTGAGAACTCGGGCTCTTCCCTCCGCAGGAGATGTCCCTGGGCGAACACCCCTGCTCTAGATTCTCTGTGTGAGAATGGGACATCCTTCGCCAGGATCGTCCAGGGCGAGCAGTATTAGGGATTGACAACCCCGATCTTTCTTGAATTCTTGTGTAGAATTTTGGACCATGACACGCCTTCGTGGCCTTGTCTATGCTCCCGTTTGTGTGACATTACAGTGTGGTTACTCCTTGATGGAGTTTGATTTGATACTATGCATGTGGAATATGTATGTTAGAGATACATCCATGCAGGTTGTGATGATATTATGCATGTGGGAATATGTATGTTAGAGATACATCCATGCAGGTTGTGATGATATTATGCATATGAAAATATGTATGTTAGAGATACATTCATGCAAGTTGTGATGATATTATGCATGTGGGAATATGTATGGTAGAGATACATCCATGCAGGTTGTGATGATATTATGCATGTGGGAATATGTATGCTAGAGATACATCCATGCAGGTTGTGATGATATTATGCATGTGGGAATATGTATGCTAGAGATACATCCATGCAGGTTGTGATGATATTATGCATATGGGAATATGTATGTTAGAGATACATCCATGCAGGTTGTGATGATATTATGCATGTGGGAATATGTATGTTAGAGATACATCCATGCAGGTTGTGATGATATTATGCATGTGGAAATATGTATATTAGAGATACATCCATGTGGGATTGGTTATGATGTGAATGCATGTGGGAATATGTATGTTAGAGATACATCCATGCAGGTTGAATTATGCATTATGATGCAGTGTTAGGTGATATAAGTGTGTGATCAGAAAGTGATGCACCATGTAAATCTTTGATTTGAACGATCTCATTACTATGCTATCGTATTTTTAACGTTGACAGTGATGTTAAAACCATTACTGAGTTTGTTAAACTCACCCCTCTTTTTGTGTTTTGATTTGGGGCTGCGTAGTGCGACACACATACAGACAGGATTGCCTCTTTGAGGAAAGGTCAGAGGTAGCTTGGGTGTGATGATGGAGATCGCTGCGTGACTTACCTTCGTTTGTTTCATGGTTTATGTTAGAACCTCTGTGTAGGGTTCTTGTTCTGGATTTATGTCATATACTCCAGTAGTGATGCTCATGTCTTATTTTGAGCCGGTGTGGGCTTTACTTAAACTAAGCTTGTGGGTTTGAGATTGTTGTTTACTTTGTGATAAGCAACACCTTTTTCCTTCCCTTTTTATTTACTCTTGCTAAAAGGATTGTGCGCACTCCATGTTGCTGTTAATCGCCCATGGTTAGGGTTAAGTCTTCCGCTAGATCATTTCTAAATTTTTACTTCGTCGCCCCCGCGCGCTTGACTGGCCCCTGGATCGGGTTCGGCTCGGGTCGGGCATCGCCGGGGCGTGACAAGATCTTTCGCCGAAATTTCAACTACATCTCTGGCGCCCCTAAAGGGGGCATCAGCATCGTCGAGATACTCTTCCCGAGTTGCAAAGGCACGTGAGGAGCTAGAGCTAGAGCCACATCCCGAGCCGGAGACACAGCTAGAGCCGAAATAGGCAGATCATGAGGAGGAGCTCGTACAACACCGTCGAGGACGAGGACGTAGGAGATTGTGATATTAGCTTTGTTGTATGTTTATTTTAAAACTAAACATTTTTTTGACTTGTCATGTAATATATTTGATAAATATTTTTATTTTATGTTTATTTTTATTCGATGATGTTAATATTTTAATGTTATATTTGGTATATATGGAATGAATGAATAGGGACATGTGTTAAAATTAGTTTAAAATAGATTTTTAAAAAAAAATTTAATTAAAAGGACAAAATTAGTATTACGTGATGTCGTCCTTTAAAAGGACGAAATTGAGTCAAGTCTTTTAAAACTTGACCCGATTTCGTCATTTAAAAGGACGAAATTAACTTAAACCTGATTTCGTCGTTCTAAACGACGAAATCAACTTAAAAATTAAAATAAAAACCACGCAAGCGCTAGCTGCTTGGCTGCCGCTTGCATGGCAAAAAAGAACACCACTTTAGAAAATATTTTTTAAAATAATTTATTTTAATAAATATTTTTTTTAATTATTATTTATATAATTTTCCCAAAAATATACGTCAAAAGAAACATTTTTCATTTGAGAAATGTTACTTTTTAGGAAAAAAACTGAAAACAGTGACTTTTGTGAGAGATGTTGGCGCGGGCAGTGCGAGCTGCGGCGGCGGCCGGCGGCCGGACGTTCTCGGCGGAAGCGGCTGTCGGAGAGCTGGTGTCTGGGAGCGGGAGCAATAGAGGGGGAGGTGATACTCTCGGTCGGAGGCTTTTGAGCCTCGTATTCCCGAAACGCAGCGCAGTCATCACTCTCAACAAGTGGGCGGAGGAAGGGAAGACCGTGCAGAAGTACCAGCTCAATCGCGTCGTCCGCGAGCTGCGAACCAACAAGCGCTACAAGCACGCACTCGAGGTCAGTAGTATGCTTTGCCTATCCTTTTACGGCCCAGTTTTAATTGTCTTTCATATTGATATAATGTGATTCTTTTGTAGTCGCACGGAAAGTGAAGTAATTTAATCTTTCTTTGCCTAGTATGTGCGAATTTTATAGTAAAAGTATTGAAGGAGTCGGTAATTTGTATTGCAGTTTTTTTCTTACGAGATATGAGCTTAAGGCAGCTAGTCTTTTATAGGTATACCACATGTTTGATGGATTTTCCCGCTAAGTTACTTGCTCCTACTGCTGTTGATGTAATGTGCTTGGACTTCCGATGGTCTTTTATTTTTTGTAATTCTAGTAGCGTATAGTCCGACATGAAACTAGAGTGGCTTGAAGTGAAGCAACTTAGTTCTTGTATTTTGTAGGCATGTTTTCAGCGAATGGTTTTCTCTTATATGCGGGCAAGAAGGATTCTGTAGAATAGTATACATTATAGTATCATATGAGCCCTTATAAAACAAATTGGTGGTAGCCTGATTGATTCTTGTAAACTATTGCCTCATTGGCTTTCAAGATTTAGGCCTCCAAAGTGAGGGGTTCTTCCCAGAAATACATATATGGAATTATAATTTTTTTTCTCTTTCTTTTTCTTTTTAATGCAGATTTGTGAGTGGATGAAAACTCAACAAAATATCAAGCTCTTACCTGGGGACTATGCACTCCATTTGGACTTAATATGTAAAGTGCGTGGCTTGGCTAGTGCAGAAAAGTTCTTTGAAGATCTTCCTGAAACCATGATTGGGCAGGAAACCTGCACAACTCTACTCCATACGTATGCACAACATAACTTGGTGGCCAAAGCTGAAGCGATGCTGCAGAAAATGTCCGAATGTGGGTTTTTGAACTGCCCTCTCCCTTATAATCACATGCTTGCGCTATATGCTTCTAATGGCCAATCTGAGAAAATCAAGCCACTGATTCAAGAACTTAGAAAAACTACCAGCCCTGATGTGTTTACGTATAACATCCTATTAGGCATCTCTGCAAATCGATGTGATGTGGAGGCAGCTGAAAAAATCCTGCTTAAGATGGAAAAAGGGAAAATAGATGGTGATTGGTTCACGTATAGTACTCTAACCAGTTTATACACTAATGCAGGCCATCTTGAAAAGGCAAAAGATGCTTTGAAAGAGATGGAGAAAAGAACTTCGCGCAAGGCTCGTGTGGCTTTTGCCTCCCTTATCACCTTGCACGCTAATCTATCTAATAAAGATGGGATGTTTAAAGTGTGGAAGAAGATGGAATCGGTCTTTCGTAAGAGAAATGATGCAGAGTATATGTCCATGATATCTTCGCTTGTGAAACTTGGAGACATGGAGGAAGCTGAAAATATCTATAACGAATGGGAATTGGTATCAGGGAGACTTGTAACTAGAATCCCCCACATATTATTGCAGGCTTACACCAAGGATGATTCCATGGACAAGGCTGAGAGGTTTCATCAAAGAATGACAGAAAAGGGCTTTGTTTCTACTTACAGTACTTGGGAAACACTGGCCTTGGGTTATTTGAGAAGGAAAGAAATTCAGAAGGTTTTAGAATGCTTAACGAAGGCTCTTTCCAGCTTGAAGAAGTGGGAGCCCAACCAGACAATGGTGACGGAAGTATTTGGCGAACTTGAGACAACGGGTGATACTAAATGTGCCGAGGAGTTCCTAGTCACTCTGAGAAAGGTGGGATATGTGACGACGGATATCTACAATGCATTATTACGCACATATGCAAAAGCTGGTCAGATGCCTCTCCTCATTGTTGAACGTATGAAAAAGGATAAATTGGAGTTGGATGAAGAAACTCGCCACCTTATAAAGCTAACTAGTAAGCTATGTGTTGGAGAAGTACCAGACGTCCTCTGACCTCTCTTAATGGGTATTTGTTTGAGAAAAAAAAAAATCATGAGCGATCTTAGTGTTTTCTGCTGATGGAGGAAATTCAAATTATTTGGTCCTTGCTTTGACAGAAGCTGTAGCCAGTTGCGGTGGTGTCATCCCTAGATAGAAGCAGAGTTAAGTGAAATCTTTGTGAACCCATAGGGAGTTCAAAATCAATTTGAAGAACTCTCTTATATTAGCTATTAAAATAAATAAATGTCAACGGCATGCTATTCTGGTTTCCTTTTGGATGGTTGAAAAAGTACTCAGCTACATCTAGGGCTGGAAAAAGTCGACTACCCGACCTGAACGTGACTCGCCTAACCTGCACCTGACTACAAATTGGGTCAGGGTTTTGAAAAGTTCATGTATTTTAAAATTTGGTCGGGTCGGGTGGGGTATTTACTCGCATAACCTGCTACACCTGAACTTTGACCCATTTTACTATTAAAGAACCTAAGTCTTCTTGGCTTCTCCTATTTAGTTGTTTAAGATTATCTCATTCTTATGTTTAGTGTTACCTTCCTAAACAAGATTCTACTCGTTATCCCTCTACAAAAGTCTTTATATTTAATGTTATATAATCCGAATTTTATTTTAAATCATCTATTTTAGTAGACTATATAAAGATGTTGGTAGAGATTACAAAGTTGGTTAATGATGTCAAGGCCCAAGGTTGAACAAATTTTAAAAAGAATTTTTTTAGAATTTTGTTTGGTTTTATATTTCAGTTTTATTTGATACTTAATTAGGACATTTTGTGGGATTATTGTGGTTTTAAAGGTGTGTCTTATGAAGCCGCAATGCGTCTCTCTGACTCTCTTTTTCTCAAATAATACAGATTGTGCTTGTCAAATATTTATAATGCATCTAAATTCTTTTTGTCTAGCCACTGAAAATATAAGGTATAAAACAGTAGGTTAACAAAACAAAATTAGTTGATGAAAAAAATATAAGGTCATTTGCATATCCTATTTAACCGAATCCAAGTTAATATTTTCAACCTATTTAATAAATAAGGTAGGGTCTTAACCCACCCAATATAAGTGCATCAAGGTTGACTGGTTTTGATCTGACCCTACCAACCCTTTTCCCAGCCCCTAGCTATATCGAGTAGCAGAAGCTTGCCGCAGTTGGCTCTGATTGGCAGCCCGCCATGCTTTGCTATTCCTCTGAAGTGAACTCCAATGGAAGGTCAGGACTCAGGCCATTCACATCTCATCACCTGCTGCTGCTAGAGCTTCGTACCGTCTGGTCTAAGTTATGCACTTTTACCAGAAATGTTGATCGGCTCATTAGCTGAGGCTAGCGTGTTATTGTAGTAGTTCGCAACGTAACTACGTAAGATCCCCAAAGTTTAGTCCAGCGAGGCCCAAAATTTCCTTGCCCATCGAGAGCGGAGTGCTTTCTCTCCTGCTTTCAGCTGTGATCATGCCAAAATGGGCCTACAGTTGTGGTCGATCACGAAGGTTCATTGCTTGTAGTTTCCACTTCTCTCCGCTCAATAACTCCCAAAAGGAAGATTTTTTATGCTCTATATATAAAGAGTGAGTCTAGCCTAAAGAATATTCAAATACCTGAGAGCTGTTAATATTAGCTCATGTTAGTATCACTGGCCTTAACGTGGGAGCTGTAGTGTGTGCGCCAACGGTTACACTAAGCTGAGAACGCAAAATAGGCCTACCATTCTGTTTTGGGAGGAAGGCAACTGGACTGTTTAAACAAGTTCAACTGCTTATAATTTTGCACATTAGTCGCCTAAGGCCGTCGGTTTTTCGTTTTCCTCCTCCTGTTGCTACATGGAACTGTAGGCATCTTCAAGGAAGGATCCACTCATCCAACCCATTGGACGGGAGAGTGGGGGAAATTCATACGCCAAAAGTCCGCCCGACAGTAGGCCAAATTCTACGTTTTGAGTTCCTTCTGCAGCAATGCTCTCTCTCCCCACCAGAGATTTCAGCCTGCTGCCAAACTAGTTTGCAGCATTGCATTACACTATCTAGAAACAAAAACAAAAGAAGTTAAAGAAAAAGGATACATGAGCTAATAAAAGAATTTCAATATCAATTGAATTATATGCAAGAAAACAAAAAAAACAGGGAGTTTCATCTGCTCAAGGAAACCAAAAAAAAAGAGAACTCTTCCAACAAGAGACCATGTACATACAAGCCAGCTCCTCTAAGGCCACCCCCAGAAGAAGGTAACCAAAATATATTCACTTATCTCAAATACGATTAATATGTAGAACTAGTATGCTTTTCACCTCGTCATATAACTTTATTAACGTATCTTTGGTGGTCCGTTTTGAGTGTTGGGTGTAATTTTCGTCCTTAAGGATTTCTAGGTGAGGTAAACTTGGACACTGCCGCTTCTGGGGACTCGGCAGATGGGGCAGGCCCGGACCACCGAGTCGCACTCGGCGCACACGCACAGATGTCGACACGGTATCAGCACTGCCGACACGCATCGCCTCCGGCACGCCCGGCACTTGGGGCCTGCCCCGGCCACTACCTCCACCCGGTCCGGGTCCACGTGCGCCGACTCCGCGTCCTCCGCCGAGCACCCTATCTCCTCCCCCTTGTCCTGCGGCCCGGAGCTCCGGGCCGTCATCATCGCCTGCTGCAGCTGCGCCTGGAGCGTCGCCGCGGCGGCCTCCTGCGCACGGGCCCGCGCCCGCCACGCCTGCGCTTCCGCCTCCAGCCGCCCCATCCGCTCCTCCAGCTCCGCCCTGCGCCTCGCCGCCCTCTCCACCTCCGCCTCCTTCTGCCGCAGCCTCTGCAGCGCCGACTCCTCCGCTGCCCCCAGCAGCGCGCGGTAGTGCCGCTCCCTCCGCTCGGCCAGCTGGCGCCGGAGCTGGTCTCCCTGTGGCAGAAGAAAAAAAACGCTCATCCTCTGTAGTTTTGCCCAGTA
The DNA here is from genome assembly GCA_035235625.1 of Saururus chinensis. Classification (NCBI taxonomy): domain Eukaryota; kingdom Viridiplantae; phylum Streptophyta; class Magnoliopsida; order Piperales; family Saururaceae; genus Saururus; species Saururus chinensis. The sequence goes on from CP141146.1 coordinate 2,640,236, forward strand.
CAAAATCCAATTTTTATGTCAGGAAATTTCAGGACTTGATAGACTAATCTAATCACCTGGGCTTGAAGGAACTGATCGATTTCTTCGGTCTGTTGTTTGATGTGGGTGGCGAGGTCCTCCGTCAGGAAGGTGGAGATAAGGGAGGACGATTTGAGATGGCCTAATTGCCCGTTCTGTTGCTGCTGCTGTTCTTGCGGTTGGTCTTGCAGAGATAGGCCGAGGCCGGTGGAAACCAAACACGGCTGTGGCTGGTTGTGCAGCTGGGCGAGACTTACAAGCGTCGGAGGCGCAGGCTTGGATTGCAGAGAAAAGAGATTGATGGGGGATAGAGAAGAGGCATTAGCTTCTCGATTCCTTTTTCGTGAATTGCTGGGCGCTGCATCAAATGGGCACTCTTTCAGGTTATCGCAAACCGATGTTGTCTGAGTGAGCAGGTCCAATCGAGGGGGAGAAAAAAATCCAGAGCGAAGAATCGACGTATGCATCTTACCTGCACCATTTGGGAAGAGCATGGCGGGCTGATCAAGATACCCACTTGCTTGGGCCTGTAGCGGGTAGTCTCCTGCAAGCATGTCCTTCACCTCCGGCGCGTTTCTGCGACACAAAACAGGGGGGGGGGGGACTCGTTAAACAACAACAACCAGCAAAAACAAGGAGGAGGGGGCAGCAGAGCAGAAGAGGAAGGCGGAGAGGCAAAGAGATGGGAGGAACCTGTTTAAGAGAAGAATGTTGGACGGGTATTGAGCTTGCACAGCCATTGAAGATAAGAAGAGCCAAGGGTGTGTATGAGAGAGAAAGAGAGAGAGAGAGAGAGAGAGACAGAGGCGAGGAGATGAGTATGAATGACTTAGGAGGTGAGAAAGAGAGAGAGGAAGGAGGAGGCTGGCGCCCGCTTTCTAGTCTTCGTCTTCTAGAGTAATGTAATGGGTAACACGAGGGAGTGGAGGGGAGGGATGGAGGGGGAGGTTGAGAGGCGCGAGGCGGAATCCGCAAGGCAGCAACAGCGCGGCAACAAGAATGGTCATCAACCCGTACTACGAAGACTCCTCCCTCCCCTTTGATTACTGCGATAAAACTTACTATTATTATCAGCACGTCTCTTCTAATTCAATACCGTCGCTAAAAAATCACAAAAATCGCCGCGACAAATTTTTGGCGTTTGTTTATACTTTATAGTGCATCCTGATAATAATGTAGAAATTTATTTTTTCCTATCAAATTAAAAGTAATATAAGGTTTTTTTGCATAGAAATTCTTTTGTGTAATTGGGGTATGAATAAACAAAATTGTTCTTCGTCCCAGGTCCTAACCTGTTAACCGGCCATGACCAGGCAGCTCAGCTCTCCTTGGTTTGTTTCGTTTATTTTGGGGTAAACGCTTGCTCTTTGGTATTCACCACCGCTATTATTACTTAGTAGTCTCTTTCCAGGCCTTTCTGCTGCCCTTCACTGACCCACGCTGTTCCACGTTTGGATGCAGTTGGGAGGAGCCAGTCCAAACCAACTTTTGTCCCCATTTGGCCTGGGGCTCCTCATTTAATAAGGAGATGGACGGAGAGGGGTGGTTAGCAACCCAAGGTATTCTCACTAATCTTCTTCCTAATCTTGACTTAATTAATTGGGAAGGACACGTTGGTTGATTGAATGAGAAACGGATTGGGGTTAGGCTGGGGAGAGAGGGCTTTCTTGGTGGGGCGTGCAGTCCTGCCGCTGGGCTAGGAATCGTTTGTTTATGCCGCAGCCGACTGAACCCCCATGCTCTTTTCACATACTCTAATAGACGGGTAGTGTTAAGCCTTTTTTATATTAATGGTTTTATTTTATTTTTTAAGTTTTAATAATTAAATAGAACTAGATGGATAAATTTACTTATTTTTTTTAACAAAAAATTATCCATGAAAAATGTGGTCTTTTATTTATTTTTAAGTTTTTCAATTAAGGCGTGGAATTGCATTTTTGTATCTTTTCTTAGTTTTGAAGTTCTTTTGTGGGTGGCCAAGTGGGAATTGGGTTAGAGTTTAGGAGGGATTTTAATCAGCCCTGCCACCTAATTGCTTATAAGGACTCTTGAGGATGTATAGCCAGTGCTCATGGCCTTTGACAAACCCGCCACCCTTTGAAGATTTGGTCTCTTTCTATTTCTTGATTTGGAAAACTAAGCTACCCAATCTGGAATTCTATGTGCATTAGTAAATCTTGTGATTCGGTTTTACTTCTTCAAGTTGGTAAGGTGTCGGTTTACGATCGATTGATAGGAGTTTATCCCTTTAAGATGCAATTGACTTGATCTAAATTCGCTTTTTTTTAAAAAATCTTTGATGACAAAGGTGATCTTTCTTCTTGTCCATAATATGATCTTCTGAACTATTAATAGAATTATTGCAGTGACTACTTGCTGCAATGTTGCTACACAACTAGCTAGGTTGTTGATTAATCATATCAAAACAAAAGAAAATGTGTGCCTAATGAGGCCCATGGCCCCCCCACTCCCATCTATTACGTCCCACTGGTCGACATTATTCGGCCCCTATTGCAAGCTTAGGATGAACCTTTTGTGGACCACTTATGAGCTATACATCAGAAGCAGAGTTTGGGGGGAAATATACAACAGCCATCATGGCTCTCCATCAAATTGTGGTGGTCCTAGTATGTAACCAAGTGGAAGCTTCACTGTGTACTTCCTTCTTTACGTAATAAAGCAAAAACACACATACACATATAAATTGAGTATTGGTGGAATAGCCAGGACCACGCTTTTGGTGGGATAATAGAGCACTGCTTGTCCCTCATTAACAAAAAATTAAAAAAATGGCTAATGTGTATTAATCGAATGAATCTAGCCCCAACTGGGGGCATCCCTTAAACAAAGAAAACAACAAAGAATCTAAGCAAATTATAATTAGCTTTCATGTCATAAATGGGATGTTGATTAAGTATGTTGAAGCGTGCTACTACTTCTGTGTGCAAATTTTTTTGAGACACGGTAAATATCTCTACAGTTAAGAAAGTAAAGAAGGTGTGCATGATTGTTTCCCTAGAGAGGCTTAGTTTAGCCAGAAATCATGTGACAAAGAAAGGAAGATTGGATGGAAGAAAAGATGCCCACCGCCATTAACAAAGGGCGGGTGGATCGGATGCAGAAATTGTGGAAAGGAAATGGTGCGTTTTTCCTTGTTTTTGGACCCATGGCCACGAGGGCGGCGTCTTCAACACTATTCTCTTCCTGCTTAATGCCACCACCTTTCCCCTGTCCCACCCTCTCTTTTTTTCTTATTACTTGCAATCTTTTGATTAGAACACATAAACAAATACGAGCCAATCACTTTGTCTTTTATCTGGTGGATTATTTATCAGTGGGAGGGGAAGGAACCCATCTCTGACGTGTTTCATCTCATATGAAATAGACCTCAGCCGAGAAATATCTAGCAAATTAGCCAAAACCTGATGATGCCAAATTATCAATGCTTGCAACTTTGAACTGCGGCAACTTTGTACCCAAAAAAAATGCGGCAATTTTAAATATTTTGTTTAAAGAAAATGTTATCAGATGCGTGTGAGCTTGGCATCGCAAGCCGTCAAATTAAGATCTGATAATATTACATTAATTAAGGGGAGAGCACTGTCAGATCAAAATCCAACAGGCCACATGCCTCAGTCACTCTATTGCGTGTAAACAGGGGTTCTTTGTATAAATATGACCTTTCAGTAAGTTTATTGGAAATTAGGTGCTTTGAAAATATTGTAATTTCTCATTATACTTAATGGGATACTTACTTTTTGAGACAGATAAATGCCACTCTAGTTATCAATTTAATCAGCATCGGGAAATAAGGCGCAATTCCTTGCGTTGGTTGCAGCAACACCTACTCTGCATCTGTCATTTCTTTAATGCTAAGCCACCCATCTTTCCTTGCATCTCTGCTTGACCCCATCTCCCCTCCTTTTCTGGTCTTTCTTCCTTTATTTTACTTTCTTCTTTATGGGAGGGGTTTCTGGTGGTTCTGGCTGCCGGCACCACCCTCATTCGTCACCTCCATTTCTTCTAGTCTGCTCTGTCCACCACCTACGGCTCACAAGTCCCAGACCCTCACACTAAAAGCAGCTCCAACTACCCACCGTGCCCACAAGGAATAGCATAAAAATAGCTAACAAAATTGCCTCTTCCTTTCCGTAGATTACACTCTAAATGTGTAGATAAAAAAAATAGTCATCTGGGGCCTATTGAAAGTAAGATCCAATCCATTGTGTACCTCAAAATTTTATCGTTTTACACATAAAATGTCCAATTCTTCAAATGGGTGTTTCTGAGTTATTAAGAAAATACATCAACAGTTCTTTTTATCTATGATCTAGATGGGCATGACACATGGTAATTGGTAAGGAAAGATGGTTGTCATCAAATTTTGGATACGTTTGCCTTAAAACACACATGATGTGAACGGTTCTGATGAGTTTTGCATGGTTGGTCTAAGACGCTAGGACAAAATTCTGGGACTTTGCACCGGGATGACTGGCTTTTGTATCCCAGGCTGAAATATCAAGAACTGCCGATTTGATTTGAGGGAGGAGAAGAAATCCGAACGTTGGAGTTGGATAGGGGCAACGGGTTATTTAATATACAAACCGTCAGAAGTCAGAAGACAAGGTTGGTATTTGTTTGCCAATTGAATGAGTCACGTATTGAGTTTTTTATCTGTCACGGGGAATTACCCAAGAGCACTTGTTTGCAAGTAAGAACGAGCAGAGAGATGTGTGAACTGACAGAGAAAGCTACGGATGTGCATGGAGTGCCCCCCCCCCCCCCCTGTAAAGAAGTTCATGAAAGAGCTATGCCGGTATCATTACACTGAGGGCTCCTCCTCCTCAGTCTCAGAGCTTCCCATTCATTGCGGTCACGGGTTGAAGCGCTCTCTCTGTCTGTCTCTAATCCATGTCCTAGAATCCTCTGACCGCCCACCTTTACTGAGCTTGAAAATAAGAGAATAATAAGAGAAGTCAGTTTCATACGGAGCCCACCCAGTTTTAAATTCTAAACTAAAAGAGGGGTTATAATAAGCAGCTCACCCAATTGAATCAATGCATTTTACGCTTGGCTTCTGGTTGAGCTACCTGTTTCAGCGATCGTTAAATGGGTCTTAACAGGGTTAAAGGGGCATTCCACACATCATTGTATCTTTGAAGCGGGGATAGGAAGGGTGAGCTAGAAATGAGTGTGGCAACGAATGAGCCGTATCATATGATAATGGGCCTGTAAACCAAGAATAGGCAGGTCTGATGAGCAGGGCACGAGGCACGGACGACCCACTGACAGCCAAAGGGGTCGTCGTCAAGCAATTTTAGAGAAGATCATATTCCCTTGGACATCATCTACACTTTCCCTGCATACCATGTATCTAAACTGTTGAGCACCCTCCGTTCTATCTCAACTAATAATTTGAGTATTTTTTTAAGAGTCTAGTTAATACGTGTCCGTGCATTTGATAACATGTATGCGAAATATAGCGCGTGTCATTACATCTTGATTCCATTATACAGTACTCAGAGGGCAGGCAGGTTTAAATATTGGCCGCATTCCTCCTAAACAACGCGCCTCCCTCCCTAACTTTTTTTTAATGCTACAATTTAAAGTATACAAGGAGACAAGACACATCTTTTTCTATCGCTACGACCAGACCATCTGTGTCTCCATCTTTTAATTTTCTTGCTTGTGCAAGGGGACCAAGGCAAGAGAATCACGCCAGCCAAAGAATTGAAGAATCCCAATTCTCCGACCCATCTATGAATGAGTCTGCCACTTTTCTTTCTTTTTCAGCTAGTATTCGTATTAACCCAAGCTAACAATGGAGAATGGATTCTGGGTACATTTACTAATTCACGGATTAGAAAGCACTTTGAGACACCTGCCTGCTTTCTCAATGTGAATACTCTCCTCTTATCATATTCTTCTCTATATAACAATAATCAAGCATTCCATGAAATGACATATTTGCTCACCCAAACTGCCGTGTGCATTCAGCGTAACGAATGGCTGTCATGCATGCGCAATGGAAGGAGACAAACTAAAAATCAAACGAACTTGGGATTGCCAGACGGTGTATCACTTGAATTGCCCATCCAAACACACGTCTCCTCTTCCGAACGAACAATGTCATGCCTCGCAAGCCAGGTTTGGCTTGGGGGGCCATTAGGTTGCCGTGAGACATTTTGTAACTTGCACATCTACAAGACACGACCAGTCTTCACAGAGAGGGGGGTAAGGGGCCTAGCACATGGTGGACAGACACGCCTAATAATGTGCAGCAATTGCTGATAGGGCTTATACCACATGTACGCGATCAGAGGAGAATCATTAGAGGCCACCTACAATGAAAACATGTGCATTGTACCCACACAATTCCAGTGCGCCATGACCTTCTGCTGGATTGCTTAGCTGAGGACAGAAACTGGTAAAGATCCAGTATGTCTTTGCTGTTCTTTTTCTTTACATAAAAGAAAAAGTATGTACTCGGACAAAACAAAAAATGAATTATAAAGCAAAAGGGGTGAAAACTGCAAGGGCGGTGGGATGAAATGTGTGGGCAGATCCTCGTTTGCTAATCTTTTCTTTTGAGCTTATTTTCAGTCCATAAATTCCTTATCAAGTCGGCTTATGTGTCTTTGTTTTTCTTTCTGTTTCCTCTGGTCCTTTTCAAAGGCAAGTGTGAAGTGGGGCTTGTTTGGTTTGGGTCATTTTTTCAATGCATGAGCATGGGTGGGGATGCAAGTGCAATGTTGCGCAACCATTATTTAATAGACACACCGTGGGCCGTGGCGGGTCCAGTTGGATTAAAAAGGACATTCAGAGCATCAGGCACATTGACATCACAGGTTGGAGTAAAAGGTTGAAGGGTGAAGGTAAAAAAGTTGGAGCTCATCTGTCTAAATTAAAGATCATTCAAAGCATGGGTTGAGCATTTGTTCTTCATAAAAGGACCCACACATCATGTTCAAATATCAAAGTTTTCTGGTAAAACACCAAACTACAGACTTTTGTAAGAGCTCTTTTGCAAAGGAAATCTGCACTACTCTTTGAAAGATTTCACATCGTGTGAGAGGAGGGCTTTTGACCGTGAGGGTAAATGATGAATTAGGGGCTCACCCATTTCCTTCTTTTAATCAATGGATGCCTCGAGAAACTTCGAGGAGAAGACAAAATACAGAGGAATTTGGATAAAGGAGGAGCTAGACAAAGAAATAAGAGTAATTATAATGGCATCAATAACTCCCATAAAAAAGAATAAAGTGAGAGGGCAGGGGCGTGCATGACTTTCTTGTGGTGATCTTGTACCAAGCAAAGGTGTCATGGGTCAATTCATTACCCTCATCTCCACCCCCTCAACTAACATTATTATGAAGAAATCAAAAGTCTCTGAGTGCAATGGATCGAACAACTGTGTCAGGATTCCTTTCCTTTGCCTCCACGTTGCCTTCCCCCTCGGCCACTTCTTAGTTCTCTAGTTGATGCTATCATGCTCTCCTCCTCTTACATGTCTCCCAATCCTCTCTTTCAATTCCATGAACCTACTCCAAGTAAATGTACAAAGAGAGACATAGAGTATCCCGAGATTAAGATATCTTCCCTTACTGGGCCACGCATATTGAATTGGATTCTCATGGTTCAACTTTCCTCAAGGTTTGTTTCTTTGTAAAGTAATTCAACCTCATATCACTTGCCCCTACGCTTTTAAATTTGAACAGGCAGGCTAAAGGTTCTTGGTGGTTAGTGTTTCTCGTTGATCCTTTACCCTTAGTCTGCACGTATTTCCGAGTCATCTCCTGTTCAGATAGTGGAGCCTAGTCATAAAAAAAAGGGAAAAACAAAGTGTGAATTCCGCGATTGATCGGTAAATCCTGCGATTGATCGCGTATTGGGCAATTCGGCTTTTCGCTATCCTAATTGGATTTCATCTTCGCCCTATATGTGAGAAGGTACACAATGAAACCGTTTTGCCATGTGCCATCATAGGTTATTTGTGTTTTGACATATATACTCAAGTTAAAAACTTGAATTTTCTCATGGTCAAATAACTAGAACCATTAAAACTTGACAAAAATTGAATGGACCTACCCACCATGTTGCTTGTGGAACGGTTCCGTTGAATAATTTTTCCCTAAGTATAAAAAGTGGGTATTAAAGCCTTTTTTAAATTAAAAAGAAAAACATAAACTTTCACGAACGTGGGAGAGAAAGTTAGAGTGATTAAGAGTGTAATAACTTGGTGTTTTGGGTAATTTAAGTGAACAATTATTGTAAACCTATTGTAATTGCTGATTAATCATGGATTTGTTGTTGGCTATTCGTGGAGGTAGGCATCCTACCGAACCACAAAACAAATCTCTTGTCCTTCAGTTATCTCATTTGATGTTTTTCCTATCGTGGCATAAAATTTATGTGCATTATGAAGGTGTGCGATTATGACATATATATATATATATATAGAATGTGTCTATAAGGGCCATGGTAATCTCCTCAATACCTTGTTTTATATCAAATTAAATATTTTTTATTTCTCCTTACCCCGTTAGTCTCCTAGTCTTTTTTCCTTCCTTCTTACCCCAAACAAAACAAATGTTCCATCTTCCACGATTTGTTTCACGATGACATGCCTCCAAAAACTTACTAAAGAATTCATGACGGGCTTCAACCGCAACAATGTTGGCTGAGAGCCAAGAGTGCAAATATTTTGGAATTCCTTTCACGATGGCATGCCCTTGTCAACTTACTAAAGATTGTACGGTGAGTGCAAGCCACAACAAGATTGGCTGAGAGTTGAGAGAGCAATTTTTCTACAATTCATTTTTCAATGGCATGCCCCTGCCATCTTACTAAAAATTTTGTGTCAATCACAACAAGGCTGACCAAGAGTGTAATGTTTCTAGAGTTTTGTTGGCAATGGCATGCCCCTGATAAAGTACCAAAAAATTCACGGTGGGTGCCCCTTGCGGCAAGCCTAGCCGAAGTGCATTAGGTCTTGGGGTAATGAGAGATACTGAGGGGTATAAGAAATCGCAAAAAAAATTCGTGAAATTTGGGGTACAAATGAGAGATTTTTAAAATTTAAGATGGGGTAAGTAAAAAGCATGGTCCTGAACATAATACGGTCAATATAGGTGTGCTCATATATTTAAAATATGTGTCGAGGAGTATACTAAAGTTGTTTATTTAAAAGTACAAATAATAATCAATGAATTGTTTTATTACATATGTATCAATGTATGGGTACTGAAAGGAGAACTCAAATAGCAAGAAAAAAAGAACACAGCTGAAATACTGTTCACAATCTCTACACATAAATGCCCTTCTAAGTTGCCAGATGCAGTTATATTTGTATGCCTCTCATGTATGGATCTGTCGTAATAGGAAGATTAGAATGTCTGGACGGTGGTGGATTAGTGTTGCTGACTAATTGGTCAAGTCGGCAACTTATTAAAAGAAGGCTTCTTTGGCTGTAAAGCTACTAAGCATGGTGACTGTTTTCCCCCTGTTGTTCCGAGAATGCGTATTATGAGTGGAGGAATGACGCCCACCCAAAATTCTAGTGGGTTAGGCCATGCTACCACTATAGTGCTCATGTCATGCAGTCATGTGACAATACATCTATAGTTCAGCAAAAAAAAAAAAGTGTCAATATCTATATACCATGATTTTTAATGTGTATATCCCAAGGTTTAGTTGATATTTTCTTTTCATATCAGTTTCTTTTCTTCTTTTAATTTGAAAGCTTTTCATCTCTCTCTCTCATGTGAGTACTGCCAATGTCATTATTCAATAGGACTGTAAATTAATTGCCACATTTTCATCAAAGCCGGGAATGAGTTGAGGCTTTTGCATTTGCATTCACTCTTTCAGAGTCTTAATTAATTTGATGTTGTTGCTTTAAAACAATGCAGACAAGTCCTTCAATTACCATGTTCTATATAAGTGTGAGATAACCGTTATTTCCAACAACGAAGACTGGAAATCATCCATCAACCTTTGTACGCGGACATAACTAATGGACATGAATATGGCCGTATAAACGGAAGAAGCCTCGCTGTAAATGTTTGGATTGGGTTTTTTCTGGAGCACAATTTGGAATAACTTAATGTCACTAAGGCATCAGCCTTCGTACCTGCTTGACAAATCAGATGGGTTTTGGAAGCGTGGAAGCCACTTATAGGACTCTTGTTTGGTTTGTTCTTTAAGCTTCCATCCATTTAGATAGTTCTGAATTATTACCTGCTGCATGGTTGACGCAACACCACACTCACACTGGGATCATCATCAGCATTTTAACTCTTAAATAAAGCATTGGAGCCAATCTTAATGTCGACGATGAAGGAATGGATGAAGTGTGGACTATAGGCCTAGAAAGTAAGTAGTGCCAAAACAAATAAAAAGAAAAAAACGTGGATACTGAATGGTGACTAGTTGTGTGCTATTAGGCTACAAACAAACGATGTGTGACATGCACTTTCTGTCTGAGTCCTACAGGCTACAGGAGTTGTTGAAATTGTATTGAACTTTGTCGTGCCCACATCTTACAGGCCATATCTTACACACCGTATTTCGTCGCTGTGCTTGGCCACCCCAGATACAGATGTGCATCAAGTTGCACGAGGTGGATCAGTCTCAATTCTGAACTGATAGTGGGTCAACCACACGGTATTGCTCTGAATTATTTGGCTACCTATTATGGGCATCTACTCACAAGGTCTGATGTGTGTGATAGTTTTTTAAAATTATCTGCAAGCTCATTTTGAAGCCTTCCAAAGAATGGTGGTTCAGGACAGCTTGATTGGATTCTTTGGACTGTGTTTTGGCCATTTAACTCGTTATGTAGCAATAAAAACCAATAGGTTATCAAGAAATTATTACTAGTGAAAATTCTGAATTTCGAAGTTGCAACATGTGAAGATTATGAAATACTCTTATATAAGTAAAAAGGGGAAATAAAGCATGTTGGACCATGGTATGGGCTCGAGCCTGGTTTGGTCCAATGTGACTCGGTCCGAGTGAATCGGTACTGGCCACGAGGTCTAATGGTGGTGGGGGCAGTTGCGCCGACCCTATATATACCTTTGTTATTTGTTACACATAATTCGAATGAGACCCACATACGTTACATATGTGCACTAAGCATTCGCTAGGTTGTGCATTTATACGTTGTGAGGCCTAGACGCACGAATTAGGTGTTGAAGGTGGGAACCGTGGTTAGTGAATGGTCGACCCTATCGCGGGTTTAGCCTTGCGTAGGGGGTTCAAGCCTCTGCGGGCTCTAAGAAACAAAACCCACTCTCGTTGTGTAAGACCCTCTAGTGAAACTGGGAAGAACAAGACCTTTGAAGCCTAATAAGTAATAGCCCGTTTTAAGCCCATTTAGAATAGGATTGGGGAAGGGTATTTAAGGGAGAGATTAAGAGAGGAGGTGCCCTAATCTCATAAGAAAGGGCCGCCCCACCCATTGTCTCCTCCTCTTTTCAATTGGGGGGCCCCCTTCTCTCTCCCTTGTTCTCTCTTAGTGCGGCCTGCTCAAACAAGGGGTTTTGCTTGCTGCTGGCCACCCTCCTTCTCCCCTCTCCAAGGCTTCATTGGCGGGCTAATTAAGGGAGAATCATCACCTCTTAGGCTGGATATTGGAAGCTGGATCAAGGGTGATTCATTGCTAAGTTTCTTCATCAATTTCAAGCTAAGTTTTGAGGGATTTACACAGAGGCATATCCTTAACTTTGCTTATTTGATTTTATCTTTGGCGTGCAAGATCTAATTATGGAGGACGTGCTAGGGCTGAAAAATGCCCAAGTGAGTATGTTTTAGTTCCTATTTCAATTTCCTTTGATATATTCTTGATTGGATGCATGTTTTATTGCTTAATCTTTTAAGTATTGTGCATATTTTGTGTAGATTTATTTTAAATATTAAACTTTGATCTGTGTACCCTCCCTCTCCCACTGCGCTTCTACTTGTCCGGCCACTCTACAAAGCATGCCTCCGTTATGTTGTGAGAGATTCTTGTAAAGATTTTATGAACATTCTTCCCCTTTATACTGCCAAACGCAAGGAGCTCACCACCTCAGTCTCAGCTTCCTCCAGTGTATTGTCTACATCTAGCTGCCATTTTACTTCCAGCATAATTGCGTCAGAGCACTGAATTCTGAGCTGGTAGCTAGTTTTTCATCTTAGGCTTATTTCTGTCTCTTTCTTTTGGCCTATTCTACCATATCCCTCAGTGAAATGTCAGCTTTACCTATTTTTCTTACACTCAGAAGGCGCTAAATGAATGGGACTACATCACACAACAAAGGCTGTGTTGTCCTGGTAGACAATCTTGGGGGCATAACAATACCCTCGGATTTATCTGTTCAGTTGATAATAAAGGAACTGCTCTCAAGAGTCTTGTTTATAGATTAAAAACTCGGTTTCAGTGTGCCTTGTTATAATGTTCACTTTTCAGTTTGTCGTTCATGGTCTATAGCTTGTTCCACAGCCGGTTTAACTGCTTCTAACATAGTAACTGAGAGAGGAGCGAATGCTATGATCCACGCATGTGGATATGTATGCTCCATATATAAGAAAATGCAAATTAATTGTTTCTGATTCGCAATTTCTTGTCTCTTACAATCTTCACTGAGATTGATTACATCACATGACGATCATAAATCTGCCGACCCAAATGAATTTGGGGGCCTCGGAGAAGTATATCCGTTCTCCTCTTCTCCTATGAAGGCACAAAGAACAGAAAGTTTACATTGAACCTAATAAAATTAGCAAAAGATCAATTCAAGAATCACATTCAGCACGGAACTAATCACACGAGAAAGTAACATCAGTTACTCAGATGCATGTATCAACCTTTTAAGGCTTGGACCTTCATAAGTCAGGAAATAGACGTGGATGAGGATGACGCGAGAAGATGGGTCCCAAGAGACATACTGAATATTGGAATGGCCTGGGCTACTGGGCATCAGCCTCAAGACGCAACCTTTTTTTTTTCTCCTCAAGTTTCGTCTTAGAAGTCAAAACACTAGAAAGACCTGTTAGTCCTCTTGAGGATGACACAATAACGTTTGACGTACAATAACATTGGTTAAAGCCTTAGTAAATGAATTCACCAATATCGAAGTAGTAGAAATATGATTTATATTTACTTTTTCTCCATGTAGTATGTAAAAGATATAATACACTTTAATGTATTTACCTTAGGCACTGATTCTTTTATTTTTAAGTATTGATACCATAGCTAGATTATTACAATAGATCTCGATAAAAGTATCAGTCTAGTTTTTTTTTGCCATAACTTAGTTAGAAACTCCTTTATTTAAACTGCCTACAAAGTTGTTATACTACATATATAATACTCAGCTTCTATCGTAGATTTAGAAATACTCTTTTGTTTCTTACTTGCCCATGATATAACCCTTCCTCCAAATATAAAGATAAATTTAATAGTTGATTTCCTATTATCTGGATCTCATGTATAGTCTAAATCACTATATCAAGCTAATAACAGACTTTCTGCTTGATATACGATTTTTAATTTCTTTGACATATATCTAAATATTCATTTCATTGCTTGCCTATGCTGTACTTTAGAGTCTGCTTGGTACTAACTTAGTAGCCTACTACAAAACTCAAATAAGCCGGTCTTGTACAAGTCATGACATATATCAAGTTGCTAATAGTTTGTGATTAAGATACCGACTTCATCCAAAGTCTATTCGAGGAGCCATATTTTTAGACAATATTTTATCATTGTAAATAAGGGATTTAATAGACTTCCAATTAATGACATTGAAACATTTAATAATATTTTCTATATATGATTTCTTGAATATATTTAACTTTTTGGCTTTTTTGTCTATGTCAATTTTCATCCCTATGATGTACAAAGCTTCACCTATATCTTTCATCAAAACTGGGTTTTGAGTTATTCCTGTAAACTAACTATCATACTTCAATCATTCCCCATCAAGAGTATGCTATCCACATAAAGATATTATATCATATATCTATTCTCATCTCATAAGGTATAAATATAATAATCATATTCATTAACTATATATAAACCCATATTCATTTATTACCTTATAAAAAGTGAAGTCCATTGCCTAGGAGATTATTTGACGTCACCATCTTACACACCTTGTATTCCATGTAATTATCCTTATCTAAATTTCTATTTAAGAAAATAATCTTTACATCCATTTGCTACAACTTTACATCATAAAAAATAACAATTACTAAGAAATACCTAATTGAGTTAAATCTTAACACAGATAAATATTATCTCTGTAAAGTCCATCATATAAACTTGGGTGAACCCTCTGACCACTATCTCACTTTGTACTTATCTATTAACCCATTGGCCTTAAGCTTCTTTTTTTAATATCAATTTACACCCTAGAGGCTTTCATCCTTCAAACTTTGTTCTTTATGATAGAATCCATTTTCTTTTGAGTAGCCTTTTCTCATTCTTAAGCATATGGAAGAATTCAAGTTTGCTCAAGGATACTAAGGTTATGTAGAACATGTTTATCTAATGTGACACTATCTTCTCTTAACATCATATAAAAGTCTCTCAATTATGTTAAAAGTCTCATTTTCCTCAATGCCTTGCATTCCATGTTACTTTCATTTAGTCCTGATATAGTTACTTCCTCAGAGGTAGTATTGTAATTATCACAAATTTTTTATATGATTTTGTACCTTTAATAAAATTATTTTATAAGTTTTTAATTATTTAGAGGTAATATTTGTAGAGTTTTTCTATGGGTGTGATAGAGATTGATGAGATGAGCGTAACGAACCTAAAAACACACGAAACGGAGGTCGGAAGCGAAAGTTACGACATCGGGAAGCATGTCACATAGGCGGGACCCACTTTAAAAATATGAGATAACCTACTCATGTGGGCTTTAGTTTCGAAGGTCTCGTCAATACGAGTCTATCGATACTAAGAACGCTTAATTCCAACTTCAGGGTATAAAGATATCGTATTTTTAAGTTTTAAAAATTAAAAAAAGAAAATATTTAATTTGTCACCATGCGGCAGCGTGCGAGCCATGTGGCGATGCGTCAGGAAATTGACGCGCATCTTGACGCGCGCATCAGACTTCTTTCATTTTGAAATTCATTATGAAACTTCTTTTCTTCGTATCTCACTCATTTTAAGTCTGATTTGAGTCATTCAAAAATCGTTCTTAGCTAATTTGAGGGTGTTGTACGTAATGGAAGCATCCATTTTTCAAGTTAATGACCCTATATAGGGGAAACGTCCTAAGGAAAGGAGAGGTTATGTGACTTCTGTCCGTCGCCTACGGGCGCGTAAAGGGTAAAATACATTTGAGTAAGGGAAGGTTATGTCCACCACCTACATGCATGGAAGAGAAAAGTGTTCTAAGTCAATGGGAGATTTTGTTTGTAGCCTATGGGTTTGGAAAGATAAAAGTGTTTTGAGTCAAATGAAGGTTCTGTCCGTAGGCTACAAGTAAGGAAAAAGAGTTTTTGGAGTCGTTATGAGTTCGTTTTCTTCCGTTCAAGAGGCGTTCTTATCTAAATCGAGCGTATCAGACATCGTGGCGGGGTTATTTTCTTAGTTGGAGACCTCCAGAACCCTAGAAGTTTACATCCAATTTCATGGTGTTCGATTTATCGGTTTCAAACTCACGCAGAGAGTGATGTAGGGGATTTTATCGTTTCTTAAGGCATGATTATAAACTTTGGTTGTGTTTTTAACTTATTACTTATATGACTCTCGCATGTTATGTGTTAGAGATTACTTTCAAGTTATGATTTATTATTTGTGCACATATATTCGATCTGTCGAATGGTTAATCGTTGAGATAAAATATGATTTATATATCATATGTTTATAATGTTATTATGTATATTCGATTAATTAAATAATTAGCCACTAGAAGTGTATATGTTTTATATACTACATACTTTATGATTGCCTCGTATATCATAGTTTGATCAAATATTTATTCGAGGATTTTGATATAAATTATATACGTTGGAGCGCGTGAGATAGAGACAAACTAGCTTTGTCACTATTTTCGTTGCGAATGACTATAGTATGTTTGAAAGACGGTTTTAGAGGACTCGTTGTAAGGACTCTCATCTCTAAACCAATTTTTGGTTTCCTTTAATTATTGATTATCGTGAGACTTACGCGTTTTCTAATTTATTCGATAATTTTGTGAATAAATAGTATTTGTGATGGTTTTAACCAAAATTAACTTTAAGATTAGTGATTTTAAAACAAATGTGAATTTTTAGGATTTTTCTGAATTTTCACTAATTTTTAAAATTAGGGTTTTGGCGGGACCCCTGTGGGCCCCAACATCGAAATTTCGGTTTTTGGGTCAAATGAACCCAAACATCTACCTAAGCCCATACAAAAAATTTTAGAATTTTTTTAGGCTTAATTAGTACTTAAATTTGTAAAATACCCATTTTTAGCCTACTTTTCCTATTTACACCCCATAACTTACCCATATATACCCCAACCCTTACTATAAAAGGGCAAACCTGAGCCATTTCCATTTTTGGGAATAGGCTGAAGAGGGAGGTCAGGCCTAATCCCCAATTAGGCCCGAATTAGAAGGAGGTTAAGGTAAGCATACTCTAATTAAGCATTAAACCCTAGTTTTCTTCTTAATCTCTTCCAAATCTACCATTTCCCCTTGCTTCAATTCGTTTTTGGACATCAAAAACTACTGATTTGTGTTTTACTACAAACCCTAACCTTCAAAATTCGATTTTTATTATCAACAAGCCCTAGATCTAAGTTTTAATTAGGGATTTCTTGAGTAAATCGATTTTTATTGGAGTTTAATTCAAACTCAATGTGTTTTTAAGGTTTTCATGAAGGGTGACCTTCCAATCCGAGCTTAATCAAGTGCTGAGGTAATGGATCTTCAAATTTTCTGTTTATCCATTGTAAACTCTTAATTTTTGGCTTATTTCGAAAGGAATTGCTTAATTTGGTATGTTACTGGTAAGATTATAAAATATAATTATTTAATCCCGATTTCTTAGGGTTTTGCATTATTATGATATGGTTTAACATTCTGGAAGTCAAGAAGGACTTTTGATGATGATTAGGGTGTTAGATGTGGATTTGAAGTGTTATAAATGGTGTTTCAGTTTGGATTTGCGAAAGGAAGAAGATGGTCTGTTCTGCCTTGTTGGCGTTTGAACTGCCCTTCTGGGCGTTCGAATGGCAACACTGTCAGATCAGTAATTTTCCAGTTCATCCAATCGAATGGCCTGCTGGGCGTTTGAACGGCCAAACTGTGAATTTGAATTTTTCTCGTTTAGCCGATCGAACGGCCTGAAGGGCGTTCGAACGGCTACACAGCATAATTGTATTCTAATGCATAATGTTTATTTCGATGATTTCACTATAGCTTGCCAATTTTATATGAATGTGGAGTGTTTTGAGCTATATTATACTACTGAAAATGCATGCTATTGAAGTTATGAAGTCGGGATATATGATTAGAGATTTATAGAATGGCTTATGTTATATGGCATGATGTTGGAATTGTCATCTTGAAATTGTGAATGGTTGAGCATATTTTCAGTAGGACTCAACCTATTATTGGACTGATTTGTCATGATAGAGTGTGGTTAGTTGGTGTGTGGATGTTGGTGAATGTCATGACTCAATGATGAAATGAATGATCTTATATGTGTTTAGCCTTTGTGGTTGAAATTTGAATTGGGATACGATTTCAATAATTCTTCTTCTATGATTTCCGCTGTAATTCATGTTTAGATAGAAATTCACATGTGTAGTGTAGTAGTAAGTTAATTTTAAGCATGTTGAAATGCATTGAGTGAAGTACTTCTACTAGTTACACACACATGTGGGGGTTAAATGATAATGTTGAAGCTTGATATAGTGATTATGAATGATGCATTAGGGGATGATGAGAGCACTTATCATGGATTAGGATTCATGTATGACTTGCCCACGTATGTACCATGCTGCATACATCATAAAAATGGATTTCCAATTGAGGCTTCATTGAGGTTAATCGAATTTGACCAATTAGATGCAATGTGGTGAAATTGTGTGCCGGATTGATCGGTCATGGATTAATCGTAAGTTGATTGGTCCGAAAGGACATATTTTGATTTGAGTTCCTGTGTGGAACGAGACTCCCCAGGTTGAGTCTAGTTGAATGAAATTATGTGGGGACAAGTTATGTACTTGTCTTGCGGATTGCGAGAATGTTATTATGAGTGTCATCTGGACCCTGAGAATCCAGTGTAGTATGCCATGTGCACCCGCTGCCACGTGTTCTAGGGTTCTCTGTGTGAGAACTCGGGCTCTTTCCTCCGCAGGAGATGTCCCTGGGCGAACACCCCTGCTCTAGATTCTCTGTGTGAGAATGGGACATCCTTGGCTAGGATCGTTCAGGGTGAGTAGTCTTTAGGGATTGACAACCCCGATCTTTCTTTAATTCTTGTGTAGAATTTTGGATCATGACACGCCTTCGTGGCCTTGTCTATGCTTCCGTCTGTGTGACACCAAATTTGTGATTACTCCTTGATGGAGGATGTTATGATATGATGCATGATGGAATATGTATGTTAGAGATACATCCATGCAGGTTGATTATGATATGATGCATGTGGGCATATGTATGTTAGAGATACATCCATGCAAGGTAATTTTAATATAAGGCATGTGAGAATATGTATGTTAGAGATACATCCATGCAGGTTGATTTGATACAATGCACGTGGGAACATGTATGTTTGAGATACATCCATACAGGTTGATTATGATATGATGCATGTGGGAATATGTATGTTAGAGATACATCCATGCAGGTTAAATTTGATGTGATGCATGATGGAATGTGTATGTTAGAGATACATTCATGCAGGGTGTTATGATGAGAATGAAATTATGTGGATTATGCACTATGATGCGGGTTTAGGTGATGTGTATGTGTGATCAGAAAATGATGCACCATGTAAATCTTTGATCTGAATGATCTTATTGCTATGCTATCGTATTTTCGATGTTGATAGTGATATGAAGAACCATTGTTGAGTTTGTTAAACTCACCCCTCTTTTTTGTGTTTTGATTTGGGGCTGCGTGGTGCGACACACAGACGGACAGGATCTCCTCTTTGAGAAAAGGTCGGAGATGGCTTGGATGTGATCTTGGAAATCGTTGTGTGACTTATCTTCTTTGGTTTTATGTTTTATGTTAGAACCTTTATGTAGGGTTCTTTGTTTTGGATTTATGTCACATTTTACAATTATATTTGCTTAAGACTTATTTGAGCCAGTGTGGGCTAGTTAACTAAGCATGTGGGTTTGAAATTAGTTGTTTACTTTGTGATAAGCAACACTCTTTCTTTCCTTTTTATTTACTATTGCTCAAAGGATTGTACGTACTCCGTAGTTCTGTTAAATCGCCCTTAGTAAGGGTTAAGTCTTCCGCTAAATCATTTCTCAATTTCCCTTCGTCGCCCCCGCGCGCATTACCGACCCTTGGACCTGGTTCGGCTCGGGTCGGGCATCGCCGAGGCGTGACACTCGTCCTTGTTGAAAAGATGATTCTCAAGATTATTTTTGAAAAGATGTATAAGTATGGTGATCAAATAGCTGAAGCGGGACAAAGAAGTGGTAATTGTCTCGTTGGAATGAGAGACCAACCTTGCTTTTTTAGTCATTGATAGTGACACTCATATGACATGTAAAGGCGGGGCTAGGGTTTTCAAAAAGGATAAACATTAGGATAGAATGTTTTAAAAGAAGACATCCTATTTTGGAGTCTGGGAACTTTAGGATATTTTGATTGAGTCTGGGAATCAAGATTATAAGTCTAGGATTCAAGAGTGTTTTAGTTGTTTAGAGCTATTGTTGGGTACCCCGATAAAGCTTTGTTGACTAGATGAGGGCAGAAAATTAATCCAGTTCGGAATCGGATGCATGGTACCTATTTTAACCTGGTGAACCCCTAACGAAGGGCAAGACCCTTGATTAGCCCCTAACGAAAGGCAAGACCCCTAATTAACCCCTAACAAAGGGCAAGACCCCTGATTAGCGCATAATGAAGGGTAGAGAGTATCATGGGAAGACTCTCTACTCTCTAGATCTCAGCGCCCCACGAGCACAAGCGGCTCTTCTATCCACAAGCACAAAATATTTTAAGATGATCTATAGAAGAGTAAGAAGTCGCTACTTTGTACCTACAGTAAATTCTTATTAATAATATATGTATGGGACATTAGTAGTAAATTGTGAGAGCTTACAAACCCTAGTAGCATCTTCGATACGTAGGAAGAAATAATAGGGGTGGTTTTGGGTGAGAGGCACACCCTGTTTTCGTAAAAAATATTATATATGATATGTGCTGTGAAGCTACCATATGTTTATTCATGTCTGATCGTATAAACTCTCCTACTAAGTATTTTAAAATACTCACTACCCCCTAGACTTTGGAAGACTCGACGAAGCTTAGTGTGCGGGTAGATAGGCCTACTCCGAGTTTTATCAATGCGATTTTTAGGATTTTAACGACACCAAAACAAGTAAGAACTTTCTTTATTATTTTTATTTTGTGTATTTGTATACGGACTGTAGTTCCTAGGGATACTTCTATTTTAATATCGCATAAGGTGAGGGGCCCAGGTAAACTCCAATATTTTTGTGAAAAGAAATTTTATACACTTCTAAAATCCCAAGGTGCGACAAGTATTGAAACCAATCTCTTTAACAACTTTTAATAAATCAACTTACTAGCAAGATCTAGCCAGCAGAACGTCCCGCCAGCAGCTCAGCCCTCTCAAATTTTTTTAAAAAATATTATTGTAGCTAGAATGGTATATATAAGTAATATTTTAAGGTATAAAAGCACTGGGGGGGACCTGAGCATATATATTGTTGGTGTGGGGGCCGTGCAGGCCCGTCCCCAACAATATAAACTCAATTACCATTCACATCAAGTGGGCCGCAAGCATTGTAGGCCCACTCGGGCCTCAAGCATAACCTAAGGGAGAGAGCATAGAATAGGGGAGGAGGGAATTTTTAGCGTGAGCCCGGGTTATATAACCCGTCAGGTTTTTAATACGGCGACGTACGTAACTCAAGACAAGTAAGTTATTTGTCCCTTAATGCCATTTTATCTTGATCCAACCGCTCTTAAAGGTCGGGAAATCATATGAACTTTTTCCGAATTTTTTTGAGTGAGCCCGAGCTCAAGCTAATCTCTGGCCATCTCTTTTAAATACAAAAAAACCCGCAAAATCGACTCGACGGCCGCCAATTAGCTGGAAGCGAGGATGCACTTGAAGAAGGTGAAGGGGGGTGGGTACTCGAGCGTCCAGGGGCTGGTCTCGTCGACATACCACTGAGAGAGGGAGGGAGGGAGGAGGTGACGGCCAACCAATTCCGGTTGACCTCGAAGTGGGTGCTCCGGTAGGCGTGGACCATGAGGAGCTTCACTGGCAACGCCCATGAACCATGCCAGATTGGAAATTTCACCAGCGGGGCTTTCCTATTCTTCTTCGTCGTCATCGTCAGCAATGGCGAGGCCCCAAATACGCAGCTCTGACTGCGTTTGGGAAGTTCATCTATTTACACCCTTAATTTCTACCTAGTGAAACAACCCAAAAAGATATGTTCATAAGCCCATCTACTACCTGTGCCTGACTGGGCTCTACTTCATCTTCACAATATCAGTTAAGTACGGTATAGACATTGCACTAGCCTAGTTTCACTGAAACCTAAGAATGAGAATGGCCACTGCCCGCGGTCATTTCAATTGTACTGTTAAGAAGTTAAATTGTATAACTATATTTATTTGATGTGTATGTAAATAAGTAGATAATTTTATCCTGCTATTTTTTAAAATAGAATACTTAAAAAATTCTTTTATACCCATCGCCCCTTACCCATGGAATACATGTTAATATATCATACCCCATCTCCTCTTTTGCATAACCTTTACCCACCTTATAGGATTGTTTTATGTAACAAATATAAACCTTTTAGAGCCCCATTAGTATGAACCTAAGCTCACACGCCTCTATGTAGTTGATATTCTAATTTTTTTAGTTTAAATTTAACATTTTCTTATAATATTAAATTTTTTAAGTATATAATAACTTTTGGAGTAATAAGCAATGAATGTGATATATTATTTGTTATTTAACTTAATTTTTAGGTGTATATATGTTTGAAAAAAAAAACATGAGATTCTCTTGAATTATAAATCTTTATAAAAAAGGTAAAAAATAACGGTTAACGTATTATCTGACCAAATATTTAATAGTGGATGGAACATATATAAAATAATAATATATATATCGTTTAGCTAATAGAACGGCTATAAATATAGAAAAAAGCTTATAATAATGGCACGATCACCTCAGCCTTGCTATAGAGTTCGATCATAAGTTTGGATGTAGGCCATATGACATTATTGTTAGGACTTGGAGATGTTCAAACAAGCGCATCGCATGCTGGCCTAGGCAGCAATGAGCAGGTGTCTGCGGTTTTTCTTGGCGGATGTGCAAGCAGCTATGGTGGTGGATGCATTGTTTGTGGATGCGTGGAAGAAAGTGGTTCGCAAAATGGAGCCGCCCAGACACCCCTTGCAGTCATGCAGCCCTAGCCGCCCTACCCGGCATCTCTCCCTTCTGAACTGACCATTAATTTTGTTCTCCCTAGCCAATCTGAGCTCTTTTCCAAGGAGGTATCAGTTTCTTCAGTTCTGTGATTTCTTTTTTCGATTGTGTTACGCTTGATTGAAATATGATATGGCTATTGTTGTTTTTTAGCCTGTTTAAAGCAATTCTAATGATAATGGATGCAGTTTATTAAAAGTTGCAACTTAAGTAATCTGTCGGTTAATTTATCAGGATACTTGAGTAGCTGTTATATGCTGATAGCTGGTTGTTATCCATATAATTAGGATTGGCTTGCTTTTTGCTGCGAGCTATAGTGATAATTTTTTTGGAAAAATTCTTAAGTGACGTTGATTTCTCAAAGTCATAATAGCATTACTCATTTTTTGGAACGCGCTTAGTAGTTCTGACTAATGCGATATTTTACCTGCCTAGGGACGGGAAGATTGAAAAATGAACATGATTCCTAAACCTCATTAGGCTGACAGTACACAAGGTTTGGAGGACAATTTAAGCATGCTGTGAATGGTGTATTTTAACTCTAAATTAATGAAAAGATTAAAAAAATCTCTGAATTAATGACCGAGAATTGATGTGATTAAATGAATGGGTCCCATGTATTGAAATGATCTTGACGATCTTTAAATCCTTATTAGCCCCTCACAAATATTACACTTTTAGGGAGCTAAATTAGAGCTTTATGCTTCTATAAATACTCAGTAATTTATTATTTGACCAGGTGAAGCAAATATAATTTTACCAGGTGAAGTTACTGAGTATTTGGATTCGACTTTATCCATGGAAATTCCATCAGAATTTCCACCAAAAGCTAAACTCAGCTTCAACCGACTTCGTAAAGGCCGAGATTGAAATCTTGTTTACAAGAATTTGTCTGAATCTATGTAACCATAGCAATCCTCTATTTCCTTGAATGCATGTATGTATAGCAATTTTACAAAACTATCTCACCTACTATTTCCCAATCTGCCTCTTTCACAGCTACTCAGCTTCTCTGGTTGCCATCACTCGATGGTAGACTTAGGAACATCTTGTGCTACTTCCACCATTGACCGTGCTAGTGTTGTTTTCTCCACCGCCGCCTTGAGCATTGTGTCACAGGGACGCTAGGGGAACACCCGCGGTGCGGCACTCGCAAGGCCAAACAGCGAAGCGAGTAAGCCTTTCTTCGTCAAGGTCATGGCCTCGTGTCATTCGACTAAACGTCTAGCCCGCAAAGCCAAGCAATGAACCCATCCCAAGGCGGATGTACGAACGTAACGGGACTTGCTCCCAAGCGAGCTGGCCGGAGAGGGACGTCTCCTTGCAATGCACAAATCCAACTTAGGCAACTCGGTCATCCAAACAATCCGTCTCAGCCATGTGCATGCAAGGGCCTTTGTATCCAACACGGCCATAAGGCCGGACGGCCGCCCGATGAATCTGAGAGCCCCATCCCACTAGCGGATGGGCTCCTAGCATGATAGCTAGCAAGGCAATGAGCCTTCGTTGTCATCCGGATCAAATGTTGCAAGGCTAGGCATCATACCAACAGCTTGTCCATGAAGCTCACCATGTCCCTCCCTATATAGCATAAGAGATTTATGGCATTTCTCTAGAGTGGCAGCCAAAGTGGCCGTACGGGCATGGTATTTCTGAATTTCACCAAACTACCCAAGAACACTCCCAAGGACCCTCTAACTAAGGAGGAGGGGACATCTTAAGAATCCAAATATGTGCTAGTTGGCTATGTGTCCCAACATAGCCAACTATGTGTGCACATCATTGCACGCTTTCTGCGCAACGTTGCGCACACATGTTGCGCAACATTGCGGGCCTTCCCTACAACTCCTGCACACATGATATGCAACACTAAGGGCAGTTCTTATAATACATGCACACCTCATATACAACACTTTCCCACGTGTGTACACCCCAGCACGTATCACAGGTAGTCCGCTTTGCTACCCCGTGACAATTGTCTCCACTGTGGATTACAGAGCCACCTCCGCAGTGGCCTTCAATGCCATCTCTACAACGATCTTCAGTGTAATCTTTGTCGTGGCCTTCAATGCCACCTCATTTTGAACTTCTGCCTTGGTCCCCTAGAAGCAAATTTGGAAACTAGTTATAGTAAGCGATCCTTTACACTAATTATCATATTTTTTCCTATGCAATTCGCTATGTACTCAGCAGAATGGCGATAACTATTTAACAAAGTAGAAGGTCAAATAATGGGGCTCCTAATCCGCATTCGCATCTGCCCAATAAAGCCAAATTGAGAGGAGCTATAGGTGGTACTAGGGGTGTTAACGAGCTGAGCTGAGCCGAGTATTAGGCTGCTACAGCTCAAAGCTCGAATAAACTCGAACTTTTCAGCTCGAGTTTGGCTCGAATTAGAAATCCAAAGTTTGGCTCGAGCTCGAGCTCGAACTTGAATAAGTGAATCATAAGCCTTGGCTCAAACTGGGCTTGAACTAAAAAATAAAAAAAATCTATATATAAATATAAAGTACATGAAGTATCACACATACTAATATACTTTTAATATTAAATATTAATAAATATATTTCAACAAGTATTACGACTACACCGTGAACATTTGATTATAGTCACTATGAAAGAAGAAAACTATGACAAATAAGTTTTAGTTACATATGCTAAAAAAATGCAATAATATTATTTTTCTCTCTTATGTACATATAATCACTAAAAAAGATGTAAAAAATAAAAAATTATTTAGGCAACATTGTCATCTACTTTTTTGTGTTTTCTTTTCTTTATATGCTTATAAATCACTAATAAAAAAGTTATTTTGTAACCTTAGTGTGCCTCTAAAAAATTCTGAAGTACATGTAAAAAGATATACATTTTGTAAGATGTGGATGGCCCTAATGTCATGCTTCAACTTTTAAAAGAATATCTATTCATTCTTTTCTAAACTAAGGTTGGTCCACAAATGTCATGCTTCTTTTAGAATTATTTTTAAGTATATTAGTGTGATATCATGTTGACCATCTGTCATATACTTATAGCTCCATTTAGTTTTTCAATTGAACTAATTTAAGTTCATCTTCAAGAAGCAAATAGCCCTATTAATTTTAGACAAAAGGAGTATATTAGTGTTTGCGTCTCCAATATTTCTATTTTTATAAAATATATATCATATATAAAAATTATATATCCATTATAATTTAACAAGGATATATATTATGAAATTTTTTTATATGAGTTTAAACTCTCGTATGTCAGCATAAGCAAAGACATCATGAGCCATCAAATCGAGATCCAAATGCGTAAGAACACATAAATTAATCTACCTCCCGAGTTATGTGTGTTCTTAGATCATAATATGAGTATGCATGACATCGACACTCACATAGTCGTGAGTGAGCCTTGACTCATATAAACAGGTCTCATATATCAATATGATACATAGTATTAGTATATA
Source organism: Saururus chinensis (assembly GCA_035235625.1). NCBI lineage: Eukaryota > Viridiplantae > Streptophyta > Magnoliopsida > Piperales > Saururaceae > Saururus > Saururus chinensis. Next base: position 2,666,364 of record CP141146.1, read on the forward strand.
AATATGTGATTATATGTCATTTTATATATTCTATTTGTCTTAGATTAATAGCTCAATTAGATTTTTCAAAATGAACTAATCAAATAAAGTTATTAATCTAAGAATGGAGGGAGCATGTTATAAATATATATATTTAAATTAACAATTATATTTATATAAAATATGCATATATATGCATTATTTATTTTATATATATTATTTATATATAATTTTAAAATTATATTCGAGTTCGAGCTCGAGCCAAGTAGCATCGAGTTTGAGTTTTATTTGAGCTGAGCTGAGTCGAGCAGGGGTCGGCTCGAACTCAGCTTGAACTTATTCGAGCTCGAATCGAGTTTGAGTCGAGCCTGATTCGAGTCGAGTTTAATTCGAGTCGAGTTTAATTTAAGCCGAGCCGAGCCGAGCTGGGTTTGCTCATGAGCCAACTCGGGTCATTTACAGCCCTAGGTGGTACATAGGGAGGAAGGTCCATTGCACAAGTGGAGGGTAGGGCAGACGGGCTATGGGCATTAGACGAGGGGGGAGTGGCTGAGACGAATTAAGAGAACTAAGAGTATGGAGAAGACGCCAGTGTCTTTTTGTTTTTGTTTTATTTAAGATGCGCCATGCAAATATGACTAGGAAATTCTAATTTTTATATAAATAAAGTTGTTATAAGCTTTTTAAATTTAAATTTAACATCATCTTTAACTAACAAGCACAACCTATTAATCGGAAGATTCAAATTTTACTATTTCCATTGCTAGAGGGAAGTAGGAGGTCATTTAGGTTAAAATATTCAGCTACTCCACAGACGAAAATAATGCTTAGTAGAAGACACTTCCACATAGCTCTAAGCTTCAATGTCTCAACGGCCAAAAATTGATAACACATTAACAAGAAAACTTTTTAATTAAAGTTTATATTATATTATTTTTTACCTATAATCTAATTTATATAAACAATAAATTAATTATCTTACTAATGGTAGATTTGTAATTTTATTTTATTTAACCAAAATTAGGTTTTATTTTAGATAAAACTATTTTGTACGAGATGATTACATTTTTATAAAATTAATTTATGTTATTTTAGTTTTAGAATCTATTTATAAAGTTTCATAGTGATCTAGATTTAAATTTTGTTAAAATTACTAATTTGCCCTATGGGGCATTTTTGGCATTTTAAAAGTTGTTATAATTCTTATATAAAATAGATTAAAATTAACTAATAAGTTCAAATCAACTTAAAAATAAGTATATCTACAATTTTCTTTAGTTAAAAATGAAAATCACTCATTTATGGTTTTTCAATTTAAATTAAAAATAAAATTTTTAATAAAAGAAATTAAGAATCAATGTGGGGGAAATGAAGATGGAGAGGATTAAGACAAAAATCCTAAAATCAGGAGTGATTAGGGATAGAAAATTCACTTAAATCGAATTTTCTTCTTTAAGAAATGAGGGTAGAACACCTAATTATCTCTTAACACAACCCTTCCCCATTTAGGGAATAGGCTAAGGATTTTTTAAAAGTATAAATGTTTTTGGTGGTATAAATAAACTGTTGGAGTGTAAAATAAGTTAAAAATGCCTAAAGTGACTAATAAGGGTAATTTTTGGTCTAAAATCAAATTTAATCACTTTGATAGGAATAATTAGTTTTAAAAAAAAATAGAATAAGCTTGATAACTATTTTTTGGAGAAAAAAATTGTCTACTAAATTATTTGATTTTATTATTGATATGTTTTGAGTGTTTAAACTCTCTGGATAGTTCTTTAGTTAGCAAACTAGGAATTATTAAGATAATGATTCTAGGCACCTACTCTACTTGGCTATGACACGTACATGATATATAATATATTTGAAAAATTCATTTCCTTCTGGATTCTATTACACCGTGAATGCGGGAGTAAGCTGTTAAGTATACGGCTATGAGATTAATATATTTTTGAAAAAATAATGATATCTGAATATTTATTTGAAATGATTTAATTTTATTTATAAAGATTTTTTATTAGCATGCTTGTAGAATTTAATGTAACCTACTGAGTATAAATGTAGTTACCCACCCCTAGATTTTGTAGAGAAAGTTTCAAAATTTGAGATGAACAAAAAAAAAATTCATGGTTTGAGCTCTCCAGTTTGTTGCTTTGAAATATATGTAAATATTTGTATTGATTAATGTTTAAAGGCATGAGATGTCAAATTTTAAGATCTTATATAATTATTTACTCTTTTATATACAGTGATCCATGACACTTGTTATATAAATTGGCATACATGTTTCTTTTAAAATATTTTCTTATATTTCAAAATTAGACGGGATGCTATCGTGGGTCATGATCATTTCACTCTTTCAAAGTGTTAGAACTATGAACTTAACAATGAAGGACAGACACGAGGGCTATTGGTGGGCTTGGGATGAGCCAAACCCTAGCCACAGTTGAGGCAACAACAGCGGCAGTAGCTACATAGGGAGGAGGAGGAATTCAAAGACTCAACAGGTTAATAATGAGTAGAAGTTTACACATGGAATGCTTGTCAAATGACCTAATACATTAGTTGTTTATGACTTGTTTTTCATATAATCATTTTTCATAAGAATTTTTTATACATTGAGTTCCTAATAAGGGTTTTAAGTACTTATAGGAAGCTGAATCTCAGGTGCCCCAGTCTCACCTTGATTTTCTCTCCTATGTAAAGTGGCTTAATATGCTCGAATTCATGTTGTCGTTCTGACAACCATATGTAAACTAAACAGATTTGAATCCCACGGTTGATCTAAAAGTTGTAGTAGCTTATTGCAGTAGATATGTGGGGGCTGATTTGATGTCATTATGTATTGAAGCTTTTAGATTTGCATCAAGACGATGTTGGTCTAAAAATGATTATCCACCCATCACAATGGATGATTGGACAAAAGTGAGATCTAATAATTATCATCTACCTTCTATCACAACAATGAATGGATGATTAGAGAAAAGTAAGATCTAAAATTAGGAAGAGTTTTTCATGCTATATTTTAATAATGAGCCCAACATAAAAAACATATGAGAACTTTTAAAATTCGATATCGATGGAACACATGTTAGTTTACAATAGTGATGATGTTTTAGCATTTGCACCGTCAATCTCATAAATGAAGGGTTCTCATATACTGATTACACTGGGCTCATTGTTAGAGTGGAACGCTAAAAACAATTCCCTCAGGTCATCCAAGCATCACGACAGAGGTTACAGAGGACATCTAAAAATTTTGTTAGAATGAGAGAGGAGAGTTAACCACTATCTTCTTTATAACAACGACACCTTTGGGAATATCTTATTGTCTTTAAAGGGTTGTAGATGATTGCTAGTAGCATTGATAGGGTATTTATTATGTGACCACAAAAAAAGAGAGCATTTATTATGCTAATTTTTGTTTCACAGATATTTAGATAATGATGTGCTTTCTACAAATTTGTCCTCTTTGTATTTTGAGTATTGGGTATAAAGATTTTATATGATTTTGGCTTTCATAATTTTTTACTACTTACATCTTTTTTATAAATTTATGTTTATTTGATCCTATTAAAATAGCCAGTTTTTTGCCAAACAAGTGTTTCATATATTTCCTTAAATTTAGGACAGTTTTGCCCAACAGGTTAAAACTTGATATACAATCATTTTAAAAATTATTAGAAAAAATTAAATGTACCATATCTAGAGGACCAAAAAGCCTTAAAAAATGCTCAGAAACGGGCTGTAGTTCTTTTGTACGTGATTTTTCCTAGTCCATGTCTCAGGATGAAGAATTCTTGAAAGCGCTTGACATCATCCGTTTGCTAAGCCCAGAAGTTATTCAAAGAAATTGAGGCTATTGTAAATTCCAAGCCCATGTGTGTTCCATCTTACACAGGGGCGGGGCCAAGATCATGTGTTATGCACGACATTTCTCTTGCCATATCTTTAGTACTTCTGCCCAGAAGGCCGATTTAGATGAAGTGTACTTTGGCCATTAGGCCCATTTAGATGATCAGTAGTTTGCCCACAAGGCCCATTTAGATGATCAGTAGCTTTCCTGTTTTCGTTATTAGCCGTTCGATGTTATTAGTCGCTTGGATTAAATTAACAAGACCCAATGGGACCAATTCTCATATTTTAAAAAGTACGTGCGGAAAACAGTAATTAGATGAGGCAAGGAAAGAACTGAAAAAACAAAATGCTGAACCTGCATATCACACTATATTATCCGTATTGAACAGTGTAAAACAATTGAAGGGAGTCAAGTTTGTGGATGGAAACAAGAGCTTTATGAATCTACTCCCTTTCATCTTTCAGCTACTGATACACTTAACAGGTATAGGGAAAAGAAAATTTACACTGCAGCCTCCATCTTTTCAGCTCAAGCAGTGTAAAGACTATTAGACCTGACCTAGCCTGTTGGAATAAAATTTCCGCGTCATTTCCCAAGCCTCAAAGCTCTACGATCTCTCCAGCAAAGAGAAACTGTTTCTCCACAGTTAAAAGAGCCTCTTGACCTACTCCGATGGTTTTGAATGATTTTGTGAAAATGTCAGTCGATGTTACAAGCTTTGGTGTTGGACGCCCCCCAGCATTTTCATCAATAGGTTCTTGAGCATCTTTACTTTCGCATGTATCCTTTTCACTTGAAGAACCAGCCATCTGGCCAAACATATGTGTCTTCAGTTGCATGCAAGAGTTCAGATCATCTTCAGTCCGAGCCTTATTCAACTTTTCCATAAGCTCATCTACAGCTGCTGTCCTATCCGTAACCCATGGCCTTTCTTTTTTTGGTCTTTTAAGCTCCTTCAGGTCATCAGTGAAGCTTCTATTGTCAACACATTCCCATTTCTGCAAGTCTTTTAGTCCCTCATCAGCAAGTACACGAATTCTCTCTCTGAAGGTTTTAGTACGCCAACCACTCGCTTTTAACTTCACTTTAATTCCTGAGATCATTTCCTGGGGGTTATCTTCATTTTCCAGTGTGGTATCTCCTGGTGGTGAGATAACAGAAAAAATCTCCTCTAACAAGCTAACATTCTGCATATATCTGTCAAAAGCTTCTGTCTCAGCTTCAATGTTTCCCTCATTGTACTCTTTTAACTTGGAAAATCTCCAACCATTTATTTCAGCAGCATCCTGTAATCACATGCCAACTTTGAGTTGAAGGTAGAATGTACAGAAAAATCAAACAACTGGAGTATATGAAAGAAATAAAATGCAACAAACAACTGGAGTATATCAAAGAAATAAAAATGCAACTCAATTTGGACCTTTCGAGACAAGGGTCTTCTTGATCTTAGGGAGCTTTGTGCTCCAATAAATCTAGCATAATTATTGGGAATTTGCCGAAGCGAAGAAACTCTTAAGGAATTCCTGTGAAAAACAAAAGGCTTGTGACAAATGTTTCATTTGTGTAAGTCAACTAGTATATGCTAAGAAAGTACCCTGCATCTACAACATACCCCAATGGAGATGTTTCAGTAACAGACTTATCCAATGATGAAGTAGAATTAGGCAACTTGTCCGGCAAAATAGATGTTGATTTCAGCACTGCAGATATCGATTGGAAAAGTTAAATTTCTGTTAATCAGATATATTTTTTCCAAATCGTGGAAAAGTGAAAAAGTCCGCATACCGTGAATATGACAAGGATTTTGAGCTTTTGCACAGCAACTCTTACATGATTGATATGGACATCTGCAATTTCACATTCAATTTTTTGTTAATGAAACACTACATAAGGTTTCATTAACTTTATATTTTTCATTATTGGAGCATTCATATAAGAAAATTTCATGAATGTCTAAGCAACAGAACAATAAATTCCCCAAAACTTCGAAACTATGAATTATGCAGGAACAACGGTTCAAACCGATTGTGCCACCCATCTACTAGGATGTAAACACATGAATAAAAGATTGATGTCTACACCATATAAAACAATTTTTAAATTCTACCAAATGTAGCCAAGCTTACACTAAAGTGAATGAATAAAAGACAAATCCACACTGGTTGCATCTAAATAGTTATAATTCTAGTAAAGATGGCCTACCTATGTTTGAAGAAAAAGCACACATTCCAACACTTAATAACAAGCGAATATAACAAATTTCAACATGATTATCCAGGAAAATTTTCAGTTATTAACACTGACTTTCTTGATCTAATAATCTGATACAATTAGAGAAAGCAAATTATAACTGCCTTCAAATTGGGGAAAAAAGTTCTGAAATCTTAACTTCCTAAAATAAAATTATCAATTATGTGTTTTTCACTGGGAGGGAAGGAGAAGCTCGCAGGGGCAGTTGTTGGGAGGGAGAAGCATGCAGGGACAGTAGGAGGAAGGAAACAGGGCAAGAAAGATGGAGAGACGCCTGAACCCTTGCTCGCATGAAGAGGGTTCTCAGAGAGGGAGGGAGTGGGCGGATGGCAGGGAGAGAGCAGCTTGCATGCGGAGGACGCTCTAGAGCAGGTTGACATGTAAGGAAAATCTGAGGCAGGCTGGCAAAGATAGGCGCCTTGTGGGAGGAAAAAAAAGGAAAGTGTACAGCTGTGTATTGGGAAGTGTACAATACAACAGGAGAAGGAAATTGGGGGGGAGGGGGGTGGGGCTCCTAGGCAAGGGAGGGTGGCATTTTAGAGGGAGGGAGCATAGAGAGAAGATAGGAAGCTTTAGGGAGAGACTCGGTTGGTATGGGCCTACTAGCTCTGATACCATGTTGGGAAATGAAAAGAGATACATTATACTATGAACAGAAAGCCATATATATAACCTCAGGAAGGGAGATTCTAGAACCACTAAGGGACAAACTCTAAAATACATAAAAGGGAGATATTTACAGGAGGGTGTATGGGGTGGTGGCAAGTGTAAGGTGATGTGAGGCTGAGTTGGCGGGGTGCCTTAATAAGCCCGACAAATGAAATTTATGGCAATCAGAACCTCTTCAACGACCTGACAGGATTGGTACTCATAAATCCTCACTTTCTTGTTATATCTCCTCCACCCTAAGTTTTTTTCTCAGGTCTTAACTGCCTCACCACCTTCTTGACCCAAATCCAATCTCAGCTTCAGTATGTTATCTAGACCAATTGGACTCATACTTATGCCCACACAGACTAGCAGTAACAGGGCAACTAATGAGAGGCTCATAAGTTCTTAGATAAGCTCCACAAAGACTAACTTCACAGTGAGTTTAGAGATAGAAAAACATTTTAAATTCAAGATTTTAAAATAAAATTAGACACAAGATCAGACCCGTGGCAGAAGTGTGGTATGGTCATGGAAGAAAACTTCCAATCTATGAATTCTAATAAACTACCACAGAAACCATAAGCATCATCGCCCATCGTAATCCCAGCCAGCAGAAATTGAGGATAATTTTACTATAGCATATAAGGAAGAGAAAATCCACATACGACAAGATGACAAGGTTTTATGCCAGATTCCCTGCCTCCTATGACCTCGTGTGAAGGGAAAAGGATGGAGTTTCAACTCCAAATGGTCATTATATGTCTGTCCCGCAAGCTTAAGTTGGTTCAAGATATGATAGTCGCTGGAGATAGATTAGTTTAGAATCTACCACACCAAAATTGGCATAAGTAAATTAGGCTTCTTTCTACAGAAGCCTGATCAAAACAAGGATCACAAATACGTATCACACTATCATCATATGGGGCTAGTGAGAAGGGTACTGCTCCATTATTCAGCCTTAATATAAATCATTTCCATATCCAACACATACATCTCTAAGTCCTTTCTAACTAGCTCCTTCCATGTCCTCTTGGGAAGATATATCAGAAAAAAGATAGATCATCTTACAGTAGCAGCCAATAGTTGAAAAGGTTAAAGGAACTGAGTTGGAAAAGACTTACAAAATAGTTAGAATCTAATTTTCCTCTTGCTCATATCAATATTCATCAGCACAATCAATACAAGAGATATTCAAGAGTGCCCTTGCTGCCACAGTTCCAATACTAATTTATTTTCTTCCGTATTGTCAATCTCCATTAGCTTCTCCTTCACCCTTTGTTATTACTGACTTAGATGTCCATTATTCTTCACTAGATAATTATAATAATATTTAAGCAACAATAAGTTCTCAATGACCACAGAAAACCATTCTATCAGCAGACTCAGTAGCAAATTCAATGTCCAAAATGTAGATATATTCATCAGTTTCTTTATTTGTTCTTTGCTTTTACCTTATTGCTAAATGTGATTGTTAAATCATCACTTTCTTTTGGATTCTTTAGCCCATCATACATGCTGTTCTTAAATTAACATATATGAAAAATCAGTTTGTAAAAAGTCATATTTGAGTGACGAGAATAATTTTTCTTAGCACAAAAAAATGTTCACTGTGATTCCAACTCATTCACCTAATCGTGACCAATCGCCAAAGTTAAATTATCTATATTAACTGAAACCATCTTTTGAAATGCCCAAATAAGTTTCCCGTTTAGTTGGTCTACTTCCTCCCCCACAATAAAAACACAGAGCCCCCCACAACGCTCACTCCATTTTATCGGTAATTGCACTATGGCATGCATCCCAGCTATCATTCACAGTTAATGTAGTCCACAAAAATCACATAAACGAAATGTACTTCAATTCCGCATTGCAATAAACTCAAAGAAGTTCAAGAATTTCATAAACCACCTAGAAGTATCATTACAAAAAACGCCAACAACGGGTACTTCACCATCCAAAGAACAGCTCATTCCAAAAACATTATCAACAAAAGCTAGGGTTTTTCAGGGGAGGAGGAGGTGAACCCACCTGGAGCGGGCGACGTTGCCACACTTGGAGCACTTGGGCTTGTTGAGGCCCCGCAGGTTGGGGCGCGGAGTGTCCGAGCGCCGGTTGGGCGTGCCGACACCGTTGGTCGCCGAGTTCGCGGCTGCAACCACTCCCCCGCCGCCGCTGACGGCCTGGGCCGGCGAATTGGCGGCCATCCACCGTCTCCGGGCTGTTCAGAGTGGCAGGAGAGAGCCGATTCCGCGGGCTTTTTTGTATTTTAAAAGAACTTGCCGGAGATCGGACGGCGAACGGCGGAATGAGGAGTTTGCGATGGGAGCCGTTAATTATAAAATCCCTCCCATGTCCCTCCTGCCCTTTTCTCTGCTCTTGCTCTTAAGTTACACACGAGGCCACCAAAGTGGGCCTAAAACGCTTTCGGCCCATTTAGGGAAGTGGGCGGTAAGAGACTTTATATGTTTATATTGTGGATTCCTTATCGCGCAGAGGATAGGCCTTCACGTTGTGGGCCTTGGTCATGACTTATTAGCTGTCCATAAGGCTGCCAGGTCTATCCCGTTTTGGTGTTTTTTTGTTTTGCAAACGACCTTTATGAGGTGATTTGTACCGCTTTAAATGTCATGACTCGTGAAGGAGGTAATGTAAATACAATTAAATTGCACATAATGGGGGTTAAAGTGTAAGTTAGTGGCCGTTTGTTGACCCCTTTGATTTGGATTTATGGTAGGATTTGGCAAAAGCGTCATTGGGAAAGCCAAAGTTTGATTTTTCATGAAGGTGCTTTGTTTGGGAAGAGACAATTTTAGAAATAGCTTTTTGAAAGAATTAGAAAAAGGAACGAGGGTAAAAAGTATGGCATCTTGATTTGAAACAGCTTGGCATCTTGTTTTTTAGCAATGTTACCACATCAAATTTCATGATTGTTCAAAAACTACTAATTACACACAGAGCCTCAAAATCTGGAGACAAAGGTGTTTCTTTCTCAATGTCTCGGGAGGAAATTGAAGAGTGGCAAAGCTGGCTTGTTTGTTAATTCAGATTTCATTGCAATAAATGCCTTCATATTGCCAGCGATCAATTTGTTTATCATCTAAGCAGCTTTGTCAACAGCGGTCGCCAAACAGCCCCTTAGCTTAAATTCTCGAAAATGAAAATGCGTCTTGCAAGTTGCAACTTCTTGATTTTAATGAGAACAAGCGGCCAAGCGCTAGTCATCTAGGTTCAATTCCATTTAGCTATACAGGTACAAGCTCCTCATGATTTCATGTTTGTTGCGACATCAAAGTTCGTGATTATTTAAAAACTACAAAGTACCCAAGAAGTCCCTCGCGGGTGCATTCCACACGACAAAAGCATCCACCTTCGTCTCCGCCCCCAACACTTTTGAGTACAGCAAGGAATGAAATAGAAACATGATAAATCAACCTTTTCTTTGAAAAACTTGCACAAAGCCGACTTAATAACAAGATCCATGATAGACAATGTACTTGCAAAGTGTCTTATTGCTAAACGCATGTTCAACTTTGCCAAAAGGAGTCCGATAAAGACCAAACAATGAGGCAGTGCCTTAGAACGACAACATGAAGGCATATGTTCTAGCCAGAGAGTGCAGAATTGAGCGCACTGTAGACATCAACTCCAATTTGAGCCTCGGCCTTTTCCAAATCTGTAGAGGCTGAGTTTACCTTTTGTTGGAACTCTGCAAGTCCCTTCTGGACCAGACTTTGATCAAAGTGATCCAGTGGGACCGCCTCCACTGCCACTATATCAGTGAAGGAATTTGCATGGATAAAGGCGAATCCACTGCTAATGAAATACTTAGTAACTTCATTCCCTTCAAGCACAGATAAAACCCCTGGTTTAAGCTCTGCAATGGTAGGCACATGTCCAGGCAAAACACCCATCTGCCCTGTCATAGCTGGAATGATCACCTGGTCCACCTGACAAAACGTACATAAAGCAGTTGAAATATATCCAATTTGACCATTTAAAGGGTAACAATTCTTCACAGAGAACTAGCAAAATCTACAAGTAATAGCTCAACTAAATTGAAGCAGCAGAAAGTATTCCATTATAAAATCCATAAAATCGCTGCACCTATTTATTTTTCCTAGAAGCATCCTTGCATGATAAAACAAAGTAATTTGCAAACTTAGATTTATCTTTAATTTGAATGACAAGTGATGGTATTGAACTATCACAATTCACAACATGCTTCAATCATCCTCAAAATCATGATAATTCTCAGCCTATGGGTTTTGCAATCTTAGTTAATGTTTTCCTCTCTTCCTATTTGTAGGTTAGTAAAAATCACAAGAAACTCAACTGGCAAGCATGCACAAAAAATGATCAGCATAGCTAGCAAAAAACAGCAACTTATCTTAATTATATGGATAAACTACCAGGTACAAGCACATGAGTTCAGCGTTTGGCTGGCAAAGGTAATGTTAAAGAAGTACAACGATACTTCAGCTCACAACAAACTTGCAAGAGTGCGGTCAAAAGTAAATATTAACAGAAAAACATGAAAAAACTTCTTAACTAAACTTAAAACAAAATTCATAAACAACCAGCATATAATAAAACGGAAATGAAGCATGCATATAAGCATTAGCAAAGCTGCCATGAATGACAAATGATTCACCATCTTCAAGAAATGTTGATTATATGCACCATATAATGAGTTTTGTTGGAAACTTGTACAAATATAGTTGAAATCTAGCAAACATATCCTAAAAGCACAAATGCATTGGACTCTCTCGCTTCAATATAGTTGCTGCCTCTGACATGCACCTTATGAAATTCTTTTGTTTTTAATATCAAAACCAGCATCCAGCTTACGTTATAAGATTCTAGAAATTACATAAGCTTTCAGTTAGCGTACATTAACAAAATGGGAGCCAAAAGGAATTTCATCTGTCTAGATTGCATTGCTCATAATACCTAACCTGTAGCTAGTAAACAAAACGACATTTCTCATCTAATATCATTCGAAGTGATTTAAAAACTTACACAAACGCATCAACCATATCAGATTTCATTTGAACGTGAGCAGTAAAAAAAAATTATTCACAGAAGTGGAGATACTGATACCTCCTTGGAAGAGAGTTCAGATTGGTAGGGGAGAACGAAATTGACGGTGAGTTTAGAAGGGATAGAAGCCGGAGTGGGCGGCCTGGGCTTCATGAACGCAAGGGGTGTCTTGGGCGGCTCCAAGTTGGGCACCACCTTCTTCCACGCATTCACGAACGCCTCGTCCACCGCCGGAGCCGCCGGCACGTCCGCCGAGAACGATCGCCGGGCCCCGCCCAGGGCCGTCCGGGCCAGCATGCGGTGCGCTTGTCTGAACATCTCCGATCACCCTAACGATAATACCCTACAACCTACAACCAAATGAAATCGAACTGAAAATCAGCCCACCCAAACTCAAATTCCTCCGATCGGTTTCCAAAAAACTTGACGTTGAACTGATCCAGATATGGAATAAGGACGATAAAAATCGGAACTTTGCATCCACCTCTTCGTCTCTCCTCCAGAGGATTTCGAGCTCCTGAGACTCCGACCGATCTCCCCTCTCTGGTCTCTGCTCTATCTTAGGTTTCGAAGAACCAGCTGGGCCGGTGCAAACGGGATTTTACTGGCTGACATTGTGTAGAAGATGAAAACGAGCCCAGTCTCAGGCCCTGGTTGTTAGTGGGCTTACCATACTAATTTGTGATCGTGAGAACTCCTTAATGGGCCACGTTTTGCCCAGTAGAATTTTTTCTGATGGGCCTTTAATTGTGCCGAGTTGTAAAACCGTGACTTTCCGCACGCAGTCGGAGCTGCGAGCTTGGGGCCTCGCCGGCGCTGACGATGACGACGAAGAAGAACAGGAAAAAGGCCGAACTTTTGTCCCCCGCCGGCGAAATTTCCGATCTGGCGTGGTTCGCGGGCGTTGCCACTTGCGTGAAGCTCCTCCTTGTCCCCGCTTACCGGAGCACTGACTTCGAGGTCCACCGTAATTGGCTGGCCGTCACCTCCTCCCTCCCGCTCACCCAGTGGTATGTCGACGAGACCAGCCCCTGGACGCTGGACTACCCGCCTCTCTTCGCTTACTTCGAGCGCCTCCTCGCCCTCTTCGCCCGCCCAGTCGACCCCACCATCACCGACCTCCGCCTTGGCCTAGACTACGCCTCCGACTCTGTCGTTCTCTTCCAGAGACTCTCAGTCGCAGCCTCCGATCTTGCCCTCTTCTACGGGGTTCACCGGCTAGCTCGGAAACTGGGGCTCCGAGAGAGGCGGCTGCTCTTCCTCTTGATTGTCTGGTCGCCGGCGCTCATAATAGTTGACCATATACATTTTCAGTATAACGGGTTCCTGATCGGAATTCTGCTGGTCTCGATTTCGCTCCTGGCGGAGGGGAGGGATTTGGCGGGGGGGATTGTATTTGCGATAGTTTTGTGTTTGAAGCACTTGTTTGCGGTGGCGGGGCCTGTGTATTTCGTCTACTTGCTGAGGCATTACTGTAAAGGTGGTGGCTTGTGGCGGGGAATTGGGAAGTTTTTTATGATGGGGGCGGCGGTCGGTTCCGTCTTCGCTGTGGCGTTTGGCCCGTTTATATACTATGGTCAGGTGAGAGTTCATGGTCTCAAATGGTTTTATTGATGCTCTTTTCAATTGCCTATTGTTTTCACCTCGTGTCTCTAGTGAATGACCATGGAAATTTTGTAGCTGAATCTGTTTCATGTTGAATTGTGCCATAGATGCATTTGAAATGCTTGTTTTGCTTACCATGAAATGATCCTCCAATTTACATGAGTACGTAATTATGGTTCTTCAAATGGTACCTTAGTTGTAGAGTAAGTATGCTGGATGGACTTTTGTAGTGTATATCTCACTTGATAGTTGAATTTGTGATATATGCGTATATTCCTTTGTCTTTTAACTTCGGATGAACCAAGCTGTCGAAATTGCTTCTGAGAAAAAAAAGAACAGTGGTAAGGAGATGGATATCTGATAATCCTGTTTAATTATTTTCCCCTCCTTTGGGATGACAGAACTGATCAATTGCAACATCTTAGTTCAACCATAGTCCATAATTAAGCGCATAAAAGTTATGTAAAGTTGTAGAGTATGAGGCATGAGGGTGGCTTCATCTATTATGTTTGTGCAGGACGGATGTAGTTTTGTTGGCTTGTTAACTACTACATGCAAATATTCCGTGCACCGGCTTGACTAAGGCTAGTTTGACAAGTTGTACTCTATTTGGGCTTGATAACTTGGTATGAAATCAGAAAATTAGTTTTAGGATATGGTTTTAGATGAACTAGCAAGTAGATATACACTGTATCGCCAGAATAATGTGCAGTATATCTGTGTGTTTTTTGTACTACCACTAATATTTTTCACTTTTTCACCTGCTTACATTCATTGTAGTTGACTTCCCAGAAATTTTGAACCTGGGTTTTCTTGTATTTCAACTGTAAACCCAGAGAAACTCAAGTAGAGATAAAGAGTAACTCATTATTTGGGTTTACTTTGCTATTTAGTGGAAGGTTCTATCTTCTAATAGCAAAGTGGGTCTTTTTTGCAGATACAACAAGTCCTACAACGAATGTTTCCATTCGGCAGGGGACTGTGCCACGCATATTGGGCACCTAATTTTTGGGTATTTTATATTCTTTTTGATAAATTTATTGCTTTCTTGCTTAGAAAGTTGGGTTTTCATCTCCACACACCCGCAGCTTCATTTACTGGAGGGTTAGTTGGCAATTCCTCACCATTTTATATCCTCCCTCAGGTAATCCAGTTCCTTATTTCCCGTAGTTACAAGGGGGAAACAAAGTTCTGTGATTGTAACTTGTGCCTTCTATTGATTTCAGGTCACTCCCGTGGTAACTTTCTTACTTGTCTTGCTAGCCATTTTTCCGGCTCTTGTTAAAGCATGGAAAAATCCTCAGCCAAAGCACGTGATTAGATGGATAGCATATGCATTCACATGTGGTTTCTTCTTTGGTTGGCATGTTCATGAGAAAGCATCACTTCATTTTGTCATTCCACTAGCCGTGACTTCAATTTGCAATTTGCCAGAGGCCAGACACTACTTCCTACTCTCAATTGGTAACTTTTTGTTGATGACTAGTTTAAGTTTGAATTTCTTTCCTTACATCCTGGCAAGTCGACTGGTGAAAATTTGCAAATGGGGTTCTGCATGGCTTGTGATAGAGCAAATGAGTGGTTCATGCTGTTGGTATTTTTTATGATGAAAATTATCATTCTAAATGGTGGGGAGGCAAGACTCTAGCATGACCTCCTTGGAAAAATATATCAATCCACCACCACTGGTGCTGGGCATCTTTGATTCTTTTTTCTTATATCTTGCCTTGGTATATATTAGAACTTCTCTAGAGTAACCGGGTGGTGACCATCTGATTTGCATAATTTGGAGGTAGAAGCTTGTAGCTACAAACTTATGACATAGATTGCATCTTCTAAGCTCTATTTGAGTAAAAAGCCTTTTTATTTGCCAATGCCTTGAAATTCTTTGTAAAATTCCAGTTCTGTTTTTGTCTATGCAGTGTCCTGCTATTCCATGTTCCCTCTGCTTTTTCACCCTCAAGAATATCTCATAAAGGTTCTTCTGCTGGTCCTTCATTCAGTTCTTATGTGGGTAGGTTTCTTCTTGCAATTCAAGGATAACACAACAGCAACAAAGACTGACGAGGCAAAAGAAATGCGTTTGAAAGGAGAAACAGGAAATAGGTTGATTGGAGGGTTTGAGTTTATTTATCTTCTAAGCATGTTGGGGGTGGAAGTATGGGGTCAGCACTTACACCCATACATTGTTGGAGACAAGCTTCCATTCTTACCCTTGATGTTGGTATCAGTGTATTGTTCGTTGGGTATGACGTACTCCTGGCTTTGGCAGCTCAGGTGGTTGATCAAAAGCACTTGATGAATTTTAGTTCCCTGTCATTTTTGTAGTAAAAGCGCCATAGTAACCTGGGATATTTTACCTTCAAATGTTTATACGCCTTTATCAGTATTCACCTGAATCTGATCAAATGAAATGCCGTTTATTTTTCCTGGCATCTTGTTTCCATGAATGTGACTACCGACCTTCTGAAGATACACATTGAAGACTGCAATCTATTTACACATTGATGATTGCTCAACTAAACACGAAAGCAAGTAGATTAGGAAACTGCCCACCCATTTAACTAGCTCATACACTTAGAATGGAGGCATCATATCATGAGAACATTTGTTGGGTGAGAAAGACGATCTCTGACAGTGGCACATTCAAATCAATGCCACATTCCAATCAACATGTGACTGACAATGAGGCATTCAAGCCCATGCGTCATATCAATCTTTGTGAATATTGGCGAACCGCGTCAGGTGCTTGCTTATTAATGGTGGGGGTTAGTAGCAAATAAATGCAACAGCGGAAGTAACTTGCAGCCAAGAAAAGGGGCAAACGCAAAAAAGAGTTGCCGGAAGCCTTCTCTATCAGAGCCAGGTTTCGATCCTGGGACCTGTGGGTTATGGGCCCACCACGCTTCCGCTGCGCCACTCTGATTTGATGTTATTGGTCTCATCCTTTTAATTAATAACTCTTGTCAAATCTCCATCCCACTTCATTAGTCTCAATCAGTTCATTTATGCTTTCCAATCTAGACTATTAAAATCGGACAGATATTCAATAGGATCGATTCCACTTAACAATCATACTTTACTCGTTCTAATAGCCAGATCAAATTAACATGAGGAATCACTGCTCCCGCTCCCCACTGATGTTACGCCTTTGATATTTGAGTGCATATATTAATATAAGTGAGCATTAATACTATTAGCGTGTTAACTTGTGTGCCGCTAATTTCAAATATTATAGGCTCTTATGCGTTTCTTACGCTAGGTGCATTATAACATATAAAAATACTTCCCACATCTAACTTGAATCGTAATTTGCAATTTTCCCAAACAGATTGCTTCCTAATTACAAAAACTTCTGATTAACTGATCATGGCGCCATGGAAAACCGAGGCAAAAAGCAAAAGAACAGCAACTGTTAATTTCATCTTCTCCTTTGTCGAAAAGCAATGATTCCGTTGCAGCAGACGGCAACAAAAGGGGAGGGGCTGTCAACTGCACAAAGGAATTAAAAATGGCCGTGTTTGGAACATACGCAAGGGACCATCAGACCACGCGTTGCACACAAACCTAATTAACTTATCATTTCTTGATCTCAGCATTATATTAAGCCCACAAGTTAGCCCAGAGCAAATTGGCCTAATGATGATGGTCTCTCTGCAGGAGTGCAGAGAAAGCAAAAAGAGTTCCAAGGTTGGAGAGTAGCTGGATTAGTTCTTTATAATGCTTTGTTTCAAAATAGATCTAGATTTGGATCAAAGTGGTTTGGTTTTGACTCCCACCACTAATTTGACTAAGCAGCAATTCTCTCTTATCCACTCCCCCCCATCTCTGCAACTGCAACACAAGTCATCTGGGTCAGCTTAGTTTAATCAGGACTTTCCTTTTTTGCTTGATGCCGATGTATTCCGAAGTCTCCCTCGGAAGGAAACTGCAGGTGTCTCGCGAGGCAGTTGAGGCATTGAGTTAGCTCAACAAGAACTCCCAGGGGGCTAAGCTGGATCAGGGCGTGTGGCAGCAGGCTGGGGCCCATTGCACATCACGGGCTCCGGGGCCTGGGCCTCACAGAAAGCAATGCCCACGAGGCTACCGGTTTATAATTTTCAGTGAAAAACCAAGTCTGATACGTTTATAAATATGGGTGTGTACAGTCCGTACTGGAGGACCTGCTGCGTAGTAAATTGCTCAACTAACACAAAAACAAAATCGACAAAGTATGGGCCCAATGGGCCGGGGATGTTGGTTTATTATTTAGGTACTTGACCCGAGCCGACCTCAATGAACCGGCGGATCCGATGATTCAGGTTGCAAACTTTAATGTCTTTAATGGCATGAGGTAATAAAGAAGATATGACAGCAACATGAGTAGATGGAAGTTTATTTCTTCTATTTTATTATTTTGAAATTCGCTGGTAATTTGTTAAGTAAGTAACACTTGCAAAACGTATACTGATTGTTAGTTAACATTTTTATAATAATTATTAGTTTCTTGGTAAAAATAAGTGTAAAATTTATGTGTTGTTACCTTTAAATATTTTGAACATTTCTGATCTGATCCCAATCTAGCCCGATTTAAAAGTCAAACCCAAACCCACGTATAAAAGATGGATTTGATTTTCATTTTTTTTGTCTTAAATTAATTTTTATATTTGATAAAAAAATTTATTTTATATTAATAATTTAATTTAAGTAGTTAAGTACTTAAAAATAAAATTATAAAATTATTTTTTTATTTTTTTAGATGTAAATTTTACTATTTAATAAAAATTATTATATTTAAATATAATTATTAATATAAAATGAAGGAAATACTAAGATTTGAGTTTACTACTCGATCCAATGGCAACTCAACATAATCTCCTTCCTCCTTGGGCCAATCGCTATTTTTTTTTTACAAATAACTAATCTCATTTTATTTACTCATGATATGACATGTTCCCTATATCTAATAAAAGTGTCTTATTTAATTTTTTTAATACAAATATTAATTTAAAAAAATTAAAATCAACACACTTATTATAAGATAAAAGAAGTTTATTATTATTAATTTTATTAATATGCATCGGTAAATGCATGGTTCACATCTTTGTTCCGATGACCGTCGTTAATAAGAAACATGCGGATTAATGACCCACGCACCATTAAATTAACACGCGTCGTTAAAGTGTGCGCGCCCCGTGGCACATATTAACTTATTATTATTATATTATACTTACAAGGATAATATGTTGTTGCGTAGATTGTATATATAAGCCCAAGGCCCAATAAGCGTATCTTGGGAGGGTGAGGGAGATGGAGAGAGACACTGATGGACGGAAGATGTTTCCTCCTCTTCCGCCACCGCCGCCTCCTCCTTCTCCGCCACCGCCTCTTCTTCAGCCATTTCTGCCCAGCTCTGTGCAAGCTAGTGGGAACGCTGGTCGTAGTTCTTCTGCCAATGACTTGAACCCCAGCATTTTAATCATTGCCGTGATTCTCACTATCGTCTTCCTTCTTTCCGCCTCCATCCACCTCCTCCTCCGCTACCTTGACCGCCGCCGCCTTCTCCGCCTCTCGAGTCGCTCCTCCTCCTCCGACTCCGGCTCCGAGTCCAGCCGCCTACCGCCCACCCACTCTAACCCTTTGTTTAGCCGCCGGGTTTCCCCTGAGGAGCAGCCGCAGAAGACGGCAGTGGACTTGCTCCCGATCTTCACGTTCTCAGCCGTGTTCCCCGGAGGGGGGGGAGAGACCCAGAGCAAGGACTGCGCGGTGTGTCTGGCCCACTTCGAGGCCCACGACCAGCTCCGCCTCCTGCCGGCCTGCGCCCACGCCTTCCACGCCTCCTGCATCGACGCCTGGCTCGCCACCAGTCTCACCTGCCCCCTCTGCCGTTCTTCCATCCGCCTCCCCGACGACTCCCTCCCCTCTTCCCGCTCCGCCAGCTTCCGCCTCGAGATTGGCTCCGTCAGCCGCAGGTTTCCCGAACCAGCCGCATCGACTACCGGAGCCGGGTCCCGCCGCCGCTCCTACTCCGTCGGCTCCTCCTTCGACTACGTGCTCGACGACGAGCCGGAGGTGGTGGTGGTGCCGCCTTTGGCTCCGGTCCATTCTTCAGGGTTACTTGGCCAGCAGAGCACCAAAGACTCAGTCAGTAATGAAGGTTCGGCTGCGCCGGAGCCTCCGGGGTCGGAGGTGGCGGAGGCGGCCGGCGGGAGGGGATGGCTGAAGGAGTACATGGACCGGCTGGCATCGTCGGCTTCGTCATCGATGTCGTCGAGGACCGTCTCGTTCCGCTTCTCCGGAAGATTCGGCGGGAGCCGGCGGAGCAGCGGCAGCTGGGACTTGGAGGGAATTCCGGCGGGGGAGGACAGCAGTTATTCGAATTTCTTTCGGTGGTTGGCGGGGTTATGAGTAATTATGAATAACCCGAGCCCCTAAAAGGTAAAAGACAAGCAAATTTGTTTGAAGGGTTGATTTCGTGAAAGGACGAATCTGCCCTCGAATGCAGTGGAGAACCAGTGAAGTGAGCCACCGGCCGGGCATTGGGCGGAGGAGGCGGGCGCAGGCGGAAGTCGCCGGAGACGAGGGGGGACCCCCACTTAGGAGGTGCAAATACTCATTTGTTGTTGACCTTGGATGTAACATGTGTGTCTGTTTCTTGGGATCAAAGAAATCTTGAATCATAATGGTTTACGGCGTTTGATTATTGGGATAATTATCGAGCATTGATTGGGTTTTGAGATCTTAATTGGGGTTTGATTATTGGGTGATCCTTTGCAAAAAAAAGGAAAAGGTCACGTCTCTTTTTTTTATCTTTGATTCAACCCCATCCCTAAGCAAGAAACTTTTGGTCACTCCACAGATTATTGTATTGAGAATTGGCATTTTTGGATACAAGTTGGTCCTTTTAAGGGGGCTGGGGCCAGAGCAAACTGAAAGAAGAAGCACAATAGTGCATAGTTTGTTGAATTCTTTATATAGGAGTATATGTTACTCCTTGTCCTAAATTCATAGGTTTATTTGTTTTTTCTCACAGTTTATTTTAAAAAATTAAATAAAAATTTATAGCTCCATTTAGTTCATTTAAGTAATTAACGTCAGACAGAGAGAGTATTAAAAATTGTGCTCAAATAAGTCTTGTGGGTCCTGCCTGCCCACTTTATACTAGTCGTCAAATCTTAGGATTGACTTGAGGCTTATTTTTGCTCAACGGCGAAGATGACTTGCATGTGAAACAAGAGATGTCCGCGTGGTGCTAGTCGCAGTATCGTTTGTAACAAAATTGGCTGAAGAAAGTGGATACCTTTACTTTTTTTTCTTAAAGAGTCTTGTTAATATGCGTTGGATGCATCTAATTGCGCGGTCAACTATTTCACACAATATGCCGGTTGTGCACTCGGGCCCCGATCAAAACTATTTCATTCTCCTTAATGAGTATTTATATTTGAGTATTAGTTAGTTATTTAACTACTTCTTGATTACGTCTCTCTATCATATAGGGTTTTTGTTCCCAAAGTGAAAATAAACCCATCAAAAATAGGCGTAGGCCACTTAAAAGTGAAGAGTATATGGTTTTCTTGAGCCAATTTGTACTAGATATGGGCATGAGCAAGCATCTACAAGGAGAAATTGATTAAGAGATTGTGGCCTTAGCCACTTCCCAACTCAAAGCAGTTGCAACAATCACACATGAATGAGTCAAAAGTGAAAAGTGAGGCAGTTAGATAACTAATCACTACTCAAGTATAATACCTACTAATTGAGAAATGTTTGGGTGTGTATCCCACAATGTGTATTTTACTATTTAAGACATGACTCATCAGTATGGTATAACCCTCAAAGCTTTAGTGTTTCACACACTATGCTAATGAGTTGTTTGGCGAGTGGTAAAATACATTGACAACATAGTGTGCAATACACACTTAATAATTTTTCCTATCAAGGAGAGAAGAAATAATATCCACTATGTTAAGTCAATTTCCTTACAAGCATTGCCATATTCCCCCTTTTCTAACTTGGGTGCCGGAGATACTTCGCCTGGCACCATACATGCACCCAATAATATCTCTCGTTTTAGATGTTGGTTTGTTATTCATGATCATCTTCACCGTTAATGACACATACAATAGCAATAGCAAAGAGTAAGCACTAATGTGAACTATTGTTTGCGCCGTCAATCCTCATCTGATGAGGATCGACTCCTCTTCTAAAATTGGAGCAAATACCACATGATACTTCGAGAATACTCAATAGTCTACCTAGCTAGTTGACTCTGTTATCTCTGTTGATAATGTGTAATCTATTGTAATATTGTAGAAATTGATGAATAGAAGCATAGTAGACTAGGTCCACATTTTATAGGAATCAGATTCTTTTTGCTCTATCACTTGAATCAGGACATACTATGTCCGAATCAATATAGAAGCTCGTTTCTGGCACCAAAGGCGATTAGAACAAACTTTTTTTGGCTAAAGACTAGATCAATATGAATCCTTGAAAACCTAAGACGAGACATATGGGCAGTAGATGATGCATAGACACTTAACAATTGGATCTTAAAAGATATACTCCTTCCATCCTATATTAATAGCTATATTTTAAAAAAAATTATTAAATGGTAAAACCCAAAGGGAAAATAAGCTTATAAGTACTCATCAATTTACATTTAACAAAATGAAGCTATTAAAGTGAAACTAGCTTTTTTGCAAAATAGAACTATTAATTTAAAATTGAGGGTGTATTCAATTTAGATTTCCCAAAGAATTTTTGTTATGTATCGATTATCAGTCAACCTGTTATGATTGTGTAGGTCAGTTCCCAGTTATGATTCCAATTTATGCAATTTGTGGAGAAGCCTCACTGAACCTGTGGAAGATAAAATTCCATTAAAACCTCATTTTAATGGTGGCACAACAAGAAACTTTAACACTATAAGAGTTTGTAAATGTAGCCAAGATAATTGAGAGAGACAGAGAGTAAATGAAGGGAGGTGGGGGGGTTCAGATGTCATGGGAAGAAGTAAAGATGTTTGAGGTGGGGGGCGTAGGGCATTGACGGGATGAGTGATGCGGAAATTCTGCCTTTGAACCTTCCCACCGCAAATATATAATAAATAAGTCACAATCTTGGAAGCAGTCTTGTGACTTGTGAAAGAGGCGCATTGGATTAAATGGTCGCATTCATGTGATGGGAATGGAAACTACCTACCTGGTTACCCCAAAATAAGGAAGTCTTAATTTCATGACCGGCCCAACTGGTCAAGACATATTCCGGCTCCGCCTTTATCAATGAACTCAGCCTAAAGAGTATATAGGAACTATTAATAGTATAGATTGACAAAGTAGAATATTAAAAATGTTTTCTTTGGCTTACTGATAGGGGCCTTGCTAAACATGGAGCTGAATTGAATGTTAGTAGGATTCAATGCGGCAAACTTCAACTTCAGCCCAGATGATCCTTTGATATCTATTACTCCCACAGTCGTTTTGTCTCGTATTAATAGTTATATTTAAAAAAATAATACTTTTTATTGAATGATAAAACCTGCTTCTAAGAGAAGGAAAAATAAATTTGTGATCTTCTTTTTTAAGTACCCACTTACTTAAATTTAACAAAATAAAACTATTAATAGGGAATAATTTATTTACCTAATGGAGCTTTTAATTTAGGCCAGATGGAGTATTAACTCAAATCATCAGTCCCCACAGGGGCAAAACAACTCCTATAATCCATATTTCTACCCACTTTTTATGTGTTCTCCTCTGTAATATAATAGAGATTTGAGCTTCATAATTAGTAACATATATTGGAAAAGTTTGTATGAGCCTCGCCTCATGCATGAGAGTATAAGTGTATGCAACATAAGCTGTTGGATCGAGATACAATGGTAGAGGGGGCCAAAAATTAATCTACCCTCCAAGTAATGTCCACTATTGGATGTTGGATGTTGGATCAAAATCCAATAGTCAATGATGTCTAGGCCCATGCTACCACACATGAGCCCAATCTCATATAAACGAGACTCAACCTAATGCACAACCTAAATATGACATCTCTCCTATATGTTTCATGCATGAGTCGTGACTCACTCTACGCAAGGTCAAAGTATATTATGCACACTGAGCCTTTGTGGGCATAGGCTGGAAAAAAGAATGTTATCTAAAGGGGAAGCATTTTTCACGTTCTTCACTAACACTGACTTAGAGTAAGCTGCACATAAAAGTCCTTCATCCGATTAAAAATACATACATTAGTGTACATTAGCATAAGTAACACTAACGTGTGCTAACATGTATGACATCGATCTTAAATATCAACGGCTCTCATATTAGGCTAATTGGCAGTGCATAACATAAAAATTGCTTCCTTTTTAGAGATATTTTACACCCTACCAAAGCCATTTAAGTCAGCTGTGATTAAGTGCTGCAATTTTTATATTGGACCCCATTTTACAGGCCGATGCATGGCAATGCACATGCACTAAACGCTTTTGGGGCTATGTAATATGCTCAAAAGGCCCATGTTAAGTGTTTTTTTCTACATTTTATCTAATGTATAAAATTTTAAGATTTTGACTCAACTCTAAGGCCCTGAAGCTCAGTGGCCTCAGAGTCAGGACGGAATTTAACACAAGAAGTTTTCATTTGTGGACAATTTACACACTTACACGAATCAAATTCTAGTAAAATAATTTGATAGATTTAATTGTATGTATAAAAAACCTTCAATATCATCAAATTCTAGTAAAATAATTTGATATATTTAATTATAAGTATAAAGAACCTTCAATATCATCGAGAATTTAAGCTAGTAAAAACAATAGACTTCTTAGTAAGATAACAATATAATCAATCTCCTCAACATAAAGATATAATCAAACAAAAAAAAATTTACTTGTCCACAAGATAAACTACTTTAAACGTGAAATTTCATCTAGAAAATAACTCATACGCTGAATATAGAGATATTATGTGTGATAGTTTTTTCCTCCTAGTTCTCATAGTGTAATTGTTTAAAGTACAATAAGGATCTATTTGTAGACTTAATTTTAGGATAAAATTGTTATATGAATGTTCTAGGAAGGATTTTAGCATAAGTAATTTCTTGAAATATCAATTTAACTAATCAATAAATTAAATAATCTGAATAAAGATGTCTTTTCATCACCATCAATGAACTATTAACAAAATAATAAATAAAACACATTTTATTATACATTAATTTCAATAAAAACAGTAACTATCATAAATTAATGATTAGTTTTACTTATGAGGTATAATTAATGTAAGTTTTAGTAATAATAACAAAATCTATAAGTTGGTTAAGGTACAAGAGACTCGACAAATTGGCTCAGGAAATTAATTTAAGTCGTCAAAGGAGTCAGGCTTATTAGAGTCAACAACAGAGTTTAAATCAGTTTTCGGAGTGACATTGACTCAGAAGAGTTTTTAAAGGCAAAAAGGTGTTTTAAAACTATAATTTTATTCATGACAAAAAAATAGTACAAACTCAAAACATAAATTTTTGTCACAGTTGATATTCGAGTATAAGCAAAGCAGTAATGAAATGGCCACCTAATATGAACACTAACAAAGGAGGGAATCTACCACTATTCGACCCATAATGTTCATTTAGTGAGCAAGTAAACCAGAAAGCACTTCCGCATGTTAATTGACTATACAAACGAGATAAAAATTTTGAGTGAAAAAAAATCCCGCAAAGTGTCCTAAAAACTGCTCCACAATATTTCCCGATTTTTACATTTTTTTTATACCACTAAAACCCATCAACCACAACTATGACAAATGCAAACTCAAAAAATAGAAAAAAAAATTAAGTACTTTACATAATCAGACCTATTTACAACAGTGAGAACACCAAGAATAATCTACATGCGTATGGCCTCCAAATCCCGGTGGCATCTGTCACGACCCTGTCCAAAATCTCTCAGGATCTGAACACAATAAAGAAAGATCCTCAATCTCCAAGTTCGCTATACGCCGATCTACCATACGGGCTTGGACAGACTTAACCAAGAGAAGGATGGTGGGTAATACCCACCATTTATCGTCTTCCCTGCTCACGAAAACAAGAAAAAGGGTAGTTGATCGTATTTAGAACAAATAGTCACAGAAATCTACAGGTTGGGATTTAGAGATGAAGCTGACTGACAACCGATATTTCTTCATCATTCAGAGTCGTTTTAGTTTAGAATGATCTTCGAAAGAAGAGAATATACCTCCTGATATTCCTTCCGTTAGACTTCTCAGGCACACCATACCGCAAAAATCCGTAATGCAGAATCCCACAAACAAAGGCCACGATCTGCAAAAACTTTAGGAGTCACCATACGCAAACTAAATGCTATAGCAAATTAGATTTCTGTTAATATAAATAATTGTTTGCTTACATGAATACAGTTAGTAGTTTTCAACTAAAATAACAAGAAATCTTTCCAGCAATGGCAAAATAAACAAGTGCTTGACTCAAGACAAACAACAGAAGAGTCCTCATCAACTACAAGTGGCATAAGATCAACCCGTTCAGGTGTATTACTACAATTCAACAAATCATTTGCCAACCGAGATCTGTCAACAAGGATAATTAAATCCTATCTGTAGACAGCTCTAGCAGCACCATTTCCCCAGCCACAATATGAACAAGAATATGGTAGGGCTGCATCTTGGGTGGGGTGGGTGGAGTGGTAAGACCTGACCCAGCCCGACCTGAGATACGAACCGAGTTCCTTAGATCCAACCCAACATAGAAACCAAGTTTAGCCGAGATAGGAACCAAAAACCGAAAACCAAAAAAGGAACCGATATTTTATCTTTGGTTGGGCTGGTTCCAAGATTTCCAACCAAAGCCAACATTATATTGGGTCAATTCTATCTATGATAAATTACAAAATATCATACCACTTGGTCTAAAAAAGGTTTTGTACATTAATTAAGAAGTCGGGACAGTTCGATTATTGGTTTTTTCACATGCTAGACCTGACCCGAGAAGTACCCGGGCGTTTCTTTGTTGGACCCTACCTGACCCAAAATACGACCAGACCCAACCCAGGTCAGTTTTGTGTCGGTTCCATCAGGGTCGGGTCGGGTCCAGGTTTTGAGTACTGCCCTAGAATCTCATAAACTTGAAATCCTTTCCCTTATGTTAAGGGTAGTCATAAGTTCCAAGGGCTAAATACTCGTTAAATCAAATGAATTACTGGTTCTCCATAAAAAAAAAATTATTTGTGTGCCTCGCCTCATACTCATATTCTACTAGATTTCTTAATTTAAGAGTAAGAGAAAAGGCTAAGACATAAGCTTACAATATTTGACAGAGATGTAACATTCCATAATGCATACACGCGAGCAAGTGAAGATCTTCTAGGCCTTTGACTAAAAAGAGCATTCAGTCCAGCAGGAAATGGAGAGAGTAGCGACAGAGGAAGAACTAGCAAAATAGCAAGAAAATCCCCGATCGAAATCCAATAGAACTGAAGTAGAGTAAGTAGAGTCACAGAAACATCTCCCAAGAGCAATACGGTCATAAAAAACTGTACAGTGTCCTGATACAAGATGAAACAAGACCATATTTATTTAAGAGTCAAGTAAACAAGTTCTGTCACATGGCTATAATTCAAAAATAAATTTTATTACCTTCAAGCCCACGGGCTTAGTGTTGTGTAGTAGAAGTGAAAATGGATAGAGAAGATCCCTTTTGTAGTGTAGTGACTGCAAGGTCGCCTCATTAATTATCCCCCCATTGATCCTTCCAGTTATTCTCTTACGAGAAACTGTCTGGCTGATGTTTGACTCACCTTGTTGCAACTGCTTGGGCACCTTACGGGCATTTACAATACTTTTCCTAGAATATAACATTGTCGGACAAATTGTGAACTTTTTTAAGAACAAAATGAACTATAACAGACACGAGACATGAGGTCCATGGCATGCTGCAATCACTGATCAAGGTGGGTCAACTTCTGACATGAGCCTATTATGTATGAACATAAAGTTGCAGCATGTCAAGATCCATACACCTTGTGGAGGGCACAGATATTAACATGAATACATTGATGTTTATACTTTCCTCACTAAAACTTTCAACTAATATGTTTCTAAAAATACCTTGCGCGGTCAGTGCTGATTGTTTTCACTGTCTCATGAGATCTGTGCAGAACAAAATCCTCTGCTGACACCAAGATACCCAGCTGATAATAGCCTGATGCAGTAGCCTGGAACCAACCCAGCTCAACCCTAAGGCCATGGGCCCCGAGTTGGGGATTTCCATGACTATTTATCCAACTAAGTACAGGGACCAAATCAGACCGAATGGATCCTTGCCTCACAATTCTTAGTCGAGCATTGACACCACCAACAAAACGATTCCAGAGAGCGGAAGAAGTGTACTGAGACAATAGAACTGGCATTTGTCATTACAAAACACACCAGAAAATAAATGATAAAATGAAGCTATGATGAGGATGTTTCAATATACCAAGTGAAAATGTCGGAGGAACAGAATAAGAAATGACTATTTTATTTGAAATGGCCCTGTTAGGTTTGTTCTAATTGTACTATAACTACACCAAGATAAAGTCTGAGCCATCCAGAAGTAACTAATTTCACATCTGAGGGTTTGTTGAAGGTCCCATAAAAAGAGAAAACTCTCTAAGAGGATGTGAAACAATATGCAAGAAAAAACTTGAAAGTGGATCCTTCAAAGGGATAGGTATAGAATGAGAGGCGCCAGTGCAGCAGATAAGACATTGATAAATTCTGTAGTTAAAACAAAATATTAAAAGACGAAAGCAAAACCAGCACCTGACCAATAATGTTCGTTAGCAATGCATCTGTGTAAAGACTGTAAGGGGACATGTAACTTCCATCACCACCAAAAATGATACACATAGGAAACCTTTGAGAGATGGAAGGCATATCAAGTCTCTTCTCATCTCCTCCAAGGAAGAAGTCAATGTATGCAACCATCAAATCTGGAGTTGAACCAACCTACAAATTGCATCATATGAATGTCTAGTATAACAGAGCTGCAATTTCAGAAGGAAAAAAATGATGCTTCTAGAACAGTCTGCTACAAATTAGAAATGAATACGTCCTAAAAGAAAATGCTTCTTATTAAGGAAGAAAAAAATGCAAAACCTAGATAATAAGCATACCTTCATCCCTTGGTAAAGTGCTCTTGATCTGCATGATCGGAGGCATGCATGATCATACTCTGACTTCACATATTCCTGAAGCCGATGGATCTTTTTTCTACGGCGCCACTGCTTCCAAGACCAGGCACAAGGATATGCAAGCACTGAAAGAATGCTATGGACTGAACCTTCCCACCACTCATAAGCGGCAACAGAGTTGATTTCATCAATAAACCTATTGAAGGCATCTTCATATCTGCCAGTTCAAATTAGCAAAAGACGAAATAATAAAGTTTGAGTTAAGCACTAGGAGAGAACAAGTGTGTACTTGTATGAGAATGACTGCTACACAAGCACTCTAATTTCAATACTATGTTGTAGCAAGAAGTAAAATTTCCGCTCTTACACAATCTCAATGATTGCATCAGGAGGAGAATAAGGAAGATGCCATGGTTCCCTGAATGTATTAGGACCCATAAAATACATTCTGTGAACATGACTTTGGGTTTCTTCAGCTCTGCTGCTCCCACGAACCTAATAACCATTATCACCAAGACATAAAACCAAAACCATGATACACAGATGAAACGAGTACAAAAGATAAACATCAATGATGCACTTTTTTGTTCTTTTGTTTTTGCATGGTAAGCTTGGGGATACATAACACACATGATGCACTTACCTCAGCCAAAGACAAAAGATAGGGGAAAGGATCAGGAACATGGTGCTCTATTGAGTTTGCAGAAGAATAAGAACAATCTGATCCAACACATTTGATTCTTAAGGCACTTAGTAAAACAGCAAGGAACACTAATGTGAACGCCAGGAGTATAGCAAAAGGCCAGGGTCCCCCAAACGTGTATATTAGATCCTCTAGTGGGGTATAGCATTTTGGCATCCTATACTTCTCAGACACACATTTGTAAGGACAAAATGGTTGGGTGACTCCTCCTGCAACAACCAGATAGATTCAATCAGCCACATCTGCACTTAGATAGTACCAACCAGAAGAATGCAAGGTATCAGTTCTCCCCCCCCAAAGGGGGAGAAAGAGAAGAAGTACCTCGCACATATACAAAATTTGCACGCCGAGGAAGAACTTCAAGTGAACAAGGGGTGCACAGCGATGGATCAGATCCTTCAACATCTTTGTAAGTGCCAATAGGACATTCCTGAAAACATATTGCATTCTCTAATCATCCTGAAGGAAGAACAGGATGGAACTAAACAAACGAGCATCTACCCTACTACATGACTGCAAAGCTTCACTACATGATCATGTGGATTCAAAGATAATGGAACATACTTTCAGACAGTAAAGGAAAATGAAGTACAGTTTTCCCAAAAATATCACTATCATTATGCAGGAGAAAAAAGTAATCACGCAAGTTTTAGTATGTCACAAACTCAGATATACATGAACCAATTGCAACATCTACTATTGGAAGACAATTGATAAGCCCTGAGAAATAATGATCAACCACTTCTCCTCAAAAGGTGAAGTTGTTAGAGAAGGGACTAATTATGTATCAATATCTCCCTACATGTGAAGCCTCACTTAGGCTCTACACAGGAACACAAACACAAGGGGTGCATAATCAGGACTTTTGCTTCCATGGGGAATTGAACCAAGGGCATCCTGCTCATATACAATGCTTAGTTAACCACTTCTTAAATGTAAATTGTTATGGAAGGGACTAACTATGTACACCAATACTCCTCCACACATCCAGACTTACCAGACCACAAACACAAGAGGTACAGGGTAATTTGGCCTCCATGCTGAATTGAACCAAGGGCCTCCAACTCTGATATCATGTTAGTTATCCACTTCTAAACACTCAAGCTCTTGGGGAAGGGACTAACTAATGTATATTTATAATAATTACTTTGATTTCAACATAGACATGAAACTTCTTTTTTTTTTACAGGAAGACCTAAAACATTTAGCATGCATGAAATTTGTACATCCAAGGCAAAAGTCTTAGAATGATCAATTAATGGAACACCTCAGTCATTGATCCAAACATCTAATACTTGATAATAGAGACATAGTTCAGTCAAAACTCGACCAAAAGCATTGTACAGTGGAACATACATTGCAGAAAGTGCCATACAGTCCTTCAGGGCATTTCTTTCCCGTCATTGTGCCTTCTTCTCCACCAAGGCCACCATTGCTCCCATGCCCTCCACTGTTTCAGACAAAACAAATATGAAATAAGAGTAAGAAATAAAAACCCATCATTCTCTTTCAAATACAGACCATTCGCCATGGAATTGGCATACCTAATGTCAATTGTACCATTAACTGTAGCAATCTGTACATATTCATCTCCAACTGCTATTTTAGACCAATCAAAATGAACTCGCCCACCACCACCACCTCCACCACCAACTGGGCCACCGTGACCACCAGAAAGGGATAAAGAGGAATTTTCACCCAGATTCACTTGCTGTAGGAAAAGAAGAATTGTCCCACCAGATCCACCACCCAACCCTCCCATTAGAGTACCATTTTGATTCCTTCCTTCAATGCAGCTTTGACCCTCTGCCTTTAGTGATCCATAAATATCTAACCTTGAAAGCGGCCACTTCATGGATCCCATCACTAGGATAAAAATTGCAAAAGTAAAAGTATTAGTAACTATATACACACACAGGAAGAAACATGTTAATATGCAAAACTACATGGGAGTATACACACATCTAGTATTGTAAATATACAAGAGGTTTGATTGCCTGGCTGTATGACCAGAGTAAGTACTCTGGTCCTATGCTCAGGCAGAGTCATGTTTTCCACTATCTTTTGGAAGCCATGTCGTTTCGTCATTTGTCACGACAGTTTGAACATTCAACTCCGTGAACATTAATAATGTGGTAATGTGGCTCTGCCTGCGCCTATGACCAGAGTAGCTACTCTGGTCGTATGACCAAGCAATCAGAACTCAATTTATAATAGAGTTGGTGCAATCTTATAGTCATGAGCAGGACAACAATGACTTAATATCCTCTTCAGGCCACTGGTGAAGGTAACTGGCTGGAAATAAAATTTACTAATTCATCCAAGATGGGCAGGATATAAAAAACCAAATAACGGTGCAAAAGCAGTATTAAAATAGCTTCATGTATATAATAAAGAAGCATACTCTGACATTGTTACAGAAATATATGGAAACAACATCCCTTTTACATCACCTGGTCTCATGTGACAGTAAAAAACAAGAAGACTCCCAAATGAAGGTTATTAAAATAGACTTGTTAATCCGGTTCAAGATTAAAGATCAACTAGAATCATTCTCTGGAAATAAATCTTCTCCCAATAACAATGAGTAGCATGCACCCTCAATCTTCTCTTACTAATTAGATAAGCCCATGAATATTTTTTGTTTTTTTAAAATAAGGTCATGAAAGAGGTTGCTAATTGTTACTTATAATACATCATACTAAGTATACAATTAGTCTCCATGTGGAGGCAAACAAAAATGAGTGAGTTCTTTTTTTATCAAGCATTTTGATATTTCACACTATTACAGTATCAGTCATAGATGTCAGTTGTGCAGCGCATATTATGGAAACAATTGAGAAATTTTTTGGTTGGATATAACATTTTGTAAGAAAGATTTTTTATTATAGTACTTCAAGTCCCTTGTAATTCTTTCAGTATTGTATTCCTTAAGAGTTTGTGTTATGCTTATGTATAGTTTAGTCCTTTATGTACCATTTGTAGGGTACTAGGCCACTCAAGCGAAGACATTTATTTCTTTTCATGTACATAAGCTGGTCGACTTCTATAGAGCTCGGCCTACGTTTTCTTTTGGGTTCTATAATCCTCTTCTTGAAGTTAATGAAAGTTTTACCCCTTTCTAGACCTTAGACTCTAATTTCTCCAACTATTTGATTTCTTTAGTTGATTTGACTTGATAGGATTGCCTGAACGTTATTCTAAAAAGTATCTGTCTGTGGAAGTTCACTTTTGGGGGCCAGCTACTTTACATTGGTCATAACTGATCGTTCTTTTTCTTGATTTCTTTTATCTGATTCTCCATTGATATTGCTCACTTTTCTGGTAAGAAGTCTCTTTGGCTCCTTCTGTGTGGCAATTTGTTGGAAATTTGCTCAGATTGAATCTAAACCTACAGCATCTCTGAGAAAGGGGTGTGCGGCCACGGGCTCTCTGTCCTTGGATTTACTTTGTCATTCTTCTTGGGGCTACCGATCACCTTATTTTGCTTTATTGTATTTTTTTTTGGGTGTTATTTTACCAATTGCTTGCAATTTATAGTATCACATCCAGCTATATCTTCTAATTCTTAGTTGTGTTTGTCTCAGATCAAATGTTTTCTGTTCAACAGATTCCACTAGCAATAGTAATCATTAAAACACTACGATTCCAACAGTAGTAAAATCTTCTGTGAAAAAACATGTTCGAGGGTCACTCTCAACCATAAAAGTACGAACAAAATGGCACTTCAAATTCTCCAGATACAATGTGCCCCATTGACAGTTTCGACATATAACTTTAATAAGTCATAAATTTACATATAACCTTGGTAGAAAAGATTGTTGTTTATCCATGGGGTGGGCGCAACTGCTCATGCTACTGATCTTAAATGGTTGGTTTCAAATTTTCACACAGAGAAGAATTTTACTCCTAAGAACTTATTTATTTTAAAAGGAACTCATAAGAAAATTTAGAGGGCACTCTTCAAAAGATAAGTCACTTCCATCAAGAGATGTACTCTTCGGGTAGTTCACAATTTCAACTACTTCAAAAGAAAAATAAAAGAAGGTTTAGAGATTATGTTCTTCCAAAGATGAGTCACTTTTATCAAGAGATTTACTCTTCCGGAAGAAGGTTTACAGGATGCATTCTTCAAAAGTGAGTCATTTTTATTAAAAAAGATGAACTCTTCCAGTAGTAGAGCTTTCAACTACACCAAAAGAAAAGCATTACTGGTGAATACTAAAAGTATAACAAAAGAATTGTCACTTTACCAATCATTCCCCCTCCAGCTGCATGTTCCTTGTACTCACTGGGACCCCCACTTCCACTTCCTAGTTCACAGGGGAGATCAGCATCACCATATATTCGACCACCTTCACTTAGCCTTCCATTATAAAACCCTGAGCCCCCTCTCCCTCCATGTCCAGCGCCACCTCCAACTCCATAGATTGAATATGTTCCCTTACCAATACCTTCTTTGCAACCTGAAAAAGATTCCCAAGTGGTTAAACATACCATCAGAGTGATTTATAAAGGCAGCATCCAAGTTTAGTAGATACACCAATTCACCTAATTCAGACGCTGTTATCATGCCCCCAGTGTCTACGGTGACAGTCATTGATCTGTGGATGTGAATAATACTTCCTTTGACAACACCGCTAATAGTAAGATCCTCAACACGACAAATCTGTCAATTTTTCATTCTTTCAGATTATGCACATAATAAAGTTTGGAATACATGTGAACCATATATCGCCTCTACATTCATTTAAGTCCAGAGTGAATAATAGTTGATTACAATGGTGAGCAAGGAATATGCAATCTTTATACCACTTGTTCAAACTTTTGAACATTTAGCTGATTCGTTTTGGATTAAATTTCAATAAGTTTCTTCCCTAAAACATCCTTAAAGAGAGAAGCAGCAGTACCCAGAGAAAACAGATAAGATGGACATATCAGAAAAGGAATGGAAAAAATTATCTTTATAAGCCATGCAAGAAAAATTGGCAATTCAATGAGTGAAACGTTAGAATAACATGGTTGCGACTTTCCATGCAAAAATAATGCTACCACACCATGCTAAAAAAAGGACAATAATGTTATCACACCATGAGCCAACTATGTTTAAGCAAAGAGACTCACAGGCAAGCTAACATAGCCATTCTTACTTGAAGTGTGAAAGACAATGAGTAATTCACATGGCAATCATCAGGAGGAGTTATCAACTCCATCGGGCATGTCTGATTCTCGCAATGTGATTTGATGGCCCTAACATAAAAAATATTGGATCAATTGAGTAATGAATAAAGAAAAATTACATTTAATCGTCCATACTAAAAAACTGAACTCACAAATTATTTCCCATTTCATTATCTAGTGGAGCCTGAAGCAAAGAACCTGGGCCAACCTGTGCAGTGCATGCCAAGTCAGAACACATCAAAATCAAAGAATAAACAAGGAAGATCATAACTGTTAACCACTTCTTAAAGCTTAAGCTCATATGTGAGTGAGTACCTATTTATATTACTCTCACACCCACAACCCACACACATCCCAGTGGCCCCACTCAGCAAACCACGTGCACACACACACACACGAAAGACAAAACAAAACGTAGTTTTTCCCAGGATTTGAACCAGACCAAACCATGTTAGTTAACCACATCTCCTAAAAGTTAAAATCACTCGGGAGGGGGGGGGGGGCACAAATACAATATATCAATTACACAAACAATAACTACGAAAAAATCCAATAACAACATAATAAAATGAGCAGCTAAACTGAAACTTGCATGTTGATAAACCAATTGAAGTCAGAACTTCAATCCTTCATTGCGTAGATACAAGCATAAAATTCATCTACGATATCGTACATAATTTTGAAATAATTTATGAACCACATGACAATCTTTCCTAAATATTTTTCAAATTTTCATGGAACCAAGACAGTCATGATTTTTTTATTTTTTCCTTTGCCTTGATCATTTTTTTTTTTTATTAACCTTCTTCCATGTAGAAATCAAGTAAAACTCATTTCCCAGTGCATATTTTCAGTTTCATTAGTCTATATGCTTCTTACTTCACATACAAATCAATGTGACTACAATATGGATGCCGACACTCAAAACCATGGTTCACAGTCATGAGAAGCTCATTTAAGAGCAGGGAAAGGGCCACTGGTGTTCTTCAAGCACCCCAGGCAAGAAATAAGACAAGATCCCCATAGGAGCCACGTGCCAACTCTCACAAAATATGTCTTAAGACCATATACTGAAGCTCGGCATTTGATGATATGTTTCAGGCACAGGAGTTCAAATTTTGGAGCTCCCCGAAGCATGAACTACATTATATCTCTCATTCCATCCTAGCATTGTAACAAGCTCTTATTCATCTATAGTTCACAAGAGTTTAGGTGGGGCAATATGAGATAGAGATTCTAATTGAGATTAAGTTCTGATAAAGGTTGTTTTAGATGATGAGAATAATTGTAGATATCAGGAATGAGACCAAGTAGTGACTTTGAGGGCATTATGCAACTCTCTTTTGATAAGCCTACTAAGAGATCAACATAGCTCATCTTGTTCTTTCTAAACTAATTCCTTATATATAATTATAGAACAAACTTTTTCAATTCTAAGATGCAGTTTATGTCTGCATATGTGTATATGTATATATACAAATATATATAGATGAAAGAGTATGTATCGTTCTCTATAACTGAGGTTGAATAATCCTTCGACATTATCAATTACCATACAAATTAATATTTCAAAAAGTGGCACATGAAGCAAGGTTGGGGATTAGACCAAGGAAAATTGATGGCAAATCACAAAGATTGTGGTCTTGTAACATCTGGGTCCATTCCAATGCATAGACTTAGGCAAAGGAATACCTTGGGTCAAAAAGGGTTTCCAAGTAATGGACAGACTTAGGCAAAGGAATTTACCATGGGTCAAAAAGGGCTTCCAAATTTCCTATTATATTTTTTTGCATATTTGATGAGCTTTCACTCAGTAAGTATGTATTCCCGTCAGTAAATAGCTTTAGGGTGTTCTTCTGAAGAAATAAGGCTCAATATGGTTATACTTTGGTAGTAGGGTTTTATTAAGTAGTTTGAGTTGTAGAAGGGTGTTAGTGGAGGGTTATAAATAAGTGATAGAATTCCATTTTAATTAGTGGATAATTTTTTTGGTTAAAAAGGGATGTCCAAGTCCTTAGAACCCAACTAGAAGTGGCAGGGAAACTGGCCCTTTAGAGCACCACATCCGGCCACCAATCCCCTCAGGCAAGTATAGCGCCCATACACAATGGATAAGTCAGGATATAATCCCTGTGGGTGGCCAAGGGAGTGAGGGTTCTAACTCAGGACCTCTGCTTACTGAGGTATGGTTTTGGCCCATTCTAATGAGTGGATTTCAATTAATGAAGTTATGTATCATTGTCATTTCTCTCCTTCGAGGATTTCTTCAACTTCTGTATTTTTTTTTAAATATCTTTCTTCTATACCGGCTCTATTATGGGGCTGATCATAATAGCTTATGAATTATAGACTCAATGTACAAAGGAAAAAAAATAATTACAGACTCAATATGATTGCTGAAATAATCCTTTTTCAGTCACTCCTAACCCCAGGTGCATCTGATCTAGTGAGATCTACTTTTTTAAAAAATTCACAAGTAAACTAACTGTTGGCATCGACAGATTTGGCTTTTCCACATTAAATGTACTTACGTAAGTGCTGCATATGAAGTAGTGCCAGAAGAGACCTTACATCTATATTATAAAATAGTGACAAGAAAAGCCGCTGACCCTTGATTGCATCGCCAGGGCCAGTCAACCTCAGCAGCCCTTGACCATAGACACCCAAATTTGCATTTGAAATGATCACAGAATTTTGCTGCCAGAAGCAAAAAGGATAAATAAGAATATAATAAAATGGGGAGAGAGAGAGAGAGGTTGGCAGGTTGGAAGAAGCAACAAAATGCTAGAATTAGTTAAAAAAGATGGAAGGGTAAATTACCATACCCTAAGAACCACTAGATTTCTAACTTCAAGGATGGAAGCAACAACTTCTGACTTTCCTCCCCCATCAATTTGGATTTTAGAGTTCCACATGAGTAGCATTTTGACATATATTCTGAATGCACCATATACCTTCAATTTAAATAGATACACTTTAGACATGCAATTACAGAAGAACATGGTTAAAAACTTGTGAATAGGATTCTCCATATAAAAGGGTAATTTTAAACATTTTTTGCCAAACAAGTATGTGTATTTTGGTCTCGAATAAATCTTAGGCTATAAATGACTGTTGACAACGTGTCTATATATAAACAAAAAAGAATCGCACTCATGTGTATTGAATATTTAATAATTTCAGCTGCTAATGTTCATGAGATATGCCCACCTTTATCACAGAATCGCTAATCAGGAGTTCTTCTGCAACCAGCTCAAATTCTGAGACAGGATAATTAAACAAACCAAAGCTGATGGTGCCACCATCAAGCAGACTAATTTGGCCCCTAACCTAAGGAGAAATTTCAAAGAAAATTACCTCAGAAAGACAAGATTAATGAAGAGCAAAGCATCCATATTAACTTGGCTACGCACACAAATTGTCAGTGTCTATCACTAGACATTTGAGGTACCAATGATGTTGTAAATGAATAAAAAATATCCCAGTTACACGTCAAGAAGCTCAAAGAAGCATTGAAGCAATGGCACCAACGTAAAATAACAAGGAACTGGTAAGTTTGGAAATATCATAACAGAGAATAAAAGCAATAACATCACAACCTGCACTCTCGTCCACACTAGGGGAACCAAAACCTTGGCCCTCCCCTCGACATAAATATTTGACCAGATAGGACTTGTAGGAAAATCAAGCAATGGTGTTTCAGTTTGGGTGGTAATGTTGTCATTGCTAACTCTTAGACTCAGCAACCTTGCATCAAAAATGGTACCAGCTGCACCAGAATTTGCAGAACAACCATAACTCTCCCCACCTGATCAACCATAAAAGCAAAATCACATTAAGAGCAATGAATGGTCAAATATAGAACATAAATGGAGCACATCAATCAAGTCTAGAACAAGTAAAACAAAAAATACCAAAACGAAGTATGAGAGCCATTGGAATTAAAAAGTTAAATGGGCTATATAGGAATCAGAGGGTAATACCAAAAATGAAGTACGAGGGGAGCCATTGGAATCAAAAAATTTTAAAATAAACAGATGTATCATATGCTACATGGAATTTTTGTAAGAGTCCGCTGAGGCTGAGTAGATGGTCAAATTCGATGATCAAATGGAACAAGTTCAAAGTTACAGGTGGAGTCTTCTTTTGTGAAAGATGCATGCCAACTAAATCTAAGGAAAAGTTATATATGCTGGCTACTCAACCAGCCATGCTTTACAGGTTGGGCAAGAAAGAAGAGCCATATTGAAGAATGTTAAGATGGGTGTATGAGAAAGCAACAAGAGACCACATCATAGAGAGAGAATAATGCAGCCCCAATATGCAAGAAGGTTGCAGATTGCCATTTGAGAAGGTTAAGGCACGTGCAAAGGAGTATGCCCAAATCTTTGCGGAGGGTTTGAAGAGGAATAGATGACAACCAGGAAGAACATGGATGGAATCCGTGAGAAAGAACATACTGATAATTGGTGTGAACAATAGTAGTATAATTGATCAAGTAGGATGGAAGGAAAGAATTTGTATGGCCGACACCCAGATAATTGGGATGCTGTGATAATTATTATCGTTTAAACAAAGATAAAACGAGAAAATGGGGTGTAGAAGACCAGTGCCAATGAGGAAGAAAAACGAAATGTATGAGATGAAAAATAAAATTGGAGAACCGGAAGGAGAAAGGAAGAAAATGATCTTTATGTTTTCTCACTCCCATTAGGGAACATATTGTACTGTCTACATATAGGGAGAATGAATACTGAAAAGACTATTGAGATTATCACTTAATGTATGCACATGCAAATGTCATCTTCCTAGTCAATTCAAACACGTGTAAGACCGTGTTTGGTTGACCGGTTATGCTGTATTTAAGAATATACATACCGTGCACTTTAACACTAACTTCCTTTTGCATGCTGTAGCACTTCAATGATATTCTTCCACCGCCACCGCCACCCCATCCTCTCCCACCAGCAGCAGTAATAATACCATTACCTCTCCTGACAAAATAGACATTCAAGTAAAAAGTAGATCGACAAATAATTGATAAAATGTAAGTGCCTTTTACATATAAAAATGCATGCTTCAGTGAAAATATAGTAGTGATTAAGGTTTTAAATACTGGTTCAGTTTCTTTACGTAAAAAGTCAGATAGCATTTCTGTAATTCAACAAACAAAAATTCCTTACAAGTCATTATTTCAATTAAAATCTTACAAAACTTAAAGCAGCTTTCAAAACAAATGTGATCTGTTACGCAATTATAAAGTACAGATGATGAAGCTTGCAGTTTTTGCTTATAAATTCCTGATTTGACAAAATGAGCAACACAACAAAAGCTTAACTAGATGACATTAATGAAGAGATACACACATAAATGTGTTTTCATATTGCAAGAATCTCCAGCCTTATTAGAATGCAAAAGAATTGCAACATCAATTATTAAATCAGCTAATGCAGGTCAAAATACACCCCAAGGCACTCACAATCATGGTGATGAAAAAACTTTTACAGCCAATATTTAGAAAAATGTCTAAATAAATGGAAAAACATCTATAAAAAGGTATGAATGCTTATTCATTCGTAATGAATGGAAAGCTATTCCAAACACTTAACATAATATAAGCAACATGTAGGGAGCAAGTCAAGAAGGATTTGATCCATTTTCAAGATGCTATGAGCAGTGATGGCACCTTCAATGAGCAGCTGTGCAGGATTTCACACATCATTGAACTTTGGAAGCAGTTCAATTAAAGTAATTTTAACAAATTCAGAAAAAAAATAGGGGAGAAAGGAATTGCATGCCAAAATTAATTTATTCTAAGGAACTCAACAAATCTAGTGGAATCAAACACTTGAAAAATCAACTTACATGTGAAATATACAAACTAATAGGTATGTCCTATAACTGAAATAGGGCCAACTGGCATGCATAATTTACATATCTCATCAGAGAGGAATATATAATTAACTTCCCTTTTCAAGAATTATTAACAAAAGACTAACTCTCCATTTCATCAACACAAAAGAGAAACTGATAGAGAATATGAATAAAAATTGCAAGAGTAAGACCAAGAGTTACACTCACAGCTTAAAAGAATGAATAATAATACTTCCACCAGAACCCCCTCCCCCTTCTGTTCCCCCATTGCCACCTTCTGCAGATATCAATCCATCTACATATAATAAATCACTCACTATAAGCTTAACCCTGCCTCCTCCACTTCCTCCATACCCATCATCATTGGATCTGCTGGCACCCTTGCTACCATAACTCCAAGGTTCAGAGAGTACCGACCAGGAATAAACATCTCCACCCCACGGATTTGTCTCATTTTTGTGCCCACATGAAGCACCTCTACCTCCATGCCCTCCACCAGCTCCATTATTGCCAGTTGGAGTGCCACTAGTTTGAGCTGGAGGTGGTCCACCTAAAGAGGTGGTGTTCAAAGATGAGAAATGATCCAAAATTAGACTCATTGTGTTAATGACGACAGACCCTGCAACCAGTGATGCATACTGCGCAATTGTGACATTTCCGGAGAAGTTCAAATTTATCAAGCAACCCTTAATGGGGCACACAATTGAAACATGGGAAGATATCTCAAGATTTCCCGTACCGTATACGATCAAATCATCCTCTAGCTGCAAATTCTCACTAAGTAGACAAGTTGAGTCCAAAGATCCAACACCTTTCAAATCTTCACATGACAAAAGAGGTGTATGATGGACACGGTGAAAAGTTACTTTCTGATTGTCGAACTGAAATGAATCAAAAGCATTCTCTATCAAGGTTTGTGATTCAGTGAGGCTTCTTGGGACACATAGTGAGCTAACAAAAAGCAAGGGA
Organism: Saururus chinensis; assembly: GCA_035235625.1. Classification (NCBI taxonomy): domain Eukaryota; kingdom Viridiplantae; phylum Streptophyta; class Magnoliopsida; order Piperales; family Saururaceae; genus Saururus; species Saururus chinensis. Next base: position 2,707,641 of record CP141146.1, read on the forward strand.
AGGAAAAAAGAAAAATAGAAACAACAGCTTCCATGGCCTGGCAGGAGATGCATCACCATTCACAAGAACATCCAAAATAGCATGAACTCATTCATCCAGAACTGCTCTTCAATTATATCATCCATTTATAGCTGATGCAGTCACTTTGTTCATTGATGCATTTAACACAAACTCAAATGATGATCCACCCAACTAACTTGGACATATGTTTCTGCTACTTTGAAAATCAAAGGATCCTCCTCTCATAAGGATCTCCCAGTAATCCCATAATAAAAAAATGCTTCCAAACACTATTGCAAGCTCCAAACAAGACATAGCAGTTCATGATAAAGGAGTATATTACATAGTGCACAGATAGGCAATATAAATAAGATGTTGTTCGCTGATCAGACTAATCACAGTACCTGCAAATGTGACCAAATAAAAAATGTAAGGTAAGAAATTATAACATATTACCAGGCACTGGAATTCAGAATGGTTACGGACAAAAACCAGAGCATTCTATCAAAGAGGGATAAGGATGGGAATCACGAGAGTTTTAAACTCAAAAAGGTGGGCCAACATAAGGAAATCAGGAAAGATCAATCAAAGTCAAGACACAACACAGTCCTAGTAAAAATGAGATATGAATAAACAAAGTCATTCACAGGAACTCTCACGAAAAAAGGTTTTCTGGACATATCAACGAACAATATAGTTATCAACATACAGTTTCTTAAACATAATCAAAAGTCATGACTCAATACAACTTTTCATTTGACTATATTTAAACAAGGTTCCGTATAGGCAGTTTGCGTCGAGAGAATCTAGTTAACTTAGCTGAGAATGAAGACATCAAGCACCCGAACACATTTTTAAGCAGATAACATAATTATACGCGTAGTATCATATTTTAAAGCAGGAAACTCAGCTTCCAAAACAAAATAAAACAAATTCAAGAAAAAAAACAGAAAAACGAAAATGAAGTCCGAATCGCACTTTTAACCAAATTGCACACAAAACACAATTCCCTCCAAGGATCAGAAACTCCCACTACAAACCACTTAATCCAGCTAAAGCTGCCACACTCACTCCAAGCTTCCACTTGTCAGCCCAAACTCAGAAATCAGTCAAAGTAAACAGAAGAAGAACAGAGGCAGCGAAGTGAATCAGAATTCAAGACAATGAAAGCTGGCATGAGCAGATCAAAGACCACAATCAGATCAGAGCAAAGAAGAGATCCACCATTTACCGAAGAGAACTTCATGCATTGCCAGTGCAGAAGGAATGCTGCCGCAAAAAGTGGAGGAACCAAAATTGAAATCTCGAATCCGATGAAGTTCCGACACCGCCCGCTCGCCTCCCGCGTGCTCCCTCCCTGCACTTTCAAGCGCCTTTTTGTTGCTTTTTTTTTATTTATTATAAGATTATTTTATTGGCTGTTCATATTTTTCTAAGCAGCAGTCTCGAGGAAGTCCAACTGCGAGATTGCTGCGCTGGAGACCGGTTTCACGTTCCGCCTCGCTTTTGGTCCCACCGGGCACTGATAAATGGCCCCCCACTTTCATGGAAATTACAAAAACTGCCCCTCCTTTTCGGTTTTCTTGTTCCTTCTGGCCACTTGTCCAGCTGCATAGTTGCTGGGGTTGGATTTCGTTGTTTGGACGGCAGATAAAGTTAAATCTGAAGAGCGCGATTATCTTCTAACTTAAAGTTCATTAATTAACTACCGAAAAATAAGGATAATTAATTGACCGTACTAGAGGCTATTAACGACATCATTAAAGTTAAGATATTGGGTTTTTTTATGGCAAAGTAATTGGGTTACAACTTTCTTATGGGTAGAATCGTTTTGTGTTCGTTGCTATATGTACCCTGAGCCCAGTATGGCCAGCCATGGAGCTATAAGTATACACTATCTCAAATGAAATTAAGTAGTGCCACTATATGTTATAGTTAATGGGGCTGTTTTGTGTATTAAATTTATATAAGATTTTATTTATTCTGTCTTAATTTTGATTTGAATTATTGAAATTATATTTATATGTAGAAGGTAGGTGAAATTAAAAATTTAATTTAATTTTAAATTATTTCGAGCTAAAATTAGCCTAAATCACCTCATGAAGTGATTTTATGGATTCAAGCTCCTAATCTCATTTTAAAAATTATAAATTTTGTTATTTTTTAATAATTATTTCTTATATCGATTTGAGTCTCAAAAAATATATTATATAAATAGGCCATATTTTAAAATTTTAAAATTATTTACCCTTGTAAAATTTTATTTGATAGAGCTTAAATTTATAAACATAATAGTATCAAAAATATGTATATTTGAGTTCAGGAGAGAGAGTTAAATTAGTTTAAAGTTTTAAGATTATATTTGACACAATATCTGAATTTATTCTAACAAATTACATTACTAATCATAATTCACATTCGACCATGAAGTTTTAGAATTAATTTTAAAAAATTTAACTTTTATTTCTAAAAAATCTAACATTAAAGCCGCCCCTATAGTCATTCAGAAGTTGTTTTAGCAAATCTTAAATATCTTCAATTATCTTATTCCATTTGCGAAATCACATTTTAAATGACTTTTTAATGTCCAAAAAACTCTTGATTTAGGCAAAACTAGTTAGGACTATTTGTATATGAAATTTATGTAAAATTTTATTAATTTTATCTCAATTTTGATTCAAATTATCATAATCATGTTTATTTGTAAAAGGTGAGTATGATTAAAAATTATGCCTAAAAGTTAATTCTAAGCTATTTTGAGTTGGAATCACTAAATTACCATGTAAGGTGATCCGTCTCTTAATCTCCGTTTTAAAATTACATATTTCGTTATTTTTTATTATATCAATTTGAACTTCAAAGAACATATCATATAGGTGTGTCTCACTTTAAAATTTTAAAATTACTTACCATTGTGAAATTGTAATAGTACTAAGAGCACACGTATATCCGGGAGAGAAAATTACATTAATTTAAAATTTTAAAATTGAGTTTAACACTATATTCAAATTTAATTTTAAAAAATTCATTATCAATCATAATTCACATTTTGCAATAAATTTTTAAAATTAATTTTAAAAAATTATACTTCCGATTCTATAAAATTAAATACCCAAACAGCCCCTAAAAGTGCGTATAATAATGCACTAGCTGTACTTTAGAGATTTAGTATTTTGTTGCCATTTGTAAATTAACCTTTCAAGTATAACAATTTCACCTAGTTTATGAGTGTCCGCAAATATTACTTTAGGCATATTAGGGCAATTTAAGACTTTTATAACAAAAATATCCGCCCTCTTTCTCACTTTAATAATAGTATAAATATAGACATAGACACTTAAATAATAGTATAGATATAGACGTGGATAAGATGGTTCACATGGCCTCAAGTTTTCAGAAGTTGCATTCATGCACTCAATTAGAACCTAAAATTATTCAAAGATAACTCGTACATTCATAGAAACTACAAAATATAGCCGCAGAAGTTCTAATTTCTCTCAGATCATCTAGGAAAAGCCTCTTAACATTGTCAACATTCAAAAAATCGAAGCTCTATCATTCCCTCCTTTCTCCTTGGTGAATACCAGGCTACCACTTTGCCAGATCGCAGAAGTCTCAGAGAATAATTTAAACTGTAAACAATATCCTCAACTTGAGGGCTAAAAGTCCTGGAAGACGAATCCAGTGAAAGCCTTGAATCCACTCGAAAAACAATTGGTCCTGCAACCTGAAAACCAGAAGCTTATATTCCAGGCCGGATGAAAGGTAGTCACGATAAAATGTTAAAAGCAGACTGCACTTTCGACGCTAGGATTCACAGGACCATGATGAATGGATACAGGTTAAGATATAACAGATAAAGTGTAACTCACCTGCTGCTGAAATATTATGTTGAACCTCGGGGCAGCAAGTGGGTTGATTACTCTATTTACTTGACCTTTAAGGAGGTCCGATAGTGCGTGTGCAGAAGCCTTCAAAAATGCAGGAGCAGAACAAATGTCTACCTTTGCATCTATTCTAGTGAGGTCCAAAATGGTTTTCCTGAATGTCCCATGCTGGAAAGTGTAACAAAGGGAGGCAAATGAATCAACACCAAATTGAGGACCCATTCTCACACTAGATATGCCCGTTGAATCAATAGGGTTGCTATGCTCGGGACTCGTATTAACAGCAGCAGAGTTCCTGCTGCCACTCAGCCAAGCGGTACAAAAACCACCTACATCCAAAGAGTAAAACAAGTAAATACCAAAGGAGCTAAACAAATTCTACTATTGTTGTCCCTAAAACTGAACAGAAGGCATAAAACGAGAAAAAAATAGTAGTGGAATATTTAACGACATTCTCATAACGTTACACACAGAGAAACTGGACACTCTCACAAGGTGATAGTTATTAAAACTTCTTCAGCCATGATCTAAACGATTAGAAACATTACAAGAGTGCCTGTGAATGAGTGTCTGTCATAACAAGACCTTATGGAGAAGATATTTTGCCTACTAGACAGGCCAAAAATCATACAGATTAGAAAAACTAACAGATGATACTTCCATCTTTGATTTAATAATTAACTTCATAAGAAGCCCGCAATAAAAATTTGGCAAGATGAAACCATTGCATCTAATTTACTTAGAAAAGTTACCTATAAGTCCTGATACTGCTGCATGAGGTTCTCCAAGACGTACATCATACGGGAGCAAGTGAGCTTGACTCTTGTCAGGCTTTAACATAAGATCTTTCTTTTCATCCTCTTGTCTCCACAAGTCCTTGCTCTTCTCATACGAGAAGGCAGCTTGAGCACATACTCCCGGCATCAAAGATGAAGGTACACTACCACAAGTGTCACTAAGGGCACTAGGCTGACCACTGTTTTTGTGTAAACCAAAACGATATCTAAATCCAGATTCATTTACAAGAGACTGCAAATCTAATGATACTGAGGCAGGCACATCCCAGTAGCATCCTTTACTGTCAAGAAAAAGTTCTGGCCAAGCGGCTTCTAGAGTAACATCATGGTATGGAAGCTGCACACATTTAAAAACTGCTCTGACGCTTTTCTCTCACATAAGCATGTAAAAACATGAAACTTTTGCATCCTCACCTAAAATTTAAACTAGATGCCCACACATTCAGCTGTTTATATTCATGTATGATGGGAAAATGGTTTTGCAAAAGCTAATAAATGGGTTTTGTACATAGAGTCATTAGCAATTGCCTCTGATTTTTCCTTTTGACTTTTTCAGAAGCTATATTTAGTAATTTTATGATGAAGTGTCCTGAGTTGACCAAAATTGATACATTTTATTTTGCATCGCAGTTGGGCATATGACTAGGATTCTTAGATATGTATTATAACTAGGAAAATGTTTCAAATATCACCTGAGTAAATGGTGGGTATGCATGTTTTATATATCTATCTCGATTCCTTAGTTCCTAAAATCTACATCAATTACAATATTTCTTTTACTTTTAAATGGTTAAGCACACAACTCGACATGGTGTTTGTACCACGTTTTTTCTTACGACCATGAATAAATTTGTGTTTTACATCACCTCAGAATAATTAAATTTTAATTATTCGCTTCCAAAAAGTCTGGAACCAGAAAGAATTCAAAACCAGGATTTCACAAAATTTATACTAAATTGAAGTTGAATAACCATGGCAGACATCAAGTATCAAGCCTTGTGATTTTTCATAAAAAGAAATAATAAAGCTTGCCTTATGCATGAACATCGCCTTTGAACGGCGTCCCTTCTTCCCACCACGTCCTTCTGTGGCAAAAAATAATGACGAGAATGGGGACAAGGAAAGTTGCGTGCACAAGTTTAACGAAAACATGGATTTGTTCACGAAATGTTTGGCAATGTCTTTAATGGCCCGAAACTCCAACTCCTCAATCCCAGAGAAGTCAGCTTTGAGGGAAGATAACAATTTCTTAGGACGGAACTGCCCCACAAATCCAACCCACCTACAGAGCATTGACAATAAATTTGCAATTTAATCCTGGTAAAGAGATTACCATCCATAGGAAAACGAACAAATGCTAAAGAAACCCAATCATTTTTCACTAAATGCCTTGAATAGAAACCAAACACCAATACAATGATTTATTTTATAAAATAAATTTTCATTTTAACATTGAGATCTCATACTCAAACCAGAATAACCAACTTTACCAAAATACATAAAGACACAGAAAAAGGATTTATATATATATAAAAACAAATGCGATGTAGAGAAGGAAATGGGAGTGCATATACATTTCCCCCGGTTCAGACTCTGTTTTTATTGATGGACGATGATCATAGCCAAGCTTCACTACGCAAGAAAGGGAGCAAAACCAGCTAAATCAAATAGAGAAAAAAAGGAATGAAGCATTCCATATAGACGACCCTTATTTACCAGTTGGCGGCCGCGTAATTGAAGAGAAGAGTCTGGACGGCGAAGGAGCCCAGGTCCTTGGGAAAGGTCGGGGAGAGGGAGGGGATAAGGCCGAGGGGGAAGCCATTGCGGAGGAGGGAGAGCTGCTGGGGTCGGAGGGCCCGGCAGGCGGGGGCAGCCCGGAGGGGGAGGGGCTCGCCGGGGACTGAGCGGGCGACGCCGTCGAGGGTTTGGGGGGTGGAGAGGCTGAGGTCCCAGAAAGCGGCGTCCATGGCCACCCTCAGATTCGACATTTTCGCCGTACTCTTCGGCCGCTCCTACTCCCACTGGATACAGTGTCGGTGTCTAGTATTGCTGCTGCTTCCGCTACAAGAAGTACGTGCTGGTGGGACGTTTGGCCGCCCGCCTTATCCACCGGGGTCGGGCGGGAGGCGGGCTGAGGAAGGTTGGGTTGGGGACTCGGGAGATTTGTTGTTGTCTGTCTCTATGAGAGGGGCGCGACTTGCGAGGTTGGTCGCGTCGGCTTATTTTATTATTTTTTACATAAAAATATTAGCTGTCTTAAAATTAATTCATTCTAAAAACTTAGATAGAGGTATTAATTTAAGAGGGTTGGACTGTTTGGTGAATATTAACTATTAACTAATGCTCCTTCCGTCATTATATTAATAATTTTATTTGATAAAATAATTTATTTTATATTAACAGTTTTATTTTATTTTATTTAAATAACTAAGTTTTTAAAAAGAGCATGATGTAGGTTTCATCATTTAATAAAAATTTATATTTTTTAAAATAAATTTAATAATTTAAAATATATGGAGTATTATACTTAATATTATTATTATTATTTAAAACTTTTAGGTGTCACTATATTTTTTAATAATAAAATAATTTTAAATTATTTTGTTATATAAAATAGTAAAAATAACTTCAAAAGGTATTTAAAACGTAACCCTCTTCTGAATGAGGTTTACAATAGGGTTACAATAAAAAGACCTTTTAAGTCATTTTCATTCCTATCCAAATAAATACATGAGTTAATTTATTTTAATAATTTGCTAGCTAATACGTAATGGAAAATTTATTTAAAATATTTAAATTTTCTTTAACGGTTAGATAAAAGTAGTACATGTGGTGGTCTGCATAATTTTTTTCTTCTTTTATAACTAAGGGTGTTAAATCCTTATAACTAGCATGATTACCAGCGACTTAAAGCAAAGTAAACTCGCCACCAATTTTCTTATACATATTCAAAACCCAACCACTATACATAAGTGAGGGTTCAAACTCAGGGTTTTTACTTCTAGCTAAAGTGTGTATTGGCTATCCTAGGATACATAGATTATCTACATGTATCTCTATGTCTATACTAATATTAAAATAAGAAGCAGGTGGAGCTTTTTGTCATACTATGCCTAAATTATAATTTCAAATAAATTCTTAATCAAATTAAATTTTAAGATATCGAGAATATTACAATGATTTTTACAACAAGTATAACCTTGTAAGTACGTAAAAAATATAAATTTTATAATCCTAATTAGTTTTAAATTTATTAAAAAATAGGATTAGATTTTTATCATAAAAATCTTAAATTACTCCTAATATGTATTTTATTATTAAAGTGAAAAAGAAGTAAAGATTTTTGTTATAAAAGTCTTAAATTACTCTAATACCAAAATTATTTATGAACTCTTATTTATGGATCATCGAAAATAATTAAACTTGAAGTTCAATTTACATATAATAATATAATATTTTAAATCTCAACACGTGTATTATGCATGTGCACTTCTACAAATAACTATTAAAGGAAAAATTAATAAGTATAAATTAATCTAAAGATTAGCTAGTTAAATGGCCTCCCAAGTCACATCTAAATAACTCTGACACCCTAAAATAAAAACAAAAAAAAAGTACAACCTTTTTTGGAATGTGTTAAATTGGTTGCAACTTTTATTAGGGAACTTGAACATTTTCACATGGGTGTAAGTAAAATTTACCTTTAATTTATCAAAAAATTTAAGAGTTATTTTGCTTTTGTAGGATTTTAATTTTATTAAGAGACACTTGACTACATGCAGTGAAGACAACAACTTGTACCCAACGTGTAAGGCAAATTATGATTAGTTGTCTCGAATCTCAATTTTACTTTGATGAGCAAAAGAGACAAGATCATCTAAAATAAATTTAATTATCTATGTAACCAAAATAAGTTTGTCCACACATATTTAATAATCTATATATATATACTATTACGGATGCTAATGAGCCGAGTTGAGTTGAGCTTTGGGTTAACTCGGCTCAAACTCATAGTTTTGAGTATTAGCTTAGCTCAAAAAAAAAACTAGAAACTCAACTTGTGCTAAAACTTAAATCAGTATATAGTGACCACATAACATAGTTCAAATTTAGCTCACTTGTAACATTGCAAAAAAAATATAATCTCCTTTGCCACATCACATATAACCTTTTGTGTTAAGTATTTTATCAAATAAATATGATGTTCTCATGATTTTAATATATTTTTTGTCAATTATAATTTTATCACTCCGTTATTAAAGTTATACGCTTGACCCATGTTTTTTAAAATAATATTTATACTTTTTTATATTGATCATATATTTTAATACATGAAAATGGGTGCAAAAACTTAATTAATATTTATACTTTATTATACCAATATATATTAGTTACTTGATAAAAAATAATAATATCAAATACTCCATCCGTCTTAAATTAATAGCTTTATTTACTTTTTTTTAAATGAATTGATTTTAATTTATTTTAAAAAACTAAATGGACAACGAAATATTTATAGATACATTATTGTACAAAATTATCATCATTTACTAAAAGCTCATAACTATGTAATTTATTAGCTTTTTTTTTCTAATAATTTCATTTGTTGTTATGTTATATTTTGTGTTTGTATGTTTAACCGCATATGCATCTTTTAGTGGTCTTCCATAAACATGTCACTATTATTAGCACATATATTTTCCCTCCATATCATTAAAGTATTCATATATTTGTATTATATATATATATATATATTATAATAATTTTATATAAACATATATTAATACATATATACTATATATATATATATATGTAGCACTAAAACTTTTTCTGCACACTCCAACCATCTTTTGGTTGTATTAAATATATTTATTATTTGATAACCTAAATTTTCTAAATATTTGTATTTACTTTACTTTAAGTATCATCTTATAAACACAAAAAATTAGTGCATACATAGTTAACTACATTTCTAGTAATGATGTAGAATGAAAGTAAAACAAGAAAACCTATTAAGATACAGCATCAATAAACATAATAAAATAAAATAAAAAATTATTTAAATACAATATTTAATAATATATTAATATCTCCTTTGTCTCCCATCCCATTAATCATCACAATCTTGACTATATCGGCATGATCTCAACAATTTCACATAAATCCCAGCAAAATTTCATTAATATAGTATAAAATTGTAATTTCACGGTCTTGAATCTCGGCAAAGGCCCTGAAAACAAAGATCTCACCAAAAGGGCATACCATGGTGCAGACTCACTAGCAGATGGGCAATTTAATTTTGTAAACAAATAGATGTGCTTAATCACTATCCAATCCGGTTTCATCATCTTCAACAAAAATATCGAACATGATTTTGCTTGAAAAAAAACTTCAATCAACTCCAACGCATGATCTTCCTCAACAAGAGCTACAACATGAATTATCTCGAACAGATGCCAGAATGACGGAGAAAAGACAAATGGATTATACAACTCTAATGCTATTCAACAAGTTGAAATGATCAAATAACACTGGCTGCTATTACGATTCACAGGTATGCATGTCTACATCTTTACATCTCCAGTCCAGCAACATGTTCAATCTTACAGCACAGTTGCCTTCAGCGTTGGTTTTCCTTCTTGTAGGAAAGGATCATTATACAGGCACCCTTCTGGTTCTATAGCGATCAAGGAACTGAAAAACAGAAGAACCCGAGATCAGTACAAAAGAAGGGAGAAAAAACACCAAAATTGCCCAACATTTGACTTGTCTTACCGATGTAACAAAAGGTTGTTGGAAAATCCAACCAAGGACTGGAATCCTCTGGAGAAAGACAGCCAGAGTAGGCCAAAATCCACTGTTTGACCAACATAATCATTTTAGCGGTATAGAGATTTAAAAATACAAAGAAACATAGTTGAATAAAATTCTAGCTTGCCTGAAAAGTACGACAAACCCATATGCCTCCAATATCATGCCCAAAATAGGCCAACCTACGAGGACCAGAAAAAAGCCAACGCCAAAGGAAATTGTACCCTATACAAGCATCAAGCAAAAAACAAAAAGCAAAAAAACAATGAGAAAGGAGCAAATAATACAAAAATACATGCATTGACAAAAAGGACAAACCTTGTAGTTTTGGCGTTTCATAAAAAATTGCATAGTGGATTTCAATCCAATAGTTAGCATCACCCCTGACAAGAAGAGGATCTGATAAGTAACAAACAAATGAGCCACATGTCACAATGAGCACAATATCAATAAGAAGAAACAACGTCTAAACAAAAAGGATGATAACAACAATTAACACATTACAAGTGAAGTTACTCACATTTCCCATGGCAAGAAGTCCCTTGTCAAAAAAGAAAATAATTCCCAGAAAGGAAAATAGCACGCCAAAACCCGTCAATCCCAGTCCAATCTCTGGATATTACAAGATGCTGTTAGAAAATTTCCCCATACAGATAGGGCATATGTAAATGGAAAAACACCCAAAAACTATGTCCAAAAAGCATAAGCAAATATTAAACAGAATAGTAAACATTCCATTTACAAGGGATGGCTGGAAATCCTTTATTATTTTGCAATCCGATTGCTCTTTTAAAACTGTCATAATATTATGATATCTCTACCCAAAGCAACTTCCTTTTTGTCAATCAGGAAACAATTATAAAAAACAATAAAGACAAGGCAAGCAGTAAAAAGTGTATCAATGCAAATTGACACAGTTATGTTGTGTCCATATGCCACAATTTGGAACTCCTGAACAGCAGCCATGTATTGAAACATGAGATAAAACAGCCATCATCTAAACTTAACAATTCATAAAATAGTTTTGAAACCACCTACATGTAATGCATATGGTAAAGGAATAAAGTCAATGTGAATAACTAATTTTGTGATATATTATTTTGTTTAATTTCAACCGCCAGTTAACTGAAATGTGCTGTTTATAATGAGGATAAATTTGAAATTTTATTCCCCATAACTTCCTCAGCTATGTGGGTTGGCAGCAACATCACTTCCGTTTCCAAGGTCTTGTTTTAAACAACTCATACATTTAATCAAAGCACAAAAATTCTCCTGTCCCAACATAATCCCATGTCCTCCTCAGATTTTTTAAAACCTTAAAAAGCTGTTAATTGTACTCTCACCAGACTTAAGTATACATGTACAAACCATCTTTAGCAAACTTCCCTAATTCATAACCTACGGCGGCTACTAAGAAGTTTTCATGTGTGAAAGAATTTCTCACTTGATCCCTACTACTCTTCCCTTTTAAATTCTCAAGAAAAAATAAATAACTTTTTCCAAAAAACAACTAAGAGGTGTAAACTGAACTAAAAATTAACAATATATATATAATGCTCTTTTGCAAGTGTTTATAGAAAACCCTCAAATGAATATGGAAAAAAAATTCATCACATTACCATAATGCTACAAAAATTTAAACAATCTAAAAGCGGTCTGGACTGAGCAAAGTCCTAAACTAATCATCATAACAAAAACTAATCTTTTCAAACAGATACAGAAAAGTGGGATGTTACTTCTCCTGTCATTCATCTCAAAGGAAACCATCTTCTCGTTTGCTAGACAACAGCAAGCCCCTTGAGAAATGCTCAACTGCAACGATGAAGTGATTAAGCCAGTAGCATTTCAAGTAAGAAAAAAATTGCTACTAGTATTGCCATCAGAACATCAGTGACTATCATGCTGACGAGATCAAAAGCTTCCAAAGTAGCAGATTTAGATTGACATTACTTGCATAATTTCATAAAAACATATAAACGCAGTAAACCCAATCCACAGAGGAAAGTAAAACTATGGCATCGACAATACAATAATAGTCCTTTGATACAAAGCAAATGAAAACCAGATAACAATATAAAATAAACAAGTGAAAATTTCAACCGGACAACTACTCTGACAACAGAATCTATTAATAAGTCGTTTCACTCGATCCGAAAACGATAACACTTTCACTAGCTAAAGAAAATTATCATTCCTCGTCATAAAAAGATAATAAGGGAAAGACATAGGCAAATCAAAACGTTAAAAAAAGGTCAAAGGCAACCATTCGTAGTCCAGCCTCTGACGCAGTAAACATCAGCAGATTGAATACACTAAAATGAACAATATTGAAAAGCAATTATACCAACACCCGACTACACCCGAAAAACACGGATCCGCAAGCACACCTCGGACCGAAACGGCGGATTCGCAGACAAGAAACCACTTCGCCAAAGAAAAAAAAAACTCGGATCGGCCCATATGCTATCATAACTCCTCCAGAAAAATGCAGCAAGAACACAGCAATCTGAGTTCGTCTTCGACAGATTTTCAGAGACAATACAGCAACGGAAATCCAAAAAAAAAATCGAAATAAACTGGGAGAGAGAGAAAGAGATCAGAGACGGAGCCGAGGGATTGCCCGCACCTTAAGAGTTCGCCGGGAAACGACCGATTAGGGCTCGACGGACGACCGCTTGGGAGGGCGTTTCGAGTGGGGAGCTCCTCCTTGGCACAGAAGAAAACGAAGCGAGGGAGAAATGCCCGGCTCCTGGCAATTACATTTCCCCGGACTTCTTCATTTCCCACTCCCGAGAGTCTGAAGCGAAACTCGTGTGTCCTCCCACTCGCAAGCATGGGCGGTTGGAAACTTTCTGGAGGTGGCGGTTTCTGCTTTTGGGAAATCAGCCCACTGGGCTCTTCCTATGAATCGAGTCTGACCGTATCTGATAATTTGTTACGGTATCCGTTTTTGAAAATTAGCCCAATAAAATTTCAAGGATAATTAAACCCACGGGCTTTTCAGGATGAACTTTTATGGGGCTAATTTTCTACGAGACGGGGCAACGGCTGGCGTTGCTTCGTTCGCCTGCCGTTGGTCGCGGAGCTTTGTACTTATCGGAAGAGCCAACGGGAATTTTTTTAAAATTTAAAATTAATCACGTAAAAATTAGGGCATTTGAATCATTCACCTTCTTAGAATGACTTTCTTAATATATAAAATTTAGGGCTGAGATGAACGTAGATATAAAGTAGACAAAACCCCCCTAAAAATATGATAAAAAATACGTAAATTAAAAGAGAGATATAACTATTCAAAGTTAAATATACTACGCGGGGCCCATTTACCCAAATTAATATGCTATATGCCTAGTTAATTAGGGAGACAAAAATAAAATTTTAAGGGCCCAATTAGGTTACCAAAGTGAAGAGGTTCAGGCCCAACTTTTAAGAGGATTATGGTTCATAATCTCCATACTTATAAAAAGGCTAATTAGGACTTCAATTAAAGGGAGCCTTTGACCTTTTAAGGAGAAACAAAGCTGTCAAAAGGCAGAGTTTTTTTTATGAGTTCGACCAGCGATAGAGCCAAGGAAGAGCATGTACGAAGAATATTTAACGAGGTAGTTTACACAATATCTTGAATTTTCTAATTGGAAGGAGATGAAGTAATTAGCTTAAAAATCTAACCTTAGATGGAGTAATGGGCCAGTGCCACCAGCACGAACCGTGGGTTGGCTAGCCATGCAATGGCCATGGTTACAAGGACCACTGTGTTGGCAGGTTCCTCTAGCTGGCAACACTGGCCAGCCACGCTAGACGGCGGCACTAGCCCTGGACTTGCTAATGAGGGCCACCCAGGACCAGGTTGTGTAGGATCTAGTAGCCCAAGCATCGATCGGGTAATGCTTGGCTGCACACACACCAACCATGTAGCCCACACTGCGCAAGGAAATATTCTCCTTCGCCAATCTAGAATATGTGATGCAGTGTGGTTGGCTCTAGCCGAAAGAAGGGGATGCGGGGCCACTGTCTTCTCCCCTCCTCTGCTTGGTGTGACGGAACCATGGTAGGCCTTTTAGTTGTTGGCGGAAGCCATGGCTGGCCACCATTAGCGCGGTCAGGTTGATTGGAATCGCCCCTTAGAGGCTATCCAATCTAACCCATCTCTTCACCTGTTGGTGGCAGTGACACCACCGTAGGCCAACACCTGATGGCCAAAAGGGATGAAGATGACCCACTCGAGTCCATCATTGGTTACCATTGGCATCGGGGCTAGGTCAAGCAGAATCGCCCCTCAACGGCGATCCAATCCACCCATTTGCTAGTATGTGTTAGCCAGTGGTGCGCCGCCATAGGCCAACATCTGCTAGGTGAAAGGGGTGAAGATGACCCACTTGGGTCCGTCTCTCATTTGGCCAACACCTAATTGGCCTAGGTTTGGCCCGAGTATGGTTTGGTTCAAAAAAATAAAATAAATGGTGGGATAACTAGGACTGGTTTAGAATGTTAAAAATGCCATAAAAATTCGCAACAAATTATCAAAGACCATAAGAGTATGTTGAGTGCCCTGACCAAGATTTAGCCCGAGGAAAAATCCCAAGAGACTATAAAATGAACAATTTACCTTATAGCTGAATCATAGTGCGATATTCAATTACCTGACTTAGTGGCTTCAGTTCAAGGGCCTATGAATGATGTTAAAAATTAGGAAAATTTTCAATGATAGGTGTATTGTACCCTAATCATAGACTAATTTATATAGTGGGGAAAACTCCCATTACATAGTTAATTGATTATTTTGTCCTTAGGTTTAAGGGTAAACTATTAAGTGAATTATGGTGGGTTCAAGGGATTCATGACCCCATGAGATGCAAGATAATTTACCACAGGTCCTTAACATTAAGGGGTACCTTGGAGCCCAATTTTGGACCCATTGGATGTGAAGAAGGCTTTAAACAGAATGACTAAAATACCTATATGAGTGGACCACACACGTTCATGTAATTGAAAGCAAGAGTCAATTTGAGAGTAGAGCCTCTAGAGAGGACAACGACTTAAAATTAATGAAAGGACAGTGAGATGACAAGAATGACCTAAGGGACAGTACTATACCCCAAGTGGTAGAATTACCCTAATGCCCTTTTTATGATGTTATTTGAAGTGGATTTGTTTGATTTAGGCTTTAATGGTGGGTTTAATAAATGCTAATCTTTTATTCCGATTTCTTAGGGTTTTGTCTTAGAATGATTTAGATTAATGTTCTGGAAGGTTTGATGAGTTTTTGATAGTGTTTGAGATCATGGGTGAAGATTTTAATGTGTTTTAATGGTGTCTCGGTTTTGATTTTTGAAATAAAGAAGAATGTCAAATCTGCTTTGTTGGCGATCGAACGGCTAACCAGGGCTATCGATCGGCAACACTATATTTTTGACATATTTTTAGTTTAGTCGATCAAACGGCCTTGTAGGGCGATCGAACGGCTACACGGCAGTTTTGCTATTTTTAAAACTTATACTCATTTCAATATTTTACTCCATTTAATAATTGTTAATGGTTATGGGAAGTGTGTTATGTTGAAATTAGGCTACTAAAGGTGTGGAATTGATGATGGAAGTTTATAAATTATGTTTAGGTGTTGTCATGAGGTATTATATTATATGTTGATAATAATGCATGTTGATATTGAAGTAATTTGAACCTTTGAATGTTGGAATTCTTGTGATTAGAATATGTTCCAGCAGGGAGATTATATGGAAAATGGTGAGATGTGTTCTCTTATAATGAGGATGGTTTATGGGTAATTGATGTGATTATGTTGTGGCTTAATGTGTGAAAAAATCATGTTTGTGGGAGTAAATATTTGATTTCACATGGATGGATTTATGTTTTATGGTGGATTTCGCTTTGATTTCAGTTTAGAATCATCGTTTTGAATTTGTTTAAGCATGCGTATATTGTCTTATGAGTTTATGTTAAGCATTAGTCATGTGCTTAGAATATTCATGAATACACACGTATGGGGAATCTACTATGAAATTATAGTTAATTATGCCTTGATTATGATGCATGAGGGGACTGATTGGGAGCACGTTCCATGTGTTGGAACCCACGAAGGTCTTGCTCGCGGATGTATTATGCTATCATGCATCATGGATCGGTATTTATGTGTAACGCCCGAGATTTTTCATCCCTTTTCTTAAAACTCATATAAATTTTTTTTTCTACGATCGGAGTCAAAATGATAAAATCAAAACCTGTGTAAACAGTTTATCATTTAAAACATCATACGGTTAAACTTCGTACTGTTAAATCAAATATCCTCAGGCGCTACTCGAAAACACACGTACGAATAAATTGCTATGATCATAGACTTTAAATACAAATCACTCCATGGAATCCCTGAGTGCAAGTCCCATAACAGTCCACAGACTCATCCAAATGAAAGTCCAGAATAAACATCATGATGTCTCGTCTCACCCAATACAGGAGATCGTGGCACAAAATACTCGCAGTGAGTAAAGCAGATACCTGAGTCAACGGGAATCAATCCACCGCTGAAACGAGCGTCCATCTCCGGGAGCTCTCCGCACAACCTGCAAAACCTCCCGTACAACGGGGCTAAAAGTAGTAGGGTGAGTATTTTCATACTTAGTAGGAAAATACCCAGTAGGGGAAATCCCAAACGGTGAACTCAAAAGTTCATAAATCCATGCGTCATGCAACTCAAACATGAAGCAGTCAACATAATATAATCATAACATGCTCAAACATATACGATCATACCAAAAGCACCATCGTGCCACAGACATACCAAAGGCACCATCGTGCCAAAATCATACCAAGGCACCATCGTATGCATACTCATACAGCATCCGCATACTTGTACGACCTTATTTGTACAATCGTATGCTCACTCATACAGCTTACCCATACATGTACGACCTTACTCATACAATCTGTACAAAATCATACTTACTGTCTTACTCAGAAACATATTCTCACAATCGTACTCATACTCTTACAGTCGTGCTCATACTCATACGCTTACAGTCCTGCTCATACACACTCTTACAGTCCTGCTCATACATACTCTTACAGTCCTGCTCATACACATACAGTCGTACTCACACTCATACAGTTGTACTCATACACATAATCGTACACATATCAATGACCACTGAAGCTCATTACAACTAATAAGCTCCAGCGTCGAAATGGAAAAGAATGCCACTGGGGCAACACCTTAACCTCCAGGGAGTGACTAGACGCCATGGACTTTTCCGAAGGTAAGGCACACCAATGCTCATGGGGCACTGGATCAAACAGGTAAGAGTAGATCCATGATACTACTTACCTGAGCGCGCAAACATAAACACCCACACAAGGGGTCATACAATTGCCCACCATAATGGGTCTTATAGTGCCAGAGAATTGCCCACCATAATGGGTCTTATAGTGCCAGAGAATTGCCCACCATAATGGGTCTTATAGTGCCAGAGAATTGCCCACCATAATGGGTCTTATAGTGCCATAAAATTGCCCACCATAATGGGTCTTATAGTGCCATTGCCACTCTTGGGCAGAAAACATACAGTGCCACTTGGGCAGAAACGTACAGTGCCACTATTGGGCGGAAACATACAACGCTCTTAACAGAGCATCAAACGTCTGGGCTTATACAGCACACAGACCAAATCGAAAACATATTTCGCTCTTAACAGAGCATCAGATGTCTGGGCTTCATATAGCACACAGACAAAGTCAGAAACGTACATCGCTCTCAACAGAGCATCAGACGTCTGGTGCTCTACATAGCACACAGACAACATCCCGCAGGATAAACACTATGACAAGACATGATAAATGCTCGGCCGACTCATTAGCGGCCAGCACAAACACGGAACTTAATCCATCGAACCCTCAGGTCTCAAACTCACAACACTATCATTAGCTATGCTTATAATTCAAGCTTGAATTAAGTATATTATGCGGTACAATTATGCCACACAAACTCACAGTCCTCGACTGATCAAACTGAAGTTGAGCCCGATCCAAAACCCAAGTTCGTCAGGGCAGCAGACTTCACTTACCCGTCCACATCATGGACAAAACTCATAGTACAACAAACCCTTACAGTCTTACATACTTTGCCATCCATCTTATGGCCAAATCAGCTTACACGGACATCCTCAAATAACGCTCCTCAGAGCCAACCCAATTGTCGCCCTCTTACTTATATCTCACTTATTATTATACTTACTTTTCACTTCATAATCTGTACGTTATGCTTGTACAATTATGAACACTCTTACTGTCTGACAATCGCCCAACATACAATCCACCCCAAACTGATCCATTCTAATCTTTGCCCATCATACTCATATCCTCTGTCATACGCTTACACAACTGCATCCAAATTCAGACAAAGTCTCTGTCACCTCTTATTGTCCATCGCCCATACCTCTGCCCACATATACTTACACATAACCATATCATAGGCAAAAAGCCATCATACATACGTATGTCTCACACATACGTATAACATACACATACGGTCATACATACATAACTTACAAACACGCACGCTAGCCATCACTAGCACATACACACATTCATACATACGTCAAACATGCACGCTAGCCATCACTAGCACATGCATACATCAAACGTACATGCTAGTCATCACTAGCACATGCACACACATTCATACATACTTCAAACATGCACGCTAGCCATCACTAGCACATGCATAATTCATACGTAGCATACTGACATATTTGCTAGCCATTGCCAGCGCATACATAATCCACATCCATAAAACATGCATACATCTCATGCATATCAATCATACCATACAATCATGCTTACATGCACATCATGCAATCGGATCATTACTTAACATCCAAGCATGGAATCATACAATCCTAGCATGCTGCTACTCATTCAAAGCATGCTTCATGAAATTACGAGTTCAAAGCTCCCCTACCTCGTAATCATGACGTTCGATGGCGAGCACATGACGGTGGAGGCGTCGGCGGCGGAGTTGGTGGTCAAAACCGTTCCATGGCTGAGAGAGCTGCTGCCCCGAGGGTTTTAGGATGCGCCGAAACTATCACGGCCAAACAGGGTGTCAGAAATCAATGCGGTAAAAATCCACGATCCACGGCGGCACACTAGGGCGGCCGGGAGAAATATCGTGCCAACATAAGTGGCGGTGCGATCAGATGTCAAGGGTGTACACTGAAGATCGGCCAGTGGCTAAGACGTGCTCAGCCGGCCAAAAGACGTCAAAATCGGCCGTGGATAGCACCCAACGGCGACGATTTCGGTCAACAAAGGCCCACATAAGGGAGGAGAGCGTGGGGCAACGCTCGAGAATCAAAGGAGAGGTGGAAGATGGCTCTAGTGGTCAACTCCACTCGGTGGCAAGCCAACCGATGGTTAGGCGGCGCGAATGCGGCACCTAAACCCAGAAGTACACGCGTGGCCACATGCACACGTGACCCAAAAGGGCGGGGGAGAGGGCTGAACGGAGATGACCCAAGGCCCACAAAAGCCAACAGGGCTAAGGCCCTAGCGGTGGCCAATCTAAGCGGCGACATCGCCGATCGCCACCCACAACCAATACCCAGGGTGCGGGCGGCTGTGCATCTTGCACAACAGAGAGCAAGGGGAGGGTCACGGTCGAGCAAAGGCCACAAGGCTGTCACTAGCCAAGGCCTGTGCAGGTGAACTCATCCACCTGCGGTGAAGGTAAGACATACAAATTCTTGCCTGAGGCCGTCCGGTACCGACGGTGTAAAATGGGCAAGAGGGGTCAACGGCACACATGCCGGTAAGGCGGAACTAGCTGCGGCTACAGGCCACAAGGCTGAACAAGACCCGAAGGGGTGGCCCATTGGCATCACCGGGCCGGGGTGGAGCCGAACTAAGGTCCACCAAATCAAATCCGGCGTTCGACTGATAACGTCAGTCACAACGTCCAAAAAGGACGTAGACCAAAAATAGGGGACGACCGGGGAAAACCCATAAGGGCGGAGCGGCCATGGGGTCGGAGGCTAAATTTGTCCAGGTGGGTGGGGCTGTCCCTGGGTCATCGCCAGGCCGGGGTGGAGCCCACGATGGTCAAGTCACCCTCACCCACCAACGATGGCGGTGCCAGCCCACTAGAAAATCCACCCACAGTACCGCGCAAATCGGATTGGGCGGAGTAGAGGACGGCAGAGGGGATGGAACCGGGCTGGGTAGGGTGGTCCACTGCCTTTGCCGGAGCAAGGCGAGGCTGGAGGAAGGCCGAATCGGTCACGAATCACCGCTGGCGGCCACTGTTTACCCAAAATAGTGCATCGGCGGAACAGTGCAGAGAGGGGGATGAGGAAGGGGCGGCGGAACGGAGGCCCACCAGGCCGGGAGGAGTGGCTCCTCGCCGTGGCTGGCCCAGGGCGGAGCCGTGGCCGGCTGGTCGGGCCGTGCCGGCCCGTGGCGGCGGCGGAGCGGCACGACACAGTGGGGGTGGAAAACAGAGCAGATGGGGAAACGGAGCGGGACGACGGAGCAGAGGCCGTCCGGGGCCGGAGGAAGTATCCTCCCACCGTCGCCGGCCCACGACGGCGGCAGAATCCAAAAAGAACAGTGGGGAGGCTAACCGAAAAAGAGGGCGGCGCGGCCGTGGGCGGCCGGGGCAGTGGCCCCTCGGCGTCGCACCGCCGGGGCGGAGCCTGTGCCGGTGTCCTGCGGCCTGCGGTGGCCAGGCACACGGATCAGACGGAAATGGGGGCGGCGGCGGTATTGTTCACACAATCCTGGATCGGGCCGAGCCCGATGTTTTATCTGTTCTCCTCTTTTTTTTTCCACTTACGTCCCCAATGTGCGTTAACCCACTGGTTACGCGTCGAACCTCTAAAATTTGCGCCGTAAGCGCGCAGCGAGGCCCATGGCCCGCGACTAAGCCCCACACCTGACTCTACGGGTATAAATACAGGAAAAATATACAAATATACATACGCTGAAATGTTATATTTTCCTGCCAAAAATGACCAGAAAAATGGCAGGAAAATCCCAGAAAATTGTAGAAAAATCAGGGACCTTACATTATGGACGAAGTTTTACCAATGTTTAACTGGAATTAATCGATTTTATGCAATGGTTGAGATTGCGTGCCAGATTAATCGCTCGATGAATTAATCGAAACTTGGTTGGTTTAGAAGGACATGTTTTCGATTTAAGTTCCTGTGTGGAACATGTACACTCCCCGAGTTGAGTCTAGTTAAATTGAGTTATGTAGGGACGAGTTGTGTACTTGTCTTGCGATGAGATTATTGAGATTGTCATATGGACCCTGAGAATCCAGAGTGGTATGCCTTGTGCACCGGCTACCACGTGTTCTAGGGTTCCCTGTGTAAGAATTTGGGCTCTCCCCACCGCAGGAGATATCCCATGGTGAACACACTTACTGGAGGTTCTTTGTGTGAGATTCGGACTTTACTGCGTGTACTATCCAGGCAAGCAGTATTAGGGGCTGACCATGCCGACCTCTTATCTTTCTTGTGTGGAAAACATGCCGCATCTCACCTTCATGGCCTTGACTATGTGCTGCCTGTGTGGCAATACTTGTGTTTACTCCTTGATGGAGGCATTCACCAATTGTATTGATACATGTTGATTATGAATGCTATGGATGATTGTGTATCATGTGTTTGACACATTTGTCATGCAGGGTGAATGAGGTTGATGTGATATGAATGCATAATTAGAAGTGGTTTGATTGAGACACTATTATGCAGGTTTATGTGATATGAATGCATGATTAGAAATGGTGTAATTGAGACACTATTATGCAAGTTTATGTAATATGAATGCATGATTAGAAAGTGTGTGATTGAGACACTATTATGCAGGTTTATGTTATGTAAGGTCCCTGATTTTTCTACGATTTTCTGGGATTTTTTTGCCATTTTTTTGGTCATTTTTGGCAGGAAAATGTGACGTTTCAGCGTATGCGTATCTGTGTATTTTCCCCGTATTTATACCTGTAGAGTTGGGTGTGGGGTTTAGTCGCGGGCCACGGGCCCTGCTGCACACTTACGGCGCGAGTTTTGGACTAATGACGCGTAACCAGTGGGTTAACGCGCATTGGGGACGTAAGTGGAAAAAAAAAAGAGAGAGAACAGATAAAAGATCGGGCTCGGCCCGATCCGGATTTTGTGTGAACAGTACCGCCACCCCCATTTCCGTCTGATCCGTGTGCCCGACCGCCGGTGGGCCAGAGGGCCGCCGCACCGGCTCCGCCCCGGCCATGCGACGGCAGGGGAGCCGCCGTCCCGGCCCCACGGCTGCTCCGCCGTCCGCCCCGACTTTTCCTGGTTAGCCGCCTCTCACTGTTTTGTTTGATTCTGCCGCCGCCGTGGGCCGGTCGGCCGCCCACGGTTCCGCCATGGGCCGGCGACGGCAGGAGGACACTTCCCCCGGCCCCGGACGGCCTCTGCTCCGCCGTCCCGCTCCCTTTCTCTCCGCTGCCCTGTTTTCCGCCCCCACTGTGTTGTGCCGTTCCGCCGCCGCCAAGGGCCAGCACGGCCCGACCGGCCGGCCACGGCTCTGCCCTGGGCCGGCGACGGCGAGGAGCCACTCCTCCTGGCCCGGTGGGCCCCGCTCCGCCGCCCCGTCCCAATTCCCCCTCTCTGCTCTGTTTTCGCCAGAGCTGTGTTTGGGCGAATTGGTGGCCGCCGGAGGCAAGCCACGGCCGGCTGTACTCCGTCCGGCCCCTCCTTGCTCCGGCGACATCGTTGGGCCATCTCTCCCAGCCCCGGTCGGCCTCCCTATGGCTCCACCATTCTCCCCATCTCACCCCCTGTTTGCCGCTGCCAGTGCACTGTCTTGATCAGACAGTAGCCGACGGCTATGAGACACGACCATTAGGACCTTCGTTCGACTCCTCCGTGGTCCGGCGAAGGGCTGTGGACCACGCTACCCAGCCCAGTTCCATCCCCTTTGCCGTCCTCTGCCCCGCCCAGTCCGATTTGCGCGGTACTGTGGGTGGATTTTCCAGTGGGCTGGCGCCGCCATCGTTGGCGGGTGAGGGTGACTTGACCACCGTGGGCTCTACTCCGGCTCGGCGATAGTGAGGGTCAGCCCCACTTGGCCCAATTATACACTCCGCCCAGAATGGGCCGCTTGTCATTGCCCTATACCGTGCGAGATGCACAGCCGCCCGCACTATGGGTATTGGTTGTGGGTGGCGATCGGCGATGTCGCCGCTTAGATTGGCCACAGCTAAGGGCCTTAGCCCTGTTGGCTTTTGTGGGCCTTGAGTCGCCTCATTTCAGCCCTCTTCCCCTGCCCTTTGGGCCACGTGCGCATGTAGCCACGCGTGTACTTATGGGTTTAGGCGCTGCATTCGCGCCGCCTAACCATCAGTTGGCTTTGCCACCGAGTGGAGTTGACCACTAGAGCCGTCCTCCACCTCTCCTTTGATTCTCGAGCGTTGCCCCACGCTCTCCGCCCTTATGTGGGCCTCTGTTGACCGAAATCGTCGCCGTTGGGTGCTGTATACGGCCGATTTTGACGTCTTTGTGGCCGGCTGAGCACGACTTAGCCACCGGCCGATCTTCAGTGTACACCCTCGACATCTGATCGCACCGCCACATATGTTGGCACGATATTTCTCCCGGCCGCCCTAGTGTGCCGCCGTGGATCGCATATTTTTACCGCATTGATTTCTGACACCTTGTTTGGCCGTGATAGTTCCGGCGCATCCTAAAATCCTCGGGACAACAGCTCTCTTAGCCAAGCAACGGTTTTGACCGCCAACTCCTCCGCCACCATCGTGTGCTCGTCATCGAACGTCATGATTACGAAGTAGGGGAGCTTTGAACTCGTAAATTCATGAAGCATGCTTTGAATGAGTAGCAGCATGCTAGGATTGTATGATTCCATGCTTTGGATGTTAAGTAACGATCCGATTGCATGATGTGCGTGTAAGCATGATTGTTTGGTATGGTTGATATGCATGAGATGTATGCACGTTTTATGGATGTGGATTATGTATGCGCTAGCGATGGCTAGCAAATATGTCAGTATGCTATGTATGGATTATGCATGTGCTAGTGATGGCTAGCGTGCATGTTTGAAGTATGTATGAATGTGTATGCATGTGCTAGAGATGACTAGCGTGTACGTTTGATGTATGCATGTGCTAGTGATGGCTAGCGTGCATGTTTGATGTATGTGTGAATGTATGCATGTGCTAGTGATGGCTAGCGTGCATGTTTGACGTGTGTTATGCATGTGCTAGTGATGGCTAGCGTGCATGTTTGACGTGTGTATGCATGTGCTAGTGATGGCTAGCATGCATGTTTGTAAGTTATGTATGTATGACCGTATGTGTATGTTGTACGTATGTGTGAGACATACGTATGTATGATGGCTTTTGCCGATGATATGGTTATGTGTAAGTGTATGTGGGCAGAGGTATGGGCGATGGACAGTAAGAGGTATCAGAGACTTTGTCTGGATTTGGATACGGTTGTGTAAACGTATGGCAGAGGATATGAGTATGACGGGTAAGGATTAGAATGGATCGGTTTGGGTTGGATGGTTTGGTGAGGATTGTCAGACAGTAAGAGTGTTCATAATTGTACAAGCATAACGTACAGATTATAAAGTGAAAAGTAAGTATAACAAGTGAGATACAAGTAAGAGGGCGACAACTGGGTTGGCTCTGAGGAGCGTTATTTGAGGATGTCAGTGTAAGAGGATTTGGCCATAAGATGGATGGCGAAGTATGTAAGACTGTAAGAGTTTGTTGTACGATGAGTTTTGTCCATGATGCGGACAGGTAAGTGAAGTCTGCTGCCCCGACGAACTAGGGTTCGGATCGGGCTCAGCTTCAGTTTGACCAGTAGAGGACTGTGAGTTTGTGTGGCATAATTGTACCGCATAAATTACTTAATTCAAACTTGAATTATAAGCACAGCTAATGATAGCGTTGTAAGTTTGAGACCTGAGGGTTCGACGGATTCAGTTCCGTGTTTGAGCTGGCCGCTAGTGAGTCGGCCGAGCATTTATCATGTCTTGCCATGGTGTTTATCCTGCGGGATGTTGTCTGTGTGCTGTATAGGGCGCCAGGCGTCTGATGCTCTGCTGAAAGCGACGTTGTTTTGATTTGGTCTGCGTGCTGTATAAGCCCAGACGTTTGATGCTCTGTTGAGAGCGATGTACGTTTCTGACTTTGTCTGCGTGCTGTATGAAGCCCAGACGTCTGATGCTCTACTGAGAGCGACATATGTTTCTGATTTGGTCTGTGTGCTGTGTAAGCCCAGACGTTTGATGCTCTATTGAGAGCGTTGTATGTTTTCGCCCAAGAGTGGCACTGTACGTTTTTGCCCAAGTGGCACTGTATGTTTTCTGCCCAAGAGTGGCAATGACACTATAAGACCCATTATGGTGGGCAATTCTCTGGCACTATAAGACCCATTATGGTGGGCGATTCTATGGCACTATAAGACCCATTATGGTGGGCAACTGTATGACCCCTTGTGTGGGTGTTTATGTTTGCGCGCTCAAGTAAGTAGTATCATGGATCTACTCTTACCTGTTTGATCCAGTGCCCCATGAGCATTGGTGTGCCTTACCTTCGAAAAAGTCCATGGCGTCTAGTCACTCCCCGGAGGTTAAGGTGTTGCCCCAGTGACATTCTTTTCCATTTCGACGCTGGAGCTTATTAGTTGTAATGAGCTTTAGTGGTCATTGATATGTGTATGAGTACGACTGTACGAGTGTGAGTACGACTGTATGTGTATGAGCAGGACTGTAAGTGTATGAGTATGAGTAAGACTGTAAGAGTGAGTATGAGCAGGACTGTAAGTGTATGAGTATGAGTAAGACTGTAAGTGTGTGTATGAGCAGGACTGTAAGAGTGTGTATGAGCACGACTGTAAGCGTATGAGTATGAGCACGACTGTAAGTATGAGTACGATTGTGAGAATATGTTTCTGAGTAAGACAGTAAGTATGATTTTGTGCAGACTGTACGAGTAAGGTCGTACGAGTCTGATTGTACGAGTAAGGTCGTACGAATCTGATTGTACGAGTAAGGTCGTATAAGTATGTGTATGCTGTATGAGTGTGCATACGGTGGTACGAGTAAGTTTGTATGACCCTGGATAAGGGTATTGGAGTAAGTTTGTATGACCCTGGATAAGGGTATTTGTGTAAGTTTGTATGACCCTGGATAAGGGTGTTTGTGTAAGTTGATTGGATAGTATGATTTTGGCATGATGGTGCCTTTTGTATGATCGTATGCGTTTGAGCATGTTATGATTATGTTATGTTGACTGCTTCATGTTTGTGTTGCATGACGCATGTGATTATGAACTTGTGAGTTCACCGTTTGGGATTTCCCCTACTGGGTATTTTCCTACTGAGTATGAAAATACTCACCCTGCTATTTTTAGCCCCGTTGTACGGGAGGTTTTGCAGGTTGTGCAGAGAGCTCTTGGAGATGGACGCTCGTTTCAGCGGTGGATTGATTCCCGTTGACTCAGGTATCTGCTTTACTTACTGCGAGTATTTTGTGCCACGATCTCCTGTATTGGGTGAGATAAAAAGTTAGATGTTTATCTGGACTTTCATTTGGATCAGTTAGTGGACTGTTATGGGACTTGTACTCAGGGATGCCCGGGAGAGTGATTTGTATTAAAAGTCTATGATCATAACAGTTTATTCGTACGTGTGTTTTCGAGTAGCGCCTGAGGATATTTGATTTGGCAGTACGATGTTTAACTGTATGATGTTTAAAATTATAAAATGTTTATACAAGTTTTGATTTTGTTGTTTTGACTCCGATTTATGAAAAAAAAAATTTCTATGAGTTTTAAGAAAAAAGGATGAAAAATCTCGGGCGTTATCACCAATTGTATTGATACATGTTGATTATGAATGCTATGGATGATTGTGTATCATGTGTTTGACACGTTTGTCATGCAGGGTAAATGAGGTTGATGTGATATGAATGCATAATTAGAAGTGGTTTGATTGAGACACTATTATGCAGGTTTATGTGATATGAATGTATGATTAGAAATGGTGTAATTGAGACACTATTATGCAAGTTTATGTAATATGAATGCATGATTAGAAAGTGTGTGATTGAGACACTATTATGCAGGTTTATGTTATATGAATGCACGATCAGAAATGGTGTGATTGAGGCACTATTATGCAGGTTTATGTGATATGAATGCATGATCAGAAAAGGGTGTGAAAGACACTTCCTATGTGATTTATGACATTATCATGCTTGATTTGAGTAGATTTGAACCAATACCTATGTGGGATACATGTTAGGTTATAATTTTGAATATTTATGACTTGACATAATAGGTAGGTCTTATGCAAGCTAGTTTTTATATTTATGGTTACATAGGGGTTTTAGCTAGTAAATGACAAGAAAGTGGTATGACATGTAGTTTTTGGATTTGAATTGCTACATTGTCATGTCGTCGTGTTTTATGATTATTATAGTTGTATTCAAACGATTATTGAGTTTTTATACTCACCCCACTTTCCTTGTTTTATTTTGGGGCAGCATGGCGTGACAAGCAGTCGGACATGATCCTCTTTATAAGGAAAGATCGGAGAGAGCTTGGGAGTAGAAGTGAAGGGCACTAGTTTTTGCATCTCTCTCATTATTTTGTTTTGATGTTAGAACCCTTGTGGAATGATTCTTGTTTTCAGACTTGTGATATATTATATCTTTAGTTTTGTTTGAGACCTTGTTTTGGAGCCAAATGTGTTGGTTACGGATTATTAGTATGTGAGTTTGAGATTTGTGGTTTACTTTAGAGTTTAAGCAACTTTTTTGGTTCTACCTATTTACTCTTGCTCAAAGTAGTGTGTTACTTTGTTAATTAGGCCGCCTGTGATAAGGGCATAAGTCTTCTACTATTTCTTTAACCATTTTCAATATCGTCGCCCCCATGTGCTGGACTAGCCCTTGGACTGGGTTCGGCTCAGGTCGAGCTGTGCCGAGGCATGACAAGCACATTATAAGCAAATTCTACTTGAGGCAAAACAATATCCCACTATTTAGGAGGACCACACACGCATCTTAATAGAGTTCCTAGAGTTCTATTTGTCACTTATGTTTGTCCATTCGTTTGTGGATGGCAAGTGCTACTGAATTGCAGTTTAGTCTCTAATCTTTCTATAGTGTTTGCCAAAATAAAATTAAGAACCTACTATCTCTGTCAGAAGGAATGGTAGAAGGAATGCCATGTAATCTGACAATTTCTCTGTAAAATAGCATGGCTACATGAATTGCATTAGTGGTTCTTTTGCAGGGTATAAAATGTAATATTTTTTAACATTGATCTACCACTACATATGTAGAATCATTTCCCTTTTGTGTGCGGGTAAACCAAATATAAAATCCATACTTATGTCAGTCCAAGGTTTATTAGGCACTGGTAAAGGTTGATATAGACCTACATTAGTAGCACCTCCTTTGTTAATCAAACAGATAGTATATTTCTGAAGAAAATGTTCCACATCCCTTTTAAGGTGAGGCCAAAAATATCTATTCTGCAAAGACTTAACAGTCTTAAATAATGCCTCCAGTGTTTGAGTGATTGAACCAAAGCATATAACTCCAATTTATATGCTAACCACTTCCTTTAGCTATCATTCAACTTGGCATTGTAATAAGCCACTGGCTTGCCCTCTTGTGTAAGAACAACACCAATACCCAAGGCTGAAGCATCACACTCAACTTCGAAGATTTTTGTGAATTCTAGTAAAGCCAAAGTTGGTGCAAATTTGAGATTTTCTTTGAGTAATTCAAAACTATGTTGTGCCTTTTCATCCAATGAAACTTATTTTTCTTTAAACAGTCAGTAAGAGGCCTTGCCAAAGTACTGAAACCGCTAATGAATCTTATGTAAAATGTGGCTAAACCATGAAAATTCCTTACTTCACTCACATTTGTAGGAATTGGTCATTCCCTAATAGCCTTGATTTTATCATGATCCACTTGGATTCCATCAGCACTAACCACATAACCCAAAAATAGTAATTAATTGGTTATGAAAGAGCATTTCTTTAAATTGATATGCAAACTATTCTGTTCCAATACCTCTAAGACAGTTTTGACATGACTAAGATGGTACTATTTGTCCAAACTATATATAAGAATATCATCGAAGTAAACACATACAAATTTTCCAAAGAAAGGTTTGAGAACTTGTGTCATAGGTCTCATAAATGTAGAGGGAGCATTGGATAACTTAGATGACATTACAAGCCATTCATACAATCCCTCATTGGTTTTAAATGTTATTTTCCATTGATCCCCTGGCCTCATTCCAATATGATGGTATCCACTCCTTAAATCTATTTTTGAAAAGGCCTTTGAACCTAACAACATATCTAACATATCATCCAATCGAGGAATAGGAAAGTTGTACCTTATTGTTATCTTGTTGATTGCCCTATTGTCCACACACATTCTCCAACTCCCATCCTTCTTTGGCACTAATAAAGTTAGGACAACTACAAGGCTCAAGCTTTCTCTAATCAATCATCTGTCAAGCAAATATTGTACATATTTCTGCAATTCATTGTGTTCTGTAGGCCTCATCCTATAATGAGAAAGATGTGGCAAACTGGAACCAGGAATTAGATCAATACGATGTTGTATATCTCGTAAAGGAGGTAATGACATTGACATTTCATCGTCTACAATTGATTTGAACTGATCAAAAGGTCTTGGACTTCTGTAGGTAATCCAAGTTTTAGGTAATCTAGGTTTTAGAAGTTTTTCTGAAACAACTTCATTCTTACATACCATTACAAAAAGGAAATGGGTTTTGAACAATTTCACAAGTAAATTATTCACCAATAACTTAGATTTCTACCGTATTTTGGATGATGTGGATGATTTTCCAAACTTGGAGACAATCGATGAGGAAGCAGAAAGTTCTTCCATCTTTATTGTGTTCATCTTTTCCTTTCGAGGCCAAAAAGTGATTACTACCCCATTGTGTTCTATCTTATAAGTATTGTCTTTTCCATTATGAATAGATTGATTGTCATATTGTCATGGTCTCCCAAGCAGTAAATGACATAAAGACATGTCAATAACATCACACATGATATTGGCCTTATACGTTTTCCCAATGGAGATAGGTACCATACATTGATTTGTAATTTTAACTTCTCCCACATTTTTTATCCATCCAATTAAATAAGGATTAAGATGTTGCTAAACAGGTAGTTGAAGCTTTTCCACAATTGACAATGATACAATATTCTCAGTACATTCCCCATCTATGACTATTATGTAGACTTTACCATTAATTATGCTTGTAGTAGTAAATATTGCATGTCTCTAATTTGGTTCAAATGTTTTAGTGGTACATAGCATTTTCCTAACCACTATTACAGTATGATCTTCTTCACATTGGTCACCTTCATCTTCAAAAACTTCCTCGATTGGTGGATTTTCCTTGGCACTATCTTCTTCCTCTTTCTTCTTATAAAACATGGTTGCATGCCATAACCTTTGCATTAAACTTAAGATCCATTTTTCTTAATGGACAATGGTAGAGTAATGTCCAAGGTTTCTGACACTTCCAACACTTATCAGGACCTGACTTAGAATATAGTTTAGAAGGATCTACATAGAAGGTGACTTTACCATCAACTTTATAATTTTCTTTTCTGTTGGTAATTAGAATTCTTAGACCTTGAAAAATTCGTTTGAGAACTCTCTCCTTGCTTAAATCTTCGACTAGATGAGACTCTATTTAAACTCTTGTACATTAAAGCTTCATTCCTTGCTACCAATTGATAGGCTTTAGTAAGAGAATGAATAGGTTTAACAACCAACTTCTCCTATAATTCATGTGATAGTCCATTTAAAAACCTAGAGACATTCTGATTTTATGTCTCATTCAAACAATTACGCACGATCAATCTTTGAAAGTTATTTGTATATTCAGCCACTATACCATTTCCCCGTTGACAGTGTTGCAATTGTTGAAACAAGATTTGTTCATAATCACTAAACAGATACATGTCCCTCAATAATTTCTTCATTCTTGACTAAGACATAATTGGATGTTTTCCCAAATACATTTGGTTATTTTGCACCTGTGACCACCAAGCAGCAACCCCTTTCTTCAATTTACAGGTAATCAATTTAACTTTTATTTCTTCCGAAGCATCTATACAAGAGAAATAATTCTCCACTTCAATTAACCAGTCTAGAAATTCTTCTATGTCCAATTGACCAGAGAAAATTGGTAATTCTAGCTTAAGTTTGAAAAATGAGGAATTATGATGCATACCTTGCATATTTACAGCAGGGTAGATCTCATCTTCTTCACTAGATCCACTGCCATCATTTTGAAAACCTCGTTCATGCTGCATATTCCTATTTATATTCGGTTTGGGATGACCTGCCAAACCTCCCATTGGTATTGCATTAGTCTAGCAAGGTGGAGCTCCAGTTCTATCCATTCGAAGAGCTTGAAGCTATGTAGTAACTTCCTGCATTTGAGTTAATAATCACTGTTGCATTTGCATATGCAACTGCAATAATTGCATCATTATTGATTGCTCTGTAGAGGTTTCCAATTGATCTAGGTTCGACATCAAAATCAAAACTATAGGCTCAGATACCAAACTTGACGGAGCCAATTTAAGATATAATTGTAAGAACTTAGATCCATATATTTCGAATCAAATTGAGCAAGGGAATTTAGAACTTTCTTCGCTAATCAACAATTCAAAAATACAAATGGAAACATAAACATTACATGAATTCAAGGAGATTAAAAGAACCTCAATGAATCATCATGACAACTTCAGTTGAACCTCAAGTTCTTCGTAGAGAACTTCAAACAGAGAATCACATATACCAAACTTCCAATCTAAGATATAATTGTAAGAACTTAGATCCATATATTTCGGATCAAATTAAGCAAGGGAATTCAGAACTTTCTTCGCTAATCAACAATTCAAAAATACAAATGGAAACATAAACATTACATGAATTCAAGGAGATTAAAAGAACCTCAATGAATCATCATGACAACTTCAGTTGAACCTCAAGTTCTTCGTAGAGAACTTCAAACAGAGAATCACATATTCTTCTAATTTGAAACAAAATCAACAACCACCTATTTTCCCTCCTTACTACCTATTTATACTATTTATGAAACTATGGCATGGATGCCAACTGGACCGAAGCTGATGTAAGCATCGCCCGTTCTCCTCGTACATTCCCTGTTATTTTAGATCCCAGCTGAAGGTGGAAGACAATCAACGGTCTTAACGACAGGATCTCTTTGTGCAATATCCACTATGCCCATAATCGTTCGCCATCCAATCTTTCCAACCATCACGATTAGAATTCAAGTTAGTGAAATACTACTTTGCCCTTTCATCTGGAATCGTCAGATTCTACCAATGGTCATGATTAGAACTTGTTTTAGTGAAAGACAACTTTAACACTAGTTGTCCTTCTAAAATGAATCTATTCGATGAAATGCCTGAAAGGTATTTCTCTTTCTGTCTCAACCATAACTAGCCTGCATCACAATGAGTCTCTATTTATTATTAATGGACTTGTGCGACTTCATATTATTTATGTTGCTTACTCTATATTTTTGTTATTAATGCATTAGTTTATAATAGAAACTTGAGATTAATGAAGATTAATCAAGAGAAATTGGTTGGCTTTGGATTGAGGGAGAACACCTAATCAAGATAAAAACTAAATACCTTCAATGGAGGTTGAGAGGTTAATGAAGATTAACCAAGAGAAATTGGTTGACTTTGGATTAGGGGAGAACACATGATCAAGATAAAAACTAAATACCTTCAATGGATGTTGAGACCAGTTCATGAAGTAAACATGACCTTAATATAAAAACTTACATTGGTTAATGAATCAATAGTGGTTATGAGAATTTACCCTAGTCCCATAGAGATTGTAAGGGGTTGGGTTGATTTATGAGCATAGCTCATTAGATGAGTTATTTATTAGGTTGATTCACTGTATGAAGAAGACTTGATGATTTGGCTGAATACTTAACTCAATATAATTGATCGAATTTAAGTTTTGAATGTTTTGGGAGTCAATGGTCATAAAAGAACTTAGGCTTTTATGGGTTACATTGTTTATATCATTAAAGACATTTCTCCTCGAGTTGGGAAGGTAAAGATTGTGTTACTTGTACACTTTCTTCACTGTCATGACTATTTGAGTATTGGTCAGTGAGGTATTTACCCTGGGTTTGGATCCGATATTGTTGGAATAACAATGAGGATGTTGTATGATGAGCGCATAGGCAACTAACATCTAAGTAATGTTAGTCTGATTTGAAAAAATATTAATAAATTATTTTATTCTTCTGAAAATTCTTTTCCTAAGGGTAGAGAGGTTCATTTGTTATTTTTTAGTTTGGTTAGTTTTAGGTTATTTAGTTGAGGACTAGTAAGACTAGGACTGATGAGTATGGAAAGTAGTTCATCGTTTCTACAATTTTGGTAAGTAATTGTACATATTTGGTATGAGATATAATTTGTTTATTTATTTTTAAACTAATGAAGATTTATACTTAGATGGATAACCTACTGTTACGGATTTTGAGATGTATAATAATATCATATGATTTGATATGCATATTTATGAACTCTAATTATTATAACTTAAATATTTAATTAAATAATTTATTTTGTTTTTAAAAAAAATTTCTTCATAATTTACCATTCGTGCTAAAAAGAATTTTAGGTCATGGTAATAAGTTATGCATAAGAGCATTTTATCCATAAAATTAACAATGTAGCCAAATTGACACATGCTCCTCTGTGATGCTAAACATATACATGGTTGATCTTGAATATCAAAGACTCTCATGTATAATGTATACTAAATTCATTGTTACCGAAGAGCATGAAAAACTCTTCCCCGATCGTAACTTCATGTAGCCATTTTGACAAAAAATGATTTTTCCTTTTCCCATTGACAATAAACATAGCATAAGCCAATATATAGGGAGCCCTTTATTCATAAATTAGTGTATATTAGCACCAGTATTATTACCATCAAATATTAAAGATTCCTATGTAATAAAGGGGTGTCCAATAAAAACAAAAACATAAAAAAGGTTCGCTGGAAGCGGTTGAAATTATATGGGAGCTTCAGGGTAAGTGCCCTCCAAATTTTCACTGGAAGGCGGGACTGGTGGGCTCTAGCCTTTAGGTCTCCAACTGACAGGTAACTAACCGCCGTCACCGACCACTCCCGAAACCCTCGCCCAGGCCGCCCCCCTCCCGTCCGGCTCTTCCTCTTCCGACTCCCGACTTCCGACAAGGGCTTAAGTGTATCTTTCCTCCTTCCTCCCTCTCTCCGCCATGGATGGCCGGCAACATAAGCCCGCCACCGCCGGGGAAGAGGACTATTTCCCCCTGAAAGACCTTCGAGTGAGTCCCAAACAGGAAGGAGGAGCCTTCACATTCTGTCTGTGGATTTATCTGTTGAGCTCCTCGCGAGCTCCTGCCACGATCATCCGGCAGGTTGCTGTTTGTGTAATGATGAGCAAGTTGCATTTTCCCCTCGAATTTTAGCCTCTAGCATTGTTCAAATGTGTCATATGTCGGTTATTTTCTTTTTTGTTGATTTTCTCAGACTCGGGTGGAGGTTGGAACTGAGGATGGAGCTCCGTTTCTCGTTTTGAACGATGACAAGACTCTGTCGCTCTTCGCCGTTTTGTCTCCTCACGAAGAAGCTGAGCGAATCACAAATGCCAGCTCACTTTCTGAGACTGATCTTCCCTGTGCACTTGCACACGTCGAGTTCTCGCTGGCCAAATGGGTTCATATCGGATGCGAGGTCAGCCCTTTTTTTCTGCTCGTTTTTGTTCAGTTGTTGTAATGCATACATTCATCGTCATCTAAGTGAAAGAACAACTTGATTTTGAAGACAAGCATCTAAAGTCCAAGACTGTCTTGACCAGGAAATTTTGACCTGTTCTGTAATACAAACTATTTTTTTTCTCTGGTTTTGGCTTGTGTCTTCATGTATTAGGTGGCTATGGATTGTGTTCGGCTCCACGTCGATGGTGTCATAGTTGGAGAGAAGCTTTTGTCATATTTGCCCAAAACTGAGAGTAATGAGAGCAATTTGCAAAATGTGACTTTGGTTGGTTGTGAAGATGGGGATGGGAAATTGCAAGGATTTGTTCATCATGTTCTAGCCTTACCTGTATCCTCATCTGTTGGAGATCACCGTGTAGAGGTACAATGAGGATTAGACCTATAGTCTCAATTTTTGTTGTCAGTTTATGCTGAATAGTGATATTCGTTAAGCATGTTCTTATTTCTGACTATGGGAAGTGTTTATTTGCTTTGCAGAATCCACCACTTGAATTGTCCATTGATACTTCGTCTGTCTCTGAAAATCAGGATGTTGAAGAAGGTGGAGATGGTGTTTGGAGTGTTGTAGGTGGCAAGGTAGATTTTCCCTCAAGATGCTCTTGGCCTTCTTGAAATGGAGGGCACAGTTTCCAAGAAACTGTTATTCCTCTTTTTCCCTCCATGGTGCATACGCACTTGCACGTATGTTCGTATGAGCCTGTGCATGTATTATATCTTGCCAAAGATGAATATTTTGATTTTCATAGCAAGTTATTACCAACCAAACTTAAAAATTTATATTGCTCACAGGCATCTTGTCGCAGGAACTTTTCTCTAGATGTTGTTTTAGCAGATGCGCTTGGTCATTCTGTAAACAAGGAAATGGAGGTAACCTATCTCTTGTTATTCTTTCTCGTTGATTTTCTATCTATATGTGCAGCAACATATATATATATATATATATATATATATATATATATCTGTAATGTTTGTTTTGCCTCCCTCAGATTGTAGCTTCACTAGTATATGCTGATAATGGAGCACCTGTTGAAAAGCCTAAAGATGATTCAGAAGCTCCTCTTTTAATAAGTTATGATGGAGTTGAATATCCTTCTTCTGAGAGACCTGTCAAACTTTTTAATGGTCTTGCTTCTTTCAAGCTTAAAATATCTCAGGTGCTTACTTAAAACTAGTCTCTATGTATCCCGCTGCATGCCCACCTCTTACAATGCTTTTTTATTTTTCTTGCAGCTCTCCTCCAAATGTGAGAATAGGCTATTTCGCATACGATTTAACTCTTTGAAGGATCATACACAACCTTTTCTTGAAGTTTATTCCCGTCCAATACGGTGTATATCACGGAATCGTACTATAAGACCACCCTCTGTATTAGGGAGGAAGCCTGTGTATGCAGCTACTCTTTATGGTGGATTCCAGCTATCAGGTGTAAATGAAGGAACACGTGATGCTCAAACTGATAGACTAGTTGATAATGTCTGTACACCTAATCAGGAATTGAAGCATGGTTGCACTTTGAAACGGGTTAAAATAGGTCATGACAAAGGTTCAACAAGGATATATGCTGACACCATTGTTGGATGTCCAAATGATGGATGCACCATGGCTACTGTTATGGTAGGTGTCTATCCTAATGATTCTCCAGCTGTTATTGTTAAGCATCATGCACGAGTTACCATTCATTATTGCACAGAGTTGATAATCCTAGTCTCCTGTCCCTTCAATCAATAACTTCATTATAATTGAAGTCTAGTTTTAATTCACTTATGCTATTGACCATATTTTTTTATCAGCTTAGTAAGTTCTTGTGATTGGCAGCCTTTTTTTCCTCTCTCTCTCTCTCTCTCTCTCTCTCTCTGTATTTCCTTTAATGGCTATTGTTTATATTATATATGATAATATTTATAATATTTGACAATGTAGGATGAGAAAATTGGAAATTTTGAAGGAACAGGCAATACCCCTTCCGATTCAGAAAGTATTCAGGGTAAAAAGACTATTCTTGAAGAGGCAGCAAATTTGAAGACTCCAATTCCAGACATGACAATATTTAAATATTGTCTAGGAAGCCTTCATGAACGCACAATGTTACTTAAAAATGTTGCAGCTTCTGCTAAGGATTCAGATTTGGTGGATTTTGCACAGCAGGTTTCCTTGTACACGGGTTGTTCCCACCATCGGTAATATATTTACTTTTTCCAGGAAGATTTTAGAAAAAAAACATATTTTATGAAGCTACTTCTTGGATGCTTAAATGTTCGTCAAAGGTGTCTTATGCACATTTTGTTTTCCTATTTTGGGAGCTCGAAAACTTGCAAAGGGTTTTAGTTAACACTTGCTATTAAATTTTAAATATACAAGAATTGAGATTTTAACATAATAAATTGCAGGCCCTCAAGTTATAAAATTTCTTAAATTTTATCTACTCTATTTTCAAGATAAAATGTCCATATATGTTAGACGCCATACCAAGCACTCTTTAACCACAAATGTTAATAGGAAAGCAGCACCTACAACAATGCATGTTCCCTTATCTCTGTTTGATTTCATTAGGTTTCAGTAATATTGTTGGTATGTGGTTATGTAAGTATATGATGATCATTTGCAATTAATCATGTTGGTACATGTATTTAGGAATCAGATATTAATTGCAAGAAAAATAGTTCAAGAGGGGGATGAAATTTGGAGTTCACTACTTCAAAATACCCTTCAAATTTTCTGGACGAATGCTTCTCAGGAGATTGAAAGAAGATTTGTGAAGATTGCTCATTGTTCTAGTAGGAAGTTGTCAGCAGAGGTACTAACCATTACTGATTACGTTCCTTTTTGTCACGTGACTTATTCTGTTAATATAAGGCATTGTCTGGTTTATCAGGATTTGGAGCTTTTACATCGAATGGTTGGGTCTAGTGATTGTATATCTCGTGAGGATTTTGATAGGTTGTGGAATTGGTTATACCCAGTAGCTTGTGCTTTGTCGAGAGCTGAGATAAATGCAATTTGGGAGTGCACATCACCTACATGGATAGAAGGGCTTATAACAAAGGAAGAAGCAGAAGCCTCACTTACTGGTCCAAGAGGACTCCAAGCACCAGGGACATTTGTTCTAAGGTTTCCCACATCAAGGAATTGGCCTCACCCAGATGCTGGCAGTCTGGTTGTTACCTATGTTGGGGATGACTGCGCAATTCACCACAAACTGCTTTCTTCTCTTGGCTATGGGTGAGTTCATATTACATTAAAATAAGCACACTAATACTTCGTTTTTTCCCCTAGCAAAAGTTAGCATATAGATGGATTGACATGTGCTGTGCATCTTGTATACCCTAAGTCAACTTCAGTACCCTAACTATTCTGTGTGTCTTTCATACATTAGGCCAAGTCCTGTACCTAACTATTCTAGGCATTCATGAGAAGCAACTCCATAATGCATGAAACTGTGGTCATCTCTCTGTTGCTTGTATTATTGCTGAATATATCTTTGGTTTGTGACGTGGGTGGTTAGTTTGCCAAGGCGCAATTGGCTTAGTGGGCATGGTTAACTATGGCTTTACGCTAATGTATAATTGGTTATGGCTATACACTAACATATTTTAGGGTTACTGGTGTCAGTTAATGTGAAGAACCCTGTGAAGATGTCAGTTACATCTGATTATTTCCCACGTGTCAGCCTTTGTGTTTAAGTCATTGATTCTTTTAATTGTTTAAAATAGAACTCTTAGTATTAATTTGAATATACTTCGAAGAACTCACAAGTAATATTTTACATCTCTAAATGAACGATGTGATGACATATATGAAGAAGACTTGAGATGTGGCCTGTTGGCATGTTGTTTTAAGGACTTGCATTTTTCCATGAGCAGTATTAGAGTCTAACTACTCTTCTACCTTGGATTGCATTGTTTTACCTGGATAAGATATAGTTTGCAACCAGCACACGAATGTGCTGCATATGATGGGAAGAATCCACCTTCTAATTTGACTGGCAGATAGCATCATTAATTTTTTAGATTTTATACACTTATGGTCCTGTATAAGTAACCGTTCACATCTGCCTTCGAGAGTTACAGTGAAAAGAGCAGCGCAAAACAGACTTCATTGCCAGAGTTACTTCTGGCAGAACCTGAACTCTCTCAACTGGGAAGGTAAGACACAGCTTGAACCACTAGTGATCCTTATTTGCGCTGTGTGTGAGTTCATTACCCTTACTCCTTTTTCAATTGTAACAGGGTGACCAGACAGCGGCACTCATTGTCATAGGGACGAAATTGAAGCGGCCCTCTTCAGGAATATAATATAATATAATATAATATCATCCAGTTCTAAAGTTCTCCTCTCAT
Source organism: Saururus chinensis (assembly GCA_035235625.1). Classification (NCBI taxonomy): domain Eukaryota; kingdom Viridiplantae; phylum Streptophyta; class Magnoliopsida; order Piperales; family Saururaceae; genus Saururus; species Saururus chinensis. Next base: position 2,747,393 of record CP141146.1, read on the forward strand.
CCCCATCCCATGTTTGTATATTTGCATCTTTAGTTATACACTTCCGTTGCTGGAGTTCTGCTGTTCCCTGTTTTTATATAGCATGTTGCATAAAAGACGTGTTAACAAAAAGATAAAAGGTTGCATCAAAGATGCCCATGTACAAAGAGATATAAGATTTATGGTTGACAGCGACGAAAGTTTCATTTTAGAGTCAAGAATTGCAAAAGATTTGTAGATGCACTCTTTTGAGGCAGTTATGGTTTATTTTATAACATCAGGGATACATAAAATACTCCTTCCATCAAGTGGATGAGAAAAAACCTATGTCCCATAAAGTTGTGTTTGCTTTGCCCACTTGTTTGTCAATTGGGGCTTTGGGAAGTAAAGCATGTACTGTTTGTCATGTTTTAATTGTGGGTCTCATACTCCCTTGAATTTTAGTTATTTTATAATCCGGGCACTTTATGAGACAGAGGGAGTAACACTTGCTTTAATCATTTTCAAAAGGATGGCCTATTTGTCACCAAGTATAGGAGAAGCCACCTCTAGGAGCGAAGTATTTTTTATGCTTTATATTGACAATGCACCAGAAAGGAACACATGAGGCCTTGCACCCATGAGATCTCAAATATCAAGGGTTTTTCTTATGTTGGGCTCATTGTAAGTGGGACGATTAAGAGAAAACGATATTCATACTCTAATTTTTTTTATATTATAGGCTTTACACTATATTTGATTGGATAAGGAAGGTGGGTTATAGATATAACATGAGATTTATTTTTTCTTATCTAATTATAATTGGTGCAAGGTTTATGGTTGCAGAGAAAATACCATTAAAAATGCTTCATTTTAGAAGGGACAGAACAATAGGTTCCAACTTGAGCCCTATTATTTTTTTCCCTACTTCACTGTAGCTTTTATCCACCCCACAACATCTCAATCTAGTTCTCCCTTGCCATCAACACCAAAATCAGGCACCTCTCCCTTGTGCCACCTCCTCCCTAGCCTTGGCTGACCAACTTCTTCCCGGCCCCCCTCCCTCATTTTCTTCACGCCCCACCATAGCTAAGGCTACCGACGCTAGTAGTCATCGCTCTATCCCCATGTCTTTTTGCTTGCAACATTGGCGTATTGACCCGGTCCCAGATCTGCCCCTCACCTCCCTTCTCAAGGGCCTACTCACCCTAAGAATATATCTAGGACCTTAGTAGTCTTTAGGAGAATTTTGACCATGGCTAACCACTATCATGGTGTTCATTAATTGATGATGACCAACCAATGCCAAAATACTTCCTAAAACTACATATTTTTACGGCATAATGTGGTGTTGTGTGGGCCATTACTATCATATTGTTCACTATTACCAAAACTCCAGTGTAGAGGAGTTCTAAGAAAATTATTTTAAGTTAGAAGAGAGTGAGGTGTAGAGCAGGAGGTGGGTGAATTATTGAAGAAACGTTTAGTCTAAGGGCCCGTTTAGGAGGCGGTTTTTTGGGATTTAAAGCAATTTATTTACATGGGAAAACGCTTTCCTGGCTCAAAACTGTACCATTTGGAAGGTTCATTTAAATTTGAAATGACTTTTTTGCTAATAGTTACCTTTAGGGTCGATTCAAACTAATTGACCTAAAATTTGATTTCTTCAAAAACTTTCTTTAGAAGAAGAGTTTACTAAGAAAGTTATTTCTTTTTTGAAATGATGTGAAAAGATATTTCACCTATTATTTCTTTTGTGTGATAATTAAGCTGGAGGATTTTTTTTTATTTTATATACAAAATAAAAAGTGAGTTAAAATTTAATTTCTCTTTAAAATCATCTAAAATAAACTTTAACCAAATATTTTTTGTTTTCGCTTTTCTTGCCAAAAATTGATTCTAATAAAAATCTATTTTCTTTCTACTTAAAAACATTAGCCAAACAAGCTTTGAGTGGATGATGTCACATCATTTTGGGGTGGGCTTTCTAAAAGAGGGGAAAGTGACCATCTTTTTCAAAATTGTTTAAAGAAGAATACTTTAACAACATTAAAATTTCACTTTATCATTCTTACACCATTGATAAGTGAGCCTTACAATGGTGTAAAAATGATAAGTGAACTTTGAAGCGTGAATATTTACGTCGCAATAGCATTACTCTTGTTTAAAATATTTTTAAGTCATTTGATCATGCTTGTATGTGTTGGCCATAACTATCTTTGGGGCCTAGATACTTATCGGTGTTTATGGTCTGGATCATTTCATAGATAAGAAATATTTTTATATTTTACTTTGATAATGAGTTGTGCGTAAAGAAGGTATGCAAGTGTTCATTTTTTAGATCAACGGTGTATACATTAGTGCATGTTAACATAAGTAATACTTATACTAATATGCGCTACCGTATGCACCATTGATCTAAAAAATAAGCACTTCATATGCATTCCTTATGCTCGGCTCACGGTGAACAAGGAACATAAAAAACACTTCTCTCGTAAACATGGCTTGATCACCTTAACAATCAGTATCTTTGACTGCCTACCATAATATATATGGTTTACATATGATCAACTTATATTATTAAAAGAAAAATATTCCTTAGTATATCTACTTATAGCCTCACTAAAGAAAATTATATATATATATATATATATATATATATATATATATATATATATATATATATATATATATATATATATATATATATATATATATATATATATATATATATATATATATATATATATATATATATATATATATATATATATATATATATATATATATATATATATATATGGTATTCCTAGATTGCCACGGATTTACTCGTACTTCATAAGAGCCATTGATTCAGTGAGCATACTAATGCATGTTAGTGTAATTACGCTAGCACTGAATGTGCTGATGTACACTATCAATCCTAAGCATGGACACCTCCACTAAAAAGTAAAAACAACCCACTCAGTAAAACTTTTTCTCACTGAAGGCCATGCAAATTACTTTCTGTTACGCTTAAATGTAAATAAAGTAAGGCCATCACCACCGGGCCCCTAAAATTATTGAAGGACATTTAATTGGAAACCTATAAATTTGTATAATAATAAGAAAAAACAAATATGACACGTATTATATGACGAATGAAGCATAAATTTGAGATATGGGCGCTACACTTTTTAGCCATTAAGGATCAGCGGTCATAGTTGAAAGCTCAACAGCTGACATTCGAAGTATATACATACACACTAATGAGAAGGAAAATGTATGCTGATTTTTCCCAAAACTCTGCCCTTTTGAGTAATTCTTTTCTGACTTATAATCTTAAAGAGGAATTTTAGCAAGCACCAATCCGGTGTCTCAAGGGCCTTTATTGCAAAAGATCATCTTTTCCATTGAAGCGCTCTTCTGCCTCAACAGTTATTTCTGTTTTTTTTTTCTTTTTTTGTTACATGTTAATGGCTATCTCGCAAGCATTTTCTAAATGTCTGCTCTTATAATGCGCTCATGGTGAGGAAACATAGGCAAGCCGTTTGATTTTTAAAATCGGTGACACATGCACTAGTGCATGCTAACATCAAGGTGCCTTGTATGAACAGTATACGCCATCCATTTTTAAAAGTAAACGGCTCCTAAGTGATGCATCACCATAGGCGCATTGTCAAAAACAAGGAGCATTAAAAATGATTCATAGTAAATGGTTCGGCAACACCCATCCACATATTCCTAACAGAGAAAGACCTCTTGTTATCTTCATAGAATGTGGATATTCAAGCAGCCGTATCACCTTGAAACTTAGCAGATGGCCAGCCAACCTCCACTGAATCAAGACAAATTTTGGAAAACGGCCAGTTTACATAGGCCCACCAATTTGTCCAGTCTCCCATCCATGAACTTGGTAAAATTTGCAACACTCTGGCGTCTTAAGTCCCAGACTCCCAGTATAGTTTGATAGCAGAAGAAGAGAGAGCAGCATCAAACTCTGCAAAGCAACATCCCTCTCACAAGAAGACTTATTTGTCTTTGCAAGTTCATCTATGTCTCTAGAGCTCTCATTTTCCCAGGATGCCTCCTCTTTGTCTTTGGAAAATGCGACCGACAAGAAACGGAAGCGTGGGCACTGGCAATGGTGGCTGCTTGTGGCGCTCTACATCTTCTTCCTCCTCGCCGGCCAAGCCGTAGGAACACTTCTCGGCCAGCTCTACTACAGCCAAGGTGGGAACAGCAAATGGATGGCCACCCTCGTCCAGAGCGCTGGCTTCCCAGTCCTGATCCCAATCTTCTTCTTCCCAACCCCCCAACCTCCATCTCCCACAGCTGCCGCCAAGCCTTCTAAACTCGCTCTCTGCTTCGTCTACATCTCTGTCGGTCTACTCATTGCAGGTGACAACATGATGTACTCGTACGGCCTTCTCTACCTCCCTGTGTCCACATACTCTCTCATCTGCGCCACCCAGTTGGCCTTCAACGTTCTCTTCTCTTACTTTCTGAATTCCCAGAAGATCACCCCTTTCATCATAAACTCTGTCGTTCTTCTCACCTTCTCCGTCGCCCTCCTTGCCAGCCGGGCTAGTTCATCTCACCAGGAGGGGGTCACAACAGCCAAGTATGTTGCTGGGTTCTTATGCACCCTGGGAGCATCGGCTGTCTTCTCTCTGATCCTTTCGCTCAGTCAGCTCTCCTTCGAGCGTGTGCTGAAGAAGGAGACCTTCTCCGTGGTGTTAGAATTCCTGTTCCACACTTCCATGGTTGCCACCATTGTCTGCGTGGTGGGTATCTTCGCCAGTGGGGATTGGAGAATCTTGACGCAAGAGATGAATGCATTTAAGAAAGGGAGTGTGTCTTATGTGATGATCCTGGTTTGGACGGCGGTGGGTTGGCAGCTCTGCTCTGTGGGCACTCTGGGGTTGATATTTCTGGTCTCATCTCTCTTCTCCAATGTGATTAGCACCATGGGCTTGCCTTTGGTCCCCATCTTTTCTGTGATTTTTTTCCATGACAAGATGGATGGAGTTAAGGTGATATCCATGTTGTTGGCCATATGGGGTTTTGTTTCTTACATCTACCAGAACTATCTTGATGAGTCTAAGCTCAGGAGGACAAGAGGAACTGATGCAAGTGATGCAGCTGGTGTTCCCATATAACATCAATGTCTCCGCAAATGTCACTTCCTGACTATGCAATGGTAAAAGAAAACAAGGATTATGGGAAGCAACCCTGTAAATTCTTTCCTCATAAATTTGAGACCCCATGATAGAAAGTTGGGAAAATGTTACTGGCCACTGTATGCAGCTTGTGGCCTGTTTGGTTAGCCTGTCACATGGCATAGTAGGTAAATTGAGCTCGTAGTGTCCATGCTTAGGGCACTGCATCAAGAACAAGAATGACAGTAGCACAATGAATTTGCATTTTCTCGTTGCTTGCAATTGAGCGGGGAAAAAATGTTAGGCAGGTACTTGTTCTTTTCTTTTGCCCTTAATTTTGGACAGTGATGACGATTAGCAAAGATATTTTTGGCACAAGGAAATATCTTTTAACATTCAATATTATACTTAGACTAAGGGGTTGTTTGGGACGCATCAAGATCAGGGAAATTGTTTTTCCTTTGGACTCTTCTTCTTGATGTGACATATTGCACTGAAGTGTTAAAAATCAATTTTTCCTCTATAACACCTCCTAAACAGCCCCCAAGTGATAGATTCCTCGGCGTGCCATTTTCCAAGCAGCCATATTACTTTGAGAATAACTGATGGCTTGCAAATGTCTATTCATGTGACAGTGTTAAGAACAAAAATGCCCATCAATTTGTAGGGACCTAGGAGATCTCTTTGTTCATTACTAGACGTCATCTCTCTTTCTCATCTGCACTTATCGATGGATCAGACATTTAAAATCCAATCCACGCTGAAGGTGAGCTCGCCCGTCTTCTTGCTTGGAAGAATTTATGGTCCTCCCATCCCAAGGATGTGCACCAAGATATCCTCATACAGCATGAGCTGTTTGATCATAAAAATTAAGGTTAAGGGCACATGCATTAACGTATATGCACTAATATGCGTACGTGTCATCGATCCTCATGATCAATAGCTCCCACATGGTAAAAAATATCTTAGTAGACACGAGGTAGTAAGACCCAAAATGTGCCCTTCCGCTTCTATCTTGAGAGATAAATAATCCGCTAATTAGTGGGAAACCATATCACATTATAAAGAGAACACTTGTTTTTGGATAAATTGTACTGACACTAATGAATTACGATGAAACAGAGTTTAACCTAACTTATGAAAATAGGCACTTGACCCTTATGAATTATAAAAAGTGGGTACATAACCATAGCTCGAGGAAGAGGAGAGTGAGTTGTATTCAACGTTTAAAAAACCGGCCAAGCCGGTTTACTTTCGGGGCTTGGCAAATTTTCTGATTATTCTGGGTTGACTCGGAATTTGCCTAGTCGAATAGGAAAACCCAGACTTGTCACTATTTCGGGTTTGTGGCCTAGTCAAATTAAAAAATATTGACTAAATTGAACTTCTAAAAAAATAAAAAGACACAATATAAGTTATGTGCCTATTTTTATAAGTTTGATGGTTATATGTAATATGGTCATAATTCGTTTGAGTTGTACGCAATGTACTCGAGGGGCTTGAATTATTTTTTTAATTATTTTCTTGTTTTATTAAACAAAAATATTAATTACTTGGTAAAATAAAGAAATCACTTCATCACAATAGTTTGAACTAACCCCATTACTGCCTTGCAGCATTCACGTCTGAATGGTCTCAAGTAAATTATTTTTCAGGTCAAAGTTAAGGCCAGGGTAATATGAGAAAAGAGTTTCATGAGTTGATTTTTAAAATGTAAGACCTCCCAATATCTTTATAGGGTGGGAACAACAAAAATTAAAAGGGCATCATAAAAAATAGAGGTCCAATCCTTTAGAGCCCATTTTGACCCGTGGCTCCCCTTCATCAAGATATTTTAATCTAACTTTTGAATTAATAGTTAAACTTGCATTTTTTGACTTAGGATCTTAAAGGTATAAAATAGGTGAGGGGTCAACTCGCGGCATGTAAAGATCAACTTTGATGATGAGGATTTAACAAATTCTTAGTCATTCAAAGTCTTGTGCCTCTTTTGATTTTCCATTTATCCCCCAAGTCTCGTGCTCCTTTTGATGGTGGGCCCTATACAAAATGACCCTCAAAAAAATTAAATTGAGAAACTCTTTCTCTCTCGTTGACTTGAGATTGCCTTGTCAATTTGCCTGTCAATTTGCCTTTTTTTTAATCTATTAGGTTAAAAGTTTACTCCTCCACATAGTTTGGCAATGATATAGACTTTGTACAGCCTTGGCAATGCACATTCCATTGATCTATGAAAGTTAAAAGGTGTAATATAAGGGATGTAGTTTAACGTATAATATATTCACATGTGGTTCAGCTTCTTCACAATCAATCATTATTTTCTCTTTCATTTAATAAATTTTAAGATAAAAAATTCAACATTTTCCCCAATTTGGAGAATGTTTTATGATAGTATCAATATATATACATTGTTAAGTTGTTCTTTAATAGCTTAAGCTTTTGATACAATTTAATTTCTAATATAGTATTTCAATCCTTGCCGCTATCTTTATATTCTATCCATGTGTAAACATCTGCATCCATTAATTTATGCTTAAGGCTATTGGATAATATATCTATCCAAATTTCTCTTTGGTCTTATATAGGCTTAATATATATTATTAGGTAGTTTCTTAATGTATTAAGCTTTTTAAGGTAACTTAGTTTTTAACAAATATTTTCATATAATGAAGATTACTTTCCCGATCTCTTATCTTTTGCCGGCCAAGATCTACTAAACCCACAATGCTAATTCATGGATGTACTCAACTTGACATTATATCTCATGTCAATAATGACAATTAGTTCTAAAAAAGAATGCTATTCTATTAAATAAAAAAGAAACAACCAAATATTGGACAAGTAAAACATCAGCTTTGAAATTCAAGCAAATTCTTACCTTCTCCGTGTCATCAAGGATGAGTATAACATAGCCTTGATAAATTACTCTTCTAGTGAAGTACCTTCCCTTCAGGTCAAGGAGTACTTTTGCAACTTCAAAAGCATCTGACTCCTCACACATTGTGTATATAGACATTTCATACACTCTAGAGACTTCTCTCATAAGGTTATGAATAAAAAGGCCTCAGCTTTGTCAACATATGCATCTTATGTAAAGATCATCTTATCTAATCTGTATAGGCCGCCTGCACTTAAACCACCTGCCATGAGCTTACAGATATTATTGAATTGATAACCGTATAAATTAAGGAAGGGTGGCTATATGAAATAGTCGGAAATAAATTTGTCAAAACTGATAGAAGAAAGAAAAAATGTACTGCTCGACACTAAATAAATTATGGATATATCAAACTAAACGAGTTGATCAAAAGTGGATCTGCCAATGTCTAGACGCTTTCATCCTTTTATGGCTATGAACTGCAACATAACAATAGTAGTGTTTCTCCTGCGTAGTACTGGGAATCAAGACCTCCTCTTTACATCTGATTGAGCATATATTAATGTACGTACCAAGTTCTCATAAGTTATTTAGCTTTATATTTTAATTGTTTCGGCACGTTTAATTATTGCTACCATCGTTCTTCATGACAAATGGTACCAGTTTAGGTTTGAATCAAACATCTAGATCATAAAAAATCAAGTAATACTTCAATTTTTAAGATCACTTTTTATAAAATCAATGAACAAGATAAATAAAAAAGTTATTGCATAAAAAATACTCCCTCCTTCACATATTAATAGTTTTATTTTAAAAAAATAATTTTTATTGAATGATAGGTCGACTCACAGCTAAGATAATGAAAAATAACTCTTGAGATACTTTTGCAAGTACTCAGCCCTTTAAATTGAGCAAAATGAAGCTATTATATAATAAGAGACATTTTTTTCCCAAATGGAGCTATTAATATGGAAGGGAATGAGTAATAAATTCATGACCATGCTTCAAATGTTCATCTTTAGGCAAAACATTCTCAAAGCTTACTAAATTCAGCGGTGTATGATCTGAATCCAGATCAATTAAGGCAAGGTTTCTGTAAACCCGTGTTTTGAAATAACAGGACTCGTTTTTTTTTATTTACCTGCTTGAACCCGGTCTAGAAACTTAGGACTACGGGTTTTATTTTTGAGGGATCGGGGGAGAGGAAATCATCCTCCCCCCAGCCCTAACTTTTCTAGAAAAGAGAAATCCTTCCAGCGACCCACTTCTTCTTCTTCTCCTAGCAGGTTTCTCCCTCCTTGCATCTCTCTCAGTAGGTTTCTCTCTCCCTCTCTCAACACTCTCTCTCTCTCACAGCCCATCTCCCTTCCCCTCCTTCCATAGAACTCGCCCCAACCTTTCCCTTCCTCTTCTCCAGCGGGTAGCACCACTGAAGGAGGATTCCGGCGGCCAGTGACAGTCGTGAGGGTGGTTTTGGATGACGAGAGGGCTGGGCTGCAAGGGGAAAGCAAGAAAGGTAAGTTTTGGGGTAGAATTTTGTGTATTCTTCCCTAATTTGGAAGAACCCACTCATACTCCAATCCTGAAATCACTATTCACAGCAAATTTTGGGCAAGTGAAAATGTCCAAAATCATGTCTTTGTTTCCTCAATTTTATGCAATTATAATTTATTATTCTTAGTCTTTAATTAGAGCATTGATTTGGATTTTTTATGTTAAGTTTTAGAGGAGAAGAGTAGCTTTTGGGCATAAGCTTTGGAGTAGGCTTAGGTGAAGACTCTCACCTATAACATTGCTTGTCTTTCAACATGAATCGTTGATTGATTATGGTTATATATGCATGTGTGAGACAAATTCTTCATGCTAGGTTTGTTGTGAAATATTTATTATATAGATGATGTATGTTTGCATTATTTATGATATGTTCTGCAGTAAATACAAGCATGATTAATGTTTGAGATAGAGTGGATTATGAGGCATTGTCTAACGTATGGAATGCATTATCTAATGTCTGAGATATAAAAAAGTTGTGAATGTATACACGGTCCTATTGTTGGTTAGATGGTATGATTCATCTATATGAATTGTGCTATATTGGAATTATAATATGAAGTAGAGATATATTTTGTGCAACGACAACCATATGTGTGGGTTGTAATTTAATTATAAGATGTTACAGGTTATACTCAAGAGAAATGCAAGAGTGTTGATGTTTGAGGTAGATATGCGTATGTATAATTGCCACTCTCTGTAGGTTGTGATGAATTGGGTCAAATACCAACTAGGGGTAAATAGTGCATATTTATGTTATGACAGGTTGATGACTGAAATAGATCATGAAAGTTGTTTTGATTTAAATTGCATAGAATTTATTTTCTCTTCCTATGGGCATGTGAGAGTGTTACACTGCACAAATTGTAGATCACATATTAAAAAAACTAACCTAAGAGTGAGAGTTTGAACAAGGGGAGTTAAGGTCAGGGTGTAGGGCCTTAACTTCATAAACAAGATAATAAATTTACCCAGGTGCCATGTAGGGATGAGGGTGGATCCTAACCTTTGGCAGTTCTCTCCCGGTTTTTACGGGTCATTACGAGTGCACACCTATGACCATTTACGGCATTTTGGCATCGACGCAACCCACGGATCACAGCTAAATTCTCTAGGTAATATGGGGAATAGGCTGTATGTATATTATGTTTTACGAGGCATATGGTGATTATGCAAACTTATGTTACAATGAATGATTATGTGAATGCTGAATTAAAATGATCATGCATATATGATGGTTATGTGTAGATATACTATGCTGAGTTTGAATGTGAATCTTTGTCATTGTATGATCGGTGAATGCTAAATTACAAGATATATTCTGTTTGAGGTATTATCACAGCTTTGGCTCACAGGTGGAATGTCCGTTCCACCGGGCGTATTTTTGTGCGCAGGTTTGTTTACAAATTTGGATGTGTAGGAACGTCAAGGAAGGGTAGAGTTTCGGTTCACGGGGTTGAGCATAGAATTTAGGAGTAGTTTGATTTTAACGCTTATGAGTAGGTCAAATATTTGCTTTGTAGTTGCAGATGAACACCCTTAGGTGAAACTCTTTTGATTTGATTCAATAAAAGTTATTCATGTTTCATATTTAAATTTTTTATCCCTTGTAGTATATGTTATTGTATTATCATAGCTTGAGCTCAGGTGCACTCCGATGGTGTTGGCGGTCTATGGACCCTTCTCAGGGCACAGGTTGTTACAGTTTTCTATCCCGCTTCATAGTCATCTCGAAAGCCATATGTCTAATGCGAGTGATTTTAGCCTTAAATGCTGCAAACAAAACTAAAAGTAGTCAGGCAAATCCAAATTCATCGTAAGCAAATGAAGGTACTAAGGCATTCCCATTCATTCTAAACTTGTTACCTTGTGGATGTACCCCAAGGCAAGACCGGGCCACACCGTATGTTCATGTCTCCAAAATAGCCAGCATAGGGGAGGACACAATCTCTCACTTGTAGAAGAACTGTCTCCATCTTCCAACTCTTCCGGTTTATGTCTCTTGATTAGTTGAATATCCTATTCGGTATTCACAATAATGAAAATGTTTTAAATTTTATTTTTAACACAATGGAACTGTTGGGAAGAATGAAGGGAAAATAGAAGTAATACCTGTCCTGCTCAACATCGTCACAACATGCCAGCTCAGGATCAAGGACTGACGCAAAATCATTTCCAGTGTATCTGCCACCAACCTCATGAAGTAGAGTTGAGGGACTGAAAGAAAACATGATAAACTTTAACTCGTTACAACAGAGGAAAAAAAACGACTCATGGAGCAGAAGGTATTAAACAATTGAGCACAAAGAGAGATGTAGGCCAGATGATAATCAACAGCAGCTCGACTACCAACGAGATGTTAGATATAATAGATAGAGAGAAGGCTGGATGAAATAACTATTTTTTCTTATTTCAAGGTGAAAAACAGGGTGAAATAGTGAGAGTATCCCTTCTTGAGTTAATGTGCATAATGTGCATAAGCGCGTAAACCATCCAGGGGCGGAGCCCCCTTAATTGCCCCACCCAACACTTTAAAATTATTAGGAGGTACATGCAAATAAATACCTATGCCCCATCATAATATTTCAGGGTTGCCTTCCGCCCCTCTCCTCTTTTTCCTATCTAGACAACCGCCCTGAAACTTCTTGGCTCCACCCATGGCACCATCCATCCTTAGGATCGATGACTCCTATAAAATAGAAGTAAATCTGAGAGTGTACTCCAAGAATAAATAATTTCTCGTATTTGATGGGCTTATGCAGGGGAAGGTCTCCTATGTGAACGTCTTTGGTGTAAATTGCTTTCTCTTGCAACTTTCCCGTGTTGGGTCCGTGTGGTTGATGTACGAGGTCCTTACGTTTTCAGCAATGCCATTAGTATTTATTTGTTTCACCAAACCAAAACATGTCATTAATACTTGATAGTCATTTGTCTTACAGGTGTGGTTGTCTTTCATGACCTGGTGTTTTGTTTTTGGGTGGTCTTTCATGACAAGGTTAACTACTTGAAGGTGACGGCCATGTTGTTAGCCAAGCTGATATGGTCCAAATATTAAACTCAGAATTAGACATTTCTAGCGTTTTACAAAATTTTGGGGCTTTGTTTCTGACCTCTACCATCACTGTTGCTCATTTGACTTTTAGATATGAGATGGCACTTGTGCAGTTTTAATTGTTTTCTTGGCATTGTACTAGCTCCAACCCTTTCATCGCATTGGTTATTATCTACTTGCTATTGCCCATGAGATAGGAGGTGGAAACTTAGTAAGGATATAGCAACATACCGATCTACAAAGGAAAAAAGAAGATTGTACAAAAAAAGAGAGGCATAATTAACTCAAGATGAACACGGTAAGTTGGAATCGTTAAAAATATACACTTCATTTGTCCCCACATTAATAGCACCTTTTAGTTTTACAAAATGAACAAATATATAATTAAAAAAAAGTTAATATGTGTCGGTTTTCATTTTGAAAAATATATGCTCAGCACGGTCTTATCATATCATTATTATCAGGATTAATAATTCAAACCCGTCTACCTCCTCCTGAATAATATTATGAGTTACTTAGTCAAATGTAGCAGCCCGATAACTTCTGGCATATGGACGGGACTGATACAATTAACTATTAGTTGTGAGTGGTAGAAGCCATCTCAGCTGATTTTCTCACGACCTGTCTGCGAAAGAGGTAGAAGCGAATGCAGAGGATGGGAATAGAGGTCTCAAATCCGCCATTAGCTAACAACTGGCTAGGTGATCCCAGTGAACCGTAGAAGAGAATAAAGAATAGACGCATCGCCGAGACTTAAAAATTGTACTATCCTGTGGTTGAGATGTGCTCGGGGGCGTCTTAACTATTCCCTTTTGTATAAGTCTTCTAGAAAACTTAGTTGGCTGATAATTGATGCTTAAATTACGTGTGATCTTGTAACGTCCCTGATTTTTCTACGATTTTTTGGAATTTTTCTGCTATTTTTCTAGATATTTTCGGCAGAAAAATGTGACATTTCAGCGTATTTATATTTCTATATTTTTCTGCTGTATTTTTACCCGTAGGGCTTAGTCGTGGGCCGCGGGTCTCATTGCGCACTTTCAGCGCAAGTGTTGGGCGCACTTTTGGCGCGAGTATTGGGCGCACTTTCGGCGCGAGTGTTAGACTTATAATGCGTAAAATATGAGTTAACGCGCGATGGGGATACGATTGGAAAAAGAAAAAAGAAAAAAAGGAGGAAAATGGGATCGGGCACGGCCGAGCCCGATCCAGATGGTTCGGGATGTGGGAACAGTGTTTTCCTCCGCCCCTTCTCTGGCGTCTCTCTGTCCTAGCCGCCGCCGGCCTCCGGTGGGGCGCAGGGCCGCCGCACCTGCTCCGCCCCGACTGTGCGACGGCAGGGGGGCCGCCGTCCCGGCCCCACGGCCGCTCCGCCGCTCCGCCCGCCTCTCCCCTGTTTTCCCCGATTCCGCCTCTCCCTCTCTGATCGTGCTTGGACGACGCCGGTGGTGGCCGGTGGGCTTCGCCCGGCCTCCGTCCGGCCAGTCTCAGGCTGGCGACGACAGGGCCGCCGCCCTGGCTAGTCCCGCCATCCCCTGAGTTCTCTCTCCCTCTCTCACTGTCTTGTGTACCGCCACCGCCGCCGTGGGCCGCCAAGGCCCGACCGGCCGGCCACGGCTCTGCCCTGGGCCAGCGACGGCGGTAGGCCACCTCTCCTGGCCCCAGTGGCCTCTACTCCGCCGCCCCACCCATTTTCTGCCTCTGCTCTGTTTTTCGCCGAACGAATTGTGCCCCTCTGTTTTGAGCCTTGTCGCCGCCGGTGATGGCCGGCAGTGGCCATCCGACCACCGTGGGTTCCGCCCCGGCCTGGCGACGGCCCCCAACCGGTCAGCTCCACCTCCACCTCCGCCCCTGTGCATTTTTCCTCCGACCAGATGCCTCCACCTCCACTGTTCCGCCTGTGATTGATTTTGGTGGAACAGAGGCCGGAAGTTGCTACCTTTGGCCGAAGACGGCTCCGCCCGGCCTTCGTCCGGCTAGCCGCGGTCCAGTGACTGCAAGGCCGACCCCCAGCTAGCTCGGCCACCCCCTTGGCCGCTCCGCCCGGTTTGATTTGCACCCTATTGTGGGCGGATTCTTCGTTGAGTTGTCGCCACTGTCGTTGGCCGGTGAGGCTAGTCCGGTCACTGTGGGCTCCGCCCCGGCCTGGGCGATGGCCCAGGGACGGCCCCATCCAGACCGGTTTAGCCTCCGTCCCCTCCGCTTTGTCGGAGCCCGATTCGCATCCCTTGCTCGGGTGCTCTCACTCAGAAAAACTGAGCCTTTGCTCCCCACTATGCTATTTGTCCGGCGTGTCGCGGTTGACTTTGATCGTCACCTCTGGCCGGAGATAGCTTCTCCCGGCCGTTAGGGCCACGATGGAGTCGGCCAGAGCCGCCAGTAAACCCTGTTCGTCGTTGTGCCCTATGGTTTTCCACCCGTTATGAGACATCGGGCATCGTTGGATGTCGAACACACCTTAGTGTGGCAGGTTTCAGCCTGGGGATGGCTGGCCACCCTAGTGCGGCACCGCCCCTCTTCTTTCGGCATGGGCCAGGTTCCCCTCTGCCGATTGTGTTTGACCGCTCTATAGAGAGCGCCACGTGTTGCCCTTTGACCGTCTTACCCTCGCCGGACGCCGATTGGCCTCTAGTCGGCCTGCCTCGGCACGGCAACGGCAAAGGCCGTATTGCTGATCACCACCCTTGGGCATGGCCCTACCGCCCTTATGAGCTTTGGGCCGACACCGTCTAGCCCTCTCTCCTCTCCCTTTGGCCGCGTGTGCAAGTAGCCACGTGTGCGGGTTAGGGTATTGTTGCCGCTTTGGCACCGCCCGACTGTCTGATGGCTCTGCCATCTTCTGGAGTTGACATCGGAGTCCTCCATCAGTCTCCTCCATCCTTGAGTGTCACCCACACCCTCCGCCCTTATGTGGGCCCTGGTAAACGTGAAATCGACGCCGTTGGGTGCTGTCCACGGCCGATTTCGACGTCTTGTGACCGGTTGTGTATTTTTCAACCGCCGGTCGAATTTTAGTGAGTACACCTTGCCTTTCGGTCGCACCTGCCACTCGTTGGCACGACCTTTCTCCAGGTCGCCCCTAGTGTGCCGCCGTGGATCGCGGATTTTGCCGCATTCATTTTGACATCCCATTTGGCCGTGTGTAGTTCCGGCGCTTCCTAAACCTCGGGACAACAGCTCTCTCAGCTGGGCAATGGTTTTGACCGCCGACTCCGCCACCGACGCCGCCACCGTCGTGTGCTCGCCATCAAACGTCATGATTACGAGGTAGGGGAGCTTTGAACTCGTAAATTCATGATAGCATGCCTTGAATGAGTAGCAGCATGCTAGGCTTGCATGATTCTATGTTTTGGATATTAAATCATGACATGTATGCATGATATAAGATAGTGAATTATGCCACATTGAGATACATGTAAGTATGCATGTGAATTGTAAGCATGTTTGGTGTATGTGTATGATGTATGCGCTAGTGATGGCTAGCGAATATGTTAGTGTGCTACATATGTGTGTGTTGGACACGCTAGTGATAGCTAGCGATGTCGAGTAAGTTACGTATGTGGACTGTGTGGGCAGAGGTATGGGCGATGGACGGTAAGATTGGTAAGGGTTTGGTATGACGTTGGATGTGGATTTGAACGTGTAAGTGTATGACGGAAGACAGAGAAAGTAAGTTTGAGGAGCGAGGATTTGATGGGTCAGTTTGGTTTGGAGCGTACGTCAGGGGTTCGGTAAGTAAGAAGACTTAGGCTTGGAGCCTTATGAGGGTTTATTAGACAGTAAGAGCGTGCATAATTGTACAAGCATAACGTACAAATTATGAAGTGAAAAGTAAGTATAATAAGTGAGGTATTAAGTAAGAGGATGATAACGGGGATCTACTGTGAGGAGCTCAGTTTGACGATGTGAGTAAGATGTTTTGACCGTAAGGTGGATGTCAGAGGCTGCATGAGTATGTAAGGATCTGTGTACGGTGAGCTATGTTGTGACTTGGACGGGTAAGTGAAGTCTGCTACCCCGACGAACTAGGGTTCAGATCGGGCTCAGCTTCAGTTTGATCAGTCGAGGACTGAGTTTGTGTGGCATAATTGTACTGCATAATATACTTAATTCAAATTTGAATTATGAGAACGTTAATAATAGCGTTGTGAGTTTGAGACCTGAGGGTTCGACGGATTAAGTTCCGTGTTTGAGCTAGCCGATAATGAATCGGCTGAGCACTTCTTGTGTCTTGCCATGGTGGTTTCCTGCGGGATTTTGTCTGAGTGCTATATAGAGCACCGGACGTCTGATGCTCTGTTGAGAGCGATGTATGTTTGATTTGGTTTGTGTGCTGTATAAGCCAGACGTTTGATGCTCTGTTGAGAGCGAAGTATGTTTTTGATTCGGTCTGTGTGTTGTACAAGCCCAGACGTTTGATGCTCTGTTGAGAGCGTTGTATGTTTCCGCCCAAGAGTGGCACTGTACGTTCTACCCAAGAGTGGCATTGTAAGATTTCTGCCCAAGAGTGGCACTGGCACTATAAGACCCATTATGGTGGGCAATTCTATGGCACTATAAGACCCATTATGGTGGGCAATTCTATGGCACTATAAGACCCCTTATGTGTGGGCAATTGTATGACCCCTTGTGTGGGTGTATGTTTGCGCGCTCAGGTAAGTAGTATCATGGATCTACTCTTACCTGTTTGATCCAGTGCCCCATGAGCATTGGTGTACCTTACCTTCGGAAAAGTCTATGGCGTCTAGTCACTCCCTGGAGGTTAAGGTGATGCCCCAGTGGCATTCTTTTCCTTTTCGACGTTGGAGCTTATTAGTTGTAATGAGCTTCAGTGGTCGATAGTATATATACGACTATATGACTGAGTTTGTACGTTTCTGAGTAAGTGTATGATGATGAGTATGTGCACGACTGTAAGATTGAGGATGAGTACGACTGTAAGAGTTTGAAAATGAGTTCGATAGTAAGTGTAATATTGTACGAGTAAGGTCGTACAAGTATGTGTAAGGTTTGAGTATGCGCACAATGGTACGAGTAAGTTGTAAGACCCTGATTAAGGGTGTTTGAGTAAGTTTGATTTGATGGTGTGTTATGCCTGCTTATATGCTCATGAGCATAATTGTTATACGTTGTTTGCCTCATGTTGAGTTGCATGACACATGTTTTATGAACTTATTGAGTTCACCGTTTGGGATTTCCCCTACTGGGTATTTTCCTACTGAGTATGAAAATACTCACCCTACTTCTTTTAGCCCCGTTGTTCGGGAGGCTTTTGTAGGTTATGTTGGAGAGCTCCTGAAGTTGGATGCTCGTCTCTGCTATGGATTGTTTCCCCCTTGACTCAAGTATAGTTGGTGCCACGATCTGATGTATTTGACGAGATTTAAGTGTATGTATTCTGGACTTTTAATTTGGATCAGATAGTAGACTGTTTATGGGACTTGTACTCGGGGATGCCTGGGAGTTATTTGTATTTAAAAATCCATGATCATGGTGATTTAATTAAATGCGTATGTTTTTGAGTAGCGCCTGAGGATATTTGATTTGACGGTATGATGTTTAACCGTATCATGTTTAAAATTATAAACTGTTTATACGGGTTTTGATTTTATCGTTTGACTCCGATTTATCGTAAAAAAAAAATTTCTATGAGTTTTAAGAAAAAAGGATGAAAAATCTCGGGCGTTACAGATCCCGACCAAAAAGACAATAAAAAATCACAGTTCTTAATAAATTAACTCATAATGCAACAAAGAAATATTGCATATGTCTCACATTAAAAGTTCCATTGTTTTTGAAAACAAGCTTAAATATATTTAATTTTTAAAATAAATTAATAAAACTATTAATATGAGACCAATTAAGTACTAAAAAAAATTAGGACAGATAAAAAAACCTTTCAAAGCTACATAATTATAAGTGGGCACCTAGTCTAGATACACTATAGACTTAGGCTCTTTGTTGTATGTGTTGTTATGAATTAATTGTTGGACTTAACTTTCACGTCTATTTCCCCTCCAAAAATATTTAGAGCCCCCTACCACATAAATATAACATGCATTTTTTTTACAACTTAATACCCCCCACACCCCCTATAATTTTACTCATGCCACCCCAACACGCCAAAACTTTTGAAGGTTTTTTGGTGGGTAGTGCCTTCCGCCAAATAAAATTGATTTGGACGGAGGTCTTAAGTCTCAATCAAATTCTACATACTATGATGGTGACCACCTCCTGCCAGAAGTTTTAAAGTTCTGTAGCAAGGGACACCCCCGACAAATAAAACTGCATTATACGGAAAACAAAGGTCCCCCATCAATATCTACATATTGTTGTCGTGACCTTTCCCCGCTAGAAACCATCCAAAAGTTAAAAAAATTTCTAAATGTTTATTGGTGGGGGATACCATCTGTCAAATAAAACTTATTTGTACGAAGACCGTAGTCTCTCATCAAATTCTGCATATATTTGGCGGTGACCACCCCTCGCTAGAAATAATTCAAAAGTTTTCCAGATAAGCAACAAGGCAAGGGGGAGAAGAAAAAAAGTCATGGAAGAGGAGCCATAAGCGAGGAGGAATAAGGAAAATGGTCAGGGAAGAAAAATCACAAGCGACGAAGGAGATGGAAGAGCTCACACATGAGGAGGAAGATTGGGAATGGGGCAATGAAAGAGCAAAAATAAAATTAAAAATAAATAGTGGGGGACGATATTTAGTAACTTGTTTTTTTTGTGTGTGTAAAGTATGGGGGGGGGGGGGGGCTTGAGTAAAAGCTGGGGGGGGGGGGGGGGGGGGGGAATAGCCACGTTTTTGTTTTAATTGTAATGAGTTAATCTGAGTAGTGGGTGAACTGTAAAAGACATTATTTGGTAACTTTTGAGTGCCTAGTGAGATTATTCCCACTTTACAGAAGAGCTTGATAAGCATATCCTATGCATGTGGATAGACACCAGAGCACATCCCATTTTGAAGGCTTTGGATCCACTCTTGTGCACTCACATGTGAGTGCTCTCACAAAAGCCTAGCGAGCCATGAAAACTCACGCGAGCATTCATGGCTCGCTAAGCTTTTGTGAAAGCATTCACATGTGAGTGCTCCATAGCAGATTTGAAGCGCATTTAAAATGTTTTTTTGTATAGTTCAGATCCTTTGTGAGAAGACTCACATGTGAGTCATTTAGTGAGTGCTCTCATAGCGGAAGGCCCTCCTTTAAACAAAGAGAGGTATGAAGGTAAGTGTGTTAACAAGCTGAGTATTGTCAAGCTTTAGAATGTTCAAACTTGAGTTTAAAACTTTAAATTTATGCTTGAGTCAGGTTCGAATCGAGTTTAAGTCAAGTCGAGTTACTATGCCTTGTGATCATTATTTAATTGTAATTAATAACCTAAAAGTATTTAGAGAAAAATCACTAAAGTAAATATGGTTAGTAAATGTTCTAATGTGTTAAATTAGAAAATTAAATGAACTAATATTTGTTAATTTAATTTTTTAATTTAGACTATTAATACATGATAGAGGGAGTAAAGTTTCATTAAAAAATAATTTTAGATTTCATAAGACATATCATATAATTTCTCTAACAAAAAACCTCATATAATTTTACATAAAAAAGTAAAAATAATATATTAAATAGAAAGAGTTAAAATTTGTGATACATGAAATCTATATATGATGTGTAATATATGTATGTATATATTAAAAAATATATATACTTAATATGAATTTAAGTTTTTATCAAACTTCGAGCCCAACTGAGCTGAACACATATATATTTGAGCTTATCTTGACCAACTTTGAATTTAAGCTTGAACGCAA
Organism: Saururus chinensis; assembly: GCA_035235625.1. NCBI lineage: Eukaryota > Viridiplantae > Streptophyta > Magnoliopsida > Piperales > Saururaceae > Saururus > Saururus chinensis. The sequence goes on from CP141146.1 coordinate 2,767,789, forward strand.
ATTAAGTGAGTCAAGCTCGAGCCAAGTCAAAATTTTAAAATTATTTTAATGCCCTACACAACGGCAATACTTAGTCCTAGGGGCCAGTTCTTTTGTACCTTGTGGCCATCATCCTTGTCCTAAAAGCCTCTCGTTAAGATAAACATTTTCTATGTTCTTTAATAAAGTATAAAATACATAAAAGTCATTGATATTTAAAATTGAGGGAGCACATACTAAATAAAATATGTTAGCATCATTGACATGTACATGCACTATCGGTTTTTTTTTTATGGACCCCATACATTTAATTTGGCTAAGATCACTATCACCTAAGAACATAGAAGATACTTTCCTTGTTGAAGCCAAGCAAAAAAAAGGCAGAGTTACAGCGTAAGAGACCGATTCATTTCCCCCTTGTGGCCATCATCATCCTTGTCTTAAAGCCTCCGGTTAAACCCACTTCTCACCTAGCCGGGCCGGTTCTCATTCTCCCACGACAAACGGCAGGAGCCGCAGAACCAGCAACCAAGCGAAACGGGCGGCATCTCTTTATTTCCACACAAAAGAAAACAGAAAAGGAGGTCATATTAGTTGTTACACACTAATGGAGCAGCTTTGTTCATGACTCCTTTGAATAGAAGCAGCTGAAGAAGCCGCACAATGGGGACAAAGGGAAATCAAATCAATAGGGAGGAGACCCGCCAGTGTCCACACAGGAAGGTCACAAAGCAAAGCCTTGCATTGCATTGGAAGCATCTGATCTTCCTCTTCTGCTTGTTGAAATTGACCAGGTCACAACAATTCACATGGAAGGCGTTTCAAGCTTGGCTCAAATCCACATTCAGGCACATTGGCCCCATCCTGTAATTATTCCGGGCTTTGAATAATCCACCCACCTCCAACAATCCACCAATAGATTTGTCATTGTCCCACAAGCCACCCACTCCCACACTCCTATCCATCACAAGAAATGCCTCTGCAATCATTGATTCCCATCCCATTAAGCCGCCATTGTGTTCTTACTCATCTTCTTAAACAGTGAATCACCATTTCGGTGGCAGACACCACAATGAAGAACAATGAGCACAATCGAAAAAAGTCGCAGCCATTAATCCCAACATTTAGGGTTTTGCATCAGAAACAGTCCGCCACTGAATAAATAGCCTTCATCTTCCTTTGTTTTTTTATAGTTAAAAGAAGTAGAAGAAGATTTCTTCTATATATAGCTTACTATTCCTGATGTGGGACAGTCAGAGCTACATGTAGAAGATTTCGTCTTCTGTCACTATGTGCTGCTGCTGCTTGATAAATATTTATTGTTGATTTGAAACAGGATACACTTGCAGTAATTTAATTAAATTGTCAGACCAAGGGAAGAAAACTTGCTGTCTTTATGTGATGCGCGACAGGAGTAGCTGAATCATTTTGTAGCAGTCCGGCTCTAGTTGTATACTTCTTGTACAACGAGATCTGGCTTGAATTTTCCCAGTAACTGCTGATGGGTAGTTGGGTTTTTTCCATATGAAGGCATATATTTACAAAGGAGCTTTCCTAGTTGCCGGTCTTACGACAAGATAGTTGAAAGACAAATGCTGAACTACAAATTAATTAGACTGGTAAGAAGAAGAAGAATGTAGCTATTTGTACCCCGTTATTACTACTCTGTTAACTATTTTTTATTTACCCTAACTCTATCTACTTAAAATTGCGAACCTATTCCTCACATTTAAAAAATAATTTTTAATATCTCTTTACCATGCTTTAATCTACTCTCCTTCGCTACTACAGCCTATCAGCACCAACCACTGTCATCAGTGGCAGTATCACCCCAACCCCATCTACTTAAAATATCTTACCTATCCATCTACTCAATGCTTCAATCTTCTCTCCTTCCTTCTCTAATGCTGGCTATCAGAACTGCTGTCATCGGCCAAAGGTTTTTACTTTTTTAGGTGTGTTGGTCGTGGCCAAGCCAGATCAGACTGCTGGCAGCAGCCATGCTAGATCTAGTTCGGCTTGTAGCGATCAGTGTGGGCGCGGCTAGCAATAGGGGTCCCTGCTATTATTGTCATTGTCACTACTGCCAACGGAGGTTTTGTTTGAGAGACTAAGGTCAGGAGGAAATTAATAGAGAAAGGATGATGCATAAGAGTAAGAAAAAAGATAAGATTTTTTGCCCTATTTAGAGGGTAGAGAAGCTTACTGAGGTACAAATAACCGCATTCTAACAAAAAGAGAATTAAGTTTTAAACGCATCATGTTTTGCCATGCATCTTTGAATCCATCGCTCATTAACAAATTAAACTAGCAACCAATTAGCCTAACGTGGGGCTATAACCATGGTAACATCTGATGATACTTGTCGGGAAGTATTGAAGTCTCCAAGATAAAAAAAAAAAATTCATAGCTACCGCTTAGCTCCGCGACAAGTCTTGGTTATCTTCATTTTGTACCATCCCTTTCAGCCGCAGCCCTTTTAATCACATGAAATGCGAAGAAGAAAGTGATAACGCCGGTAGCGTGTGTGGAATTATTATATGGGCAAAGTACGACAATGTACGATAACTTGCCCCCCCACCTTCCCTGGAACCATGGCCCATGGGTTACTACCCTTGTCCCAACAGGTAGAACCAACCTAGGCATCGGAGCCAAAGTGACAGTTTTACTAATGTCAGAAATCGCCATTTCACATTGAAACCCCTCTTTACATGAGTCCAGAGAGTCCAGGTTTGCATAACTGTGGGTATCTCAGGTTTTGTTCCTATAGTTTAAATAATTCAAGAGACACATTGGTTTATACCTTCTTGAGCCATTGATCTTGATCCGACGGCCTATAATGCGCACATGGTAATGTACATCAGCCCAGACTTACATGAACCTTTTCCCTTCACAATATGAGGCCCCCCCTGTTCAGGCGCGTCTGATTGAGCCCGGACGTAGCACGCTATCGAAATCCGTTCACTGTTCATATTATCGGGCACAAACAAGACGTCGAAGGCAGAGCCCGAGCTAGTAAAAGATATAGAGAGAAAAAACACACAAAGAAGGGGTCCCGATGTCCCCATCGATCCATGTTCAGAAATTGCAAATATTCCAATTTGCAGTAGCCAATAACGAGGATGAACAAACCATACAGGCAAATTCGTTGGTAACAACACCCGCCAAGACAAATCATCATAAACAAATTAAACCAGTCCTTGTCCTCTTCTTGAACTATCAGAGAAAGGGAATTCAATTCAAACAAAATGGGCATTTTCCCTCTTGGGGCCAAAATCTTGCTTCTAAGGAGACTGACTCCATAGCCAGATCCTCCTTGCAAGGCACTGATAAATGAGAAATTTGTGATGTATGCCTATCAATCATGCAAAACATAGACAACAGTACGATAATTAAGACATGGGTTTGCACTAATTTCGCCAAATTCATTCAATCTGCCCCACAATCATGAGATAGATTGCTTTGATTTCGACAAATTTCTTTCAATCTGAAAGATTCTGCTATACAAACCATTCAAAACCAGGCCATTCCATGGTAAATTGTCCTTAAGAGCGCGGGCAAATGCAAGAAAAAAGGACTATTTTTTCTTTATAGATATTTGACTGTCTCACCGGAACTTTCCAAAATCAGCAAGCTTCCGGGACCGGTTCGCATCCAGCGTGGCGGCCGCGGACAGGTGGAGCCGGTTCGCGGTGCGGATCTCCCCCGAGAACCCGGACGTGTCCACCCGGCTCGCGGCAGGGCACGCCCGCACCAGTGGGCTCAGGCAGAAGGCGAACCCTGAGGCGTTCCGGCCCGATGGTGCCCCGCCCCGCCTCCGCTGCTGCGACCCGACCGGCTTCCTAGCCCCGGCCGGTGACTCGGACCAGTACCCGCTCCCCATCGGCGAATCCGCCCCCTCCACCCTCCCCTTCGCGGCTGGCGACATCCCCCGACAGGCAGCCCGGCAATTCCCGGAAAAGTCGCCGCCATTTCCGTATATGTCCTCCTCGAGCGAGAAGAGCCGCGACTTCTTCTTTCTCCGCCTCCCCCGGAGGAGGTTAGAGAACCACGACGATGACGACGAAGTGGAGGCGGCGGCACCCGATCCGACCGAAAAGCTCGGATCCACGTCAGCCTCGTCGGATCTAGAGCGGAAGATGGAGGCTATGACCGAAAAGCGCCCGTTTTTGCTTCGCCCGCCGCCGAACCGAGGCCCGACCTGAGGGGTACTGTAGAAGAGCGGGTGACCGGAGCGGCATGCGTCAGTGGACCGACGGTGAATGTAGGGAGAAACCGACCTGGGGAAGTCGAGCGGCGGGGGCAGCGGGTAACCGCCGCTGAGGCGGGGGTCACCCGGTGACGCGAAGCTCGGTGGGTCCTCCCCTTCCTCCGCCGCGACCAAGGCCAGCAGCCGCTCCCGGAGGCACGATGCGCAGACGCCGACGCCGCCCCAGTACGGGTGGCGCTTGCACCTCATCTCCGGAACTTCGCCATTCCTCCCCGAAGTCCCTCTACGGAACCAAAGATCGAACTTTTCTCGCCGGAGGCAACCGGAAATTGAACCGGAGGTGGAATCAGAGGATCACAGAGACAGAGCCGAAGAGAGAGAGAGACAGATGAAGCCTTTCTTCTGTGTCAGTGGTTTTAAGGGGTTTTTATATAATTCGATAATTTGGTTAATCAAAGCGGATTAGATTTGGTTTAATTTAAGCAAGGCTTGGCGGGTCAAAGACACTGCGTGCCGCCTTATTTATGTTGGATCCACGCAGCCCGTGATAGTGGGCCGGTTAGGTCCAATCCCAGAAATTCAAGTAGGCCCACCTAGTCGGCGTGTGGGCCTTGTGCCGGGATGACGGGCTCCCAGCCGTCAATCCAGATCCCCGAGATCGGCCCTCCCTCACGCACGCATTTAGCAATCGCATCCTTATGCGCGCGCGCGTAGCAGGGGCAGGGGGAGCTGGTCAAGCGGCCCGCGGCTCACCGAACCGGACCGGAAACAGGCCACCATGTCTCTTTGGAGTTATGGTGGTACACAACGCGTAGGTACTATACAAAATGGTGGTTCCCTGAGACTTCATAAAGAAAAATAAAATCTAACTACTGTGGAAAAGTCATCCTCGTTGAAACGGGGGCACTGAAGATTTCTTTCTTTTATAGGTCGATCAGATAATTGAGGTCAAGAATGTCATAATCATATGTTAGCACGACCTATTTTTGATAATTAAGTGAACTCGTTTAATGGGTTGGCCACTGGTGGGTGCTAATTGCATGTGAATTAGATGCTAATGCATAAATTAGATCAGACAATTGGCCACTTGATCAGCTTATACAATTCTTACCAATTTTTAAGCCTTTTCTTGGCAACCAAACAGTTTTGTATGGATTGAGACATCTTCCTCTGTCCGATACACACTTTGCTCTCACATGACCGCTGATGAAGTACTTAGAAACGTCTGTTAGCACTTTTTTGTCATACTTGGAAGTTTGGAACGAGTCGTCAATGAAAAGGGCAGATTTATTTTGGCACTAGAAAGTGAACCCTAATTGTGCATTTCTTTGATGTTGTTCTCCATGAAATATCCTCGATCTCGTCGGCATATGTTGTGGCCACCAATCTAGCTATAAGACATGAAGCTAGCTAATGTCAATCTATGTACGTTCCATGGTTGGCGCTTATATCAACGACGTTTGTGACCAAAAAGGCACCTATTGTAGACTTTTACTAAATTTGCTAATTAGTTCTAGAAGACATTAATTTTATGGAAAATAATATTTTTATTTTTTTTTACATTAAAAGCTTACTTCGCATCTAATATCAGAATCTCTATGTTGTCAGGTCTGACATATTTTTCATCCAATTAGAGGTTGGAATATGCTTTTAATGCAGAAAAAAAGAGCAAAAATATCAGTTTTCTAATTTCATACATACGACTTAGCCGTTGAGCCTATTAAAGTGAAAGGAAAAGTGTAAAAGTGACATTTGGACAGGACCACACCTTAGGAAGTCAAGGTTTTAAGTTCGAACTACCACCACTTTGTTGATCACCTACAAGGGTTGTACCTCGACGTACCTTGCACATGTGATATGTGGGCGCGCATTGTATGCAATTAAACGAGGAGATTGACGGCAAGATACAATGTTGTGCACCTTCTAGCCTGGTCTTTGATACACCTAATTCATAAAAAAACGAAACAGGTTTATAAGGATTGTGAATTAGCATGATCATGGCATTGAAGGAGGTGATTGTGATCAAATAAAAATCCAGCGAGTTGGGTCCTTATCAAGAGGGCACAAGTCTGAGGCAGTGGGTCACTGTAGAATTTAACTGATGGGTGGCAACCTCAGAAGGAAAGGAATTGATCTCCTCCTCTACCCAAAGGTGGTGGATGGCCTCATTTATTTCGCCATAACGAAGACAGAAGACTACGTAGGATGGAATGGGGACGCGGGAAAGAGGATGGGGCTTGCATTTATTTTTGCAGGAAGACCAATGCCTGCCTGTGCCTGCCGTGTATTTTCTTGTGAGAGAGGGAGACAGACAGGGTGGCCAAGAAATTAACTACTTATTGGCTTAAACTGTCAGATTATTTGGACTGATTAGCTGACATTTGATTTATGTGTTCATGAGTTCATTCAAATGAGAGTATAAGCAAACAAGTAATGAACATTAACCACATCTTATAATTGCATGTTGTAATGTTGCTCTTTGATGATTTTAATTGGCTCCTTTTTCTTAAGCCAATGCAGGATTCTTGATGATGGATTGCGAAGAAATTCGACCAAGATTGATCTAAAAAGATTTTCAAACTTCATATGGAATGATGAATAAATCATGAACAATGGAATAGCTCATTTGGATCAGGAAGAAGACGGAATACAGTTTCCGTGTCCAGCCCGCGTGGAGACTATTAATGGTCCTTACCATAAACAATGAAACCTTATGACTCCCTGTCCAACATTAATAGCTTTATTTAAATTTTTAAAATAAACTAAAATTAATTTATTTAAAAAAATTAAATAAAACTATTAATGTGAAATGGAAGGAGTATATTAAATTTGCAACGTGCTTGAAGGTAAAGCCATGGAAACTGATGATACCATCAGTTTAGTCAAGGGTTGAATTAGTCTCCCTCATGTACTTAATATGGGGGGAGGAAGATAGGCTAGCTATTCTAATGCCAGAATTTCCTTAATGTAGCTTTCATCATTTAACATTTACTTTTGGCAGATGTTCCTTTCTAGCCCTTGTCAACCTAAGATGGTTGTCCTACAGTTAGTTTTTTTAATTACCAAATTAAATATTTTTCTGTCTCATAACAAGTGTATGGATTAGAAAGCTACTTCATTTTAGTTTTCTAATCAAGATACTTATTATTGGATGGAGGGAGTATTATTTATCACCGTCATCATCTTAACCTTTTTTATAATAGTATCATGTGTGATGGAGATTCATCATCTTAATGATCTTATCCAGTCTTATTTATGTATTGATTGATTTATATAAAAATATTTTTTAGTCTTATTTATTGATTGATTGAATTGCATATAACTTGTTTTTTCCATAACTCCACTATGTGAGTCATCACAACCTCAACTGGTATTATTGCAAAAATAAACTTCAACTAAGTAGGGAAGTATTTTTCATACTCCATACCAACAATGAGCTTAGCATAAGTCACACATAAGAGCCCTTGATATTTAAGATTGATAGTGCATACATTAGCAAACATTAGTGTCATGAATATTGATACTAATGTGCACTAGATCTTGTAATGTCAATCTCATAGATGAAGAGCTTCCATATGAAGCTTACAATAGGCTTATTGTTGGTTGGGAACATAAAAAAATACTTCCCAATAAATGGAGTCCTACTTGTTCCAAAGTAAACTTGATCGACTTTGGAAGCAGTTGCTGAGTATTCTTCTAAACTAATTACCAAGGATTAGGTGTGTCATCCACTATATTTTGTCTTTGCTAGTAATCATCACTCAATTATGAGAATTGAGACGAATTCTATTTCATGTTTATTTTTTTAAATAAGTTAAATTATTTGTATATGGAAATTCTCATCTAAATACCCACACATAGAACATGAACATGGTTAATAGCTAAACCTTTGATTTTGAAATAATTAGAAATTACTAACTATTAAATATCTAATCAAGGGAAGAGTTTTTTATGCTATTCATGATTAACAATGAGCCTAGTATAAGGCATACATAAGAGCCCTTGATATATAAGATTGATGGTGCACATACTAGTGCCATGTTACTGATGCCAATCTGCATTAACATATGCGCAATCAAGGGTCATTGTTAGTAACGAAGAGGAAAAACTCTTTCCTAATCTAGCACTCCATGCTTATTTGCAAATATGGTTTTTCAAGCAAGTCCTTTTAAGTGAAAAATAATATTCACACAATAAATATAACCAACAAAAAATCATAATTAAGTTTTGGTTGGATAGAAACAATGACCTCCAAAGTAAATTTTGTGTAAGACCCATGATTTTTGACCAACTAAAACTGAATTAAAAGTTTTATGACCCTTTTGGGCAGCTCATCTTTGTATGCATATTAAATCTGGCAAACCGTATTGTTGGTAACTGGAATGCTGATTTGCCTCTTGTGATTTGTCAGTCATGTCAAAATAACTTCAAAAGATCAGTTTTCAAAGGAAATTACTTACATTCTTGACTTTGTTAGTCATCCCAATGGCAATCATACCAGCTTTCCCCCCAAAATTTTTTTTATCCGAATATGGCTGCTGACTTTTTTTTGGCAATAAGGAGGCTTTTGACTTGAAGATCATGGAGATGAAGCTTTAATTTGAGAAAGTGAGATATTTTAGACGAGTGTGCGGTGTCCATTGAAGCATCATGGGGATAGCTAAAGCAGAAATATGCGTGGCTCATTTTCACAGTTTTCAGCCTAGTTGAGCCTAGCGGGTTCATATCAGCTCTGAGGCCCTCGCACTAAATCTGGTGTGGGTCGCCAATCAGTTCGCTACAACTCGAAAAATACATAAAAGTGTGGTTTAGAATTTTATGCTTTAATTTAGCTGGTGTCGCCTGATTAGTGAGTGAGGGCCTCGCATCTGATCCAAACTAGAGCCTCGCATAACATAATGGGTTTTAGTTAAGTAATACTACCTCCTACATATTTAGTTTCATTTGGCAAAAAAATTTATTCCATATTAATAATTTAATTTTGTTTAATTTAAATAATTATATACTTAAAAAAGAGTTTCATAAATTTATTATCCCTTCACTTATATGTAGGTTTCATCATTTAATAAACAGTATTAATTTTTTAAATGTAAAGAAGTAGAGAATATTAGTGTCAAGATATCAAAGAAGGATGAAAACAACCGTTATAAGCCGAACTAAAACTAATGCCAACACAATTTACATTAAATTATCCTTATTAAATTAATAAGTACTTTTTATAATTTTTATTTATATATTTATAATTAAATAAATATACAAGATAATTCAAGTTTACCTTCCTTAATAACAAGTTCAGTCATTCAAGTTAGGCTGAATCTGAGTGGCTTGAATTAACCCGATGGCTGGGCACTTAGCTAGCTTAATACTACCTCCTTCTTACATTAGTAGTTTTATTTAATTTTTAAAAATAAATTTAATTTAATTTATTCTTTTAAAATTAAATAAAACTATTAATATAGGCAGTTATGTTTCTTTTAGTAGTTACATGTGGAAGGTAAATTGGTTCAATATTAGACCGGGTTTGGGACATTGGGTTTGGCTTGAACCACGTTCGGACAGGGCGGCCTCGGACCGCACAAAGCTCCGACGGAGATCGAGCCCGGCTAATTCTCGGGTTCAGCTGTCTCGCCCAAGGCGCCCCCGCTCCCATCATTGACTCGAAAGCGCCTCCCCTCGCCTGCAAGCCTTCTTGTCCTCCACCGTTCGTGCTCCATCTGTCCACCTACCGGGTCCCACTGCACTGTCCCAACAGGATATCTTTCAACCGTGGATCCCACTTCACGGTCCCAGAATAGTGGGACCGATTGTGGGATTTGCAGTACTCAGAGGTGCACCAAAAATTTCTCCTGCTCCAGTCGAGCATAATTCTGATTTCATCTTCCGCATATCTAGGCGGCCATACTTTTTGTCCAAATTCTTCCTTCGTCTCCGAGCGTCTTACTCTCCGAATCCGTGCATTTCGGAACCGGGCCAGGGGAAGCGAAATGTCGAATTTCCCGTCGCAGATGAGGCTCTCCTCGTCGCTCGTCAAGCGCCTCCAGCAGCAATTGGCCGCGTCGGCGGCGGTTGCCGACGGCGGGCGGCGGAGATCCTACACCACCGCGGAGTGGTCCCGACCCAGCATCGTCCACAAGCGGAGCCTCGACATCCTTCACGATCCCTGGTTCAACAAGGTGCTCCCCCCTCTCTCTCTTTTGATCTGCTCGTTGTACTGCTCCAGCTCTCACTTCCAATTAGCATGGTAGACAAGTTGGCTGTGATTTACGGTAGTAGCCATTGCCAATGATGTTCTGAACTTGGAGGGAAAACGGAGACCTGCATTATGCGCTGATGTTTATCAGATCATTAACCGGTTAGAACTCCAGATCGAAAGTTTGATTCCTCCGTCCTGCATTTACCAGTTAGCATATTCATGTATCGAGCTCCTGGACTTCATAAAAATTATAGGGAGTGCCAAAGATTATTAAAAATGATTCTAATCATGGTTGAACTTACTGGATCGTACTTCTGAATTACTAATTTAGTGGTCAAACTCAAATGACCTGTAGCTCAGAAACTTATATGTTGTGAATCATAATATTGATTTCTCAATGCAATTCAGGGAACAGCATTCTCGATGACAGAGAGGGATCGCCTTGATCTTCGTGGCCTTCTTCCTCCGAATGTTATGTCTGAGCGACAGCAAATTGACCGTTTCAGTAAGCTTCATGTCATTGTTATCATAGGGATGGTTGTTTTTTATGTTTTTCTGTATGAGAGAATCTTTCAATCTGGTATTCTCTGCCTCTACTGTGATGAGTGGTGTGAAACTTGTTGGGAACCAAGCATTCTTTTTCCTTAAAGCTTAAGCTGTTGGGGCCACGACTATTAACCAAACCTCCAACACTCCCACAAATGCAGATGCTTGTATATATACATGCAGACAACAGAGTCATGAAGTTAAACTTAACACCTTCTGGCTCCGGTACCTCCGAGTCTCCTGAAAGCTTAAGCTGTTTGTGGAAAAGCCCAACAACGGATATCTACCAACACAGAACTATATGAACACCACCCTGCACGTGCAATTGTAATTGAACATATCTAGATGCCTGTGTGGGAACATGCATACCCAGAGTTGTGGATTGAATACAAGGCTCCCTGTTCTTAAGCCTTGTTAGAAATCAAGTCTTAGAAAAGTCTAAATTGTTAGGGGAATAGACCAACCGTAACTATTAACCAAACAAAGAATGTCAGAAACAATACAGATAGAGTGTTCAGTTTGCAGCCTTTGCTCATAGCTTGGTCAACAAAGCCTTGAAAGTACTTTGGTGAAAACTAAACTTCATTATGTGCTATTTAAAATTTAAAACGATGTGTTAGACTGTTTCACATGATTTACTGGTAGGTTATCATGTAGTCATGTAAATAAGAGGATTATACTCTGAACACTTTCTTCCACTTTGTTCTTATTATATTCAAATTTGATCTGCAGTGGTAGACCTGAAAAGACTAGAAGCACATGCTCGTGATGGGCCATCAGATACAAACGCTCTGGCTAAGTGGCGAATTCTTAACAGGCTGCATGACCGAAATGAGACGATGTACTATAAGGTGAGTTTGTATAACATCATGTAATGGCTATATATCCTGTTTTTTTCTCAATTATAAGTTTGTGACACGATTGATACTCTCTCAGTATAGATACAGGTTAAAAATTAGCTTGCATATAAATAGCATGTTTAAAATAACTAATATAGGCACTTCTTCTTTGGCAGGTTTTGGTGGAAAACATAGCAGAATATGCACCAATAGTTTACACACCTACTGTAGGACTTGTTTGCCAAAACTACAGTGGCTTGTTTAGGAGACCTAGGGGGATGTACTTCAGTGCAGCTGATCGTGGAGAAATGATGTCAATGGTTTACAATTGGCCCGCTGATCAGGTTGGTGTTTTCTCTTAATATCAATGAATGAGCTTCTTCATCCATGATGTTTATGTAAAATGAAATAACTGTCAAAACTATGGATGACCAATATAGGAAAGCAGAAAATTCAACAAAATATCTTCTGTTCATGCCATATGCCACAAAGAGTTATTAGTCAGCTTAATGCCTTAAACTGAGTCTTTCACATTTGCCATAATGTCAATGCTAAAAATTATTCCCTATAGTTGTAGAATTGTTTGCCAGAGCCAGTTATTATTTGAACTTCAGTATCTGCATTTAATTGTTTTATTATATTTTTTGTAGGTGGACATGATTGTTGTTACAGATGGAAGTAGAATATTGGGCCTCGGAGATCTTGGGGTTCAGGGTATTGGCATTGCTATTGGAAAACTTGATTTATATGTTGCTGCTGCCGGCATAAATCCTCAAAGAGTATTTTTTTTGTTTTTTGTTTTCTGATGATCTGTTTCTTTTAAGCTGTTACTGGTTGAAACTTCTTTGCTTTCTTTATTCTTCATAAAAGTAACAAAGTAGCAAGAAATGGTGCTTGTTTGATCTTCATTTTCGTCTAAGCATTCTTTTAATACTATAGGTGCTTCCTGTGATGATTGATGTGGGAACTAACAATGAGAAGCTTCTTAAAGACCCATTATGTGAGAAAATTTTCTTTTTATCAACAACATATGTGTTTTTTGAATTCTGATACTACTTAATATGAAGAATCTTGAAGATTTGGAGACTTTAACCTCTATCATATATAATTAAATTCATCTCTAGATCTCGGATTGCAAGAACAGCGACTTGATGGTGATGAGTATGTAGCTATTGTTGATGAATTCATGGAGGCAGTTTTTACTCGTTGGCCGCATGTAATTGTGCAGGTATGTCAGAAGTTATATGGAAATAGCTACAAATTTATAACATCTTTTACCATTACTATAAGGGAAATAGTAGAGATACTATGTGTTTTGCAGTTTGAAGATTTCCAAAGCAAGTGGGCATTCAAATTGTTGCAGCGTTACAGAAACACTTATAGAATGTTTAATGATGATGTCCAAGTAAGCAACTCATTTATTTATTAGTTTAATGTTTGATTGCAATTATGGAATTCTTTTTACTGAGGAATGATTGTTTCCTGTTTAACTTTATATTATCAATCTGAAGCTACAAAACAAGTATAACTATTGAGTAGATGTCTTCAACCATGTCATTTATGGCAAAATGTCTCATCTTCTAATTTGACACACTACCTAGGGTACCGCTGGAGTTGCAATTGCTGGTCTTTTGGGAGCTGTGAGAGCTCAAGGAAGACCGATGATAGACTTCCCGAAGCAAAAAATTGTTGTTGCTGGGGCTGGAAGGTTTAATTCTGTTGTGTCTGGATATGCTTTTAGACAAAATGTAAAACTTTTTGTATATATATATATATATATATGAATTCACAAACAAATCTTCATTAAAATATTGAAATAAAAATTTCCTCAGGGTAACTTTTTTATTGATGCAATTCTGTCCTTGATTTACGAGCTCTTCTGTGGAAGGTTTAAAAATTAAGGCTAATATTGCTTACATTTTCCCTACAGTGCGGGGATTGGAGTATTGAATGCTGCAAGAACAACTATGGCAAGAATGTTGGGAAATAATGAAGTTGCTTTTGAAAGTGCTCGAAGTCAATTTTGGGTTGTTGACGCTCATGTGAGTACAAAGGATGCCCATTTCAGTTCTGTCCATTTGAAGCATGCTTTAAAAACTTATCCTTTGACTGTCTGCAGAATTAGGAGATAAAAACCGAAATTTATGTGATGATCAAGGGTTTCTTAAGTTACACATGTTTAAACCCACACCTTACTACTTCTCTTTCTATGACCATGGTCATATATAAGTCTCATTTCTAATTAAACCAGTAATAATAAATCACAACCTTTTCAGACCTTCACACGGTCAAATATCTAACATATATGGTAAAGAACATTTATAGAATACACAAGGAAATGAATTTGTGTTTAAAACACACGTAGCTGCTGTCTGGTAGGATAAGTTTTAGCATCATATTTCTACTTTACAACTACTTTAACCCATTTATGAGTCAGGGCTTGATAACTGAGGACCGGCAAAATATAGACCCGGAAGCTTTGCCATTTGCTAGAAAGGTGAATGAAGTTGGTCGTCAGGGTTTAGCAGAGGGAGCAAGCTTGGCTGAAGTGGTATGGTTTCTTGATTCTCTTCACTTCCTTTTTTTTGGGTACAATTTTTCACTTCTTTCTCTAAGGCAGTTATGTGATCATCCTTTCCTTTACTTTCATATGAAATTATTGACTAGAGACCATCCTGTCCATTCACTTGACATAATTGACTGATTGTCCAGTATTAATGAATCTGCAGAAAATAAGTTGTGTATCATATTTTGCCTTGTGCTTAATTTCAGTATTATCACATTTTACTGTTAGATTCACACCTTTTTTGCCAATCAGGTGAAAAAAATAAAACCTGATGTACTCCTTGGATTATCTGCTGTTGGAGGTTTATTCTCTAAAGAGGTGTGTTCTTAGATCTCAAACTCTCACTTCAGGTTTAGCATGTAAATTTAATTTTATAATGGTACAGCAAGTGAAATTGAACCTTGTTCCAGAATAAGATGATATTATTCTGTAGTTTGTACCGAAAGCTGTTTTAAATCAGGTAGCTTGCTTCTACAAAAAATTGTTATTGTTCTAATATTGATTCTACAGGTTTTGGAGGCCCTTAAGGATTCTACTTCTACTAGGCCAGCCATATTTGCGATGTCTAATCCCACCAAAAATGGTACATGGAATTGCTTTTTGCTGTTTTTGTCTGCACAGTTTCCTTTTTGTTTTCCTGTTTTGAATGATCTTATTCTGTTTTGGATTGCTTTACCTGTTAGCTGAATGCACCCCTGAGCAAGCTTTTTCCATACTGGGTGAAAATATCATATTTGCAAGTGGAAGTCCATTCAGTAATGTGGATCTCGGTATGGTTTATATATCTATTTTTCTTTTGAAGCACCCACAGCTATTAATTTGTTCTGAAACCATATTAAAACAAAAGTCCTTTCATCTACTAATTTGCGTTCAAAAGGAACTTTAGTACAATTGCGAAGCAATTTGTGAATGATAACATATTAAAATGACCATATTTATGTATTTCTTGCATTGGCTCTCTTATCTACAACTGTTAAATGTTATCAGGAAGTGGAAAAATTGGCCACAGCAACCAAGGGAATAACATGTATCTGTTCCCAGGGTTAGTGCAAGATGTTTTTTCTGAACCCATGGCTATCGCTGTCAACTTTTATCTGATCTGTTTTCCCTCGCAGGATTGGCTTAGGCGCCCATTTGTCTGGTGCTCGTGTGATTTCTGATGGTATGCTGCAGGCTGCAGCCGAATGGTAAGTTTACCAAACACTACTCTCAGGTTTGTGCCTCCAGTTTTCCTTCCACATAGTTGTCAGTGTGGAAGTGTGGAGCACTAATTTGTCTGCTTCCTTGCTGCTTGTTATAGTCTTGCTGCCTATATGAAGGAAGAAGAAGTTCTTAAAGGGATCATATATCCATCTCCATCAAGGTATCTAGTGGTTGAAATTAAACATACACTATGAACCATGCCCTTTGTTTTCTAATGAATAAACCTATGCAGCATACGTGACATAACCAAGGAAGTAGCTGCAGCTGTTGTAAGAGAAGCTGTAAAGGAGGATTTCGCCGAAGGATACCGTGACATGGATGCTGGAGAGCTTCGAAAGCTAAACCAGGTTCCCAATTCTTTGCATCTTATCTGTTACATATTGTCAGCTATCTAGATGTGCATAATCTATTAATGATTATACTGTAGAATAGTCTCAATGCAAAATGTATCTCTGTGAATTCATCTAATATTGATATATTTATGATAATTGAAGGAGGAGACTGTGCAATATGTTAAGAACAACATGTGGAACCCAGTTTATCCTACCTTGGTATACAAAACGGAGTGAACTGAAGTCCTTCCCAAAAGATACTGGATAATAATGAAAGGGGCTATTCTCGGAGTGAATTTGGTCCAGCTGTAATTTATTGAAATGATTACCATATTTTTGTGCTTATAGGATGTCTTGTTAGTGGCTGATATGCTTACGTGGAAATAACTCATCTTGCTAGTCTGTATCCTTTTATGTAAATTGCAGATGTGCATTTTAAATTTTATTTAATGCTTGTAGAAGTCTTCCCCAGTTGATTCACTAGTATGTTCTGCATCTGTTTTGTGTTTTTTTTAATGTTTTTGCTAAATATTTTGTATCTGATGATGCTGTTGAAAATTATCAGAGTATTAAGACTTGTACGACCTGAAGACATTCATCATGTCTGCTAAAAATTGTATTTTTGCATTTTTAAGTATTAAAAAAGGTTACTTCTCTGTTTAATAAGAATAAGGAAACTGTGAAATATCTTAAAAAATTTTCAGGGCCCTTCTAAAATCTGATAGAGTAGTTGTTTGGCCTATCGAAAACAGCTCTGGAAATATCAAAACCAGTAAAACATTAATCAGAAAAATCCGATTGAACTTCTATAAGTTCTGGCTTTGCTATCACTGGTCTTTCTCTAAGCTGGCTCACAAGTGTGATAAATAGGATGTTAGAAACAGTTGGCTAACGTGATCATCTCCCTTTGCTAACATCGTAGGGCGTTGCAGCTATGTTTCTCATTTTTATTCATTATACTTAAAACAGTAATGTCTCATTCATTACCGTTTAAATTTGAGGGCATTCATGTGAGTGTGGATAAAGCTTTTGTTTGAGTGTGGGCACTAAACTAAAAAACGTGAACATTGGACACTTGTTCTTTTCGAATGCCAAAAAATGAGTGGGCGAAAAACAAAAAACGTGGACACTAGAAATCAACAACACTTGTTTTTTTAACTGTTCCAAAGAATAAAACTAAATGTGTAAAAAAAAATGTTCACATGTGGATAATAGTAACCCTTTGATTGTATGTGTTGGACTATGGGTTTGGGCTCACATGGTCCACCTTTGTTTGCGGTTTGGCTATAAGGTCCAAGGATAGTGGGGGGTCACGTTGACCCAACAGGAACTATTGTGATACGTTTTTAAGGGACTTATATTTGATACACACATACTAGGTATATAATTAGGGTGTACATATTAACCTTGTGGGGTTTGGTCTTAAATATGTGTTAATGGTTTGAAGGAGGAGTTGACCTTGCTGCGAGTGTGGTCATGTGTAGGGGTTAAGACTTCTGTGGGCTTAAAGAGTTAGAGCCCATTTATATTAGACCCTATAGTTAAGCCATATAGAGAATTAATTGGTTGGGAGGGGGGACTGTGAGGCCTAAGCTCTTCCCCTCTCTCCGTTCTTACTCTCTTGGTGTGCTCACTAGGGAGGAAGGAGAGAAGGACTAGCTGCCCCTCTTCGTGTGGATAGTGCCTTGGGATTTGTGTCAATATTGAGATCTAAAAGTGGATTTAAAAGAAGCGTTAGGCCAATGTATCAAGAAATCTATATTCCATTGCAAAGAAATTACGAGGGACATATACATAGATAAGACATTTCTTTCATCCTTTTTATTGAATTGATATTTAATTATGAATTAGGCATCAGTGTGAAGAGAATTGGCATCATAGGGCAAATCAGCCTTAAAAGGTTAGTACTCTCCCTTAATTCAATTTTAATTAATTGAATATGCCTTAAATATGTTAATTATTTATTATTTATGATGTTTTGAATTTCATATACATGTGTAGAGATTGTTGAAAAATTCAAGATTTTCTTAAGTGCGCCCCTCTTGTGCTCGCGCCCACCCACCCTTCTGCTGTGCCTCTACTCTACAGTATAATCCCTATATTATATAACAGTTCCTACCCCTCTACATGCTTTAAACACATCGTATTTTGTACATGTTGTTTAACATTTGAAAAACAAAGACAGCTCTCACTTTCTTTTAGCACACACCTTTTAACATTATTAAAAAACTACTTATATTCTCATCGACATGTTTTGTAAAGCGTCTACAGAATAGCACAGCAACGGTTCTCACCTTTGAACATGTTATAGGCATGTTTTATTTTGCGCACTTAAGGGCGTTCCATTGTCTACTACGGCATTTTTATATTTAACAATGATATGATTGTACAAAGCCAGTAAACATACCACAATCATGCAAAAATAGTTCGATCCGTAGGGAACACCGCCAAACAACACCGTAACCCGTCCCGTAAGAGAAGCTCTCAGGCATGTGTAAGCCCATACGAGTGAACTGCAGGACACTAATGGTCAACCGTCAATGGCAGTGCGACACACAGGCTTGTATAAAACCTAGAGCGTAAATTGAGAAGCATTTATTTTGGCACGCAGGCATGGAAATCGGGACCAGAAATTATTAGTTGCTCATGAGACCATGGACACATGGTGCTGAATGCCCGTTAGGGTCCGAACACAGCTTGGAAAAGCATGTCTATTAGGAATTGAAAGAGGCTATATCGATATACATAAGAATATCGATGATTATGGATATAAGTATGTGTCTATGATATATTTGATACGCACCGAAACGGACATAATTTTTTTTATAAATATAAAAAAATATTATAATTAATAATATATTATTATAATATTTTTTTAGAGCATAATAAGACTATATAATATTGTATCAACCGATATGGGTTTTCTAAAATTAATTTATTTAGAACTATATATTATTATGCTCTCTGTTCTATATTAATATTGGTCCTTCTTTCCCATAATTAATGTTTTAAAATTAGTTTATTTTAAAATAAATAATATACTTAATATAAGTCTAAATTACATATTTAAATAAATGTATATTTGTGGAGTACTATATGTAAAAATAATAATTATGTAAATTATATGGACCTACCCGTATTAATCTCATATAATTTTAAAAATATTATTTTTAATATAATTAAAATTTAAATTTTTAAAGAAGTTGGGTTTGAATGGTATTTTTATTTTCAAGAAAAAAAATTAATTTTATTTTTAAAAATTTTAAAAATAATTTTTTATTTTAAAAAATTAATTTTTTAATACAGTATCGATACATATTAGCTATATCGATACGGTATGACCGATACGTATTAAAAAAGGATGAAGGGGGCGTATCGCCCCCCATACCATATCAGTATCGACCAATATAGGTACATATCGATCAATACGGACTCGTATTAATCGATACGTCCTTCCATACGTGGGTCTCACCCTTGACAAAACTTCCTTCCTTGGTGGGGTTGGCATTGGTCTCCTTCTTCTTTTAGTAATTTTTACTCATAGTAAAACTAAAGTAATTGATATTTAAAATTAATAGTGTATATACTAGGACATGTTGATGTTGCGACTAATGATGTTAATATGTACTAGCCTTTTGCTATTGATTGTTTTTTTTTTTAAGTTTTACATAAAAAACTTACATTTAATTGGTCTAGATAAGTGATGCAAACTTTGTGTGGGGTCTGTTTGTAAAGTTTAATTATGAATTTATATATATATTTTTATTGTAAAAATATTACTATCTTTATAAAAATACATGGTTATGGTACATTTTTTACACTAGTTCACATATAATAACAAACTAAGAAAATATTTTTTAACTCTAAAAAACCTGACATTTTATCCTTTTGAGGTAAAGCCAAGCCAAGTCATTTTTATAATTTAATCATAGCAATTTAAACTTTTGCAAGGCAGAACGTCGCTGTTAAAGACTTACCGTGGTCATACGATCATATAATCAGAACTCCGACTCCATGGCACTCAAATTACTCCTCGAGCAGAGGGCCCACACGATTTCTTTTGAATCTTTCAGCAACACGTAAGGTACCCATTCTCGGTCACAATGCACAATATCCCAGCGGAACCGTCCGACTGTACCGGCTCCCCAAGTTCAAAAATTGAAAATCCCCCACCCACCACTCCATGACAACCCGTGCCATCCCATGGACCCCACCTCTCCAACCCCTACAAATCGGGTCCCCAACCGGATCCGGACCCGAGACTGACGGATCCGGTTCAAACCGGGTAGTATAAATAATAGTAGCAGCGGAAACCGCGGAAACGGGCACGCGAGAAAGGCTCTGAAGTTGAAGTTTTGCTTCCTCCTCGCAGAGTCCACCGTCTCCTGCGTTGCTTCAACGACTCCACCGGTTCCTCGCCGTCCGCCACCGCCATTATCCCCGCCAAGGGTTTTGCGGGAGGGCTTCGGGTTCTGAGAAGGAATGGCGACGATGGAGAGCCTGATCGGCCTCGTCAACAGGATCCAGCGGGCATGCACCCTCCTCGGCGACTACGGCGGAGACGGCAGCGCCCTCCCTACCCTCTGGGAAGCTCTCCCTTCCGTCGCCGTCGTCGGAGGACAGGTTCGTGTATCTCTCGTTTCTCGATTTGCCCTCCGGTGCAGCTCTGGTTCCCGATTTGGTGTACGTTTCCCTTTTTTCTTTGTGACTGCAGAGTTCCGGGAAGTCGTCGGTTCTTGAGAGCATTGTCGGGCGAGACTTTCTACCTCGGGGATCTGGTCAGTTCTGTTATTTTATATATCCATCTGATATTGGATATGAATTCCGTCTTTCGTGGCGTTTGAGTTCTTCTTGATCTGTCAACTTCTGTAGGAATTGTGACGAGGCGGCCGCTGGTTCTGCAGCTGCACAAGACGGAAGAAGGGCAGCCGGAATACGCCATGTTTCCTCACGTGGGCAATCGAAAATTCACGGATTTTGGTACTTCTTTTTGTTTATACTTCAGATTTAAATTTATTGGACTTCAGTTACATCTCCGTGGTTTACATAGTACTTGTCATTTTTAACATTTTCAGTTGCGAATATCAAATTTACATGTCCGTATTTGTCATTGTTCCAACTTATTCCGATTGTAAAATCTTCTTGACTTTCTTATCGCTGAGTGTTCAAACTAGCTTTTTATATTTTTTTCGTTTGCAATGAATGTGTTTGCTGTGCGTTTGTTAAATTTCTGAGTTGACAGCTGTTGCCAATTGTTCAATTAACCTTTTGTTTTGAAGATGTTCTGCTATCTTAGCTATATAGTGTTCAACTATTTTGGCCTTTATTCTCTACCCGATCATTCACTTCTGCATTTTTTTTGTTCGTGTCTAACAACGTCATCGGCTATACAGCCATGGTTCGGAAGGAAATTGAAGATGAGACAGATAGAATGACTGGAAGGACCAAGCAGATTTCGCCAAAACCAATTTTCCTTGAAATATTCTCTCCAAACGGTGAGTATTCATCCGTCCATATCCTTATATATTTGGTTTCCTGTAATGTAAGCAGTAGTAATGCCCTAATATTCACCTTAATTGGGGTAATGAGCAGTTGATGTTTTCCAGTTTTGCCTTTATTTGCTTTATAAAAATTTGTTTCTGGACGTGTCTTATCTATTTTCTATTTTTCATTTGACAGTTGTGAACCTTACATTGATAGATCTACCCGGGTTGACAAAAGTTGCTGTCGGTAATATTCTGTTTCTTATTGATTGGTGTATTAGATAAATCTGATTATTGTTTACAAGGGAAACACATCTCCTTCTGCAGAGGGACAGCCAGAAAGCATAGTCCAGGATATTGAGAACATGGTTCGCTCATATGTTGAGAAGGTAGTGATGGAGTAGGAATCATTATGAACTGCATCTTTGTAAGTGATTGTTGCTGTTCTGTTACCCAATAATTATGCATTTTTCAACTTTTTTAAGCCCAAGAGCATCATATTAGCCATATCACCAGCCAATCAGGATATAGCAACATCAGATGCTATAAAGCTTGCCCGAGAAGTTGATCCTACTGGTAAAATTCTCAAAGCCACGTTTCCATTTCCTTAATTTTTAGTTTTGACATGGATCTGTATAAAATAATAACAACATACAGATGCTAAATTGGCCATGTTTTGATGATTATCAAACCAAAAAAGGGAAGTTTGCAACTACCATTTCACCAAGATAATTAATTCTTTATGTGAGCTTACATCTTCAGGCGAGAGGACATTCGGGGTATTGACTAAGCTAGATTTGATGGACAAGGGTACAAATGCATTGGATGTAAGTTTCTGCCCTTCATGTGTTTTGGCTGTTCTCTTAGTAGTTTTTTTCACGTAGTTGGTTTACTGAGTGGTGCATCAAAAAGTTAATTGCTTCAGCTACATATTTCTGAAGGTTCTTGAAGGAAGATCCTATCGTCTTCAACATCCCTGGGTAGGAATAGTGAACCGATCGCAGGCTGATATAAACAGAAATGTTGACATGATTGCTGCCAGGAGAAGAGAGCGAGAATATTTTGCTACAAGTCCTGATTATTCTCACTTGGCAAGCAAAATGGGTTCCGAATACCTAGCAAAACTTCTCTCCAAGGTAAAAGACTGGCATGCTTGTTTCCTTAGTTTGCTGACAATTTTGAAATAATAATCCTCATAACAAAATTCCATGATATCAGCACCTGGAGGCTGTAATTAGGGCACAAATACCAAGTATCACATCCCTGATAAACAAAACTATTGACGAGCTGGAATCAGAGATGGATCATCTTGGAAGGCCTATTGCTGTTGATGCTGGGGTGAGGTCCAGCAAATTATGTACTGTCTTATTTTACTCAGTTATGGTATAATTGTTTAACAAACTCCAATTTGTGTATATCACTGTGTAGGCTCAATTATATACAATATTGGAACTTTGTCGGGCCTTTGATCGTATTTTTAAGGAGCATTTGGATGGAGGGTAAGTGGCTAAATCTTTTGTGATTGGAGTAGAGGGTGTGGGAAGTTGTTGTTTACTTTGCATAGTGCATATGTTGTAATGACTGTCCTTATGTTCCATGATCATAGGCGACCTGGTGGTGACCGCATATATGGAGTTTTTGACAATCAGCTTCCTGCTGCTTTGAAGAAACTCCCATTTGATCGGCATTTGTCTCTGCAAAACGTAAAGAAGGTGGTTTCAGAGGCTGATGGCTATCAGCCCCATTTGATAGCTCCTGAGCAAGGTTACCGGCGCTTAATTGATGGTGCTCTCAGCTATTTCAAGGGTCCAGCTGAAGCCTCTGTTGATGCTGTACGTGCCCCCAACTTATTACTTTTTTTTCCCCATATCACCTTGTTTTTCTTTTTGCTCGTTACACCATTTTAATTAGTTCATTTTGGGTGAGGGTGCTAGGGAGGGGATTGAATTTATTATGTCAGATGTTGATAGATGTCTCTTGTAGGTGCATTTCCACTTGAAGGAGCTTGTTAGGAAATCAATTGGAGAGACACAGGTCAGTGATGTTGCTTATTCTAATGATGCAATTGGTATGGATTTTGTTAATCTTAATAGTTACTAAATGAAATGCAGGAGCTAAGACGTTTTCCTTCAATGCAAGCTGAATTAGCAGCTGCTGCAAATGAAGCTTTGGAAAGATTTCGCGATGATGGTCGTAAAACAACACTGAGATTAGTAGAAATGGAGTCATCATACCTGACAGTGGATTTTTTCCGGAGGCTCCCACAAGAGATGGAGAAAGCAGGGAATCCTGCTGCACCTAAAGGAGGGAATCCTGCTGCACCTAATAATCTTGATCGTTACTCAGAAAGCCATTTCAGGCGCATTGGTTCTAATGTACACTCCTATATTGGGATGGTTTCTGAGACATTAAGAAATACCATACCAAAAGCTGTTGTTCATTGTCAAGTTCGGGAGGCCAAACGAAATTTACTTAATTACTTCTATACACAAGTGGGAAAAAAAGAGGTTCGTACATATCCCATTTCTATGGATTTAATTTCATTGTTTAATCTATTCGATATGTGTTACTGAATAGGAAAGATGTGATTTTTTCTTATTCAAATGCATAAATCTTAGAGAAAATATGAAAGTTCAGGGAAATTGTGTGGAAATTTTCTTAGAACAACAGAAATTATGCTTGGATTTACTTCCTCACCCAGTTTTGGTTTCTATAATTTTTCGTTTGGGAATATTAAATAGAACTACCAGCTCCTCTGGAACCTCTGATAAGAATTGGACGTTCAGTAGTGTTTTACTCTGTTTTTTACTCAAAAATATTTTTATATACGTGGTTGTTTCAGCCGAAGCAGCTCTCTCAACTTCTGGATGAGGATCCTGCATTGATGGAACGCAGACAAAAGTGTGCCAAGAGGCTGGAGTTGTACAAAGCAGCTCGGGACGAAATTGATTCCGTTTCTTGGGCAAGATAAATATTGTTGTTTATCTTGACCATTTGGGTGTATCATAGCGAGTAGATGAAGCTGATTACCGGGTCGTCTTTTGACCTTCGGTGACATTCTTTTCCTGAGTATTCATTCGATTTTAGAGTGCCTGGGGCCTTTATTTGTGTCCTAGCTTTATGACATTTCCTTTTGAGATGTGGATAATTTTTCCTCGTAGATTGCATTGATTGATCTTATATCATGTTAGGAACGGATTAGGATATAAATTGACAATATTTTAAAGGGTTTGTGAATCCAATGGTTGCAGAGAATATTTTTTATGAACGCGGCGGCTGTATGGACCCGATAAGCTCCTCTTTATTACCTCGTTTCTTGTTTACCACAACTAAGTTTATCTCAAGTATACCCCATATGTCAAAGTCAATTTTAAAAAATATTTCTTAACATATACCGCTCCAAGTGTCTCTGCCTCGCCTTGTCTTCCGCCTTGGCCTCTCTCTTGTGACCTCTTGCTCTCCTCATCCTCCATGGATTTCAGTGCTACCCGTTGGTCCCTTGCCTCAGTCCCTTTGGATTATCTGCAGGGAACCCCAAAGACAAAGGATTTGTAGCCTTGCAGACATAGCATTCGCTCTTTGCCCTTTTGCCTAAGTGGTTGTAACGGCTTAAATTATGCACTCTTAAATAGATGAGCCCTATATATTAAAATAATTCTAAATTTAGTAGATCTTTTTTCTGAAGTAGAATTTTGGTTTCACACTTATTTTCTAATTCTAAGGACCCAAATCAAAAAATGTAATAACAATAATTGATTTGATGGTAAAATTAAAGTGTTATGATGAATGGGGTCCATAAGTCTAAATAAACCTAAAATTTATGGCCATATTTCTTATAATGTTCGTTTTATTTCTTTTGGTCCTACCTTCAACAAATATTAATAATGACTATATATTAAAAATCAACTTGAAAAATTCTTTTCTTCGGGACATGAGCTTACCTTTTTGCATCATTCTAATCTATTTTATATAAAAAAGTTATTTTCAGTCTATGTGCATATGCTTTTTCTTGTAGTATTCAATGTTTTTTGAATTTAGGAACAAAGCTATCAATATGTTGCATAAATTTTCTTTGTTAATATTGAGTTGTAGTCCTTGTTGATAAATGGTTACCTAATGTATATAGCAAACATGTCAAAATTATTTGAATAACTGTGAGACAACTTCAGTACAAGTTGTAATTGCCAATCAATTTTTATTTGGTCATTCTATGAATATTAAATATACCTGTCATGACTTGAGATTTTGAAATAACTTTTTAAAATATTAAAGTTGTTGTAGTTTGTAAAACTTTTTCAAAATATTTATAGGAGAAGATCTCAGGCCATGATCATCATTTCTAACATACAACATATGAAACTAAGCATATTAATAATATTGAATATAAAAGTTTTAAATAATGTAAATTGTCATCCCTTGCACATAATCATCTAAATAACATTGTACAATATAAATTGGCATCTCATGCACCTTAATACAACTTTCTAAACAACAAAAATAGAGAAAGTCCTACTATGTTGCAAGCATCATTCCACGTCAAATCCCACACCAAGACAGTTAGCTACGATCTCTTGTCTACAAATATGTACCACTATCATGTCTAAGTATATCAATATAAACTAAATAGGATCACAAGCTATAAATAGTAGATGAGTAAATCATGTCGGTAGTTATCTTATTAAAGTTTATTATGCAACATCATTATTTAGCATGCTTTCGAAACCCAAGAATTTACTTGATAGTTTACTATCATCTCCTTAATGTGTACACATCCCAAACTCATTTCTTGAAAATACTCAATTAGAAGAGTTATCTCCAAGCCTCCAAAATATTACTTCTCTTAGTTTGCTTATATAGCTCTTTTGATTACCTATATCGTTCTACCCCATGATTAATGCCAGAGTCATTTATTATCTACATCCCTAAGTAGCATATCTTAGGATGTACTAGTGCCTTTGTGTCACCATTATCACCTATGTCCCATATTATGAGTATTTTATGGATTTACTTATGCAATACTACATGTACTTACCCAACTAAGCGGAGCTCTCTATGAGTGTCTATGATCCTTTAAAGATCGTAAATCTCCATAACAACCTCAAGAATCAAGCATTGAACCATAATTTAGCTCAATCACTTCCTCTAGAACATGTACTTGAACCTTGGGTCTCATTTTCCTAGGGTATGCTATATGGCCCTTAACATTTGAGCAAATCTTGAGCTCCAATTCCATATTGGATTCCAATATTAATCCTTAAGGTCATTTTTTAAGTATTACCTAGGATTTATTTGATTTTATTCTCATAAGGTAACTACTACTCACATAGGAATGTTTTATGCAAGAGTGTTGATAATTTTCTCAAGTTGCTTAATTTCCACTATTGGTCACCTGTTTGGCTTGGCTTGGTTCGAAATTGGCTTGTTTTGAAGTTGACTCGACTTAAACTTGATCTTAGTCTATCCAAACTCGAATAGGCCATGGATTGAATTAATTCTATTTGAAAATAGTCGGATCGTCTCAAAATCGACTTGAATAATTTTAAATTACTTTTTGCATAATTATAAGATATGTATGTAAGTATATTCACTATATACCTATTTATACACTATATACTTAATATATCTCATATATATTATATATTTCTTTTTATGAGTATATTATACATAGACATTATATATAATTATGTACACATTATATATTATACATATATATACACTCATATGCACATTTCATAAACATAAATATAATTATGCATCTATTTAACATTTTTTTTGTAACATCCACATTAACAAATTCATATACAATTATACATTAAGAAAATGTAAATAAATAACACTAAGTTGTTGATGTTGTTGTTGTTATTACTATTATTATTATACTCATAATACATACATATATTTACACATATATAATAACATAAAAATATTATTAATTTGTGTAATATATGATATATATTAAGAAAATATAAAAAAATAATACTAAGTCACTAAGTAACTTGTCTCGTTAGTGCCTAACTTATAAATATTATATACAATGTAAAAATATAAACTAATATAATTTCTATGTATTTTAGGGATCATGACATTAGATATAATCCTTACTATGTAAACTCAGCTCTACAATACATTAGTCATTGGTTATTATGTTTTTTCTACACGTGTACATCTACTTGAAAATTTGAATTATAGTTAAAAACTTCATTCTAACTTCAAAACCTCCATAAATTAACTATAGCCATTGGTTTTTTAGTGAGAGTCCACAATGACTTAAAATTAACATGAATTCATGATTGACTCTATTAGCTTTTTAAGTGAAACTCTAAGAACTCAGTCCATTTCATTATCTAAGTGACTTTTTCTAAAAAGAATTAGCTAAGTAGCTTACAATTAGGGTCGATCGTGGACTTTTGTCATCCGACATCCGAGCCATGTCCAAAGTGTTTGTAGTTGTATCCAATTGAATTCTTTTGTCCACCAATTTTTAGACATGGCCATGGACAAAGCCTCATTCAACCATTTGTTCGAGATTTAGTTAACTTTTAAATACAATATGCATTCTTATATAAAAGATAATTTTTATATCTCTATAATTATTCTTAAGCATTATTTTCTTATACTTAAATTTTTAATAATTTAAATATAATTATGTTAATGTTATATTTGAATTATTCTTTAAAGCTAATTATTAAAAATTCCTTTTGTCCCACATTATTTGGCTTTTCAAAATGAACTAATATGTCAAATAGTTATACTACAAATAAAGAAAATGATGTATATTATTTTAAACTATTATTATATGCTAAGTTACTTAATCTAGAGTTCCTTAATCTAGTTGCCCTACTTAGTTAAAATTGTCAACACCTCTCTGGTTATCTCCAACCGCTTCAACCCTCAACCAATTGCTTAAGAGGTTATGCCTATAAACAATGGTCGTGTCTACCGAAAAAGTGGCTTCATCCATAAACAGATAACCAACGTGCATATTATATTAAGACACAAATATAGATAAGCCTTGTCCACTAATTATTTGGCTGAGGACTAGCCTTACTTAAGTTGTCTGAAATTATTTTTTGTGTGCAATATATTATAACTTCCATGTGATTTGTGATTCCATTGAGACTCCAATAATAGTTATGTTGCTGAATCTAAGTCCTATGTTTTGGATAATTGAAAATTGACTTCAATATGAGTTAGCTATATATGAATAAGTTGGAATTATCTAAAAAAATTTGAATGCATACCAATAACTATATATACATATGACAAATATTGAGTACATAATACATATGTAATTAGAAGTACCAATTTGATAAGTTTTATATTGAAAAAGTTTGTATGAGCATGGACGAATGAGATATGAGACTTATATCTTTGGTGATGGGTAAAGTTTTTTGTGGCTCACTAGATGTGATAATCATGATTAGTGAAGTTTTTGTGGCATCATTTGTTAATGGATTTATTTTATGTCAGCTCTTTGATACTCCCTCCGTCCTATTTTAATAGCTCCAATAGGAAAAAATAAATGTTCTACATTAATTGCTCCATTTCTTTCCATTTAAGCCGAAATGAATCTCTCTTGCTTCTCAGGCGCGCAAAAAAGGAATAATCTAATATCACAAGAAAAAAGCACTGAAACTGAGATGACCAGAAGAGCAATGAGGCGACTCTCCCGGCCACGTCCTCTCCGGCGAAAGAGTACCCCCCGCTAAACACCGCCGAGTTGTCCAACCCCAGCATCATCTTCACGTATGCGTCACGCAACCGGATGAGCAGCCGCTTTGGCGTGCTCAGTTGAAAAAACCTCAGCCTAGCACGATACTGATCCTCCAGAAGCACCGCCCGACCCTCCTCCCGGTGGTAGAAGAGACATCGCAGTGAAGAAACGGTAAATTTGGGCTCTGCCGGTGGGTATTTCTAGAATAGCAGGATCTCGTCGGGGAGAAGCACGGCGTCCTGTATCTTGGCGTGCAGACGGGGGCTGTCTATTCTGTTTCCGGGGAACAAATATCCGCCAGCAGCATCGCTCTCACGTACGGCGGAGTTAGTCCCGTCAACTCCACCGGAAGGAGGCAAAACTGGCCGGAAGGAACCTGCAGGAAGCATGTGATATTCATCCTTCATATCATGCGAAGCAAAAATATAAGATATTTAGCACAGAAACTGGATATCATCACAGCTACAGAAGGAAATATGTCATATCAATAACATTCTATTGAAATATTGCCCACAAGCTAAATCTACTCAATACTGGACACGCCAAGTTTTCTGCACTCCTGCAACTCCATCAATCACCATATTGCTCATTGTGGGAATATCTTCTGCTTACCGGAAAAGAGTGGAAGGGCTGAAAAGCTGAAGGCGAAGGCGACAAGGAACATGACGACGAGAGCAAACCAGAGTGACTTCTTCATCTTCTTCATTGATCTCAGCATCAACTTCTCTGCATGGTGCAAGTTGAGCATAAATAAAGCAAAGTCTGGGCTAGTTTCCTCGGAAGAATAGTTTCCTGAGCGAGTAGGTTTGACCTCTGGCAGTTGCAGGCGGGTTAACAGAGGTTTCCTAAGATGGGTTCTTCTTCTTCATCTTCCTACGTGCTGTACAAATCCTTGGATCGCTTCAGATTCCGGTTTTTGACCAACAATTTGTAGAGTTTCATGCGTTCGTACGCACGCTGATGACTCTTCCTCATTAATACAACCGGTTTCTTTTGTTTTGACTCCGTGCTTCATTATTATCGTTAGATGCTTAAGAGAAGCTTTTTGATAAAAATAACAAAAAATAGAAATGGAGCTATTAAAATAGGACGGAGGGAGTATTAAAGTGATGCTTAGATATTATTATGGAATTATGGTTATTACTTGTTATAATCCATGTTTATAATATTATAATTTTTAAAACTTGTAACGATGAATTTTGTTTTAAATAAATTAACTTATATAGTGTTTAATCCAATATTTCATACATGCTTTGGATTAGCACTATATAAGAAGGATTCGAGCAAGGATCGAGCCAGTATTGAACCTCCCTGTGGTATGTATTCAAACCCAAACCGAACTCGAGCTTTGAGGTTCATATTTGAACTGATAGCAAACCGAATTCTTAGATGTTCGATTGAACTCGAGCCCAACCCCAAATAGTCAAGCTCGATCCGAAAAATTCAAAAACATGATTTGGTTCATCATGTTAGCACTCCTATGGCTTATTGATAGGTCAGAGAGCTTGTCGAGCTTGCTTTGTTTGACAAACCCATGGTACCTGTTGATCGTTTATAATTAAACCCTTTGCAAGTGTACAAGGTAATTGTACTAGGATAAGTATTTAAGAGTTGTCGAACCTCAGGGACGGATGGGTTATTACTAAATCTAAAGAGGAATTTGTTGATTGAAAACTAAAACAAACTTAAACTTTAATTAAGTAAAGGAAATAAATCAACTAGTTTAAAAATAAGAGATTAATATGATGAAAATTACTTAGGAAATTGAATTCACTATAGAACCATAACAATTTCTTAACTTTTAATCTAAATCTAGTGTGAACATAAACAAGTATTCTCAGCTACAAGCTAGAATTACTTCAAAAAGAATCATTGATTAACTTCCATGACATGAACTATCTTCGACAATAGCACGGATCATCTACACTAAACTAGCTATAGGCATGACCCGTCTAATCTTAGTATAACTCATCCAAGTCATTAATTATCTGAACATTAAAACTATTGTATGACTATCTCATCTAAATCACAGAAATTAGAATCGATGCAAATATCAAAACCATATCAATCTATCATCTATAAGACAATAAATCAACATAGACTTGAATAAACATTAAAAGCTCTTCCATTAAAAAGGAAATTCATATCATACAATTGTCATCATTCACAACTGAGATCTAAATTAAAAAGAAAAGAAACTGAAACTTATCTATAGCTTCATCAACTCCTAAGTAAAAGAAAAGTCTAGCCTTCCATGGTAGAAGAAAGCACTTCAATCTCCATTAGAAGCTTTGAATTCTCTTCCATCTTCTTCTTCCTTTTTCTCTTCTTAAAATCTACTGGAATCCCCTAATTCTAAGCCAAATATGTCTTTTTATAGGCATAAGTTTCGTAGGAAGAAGTCCAATATGAAAAGGATTGGAATTTGGGTCAAACAAGAAAACTGCACGTTATGCTGATCGATCGCCCTGCATGCCCGATCGATCGGCTACACTGTATTTTCATATGAATTCACGTTATCCCGATCGATCGGTAAGTGACCCCGATCGATCGGCTATAGTGTTTCTGTTTTACCGGACTGTTCATATTCTGTTCATTAAGCTTTCCTTCGTGTCCATATAAATTTCTAACTTGGTTATAACTCCGAAAAGTTGTCCAAATCACTTTAAAGCATGTGAAGACTATTTTTAAGCATTTCAAACATCGTCCAAGTACTTCGATAAGCGCACTTTACCTACAAAACATAAAATACCATACTTTAGACATGTAGAATATAATTAAAATTCCAACTTTGTTTAAATACACATCTAAACTACTAATAACTACAAAATTATTAATAATTAAACTAAAATACTAATATTTATTTTAATCTAAATAAACTATAATTAACTCTAAATTAACCTAATCTATACTAGCAAATAAGGTAAAAAGGCATATAAAATAGATATAGATTTCATACTTATCACCTGTCGGGTCCAAGGCTCACCCTAACTCGTTTTTATTGGATTTAGTGCTTATACAACATATATTCAAAAATTTCCCTTTCATTTTTGCTGGTTTCTTGCTTTTGTCTTTTGTTTTCAATACACTTTGACAACCCTCTAAACAGGGGAAGCGTTTTTCATGGTCCAATCTGACAATGAGCCCAATATAAGGAATATATATATAAATCTTTAATATTTGAGATTGACTGGTGCTAATGTGCGCTAGTATGTACGCCATCAATCTTAAATATCAAGGGTTTCCATGCGTTCCTTAATTATGCTCGGCTCATTGTTAGAGTAGAGCATGAAAAACTCTTAAATGACTTGTTAAGCCTCTTCCCAAAACACTATCAACACTGTTGAAGAGGCATATCGAGCCCCTCGTTTACAACATATAATCTAATCTTCTAAGTCTTCTCTTAATTAACCTCTTGGAACATGAGAATAAGTGAATTATTTTCTTAGTTCCCTTTTATTTTTTTTAATCGTTATTTTGCTTTAATTTGATAACTCCCTCGATAGGCTAGACCCTTTGATATTCAACCTCAACAGGTACATCGATAGATTGAAGGGCCCGTCAAAGGTCCTCACAGTCATTTTCCCAATGAGTATTTCTAACATTTAAATTTTAAATTTTATTTCTATTCACTTCCTCACTATTCCGAAAAAGTTAAATACATTCTCTTATCACTAAAACACCTTTAGATCATTAGAAATCTATTATTTCAGTCATATATATAAACACCAACTATTTCTTAGCATCAACAAGCATAATCACTAACCATATATACCCTCCATCCAATATTTATAAGTTACATTGGGTTTTCATTGAATGGTGAAACCCACATTTAAAAGAAGAAAAAATAAGCTTATGATATTCTTTCTTAAGTACCTAACTATTTAAATTTAACAAAATAGAGCTAATAATATAAAACTAATTTTTTTTTGTTAAATGAAGCTATTAATGTATGATAGAGGGAGTATAATTTTTTAAGTCTCCTAGCTACTGTAAAGAGCACCCAAGCTCAAAACCTCTAAATAGACAATGATCCTCCCTGACAAAAGCTTCTCTTGGAGCTTGATCCCCTCAAAGGGATCCCTCAAATCAATTCTCCCCTCCCTCAAATCTCCTTTCTCTCTTAGTCAAGGATAATTTTTAGAACTGAAAAAGGTAAAAATAATATTTGGAGCTCAAACTAATAAATTGGACGAAAGTAGTCAAGGATAATTTCTAGAACTAAAAAAGGTAAAAATAGTATATGGAGCTCAAACTAATAAATTGGACGAAAGTGTAATTAGCAATGACTTAACGTGGCGACCGATTGTTGATCTACTGGGTCTATTTCATTATTCTATTTATCCGGCTGATTACTCTGTTATTCAACTCCCTTTTTGGATTTCAATATCAAAAGTCAGGAAAGATGCCACACTTTCCAGGTTCCAACCTGTTTTAAATTGGAGATTCACCAACCCCGTTAGTAGTTCCAAAAATGAGGGGTCATTCCCTAAACAGAGAGGTGATGCACTACACCCAACCGTTTCTGAACAGGCTATGGCCCTAATTAGGTTCATTGCAACTTACTGTAGCTCATTCATGTCCCTGACATGCCTGAAGTGGCAGAAGCTCGTGGCCGCCATCTTCTAAGTATCGCCTTCCACTTATTACTCACATGGCAGCCTAGTCCAGTCCGCATTGGATGTTCCAGTCATAAAGTGACAGTTGTTGATTATACTTTGGGTTCAATCATTTCCTGGCATCTTCCATGTTAGAGGGAGGGAGGACTAGGGAGAGAGACGCTGTTCATCTGCCTAACAATGGTCTGACGTTTTTTAGTGCAAGATCACCAAACTTGTCTTGTGGTTTGCTCAAGCATTACATAGTAGAAGATTACCGTCTGCTGAGTGCTGACAAGTCTTTCTCTTGGTCTATGTTCTGGAGTTTTCTCACTTGGGTGGCCAATGGTCCATGTCTGCAACCATCTTTGAACTGGAGGCTGGAGCTAAGGTGCTAATTGTGATTTGGTTCACACGCCCTACAATCATGCACTTAAGCCACTATTTACATGTGAGAAAGTAATACAATAAACTATAACTATGGTGGGAGAAGATTTATTAGTTTGAAGCCCCACATTTTACAGATTAAGTAATGTAAGTCCAACGAAGTTGCTGTCAGCTCTTTGTTTATCAGTGTACCATCTGCATTCCATTCATCTCAATGTCATCCCTAACAGAATAGTCAAAGTCAAAAATTTTACCAGTTTGAGAAATAGCAAGGTGGGCTTTCTTGTTCACTATAAATACATACCTCACGAGAACCATTTCTTTCACCAGCTTCTTAGTGTTCTCACCACCTTATCTCTTCTGCAATACTAATTGCTCTTTCTATACAGAAGTCCTCCCTTTCAATGGCCACCCTCCTCGTCCAAGCTCCTCGTCCAAGTTCTCCCAAGCTTCTTCTCTTCTTCCTCCTCGCCACCCTCCTCGTCCAAGCTCCGGCAGGAGCGGCTACATGTGCTGACTGCTTCACACAATCAAGGGCTGCTTACTACCCCAACTCCGATGAGGCTGGCACAGAGAGTGAGCGATCTCCCACAGACATTATCCACATTTTAGATGAACTGCGCGCATGTGTTTCTCTGCAGTTGGATAACTGTTCTTAAAAGTTTACTCACTTGTTTAATCAAATCTGCAGATGGGGCATGCGGTTTTGGCAAATACGGAGCAACACTCAACGATGCCGACGTATCAGCTGCATCTGATCTTTATAGGGGTGGTGTTGGCTGTGGAGCTTGCTATCAGGCAAGAATAGGCTTCCCTCAGTACTGAACTGTGCTACTGACACTTTTTTTCATTAGCATCTCTGTAGAGTCTAGATGATTAATTATAAGCTTGTTATGGCTTGATTACACCAGGTTAGGTGTACAAACCCGAATTATTGCTCAGACAAGGGTGTGAATGTGGTCATCACCGACCAAGGCTCCAGTGACCGCACAGACTTCATACTTAGCCGGCGAGCTTTTGGCCGGATGGCCCAGACCCAGGACGCAGCCGCGTCTCTGTTGGCACTCGGCGTTGTTGATATTGAGTACAGAAGGTAGGCTATCTTCATTGTCTTAACTGAAGTTTGGATAATAACTTAAACTAATGTAAAGAAATACTCCCTCCATCTTACATAATAATTACATTTAGTTCTTTAAGAAGAACTAAAAAAAAATGTAGCTATTAATGTGGACACTAACAGGCATGCTTGCACATGCATGAGGTAATTCTAAGTGATAGGATCATATGATATGAGCCCATGAGGTGCTATAGTGCTATGGAGGTTGGATGGTGATTTTAAGTAATTTTAAAGCTCCACAAGTGCCTGCCACCTAATTATGCACTTCAAATTGAACAGTTGAGTGGCATGCACTTCCCCGGGGGGACCTAATATAGGCCGTCACTCTAGAAGAAGAGAATCCGGGTCCTCTTACTCCTAGCAATGTTATTAGCATGGAAGTCAAGTGATGAGACGTTTAGTTGATCCTCCTATTTACTTATCCAGAGCGGGTGCTTGACTAACTTTGGTGGTGGCAATGGCCTACTTGCAGGGTTTCTTGCAGCTACACTAGTAAGAACATCATGTTCAAGATTGACGAGGCCAGTAATTACCCTGACTACTTGGCCTTTGTGATTCAGTACCAACAAGGCAAGAGGGACATCATAGCCGTTCAGCTCTGCGAGGTGATATTATGTCTCTTGATCATCTTTTTCCTACTGTAAAGAACTATTTTTTTGTTTGGCCATATATCAGTTTAGTTTGTGTATATTTAGTTTCAACTTTCTTGATACGGCGTGTGTATGTACAGACTGAAAACCAAGTCTGCAAGCTCTTGGATCGCAGCCATGGCGCCGTGTGGGCAGTGGTCTCCCCCCCCAAGGGATCCCTCACCATAAGGATGCTTCTAAGTGGAGGAGAAGATGGCGATGAAGAATGGCTAGCTCCTACCAACGACATACCTCAGGACTGGAAGGCTGGAGAAGTGTACGACTCAGGCGTCCAAGTAGATTCTTAGTTATCCACAACGTCCATCTTTGATCATTAGTTAGACTAGTTCATTGAATTATGTCTTTGTCAGTCTTAGGAATTGTGACGTTATTCCATGTATGTATTTGGAAATAAGCATGTGAATGCAAGTGGGTAGCTAGTGATTAGGTATATCTTAGTCGTTTATTCTTTATGATACCTCCTGTATGCAAATTGACACTTGAACCTGGGTGAACATTCTATTGTTCTTATCTTAATGCTGCTGGCAAAAAGAGCTGTTGTTGATTTCATGACCAGTATCGGTCCTCTCATCAATTTTACAAAATTAAGTACATCGCCTACCAAGCACCCCACCTTAAAATAATCCGCCTGATTAGAGGAACCACACAGTCTTAACATAATCAACTTTTAATCCGCCTGATTAGAGGAATATCCAGAACAAAACATGGCAAAGAGTATCTGTGGCTTTGGTGACTAGCAGGCAGAAGCGGCCATTGTTAAAAACTAATCTCAATTTCTGCTGGTATAATTATATATCAAGTTGACTGTACATGGCCAACAACAGAGAGTCAGACTCTTAAAAGAGATTGCCCATTTTGCCTATCAACAACGAGCTCACAAGAAGACTTTATTCTGGATCCCATCTCGCTTAGCATAGAATATATCATTTTTCTCTTGTGAACTGAGCCACTGGCAGCTAATGTTTCCACCTGAGCTTCACTATGATCAACTAAGCTATGCCCTGCAGTTTTCTGCAGGCCCTTCTCCTTCATCATCTCTCTCACCTTCTCAACTTCTTCCCACCTACCTTCTGCGGCATAAATATTGGACAGTAACACATATGGTCCTACATCTCTTGGCTCCAATTCTATGAGCTTCTTACATACAACTTTCCCAAGATCAAAACTGTAATGATTTCTACATGCGGTTGATAGGGCTCCCAACAAGGCCGGAGGTGGTTTCATTGGCATTGCCTCCATCAGCTCCGTTGAATCCTTCAACAGCCCAGCTCGACCAAGGAGATCCACCATACATCCATAGTGCTCGACCTTAGGCTCAATCTTGTATATTCGACGCATACGATCAAAATACCACCACCCCTCCAACACCATTCCTCCATGAGCACAGGCAGACAAAAGGCAGATAAAAGTCACATCATTTGGTTTTGGCCCTTTTTTCTCCATCTCTAAGAACATCTGAATGGACTTCTCGGCCTGGCCATGCAGGGCATACCCCATAATCATAGAATTCCACGACACAACAGTCTTCTTTGGCATATCATCAAACACTTCCCGTGCCATGTCCATCTCCCCACATTTTGCATACATGGTCAACAAAGCTGTCAACAGAAGCACGTCGGACTCAACATTCTCATCGTTTTTAACATAGGAATGGATCCATTTCCCCTTCTCGAGCTCGCCTGCATGCGCGCAAGCTGTAAGCACACTAACAAAAGTCGCTTCATTTGGCTTTGCTTCTCCTGAATTCATCATCTTGTCAAACAATTTTAAGCACTCATCGTATTTCTTCTTCCGGGTGTAAAGTGACAAAATGGTGTTCCACGTAACAAGGTTCCGAACCGGCATCCGATCAAATACCTCCCGCGCCACCTCCACATTCTCAGCTTTCACATATCCCTCAATCATGGAGTTCCAAGAGACCATGTCTCTGGTCGGCATGGCCACAAACAGCTCCTCAGCATTGTCAATTTCGCCCATCTCCATATACCCTGAGATCATCGAATTCCAAGTCACCAAGTCTCTTTCAGGCATTTCATTAAACATACGCCTCGCGGAATCCACCATCCCATTCTTCGCATACCCATCGATCATCGAGTTCCAGGTAACCAGATCCGCTTCAGATCTTTCATCGAACAACTTGCAAGCAGGACCAACCATCCGGAACGCAAAATACATATGAATCATAGAATTCTGCACAAACAAATTAGAGCTCAAACCATACTTCACCGACAACCCATGGGTCTTACCTCCCTCCTGGGGCAGGTCGAGCGCAGCAGATATCTTCGCCAGGAGGGGAAAGCTGTAGTGATTGGGTTTGACGCCTTTCGTGACAACTAAGCGGTGGTAGAAGCTAAGGGCGGCCTCGGGTTCGCCGGAGCTGAGGAACGACCGGAGAATGGTGTTGGCAATGAAAGCGTCGGGAGCACTGAGGTGGGCGAAGAGGGAGACCGCACGGGGAATGGAGGAAAAGGAGCGGCAGAGGCTCTTGACGGCCCGGCCAGCGGCGAGAGGGTGGTGGAAGAGGCCGGTGAGAAGGAGCTGGGCGTGAATTTGGTCGAACAGTTTCAGCGATCCATTGAATCTCTCGAGCAGGCGCAGAAGGGGATGGCTGAGCTTCAATGTCCGGACACCACCACCGGCTGGGTCGTCCCCGTCTTCCTCCTGCTCCTGCTTCCATATTCTGATTCCGGGCGGTGGAGATTCTGAGCCTTGTGGGGGCCTCTGTGACCTTGCAACGGAGTGGATGGTTGAAGACATGGAGCTGGTATAACACAGCCTTGGCCCAACGGCCATCCCAATTTGAACTGATTTTGGCTGGACTCGCCTCTCCTGAGCATCTCCATGTTCTCACATAAGAGAGGACGGCCAGTAGCAGCAGCAGGCCATCTTCATGCACACTTGTAGCTATAATCTACTGCAATGCAGGAAGCTGGGTCATTGAAGGGTGACTCGTCCAGGTGCAACAGAGCTAAAATTTCTTCTTCTTCTTCAATGGCCACCATGTAACAAATCACACTGATTGGGGAATTAAATTAATTCCCGCTTGGACGGCTCCCAATCCTTTACTCAAACTCATTTTCTCAACAAACTCAAGCCGAGGCTCGACTCTAACTTTGAGAGAAACTCAAGTTAGTTTCAACACATGCTAAAAAATTTGCAATTATTTTTACATATAGTAATTTAGCTTCAATTAATACAGATTATATTTGCACTGTAATTTAAGTTGAGCTCAATTCGAGCCAAGCCAACTCGAGTCATTAACACCGCCTAATAGTAAGCTCCTGGTTCAGGTTTCTCCCTGTAAATGCCTCAGAATTTTATACTAGCATGTAAATGTAAGTTGAACAGGCACAGGCGATTCAGATACAACCCATAAACCTATTACTAATGGAGGAACAATTAAGTGCCTTTACATCTCTTTCTCACATAATTTATGGGTAGGATTTACATCTTTATTATCTTGGGCTGCTGACAGATATGAATGGAGGACAATGTTCGGTATTCTCTTCATAATTAGTGTACAAATGGGGCAACAGAAGAAAGGTCGTGTGCACGGTGGAATTTTGGGGACAACCAGCTGTGTGGCCCGTACATTGTATCGTTCTCCAGTTCTTCCATATTGGGAGGTTGGGGTCAGCCTGTCATTTCTCTTCAATCTCAATATCAATGACATCAGGATCTGGGGGTGGCGAACCAGAGTTCTTCCCTCTTGAAAAGGTCTCCCCAGGCTGCCATACAATGCTTCTGCAGTTCGCACAACGGATGATTTGGTTACGGTAGCCCATGAAACGCCTCTTGCAAGCTGGGCAAGCTCCCTGTTAACAATTTTAGGACTTGGAGGTTAAGCACTATAAATAGGTCCACATTTTTGGGAAACGGAAGTAATTCATCAACAAATCAAATAACTTCAATGTCCAGGTTTTCAATATAATCACACCCCTTATGTGCAGCTTCCATTGCAACCTAACCTAAAACTCTTACTTCGCTACTTTAAAATGCAGTAGTTTAACAGGGTATTTTAAGCTAGAGGACACATAATATGGCTAGGGCAGAGCACAGGACACACACACATATTGTTTACCTTGAAAAAAATAAAAGTACGGCAGAAAAATAAAAACAAATGGTAAAAATGTTCGAAATAGATAACAGAAAATAAAGTTTGATGGATGAACATATATACATAGAGAAAACAGTAGCGTGAACCATTAGGCATCACAACTGAAATTGAAGTTGACTAATTACATATTAAACTACAAGAAATGGTAAGTACAAAATTACCTCAATAACAAAGTTATTGGCAACAGTTCCAATGAGAAGAGGAGCAGCAAATGGCAGCACCCAAGTTGCCAAAATTATAAACCTGAACAACCACCCGGACAATGCAAACCAGAGGAAGAATATTGTCTACAGGACAGAAAGGAATGAATTAGAGCAAGAAGTTAGTACAATTGTCTCATAGTATACTAAATTACTAATATAAACAAAAAACACGTCCTGTCAAGTTTTGCAAATCACATTTTACCACCGATTTGCTTGACAGTTATCTATTATGTGTCAAATACAGGAACTTCACACCACACAGACAAACACTATAACATGATGGTTTGCAACTCAGGTTATGCATCTCCTTAAACAAAAATAATGTACAAACATTGACCAACTCGAAGTCTATAATTTAAAGGCAGAATAGAGGTGTAAGATCCATGTCGCCGAACCCCGAATTGTTGGGAAAAGGTGCTACTTGATTATAATTATGATTATCATCTAAGTTTTACCAATCAACAATCCCAATAACCTAAATTGCAAATAGTGTCAAGGCAGGGATCCACAAACATGGAAAAGGTCTTAGATCACATTTTATCCCCACTGTGCTTGTGACACTATGGTCAAGTTTAATGATGCCAAAAAATTTGATCATTTGAAAGATATGTTGCTATGTATGCAGGTTATAAATAAACTTCTTCAAAGGCCAAATACTAGACCAACTAGTGAAGCAATTTAGAAGGCTAAGTGTCTACCAGCCTAACCATGAATGACCCATGACTTCAAGAAGACAAACCAATGCTCTTTACAGAAGAATTCCATACGTAGCAATTCAAGTCTCTTTTGTTTCTACAATCAGTCTACTTCGACCAATACAGTTGCAGGACAGTTTGTAGTGGTTCATGTTGTCAAAGCTTCAACGATTACCCAAAAATTAAATAAATGAGCTTGACAATTTTAATACGGAAAAAGTTGAAAACCCAGATTTAAATTCCTCACCTCCAGTAATCCCAAACATGCAACTTGCAAATGTGGTAACAAAGAGAAATTGTTGCACTCAATATGCCCACCAAAGAGAAATTGATGCATAATATTTGGATGGGAAGAATAACTTCTCGCTTTTTTCTACAGTTATAGTAAGTGTGAAAGCACTGGAAAAGAAGACATGGAAACGAGGTTTATTGTATAATCCACCTATATAAGGGAACAGTCCACCTATTTTTCTGCATAAGCCACCTATATAAGGGAACAATCATCACAGCCAACAACAACATTTTTGGCTTCCTACTTTGAAAATCAACTAAAAATACATGCAAGAATAATTTTCTATCTACAAACAATTTTGGAAGCAAGCAAATCGGTGAAAATAAAAAAAGGCAGATAGAACACTTACAGTAGAGCTTTTCCCGAGGGGAGATTCCAAAAATCCACTTATATCTTTCCTGTACTGTAAGGAAAGTGACAAACAACTCACTAAGCCATCACGTAATCAGAAATAACAACATTGCAAAGAAAAAAACAAACATACCGCTATTCCATTAAATTCTAACTAACTTCAAATTTACAAGCCAAAAATGATTAAGGTAAACATTACAAAAGAAAGCAGTTGACTGAAAACGCAAGTTTTTGTTTGCAAATTATAAGTGAAAAACGTGTACTTCATTGCAACGGACATTCATAGTGTCGTACGGAAACTCTCAGAATATTATAAACAAACATGACCTAAAACTATTTCTCTGAAACTTTGGCTTCTAAACACATTTCCAAGAATTCCACTTGTACTTAGATAAGGAATCAAGTTCCGATAGATGATCGAAGTGGAACTTCCGAAAACCTTGTCCACGGAAACTATGTTTTTGCCTAATCCTTTAATGCAATATAAGTACTACGAACTGAAATGAGAATTAAAATGGAGAATTTTTACCTCCCCATCCACCAAGTGACTAAATTGCTTTTCCAAACCGACGATCAACCAATTCCATAAGAGTTCAAAAATGTTTCCCAACCCAAAAAAACTACAACAACTACGACGAAATTTACTTAATAATCGTTTTTAGAAGCTATGGCAGTACATATCACGGGGTAAAGGGAC
The DNA here is from genome assembly GCA_035235625.1 of Saururus chinensis. Lineage (NCBI taxonomy): Eukaryota > Viridiplantae > Streptophyta > Magnoliopsida > Piperales > Saururaceae > Saururus > Saururus chinensis. The sequence goes on from CP141146.1 coordinate 2,809,961, forward strand.
CGAGAAAAGAGGGGCACTAACGAACCCGGGGCCAGTCCCTGCTAAAATCAAGGGTGAAGGTCCGCCACTTCTGTTGAAGTCCGAGGTCCCGGTCGAGCTCGCGGGCACGTAAGGCGGCCGAGCGGGCGAAGGAGTCAAAGCGGCGGGAGACCGAATACCGACGGTCGAAGCGCTCGGCGGCCTTCCGGGCGTCGTAGAGGAGGCGCTCGAAGCCGTCGTTGGCACCGCGCCAGGCATCCCTCAGCGCCTCCCCGGAGGCCACCCTCCCAGCGAACCCGTCCAGGTCGCTCCGCCGGAAGGCGTGCACGAGGACGGAGAGGCGGCGCGGCGGAGCTACAAGAAGAAGCCGTCGGAACGGCCGGAGGCCGGCCCCCGCGGGGCCGACAAAAGGAGGGCGCCACTGCAGGCTCGTGGCCATGGGATGAATCGGCGAGGGGGGGGGGGGGGGGGGAAGGGGGAGAGAGAAAGCCGAAAGCTTTCCAGGTGATGGCGGTCTCTTTGCGGATCTTTTTCCCCTGCCCAATGCAGCTGGGAACTCGGGGTTTTGCTATCCTGCGCTGATGGTGGTCACTGGTAGCGTAGCAGATTCCCGAACCTGAGAGACTGATGTTGGGCTGCTGCTAAATTGGGCCATGAAAACACTGGGGAAGTCTCTTCCCACCAATTCTGCTTGGTTTGGGCTGTGGCCCATTTGATCCTGTTTTTGCTCTGTTAACTTTTTTTAAAAAATTTACGTAAAATTTTGTTGGACAGATATCTGATTGAAAAATGCTCGACGTAAAGTTTTATACGTCAAAACTCTACATTATTTTAACATGATTTATGAGCGGGGCCATACTCAGCAATGGTGTTGAAACAATGAAATACAGTTTTGAGGTATAAAACTTAACGTCACAACAGCATTATATCAGATAATCATGTTCGTTAAGGGAAATGACTAAAGTCAAACTTTACATGTTTATGCGTAAGCACGTCAAGATTGAACAAGCTTTAATTAAAAGAATAACCACAACCATAATGATAATAATAATAGTAACAAGATGAGAGATAAAAAAGAAAAAAAATACATGGCATGACCCACAATATGTGAGAATATTACAGTTCTAGAGTTGTAGACGCCCTAAAAACACCATTGCTTTGGTTGCATTCAGAGTTTGGCACCCCGACCTCCATTTGGAACGACCATGCCGAAGAAGGTGTCGACGACCAACTATGCATGCTAGCAACGTACAGCTCTAAAAGTAGAAGAATGAAGAGGGAGTACTGAGGGGGAACATCACACAAAAAGGTGCCTACCAAACAAAAGAGACTTCATGGACAAGGAAAAAAATATCTACAAACACAAAAGATATATAATACGAAAGGGTTTGGGAAGAGAGGAGTGGGGAAGGTAGCCGAAATGGTGGATGGGTTAAGTGCGAGGGGAGAAGGCCAGGAAGGAGATGCAGAGGAAGGAGGTACGAGAAGAGAGCATGTCAACTAAGGAGAAAGACACTACACTGAAGATAAAGGCTAGAGTAGAAACTGGAAATCTGGAGTTACAATAGGCTCAAATAAAGGTGAGCTGGGTGCTGCCTAGCACTAAGCAATTCCCACACACCACACGGTTCACTCTAACAACAAGATGCGCTAAAGGAAACTAAGTACATCATAATTCATGCCTATCTCTATTCATAATGGAGAGAACTTTGCCTTTTTGTTCACCACATTCGTTACTTAGTTTAATATATAATAATATCTTGTCTGGGTAGATGTACTTTTAATGCTCCCTTGTGACAATGAGATAGACAACACACACACAAACTTACATTAGCGCTAGTTATAAGCTAATATGTGCACCATCAATCTCAAATTTCAAGGGCTCCCTTGTAGTCCTTATGTTGGGCTCATTATCAGAGCGAAGTATTAAAGCTTCTGTGTTGGCAAGGTTACTTAAACCAAAATATGCTTCCTCAATCCCACTATGAAGGAAAAAAAGATGCTAATAACCTTAAACCACTTGCTGTCCAACACAAGGCACATTGTTTTCAAGAAACCCCGTGGTAATGTTGAAAATACATAAGGCACAACTTTTTCATCAAACCCCAATAATTAATGCTATGTTGAGAATATGTCATATCCAAAATCCAGCCTTCCCTGACTTACCAAGCATGCAAGCGCCGCATAGTCGTCTGCCCTGCAAGCATGTATGTGACAATGTGCACTAAAGCTCATTAAGACGTATTATCTCTTCATGTCTATTCTTCTCTTTCAAAATAAAAAAAACAGTTTTTTCCATATTACCTTGCCGAAGAATGAAAATTTCTATATTCCGTAAGTTTTAAACACAAATGTCATATAACCTATTTTTGGACAAAATTGCCCTTAGGTTTCCACTATCCCATATAACATAGAACTCTATAATATAATAAATGCCTACGGGAACAGTGATGTGCCATTTCGGTGTGTTTCATTAGCGGCCAACGGAAGTCACTGGTGGGAGGTAAATGACGGTAACTCCCCGGAGAGCATCGTTCAACAAGAAAAAAATATTTTTTTGACACCGCAGACGATTTGTGAGGGCTCCAAAGGCTGTATTTCGTAGAATCAATCCTTCTTTTACACTAATCATAGATAGGATCGGTACTTACATACATTACAACGGAGAGGTAGACAATGATGACATGTATATTGGTGGAATTACACAGTTGATGAACATTCATCCGTCGGTGAGCTTTAGTGAGTTGCTGGTTCTAGTCAAAGCATGACTTGCCGTCAAATGGTCATGTCACTTTGAAGTATTTAATTTCATCTTCACAATCATCCATGATAAATGAATTACAAGATGATGAGGACCTCCAATCAGTGTTCTTCATTCATAAGAAGGCGAATAAGGAGGTGTTATCATTATATGTTGAGATGAAAGAGCCCGACAACAGTGACAAATCACCATATGTAGAAAGGAACCAGACATCCAATAAAGCTAAATCACTGGTCGTAATGGCTCAGCCCAGCTCTAATGTCGAATTTCATACCAGATTCAATGAAACACAGTTCACATTTGAAACTGTCAGGTAACAATGAATCTTTAGATTATACGCAATTGGACATTTTTGTGTACTCGAGACCACGATATAGACCATATCGTGTTAAGTTAAAATCATATCGTGTGAAGAAAGAAACACGATGTGTAATATATTGCATTAGTAATTATACGACATCCACATGTGATATATCAATTATGATTTTCAGCATAGATATAATAACATGACATGCATTCATGTTGTGGTTTCGATAACACGATTTGAATTGTAAGTGTGTTAACCGAATACACGATGTTGAGTGATGCCGCATTTTTTTAACATAATAATGTGCAATGCAGATTGGGAGAACCAGGAAACTTGCCCTCAACAAATCCATGTTATTCTTCTTTCACCAATCCAATGAGTACATAATCTGAAATATAAGTCAATTAGAATAGATCAGAGGAATTGTCACCGATGATGGGTGGGAGAAGGATTTCATTTGATAACTACGAACCTCCATACAACCCTTGTAATTACAACAGTGAAGAAGGCGAAGAAGTTGAGAATATGTGGGGTGAGGATAAGTGGTACGATAATGATATAGTTGACATGGAAAACATGTCTAACCACGAAGAATTTGGAAATAGCAAGGTTCCCAGTAATGTCGACGTTGAAGTGGATACAAATTGGGATACAGTCGATGATTTAAACATGTTAGAACCGAATATTGGTGAAGGCCAGCTAATGATGAACAATTTGCAAGCTAAGGATTGCCAAAAGCTCCTCAAATTGGGCACACATTTTCTTAGCTTGTTGCATTTCAAGAGGATTTTGATCGACTTAGCAATAAAGGCGAATTTTACACACCGTGTTGTGGATGAAAATAGGAATACGTATGCCGCAAAGTGCTACAATAATTCTTATAACTGGTACATAAGGGCTTCAAATATAGGAGATCATGTGATTGTCACGAGGTTAGTGCCGAATCATTCATGTGGAACCCAAAGGAAGTCAACTGACCATCCCCTAGCATCACACCTTTGGATTGCGAGAAAATGTTATGGCCTATTTAAAGACTCAGTGGACATTATACCTAAGAGCATAACAAGTTATATTTTGAAACACTGGGGCATAACTACGAACTACAAGAAATGCTGGTGTGCAGGTAATGTATGAGACTAATCGAAGTATTGATTTAGTGTCACGATATGTTAGTCTAGCGTGTTATCGTTTACACGCTTATACTACAGTTGCATTTTGCGCTCACATGACATATGTACATATCATGTTAACATGAACATGATCAGTCATCGTACATGGTTTCCGATCACACGACTAAAAACAATGTCGTGTGATCTGGACCACGATGTAAGCCACTATCGTATAACCTTTACTAAAGTGTATTAAGTCGTACAGGTAAAGCACTGACTGATTTAATAGATGGGGACCCAGACAAACCCTACCGCATACTTCTTGCTTACAAAAGGTAGATAGAATATATAAATCTAGGAAGTATAGTTGTTCCAATGAGATTATGTGATATTCTCGGACCTATAGGTGGGTACGATTTTAAAAGAGTATTTTGGATGTTTGGTCCTCTTGTGAGAGCTATTAGAACAACACTGAGGCCATTGCTAATGGTAGATGCAACTTTCTTTAAAGGAAAGTATCATGGACAACTATTGATAGCAACTACATTGGACGAGAATAATAATATTTTGTGTGTTGCATTTGTAGTGGTTGAGAACGAGTGCGAGAAAACATGGTGCTGGTTTCTTGAGTTTCTTAGAAATCATCTACTCTCTGATCCTTCAACCGAGTTGGATATAATCATTTCTGTTACACAGAAGGGATCGACAAATGCTATTAAGTAGTTTTTCCCACATCTACACACCATGGATATTGCATCCATCATATGGCAGCAAATATGCTGGACAGATTCAAGGACAACTACCTAAAGAACCAGCTCAATGTTGCAACTGAAACTTTCAGCACAATGTGTGTGATGAAATAATGAACAACATTAAAGAACATAATCCCGAAGCATATGCTTGGCTAAATAAGATATGTTTGAAGCATTAGGCCAATGTCGCATTTCCGGGGAAAAGATATGGGACCCTAAGCTCAAATAGGTCTAAAAATGCCAATGCAATGATAAAAAAGCCAGATCGATGTGTAATGCCCCGACCCGAAAACCGATCTGGGCCGGGGGTCCGGAAATGATAAAAACCAAACCCAGAACCGGGAGCGGCGAACTTTGAGTGCGAGAGTCTTCTTGTTCCTCTACGTGCTTCAGAACTTTAGTGCTCTGTTACACGTAGGCCAGAACAAACCTAATTATATAACTAATTCGGATTGGGCCAACGTTGCCTTGCCGTTGGTTGCCTATGTACGTATCGGATAACATCCGCGATGTTACTCGGATACGATCTTATCCGTACGTAGTTTTGCCTACTGGCTACTACATACATCAAACCATACGAAAACACATGTATACCTGAATATTTAATTGGGGTTATACGAAAACCCGTAAAACACCGGCAACACATATCTTGCTCTATCATAGAGACAAGCACCACAACATGCCTCACTCTATCCGAGAGCAAATCCATCACATTCACATGTATCGCTCCATCACTGAGCCGAGACCACATGCATCACATGTCTCGCTCTATTACTTGGCCAAGACCGAACACACACACAACACGTCTCTCTCTAACCCAGAGCGAGACGGCACACATCATGTCATATAAGCATAGCATATCATAATATAAAGGATCATAACATATCAAGGCATAGCATATACCCTATCTAGCACATGCATTCTATAATTAAAATAGGGGGTCAGAAACGCTTACTCCCCTAATGTCTCGCGAGGTAGCGGTATTCGGGGTACTCATTTCTGGGCGTCCTCCCCTTTGGATCCGGAGACAGCGAACGGAGAGTCCTCTAACCTCCGCACGTTCCTTGCCTTGCGACAAAAGATGACTGACCAACTGTCCCCTTTCTCGAAGACTTCTCATTTTCCGCGCCCGTAAGCGACGGATATAACGTCCCTTTCCCCGGGACGTTTCTCACACTTCGTGGCCCATCAGTAAAGGGTGGATCCTTCCCTACTTCAGGCAATGACCCACGATGCAGCCCGTGATGGAGGACGGAGTCCCCCTTTCTCTCCGGGCTGCTGCTCTCTCTTCGGGGCAGGAGGGTGGTAGATAGAGCCTCATCTTGCCCTAGGCCGTTTCCCCTTCTAGTGACGCTAACTTGAGGGATATGTCATTGCGTAGATCACCCTCGAATTAGCTAGGAACGCCTCAAGAACGACTCGAATCGGACTTAAAATGAGTGAGAAACGAAGAACAAAAGTTTCTGAATATGGGAGAGAACACAGAAACGTGGGAAAGGATCCCCCCCCCCCTTAGCTAAATGCTCTAGACGATATTTATAGAAAAATTAGATAGACGTGAAGCTGAAATGTGGCAGATAAGATTGATATGCGTCTGTCCTATCCGCTGCATCAGCGATCTTATCCACTTCGTTAGCAAACCTATCTGCTTCATCGTTAGTCTTATCCACTACATCGTCGATCCTATCCGCTTCATCGTCAGTCTTATCCACTGCATCATCGATCTTATCTAGAATGATATTATTTTATTCAAATAATATCTTGACCTTAAAACGCGATAACTTCCAACCTTGACATTGGAATTGCATGTTTTTATTACCGATGGACTCGTGTCGACGAGCGCTTTGAAATAAGACCACACATAGGTAGGTTATCCCGCACTTTTTATGTAGTCCCGCCTATATAGCGTGCTTCCCGGGGCTGTAGCTTTTGTTGTTGACCTTCATTTTGCGCGTTCTTCGATTCGTTACACTCGTTACTCCGAGCTCTACCCAGACAAGGGGATTTCACCTAATGTGACACCTCGCTTTTCAATTACGTCTAACCAAGGGGGTTAGAGGTAATTAGTGATTTTTCTAATAAATTATAAACGGTTTCAACTGTTGAAACCTCCGTATTTGAGTAGATCTTGAAGAAACGAGCGTAATGAATCATAGAACGGACGAAACGGAGGTCGAGATCGGAAGTTACAATATTTGAGAAAAGTGCAATTTAGGTGGGACCCACTTAGAAAGAGCACGATTTATTGCTTTAAGTGGGTTAGTATTGAAGGGCTCGTCGATATGAGTCCAACGGTGCCAAGAACGCGCAAATCCGAATCTGGGGTAGGAAGTTGCGCGCGTTTGTAATTTTGAGTATAAAAATAAAATCAAAGAAAAAGGAAAGCCAACGCGTGGCGCGCAACTGGCGTGCGCCGCGGTGCGCAGCTGGAGCGGCAAAACACGCGCCCACGGAACTGCGGGTGCTGCATTTTGGCGGGTGCCGTGGAACGTGAGCGCGACCTGCGCTGCGCGTTATCGCGGGCACGCGCGCGACTTCGGCAAGCGGCGCCGCTGGTTTTGGCGGCACGGCGCCGCGGTTTCGGCAGCTCGGGGGTCTATAAATACTTCATTCTATTCCTTTCTGAAACCAGAACTTCTCCTCTCCCGTTTCTGATCGTTTTGGGGCCGATTAAGGCCGTTCAAGACCCGTTTCCTACTAAATCGAGAGTGCTCTACGCAATGGAGTGGTCCTTTCTTCGAGTTGGAGTCCGTATAAGGAGGAAAATGCCCTAAGATAAGGAGAGGTTCTGCCCGCTACCTTCGAGCATCGACCAATTTCGTTTTCTCTGTTTCTTGCCATCCTAACTCCGATTTAGTCGATTCAAGAGGCGTTTTTGACTAAATCGAGTATGTTCTACGCGATGGAGGATTCCGTTTTTTGAGTTGGAGATGAAGAGGAAATGTCCCATGACAAAGAGAGGCTCTGCCCGTTATCTTCTACCCGTACCGACCAACTTCGTTTTCTCTGTTTCTGGCCATCCTAACTCCGACTTAGTCAATTCAAGAGGCGTTCTTGACTAAATCGAGTAGGTTCTACGTGATGGAGGGCTCCGTTTTCCAAGTTGGCAACCATATCAAGAGAAAATGCTCTAAGACAAGGAGAGGCCCTGCCTGTTATTCTCAAACACCGGAACGAGAAAAAGAGACCCGGAGCAAGACGGGGTTTTGTCTATAGATACCGATATCGTATGAGTTATGATGGAAGTAAGCATTTCCGATCTTCCATTGTAATTATAGAACAACATGTGATGTGTGTTATGCTACGATTTTTATATTTGTTGTGCTATGTGCCTATATGCCTTGTTGTGTGTTTATATGCTATGCTATGTGCCTATATGTCATGTTGTCTGTCTATATGCCATATTGTGTACCTATATGCCATGATGTGTGTGGTCTCGCTCTAGGGTAGAGCGAGACGTGTAATTTGTGTTTTTAGTCTCGGCTCAGTGATAGAGCGAGACGCGTATATGTGATTATCAGCGAGATGTACGTTTTTGGCTTATTAACTTCCGCTTGACTCCGATATATGACGAATTTTTGTAAATATCAGTATATGCATATTTTAACGTATATAATTTTGTGACGATTATTGTATGTAGTAGCCATTAGGCAGAACTACGTTTGGATCCGATCGTGTTGGAATAATATCCAATACGTATGTAGGCAACCAACGGCAAAACAACATTGGCCCGATCCAAATTAATGATAAATATATGTTTTGTTTTAGACACGGCGAACTGTGAAGCTCCATTGTGTGTATACGTTCGTTATAATCTGAGTCTACGTACATGGAAACCTTAAAGCTTCGTAGTGCGTAGACGAAGGTTGTACCTCTCGCACACAGATGTTGATTCCTGGCTCAAGGAAAAGAAAAGAAAAATTTTCCATAAGTGATTTTGTGGACCCGGCTTGGGTTGGGTCGTTACACCTAATGAAACCCCCAAACACTGATATCAAATTACCCTTAACACCCCGGGTTAAGCATAATCAGAAAATGGGTCGTTATGCGATGCTTATAACTTAGTTAATTGAGCACACAAGGGAGCACACGACGATATTATTTGAAAAACGTTGGACGGACTGCTAGAATATGATGGAAGAGTTAACCCCATTTGCCCACAAACACCTCAAAAATAGGCAAGAAGAAGCAAGGAATGTGATTGTATTGCCTGTGTTAATGAAAGAATTCTAGGTTAACTCGCTATATCACTAGGTACATTTCATTCATACGGTGATGTACATAGCGTGTGTACATTTATTCGTGAGTTGCTTATATCGTGTTAGTGTGTTTGTTTAGTTACACGACAGTAAGCCTTATGAGTTGTATCACCGATTACATGTTATTTTCATTTATCGTGTAAGTCGGTATGATTAACGTAGATGATCGTATGATACGTTGTGTAATCAATGACATGACAGTTTTGTTTATTGTGAGCTCATTCTCACGATATTTTCTTCACATGATGTGGTAAACCTAGTTGATCATACTTGCACATGTGGAAAGTTTCAACAATCGATCATAGACATTTCTATGTGTTTGAGTACTGTGAAAGATGGTACTCTGCTGAATTATATTGAATGACCTATCGAGAGTTATTACACCCAACAAAGGATAGGTACCAATGGACACAGGATGAAGTTATGCCTACATTCAGCCCACCTATCCCATAGAAGTAGCGGGGGCATCCACGAAAAAATTGGATAGTCAAAACCAAATGTCAAAGCCCCACAAAAATGTGGAACATGTGGTCAATTGGGTCACAACTACAAACAATATACCAGCGCATAAGGGGAACCTCCCAATGTGGCAGATATCCCAACGACAAGCCAAAGGAGGTCGAATAATAGAGTAGGCAAACGACGTAAAGAAGGGGAGCATCGATCAGGGTTACCTTTTCTACCCCCGTTCTTCAGCTGAAAGTTTTGTAAATACATCGTGTCATTGACAACACGCAATATGTAATTAATGTGTTTTTGAAAACACAATATGGTGTGTATATGGCATACTGTATATATATCGTGTAATCGACAACACGTCCAAAGTGGTTACGTGTTACTACTTACACGATAAGAACAAATGATAATAAATTCTTTTGACATGTGGTGTATTGATTACACGTTATTGGTCATTTCGTGTGTTTGCACATACGACATTTGCATGATAATAACTACCAAATTCCCAATGCATCATTCCCGAAGAATCACCACAATGTCTGGTGTATCAATAACTTCCATAACCCGACGATTGCTTTAGCGCCGGATGGTGAATCGACCCCCGATCGGAACAGTCCTCACCTATATCCGATGGAGGGCATGATTCACTATCAGACGATATATCAATGTGGAACACCAACTTTGTGTTAAGATAGTCCTTTGGCTGCAGACTGACCTCCTCCTAAGTCATCTTTTTCGCAGCCTCCTCCTCGACCTCTATCACATTGCAGATACTCTCGAGTACTTCCTCATCAACTGGAGGAGTATTCGATTAATTACTACCATTGTTGTCACGCCCCGGCACCTGCCTGACATGAGCCGAACCCGGTCCAAGGGCTGGTCGATACACAAGGGGGCGACTAGATTGCATTGCGAAAATCTTTAACCCCTTAATTGGGTATTTAATATAAACACAGAGTCGCGCACCTTTAGTCCTTTGAGTAAGAGTAATGAGGTAAAAGTAAAAAGAGGATAACAACTCTGATATAAAATCCTGAGCCGACATGTGGCTCGAAACAGAAAATTTAAGACAAGTCTAAAACTAGAAGATACACATGAGTCAGAAACATAGTAACCAAAACAAGGTGTTTTATGATCATAATAGCATAAATCAGAAGACAAAATAACATTCGATAGCATCCATGCTTAATCCCATGCATATCCCAGTCGTCCCTTATACAGGGAATCTTGATTAACTGCATGTCGTACCATGTAGCCCCAAAACAAAAACATAGAAAGAGGGGTGAGTAAAACTCAGTAAGTTTTGAACTACAGTAACATTAATCATAAAAAGAACCACGGTACAACAACATGGTAATTCATATCAACATTTTATATAACATCCCTATTTTTTATTAATCCCCCTAGTTCCATAAGTAATCATCCTGCATACGAGTATCTCATACATGCTAATCATGGCTTTAATAATCACATCATAGCACAACATCAATCCTACATAATAAGTGATTATCACACAATCATGCATATCAAGTCATTCTCCTTCATAGCATTCAACCTGTATAACATGTGTACTCAACACATAATCATATAATACAAGCTCATATTATTCATCCATAGCTCATTCACCCTGCACGATAAGAGTCTCAATCATACAATACTAAATCATGCATAATAACTAATATTCACATGTGTCACATAATTACAATCATCCCTACACAACCTGTGTAACATTGGCATAATATTAACTTATGCACATGCATCATCAACAAATGGTGAATGTCTCCATCATGGAGAGAAGTACAATCAAGCTACACAGGTTGGACATAGTCCGATTTTCACACACGAAACGTAAAGTGTTCGGGGTAGTCAGCTCCTCAATCTACTCGCCCTGGACAATCTTGGCCAAGGAATGTCTGAATCTCACATTGTAACGCCAGAGATTTTTCATCCCTTTTTCTTAAAACTCATAGAATTTTTTTTTATATGTTAAATCGGAGTCAAAATGACAAAATCAAAACCTGTATAAACAGTTTATAATTTTAAAACATCACACGGTTAAACATTGTACCGTCAAATCAAATATCCTCAGGCGCTACTCGAAAACACACGTACGACTAAATAACCATGATCATGGATTTTTAAATACAAATAACTCCCAGGCGTCCTCGAGTACAAGTCCCATAAACAGTCTACTCTGATCCAAATTAAAAGTCCAGAATACATACACTTCAATCTCATCAAATACATCAGGTCGTGACACCAAATATACTTGAGTCGAGGGGGAACAATCCACCGAAAAGACGAGTGTCCATCTCTAGGAGCTCACCAACACATACCTGCAAAAGCCTCCCGAACAATGGGGCTAAAAGAAGTAGGGTGAGTATTTTCATACTCAGTAGGAAAATACTCAGTAGGGGAAACCCCAAACGGTGAACTCAATAAGTTCATAAATCATGTGTCATGCAACACAACATGAGGCAAACAACGTATATCAATTATGCTCATATCCAACTAATAATGCATAGCATACCATGAAACCAAACTCATACAAACACCCTTAATCAGAGTCTTACAAACATACTCATCCCAACATACGCTAACTCATACAACTTACTCAACTTGTACGACCTTACTCGTACAATCTTACCCTTACTCGTACAGTCTTACACTTACTGTCGAACTCATATTCAAACTCTTACAGTCGTGCTCAAACTCACACTCTTACAGTCGTACTCATCCTCAATCTTACAGTCGTGCACATACTCATCATCACACGCTTACTCAGAAACGCACAAACTCATTCATACAGTCGTATACATACTATCGACCACTGAAGCTCATTACAACTAATAAGCTCCAACGTCGAAAAGGAAAAGAATGCCACTGGGGCATCACCTTAACCTCCGGGGAGTGACTAGACGCCATGGACTTTTTCGAAGGTAAGGTACACCAATGCTCATGGGGCACTGGATCAAACAGGTAAGAGTAGATCCATGATACTACTTACCTGAGCGCGCAAACATACACCCACACAAGGGGTCATACAATTGCCCACACATAAGGGGTCTTATAGTGCCATAGAATTGCCCACCATAATGGGTCTTATAGTGCTAGAAAACATACAGTGCCACTTGGGCAGAAACGTACAGTGCCACTCTTGGGCGGAAACATACAACACTCTCAACAGAGCATCAAACGTCTGGGCTTGTACAGCACACAGACCGAATCAAAAACATACTTCGCTCTCAACAAAGCATAAAACGTCTGGGCTTATACAGCACACATACCAAATCAAACATACATCGCTCTCAATAGAGCATCAGACGTCCGGTGCTCTATATAGCACACAGACAAAAATCCCGCAGGATAACAACCATGGCAAGACACAAGAAGTGCTCAGCCGATTCATTATCGGCTAGCTCAAACACGGAACTTAATCCATCGAACCCTCAGGTCTCAAACTCACAACGCTATTATTAACGTTCTCATAATTCAAGTTTGAATTAAGTATATTATGCGGTACAATTATGCCACACAAACTCAGTCCTCGACTGATCAAACTGAAGCTGAGCCCGATCTGAACCCTAGTTCATCGGGGCAGCAGACTTCACTTACCCGTCCAGGTCACACATAACTCACCGTATACAAATCCTTATGCACGCATACATCCTTTGACATCCACCTTACGATCAGACATCTTACTTACATCGTCAAACTGAGCTCCTCACAGTAGATCCCTGTTATCAACCTCTTACTTAATTCCTCACTTATTATACTTACTTTTCACTTCATAATTTGTACGTTATGCTTGTACAATTATGCACGCTCTTACTGTCTAATAAACCCTCATAAGGCTCCAAGCCTAAGTCTTCTTACTTACCGAACCCCTGACGTATACTCCAAACCAAACTGACCCATCTCAAATCCTCGCTCCTCAAACTTACTTTCTCTGTCTTCCGTCGTGCGCTTACACATCCAAATCCACATCCAACTTCATACCAAACCCTTACCAATCTTACAGTCCATCGCCCATACCTCTGCCCACACAGTCCACATACGTAACTTACTTGACATCGCTAGCCATCACTAGCGTGTCCATCATACACATACGTAGCACACTAACATATTCGCAAGCCATCACTAGCGCATACATCATACACATACATAACCATGCTTACAACTCACATACATACATACATGTATCTCAATGTGGCATAATTCACTATCTTACATCATGCATACATGTCATGATTTAATATCCAAAACATGGAATCATACAAGCCTAGCATGCAGCTACTCAATCAAAGTATGCTGTCATGAATTTACGAGTTCAAAGCTCCCCTACCTCGTAATCATGACGTTTGATGGCGAGCACACGATGGTGGCGGCATCGATGGTGGAGTCAGTGGTCAACATCATTGCCTAGCTGAGAGAGCTGTTGTCCCGAGGTTTTTAAGAAGCGCCGGAACTACACACGGCCAAAAGGGGTATCAAAATCAACGCGGCAAAATCCGCGATCCATGGCGGCACACTAGGGGCAGCCGGGAGAAAGATCGTGCCAATGAGTGGCAGGTGCAACCGGAAGGCAGGGTGTACTCACTAAAATTCGACCGGCGGTTGAAAAATACACAACCGGTCACAAGACGTCGAAATCGGCCGTGGACAGCACCCAACGACGTCGATTTCACGTTTACCAGGGCCCACATAAGGGCGGAGGGTGTAGGTGACACTCAAGGACGGAGGAGACTGATGGAGGACTCCGATGTCAACTCTAGATGATGGTAGAGCCATCTGACGGTCGGGCGGCGCCAAAGCGGCATTGATACCCTAACCCGCACGCGCGGCTACTTGCACACGCGGCCAAGGGAAGAGGGGAGGGCTAGACGGTGTCGACCCAAGACTCGGAAGGGCGGTAGGGCCATGCCCAAGGGTGGTGACCAACAATACGGCCTTTGCCGTTGCCGTGCCGAGGCAAGCCGACTAGAGGCCAATCGGCATCCGGCGAGGGTAAAACGGTCAAAGGGCAACACGTGGCGCTCTCTATAGAGCGGTCAGACACAATCGGCAGAGGGGAACCTAGCCCATGTCGAAAGAAGAGGGGCAGTGCCGCACTAGGGCGGCCAGCCATCCCCAGGCTGAGACCCACCACACTAAGGTGGTCCAAGGGTGTTCGACATCCAACGATGCTCGATGGCCCATAACGGGTGGAAAACCCTAGGGGCACAATGACGAACAGGGTTTACTGGCAGCTCTGGCCCGTGACACTAGGGCCCTAGTAACCGGGCGGAGCTGGGTGGAGGCGGCTACACCAGTGCCGCTAGGTCGAGGATGGCCGACCATAAGCTCACCACCAGCGCGGCCACAATTCCCTTCAAACCAAAACAGGGAAGAGGGACCGACCGGGGGAAACCAGCCCAGGCGGAGCGGCTGTGGGGGCGGTAGACCTAGCTAGGGGCGGTCCTACTGTCGTCATCCCAAGGCTGGTCGGCAAGAGGCGAGCCGAAGGCTGGCTCTCGCCAGCGTAGCCCCCAAAGTCCGTCACAGACAGAAACAGGGGAGATGCGGGGCGGATCAAATCGGGCTGGGGCGGTGCCGAGGAGGCGGCTTGGCCATCGCTTGGCCGAGGCAGAGCCAGATAGAGGTCCATCGTCCATGGCTCGCAACTGCCGGCCTCTTTTCCACCAAAACCAATCACCGGCGGAACAGGGGAGGTGGAGGCATCTGGCCGGAGAAGAAATGCACAAGGACGGAGGTGGAGGTGGAGCTAACCAGTTGGGGGCTGTCCCTGGCCGTCATCATGCCGGGGCGGAACCCACGATGGCCGGCTGGCCACTGCCGGCCATCACCGGCGGCGACAAGGCCCAGAACAGAGGGGCGTCGTCTGTTCGGCGAAAAACAGGGCAGAAAAGGGGGATGAGGATGGGCGGCGGAATGGAGGCCCATCGGGCCGGGAGGGATGGCCTCCCGCCGTGGCCGGCCGGTCGGGCCTTGGTGGCCCACGGCGTCGTCTCAAATCGGATCATAGTGAGAAAAGGGAGCTAAACGGGGGAGGAGGAAGAAGCTGGTCGGGCTGGCTTGGGCGGCGGCCCTGCTGTCGCCAGCCTGTGGCTGGCCGGAAGGAGCCCCTCGGCCATCGCCGGCGCCGCCACAGCACCAAACAGAGAAACTATGGCGGAAACGGGAAAACAGGGGAGAGGCACAAGGTGGACGGCGGAGCGGCCATAGGGCCGGGACGGAGCCGGTGGCGGCGGCCCTTCGGCCCACCAGTGGCCGGCGGCGGCTGGGACCAAGAGAAGCCTGAAGGGGGGTGGGCAGTGCACTGTTCACTCCAAAAATTTCTGGATCGGGCTCGGCCGAGCCCAAGCCCGAGCTCGTTTTCTCTATTTTTTTTTCTTTTCACTTACTTATCCTCTACAGTTCCGATCTTCAACGATTTTTCGCACCAAATCGCACGTCGAGGCCCGTGGCCCACGACTAACCCGAGACCCGGCTCTACGGTTACGAATACCGAGGCCACATACTCCGAAGCATCACAATATATCGTTGAAAATGATCAGATAAAAATAGCAGAAAATCGTAATAAAAATTCGGGACGTTACACACAAAAACCTAGAATATGTGTCTTCACCCTGGAACATCTTCTGGGGGGAAGAGTCTGAATTCTACACAGGAAACCTAGAACACGTGGTAGCCGGTGCACAAAGGCATACCACTCTCGATTCTTTGGGTACAAATAACTATCTCAAGAAATCTCAACCGCAAGACAAGTACACAACTTGTCCCCATTAAACTCAACTCAATTCAGATCGACTCAACCCGGGGAGTATCCATGTTCCACATAGGAACTCAAATGAAAATTATGTCCTTTCGGACCAACCAATTTTTGAAAAGCTAACGATCAATTAATCCGGCACGCAATCTCTCATCATTGCATCCAATTGATTAAAATACGACTAATTTCGATAAAGTCTTAATCGGAAATCCATTTCATGATGCATGCAACATGGTACATACGTGGGCAAGGCATATATTAATCCTAATTCATGATAAGTGCTTTCACCAGCCCCTCATACATCATTTATAATCATAATACTCAACATCATCATGATCATTCCCCCACATGTGTGTGTACATGGTAGAAAATTTTAATTCTAAGCATACGAACATGCCTTGTAATTAGCTCATCATCATACCACACTTGCACATTAACATCTAATCATGGTTCTAACTGAAATCATGGGTGAAAACCATAGAAAACCATCAATCAAGTCAAGCGTAATCTCATGCTAAACTATACAATCATATTCACACTACACTTGAATATAAACATGACACCATCACTCACCCATAATTTAATCACATTATATGAAGACATATCAGTTCATTCTCATGATATAATTTTGCTCAAATTATGCTTACAACATAAGGAATCATCCAATCATAGATTCAAGATAACAATTCTAACATGTATAGCCAACCACATGCAATTTCACATAAACTTTAAATATTCTTCATAGTTTCCAAACATTAATAACTGTAACGCCCGAGATTTTTCATCCTTTTTCTCAAAACTCATAGAAATTTTTTTTTCTTTCCATAAATCGGAGTCAAAACGATAAAATCAAAACCTGTATAAACATTTTATAATTTAAAACATCATACGGTTAAACATCATACGGCCAAAGCAAATATCCTCAGGCGCTACTCGAAAACAACCGTACGAATAAATTTGCTATGATCATAGACTTTTAAATACAAATCACTCTCCCAGGCATCCCTGAGTACAAGTCCCATAACAGTCCACTGACTGATCCAAATGGAAGTCCAGAATAAACATCTTGTGTTCTCATCTCACCCAATACAATAGATCGTGGCACAAATAAACTCGCAATGAGTAAAGCATATACCTGAGTCAAGGGGAATCAATCCACCGCTGAAACGAGCGTCCATCTCCAGGAGCTCTCTGCACAACCTGCAAAACCTCCCGTACAACGGGGCTAAAAAAAGTAGGGTGAGTATTTTCATACTCAGTAGGAAAATACCCAGTAGGGGAAATCCCAAACGGTGAACTCATAAGTTCATAATCACATGCGTCATGCAACTCAAACATGAAGCAGAAGCATATCATAACCATATCGTGCACATACACATACGATCATATCAAAGGCACCATCGTGCCACAGACATAGCGAAGGCACCATTATGCCAACATCATACTGTCCAATCAACTTACACAAACACCCTTATCCAGGGTCATACAACTTACTCGTACCATCGTACGCATACTCATACAACATACGCATACTTGTACGACCTTACTCGTACAATCATATGCTCGCTCATGCAGCTTACCCATACATGTGCGACCTTACTCGTACAATCAGACTCGTACGACCTCACTCGTACAGTGCACAAAATCATACTTACTGTCTTACTCAGAAACATATTCTCACAATCGTACTCATACTCTTACAGTCGTGCTCATACTCATACGCTTACAGTCCTGCTCATACATATTCTTACAGTCTTACTCATACTCACTCTTACAGTCTTACTCATACTCATACAGTTGTACTCGCACACATAATCGTACACATATCAACGACCACTGAAGCTCATTACAACTAATAAACTCCAGCGTCGAAATGGAAAAGAATGCTACTGGGGCAACACCTTAACCTCCGGGGAGTGACTAGACGCCATGGACTTTTCCGAAAGTAAGGCACACCAATGCTCATGGGGCACTGGATCAAACAGGTAAGAGTAGATCCATGATACTACTTACCTGAGCGCGCAAACATAAACACCCACACATAAGGGGTCATACGGTTGCCCACCATAATGGGTCTTATAGTGCCAGAGAATCGCCCACCATAATGGGTCTTATAGTGCCAGAGAATCGCCCACCATAATGGGTCTTATAGTGCCAGAAAATCGCCCACCATAATGGGTCTTATAGTGCCATTGCCACTCTTGGGCAGAAAACATACAGTGCCACTTGGGCAGAAACGTACAGTGCCACTCTTGGGCGGAAACATACAACGCTCTCAATAGAGCATCAAACGTCTGGGCTTACATAGCACACAGACCAAAACAGAAACATACGTCGCTCTCAGCAGAGCATCAGACGTCCGGTGCTCTATACAGCACACAGACAACATCCCGCAGGATAAACACCATGGCAAGACATGATAAAAGCTCGGCCGACTCATTAGCGGCCAGCTCAAACACGGAACTTAATCCGTCGAACCCTCATGTCTCAAACTCACAACGCTAACATTAGCTGTGCTTATAATTCAAGTTTGAATTAAGTATATTATGCGGTACAATTATGTGACACAAACTCACAGTCCTCCTCGACTGATCAAACCGAAGCTGAGCCCGATCGAAACCCTAGTTCGTCAAGGCAGCAGACTTCACCTACCCGTCCACATCATGGACAAAACTCATCGTACACCAAATCCTTACAGTCTTACACTTCGCCATCCATCTTATGGCCAAAACCTCTTACACTGACATCCTCGAATAACGCTCCTCATAGCCAACCCAGTTGTCGCCCTCTTACTTATATCTCACTTATTATACTTACTTTTCACTTCATAATATGTACGTTATGCTTATACAATTATGAACACTCTTACTGTCTGACAAATGCCCAACATACAATCCAACCCAAACCGATCCATTTTAATCCTTGCCCATCATACTCATATCCTCTGTCCTCTGTCATACGCTTACATAACTGTATCCAAATTCAGACAGAGCTTCTGTCACCTCTTACTGTCCATCGCCCATACTTCTGCCCACAACACTTACACATATCCCAAGCATAGGCAAAATGCCATCATACATACGTATGTCTCACACATACGTACAACATACACATACGGTCATACATACATAACTTACAAACATGCATGCTAGCCATCACTAGCACATGCATCCACACGTCAAACATGCACGCTAGCCATCACTAGCATATGCATACATTCACACATACATCAAACATGCACGCTAGCCGTCACTAGCACATGCATACATCAAACGTACACGCTAGTCATCTCTAGCACGTGCACACACACATTCATACATACTTCAAACATGCACGCTAGCCATCACTATCACATGCATAACCCATACATAGCATACTGACATATTTGCTATCCATCGCCAGCGCATACATAATCCACATCCATAAAACATGCATACATCTCATGCATATCAATCATACCATACAATCATGCTTACACGCACAACATGCAATCGGATCGTTACTTAACATCCAAGCATGGAATCATACAATCCTAGCATGCTACTACTAATTCAAAGCATGCTTCATGAATTTACGAGTTCAAAGCTCCCCTACCTCGTAATCATGACTTTCGATGGCGAGCACCCGACGGTGGCGGCGTCGGCGGCGGAGTTGGCGGTCAAAACCGTTGCCTGGCTGAGAGAGCTGCTGTCCCGAGGGTTTCAAGATGCGCCGGAACTATCCACGGCCAAACAGAGTGTCAGAAATCAATGCGGTAAAACCCGCGATCCATAGCGGCACACTAGGGCGGCCGGGAGAAATATAGTGCCAACCTATGTGGCGGTGCGATCAGATGTCAAGGGTGTACACTCTGAAGATCAGACAGTGGCTAAGACGTGCACAGTCGGCCACAAGACGTCGAAATCGGCCGTGGACAGCACCCAACGACGACGATTTCGGTCAACAAAGGCCCACATAAGGGCGGAGAGCGTGGGGCAACGCTCGAGAATCAAAGGAGAGGTGGAGGACGGCTCTAGTGGTCAACTCCACTCGGTGGCAAAGCCAACCGATGGTTAAGAGGCACGAATGCAGCGCCTAAACCCAGAAGTACACGCGTGGCTACATGCGCACGCGGCCCAAAGGGCGGGGGAGATGGCTGAAATGAGGCGACTCAAGGCCCACAAAAGCCAACAGGGCTAAGGCCCTAACAGTGGCCAATCAAAGCGGCGACATCGCCGATCGTCACCCACAACCAAAACTCATGGTGCGGGCAGCTGTGCATCTCGCACGGTATAGGGCAAGGGGAGGGTTCAAGGTCGTGCAAAGGCTATGAGGCCGTCACTGGCCAAGGCCTAAGCAGGTGAACTCGTCTACCTTCTGTCAAGGTAAGACATATAGATTCTTGCCCGAGGCCGTTCGGTACCAACGGCGTAAAATGGGCAAGAAGGGTCAACGACAAACGTGCCGGTAAGGCGGACTAGCTGCAGCTACGGGCCGCAAGGCTGAACAAGACCCAGAGGGGTGGCCCATTGGCATCACCGGGCTGGGGCGGAGCCGAACTAAGGTCCGCTAAAACAAATCCGGCGTCCGACTGATAATGTCAGTCACCACGTCCAAAACGGGCGTAGGCCAAAAATATGGGACGACCGGAGAAAACCCATAAGGGCGGAGCGGCCATGGGGGCGGCGGCTGAATCGGGCACGGAGGTGTAGTCCATTGCCTTCGCCGGAGCAAGGCGAGGCTGGGGGAAAGCCGAATCGGCCACGAATCACCGCCGGCAGTCACTGTTTGCCCAAACAGTCCGTCAGCGGAACAGTGAAAAAGGGGGAAAAGAGGATGGGCGGCGGAACGGAGGCCCACCGGGCTGGGAGGAGTGGCTCCTCGCCGTCGCCGGTCGGTCGGGCCATGCCGGCTCGTGGCGGCGGCAGAACGGCGATACATAGTGGGGGCGGAAAATAGGGCAGCAGAGAGAGGGAGCGGGACGGCGGAGCTGGGGCCGTCCGGGGCCGGGGGGAGTATCCTCCCGCCGTCGCCGGCCCATGGCGGAGCCGTGGGTGGCCGGCCGGCACTCGCCGGCCCACGGCGGCGGCGGAATCAAAAAAACACAGTGGGGAGGCTAACCGGAAAAAGTAGGGGCGGAGCGGCCGTGGGGCCGGGACGGCGGCTCCCCTGCCGTCACACGGCCAGGGCGGAGCCGGTGTGGCGGTCCAGCGGCCTGCCGGCGGCCGGCGGCGGCCGGGCACAGGGAAAAGGCGGAAGGGGGCGGGGGCGCACTGTTCATCCAATTCCTGGATCGGGCCGAGCCCGATGTTTTATTTTGTGCACTTCTTTTTCTTTTTCCACGTACGTCCCCAACGCACGTTAACCCACTGGTTACACGTTAAACCTCCAAAATTCGCTCCGTAAGCGCGCAGCGAGGCCCGTGGCCCGCGACTAAGCCCCACACCCGACTCTACGGGTATAAATACGGGGAAAAGACACAAATACCCATACGCTGAAACGTCACATTTTCCTGCCGAAAATGACCAGAAAAATGGCAGAAAAACCCCAGAAAATCGTAGAAAAATCAGGGACCTTACAATAACATACCATTCCAGTTGCTCATTCGAGCTCAATTTATTCAACATGAACATTAGAAATGATATTGAAGAGAAAATACATCGAAATAAGCAAAAGGAATAAAAATGGCCAAACTGCAGTATTGCCGTTTGATCGGCCTGCAGGGCTGTTCGAACGCCATAATGACTATTCTGCTTCATCTTTCCCACTTCGAATTCAAAACCGCAACTTCACATACACTTCATAAATCATCAAATAACATCCCCAAATTTTATTATAATCCAACCCATGCTTCAAGAACATCAAATCTAGCCATTATTAAACATAAACCCCAAGAAATTACATTAAAAATCTAATCTTTCTCAAATCACCATTAAAGCTCATAATCATGGAATCATTTCAAAACCACATCAAAAACTTAAATCCGAATCACAACAATGTTTGAGACTAAAACCTTTACCTTTCAACAAGTTCTTGATTCGAAATGGCTTCTTAAACTCCTTCAAAACCTACCCTAAAACATGGTTTTTATTAATACTTCTCAAATCCGATTTTAAAACACTTAAAACCTTCAAGAACAAGTATATTTAGGGTTCAAGAGACCCAAAAACAAAATTCTAAATATTTTAGGTTTTGAAATAAAAGCCAAAATTAGTAGTTTTTGACTGAAAACTAAGATTAATCCAAAGCAAAGGAAGATATTTGAAAGATTTAAGCAAAACCCTAATGGATTAGTGAAATATTAAGAAAAATCATACCTTAATCTCCTTTCTCCTTTAGGAAAATGAGGATTAGGTTCTTAAGCTCCAAGTCTCAGCCCTTTCCTAATTAGGAAAGTGGCTGTCTCTTTCCTTTTATAGTAAAGGGAGGGGTAGACCTAATTAACTAATGAGCTACAAATAGAATTTTATACTAAAAATGGTAAAACTTTCTTATTTAAAACCTAATTTTATGTATAAATTTTTTGAAATAATTACTTAGGGTCTTATGTTGATGTTAGGGTCATTTAGGGAGAACCCTACATTTTCGGAAAAAATAGTGAAAATTCGAGAAAAAATTTAAATGACTTAAATTAACTTAAAAACCTGAAATGTGAAGAAAAGTTTGGTTAAAACCTTTGTTAACCACTTTAATTTTAAAAATAGTCAAAACCAATTAGAATTGACATTAAACCATACTTAAACAATTAAATAGAATAAAATAAACTGGTTCAAGTTCAGGGATCTTACAACTGGAACCAATGGTTGAGCCCATTGGTTCTAGGGTGAAAGACTTTGGATGTGCCAGACAGATAATGCATGGGCCAGGGACTGATGCCAAAGGAACTTTGCACCAGGCTTTGTATTTTGAGTCGTGTGTTTAAACTTGGCTACCTTCTCATCAACGTAGCTGCTGAAATGCTTCGACTTCTTTGAGCCCTGAGCGACCACCTTATTAACTACCACCTAACCTTGAGTAGGTGGTTCAACGGCGGTGGACCTCGACTTCCAGGGCACTAGAGGTATGAAGGGTGCGCCAGGGGCAGCTTTCCTCTTGAATCTTAGTTTTATTGATGTTTTCGGAACTGCTTCTTTATTTGTGTGTTCCCTCCGTTATTTGCTTGTTGGGTTTTTCCGATCCCTCCTGGGGTTATTCAGGTCCCTCTTGGGGTTTGTTTTGGTTCCACGACCCTCCGGGGAAGGTCTGGTTCCACGACCTCCTGGGATTGTTCCTGGACAACCCAGGGTTGTTCTTCGACTTCCTGGGTTGTTCCAGGATAGCTCGGGGTTGGTCTTCGACCTCCTGAGGTTTTCTAGGACTTCTTCATCACTTATTTTCTTTAAAAATCTCGTTATCATAGTCCTTTGCAACTTCAGACCTGTCTTCTTCTTTATTTTGAAGGCAGCTTATGGCTGCCTTTTCTCTACATTTAAGAAGTAAGTAATCACATTAGTCAATAAATGATATGCATGCCAATCGTGTTTTAGCTTACACGATGAAACTCCATATCATATTGATGAAAAAAAGAAAAATGGACTAATCATGTTAACGATCACACGACCACAACTAGATTGTTTTCTTAACAAATGTTTGGCTCAATGATTGTGTGATCGACCACAATAAAATCATCTTTCTTAAAGCATGACCGTTGAGACTATTGTGTACTCGATTTTATGAATATCTCCATTTGAACACGATACATTAAAATGTAGTACTTACTCAAAATGAATCCCTCGTCCACCGGTTGAGGGACTGGTATTGGTTGATCTTTAGGGGCAGATGGTTGGCGAGCTTCTCTAGATTTTGAAGCTCTTGCCTTTACACAAACCGACGGCTTGCCTTTACACGAACTGACGGCGATCCTTCGGTTCTTGGAGGAGGGGTTGATGCATGGGCGACTTCCGATTGAGGGGGTTCATGCGATTGTTCTTTCTCCGGTTCCTCAGGGGACAAGCACTGGTTAATCTTCAGGGGCAGATGGTTGGCGAGCTTCTATGGATTTTGAAGCTCTTGCCTTTACACGAACCGACGGCGATACTTTGGTTTTTGGAGGAGGGGTTAATGCATGGGCAATTTCTGGTTGAGGGTCACGCGGTTGTTCTGTCGCTGATTCCTTAGGGGGTTGTATATGTTCTGTGAGGCTAGTTGCCACCTCTAGATCGTTTTTAACCCGCTAGAGTGCAACTTTAATTCTCTCAGTATTCCATCCTCGCTCACCATAGAGAACAACCTATCCAAAACGACATCACAAATTCTAGTCATGACATCAACTAGCATGACAAATGATTCAATGACGTCCTGGCCGGAATGTACATGCCCCTGACGTCTCGCCGTGGAGGGTGTGGATGAGTTTCATTCGCCAAAATGTCTATGTACCCGCCTTCTTAGCCTTCGGGGTCGCCCTTTGGCCATCCATCAAGTGAGCCTCTTCTGAAATTGGTGTGATTCATATAATAATTTGGGAGTCTAGCTTCAGCTGCATAAAGACCTCCTCATACCACTTCCTCATTCGGTGATGAGCTAGAAGCTTCTTCCTCGATTTTTCGTCAGCTGGGTCAAGTTTAACAGCCTTCTCTATGTCGCTCAAACGTTGGGTAAATCATGGCCATCTCTTGCACCTTGGGCTACATAGATGACCACTGGGAGCCCATATGGATGTATGCTCATAAAACCATATTTGGCCAACAATACAAAAGAAAATGGTTAGTAGTGTAAGTATGACAATTTAGTCGTATTACCGATAACACACTTTGAGGTCAAATAGTATTATCGATAATACGATAGTTCATCATAGTGTAATGTCCTCTACACAATATTATACTTAGTCGTGTTACCAATCATATGATAGTTCTACGTGCGTGTTATATGTCGTATTTTTGATAACACGATCGATTTGATATTGTGAGCGATATGACGATATATATGTGTTTGTAAACATATTGTGTCATTAGATAGACGAGAATGAAATTTATCATGGTATATAAAATACGAGTGTTACTTGGAGCACTAATGAAGCCCCAATGAGAATTTCGGCCATGGCGGAACACTCATCCTGTCTGCTCATGATGTTTCAGTGAGCTGTTGATATGGCTCTCATCAACATATCATATACGACGCTAGCCCAATTGTAGCTCCCCACGATCGACAAGTCATCCATGTAATCACATAGAGATGGGGATATGACTCTGTTGCTTTGTGTGAATAACATGAGGACACCCATGTGCACAATAGCCAATTGTGCAAAGTCCTTGTCTGAAATAGATCGTGTTTCGGCATCCACTTCTTTCAACATTTCTTCAAGTCTTGTCTTCCCTGGCCGCTTCCCTTGGAAGAACTTATTGTAGAATTGCCCCTTGCCTTGGGCAGCCTTCCTCTCGCTACTTTTCAATTTACACTGGTTTCTTTTTCCACTCAAACCTGTTATCATTGCCACTTTATCCATAGTAAGGGGTAGTCTTTTACCTCTTATGTTAAAGACCTCATGTGAGTCATCCCAACACTCACCAATGAGAACATCCAAGAGCAGCCTGGAGATGATGATGGGCTCACAATCATATACTGGGCAAAAACCTGACTCCACCAAGATGGCTTTACAACAAGAACGTGAATCTACAAGTTTTTTTGATAGACGAAGTCCAACGGGAAAACTATTCGTTCCTAGATTCGGTCTTCTCTCGTAGATCATCTTCTTTTTTTCTTATGTTGCCTTCACTGACTCCACCATTTGCTATAATGCTCTAACTTTATATCTGCAAAATTGGATAAATATATGTATATCAACAAAGGGTCGTGACCATAATCAATAGTCGCGTCGATTTACATTATCTGACTAACTTCTATTTATATGATAAGTATATCTATCATGTTATTGAACATACGATAAGAGAATCTCTCTTACACGATATCATAGCAGTTGAATATCGAGTTGCCAACGTCTTCTCGAACACAGGATATATGATTTATCATCTTTATGCAAACATAATAGTTTGCTTCGATTGCATATGTCGTGTGCTTTCATACACGCCAAACTAAAAATCGTGCATACAAATATCCAATGTAGATTTTGGTAAAGGCCTTGCAACAAAACCACCATTGATTTTCTCCAAACCAGATTAACCCCTCGTTCAACCGCTGCTTTTCTAAAAAATTTACTCCTTTATCGAGATTGTGTCAAACGGAACCTCGCTACACAGCAAAAACTAACCTTGGGGCGTACAATTTCAAAATCAATTTGCAAAACAAGATAAAATAAAATTAACGCCAGAGTGTTTTTCAAAAACTCGTTCCGAAATAAAAACAACCCTAATCTTCAATGTTTAGTCGGATAGGTCGTAAAATCTCATCTCGCATTGTGTGAACACCACTCAATCAGAGGACTTTTAAATTAAAACAAACTTTTCAATCGAAAAAAACTTTTCAATCAAAGGAATCACTGGCGTTTTAAAATCGTTTGCATGTAAATGCGACTTCGTGAAGATTTTACACGATATAAAACCCTATCTCTGGTCAAAAATATTTTTGTCCAAAATTTATATTATATCATGTTATTTGATGACATTTGTGTTTAAAATTTAGCTAATGAAAATTTTCATACTTTGGTCAGTCAATATGGAAAAAACATAGGGACTTCAAAGTATTGAGGACTACCTTAGTAGTTAAAAAATATGAACAACTGCTTCTTAGTTGAAAATCAGACAATATGTGTGGACAGTTGTCTCCATAACTGCTGACAACTCTCATTAATTTCTTCATGGCTTCAACGAAATCAATAACAGCTTCTATTACAAAAGCGTTTGTGAAGAGTTTTCCTCTCTCGTGTCACATGTCAGACACAGACCAAAGATACGCTTCTCTTTCAGTAGCTCGCTTCTCATTTTGCCTCTTGAATAATTCCTTCTCGTATCCTATAAGATAGAAAAAAACTATCAGCCTCCACTATATACTAAGCAACTAGAGGTAGAAAAACAATATGGAGTGATTCTATGCTTCCCACAAATGACATTTAACAAAAAATAATGTTTATATGTGAAGACGTTGTCCTAATTAACTTTCCCTTTATTACTTTGGCAACCAACCTGCCATTGACATGGGCCAACCCTATTCGGCGGTACAAGCCCCTATGCAAAGCACATATTTAACCTCAAGTTTCAACCAAACAAGCTAGAGATGCTAGAACTCACCATTGCTGCGGTCCACTCCATCCCAATGCCGTCCAGGTTTAATGCCATAACGATTTACAGGGGGGTCGATACCTCTTTTTATCCAACTGTGAGTAGGTATTGTCTGAGGAATTAGAAACCCAGATTCCTTCATCTTCTCATTATCCCCCAAATCTTCCAGAACAAGCTCCTCATTTTTCCTCTGCACAAAGAAAAGGAATAAATATGCCATATTGTCATATTACTGCCTAGTAATTCAGTTTTATTAGATGTCCGGGGTATTTTTCATAAGAAAAGAATTACCTTGACCAGGTGAGCCATAGGATCACCAAATCTGATCCTCTGCCTTAGCATTTTATCAAGCTCGGGATCATCCCTGCAAAGATAACAAGAAGGTGAGAAAACAAATGCTAAAACTGCAATAAAATAATCAGTATTTTTTCCTAAAATCCACTTCCACATTGCACAGAATTCAAAAGAAGCTTAGAAGTCAAAAAATACCTTGTTCTTGCAAATGGTTTTTCCTTCTCCATTTCAATCTCATGCAACCTAGCTTCAGCTTCTCGCTTCTGAGCTAAGCCTTTGCCCCACTCCAACTTTTTGTCCTAAAAGGTAGAACAAGAACATAATTTCCATGAATCAGCACACTAGAAGACTTCACATGGCGTGTTGTTTACACTGCTTTAGTCATTAACTCATTAACAGTAACTGTTATAACATTGCAACATGCATTTAAATACACCCCATTAAAAATCCTTTAGAGAAATGCTTCAGTTGAAAAATGAGCTACCTTAGGTTTTTCCTCGCGCCCATGTAATTTAACATACTCCTCCTTTGATATGCGTTTTCCTGCAAAAAATTTCACACTAACAAATATAAATACACTGCGAACTATGGGCACAAGTAAAGAATATATGTCGGTAGAACTAGCTTTATAAAAGCAACCAAAGTAGAGACATTTAAAGTCTAGTAGCTTAGCACAAATGCTGCAACCAAAATTTCTATCGCACCTTGATGACGATATACAGGTTCAGCACCTCTACCACTTATAGATGGGTCCAATGTAATGTACCTGTAAAAGCAACATCCTTAAACATGTGATTTAGATATAATAAAATAAGTCACGAAAGGTAATTTTGTGATAACAGAAGAATACAAAGATAAAGATGGTGCTTGCAACACATAATAGGCAAAATAGTTGTGACAGTAGAAAGATGAGAAAATGCTCGAAAAAGGGCTGAGGTGTTATAGTTTTTTTTTCTGATCCCCCCCTCCATACCGTAGTCTTAGTAATAGCAGAAAAGATATTATCAATCCATGAAAAAGATACCCTGCAAGGGCTTGCAAAGGTTATTACTTGCAAATCCTGTCAGACACAAAGTGGTGGGACCAACTTAAATGGGCAAATTGACATGTGGGATCCATCCATCTGAGCATGTAAAGTCAGCCAAACTTTACATGGCCAGGATGGGGCCCACATGTTTGAATCTGGCCATATTTAGTGGGCTCTCATTTCGAGGGTTACTTCCTATCTCCCTTGGTCCCCATTTGTGGGACCACCTAGGCACTCACATGAAGAGGGTTTGCACCTAATACCTATGTGAATGATCGCAGGGGATTCCAATAATTTCTCCCGATAAATTGATAATTTTAAAATTTTAAAAAAATTGCTATCTACCCTCAAAATAAGAGATGCCAAACTGATATATTCTTGGGTCTCAGTATCTCTTCTTCAGCAAAAAAATGTTACAGATTAAATCAGCATAACAATTTATAGTACAATCTATAATCAACAGTTCCGTGTTGCCACTGCACACAATATGTTAAAAAAAAAACCAGTGGGAGATCCTAAGGAGAAAAACTTGCAGAATATTAATACCTAATCTGTAAGACATGCTGAACTAAACTAAAATAGAGTGTAGCGGAAAAGGATATTGAAAAACGGTACCACAACTTAAGTTGAGAACAGATAAAACATATAAATAATTCATATGAGGTAAGAGGATTACCTCAATCTCTCCTCTTCTTTTGTTTTATCAATCTCTTCTTTTATTTCATGTGCAGTAAATAAACCAGCTTTTCTTCCCTCTTTTCCAGGATTATTATCCTTCCTAGTTTTCCTCGGAGGGGAAAGGTCTGATTGGGAAGAACAGATATTTTCAGGTTGAGTTAACTGTTCCAAACTTCGGTGCTGTAACCGTCTAGGTGGGGATAAATCCTGCTCCGGACTAACAGATTTTGGTCGCAAAGATTCAGGCTCTGGAGAGGGTGTGTCCACACGTTTTCTCCTCCGACGTGGGGGAGACTGGTCAGGACTTCCAAAGCCATACTGAGGGGGGGAACCTTGTCTTTGTGGTGGGGACACATCAGGATCAGTTACTTCAGATAAATGTTTAGGATATGATGTGTCAACCCGCCTTTGCCCACGGCGAGGTGGTGATAGATTAGGAGATACAGATGCAACTTTCTGCTGGAATGCTAATTTTCCTGAGGGAGATGAACACCGAATTTGGTCTATGGATAGGTTATGCTCGGGTTCTGGGGAGGGAGTGTCAGCTTGTCTTTGCCCTCGACGGGATGGGGACAAATCTGAAATTTCATCTACCAAATTGGAAGGGCCTTGTCTTTGTGGTGGGGACAAATCAGGATCTTCTCTATCCAAGTTTTGTTTTGCAGTATCTGAGACAGAAACCCAACCACTTCCATCATCAGAAATTGTAAGATAGGGTCTCTGCTCTCGAATCTGTTCGAGGCGCTTCATTCTCTTCACTTCAATATCTTCATCAATTTGAGGTGCAGCTTCATCTGATCAGATTAAAAACGAAATTTATGTGGTCAAATTGCTAAGAATCACTACCATGAACAGCATCACTTAAGTAAGGATTTCTAACTTACCAGCAGAATCTTTATCTTCCTCCTCAAGCTGAACTGGTTTTTGCCAAACAGGATCTTCATCAACCACCAATACACCCGTTGGATCTGATTTTTTCTTCTGTTTTTTCTTCTTTTTTTTCTTTGGATCTTCGACATCAGTTTCATATCTTTTAAGGTATTCTTTGAGGGAGAGAGAGGTGGATGCCATTCTATTCCCAACCTTTTGGTAAAATTCACAAAATACACACAAACAACTGCCAGTCCGAAGCCCAACACGATCAGAAACCTACATATTAATTCAAAAAAGGATTGATAGTATGCATTAAATAAAAGTGTACAAGGATTCCAGAGGCAAATTCATACACTTGAAAAAATTCCTCATTTGGAGCCAACCAAATAATTTAAAATAGAACAAAAAACTAAAAAGAAATGGGTGTTAGTCATTCTGTATTTTAGACTGTTGCATTTCAGATTCTCTATTTTAAAATGCAGACCAAAACCCTGCATTTCAGACGCTCAATTTTAGAATACAACAAGAATCCTGGCCTTTCAGAATGCATGACAAAATGTACGATAGAATTCAACTTTCATCTAAACATAAGATCAAGTGTGGTAATCGATCTTTCGGACATGGTTAAACACTGACTGTGACCGTGTCGGACTATTCTAACTGTTTAAGCTTTTTACTGTGTTTATGTCTGACTGTACCACGGACACAGACTGTGTTTTGATTATTTTTTTTACCTCTACCTGAGTGACTCACTCAAGTAACCTTGTATTTTAGTATATGCCAATTAGGGTTAATAATTTTCTTTAATTTGCAACTATGCAAGCAAGGTTAAAAGGGGATTAATAATCCAAACAATCTCCCAAGTTCCACCAGAGCATTTTCCAATGGCTTGGCACCTCTGCAAATGAATATCTCAGGGAAGTGGCTTTTATAGTAAACATTCAAAATGTGAACTATCCAGGAACCAACTAAAGCTACCATCGCAATGGGAGAATTTCTGTGAGATTGATTGATGAAGCCATGGTCAAATCAGGCCAGTCGAAGGAAGTGTTATAATGATAAATGGCAACCCAAGCACAAAATGTCCTCCAGAATTCAGCTAAAAGGCACAAAAATGTTAGAAGGGAGAGAGATTGACAAAATAATCTCCAGCCGATACTAAACTTTCATTCCACATATGTGAACTTGTTAGCTTATCCTTTTTGTTGAGGATACTTATTTACTAGAGTCTTCAGGCTTGGCTTCCTTTTTATTTTTCTTGAGACCACCTACAGATTATTAACTTCTAATAAAAAAAATCATATATTTTTGCATCTTCCCTTCAAATGTTTTTGCCTCTTAGCCTTAAGCTACTGCAACATTGACATAATTCCAATAGAAATTCCAAACACTCCCACATAGATCAAAACAAGCCAAATTTGATAAAGTGAACGTAAAAAAGGTGGCCTGAGTTGAAGATATTTTTTCATCAGTCCACTAAATATAAAAACTTTATTTATTGCCGATTGAATAAGAAAGCCTAGATAAAGTTTTGGAAGACATTTCAACTGGCCTAACACAACATCAAATTAAACTATTGTATTGAAATAGTGATCAAATAAATCATATACATTGTAATTCTTGACAGGGCATCTTCTCAAATGGAAATGAGGTATATAAGAAATATTACCGAATAAGTTCAAAATTCTGTGTGATCCAGCACAATAGAACTGCCACAAAATCTTGTGTGATCAAATGCTGCTAGTTACAAATCTTGCTCCATATTGGTACATCTGTAGCATTCGACAATTTCTGCAATTGACATGTGCAACCTAGTTAGCTGTGTGAGAAACATATTTATTCAGAACTCAACATTACAAGCGAGACATCAAGTTTTAACATGTCCCCCTCCAATAAGTCCTTAAACCAGAGAATGCTGAGATATAAGTAATTGTTAGAGCTATAAACTAAACATCCAACATCAAGCCTCAGGAGGCAACATTTAAAAGAAAGAGCCTTTCACAGTGCCAAAACGCTCTCAGGAAAGACAAGTAATCTATCAAAGTTGGATCCTTTTGTGCATTTACGACATATTAGCCAATCTCAAATCTGTTTCTTTCAGTCATGCTCATGGAGAAAGTAATATGTTCGAATCTTTATGAAACTAATAAGTCATCAAACAACCATAACTAACATTAATAGCAATTTGGTCGAAGTAAACATCTTGGAAAGTACAAATCAAATGAGCCAAAAGAAGGACCTGTGAATTGAGCTTTGGAGAATTAGTAGCTCAAGCTAGCCATATCAAATGAGCCAATCTCCTCAAACCAATAAATGAAACCATACCAATACTTTGTACACCACAGTTGAAAAAGATAAGTAGAAACTTGATCAAATTTGCCTCAATTCTTAATATGCAAGGCTGAACACGTGTTTGTGACAGCTGTATCAGGAAAGGCCAATTGAAGACAATGTACAATAGTGTTGTCATTATTATTATCCTTAAAGTTGCCAGACAGATCAACTAGATTGCTCTTCTATGTCCAATCAAAACCATTTGTGTAAGATTTTGTTGGACAGAAAGTCGTGTACAAAAATCATTATCCAGAAAAAAGACTCCATCTAAGATTTCAGAAGTATTAGAAAATATTTATTGAGCTTTTACTTGACTGCAATGTTTTAAAATCTGACCCAGCCACAGACCAGTTTTAATGGCCGGATGAGTTGATCAAGTCAATCTCGAAGGCATCACACCTTCAACTGCAGCAATACCTCGTCTGGCCGGAGCCATATACCAGTCATTAAAATAATACCAACACAAGTTGGGAAGAGAGTGCTGAGGAAAGAGGGGCTTTCTATGTTTGATCCGTAAAACATTTTGTCGAATAGTACATGGTTACTATTATTCACTTGTTCAACAACCACGCAAATCCTTTTCTGAACTAATCACATCGTGCAAAGATAAACTTTAGTTCTTTCTCCATTCAAGCTCAATCAAATCACTTTCAAACATAAAAGCATAATTTTGATTCAATCAATAACCAAAATAAAGGAAAAAGTTAGAAATTTATCCCAAAGAAATCAAAATGGGTTTGTATACTATTTTAAAAGCATCAATTTTTTTGTGCAAATGCAAGTCCTGACACCGAAATGGTGAAGTGCTGAAGAACATAAAAACAACCCAGTATTAATACCTGACCGCAACAAATCCAGCGAAGTGGTGAAGAACATGCACACAGAAATTGGTGTATGAGCAATCCAGCGAGGGAATCAATGAGAATCGAAGATGAAAAGAAAGTGTTGGTGACGGTGGGATAGGTGCACTGCTGAAGAGTCCATCTAGCCGAAGGCTATATACAAGAAATGGAGAAGTAAAGCTACAAAGCAAGTCGCTGGAGACGTTACAGATCAGAGGGAAAAGAGGTGAGGGGATCGAAGAAGAGGTCCCGACACCTCCAACTCCCAACCCTTCCTAGTTTTTATTTTTTGCGACCCGTCCAACCCGTAAAACGTTCAGCAAACAAGCAACTTGCCAGAAAACCATCTGTGATTACGAGAAATTCAGAATAAAAAAAAACAACAACACGGGAAATAGGACATCCCATTTAACCGTGAACGCAAACTCCAGAAGGCAGAGAGAGAGGAGGAACGGGGAAGACCGTACCTCTTTCTTCGACTGGCCAGCAGGAGGCAGATCCTCTGGGCGAAGAAGAAAATCGTCCAGCAAGCGGCGATGGAGGGAGATTGTCGGGCGGGGAAGATGGCCGGAAGGGAATGTCGGGCCCGACGGGGGCCGGGGAAGGACTGAGGGGGTTGGTCGTCGGGGGGCTGGCGACCGCGGGTCGCGTCGATTCGGTTCTCGGGTCTTTTTACCTGGTGGAACCGACTCGGCCCGCGCGAAACATTCGGGTTTCAACTTTCAAGTGGGCTTCAATATTCTACTACCACGTTATGTTATCCACGGGATGGAGCCACAGGCTACTGTGTAGCCATTGGATTCTGGGCCCATGTTGTCTCTTTACGGTCAAGATCTGTCGAATTCGTAACCCCGTGGGTTCTCCCGTAGATATCAGCGCGTAGGTTTCCATTCTTTCTTGAGAGAACAGAGCATCTTATATGACCTGCGCGTACTCCCAGGAGATCAATCTTCAATCTTCTTCCTCTAGCCTTTGTCGTGTTTGGCGAAGGGCCCGGCCCTAGGGTAGCTTCTACTTACTTTCTCGGCTCCGGTGAGAGACGACGGCGACGGCGACGGGCTCCGAGGAGCGATTGATTCGACACCTTCCTCGCCTGGTAGGAGGTCGACGTCGCCTTCTGTTGTTTCCCCATTTTCGTTTATACCTTTTTTTCCATTTTCGTCTTGACCTTTTTTTCTAAAGGGAATGGTTAAGCTGTATGTATGGTTTTAACATGGTTTTGATTTCGTCTGTAAGCAATAAGCAAATATGGATGGATGTTGGGAAGGAATTAAGAGGAGATTAGGGAAAGTGACCTTGTTTCACTTCAATTGTTGATTATTGATTGTTTCTGCTAAGGATTTCGTATTTTTTGTTTCGTTTGTTGCGTCCTGATGGATTTGGAATTTATAATGGTCGTGTTGCCACTGCGAAGGAGTATTTGATTTTTCATTGTATAAGTTCAGGAAGGGAGTGATCAATTTATGTGCACTTTTCGCAGGGGAGGGAAATAGATGGGCACGGGGTCATTGTAAGGTTTAAGTAGGGCAGCTCCTTTTGGATTCAGATGGCTATATCTGTTTAGAGAAGTCGGAGCAATGATGATAAACAGTGAAACCAGTTGAAGACAATTTCAAATTTTATGACTTTTTTTTAGTTTCATATTTGGTCGCCCAACTCAATATGCTTTTATAGCAGTAATGATAATGATAATTATTTTGAGGGCTAATGATGGGACAGTAGTGTGGGGAATATGTTTCTGACGGATTCCATCACCAAAGGTGGCCGATTAATGTGATTATTACTTGGTTGACATGGGTATAACTGTCTGTTTGTGCATCCATTACAGGATAGATTCCTAAAACAACTTGCATTTGAAGCCTTTTGAAAGGCCGGCAAGAACTCACAAGGTCATCATCACAGACCCAAAAGAAATGGATCCTGGCCGATTTGGTCTGCAGCAAGGATGGGAAAATAACAGCGTAATTGCAGTATTCTCCTTAAATAACCTCTGCGGGATGATATAGAAGAAATTATCGCTCATGTGAATGTGATTTTCCTCGATTATTACTGGCATGTCAGCCAAAAGGGACATTGAAAGAATAGTTTGGGCCAGTGAGGATTTGGAGTGGATTTGCCTAGCCCTTCCTTTATTATCAGTTGCTGACTTGGCTTATTCTGTTGAATCCACAGGCCTTGGAGGGGTACAATGGAGTTGAAGGGTCAGATATCAGGTGTGTTGTTGGTCATTTCTTTCAGTAAAAGTTCATTTTTTTTGTGGGGTCTAATTTTTTTTGACGACATATGTATCGGTCCACATGCAATTATTTGGTTAATGTGTAGTTCTTGGTTTGTTTCCCTTTGTTATTTTGGCATGTATGCATATTGTAGATCACATAAAATTTTAGGTAATGCCTTTTCTCTGTCACTGTGTTACACTCTTTTTTCTATGGATGGTCCCTACTGTTGGCAGGGATGGTGGATCATATGGCGATAGGAGATATGGGGATGGGGGTTACTCGAGAGACAACCTATACCCAAGGGGTGCTTTTCATCGAGATATGCTTGAGAGGGATAACTATCATCCACCACAAGCTGTTCGCAATTGGCCTCAAGTGCGTCGAAGAACCTATGAGGAAGATTACTCCCAAGCCCGGGATTCTAGAAGGCATGATAAAACATATAACTGATTCATATCATGAGATGGATGGCTTTCGTAATGCAGATAAGTATTGAGAGATTGATGCATTTCAAGGTGCTGATAAGTTTCACAATCATTATAGGATTGCGGACAACTATTGCGATGCGGATGAGTCCCGTGATTATGGTTACAATCGCCCTGGTCGGTTTGAAGGGCGTGAGCGCAGTGATTACAGCAGCGATGAGTATGAATATAGACATCGTGGTTCTCACCAAAACAGAGGGGATAGCAGGGACAGAGACTCTGAATTTAGCAGATATGACTATGATTCTGACTATGAGAGAGGCAGAAGAGACTTCAAAGATGGTGGGTGGAGGCGGCATGAATCCCATGATCGTGAACGCGACAAGAGAGGGCTAAGCCGAGAAAGGGATTTAAGTCCCTATAGGAGGCAGCATGAACGTTCTCGGTCTCGTGGTCGAGATGACCGGCCCAGGTCAAGATCTCCTCGATCTCGTAGCTATAGTCGAGGTTATAGAGAAGATAGCTATGAAGATTGCAGACAAGAGAGTGGTGACCGGAGAAGGGATCGGGATGAAAAATATTGCAATGATCGTTCCTCGGTGGTATGACATACGTTAAGCTTAGTTCTCTGCAATCTTTTCTTGGATTTTTTGCATGTATACTACTGATCTTCATTTTATACTGATTATAGGCCCCATCAGCCACACTTGTTGTGAAGGGCCTGTCGCAGAAAACAACTGAAGAAGATCTGTATCAGATCCTTGTGTGTATCCTGACTTATGTTGTGATTTGTTTTCATTTATAGTTTGCATTTTTACTAGAGGTGAAATTGTATCTTTGATGTCTCAACTACTCTAAGATAATAACACTTGCTTCCTTGTTTAACTTTAGTCTGAATGGGGACCCCTCCGTCATGTGCGTGTGATCAAAGAACGAAATTCAGGGGCTTCACGTGGATTTGCATTCATTGATTTCCCTTCTGTGGTATCAGTTTCTACAGATCTGTCCCATTCATGAATTTTGTACATAGTTTTTGGTGTCGGCTTGTTGAGAATTTTCATGTTTCATTGAATAGGCTGCTGCACAAAACATGATGGATGGCATTGGTGTTGAAGGCATTGTTGTTGATGGACGCAAACTCTTGTTTGAGTATAGGTTTGTCCAACTCTTATGAATTATATAACAAATAATGCTGACTTACAAATTTCTTTTGGCAAATCATTTTCTGGCTTGCTTGATCGTGTTTGTTGTACATGTGCTTGTTCTTGTCTTGTTATAATGAAATTGCTAAAATACTTTTGAGGACCTATAGTGATGTTGTTTGTGTCTGTTTTTTGCAATTGTCTGAGTGATAATGAAATTTCTATGGATTGGAGTATCTGTGTTTTAAAAAAGTACAAATGAACCGGTAGCTATATTGTAGCAATCTGGACAAAGCAATGATAATAATCTGCATTTAACCCCCCCATAGAGTGTATGCTGATGATTTATGTCTATTGCAGTAGCAGGCCAACTGGTGGTGCAGGAGGGCCCTTTTTTGGGCAAGACAGTGCCACTAAAACTGGGCATGGGCATAGTAGAAATTCTGCGCCCTTTGACTGGATGTGCACATTGTGTGGTTATGTGAATTTTGCTCGACGAACATCCTGTTTCCAGGTTTTTTGTCATTTGAATTATGGTTTCTTTGTTTTCCTTGTTGTTAGTGTTCTCCCTTTGTCTTGCTGTTTTTTTTCCCTCTCTTTGTTTTTTTCTGGTGGGATTGTTAGTCAGACATAATTGCTTGGTGCATCATTTGAAATTTTTCTGAAGTTTGTTAAGACAAGAGTTTCAGGATTGAGTTATGAGATGATCATTGCACTGTACTAAACTAATTAAATTCAATAAGTGGGCTGCACACACCAATTGTATGTCAGTAATTATCTGTTATGGTAGGATATGTAATGAGATTATATACTGATGCATTAGGATGGAAATCACAAAGAAATGAGGTAGATTGCTAGTCTATCTAGAACAAGGTAAAAAACGGGGAAGGTGGTTACAGTGACAGTCTCGTTTTCTCTGTTAAATTAAGGTTTTAAGTGTGTACATATTGATAGATTCTTGTGCTACTTTTTGAAAATGGATGGTAAGTCTAACATAAAAACCAGAAGTTCATATAAATGTCAGATGTGAGCTTTTTAAATTGTATGCTACATGACCTTTTCTCACATTCTCTTTTTTGCCCTCCATAGTGTAATGAGGTCAGAGCTGAAGATGCTCCTGCAGCAGATGTTACTAATTCAAACTCAGCAACAAGTGGAAAAAGAGGGTCGGATGCAGGTAGTACTGATTTATCATTTAGGGTTTTACTGATTTTGTATGCACTGAGATCTTACTTAATTTTTATCTTCTTAGGACCCACTCATGTGTTAGTTGTCCGTGGCTTGGATGAGAATGCTGATGAAGATATGATTCGCTATGAGTTCTCTAAGCATGCTCCCATAAAGGTATAATTTACGGGTGAAATTTATTAGGCATGATATATGAGATGCTGATTGAAACTGCTGCTATCTTTATTTGCAGGATCTACGCCTTGTCAGAGATAAGTTTACCCATGTCTCCCGGGGATTTGCATTTGTCCATTTTCATTCGGTGGGTGAATGTGTACTAACACTTGTGCATATAACTTTATTATCTCTTTAAAACATAGTCATGATTCCCTCCTGAGGCACACATATTTCATTTTTATATCTTTATCTAGGTGGAAGATGCTACAAAAGCTCTTGAAGCTACCAATGGCACTACCCTTGAGAGAAATGGTCAAGTATTGCGTGTGGCTTATGCTAAGAGCATCCATGGTCCAGGGCCATCTGGGACCTCACACTCGAGCAGTCTTGCTGCTGCTGCCATTGAAGCTGCAACATTTGCCCAACAGGTCCATTACTTTGTAATTTTGTGACAATGATATAAGACTAGCAAAAGAAATTCAACCCTGAGATTAATTCTTTCAATATCAACTGAATCAAGCTTGACTCTTCTCTGCTATCTTCTTTTTCTTTGAGTAGCTAATTCCTAATATGCCATGCTTTTGAGCAGTATTGGATCCATAGTTTTCTTACTTCATGTCTTTGTCAGTACCAATTTATATACTCCCTTCCTAAATTTATAGCTACATTTGGTTTGGTTTTTCAAAATGAACTAAAATTAGTTCATTTTGAAAAACCAAATGTAGCTATTAATGTAGGATGGAGGAGGGAGTATTATTGCTCATCATGTCATTTCAGATTTCTAAATCATGATTGAAATTCTACATTTAAATATTGAACTGTTATATACAATATAAGACAATATCTGTATATTGCAACAGTGCCCAGTGGTAAATTTGATATTACATTCTTAATCATGTACTTGAGGTGGTGGGTAAACAGAAATTTCCCTGTTATATTGATGATACTGTTGTCTATCAAGTTGATTTAAGTAGGTTAAGAATTTCAAAAGCACTATCTTTTTTTTTCCAAATATTTGCACTGATGACAAATAGTCATTTTAAAATCAGTTTTAATATAATAAACTTGTACACAAAAATATAGTCGTTTTTCTTTTTATTGCATTGTCATGAGTTAGCTATATCAAGACACTTTGGCATATTTTTCTGTTCATTTCTGTGATATACTCACAAACTTTTTTGGTTGTCTTCAGTATGATGCTGTTGGTTGGGCACCTAAAGAATACAATCCAGATGATAAACAATCTAATGGTGGGACAAACCAAGGAAATAATGACAATGCTAAAAAAGGTGGCTCAGCCCCCCAGTCTGGCTTTGTTTGGGATGAAGCTTCTGGCTATTATTATGATGCTGCCTCTGGCTACTACTATGATGGACACACAGGTCAGTTATACTTTTTTTAACGTGTAGCCTCATGGTACTTTCATGCACTAATGTAATTACATATTAGCAATTGAAGCCACTTACATTTGTCTCTGCAATGCAGGTCTTTATTATGATGGTAACAATGGAATATGGTATTCTTATGATCACCAGACACAGCAGTACATTCCTTGCAGTAATGAACATGATAATGCTTCTGATGGGAAGTCTGCACAGGAATCTGCAAAAATGGCAGATGGCATCAACAGTAAGAAAGTGGTGATATCTGCTCCTCCTGCAACTATAGCATCCAATGATAAGACATCCTTACCTGATGCTGTCCAGGCTGCTGCAACAGCTGCTCTGGCTGCAGAGAAAAGAGATAAGGAGAAGCAGAAAGAGATCAGGTTGGCTTCTAAGAGCAGCATTTTGGCTAATAAGAAGAAAATGAATAATGTTTTGAATATGTGGAAACAAAGGAATCATGAGGGCCAATCTGCTCGTGTTGTTCTTGATGGTAATCAAGCAACACCTTTGACTGATGATAAAACAGTTGGTTCTTCTACTTTGCTTACGGGAATGGCTGCTAGAAATAAGGTAAAGCCTGATATTCCTAAAGAGAACATTTCTAGCTCATCCGTGGATGCGGATTCTCAAGCCAAAGCAAGGCCACTAATGGGTGTCATCAGGGGTTCTGGAAGAGGGGTGATCAAGTCAGATACAGTTTATCCGGGAACATCAACTGCTGGTGATAGCAGTTTTGCTTATATGTCTGCTTCTGGATCTGAATCACAAGGAGTTTTGACTCCTTTTCGAACTGATGCTTCTGCTCTTGGTTCATACACACCTCCTGTGGCTGCTGGAAGTGGAAAGCGTAGGTTTTCTGAAACGCCACAGCAGGCCAGCAATGCTCGTGAGCCTCCTCAGACCACTACATACAGGGACCGGGCAGCTGAGCGACGAAGTCTTTATGGATCTTCATCTTCTTCCGTTGGGGATGATTTTTCAGACTTTGGGGAACCAAGTAAGCAGGGATTGCTATTTTCTTCTCGTTTTACCTAATTTTAGGAGCTAACCATAAATTTTATTGCAGTTACTATACTTAAATATAAGAGGGTGAAATAACTACTTTAAAGTTTATAGTTCTGTCAGTTGGTATTTTTGATATTTGAAGGAAAATCATCAGTTGCTGAGCTGCGATGTTATGTTTACTTCGCCCAAATTGGCTGTGTTTTTTTTGTTTTGTTCAAGATTTTGGTTTAACTTGAAAGGAATGTGTTCTGTACTATGCTTTTTTGGTTAAGAATGGGAAATGTCATCCCGAAAGGGGGTAGATGCGGGAGCTATGCCTTTCCCTCCTGGAGTTGGAGGACAGGGTGAAGTTAACAGTGTTCAGGATTATGATGTGATCACTACTGACAAAGCTATAGATGAGAGCAATGTTGGTAATCGGATGCTTCGCAACATGGGTTGGCAAGAAGGCTTGGTATGCCCTTTTTTCTTTTTTTTTCCCCTTATTGGTTTATTTTGAATTATATATATATATATATATATATATTAATTGAATTTCAGCCGTAACAACTTTTGTAAAAGCTGGTTTTTTCTATTTGGAAAAACATAAATGTCAAGCACACAGCATGTCTTTT
Source organism: Saururus chinensis (assembly GCA_035235625.1). NCBI lineage: Eukaryota > Viridiplantae > Streptophyta > Magnoliopsida > Piperales > Saururaceae > Saururus > Saururus chinensis. Next base: position 2,851,730 of record CP141146.1, read on the forward strand.
CAAAAAATTTCTTGTCAGCGTAAAGAATGCAGTTATTGTTGTCGAGGTCTGGTTCTATTGGGTGCATGATTTAGATGTTAATGACCCACCAATTTATTGGCAAGTTTTTTGTTTTCATCCATCTATTATGCACCATGTACATGAATTTGAAGCAAAAGGTTGTTGGACTTGTTTTTTATTGACTCTAGGCAAGCTTGCTTGATATCTTTCTTTGCCAGATATTAAATATTTACAGGGTGCTGTTTGTCTGCTTAAAACAATAATCATTCAATTAACACTACCTATGCCAATATAAAACTAGCATATGTCATTGCTTGTCAATGATCTGACATGAGAAGGCAATTTTTGTAGGGACTTGGAAAGGATGGCAGTGGCATTACTGCACCAGTTTTGGCGCAATCAGTGGATACTAGAGCAGGATTAGGGAGCCAGCAGAGGAAAGCTACAGATCCCAGCTTGGAGGTCCAGGCGGGTGATAGCTACCGGACACTTATACAAAAGAAAGCGCTTGCAAGATTTCGGGAGATGTCTTAGTGCTGTTGTAATGAATTCTATCTGTGCATGCAGCTACCAATATTGATATATTTTTTGGTTTACATTTTTTTTGTCTGAATAGTTTTAGTTTTGGAACAATTTTCCTTTTTAAGATTATGGTAATACAAGTAATGTTTGCATGAATCATGTACATTATGGTTTGTCTAAAAGAAAACAAAAAAAGGTGTTCAAACCGTATCCCCCACTTTCTAGATTTCCATCACCAATCCTAGAAGCATATCCTTGAGAGGGAAGCGCTGAGATGGATCACACGCTGGTCAGGTCTGCCTTACTTCCTTATTTCTTAAATTGATTCTATACAAACTCCAGGGAGACTAAAGTTCCCATGGAAATGGAATCTTTATGAAAGAGGTTATATCTATCCTAGTTCGGCCATGCACAAAACTTTGAAAAAGTTCTTAATACAATTTTGTTGATTGGTCAGATGATACAAGCAAACTATTGTTAAACTATGCTTATTGATAAACCATGGGTATCTTTTGCGAGGATTCGTATTGAGGTAGGTCCTAATTACATGTATCAAAATTGTATTAACATTGTGAGAGTTCATTCTTCCTGCAACCGGTTGAATATGAGAACCGACCAATGGCATGCAATAAGACAGACCGTGTAAAAATGAAATTTAGCGTCCAAGCTCGTAGGAAGTCGCCATTGCAGCAGCAGTGATTGTAGTTTCGAACGGGGGTTTTGGCCGACCGGAGGTAATGACACTCATGGCATCCACGTTATCAGACATGCTCCTATCTCATTCTGACCAAATTATGAGAAAATCTCTACAAATCACCCCTTCCTCCAAAAGTTCCTGTCAACCAGATTCGCAATACAATCACTTGCTGGCCAAAGTGATGTTCATGGCAAGTCTGAAGATGTGGAGATTTTGGGTAATACCAGTAGACCGCCGGCTATTGGACACATTCAGATGGCTCCTAGGAGTTCTTCTAGCATCTCCAACCTATTGGACGGGGCCAACTTGGTGGTTGACCTCCCCAGTTTTGAGCATTCCCAACGCCTCTGGTAAGTTAATGGGCCTTGATTTGTAAGATCTGACCATGTTCGCAACCCATTCGGAGGACAAATTAGAGATGGATGAGGATGACAGATTCAACATCACTCTTAGCAATTTCATAGATGAATTTTCAATAAACTCAAGAAAATAAAAGGGAATAAGAAGGGATTTCGTAAAAGAATGAAAAATTTTAAGGAATTTCTTTTGGGTTTTCTTTTTATTTAGAGTCCTTTGCTATTTCATTGTCCTCTTTTTAGTATGTTGTTCTAGTAAGGTCTCTTCCTTGTTGAGGTGAGGCACGACTCTAGTTTGGAGAATGGTTTTTCTTGTATGTTAGATGTCTTGTACCTTTTTTGTGCAAATATACTTTTGATTATGCTATAGCTCAAGATTTTTAAATAGCTTTCGAAAAGCATTGTGGAGGCAACCCATATATTTTTTTTCAAATTCATTATAAAAGTACATTACGGTTCTTGATCATCATTTTTCGCATATATGGTATAAAAAATCATTCATACACAAAAGTAATTCATTCCAACTATCAAAAGTGAGGCAATAATTAATCAAATACAAGCCACATGATTATCTTACACAATAGAGTACATTTTATACTAGCACTATACATGCCTTGTTACAATTCTAGATCAACACCAAATAGAACCTTTGCTACTGAGTCGTCATGCTTCACGAATCATGAATTGTAGTTAACCCGTCCCTCTTGCACCCCTAAGATGCTTCTTAATTTAAAGGTTTTATTTTAAGTTCTATATGCGAATATTCCTAGTTATCACATGCATCTACTTTATCCCAAGGAAGAAGAATGGAACGCCCATTTATTATAATCAGGCGATATAATGCTGTTGTTTCTCAAAGTTCCATGGCCCAAGAGAATACCGACTCTGGTCAGGACGAGCACAATTTGCAGGTCATACTGAAATTCTTCACAGAAACTCCAAAAGAAAATTTCTCATAATGATGCTTCCTCTTGCACCCAATCCAAAAAAATTTAATTCAATAGACTGAACAAGAAAATAGGTGGAAATTGACATGGGTAGAAGCATCAGGGCAAGGTTTATAACATTGATTAAAAAAGGAACAAACAATCGTAGACCGATGCTAATGTGATAACATGGACATGACATGACCACGCTTTAGCTCTATCTATGCTCAGCAAGTTGCCCAAACATTATTTTGTTGATATGGCTGATGGGTATATCCGAAATGGGCTCAATAGGCTGCTCTTCGTTCTCTGAATCTCTTACACTTGACGGCTCTCTGCTGTATTCATCTGCAAAAGCAAAAAACAGTCATAGTAGTTGATCAGATGTGCTTTTACAAATGTCCAAGGTGGCAAAGGGAATTTGATCTACTCCGGGTGGAAATATACATCACCCATTAATTTTTAGGGTAAATTATACTTACACCTACATTTAAAACTAGATTTACACCCCCTCAAGCTCGAAAAATTCCACTTAGACCCCACGATGTTAGCAAACACCATTACTCAACGTTTTAATATGACACAAATGATCCATCCATCATCTTTTATTTTTGTAAAAGAAAAAGGCTGAAGTGTATGCCCCTCCCTAGTGGACTCGTCAGTCTGCCTCTCTCTCTGTCTCCCCTCCAGTTCCTTCCCTCGCCAAACTGACCTCATCAGGCCAGGGTCCCCCTCAACTCGACTCCACGATCTGCCTCACACTCTGCCACCTCGCTCGCCTCTGGGAAGACCTTCACCTCTGACCCTGCCACAGGCAGCCTTTCGAGATGTGGCCTCTCCTTGTCCTGCCCCCTCTTCCCAGCCCTCCCAACCACGAATCTGGAAAACAAATCTCTTAACTGTCATTCCAAAAAAATGAGGTAAAAATAAGGAAAACCTTAATAGGATCGAAAATTGTAAAGCTAGAATTTGAAAGAATCGAAAATTAGAGTAGGGAAGAATCCAGCAACTGGGAGGAAGTTGGGAAGGGATGGCAAGAGGAAAGGCTGAAAAAAAGAATCCAGAAGAAGAAAGGATTAAGCAATTTGGGTTTTGCTAACTCTATCACACTGAGATCTAGAGACTTGGGAGAGCAAAGCGGGTAAAGCTGGAGCTTTTGGCGCCAACAAAAGATCCTCTCCCTTCTTGCTTAAGAGGAAGACGACAAGACAGCAAAGGTGAAAGAGCATGTTGTCCACTCTACATTGTTGTGACATTTACAAAATTTTGGTAATGCATTTGTTATGTTTGATAGAAAAAATAATGTCTTTGTTATTGCTGACACCACAGAAAAGAATTTACTCCAGAACTTAGTGGACCCTTGACTGGATGTAACCGTGGATGCAATTCAGATTATAATTATTACATGGATAAGGGAATAACAAGAAAGAAAGATTCTCCATGGAACTTGCATTCTGAACCTGTGTCCTCATGGAGGTTGGGCCATGAAGGATTAACATGGTTTTTTTTAGTCTTTTCAAAATGTTATTAACAGTTTTGATAAGATGAGGGGCTGCAAGTGTGATTTTTCAAATGTGAGAGGGGTGACATACGTCAGGGTGTGTAAGTGTAATTTACCCTTAATTTTATTATAAACTTGTTCAACTCTTGCTTCAAATTCAGCTAATAGATACAGTTGAGGAAGCTCACCGAAGATTGTACTAAAAGAAGTTGGTAGAGGGGTTGCCATAAAATTCAATCCAATGTAAAAGCTTAATGCCAGAACCACCATCACCATAAGATATGCCGGTACTGCCAATGCCCAGTACCTGAAACACCACGGTCAGTTTTTCCCAATTAGAATCATTTGAAGTTCAGATTTTTCCAGACAGATACAGCACCATGAAGAAGCAGCCAAATGGGTAGATTATTTACTTGCTAGGATAGTACGTAATTCCCAAATAATGAAGCCATGGCTCTGGAATATACGCCCAGACAAATAAGATTGCTGATTACATTTCAACCAGAAATGAATTAGTACTTTATCAATTAAGAATCTAGCAGACCAGAAATTGCTGAAAAAACTTGTCCCAAATAAATCTACCCAAAAAAACAGATAAATGGAATCCATAATGGAGAAAGCAAAAACAACCAGAAGGCCATACTGATGAGCTGCGCTCTTAGGACAAAGGGTTGGCCGTACAACTCCGGAACTTGCAGGCGAATGGCTAAGATTTCTTGGTGATAGGTACTGGAAAATACTCCTACTGCAGGCAAATAATAGCTGTAGTTGGTGGGTTACAGCCCAGCTATAGGAAAGGGAGAAGAGAAGAGAAACATAAAAGAGAAGATGAAGAGAACAAAAGAATATTTTTATTCCAAAACCAATCTGTCTTCTCCGTAGCATAAGCTTACACTTAAATACGTGAGAAATGACTCTTCTACGGGTAAAACAATTCTAATGGAAGCTAAACTTATGAAAGCAAATCAAAATTTTAAATGACACTACTTCCTAATCAAATCAAATCCCTAACTAAGCATCTTCATAAAAGAAAACAAGTTCTTTTTGGTCCTCAGATGCTTAACATTGTAAGTGATATCCATACCTGTGGACGGATCACCATCATCCATGATACCATCAATATGACGTGCAGAATCAAAAGTAAAACAATGATCATTCATGTCCATGTTATGCTTTAACTTTTGCATGTCAAGCATTTTCCTGGTTGCACCCTAGGGTTTATGGGGAAGGAAAGAAAACTTTACTCCATTCATGGTCAAGGAATAAATATTATGCCGGCCTGACCATTGAAGATCGTGATCATACTGCCAAGGTCCTCCCAATACTAGATCACAAGTATCCATCGAAATAACTTTGCATTCAACAGTATCAGTAAAACCACCAGCAGAAAAGGTAATAGTGCATCTACAAGACACCTGGATCGTACAAGACTTGCTCAACCACACCAATGAGGAACATGGATGCGGCTCAGTGGGTAGCTGCAACTTTTAGACAACATTCTCATCTACAACATTCTCACAACTTGCGGGATCAATGATGAATGTTGATTGAAACCCGCAAATGAGACAACAAGACATAAAGATATTGTGCCGCTTCCAAACTTCTACATGTGTACGGGGTGCAAGACATATTCGTCGTGCAACCACGCAAGGGGAATTACATATGCCTAAGAGGACTCATTCATCATTTTTATAGATGTCATCAACGTTGACATCTTCAAGATCTTCATGAGTAACCTGGACAACCTCCTCTCTGTTGCTGTTATCATGAGCAAGTAGTTGAGTGCCCACTTGGCCACATCGAACACATTTATCAGCAGGTTTTGAGGGACGTGGTTTTGTTGCCACATCAGGTGTGGCTGAAACTTTGAAAGCTTGAGTGCTGAAAAAGGCCAAGTTTACCAACTTGGTGGGAGTATGTAATAAAGGTGATATCTTGATATTTGCTGGTGTGCAAGCCCTTTTATTAATTCGACTTAGCTTCTCTTTGGCTGCCTCGGCCTTCAGTACCACTTCCTTCACATTATTGAAGTAGTGCAAGCAAAGCTCGTCCTGAATGGAATGACAAAGACCATTGATATATCGCATAACCAAATTACCAATGTCTCGGAGTCTCATGCAACTCATTCCGTGCAATAAGGTCATAAAAATTCAATGTACTGGCTAACTGTTCTAGAACCCTGTTTAAGAATTAGAAGCCTTTGATATAAATCCTGATCATAAAGGGTATTCAGCCGACTTCACCCTCCACAGTTCTTCCCAAGTAGCAATGGGTGGTTCAAAAAGTTCATGTCGCATCATTAGAAACTGCCACCATGCTGCAGCTCTTCCTCAAAACTTGCCGGCGGCTAAGTGAACACGCTTATCTATCAGGACCTCGGCATAATCAAATGCCTCTTCAACGGTGGTGAACCAATCAAGGAAGTCATCAGCATCCGTCCCTCCATCGAACTTCGAAATCTCTAGTTCGAATCATGACTCCCACTCAATGTCACATTAAGGTTGTTGCAGCGCATGATATTCATTATGATGGGGCAGGGGTGCAACATGTATCCGACAGTGAAGCCTATCATCACCTCATCTTTATAAGAATCAGCCGGCTCGTCTATACAGCTAGATGCTGAATTGTTTTGCATCGACCAGATGAATATGCCTTCAAGTCGTGCCTCCAGCCACATGACTTGACTCAAGTGCTCCTCCAATTTGGCCTTTGTCCTTCTTCCTTGGTGTGTCAGTTCGAGCAATTGCGCCCTAACATCATCTGCAAGTTGGGAAAAGCGTGACTCCAAATCCCCTACTCGAGAATGTATCTCACTTGCATTTGTGCTTGATCTGGGCCCAGCTCCCTTCTTTGAAGGTATCGTGTCGCTATGCTAACCAAAAGATGAGAGGCATTCTTACTTCCTACCACAACGGGTTGGGTATACAACTCTGGAACTCACAGGCAAATGGCTGTGGTTTCCAAGGTGATGGATGCCAGAAATACTCTCTAATGCCAGCCAATAATCATTGTAGTAGGTGGGTTACTGCCCAACTACATGAACAGAAACAGAAAAGAGATGGAGAAAGAAGACAAGAGGCAAAAAGAATACTAAACAATACGAACAAAAGGAAGTTAAACTGATGGAATATATCAAATTCCCTGAATAACACTACTACCTAATCAAAACCTTCCCTTTTCACTACATTCTAAATCAGAACCTCCCAGAAGCATCACAAATCTAAGATTCTTACCCGGGAATAGGATGGGATGCTGATTCATATGGTAATTTGATTGAATTAGGAGGTAGAAGAAGGACCAAACCTGTGGCAACAATGGTGGAGATGGACCCAACAAAGCCATAGACTTCCGAAGGTTTCAGGCCATGCTCCTCAACCTTCTCGTCCGAATCACCATCAAGGAGGGCCACCGTCGCCCTCTCCTTGGACAGGCTCAGCGTCCTCCTGGGGCTGTTCAGAGCCGAGTCCCCCATCTCCGGCCTCTCTCTCTCAATCTCCAGCTTCCCTCTAGTCCCACTCCCACCCCAAGGAAGACGACTGCAGAGGCGCTCTGTGGGCCGTAATGTTCATGAGATCGACTCTTTCTAGTTACAAGGCATTAGACAGTATATATTTTAGATTGGTGCATTTAAGATGTTCAATTTCAAAATGCAAACCAAAATTCTGCATTTCATACACTTAATTTCAGATTACATACCAGAATCCTTGAGAATGCATGACAGAATACGCGACAAAATTCAATTTTCATCTGCACACAAGATATAACATATTAATCCCTCAAATCTTACTTGGATAAGTAAATATAAATGATCAGTTCATAATAACATAATAAAAATAAAAATATCATCCATAATACATAGATAAGCATAAGCTATAACACATAGTTAGATAACTAAAAATAATAACACCAATACATAAAATAGTCCAATTACAACATCAAGCTCATAAACCCATCACCATATGGATCACGTCACTCCACATTTGACCAGCTATTTCAATCCAAAGGCAGCTTTCCAAAAAAGGCCACTAATTATAGAGAAAGCAATCAATGTTACAAACCAACAACTTATTAAAATAGAATAATATAACTTTTGTGTAGTTTCATCGATCACAAAGATCATTTGAAATAACAGATGACTCTGCGAGCGTGCATAGTCAATGAATAAAGTTTAAAACGACAGATGCATTAAAAAGACCAAAACTTCAAGCTCAATAAAACCTCCCCAATGAGATCAGACATTTTCAGTATTCAAAGGTTCAAACCATAAGAAATAATTCTGACATCCAATAAACCGCAGTTACAACATCCCAAATCAACAACATCACAAAGCAGCTAAACATCATCACAGAAGAAATGAAATTAGAAGAAATAAATTCAGGAAAAATAAATAGAAGAAATAAAGTCCGGGTGTACACAGTCCTTCCCATTTTAAACAAACAGAAGAATTTAAGTCCGGGTGCACCACAGAAGAAATAAACAAAAGAAATAAAGCATGTCACCACAGTTCTTCCCATTTTAAACAAACAGAAGAAATAAAAACAGAAATAAATTTTTTTATACGAACATCCATATGCACCGCAGTTCTTCACATTTTTACAGCCAGAACAACCAAATCCAAACTAACAAGCCAGAACAACCAAATCCAAACTAACAAGCCAGAACAACCGAATCCACCACAGAGGACTTCCCATTTTTCTACCCAGAACAACCTAATTTCAGCTAACAAGCCAAAACAACCAAATGGGGCGCGCGGCCAACATGCAGCCGGATGCGCAGTCAAGCAGCCAAGGGCCCGGCTGCAGCCGCGGCCAGGAAGCGGCGGATCTGGTTGCTGGTGGCTGCAGGTAACCATCCACGGACATGCAAGCCACCCGCGTCCAGAAATCTGCCGCTTTCATGGCCTCCGATGCTGGCTACGGGAGGCGAGATCTGCAGGAGAGAAGACATCCGGCAGCGGAGAGGAGGAGGGAGACAAGATATAGGAGAGAAATGACGCGCCAGAGGGGAGAAAGGAGAGAAAAAATGAGAGAGAGAGAGAGAGAGAGAGAGAGAGAGAGAGAGAGAGAGAGAGAGAGAGAACCTGCTGGAGAGAAGACGCGGGCGGTGGAGAAGCTCGCAGCCGCCGGAAGAGATGCACCGGAAAGAGCAAGGTCCATTTGTTTCAGCTGAATTTTAATATGAAAAGTAATCTTAAAGTGGATTATCTAATTTAGCAGAATCTAGCTAAATCTAAGCTGAATTAACTTAATCTGAATATAATTTTAATGTTAAAGTTTTATCTTTTTAATAAATTTCTTAAGATAATGTAAATAATAAAATAATTATAAAAATAATAAAAATTATAATTGACTATATTTTCTTAAGTTTGAATGGTGGTTGTATCAAATGGTATTTTCTTTCCGGTGTAAATTTTTCTCTTTTTTATGTCAAAAAATTTAAGAAAAAATTATTAAAAAAAAATTTATTTACCAAAATATATTACTTTGGGAAATATTTCTAAAGTGGTGTTCATTTTTGCTACACAGGCGCCAGCGTGGCTTTTTTTTTATTTTTTAAGTTGATTTCATCGTTTAGAACGACGAAATAGGTTTGAATACGATTTCGTTGTTCTAAATGACGAAACCTTTTATTACTTGACCCGATTTCGTCGTTCAGAACGACGAAATCAACTTAAGCTAATTTCGTCGTTCTGAACGACGAAACTACCACACTTGTCTAATTTTGGGCTCGGGCCGTGGAACAACACTGATTTCGTCATTCTAAACGACGAAATCAAATTCAGCTGATTTCGTCATTCAGAACGACGAAATCAAATTAATTTTTTTTAAAATTACTATTTAAAACTAATTTTATCACCTGTCCCTGTTCATTCATTCAAAACACAGAACACAGATGTATCACTCATTCACTATCACGAATATCACCATAACAAATATAAGTAAAGTACATCATATACGAATAACAAATATAATACATCACAAGTAATATCATAATCTCCTATGTCCTCGTCCTCGCCCTCGCCCTCGACGGTGGTGTACGAGCTCCTCATGATCTACCTCTGGCTATGGCTCTAACTTTGGCTCCAACTGGGGCTCGGGCTCCGACTCTGACTGGGGCTAGGGCTCCGACTACGACTCCATGTCAAGCTCCAGCTCAGCATAAGTAATAGATGGTACAATACGAGCTAGTCGATGTCGTCTATAATATAAAATCGGATTTGGCTGAGTGACATGTGTAGTGTCTGGAAATGACGAACCTGGAGGAGAGCTATATGCTGCTGCTGATGATGGAATATTAGGGCACGAAGAGTGCATTGGCTGCGTCTGAGCGGCCTCATCGACAGGATAATCTCGATGAACATCCATGATCACCAAATGAAGTAGTGGCAAGCTACGAAGGACATCATTAGACGATCTAATCACCGACTCACATGCTGATGCTAAGTCCTCGCGCGAAATACAGGTGACAAGTGCATCACTCAAATACGCATTAGTATGTCGAAGCTGACAAAGCTATAAAAAAATAAATTAAATATTAGATAAATAATTAAAATAAAATAAAAAAAATAATATATGCCTTAATTAACAAAGTTGTACTTACTAGAGTTGCCTCAGATGCTCCCTAGGCTGATATGTCATCTCCTCTACATCATTGCGCGATAAAATATATTGTCGTGTAATCGGTAAATACCAGTGCATATAAGTACTACAAACATCTCGCAATGTCGTAGCCAGCTCCCCTCTAATAATAGTGGCTCTCCTATCCTCCCATCGAGCAATATACAACGCATGATATATAGCCCAGTCGGTAATATGGCGGCCCTGTCGAGTGATGCGATGGACAAACTCGACAGTAGAAGGTGGGACCCCTTGCTCCAGGTTAAACTGGAGCATTACACGATCTGGCACATACATCTCTATAATCTCATAACATATGAGAGGGGTTCGAGAAAGCCACACCTCTCGACCGTCAGTGCAGAGTGGAGGTATCACAGCGAACAAGTCCTCCGAGTACGGCTGCCAAATAATCTATATAATATATAAAGATAAGTTAGTTTAAATAACGACAAAATTTTTTAAAATCATTATATAAAAAAGTTAAACACAGTAATAAAATTACCTGGTATGGCCGCTGGTGGTCTAACTCCCCTCTATACAAACGGAGGACTCCTTGTGGATTTTCGGTTCTCTTCTTCCGAACATTCCACCTTAAGGAGTTAAATTTAAGAAATGAGTTCAGCATATGTTCATAAAACGTTGCTTAAAAGTAATGTGGTAAACATAAATACAACCTACCTCGCCCCTAATGGAGCACCCTCGACCAAGCGACCCATCTCAGCAGTTGGTCGGCCGACGTGTAAGTGCTCCCACGACCATAACTATGTCATAAAATAGTGATAACAAATATTAGAATTAAAAAATTATACGTGACTAAAACTCCAAGTAAAGTTACACAATTATTTACCTGAAGAAGAGTCAGACAGCCCGCAATCCCCGAGGTCATGGCCTGGCATGCCTTTCCTAACTCTCGGTATAAGAATGCAAGAGTAGCACTGCCCCATGAATAAGTGCCAGCCATGTCAAAGTCGGCAAGTAGAGAGAGATACGAAACATGCACGTGGCTGCTCATGGTATCCGCAAATATGGTGGCTCCAAGTAAATGCAATATATAGGCTCATACATACTGCTCGATAACTATCTCTGTAGCATCGGCTGGGAGCTCACGAAACTCCTGTAAGAGCCATCATAGGCTCACTCGGCTACCACACATCACTGTAGGAGGAGGAGCTCTACCAAGAAGTCTAACTAATATATCCATATGAGCTCCTCCTGTCTTGCCTGTCACCGGACGTCCATCAATACGGAGTCCTAATAGAACTGCCACATCCATGAGCGTGATGGACATCTCTTCATATGACAAATGAAACGTTTGTGTCTCCCTCCTCCATCTCTCAACAAGAGCTGTCAATAGAGGCCGATCGAGACGAACATACTGTAGATGAATGAAATGGCTAAATCCCGCTCGCTCGATATAAGGTAATATACGCTCATCTATAGGCCAATGGCGGAGATATTTAAAATGTTCAGTGCACTCAAGGCACCCGGGGTCCTACAATAAATTTTAAAATTATAACATGTCGTACTATATCAACCAAAAAACAATGAAACAAATTTTAAAAAAAGTTATCATAACTCTCCTCTCCAAATAGCATCAGACCTATGTGACTCCTGCTCTACGAGTAAAGAAGCGTCACTCGGGCCTGGCCCGTAACAAGGCTCTACATGATCCATATGATCTGTGGAAGATGAAGATCATATCATTAATCGTAAGGAATACATGCGTACGTAACTTAAAAAATATAATAAATACAAAGGTTGATTATATGTTTACCAATCAACAGGAGGGTTTCTATATGATTTACTATTATGCCCACTTTGTTTACACCTCCCGCATTTATATCCTCCTCTACCATCTCTTTCCATTGTTTTGCGGTCCATAGTATTCCTAATGCGAACAAACCGTGGGCGACCGGGTTGCCTTGTTGCTATCGGTGGGTATAACACAAACGGTATATCCCTCTCCCAATACTCCCGACCACGAGGAGAATAAAATTTTGTGGAGTACACATTTCTATAAGTAGAAGATGTGTAAAACAGTGATGCATTGATTGGCTCCCGCCGCTTTGCCCACACGGCGATAAGGTGCAAGTAAGGATAACCATAAACCTGAGGGATGTTGCATGTACAAGTATGCATTGCAGCATTTACCATAACCTTGCGGGCACGAATTGATGTCACTTTATACTGACTCCTGTTGATCCTATTAACTATATACTCCCCAATTTTTCTTGTTTGCTCTCTCAATATGGCTTCCACTCTAGAAGTATATGGGGTGACTATGGCAGAGGCGGCAGAAGATCGTTTAACAAAAAAATTTATGAGCCGATAAAAGATAGCTGACACTAAAGCCTGCATGTGTAACCCTCGTGCCCCCTTCAAGACGCTATTTAAACTTTTAGCCATATTTGTAGTCGTCATGCCAAATGTCATAAAACTAACGTGTGCAAGGGACCACTGTGCAGGATGCAATTCTCCTCCTAAGAGGAGATGTTTTGCCCTAGGACTCTCTTGACCAATCAAGTCCATTTTAGCATCAAACTTTTCTATTGTGAGTGCACAAGCTGCTGCCCCAATCAAGTCCGTCAATGTATCATTTTTGAACTCCTTAAAATTTGCTTTTATGTGACAGATGCAATAACGATGGTGTAATCCGGTTCTGGAAGAACCTCACGCACTGCCTTCTGAAGCCCCTTATGTCGATCTGAAATAATGACGATGTTCGTCATGCCCATCAGTGTTGACATAAAAAAAAATCAAAATCAAATCAAAACTCAAATGCAAAGATCTCGGAGCTTGACTAGCTCCAGATAACTCTAAATTTTCAAAATGGACAAAGTCTCAAATTCGGATAAAGTCCAAACAAAGAAAAAAAAATTAAATCCAAAGGCCAAGATTTCGGAGCTTGACTAGCTCTGAGTGAGACCAAATTTTTTTAATAGACAAAGTCTCTAAAGTGGACAAAGTCTAAAGAAAAAAAAGTAAGGAAGCAAAATCTAATCCTACACACGTAGGAATAGACTAAGGCTTTTAACAAAAAAAAAAGTGAAGAGGCAAGATCTAAATCCTACACAAGTAGGAATGGACTAAGGCTTCCAACAAAAAATTTTATTGTGAGAAAACGTTATGGGGGCCTCTTTACATTCAAAGTTAAACGGCTGAAGGAGGCTTTGTAAGCCTCACATGGCCACGTAATAAAAGTTGCAAAGGACTATGTGGGACCTCATAAGTCTCACAACAAAATAGTCACAAAACATAAATAATTGAAAAAAGGCTAGGTAAGACTCGTGGGTCCTACGCTATTATTTTGTTAAAAAAAAACATGTTTAGTCATAAAAGACAAAAATAACTGAAAATAAAAAAAAGGTTAAATTTCAAAAGAACCCAAAATTCAAAGAAAAAAAAAAGGGGGTTGTGTGGAAAATTTCATGGGCCCCACATAAGGAATGGGAAGATTAAATCAAAGCCTTAATGCTCGTAATCCCCTACTATAAAAAAAAGGATGATGAAATAAAAATATATATATAATAAAAAAATAATAATAAAAAAAAGGAGAAGAAAGTGGAGATGACCAAGTCAAAGGTATAATGCCCGGTCTTCTCTCACACTTCCCACTTCCTCCACTAAGCAAGTGGTTCTCACCAACACTCCCACTAATCCACTCTCCACTTCTCATAAACTACTTTTCCAACTCACCCCACTACTTTGCTTAACCGTGCAACTCTCATCCTATAAATACCCCTTCATTTCCATAAGAAGGGGTTTTTGGCTTTCAAGTCTACGGAACCTCCAAAGAGAAATCCAGAAGTCCATCACACACCAAATTCCTAAAAAGCCTTGTCTTTCAAAAAGTCGAAGAAGATCGAGGAATCAGAAGACAAGCAGAAGCAACTAAGAAGGAAGAAGAATTTGTGCAAGGGGAGCTCTCATCTTCAAGAAGAATTTTCCTTGTTTTCTTCTTTTCTTTTTTTTTTTTTTTTTAACTTGAAAGTTGTAGCCACTTCTCCTGGCAATTCTCTTTTCTTATTTTAATAAAATTCTTGTTTCTTTCATTTTTGCCAACTAATCGAAGGGTTTTAAAAATTGATTAATCACTACTACTCACTTCAAAGTGTAAAGAGTAGTCTTGATTAATCAAGAGAAGGTCGTCACACATTAAAAAAAAAGGTTCTTCTCTACCCCTTGCAAGGAAGGATCATCTGATCCATTCCCTTGTCTTGTGCATAGAGAACTACTGAAATCCACCAACAGATTTCTGGCACACCCGGTGGGACCTTCTCCTCCTTCCATCTTTTTGGCAAAAATGGAGGCTACTGAAAATTTCAAGCTCATCATTAATTTTGATGAGGCTAAGTTTCGAGCCTTTTTGGCAAAACAGAAACATGAAGAAAAAATGGCGGTTATATTGGATGCTAGCATGGATGCTACGTGTAGTTCCAAGAAAAGGACTAAAGTGAATGTTCCATTGCCTAAGACCACTCACTCCCCTCACTTTGCCTATGGTAAAGTTTTGAGCGGTGACAGTGTGTTTTCAAGGCTAAGGCACAATGCTCTTGAAGACTTTGTGAACCAAGATCATGAGGAGCCTAAGACCACTCACTCCCCTCACTTTGCCTATGGTAAAGTTTTGAGCGGTGATAGTGTGTTTTCAAGGCTAAGGCATAATACTTCTAAAGACTTTGTGAACCAAGATCATGAGGAGTCTAAGACCACTCACTCCCCTCACTTTGCCCATAGCAAAGTTTTGAGCGGTGATAGTGTGTTCTCAAGGCTAGGGAACAATACTCATGGAAAACTATTGAACCAAGTTCACCCGGAGCCTAAGACCACTCACTCCCCTCACTTTGCCCATGGCAAAGTTTTGAGCGGTGATAGTGTATTCTCAAGGCTAGGAAACAAAGTTCTTGGTGGAAAATCGAAAAAGGCTTTCAATGTTTCAAGATGTATGAAAAAGAAAAAAGCTATGGTTCAAGGGGCTAAAAGAAATGTGCATGATAGCCTCGTTGATGTTGGTATATGGGATCCAATGGATCATCTTCCAACCTCTTTCAAAGAGCTACGACAAAATAATCAGTTTAAGCCATTGGAGGATATAAATGGAGAAATGACAACAAGTTTGTTCTTGAGACCTCAAAGGCCTAAAAAGAAAAATGGACCTATGATTATGACATTCCCCATGAATGGACAATTTTTTCAGCCTGGAAAGAAGAAAACGCCATCGGCTTTCAAGGCAAGGTCAAAGGAAATTTCTTGCATGATGGTGGAAACCCCATATGACAAAAAGATTGGGCAAAAAGAAAACCACATCCCGAAAAGGCATGTTACTAAACATGATTCACTTGCAATGAAGAATGAAATTTCAGAAAATGGTTATCCTACTTTGGGTAATAATTCCAATCCCAAGGAGGGGAAGTCTATGAAAAGAAGAGAACAAAAAAGTATTAGATGGAGAAACTCTTCCCCGAAAAGAGAAATTGAGGATTTCACCCGTCATGAATTTTTTTCAAAAATGACTCAACAAAGCGTGTTACTCTCATGCCCTACGTGTGGCAATGGTGAGATGATACCTTACTTCCAACAAAAGAATGACTATCGAGGGAACGACTTTGGAAAACCATACTTAGGAGGAAGGAGGTCATCCAAGTTCACTCCATTTCCTACCATTGATAGATCAAAGTTTCGTAAAGAGAAGATTTTAAGAATGATAGCATTAACAAGTCTTCACAACTCAGGGAAAAGGAACACCCAACTCTTGAGGAGGGTATGATGCAAGGCAGTCCTAAAATACTACCTTCTCTTAGCGAGTCTGATTCTTCAATAGAGTTCGCCCCAAGAAGGAAAAAGAATTTTAGAAAATCAAGTCAAATGACTAATAGTACTTGGGAAAAATTGTCTTTAAGTGATG
Organism: Saururus chinensis; assembly: GCA_035235625.1. NCBI lineage: Eukaryota > Viridiplantae > Streptophyta > Magnoliopsida > Piperales > Saururaceae > Saururus > Saururus chinensis. The sequence goes on from CP141146.1 coordinate 2,868,254, forward strand.
AAATTGAGAATTGGAGCTCAAGCCTAAGGAGAAGGAGCCTCATGTTGCAATTGTAAATATGGTTGGCTCAAAAAGTGAAGAAGAGCAAACTATGAAAACAACTTAATACTACACAAGAAGCAAAAAGAAAAATTCTTTGAAAGATGGGGGTGCAGGGACTTCATCAGGGTCTCCTAAATTTATTTTTGCAACAAATGAATTCCCTTCAATCACTCATGGAGAAGAAGATGATAGCGAAGAGGAGGTTCAAGTGGAGGATAGTTCTACTTCCTCCAACACTATTCCTGTAACTTTGTCTTCTTTGGAATCTAGAAGAGTTGGAGTGCACATGGCAACAGGAGAAAAAAATGACATAGAGATAGGGCAAGTCCCTACTCATTTTATTAAATTTATGGCAGATCAAGATAAGCAAATAGAAGAATTGAAAGCCATGATTGGAGCATTAGCCACAAAAACTCAAAGTCAACAACAAGTCACTTCTAATCATCAAGAGGAGTTCCGTGAAGTTAACTCTCAAGAAAATGAAGGAATGAATAGGGAAAGTCCTCAAGCACTTATATCAAGAAAAGAGATACAAGAAGCTCTTCAACACATCCAAGAAGAGTCTAAGTTGAGAAGAACGGGAGTAAATTCCCCTTACCCAGCTTGGATGGATAAAATACCTTTCCCACCCAAATTCAAGCAGCCAAACTTGCAAACCTATAATGGTCAAGCTTCTCCAAAATAACATCTTTGTCACTTTGAGGCTTTAACTGGAAACCTTGTTGGCAATGATGCTGTACTTATTAAATTATTTGTCAACATTTTGAAGGGAACTGCATTTGACTGGTATATGACTTTGCCAGAAGAATCGGTACAAACATGGGCAGACTTGGAAGCTAAATTCTTGAGTCATTTCTTTGATGAAGAAGCCACCACTTCTATGGCCCAACTTTATTCAACAAAGCAGGGGCCAAAAGAGACAATACGCGACTTCATAAAAAGATGGAGGGCTCTTGCATTAAAGTGTCCAGATGGAACAACTCAAAAGAACCTTACCGAAGTATGTCGTTTGAATCTTCGTGTAAAGATTCAATCAAAGATGGGATCTATAAAGCTAGAGACTTTTAACGATCTCATGAAAAGTGCTATTGAGGCAGAACGTTTAGTGTTTGAACGTGAAGCTGAAAAATGTGGTGAAAAGAAAGAGTATGTTAAGCCCACTAAGAAGAAAGAAGCGTTTTCTGTTCAAACTTCTGAAGCAACATCTCAAGAGAAGAAAGACAAGATGATTCAAGTAAAGAAGAGAACATTAAAAGAAAGAATGAATAGAGAATATTCTTTTAATGTAAATGAAACTGAAAACCTCTTTCACGAGTTAGTGAAGAAGGGGAAGATCAAGCTTCTAGAGTGTAAGAGACCAAATGAGGAAAAACAAACGAATGATCCATCATTTTGTTTGTTCCATCGGATCCTAGGCCATAATATCAAACAATGTTATGTCTTTAAGGATCAAGTACAGGCTCTAATTGATGAAGGGGTCATTAGGTTGACTCGAGAAGAAAAGAAAGTTTCTACAAATTTAATTTCAATCCAATTTGGGGCTTTTGAGCCAATTCAAGTAAGAGTTCCTCAAGAAGAAGAGGATGTGGAATTCAAATATACAGAAGTTTTCCTAGAAGATTATGAGTCACTTGTCCCTCTTCAAATATCAGATGGCACCTTCATGTGGGTACATCCAGATCTCTTAAAGGATGAAAAGTGGGAGATTGTTAAGAAAAAATCTCGTACATCCAAAGTGTATGATATTACTAGAATGGGAACATTCCTTCCCCTACCAAAGTTACGTGGTGTAACTAAGTCAAAAAATAAGAGCAAAAAGAAAAAAAGGGCAATGAGGAAAAGTGAGGTTTTGCCAATAGAATTGCTTAAACAAGAGCCAAGAGTTCCATGTACTTTGGCAGAATTTATGCCACCAGAACCTTGGAAAAAGGAGGAGAGTTTAAATGACATGATGGTCCCAATTCTCGAAGAAAAAGAAGTGATTGAAGAATTTTGGGAATGTAATAATGTCATTAAAATCTGGGACTCAAAAAGTGAAGATAACCATTCAGAAGTTGAAGATAATTTGATCATTGTGTTAGATTATGAGTCGGATGACTCAATTGAAATCCAACAAAATGTTTTAAGCCCAGAGTTGAACATTGAAGTAAACAACAATGAACCATGGTCGACTTTTGAATATAGAGAACACTTTCTACCAAATGGATGGAGGGCTTGGCCAGAAGATGAAGAGAGAACCCTTCTTTGGGAGAACACAGACACAAAAATTAAAGCAGATAAACCTTGGCCGGTGTTTGAAAACCAAAATGAGAAACTTTTACCTAATGGATGGAGAAGATGGCCAGAAGATGAAGAGAGAACCATCATTTGGGAGAACAAAGACACAAAAGCCAAAATAGATAACTCTTGGGAAGAAAACGAAAAAGAGGATGTCCCACAAAGAAAAAAGATTAAGCTAGAAGTAGAAAGCGTTGAGGGACTGCCACAATCAAAAGAAAGCAACCCTCTAACTCGATCTCTTGTAAACCAAGAGAATGACGAGATGATTGTCCTAATTGAAGAAGATGAAGAGGATGAAGAAATAATTCATGAGTGTCATATGGTTTCAGTCAAAGACTCAAAGCTAGAAGTGGACTTAGTTGAGTCATCTAACCAAATAGAGTCTATGACAAGAGACTTTCAAGAAATGAAAATAAGTCTTCGCCTTTCTTGGATTGGGTTATCTTCAAAAAAGAATTTAGAAATCTCACCGAAAGAAGAAAAAAAGTGCTTGAAAGCCAAAACTCTAGATGTGGTAACAAAGATACCCTCTCGCTTGCCTCAACCTCCCAAGGTGACTTCTTTTTCGGGAAAAGATTCATTATCAAGAAGAAATTCTAGATCGAGGTCTAGAGGGGCTAAGTCTCACATTAAATATTATAGAAACCAAGTCATGACCTTGAAAACTCAAATCAAGGTGCCTAATGTTCAACCTCAAATTTCAAAAGATTACGAAGAACATTGGGTGGAGCATATGGGACGAAAAAGGTACAAGATAAGACTCCCCAAAGTCTCTCCATGGGCAAGTGATGAAAAAAGTATTCCTAGCGGATGGGGAAGTGATGATGAATCAATGATTGCTCCATTGAAGGAAAAAGACGAAGACAATGAGAAGACATTCATGTGTAACATGATTTCTCTTCATCATAAGTTTGCTCCAATAATTAAAGAGGAATGGTTGATTAAAGACTTCTGCAACATGACTAAGTTAGCGAATGAAGAAGTTGTTGGTGAAATTTATGATGATTCTGCATCTGATTCCGAAGGAAGCATGGAGCAAATCCACAACACTAAAGAATCAAATCCTGGGCGAGATTATCACAAAGATTATTCTGACTATTTGAAGGAAAAAGAAAAAACAAAACAACAAAAAGTTGTTCGGTTCGAGGAGCCAGTTAAAAGAAATTCACCTCTTCCAGATATAAGTGAGCCTCTAAATTATGACTTGATTGCTCAACTAGCAAATGTGCCTGCCCGGTTGACCATGTATGACTTGCTTCGATTATCTCCAGAGATTAGGAAGACGATTGTCAATGTGCCAATGGAAGCTGAAAAATATGCACCTCATGTCAACCGTGTTGAAATCAAAGGGGAGAAAGAAATATGTGAAAAGTGCCATGAAGTTAAACTTGAAAATCTTCAAGCAACAATCACATTCTCCAAGGATGATATGCTACTTGGAGACATGAAACATACAAGGCCATTGTATCATACAAGGTATATTGGTCACGTGGAACTCTGTCAAATTCAAATAGACCTAGGCTCTGGAATCAATATTCTCCCAATTCGTACCTTGGAATACTTAGGGATCCCTATGAAGAAGCTTACTCCTACAATGACAAGTATTTAAGGATATGATGCAAATTCACAAAAAGCTAAAGGAAAGATCCGCCTCAAATGTCGAATTGGAAGTTTAAAGTCTGAAGTGACATGCTACGTAATCAGTAACCAAACTTCCTACAACCTTTTGTTAGGTCGAACTTGGATACATGAAAACTTAGTAATCCCTTCAACACTTCACCAGTGCTTCAAGTATATTAGAGATGATGGAAAAATTCATAGAGTCTTTGCCGACAAAAAGCCATTCAAAGGTGTTGAAGCCTATTTTGCTGACTCTGCAATGTATGAAGATGATGAAATTGAGGAATTTGAAGGCTCAAAAGCAATAGATCCACAAGGAATCAATGCAAGGTTTCCGAATGCTAAAGGAAAGTACATTGTACATGTAAATGAAAAGCCGTATTGCAAATATGTTATAAATTATGTAAAGAAAACGGCTTCTAAAGATGATGTATCTCGTGTATGCATGAATAAAAATTTATTTTTGAGGTATATTGCATCTTCTTCTGAAACAAAAATATTTGTAGATCAACCATTTAAAACTTTGAAAAATGATGATTTTTTAGAATTTGCCACTTGTTTTGAATTGCCTTTGACTCGTTTACACGCCTTTTCATATATAGAAAATCCTGATGGATCTACTTTCCTTGTACCAAAAAATGATAGTTCAAAGGAAATCATATTTCACCGAACTTCTACTATTGATCAATTTTCAATAGAGGAATCAGACTCAGAAAAAGATGAAGTTGAATTAGAAAACTATAGTTCAATTTCAAAAGACATTATGAAAAATATGGGCTACGACTTTGATTCTCCGGGTGGTCTCAATAATGGTGTGGGGAGAAAAACCCCATTACAACCATCTATAATGTCAAAACGAAAAAAATCCTCTTTACATGGCCTAGGATTTAAACCAGACTTTATTGACTTATCTCAACGGAATGAAAGTGACAATGAATCATGCAAAACTTCAAGTTGGGACTCAGATGTGGATACTTGTGATTTCTTTGAATCACTTGAAATATCCAACCTCGACACAAAGTCTGTAAATATGGTCTCAATAGAATACCATGAAAATAATGAGACTAGTAATGATGAAAATAACAAAGCTAGTGATGTTGAAGAATTCCAAGAATATGAAATTGAAGAAGTAAAAATTCTTCCTCCTACACAAGATGAGGTAAGAGAAGTAAATTTGGGTACAGAAGAACACCCATTGCCTATCTTCCTTAGCACTAGTCTTACTACGAACGAGGCAGAATCTTTGACAAGTCTGCTTAAGGAATTTAAGGATGTGTTTGCTTGGAATTATACTGAAATGCCAGGACTAAGTCCGAAAATTGCCGTTCATCATTTGAACATTAGGTCTGAGGTAAGACCAGTAAAACAAGCACAAAGAAGGTTTAAACCTTCAATAATGCAAGAAATTGAAAAAGAAGTTCAAAAGCTAAAGGAGGCTGGTTTCATTAGGGAAGAGCAACACCCTGATTGGCTTGCCAATGTTGTACCAGTTATGAAAAAGAATGGAAAGATTCATGTGTGCATTGATTTTAGAGACTTAAATGATGCACATCCAAAAGATGAATTCCCCTTACCAATCACAGAAATTTTAGTTGATAACACAACTGGTTATGACCGTATGTCATTTATGGATGGATATTCTGGGTACAATCAAATAAAAATAAACCCTGAAGATGAAAAACATACAGCATTCAGGACTCCTTTTGGTATTTATTGTTACACTGTTATGCCATTTGGTTTAAAGAATGTTGGAGCAACATATCAAAGAGCTATGACAAAAATATTTAAAGAACATTTACATAAAAGAGTGGAGTGTTATGTTGATGATCTTGCTGTCAAAAGCAAACATGCAAGTGATCACATAGCAGACCTTCGTATGATCTTTGAAATTTTAAGAAAACACCAAATGAGGATGAATCCTCTCAAATGCTTTCTAGGAGTATCTTCTGGTAAATTTTTAGGATTCATTGTAACCAAAGATGGAATCATGGTGGATCCTGCAAAAACAAAAGCAATAATAGAAATGAGACCACCAAGAAACTTGCGAGAGTTAAAGGGGCTACAAGGGAGATTAGCTTATATAAGAAGATTTATTTCAAACTTATCTGGAAGATGTCAACCATTCTCTCGGTTGATGAAGAAAGGAGCAAACTTTGTTTGGGACAAAGCATGCGATAATGCCTTCAACGAGATCAAACGTTATCTCACTCAGCCACCTGTTTTATCGGCACCCATCCAAGGTCGACCCTTCATCCTATATACAAAAGCTCTTGATCATTCACTTGGAGCGATGCTTGCACAAAAAAATGATGAAGGTCGAGAACAAGCTCTGTATTACTTGAGTCGAATGATGGTAGGGGCTGAACATAGATATCCCCCTATTGAAAAAGAATGTCTAGCACTCATGTTTGCAGTTGAGAAGCTAAGACACTATTTGTTGGGTCAGACGACATTCGTGGTATCTCGAGTTAATCCGCTCAAAATTTTAATGACGAAGGCAGGATCTCTTAATTCTCGATTGGCAAAATGGTCACTTTTGTTGTCACCCTATGATCTAGTTTATATTCCACAAAAGCAGTAAAAGGTCAAGCATTAGCAGATTTTCTTGCTGAGCACCCTTTGAAAGAAGGTTCAAAGTTACAAGAAGATTTACCTGATGAAGCTGTCTTCTTTGCAAGCCCCATAAAAGTTCAAGAAAGCATATGGCAAATGTACTTTGATGGCGCATCAAGAACAAATGATCAAGGACAAAATGTATCAGGAGTGGGTATTGTCTTTATCACACCAGAAAAACACATGATACCACATGCTTTTGTGCTAACACAACCATGCTCCAACAACATGGCTGAATACATGGCTCTAATTATTGGAATGCAATTGGCACATGAATTACAAATAAAATCTCTCTCAGCCTTTGGGGATTCCCAATTAGTCGTCAATCAGATGAAAGGGGTTTTTGAAGTAAGAAAACCTGAGCTTTTACCTTATCACTCAATGGCTAAGAAATTAGCAAAATTATTTGATGATTTTGACATACAAGACATAGTGAGGTCAAAGAATGCTAAAGCAGATGCTCTTGGCAAAGACTAGCCACCTCTATGACAATATTAGAAGGACAAAATATTGGGATTTCCATATGTGAGAAAAGATTGCTACCTAGTGAATTTGAACTACTAAGTGAATGTAACAGCGTAGAGCAAATTTCATTTGACTTTGAGTCTGATGATTGGCGTTCCCCTCTGATTGATTTTGCCTTACATGACATCTTACCCCAAGACCCATCGAAGGCCGCAAGTATAAGACGGCGAATCCCAAAGTTTTATTATGATGCAAAAATGAAAATTTTGTATCGAAAGTCTTATGATGGGATTTTACGAAGGTGTTTGTCACAAAAAGAAGCCCAAAAAGTGATCCAAGAAACCCATGATGGTGTTTGTGGAGCTCACCAGCCTGGTCCAAAATTGCAAGATAAGATAAAAAGGTTGGGATATTATTGGCCTACCATGATAAAAGATTGTATGGAATATGCTAAGAAATGTCAAGCATGCCAATATCATGCAAACTTTATACATCAAGCACCTGAATTCTTGCACCCTACAACAGCTTCTTGGCCTTTTGAAACATGGGGAATGGATATTATAGGTCCAATTACCCCTAGCTCATCTAAAGGCCATAGATTTATAATCACAGTTACTGATTATTTCTCAAAATGGGTAGAAGCTACAGCCCTTTGTGAAACAAAAACCAAAGATGTATTGAAATTCTTGAAGACTCATATTATTTATAGGTTTGGAGTCCCGAGAAGGTTTGTGCATGACAATGGACCTCAATTTGCAAACTACAAATTTTACCAATTTTGTGCAAAGTATGGCATTGAGAGTGTAGCCTCAACGGCATACAATCCTGCCGCCAATGGGCTTGCTAAAGCTTTCAACAAGACTATATGTAAACTCTTACAGAAAGTCATTTCAAAGAACAAAAGGGATTGGCATGAAAAGTTGCTAGAAGTATTGTGGGCTTATCGCACCACAGTTCGAAATGCAACTCAAGCGACACCTTTCTCCCTTATTTATGGATGTGAAGCAGTTTTACCCTTAGAAATTCAAATTCCATCATTGAGAGTGGCTTTGGCAAATCAATTAACAAATGATGAGAATATCAAGCTACGCCTACAAAAACTAGAAACTCTTGACGAAAAAAGGCTACAAGCCCAGCAAACTACAGAGTTGTATCAAGCAAGGATGATTGGGGCTTTTAATAAAAAAGTTAAACAAAGATCTTTCAAGAAGGGTGATTTGGTGCTTGCTGTCAAACGACCTATGGTTTTCACACATAAGTCAAAGGGCAAGTTTGAACCTAAATGGGAAGGGCCATATGTTGTTGAGACGGTTTATTCAAATGGAGCTTACCGACTCTTGACACAAGAAGGTGATCGGTGTTTACTACCGATTAATGGAAATTTTCTAAAAAAGTATTACCCTTAGAAATGTAATCATATGATACAGAGAAATAAGGGAAGGAAATTCAACTACAAATACAAGGTTTTATTTTTTTAAAAAAAAAACTAAAATTGGAGGCTATTAAAAACTTCATCCATAGCTTGTGTTGCTTTATGCTTCGTAGCTATTCTTGCTTCTTCACTAGAGGAAAAGGATCGCTCCATGTCTTCAATTTCTTGATGCAGCTTGCTTACTTCCCCAGCTTTGACACTGATCTTTGCATCCAATTCTTTAAGCCTAGGGGATGAATCCCTGAGCTCCACCTCAACAATTGATTGTTCTGTTGAAATCCCATGAATCTGGTTCTCAAGTTCTTCTTTCTTTTTAAGAAAAGCCTCTATTTGACACTTCACCTCAGTATGTGCTTGCTTTAGAGAAATCTGAGAATCTATGAGTTTATTGAGATAGGCATGTTTCAAAGAAGACTGTACTTCAATATCTTTACCCTCTGATTTAAGTTCTTCAAGCTCATTTAACAATTGAGACTCTACCTTTCTCTTCTCATCCAATTTCACAGATATGAGACTTGGTCCACATGCTCTCTTTATTTCATCAGAAATTGTGATTATCTTATCCAATGCAGAACTATAAGGACTTGTGTCAACTTCTTGATAATCTAGAAGGCTTAATAAGCTTTCTAATTCAGCTTTCCTTACGGCTATCATGGTTGGGGTCATCTTAATTAAAATCTCCAATGTCTCTTTAAAAGTTCTAAGGAGAGAAGATACAATCACCGTTTGAACACATACATTTTCTGCATCATTTTGTTCATGGGTGGAAGAAGTCACATCAACATGTTGATTTGAAGCACCTTTGCTCAAAGTTAGGCCTTTACTATAAGAAGAATTTTTACTTGAAGAAGAGTTCGAACTTAAACTGTTAGCTGCTGAAATATCTTTTAAGGCCTCAATTCTTTCCACCCTGGATGAAATACCGGTTTCTAAGGATGGTGAAGTAAGTGTGGTGGGAACCTACAAGTCAAAATTCACACAAATTTTTTTTTTTAAAAAAAAAAAGAAAAAAAGAAAAAGAAATGGAATTAAAGAAGAAGAACCAGAAGATATACCTGAGCAAACCGAGCAAACCCCAATTCTTGGTTAATCTCATCTCTGGTTGTCATGCCTTGGGCTTTTGTTTGGTTTATACCACTTGAGCTTTCAGGTATAAGGTTTAACCCTTCAGACTCTATTGGATTCACTTCCCTTGAGTTTCTACGTATGTGACCTAAAAAAAAATGAAAGGAGTGAGCTATGCAACCTTAAAAAAAAAAACATACTTGATAAAGAAGGGACAACTTTAGTCTCATTAAGTTCATGAGTCCATTCTTGATTTCTTGATGAATCCAAATTATCAAGGGTACCTAAAAAAAAAAAGAGGGAGAAAGGAAAATAAGTTTTCTTTTCATTAAAAAAAAAAAGAAGAGAAGAGGATGTGTGTTTAGCATACCTTCAAAAGTAATAATGTCTTCTATATTTATATCGCCATCAATTCCATCCACAAAGTTCACCAAGCTTTGGGAACCCACATCACTTGCGTGACAAGAGGAAGATGAAACTTCTACATACAAAGAGAACAATGAGTATATATATATATATATGTATATATATATATATATATATGTATAATGAGCCAAGATGTTTAAACCTTGAATAATAATTTGATCACTTTTCTTCTTCTTCTGAAGACGAAGGGCTTTTGACTTTATCCTAGTTCCCTTACCAAGATCATCTGATTTAGGTGAAAGTGGCCTTTTGTTTGAGTCAACAATGACAGAGTGGAATGAAGGTGCCTTTGATATATCTACATTTAAGTAGTTCTCAGCTGCCCTTACCCACCAATTAGCAAAACATTCAGTGTAAACGGTGCTTTCATCCGGATAAATGAATTTTGTTCCAATATCACGTTTTATGAAGTGATACCAAGCACAAGCAGCGTCAAAAATTTCTCCATGTCGTTTCCATTGAAGGTTAGGATTTCCCACCATACCTTGAGAATATCCAAATTGTACAGCAAATCTGCTTGGAGTGTACGGTTCAAGTTCTACTTGAAGTACACTTCGGTAAACTAAAGCACTTGGGCAGATGTTGATAAGCCAGATAAATGCAGCATCATCCATTTTTTTAACACCAGCAAGGGAAGAATCGTCTGTCATCATTCCTTCATCATTAAAATGTGGGAGACTTCCAAGATGCCAGTTTCCATGAAAACGGATTTTCTCACGTGCTTCTTTCAAAGATAAATTTTTAAAAGAACTTACTGCTAATCTCCCCAAGAAGGCTTCACCCCTATGGGCTGGAGGAGCAGGTGGAGGGTGTAGAGAGGGACAATGCATGACATACCAGCTGTAGAAGAAATGGGCAGGATAAGCCTTCAATTTGTACTTCTCCGAACCAAGATGCTTTACATGGTCACGTAAACCAGTGCATAATCGAGCTACCATGGCAGGGCAAAGGGCAAAACGTGTGCCCAATGCCATGCGGGCTGCAACTAAGAATAATGAAGGATCAAGTAGTCGAGGATTCTTGCTCGAAAATATACAACGGCGAAGCCATGCAACAAGGTATGCAGCAAGAAAAGTTTCTCTGAGCATGGCATGACCATCAGCTCGTAATGCTCGAAGCCCTGGTTCTTCACTTTCAGGCACTAGTAAATCTTCCAAGCTAATGGAATCTTTTCTTGCTTGTGCTTCAATATCTGCCTTGGTAAGAGGAGTCCGAGTCTTATATCTCAATGATTTCTCATTACTCTCAATCTCAGCCTGTGTTTGGCTAAATTCAATAATGTTAAAGAAATGGCTTGTCCACTGTTGAATGAGATCGCCTTTGGCATGAACTGGTTTCTCTTTTGCAATAATGGTAAAGTGAAGAAATAGTTCAGCTACAATCCTGTATAAGTCAGGCTCTGCTTCTCGAATCAACTCTAATTCTTCATTGCAGGGAATATACTCTTCATAAATCTCCCCAAAGCCTAGAAGAGCTGAGATATGTGTCATCTCACTTAAAGAAAACCCATACTCACCGTTTGGAGAAAGACAAGTATTGGTTGAAGGACAAAAAGACTCCAACATAGCAATATAAATTTGCTTATTCAATGTTATCCCTCTCTGTGTGGCCAATACTACTTCCAATAAACCACTTCTCTCCAATCTGGATGCATATGAACCTACAATTTTCCCAGTAAGAATAGACCAACGCTTTGAGTCATAGGCCCATCCGCTTATGTGGTCGAAGTCATTATATGAAGACCCTTTCGCCATGGATTGAGTCAAAAGTGTTTCCAGCTGAACGTTCTCTTCTCTATTATTCGAAGATGCAAGGGTACTTGGATATAAAACTCGACGTTCAATGTCTCCATATCCTCACTTGCTGAAATCTCTACCCCCTTTTGTAAACACCACGAATTTGACACCACTAGAACGATGAGTCAATTCTGAGGAGCGTTCTAAAAATAACTCCTTTGACGGAATTCCTTTTGAAGGGGAACCTTTGGAACAAACTGCAGATTTATAAGATCTAATGGATAGATCACGATCAAAAGACATGGTGGTGAAAAATAACTTCCCCATATATCTGAAAATACCAATTTGCTTTCGTGGAAATCCGTAAGAAAAAGAACCGCCTTCGCCGCCATCTCCACATATGTAGGCAGGTTTTGGAAATATCCACTCTCTATCAGTTATTAAAGTTCTTTCAAGATCAGGAACCATTTTCTTTAAAATAGAAGTCCGCTTGTGTTGGTTATCAGCGCCTAAATCTTTTATGGTTCTAGAGATGATTTGTCCATCCAAACGAAAAACTGGGAACCTTGAACCACTTGACGTCTCTTCTTCTTGGCTTTGGACACTTGCACGAGAAGAAGAAGCTATTCTGGGAGAGGAATCTTTCAGAAGAGAAAAATAAACCTAAAAAAAAAAGAGAGAGAGAAGTTAGTAAAAAAAAAACAAAAACAAAAAAATAAAAAAATCAATCAATCAAAAAATCAAAGAGAGCAAGCCTAAAGTTCTCAATCCCCTTAGAAAGAGACATAATGAGACTTGCATCTCTCTTTTAAAAAACGATAAAAAAAAATTTCAAAAGTAAACAAGTCTAAAGTTCTCAATCCCGAAGGAAACATAATTAGACTGCATCCCTTTTGATAAATTTCAAAAAAAAAATCAATCAATCAATCAAAAATCAAAGAGAGCAAGCCTAAAGTTCTCAATCCCCTCAGAAAGAGACATAATGAGACTTGCATCTCTCTTTTGAAAAAACAATAAAAATTTTTTTATCAAAAGTAAGCAAGTCTAAAGTTCTCAATCCCGAAGGAGACATAATTAGACTGTATCCCTTTTGACAAATTTTCAACAAAAAAAAAATCAATCAATCAAAATCAAAGGGAGCAAGCCTAAAGTTCTCAATCCCCTTAGATTGAGATATAATTAGACTTTCATCTCTCTTTTGAAAAACGATAGAAAAAAAAATCATCAAAAGTAAGCAAGTCTAAAGTTCTCAATCCCGAAAGAGACATAATTAGACTACATCCCTTTTGATAAATTTTAACAAAAAAAAAATCAATCAATCAAAATCAAAGAGAGCAAGCCTAAAGTTCTCAATCCCCTTAGATTGAGATATAATCAGACTTGCATCTCTCTTTTGAAAAACGATAGAAAAAAAAAATCATCAAAAGTAAGCAAGTCTAAAGTTCTCAATCCCGAAGGAGACATAATTAGACTGCATCCCTTTTGACAAATTTTCAACAAAAAAAATTAATTAATCAAAAATCAAAGAGAGCAAGCTTAAAGTTCTCAATCCCCTCAGATTGAGACATAATGAGACTTGCATCTCTCTTTTGAAAAACGATAAAAAAAAATCATCAAAAGTGAGCAAGTCTAAAGTTCTCAGTCCCGAAGGAGACATAATTAGACTGCATCCCTTTTGATAAATTTCAACAAAAAAAAATCAAAAATCAATCAATCAAAATCAAAGAGAGCAAGCCTAAAGTTCTCAATCCCCTTATATTAAGATATAATGAGACTTGCATCTCTCTTTTGAAAAACGATAGAAAAAAAAATCATCAAAAGTAAGCAAGTCTAAAATTCTCAATCCCAAAGGAGACATAATTAGACTGCATCCCTTTTGACAAATTTCAACAAAAAAAAAATCAATCAATCAAAATCAAAGAGAGCAAGCCTAAAGTTCTCAATCCCCTCAGAAAGAGACATAATGAGACTTGCATCTCTCTTTTGAAAAACGATAAAAAAAAATCATCAAAAGTGAGCAAGTCTAAAGTTCTCAATCCCGAAGGAGACATAATTAGACTGCATCCCTTTTGATAAATTTCAACAAAAAAAAATTAAAAATCAATCAATCAAAATCAAAGAGAGCAAGCCTAAAGTTCTCAATCCCCTTAGATTGAGATATAATCAGACTTGCATCTCTCTTTTAAAAAACGATAGAAAAAAAAATCATCAAAAGTAAGCAAGTCTAAAGTTCTCAATCCCGAAGGAGACATAATTAGACTGCATCCCTTTTGACAAATTTCAACAAAAAAAATCAATCAATCAAAATCAAAGAGAGCAAGCCTAAAGTTCTCAATCCCTTCAGAAAGAGACATAATGAGACTTGCATCTCTCTTTTGAAAAACGATAAAAAAAAATTATCAAAAGTAAGCAAGTCTAAAGTTCTCAATCCCGAAGGAGACATATTTAGACCTTTTAACAAATTTCAACGAAAAAAAAGTCAATCAATCAAAATCAAAGAGAGCAAGTCTAAAGTGCTCAATCCCCTCAGAAAGAGACATAATGAGACTTGAATCTCTCTTTTGAAAAACGATGAAAAAAAAATTATCAAAAGTAAGCAAGTCTAAAGTTCTAAATCCCGAAGGAGACATAATTAGACTGCATCCCTTTTGACAAATTTTAAAATCAAATCAATCAATCAAAATAAAAAAGAGCAAGCCTAAAGTGCTCAATCCCCTCAGAAAGAAACGTAATAAAACTTGCAAAACGACAAAAAAAAATTATTAAGATTCTCAATCTTCCTGGAAAGAGAATTAGAATTGCAAAAAAAATTTATATGTCGTTATATAAGTTATAAAGTTATTTAAGTTCTTGGATGTCCGTAAATTACACGCCTCTAAAGTTCTTGGATGGCTGTAAATTACACGCCTCTAGCTGGCAGAAAGAAAAAGACTTGCTCCAATCCCAAAGTAGTCTTCAATTTGCAAAATAAATTTATAAAAAAATTTAGCTTCATAAAAAAAAAAGAGGGTGGACTTGATCACAACTGTATTATGGCAAGCCAGATTTTAAAAAAAAAATTTCAAAAAATTTTTTTTTCAAAAAAAAAAAATAAAACAAAAACAAAAAACAAACAAATCAAATCAAACTATAGCCAATGATTTTCCTTGAGTAAATCAGGACCATTGAAAAAAAAAAATCAAATCATCACAGTCGTTGGATCGCCATGGACAAACCATGGCCGTTGATATCAAATCCTTAATACCCATCGACTTCTCCTTCGTCCATCCCGTTCCTTTCCAAACACTTCCACCACTCAGCCGTCGCTTCCCATCTTCTCCCCTGGATTCCGCCGTTCTCCCGACCGCCACCGGCCGACGATCTTCCTTCGCACTGCCGTGACTCCACCCAGCCGCCTCCGCTCCTCTCACCGGATCGCCTCGCCCATGGTCACCGTCGCCGGCGTCTCGGTCTGCGCCTCCACCGGTCGGTTCCCGTTCCGCTAGCTCTGCCCCCGTCGGTCTCCTCCTCGTCTCCACCTCGCCACCGGATCTGCCCCCCCTCCAACATTGTCTCTCGCTTTTTTTTTTGCATTCATCTCCTCCATCCTCAACCCCAGATCCGGCTTCCCCTCCCCAGGCTCCTTCAAATCCCTCTTCGTCTATACCCCTTCTCTGACGGCCGCCCCTCCGATTGCTTTGTCCGTCACCGGAATTAAAATCAAATAAAAAAAAAATCCAAGCTTTTGGATTGTAACGCCGTCACAAACCATCGAGCCACCGACCGCCTTCGGCCGCGGCTACTGCCACACACCAGTCTCCGCTCATTTTACCTCCCTCACCGTCATCACTTCTGGCCCTCCTCTTCGCCTTCTTCGCCTCGCCTTCTCTCACCACCCACAGCCGCTCCGATCGCCGTCATCGCTCCCTTCGCACCGCCGGATCTATTCCCCTCTGACATTCTTTCCGTCTTGCGCCACCACCAGCCTCCGTCTCGCATCGTCAGCGCCACGGCCATCTCCACCATCTTCTCCCAGCACCTCACTAACCAGATCGCCACCATCTCTCTACCGGACCTCCCCATTTTTCTGCCACCGCCTCCACAAAAACGCGAGCTGCAGAAGGCCTCATCTTCTTCTCGGAATTGCGGGAGATCCTGCACATCCAGGGCGGGCAGTGCAGCAACCAGATCGTGATGAAGTTCTGGGAGGTGGTTTGCGTCGATCACGGCACCGACAAGGGTACTTCCAACCTGCAGCAGCGGCGGCCGGTTCGTTCCCCACACCGTCCTCATGGATCTCGAGCCCGGGACTATGGACAGCTTCCGGCCCGGACCCCTCACAGCCAAATCTGCCGCTCTTTGAACACTGCCCCGCCTTTCTCACTTCCACCACGGCTCCATCTTCCTCTCTCCCTCAGGCCATTGCGTCACCACCACCTTCTCCGCCAATGACACACAAAAAAAAAATATTTTCGGCCATCGCAGCAACAATACGGTGAAGATGCTCCGTCACTTCTCCCTGCCCGGCTGCCGGTCGCCTAAGTACTCCATCGCAGCAAAGCGGCGCTTCGGCCATAAGCGTGCACAGACGCCGCAGTGGATAAAAAAAAAAGCAAAGAAAATTTGGAAGAAGAGAAACAAGAGCGAAGAAACAAACAAACAAAAAAAAAAAGCTACTCACCCTGCTATCAATCCGGAGAAACAAAGTTCCGATGTGTGTGTTGCAGGGATTTTTATACTAAAACTGACAACGTCAATGAAGATTAGGATTCGTATTGAGATAGGTTGTAAATCTGTTACAAGTTACAAAATATTACTTAGATTCGTGGAGTTTGTCATATACTCTGGATTTCGGGATTTGCTGTTACCAACGGGATTTGCTGTTATCGTTGGTAAGATACTTTGTTAAGATACTGGATAAAGGTCTATCTCCGATTAAGCTTGGATACCCGGACCAGTTCAAACTCCCATTGAGTCTTGACCAGTTTAAACTCCCATTGAGTCTTGACAACGTTGGTACGTGAAGTTTCAAATGCCTATAACAGTTTAAACTCTGATATTTATAATGTGGGATCAGTTTAAACTCCCAATTAGAGTGAGAGTATGAATAATAAGGATCGGTATCCAGGAGCATGTTCACTACTTCTCACATGGTGGGCCGTAGAGTAGGCAGCTTAGTAAAAAAACAACTGCAATCTTTAACACTTTCATCATTTCCACTTCATACGCTGCCGAAATTCTGCTGACAAAAAAAAGGTTGAAACACCTTCACGTTTATTAAGGTGAATAGAAACCCAGCTTACAATGTCCCTCCCATCACCAAATTCTGGTTCAATTGAACTTTGGCCTGTTATCAATTCAAGTAACACCACACCAAAGCTATAGACATCAATCTTTGCTGTGACCTTCAACGTATAAACAAGTTCTAAAAAAAAAAGAAGTTGGATTACAGAATGGAAAATAACACGTTCAGTTAGATCAATAATTTTGTTGATGTAAACCACAGTGATCAGGATTTCCTTGTGTTAAGTAGCGAAACGGATAATGAGAATCTATCTCCTAGCATCTTAAGCTATTGGGAAACAGATTATCATTAGTCATTCCACTTAACGATTAGTGCAATCCAATCAAAAGCTTACCAAGTTTTATATAACCATGTGTGCCGGCAAAACAGCTAAACTCCTCTCCAGCAAAAAATTCCCTTCTGCAATCTTTGCCACCCCAAAATCTGCAATTTTAGCTTCGTAGTATTTATCTAGCAATATGTTGGTTGATTTGATATCCCTGTGAATAATGGCTGGAGCTATGTCATGATGAAGATAAGCAACGCCCTTTGCAGCCCCAAGAGCAATCTTATGCCGATGTATCCAATCCAACTCTGGCCGCCCACACTAAAAAAAAAATCTAATAAAAAAAACTTTTTATTTGTTTCTTTAAAAAAAAAAATCCTTCTCCTATGGGAAGATTACAAGAAAAAAATGAATGAAACGATGAGGAGGAAATCTATCAGTGCAGAATTCCCTCTCTAATCAACTCTTCCTTAACATCTTCCAGAAAAACAATACGCCTATTGTCTAAATCTTCGATGCAAAAGAGATATCCTTGTACAAGAATAAAACTTGGAAGGGGCTCTTCCCTTCGACGAGCTTCAGTGACATCTCTACGTGCTCTTGCTATTATTTCCACAGCTTTGTCCATTACAACTTCGGAATTCCCATCAAAATTTAAATGAATTCCATGCGAAGCAATTTGAATTGCAGGCAACCCAGAAGAAGTAGTTAATGGAAAGCCAGGCATAGTTCTCACAATTTTTCCGACGGGTGATAGCTCCATTTATAATGTCATTCCACTGTCACCCCTCGAAGGGGCTGTCTGTTGACATAAAAAAAAAAATCAAAATCAAATCAAAACTCAAATGCAAAGATCTCGGAGCTTGACTAGCTCCAGATAACTCTAAATTTTCAAAATGGACAAAGTCTCAAATTCGGATAAAGTCCAAACAAAGAAAAAAAAATTAAATCCAAAGGCCAAGATTTCAGAGCTTGACTAGCTCTGAGTGAGACCAAATTTTTTTAATAGACAAAGTTTCTAAAGTGGACAAAGTCTAAAGAAAAAAAAGTAAGGAAGCAAAATCTAATCCTACACACGTAGGAATAGACTAAGGCTTTTAACAAAAAATAAAAGTGAAGAGGCAAGATCTAAATCCTACACAAGTAGGAATGGACTAAGGCTTCCAACAAAAAATTTTATTGTGAGAGAACGTTATGGGGGCCTCTTTACATTCAAAGTTAAACGGCTGAAGGAGGCTTTGTAAGCCTCACATGGCCACGTAATAAAAGTTGCAAAGGACTATGTGGGACCTCATAAGTCTCACAACAAAATAGTCACAAAACATAAATAATTGAAAAAAGGCTAGGTAAGACTCCTGGGTCCTATGCTATTATTTTGTTAAAAAAAATATGTTTAGTCATAAAAGACAAAAATAACTGAAAATAAAAAAAAAGGGTTAAATTCCAAAAGAACCCAAAATTCAAAGAAAAAAAAAAGGGGTTGTGTGGAAAATTTCATGGGCCCCACATAAGGAATGGGAAGATTAAATCAAAGCCTTAATGCTCGTAATCCCCTACTATAAAAAAAAGGATGATGAAATAAAAATATATATATAATAAAAAAATAATAATAAAAAAAAGGAGAAGAAAGTGGAGATGACCAAGTCAAAGGTATAATGCCCGGTCTTCTCTCACACTTCCCACTTCCTCCACTAAGCAAGTGGTTTTCACCAACACTCCCACTAATCCACTCTCCACTTCTCATAAACTACTTTTCCAACTCACCCCACTACTTTGCTTAACCGTGCAACTCTCATCCTATAAATACCCCTTCATTTCCATAAGAAGGGGTTTTTGGCTTTCAAGTCTACGGAACCTCCAAAGAGAAATCCAGAAGTCCATCACACACCAAATTCCTAAAAAGCCTTGACCTTCAAAAAGTCGAAGAAGATCGAGGAATCAGAAGACAAGCAGAAGCAACCAAGAAGGAAGAAGAATTTGTGCAAGGGGAGCTCTCATCTTCAAGAAGAATTTTCCTTGTTTTCTTCTTTTCTTTTCTTTTTTTTTTTTAACTTGAAAGTTGTAGCCACTTCTCCTGGCAATTCTCTTTTCTTATTTTAATAAAATTCTTATTTCTTTCATTTTTGCCAACTAATCGAAGGGTTTTAAAAATTGATTAATCACTACTACTCACTTCAAAGTGTAAAGAGTAGTCTTAATTAATCAAGAGAAGGTCGTCCCACATAAAAAAAAAGGTTCTTCTCTACCCCTTGCAAGGAAGGATCATCTGATCCATTCCCTTGTCTTGTGCATAGAGAACTACCGAAATCCACCAACAATCAGTACATGATCCCTCAATTCCATTAGAAACCATTTCCAATTGTCTCTGTCTTCCTTCCCGACAAGCCCGAATGCAAGAAGAAATAACCCATTATTTTCATCTGTAGCCGTTGCAGCCATAAGAGCACCAGGATATTTGCCATACAAGTGAGTGACATCAACGCCAATCACAGGGATGCAATGTCGAAACCCAGCTATAGACGGCCCAAACGCCCAAAACAACCGTCTAAATCTCCTACAAGTGCCACCATCTGCACGAGGTACTACATCATCCTCTAAGCGGTAGTAGGTGTCAAGATTGGCTTCTTGCACCGCCCTTAGGTACATTGGCAACAATTTATACGATTCTACCCAATCTTCATAAATGGCCTTGATCGCCACATTCCTTGCTGCCCATGCTTTCTTATAAGATATGTCAACATGATACTTCTCCTTCATTCTTTGAATAATTTCCCCTGGTGTGAAAGTTAATTCGGCTTGGATAGCAGGCATTATGACCTTCGAAATAAAAGAGGCACTGCACTGCCTATGATCTTTGCTAAGCTGGGCATTCCGATATGTGTGGTCACCTTTGTACGTCTTCAATTTAAAGGACCCACTACCCCTTTTGATTGAACCATGCACTCTCCAAGGGCAAGTGCTATCAATGCACTTCATTGTATACTCCGCCGGATTTGTTCGTACAACCCTGTATTCGATATGATTTTGAATGGAAAACTCCTGCAAGGCTGTAACGAATGCTTCTTTATTCTCAAAGATGCGGCCAACGTATAACTCATCTTCATTTTGTTGGTCCAAATCCATTGTAGAATTCATTGCCGCATCTATCTCTTCATCTGTGATGTGTGCATAAAGTGGTCCACTTCACAGTACGGCGGCTCTTCATCATCTACATTCATATCATTCCCAGCAATGGCATTGTCTACCGCATCATCCCCCTCGCCGTCAACCATCTGTTGAACACTTTCTTCACCTCTAACCCCTTCTACATTCATATCAGAATCTTCGCCACTTACTTCGTCAATATTATCTTCACCTTCATTATCCTCATTTTCATCAATATCTTCACCGTAGACATATCCCCCCTACATATAAACATCGCATATGTATTAAATTTTGTAAGCCTAAAAAAGTTGAATTCATTTATAAATATATATTTCACCTCTGATTAGATGGTCCAGCATCGGTATGAGCAACATACGTGTAGGGGAAATGAAGGCCCATCGAACTTTGAGTTCATACCATGCACCGCCTTGAGACATTTGAACGCTAAATGGCTCATGTGCATGCGTCGTAGACCTTCCATATTACACACAAAATCTCAAAATTAAGCTAAACATATTTTCATTAAAGGATAATAAGATTGAAAACATATTCACAACTAAATCAACCCTTACCTCCAAGTAGGTCCACTTCCATCGTAAATAGGGGCAGACGACCTATGACGTTCATTTGAAGCTATTGTCATAGATAAATTTCCTTCTTCTTCGTCATCCACCGGCACTTGCATATGACTTTCATTATTCACATTTCTATCTGAGCTCCTTTGTGAGCTTCTGTGAGAGCTCCTATGTGAACTACTTCATCTTTCACTAGTCACTCGGGCCTCTTTTTCGAGAAATAACTCGAAAAAAATTATGTGACGCGAGTGGTGAAACATAAAAGCCATTGATGAATCATCATTTATGTTCATTAGTATCATTCTCGATCCATAGGACGGAAGATTACATTTGATAGTAATTTTCCATCTTCTTCGATCCAACCCAACCTTACTTGCTACGTGCATCTCAAATTCATCAAATGTAGATGGTTTCTTCATTAATAATCCTTCTATGCGTCCGTCGTAGTTAATGAAAAAACTAACCATTTCTTCTGCCATTTCTATTCAATTAATTCATAAATAATAAATTAAATTAATATTAGATTAAACAAACTAATACTAATATCTACCCTAACAAATATATTTTCAAAATATATACGCATAGAAACTAATAACTTTACCAAATATATAAGCATATCATTAATACTTTATATCAATGAGTAAATTTTCTAATTAATATAATTACACAATTGATGCAATAACGCATACAATGTCACAAATCATATAAAAACATGTTCAAAAAATCAAATCCTCCTCATTTTCCAAAATTTGAGAGACTTGTCATCTTAAAAAATAAAAACTCATTAATTAAAAATTCATCTCAATTAAATAATCTTAAACACAAAAAACACACAAAACGACTTAGAATAATACTTCTAAAACTAGGGCTCAATGACAGGACAATCAAAACTTTAATTTTTTTTGACGTAATATATAAAAGATAAATTTTTTCAATGTAACATACAAAAAATATATTACAACGATTGAAACAAAAGTAAATAAAAATAAATAAAGGGACACGCACCAGAAAAATGAAACGGGAGCGGCTCGACGTGGGCAGCGGCGGGCTAGACCTAGGCGGCGGCAGCAGACTGAGGTCGACGGCAGCGGGCTGGATGTCGGCGCGAGAATGGCGGCGTCCGAACGTCGGCAGAAATGGCGTAGCGAAAAACTTCGGACTGGAACGCGACTGGTCTAGCCGGCGGCGGACTGAGGGGCGGCGGCAGACTGCGGTCGGCGGCGGCGAGAATGACGGCGTCCGGAAGTCGGCAGAAGCGGGGAGCAAAAAATGGGTGACTGGAACGCTACTGGAGGCGGAGCGGAGTCGCGGCTAAAACGACGATGATTTCGTCGTTTAGAACGACGAAATCAGTGTTGTTCCACGGCCCGAGCCCGAAATTAGACAAGTGTGGTAGTTTCATCGTTCAGAACAACGAAATCAACTTAAGTTGATTTCGTTGTTCTAAATGACGAAACCGGGTCAAGTAGTAAAAGGTTTCGTCGTTTAGAACGACGAAATCGTATTTAAACCAATTTCATCGTTCTAAACGACGAAATCAACTTAAAAAATATTAAAAAAAAGCCACTCTGGCGCCTGCGTGGCAAAAACGAACACCACTTTGGGAAATATGGTATATTTCAGTAAATATTTTTTTATTATTATTATTTTAATAAATTCCCCAAAATTTAATGACTTGTTCAATCTACAATATTTACTTTCCTAATCAATATGATTGTAAAAAATTATACATAAATCACACTTAGGAGTAAACCTAAACACACTTAGAAAACTTGAAGGTCATCCACAACAAATATTAAACTATTTTAAAATAACTTATTTCCAAGAAAAGTTGGCAACAAATTCTCCAATCCAAAGAAGAAAATAAATCTCAGTTTTCAAGTGTTCTCTTTAGACAAGGGAAAGTATACATAACCTTAATTATTTATACAATATTCGTTCATGGGGTTGCAATGTCCCAGCCTAATGAAGTCATAATGCAAGTCAATATAACTCCAAAAATTTTAGCCCCAAATTTTAAGTTTCAGGAGCTTGACTCAAGTTCTAGCATAGACTTGGACCCCTTCATCTTCCTCATAAGGAAATTAAAAGGCACTACAACCAATGCATAAGAGCCATCTTCCATTCCCAAAGTTCATAGAAATTTTCTTTGAACAAAATTCCTGCAAATTTGCAAGAGTCATTGATGCATATGTGCCCAATGAATTCTAAGTCTATAGGCGTAAGAATAGTGCATGAGTTTTACGGTTATTACTTTATTTACTTAGAGTTATTTTATTGTTTTTCAATAAGGGTACTTTTGTAAGATCTCTGATCTTAAACCGGTTTTCGTGTCACTTCAATTATCGGTTATCGTGAGCTTAACACGTTTTCTGATTTATTCGGTGGTTTCAAAGATAAATAGTGTTTATGATGGTTTTAATCAAAATAACTTTAAGATTAGTGGTTTTAAGTGATTTTGAATCAAATATAATTTTTTGAGATTTTTTAGAATTTTTACTATTTTTCTGAAAATTAGGGTTTTGTGGGACCCCCTGTGGGCCCTACCGTCGAAATTTGGGTTTTTGGACCAATTGAACTCATACATCAACTTAAGCCCATACAAAAATTTTTAGAATTTTCTCAGATGTAATTAGTGCTCAAATTTGTGAAATACTCATTTTTAGCCCAAAATTATACTTACACCCTATTAGTTCAGTTAGTGTAACCCAAACCCTACTATAAAAGGCCAAACCTGAGTCATTACCATTTTGGGAATAGGCTGAGAAAAAAGAGGTTAGGCATAATCCCCAATTAGGCCCGGATTAGAAGGTGTTTAAGGTAACCTCATTCTAATTAAGCATTAAATCCTAGCTTTTCTCTTAATCCCTTCTAGATCTACCATTTCTTCTTTGTTTTGATTCATTTTTAAACATCAAAACTACTGATTTGCATCTTTACTTCAAACTCTAACTCTAAAAATCCGATTTTTATGTTCAACAAGCCCTAGATCTAAGTTTTTAATTAGGGTTTTTTTTGTTAAATTGGTTTTAATGAAGTTTAATTCAAACTCTATGTCTTTGTAAGGTTTTCAAGAAGAGTGATCATCAAATCCAAGCCTAATTAAGGGATAAGGTAATAGACTTTCAAATTTTCAATCTTCCTATGGTAAAACTCTTGATTTTGTGGTTTATTTTGAATGGAGTTACTTGATTTAGTATTCTAATGGCATGATTAGAAAATGGTAATCTTTAATCCCGATTTCATAGGGTTTTATCTTGTTATAATGTGGTTTAGCATTCTGGAAGTTATGGTGGAGTTTTGATGGCATTTAGGTTGTTAGATAGCGATTTGAAGTGATATCAATGGAGTCTCGGTTTGAAATTGCGAAAGGAAGAAGATGGTTGTTTCTGCCTTGTTGGCGTTCGAACGACTCCTCTGGGCGTTCGAACGGCAACACTGTCGGATCGATAGATTTCCAATTCAGCCAATTGAATGGCCTGCTGTGCATTCAAACGACCAAACTGTAAATTTGAAATCTTCCTGTTTAGATGATCAAACGGCCTCCTGGGCATTTGAACAGCTACACAACACAATGTTGTTCAATTTGTATGATGTTTATTTCGGTGATTCTACTTTAGCTTGCCAATTTCATATGAATATGGAGTGTTTTGAGCTATATTATGCTACTAGAAAGGCATGTTATTGAGGTTATGAAGTTGGGATATATTATTAGAGATTTGTGAAATGACTTATAGTTTGTGGCATGATATTGGAATTGTCATCTTGAAGTTATGAATGGCTGATTCTCTATAGTTAGGTGTATTTTCAGTAGAGCTACAGTATACTAATGGGCTGATATGTCATGTTAAAATGTGATTAATTGATGTGTGAATACTAGTGTTATGTCTTGACTCAAGTATGAAGTGAATGATCTTATATGTGGTTAGCTTGTGGTTGAGCTTTGATTTGAGTTATGATTTTAATGATTCTTCTCCTATGATTTCTGCTGGAATTCATGATTAGATGTTAATGCTCATGTGTAGTGTGATGGTGAGTAAATTACAAGCATGTTGATATGCATTGAGTGAAGTGCTTCTACTATGTGCATACACATACATGTGGGGTTTAATGATGATGATGAGGTTTGCTATTATGATTATGAATGATGCATGAAGGGCTGATGAGAGCACCTATAATGAATTAGAATTCATGTATGTTTTGCCCACGTATGTACCATGTTGCATGCATCATGAAAATGTATTTCCAATTGAGGTTTTACTGTTGGTTAATCGGAATTGATCGGTTGTGTGGAACAGCCGAAGAGAAACCATTAGACACTTGCGGTATAGGACGCATTATGTCGATGGATAGCTCTAACGTTCGTTGCGCTAGTGCTTAGTTAAATTTGTTTCTATGGCGTCACGAATACTCATGGTATAGGACGTGAAGACTAGAGTCGACATAGAAGTATTTTTATGTGCACACTCCGAGGCGGGTTGAGTCTAGTTAAGTGGATGCAAATGTATTTCCAATTGAGGCTTTATCGAGATTAATCGAATTTGATCGATTGGATGCAATGTGGTGAAATTATGTGCTGGTTTAATCGGTTGTGGCTTAAACAAAACTTGACTTGTCTGAAAGGATATGTTTTGATTTGAGTTCCTGTGTGGAACATGTGCACTCCCTAGGTTGAGTCTAGTTAAATGGAGTTATGTAGGGACGAGTTGTGTACTTGTCTTGCGGATTGAGATTATTATGATTATCTGGACCCTGAGAATCTAGTTGGTTTGTCCGAGTGCACCGGCTTACCAGGTATTGTTGCTTGAGACTTAGTGTCTTGATAAGCAGGAGTTGCTTGAAGGCATTGGCTTTGAGGAGCAGGAGTTGCTTAGGACTTCGTGTCTTGATAAGCAGGAATTGCTTGAGACTTTGTGTCTTGATAAGCAGGAGTTGTTTGGGACTTCGTGTCTTAATAAGCAGGAGTTACTTGGGACTTTGTGTCTTGATAAGCAGGAGTCGCTTGGGACTTCGTGTCTTGATAAGCATGAGTTACTTGAGACTTCGTTCTTGATAAGCAGGAGTTACTTGGGACTTCATGTCTTGATAAGCAGGAGTTGCTTGGGACTTCATGTCTTGATAAGCAGGAGTTACTTGCGACTTCATATCTTGATAAGCAGGAGTTGCTAGAAGGCGTTGGCCTTAAGGAGCAGGAGTTGCTTGAGACTTCATGTCTTGATAAGCAGGGGTTGCTCAAAGGCTTTGGCCTTGAGGAGCATGTCTATTTAATAAGTGTTTGCTCGATGGCTCCGGCCTTGAAGAGCAAGTTTATTCTTTATGTGTATGGACGTGCATGTTGGACTAGTGTGTGTGTGTGTGTGACACTTATATATGCATGATAAATGAGAATGTTGATGCATGATTGGATATGTATGTTAGAGATACATTTTATGCAGGTTGATATGATGTGCGCATTATTAGATATGTATGTTAGAAATATATTTCATGCAGGTTGATAAGATGCGACGCATGATTGGATATGTATGTTAGAGATACATTTCATGCAGGTTGATATGATGTGAATGACACTATGTAGAATATACACTATGATGCAAGTTTAGATGATGTGTATGTGTGATCAAAAAATAATACATCTTGTCAATCTTTGATCTGAATGATTTTATTGTTATGCTATCATATTTCCAATTATGATAGTTATATTAAAAACCATTGCTGAGTTTGTTAAACTCACCCCTCTTTATTGTGTTTTGTTTTGGGGCTGTGTGGTGCGACACGCAGACGGATAGGATCTCCTCTTTGAGGAAAAGATCGGAGATGACTTGGATATGATCGCGGAGGCTCTTATGTGACTCATTTTCCTTAGTTTATGCTTTATGTTTAGAACCTTTGTGTAGGGTTCCCTGTTGGATTTTTATGCTACTTTATACAGTTGTGTTGCTTAAGACCTATTTTGAGCCAGTGTGGGCTATGATTGACTAAGTATGTGGGTTTTGAGACTAGTTGTTTACTTTGTGTTAAGCAACTTTCTTTCTTTTCTACTTATTTACTCTTGCTCAAAGGAATGTGCATACTCCGTAATTCTGTTAAGTTGCTCGTGGTTAGGGTTAAGTCTTTCGCTAAACCGTTTCTCAATTTCCCTTCGTCGCCCCCGCGCGCTTGACCTGCCCTTGGACCGGGTTTGGCTCGGGTCGGGCAACACCGGGGCGTGACAACTTTGGTCTTTTTACTTGTTCTAGGCTTAAGTATATAAAGCCAATAAAGCATCTGTATTTCTCAGCTTTGATGATTGAATGAGAATTCTTCATACAGAATTCTCCCTTGGCTCGAGCCTTGGCTCCCCCCTTATTTATTTGGCTACATTTCTTGTTTGTGTGAGGTTGTTAGTGATCTTTGAAGAAAGGGTTCTTTGGATGAGGCTTGCTATCAGTCATCTTCCATTTCCAATTCCGCGAACTCTTTCTACTAGACATTGAACCCACTGACCTTGTTGCTTCTATAATTTGTTGTTTAAAGAAAGCCTACCCAAAGGAGTGAAAAGTAAGAAATTCACTGAATGACCATGTTGAAACCTGATGTCCATTGTTCAACTTTCATGATAACAACAAAGCAACCCACAAGCACTGTTTTGTTCAGCATAATCACGCAATACACCACAAATAATAGCTTTATACACTATAAATTTCGCTATAATCAAAATTCATGTATCATTTAAGCAACTTCTAAACCTTTCAATAAATTATCAATTAGCTTTTAAATGTTGAGAAAACATCGATCAAGAAATTCACACATGCAATCATCAATTAGCTTATGCACATTACCTTCTTAGTAACACATATGTTTGGAGTGCATTATTCTCCTATGACAAAAAGCTTCACAAAATCAAAGTAGCTCTAATCAGAACCCATGTCAACACCTTTCTCTTTCAAGAATACCTTGGCCTCTGTTATATTTTGTAACAATAACAATTTCCAAATTTTATTTATGTAAGAACCAATGAACATCAGCAAAAAATAATTGTTGCATATAGCATATAAAAGATTATTTTTAAGCAAAAATGATATAATAGATTCATCTTGGCCAATCAAATTCTCTCTAGGGAAATCAAATCTCAGCCATTCAGAGCATCTCATCCTCTCTGTTTTGCTATAATAGATTATTTCTCTATAAGACAATCCCCAACCATTAAATACATTACATACTTACATACTTCTAATTGGGTTGTAACATGGTATTGAGATGCGCAAGAGCCATCTTCCATTTCAAATTTCGATATGTAAAGGCAGAAATAAATGATGTACGAACATAAAACTCAAACAGAAGTTGAAGTTAAGTGTTGGATGCTAGAGTGTGGCTTTGCTAATCAACACCACGACCATATATGTATAAAAGTAATGCTTGACTACAACTAAAAGAACTTCTTCTACTACTACAAGAACTACATTACTTGAAGCTGAAGGCAATGAATGCTCTTCCATAGTTTAATTTTTATGTTTCTTATGAAAGCGGAGAATAAAGAGGGAAGTGTATATATAGGGTGGGAAAAGGGCTACATAAAAAAACTGGAACCGAACCGAACCAAGTAAAACTGAACCAAAATTTAATAATTCGGTTTGGTTTAGTTTGGTTCTTAATTCAGTTTCGGTTTGGTTTTAAAAAAGAAGAAAAACCGACTGTAATTCAGTTCGGTTCGGTTTTACAGGAAAAAAAAACGAAACCGAACTGAACCGAAATATTACCCATGTATAAGAGCCTTTTCACCCTTTCCTATTCCTAAATCCTATTCTGCCCAAAATTTTCCTATTTCCAGCGGGCGGCGCCCCGGCTTCCATCTCGCCCTCTACCTCCTCCCTCGCCACCTCCCATTGTCGATCCCCCTCGCCGCCTCCCATCGTCGATCCCCCTCGACCCTTCTCCGACTGCCCATCCCAAGATCCCCTGTCCACCTCGCCTCCCGCTGGGATTTTGACTTTGCTGCCAAGCCCCCCGCCGTCTCTCCCGGCCTTCACCCTCGCAGCAGATTCAGCCGCATGGGAGCAAAAACTTCAGCCCCCCGAGGAGCCCCCTTGCTCTGACGACTGATCCGACATCCAGAAGCGGCCAGATTATGAAGCGGGAAATTGTTGGGGTGTTTTATGGGTTTACTCTGCCGAGGTGCTTGATATGAACTTTTGCGTGCTTTGTCTTGCCGATCGATGTGTATTGCGTTTGATATTGGCTTTTCTAATCCAAGTGGCCGATTGCGCGTTTTTGTTTGATGAAAAATTGGGTTTTTTTGTTCGGATGTTATCGATCCAATGGGTTTAGTGTTTACATGTCTTGTTATTTACGTAGAAATTGTTTTGGCATAACTACATTAAGTATCAATAAATTTTTCCATTGGCGGCTTTTATTTTGGATTTTGAAGTTGAATCCTCTTCTTTCGGTTTTAAGCTTCTCTCTCTTTCTATGCTCTCACTCCCTTTTAATCCTACCAAGCGAAGCTCAAAAACCGAAAAGATTTTGGACCAGGCCACTCCGTATGTAAATTTAGTTTGCCCGGTTGATGAGTTGCGTTCATTTGGTTGGATCGGTATGAATTTCGCAGAGCGAGTTTCCAAAAGATTTGATATCTTTGATGAGGGCAAGTGGTGGTCTTCTACTCTGGTCGAACCGATTAGTTAATCAGCAGGTTCTACGTTTGATTTTTTGAACTCGGATTAATGTTGATATGCGTATTTTTTTTCGCAATTAGTGAGTGACTCAATGTCTTGATCTTGTTTTACTTAGCGCCAGTAATTAGTGAAGCTTGAGTTTGATCTTGGAAGATGATATACGTGTGTTTTGTTACCTTGTTAAACACTTCTATGCATGTATTTATATGTAATTATAAATGTCAGGTTGTAACCTTTATTAATTTTTCTATTGTTGTAATATGTATGTCGATTCGGTTCTAATGTCTCAGTTTCATATTTTGGTTCGGTTTGATTTATATATTTCGGTTCTATAGTTCGGTTCGATTTATATATTTTGGTTCTATAGTTCGGTTCGGTTTGGTTCCTACTAGAGCTACAAGAACCAAACCGAGATGCCACCCTAAGTGGGAATGGAGCAAATCTAGTACCCAACCAATGACAATTAGTCCAGGAATGTCACTCAGCTGAACCCCTTAATGTTGTAAATCACGATCAAAATAAGTGCATAGAGTTCAAGCAAAAAAAAAAATGAGCCATTATTTTTAAGTCTGTTCAGATTGAGGAGAAAGAAAAACTGATAGAAATTACCCTATTTGAGAGGAGGCGAAGGATTTTTGCCAACCATTGTCGTTTCCATTCTCCATAGACTTCTTCTTTCCAAGTGGCACCGTCTGTCACGCCTCAACATTGCTTGACCCGAGCCGAACCCGATCCAGGGGCCGGTCAAGTGCGTGGGGGCGACAAGGGAAATTAAGAAACGGTTTAGTGGAAGATTTAACCCTAATAACAGGTGACTTAACAGAATTACGGAGTACGTACATTCTTTTAAGCAAGAGTAAATAAGTAGAAAAGAAAGAGAGTTGTTTAATTTAAAATAAACAACTAGTCTCAAACCCACAAGTTTAATCAACTATAGTCTACACTGGCTCAAAAACAGGTCTTAATCAACACAACTGTATAAAGTGGCATAAATCCAACAGAGAATCATACACAAAGGTTCTAAATATAAAACATAAACTAAAGAAATAAGTCTAATAAGAATCTCCACAATCACATCCAAATCGTCTCCGATCTTTCCTCAAAGAGGAGATCATGTCCGTTTACATGTCGTACCACGCAGCCCCAAAGCAAAAACACACGAAAGAGGGGTGAGTTTAACAAACTCAGTAATGACTTTTAATATAACTATCATCATCAAAAATACGATAACATAGCAATACAATTATTCAGATCAAAGAATGACAAGGTGCATCATTTTCTGATCACACATATACATCACCTAAACCTACATCATAGTGTATAATTCACATAATGTCATTCACATCGTATCAACCTGCATGAAATGTATCTCTAACATACATATCCAATCATGTATCCCATCATATCAACCTGCATGAAATGTATCTCTAACATACATCTCCAATCATGCATCTCATCATATCAACTTGCATGAAATATATCTCTAACATACATATCCAATCATGCATTACATCATATCAACCTGCATAAAATGTATCTCTAACATACATATCCAATCATGCATTTCTTTATATCAACCTGCATGAAATGTATCTCTAACATACATATCCCACCATGCATCTCATCATATCAACCTGCATGAAATGTATCTCTAACATACATATCCCACCATGCATTTCATCATATTAACCTGCATGAAATATATCTCTAACATACATATCCAATCATGCATTACATCATATCAACCTTCATCAAGGAGTAATCACAATTTAGCATTACACAGACGGGAACACAGACAAGGACACGAAGGCGTGTCATTACCTTATCCCTTGATGAGGCTTGGATTTGATGGTCACCCTTCTTGAAAACCTTACAAAGACAGACATAAAGTTTGAATTAAACTCCATTAAAACCGATTTAACATAGAAAACCCTAATTAAAAACTTAGATCTAGGGCTTGTTAAACATAAAAATCGGATTTTGAGAGCTAGGGTTTATAGTAAAAATGCAAATTAGTAGTTTTGATGTTTGAAAATGAATGAAAACAAAGGGGAAATGGTAGATTTAGAAGAAATTAAGAGAAAAGCTATGATTTAGTGCTTAATTAGAATGGGTTTACCTTAAACACCTTCTAATCCAAGCCTAATTGGGGATTAGGTCTGACCTCTTCTTCTCAGCCTATTCCCAAAATGGGAATGGCTCAAGTCTGCCCTTTTATAGTATGGTTTAGGTTGTGTAAGGTAAATTGTGGGGTATGAATAGAAAAATAGGCTAAAATGGGTATTTTACAAATTTGAGCACTAATTAAATCTGAGAAAATTCTAAATTTTTTTGTATAAGCTTAAGTTTATGTCTGGGTTCATTTGACACAAAAACTAAAATTTTGACGGCAGGGGTCCAGCTAAAACCCTAAATTTTGGAAAAATAGTAAAAATTCAAAAAAATCCCAAAAAATCACATTTGATTCAAAATCACTTAAAACCACTAATTGTAAAGTTTACTTTGATTAAAACCATCATAAACATTATTTATTTATGAAACTACCTAATTAATCAGAAAATATGTTAACCTTACGATAACCGATAATTAAAGTGAAACGAAAACTGGTTTAAAATCAGAGATCTTACACCGTCATGCTCTTCTAGCCTCCTGAAGCATTCATTTTTCACACATTTACAAAAAATCGATGAACTCACAAAATGGTCCAAAAACCAAAACATCTTTCTACCTGTAACAAACCTCAAAATCTTTTCGGGGAATGTTTCACAGAGCTCTCACAATTAGAAATTAGGATTCTCAGTCTGCAAATGCTCTTAACACTCAACATCCAATCAAAATTAAAAAAATGACCTCCTTGCAGAATTCTGTAGCATCAATGGATAACTCGTCAGAGGACTTAGGTGAGATGAAAAGCCGACAATTTAGAGAGAGTTTCTGAACAAATTCGTTGGAGATGATTTTTAGCTCCCAGCATAAAAATGTAGTGGCAGAGGTTCGCTCGTCTTTGCCTTTTGTTTATTCATGGGAAATGAAGAACGAACGAAACCCTGCTAGGAGGTGGACGTTCAAAGGGATTGGAGACTAGAGGTTGGCCAGTAGAATTCATACACGAGAAAATGTTCTGCAGATTTGTTAAGGAGGCAGGGGATGGAAGAGGGCGTCTTCCGGGAAAAATCACTATGGGCTTACAATGAAATCAGCCCTGTAAACTCATCCGACTGTGCCCAAAATAAATAATCGGGGCTTAAGAAGTTAGCTTAAAATAAACAGCATTATAAGCAAGCTTTTAATTGGCTTTTTAGATAATTAAATAAATTTTGATTAAGCTAAATAAAGAGGCCCTAGAAGAAGTCCACGGGAGGTTGGAGCATCTAGGGCTCGAGGGCTTCTTTGTGGTGAGCATTTTCAATTACCAAAGGGGGAGGTGGAAGCAACACGTACAAATGGGTTGGTTATTATAGGACCCTTGGCATTTGGTATATGGGAGTAGCTCATGCACGGATAACAAAAGCAATCTAGTGCACGTGTAAAGGCCTGGAGGGCATGCTAGGGTGTGGCCACGCCTTCTTCTTTTCATTGGCATATGAGTGATATATTAAGGTTGGCAATTACATAACCGACTAGCATGATCCCCATTAAAACTCGAGTGCATCATGGCGAAGAACATGGATATAATGGTTAGCAATTGTTGGCCACTACTTGAGTGGTTGTTGCACACTCTTGTGCAAAATTGTAGGTGATTACATACAATTACAGAAAATATAGTGGGCTAAGTCATGAGGGTCTTATTGTAACCGCTTGGTTGTGTCCCAGTAGAGTATAAAAAGGTGGGAACTAATTGTAAGCTTGAAGGAGAGCCAGCATGTTTGAGTTTTGGCACTAATATTCGAACCAAGTGATTGTACATGATCAAGTACATAAAGGTTTTGGGGAACACCCCTTTTTCCTTTTATTTTTGTTGGTCTTTGAGTGTGTCTGTGTTCCTTATGATTTTGTGCACACTAGAAGGGTTGGAAGGCTGCTATTTAGAAAGGTCGCACAAGGTGTGAAGTCCTAGTGAATTCTGGGCCTTGTGACTTTTGGTAGCTAAGGAAAACCGTTGGTAGGTACAACTCTTGGATGGGCTCCATTTGAGAAAGCTTAAGACATTTGTCGAGGTCCAAAAGACTTTCCGGGTTGCTAAAGGTGAAGAGTTTGCTTGTCGATGGTAGGCTCAGTGCTAGCTCTTGTGTCAGAGCTAGAGGCGAAGGTAGATGTGATGTCTACGGGGAATGGGACACTGGCTGAAGTCCAAACCTCCCTGCATCAATTTTGGAACATTTGGGGGAGTTTGACCTGCGTGTGTCCATTCCAGAGGTTGCTCCCCATCTCGTCGAGTCTCCAAAAGGTAGTTTGGCCGAAGAGGCAATTCATATTATGACGTTGGTTGATGAGGTGGCTGAAACGAGCAACAAATGAAGCAAGTTGTGGATGATGTGGCAGCAAAATTTAAGGAGTTGATGGACGAAGTGTTGACGCTGAGAGAGTAGTCATCAACACCGCTCTACGAGATGGGGCTGGATGACATCTTGTAAGGTCACTGATTTTTCTACGATTTTCTGGGATTTTTCTGCTATTTTTCTAGTCCTTTTTGGCAGGAAAATGTGATGCTATAGCATATTTGTATTTTCCCCTGTATTTTTACCCGTAACGCTTCGTTGTGGGCCGTGGTCCTCATTGCGCGCTTTCGGCGCGAGTTTTGGAATGATAACGCATAAACGGGAGGTACGCGTGTGTTGGGGGTATGATGGGGAAAAAAAGAATGTCAGGCAAAAGATCCGGCTCGGCCCGATCCAAAAATTCGGAACAGTTCCCCCCCTTTCTCTCTGGCTTCTCTCTGTCCCAGCCGCCGCCGGTAGGCCACAGAACGTCGGCACAGGCTCCACCCCGGTCGTGCGATGGCAGGGGCCACCGTCCCAGCCACCCAGGGCCGCTCCGCCCTCCGCCCCGACTCTTCCCGGTTAGACGCTCCCCTCTGTTTTGTGTCTCGGCCGCCGCCGCCGTGGGCCCGCAAGGGCCGTCCGACCGCCGTGAGCTTCGCCCTGGCCCGACAACTTCATGCTACCACCCCTCCCAGTCCCAGGGGCCTCCGGCAGTCACTCCAGTTGCTTTTCCCCTTCGGCCCCTATTTTTTCGCCCCTCTGTTTGATTTGTTTCCGCCGCCGCCGTGGGCCAGCAAGGGCCGGCCTGCCGGCCATGGCTCCGCCCTGGGCCAGCGATGGCGGGAGGCTGTCCCTCCCGGCCCCAGAGGGCCTCCACTCCGTCGCCTACTCTTCTTCTTCCCTCTGCATTGTTTTTTCGCCCACTTAGGTTGAGCTCGCCGGCAGACTTCCGCCGCCGTTGGATGGCCTGGTTGTGCTTCATTCGGCCCCGCCTTGGTCTGGCGACGGCGAGGAGCCACTCCTCCCGGCCATAGGGGGCCTCTGCACTGCCGCCCCAGTGGATGTTTCCCCTGCCCTGTTTTCTGCCAGCGATCTGTTTGGTTGAAACGGAGGCCGCCGGCGGTGATCTGTGGCTGACACGACCTTCCTCCAACCTCGCCTTGCTCTGGCGAAGGCAGTGGACTACACCTCCATGCCCGGTTTCATCTCCTCTGTCGTCCCCTATTCAGGCCAGTACGCTTTGTCGTGCGATTTTCCTGTGGGTTGGCACTGCCATTGTTGGCGGGTGAGGGTGCCTTGACCACTGTGGGCTCCGCCTCAATCTTGGGACAGCCCCACCCGGACCGGTTCAGCCTCTGTCTCTCCCTTGCTCAGTCCAGGCATCCCCCATTTTTGGTCTACGTCTGTTTTAGACCGTGTGGCTGACATTATTAGTTGGACGCCGGATTTGATTTAGCGGATCTTTGTCCGGCTCCGCCCCGGCCTGGTGACACCAGTGGGTCACCCTAGCTTGGCCCCACCCAACCCGGTGTTATTGCCTCTGACCTGTGCTCTCCCTTGTGGCCCGTAGCCGCAATTAGTTCCGCTCACCGGCCTAATTGCCCATTGACCCTTCTTGCCCATTTTACGCCATCGGTACCTGATGACCTCTGGCAAGAGTTTGTATGACTTACCTTGACTGAAGGTGGACAAGTTCACCTGCACAGGCCTTGGCTAGTGACAGCCTCATGGCCTTTGCTCGACCCTGAACCCTCCCCTTGCCCTGTACTGTGCGAGATGCACAGCCGCCCGCACCATGGGTATTGGTTGTGGGTGGCGATCGGCGATGTCGCCGCTTAGATTGGCCATAGCTAGGGCCTTAGCCCTATTGGCTTTTGTGGGCCTTGGGTCATCTCCATTTAGCCCTCTCCCTCGCCCCTTTGGGTCGCGTGTGCATGTGGCCACGCGTGTACTTCTGGGTTTAGGTGCCGCATTCGTGCCTCCTGACTATCGGATGGCTTGGCCACCGAATGGAGTTGACACAGAGCCATCCTCCACCACCTCTCCTTTGTCCTCTAGCGTTGCCCCATGCTCTCCGCCCTTATGTGGGCCTTTATTGACCGACATCATCGCCGTTGGGTGCTGTCTACGGCCGATTTCGACGTCTTGTGGCCGGCTGAGTACATCTTAGCCACCGGCTCATCTTCAGTGAGCACACCCTCGACATCTGATCGCACCGCCACATATGTTGGCTTGACTTTTCTCCTGGCCGCCCTAGTGTGCTGCCGTGGATTGCGGATATTGCTGCATTGATTTCTGACACCCCGTTTGGCCGTGATTGTTTTCGGCACATCCTAAAATCCTCGGGACAACAGCTCTCTCATCCAGGCAACAATTTTGGCCACCAACTCCGCCGCTGACACCGCCACCATCGTGTGCTCGCCATCGAACGTCATGATTATGAGGTAGGGAAGCTTTGAACTCGTAATTTCATGAAGCATGCTTTGAATGAGTAGCAGCATGCTAGGATTGTATGATTCCATGTTTGGATGTTAAGTAACGATCCGATTGCATGATGTGTGTGTAAGCATGATTGTATGGTATGATTGATATGCATGAGATGTATGCACGTTTTATGAATGTGGATTATGTATGCGCTAGCGATGGCTAGCAAATATGTCAGTATGCTACGTATGTGTTATGCATGTACTAGTGATGGCTAGTGTGCATGTTTGAAGTATATATGAATATGTGTGCATGTGCTAGTGATGACTAGCGTGTATGTTTGATGTATGCATGTGCTAGTGATGGCTAGCGTGCATGTTTGACGTATGTATGAATGTGTGCATGTGCTAGTGATGGCTAGCGTGTATGTTTGATGTATGTATGCACTAGTGATGGCTAGTGAGCATGTTTGTAAGTTACATATGCATGACCGTATGCATATGTTATACGTATGTGTGAGACATACGTATGTATGATGGCTTCTTGCCTATGGTATGGTTATATGTAAGTGTATGTGGGCAGGGCGATGGACAGTAAGAGGTAACAGAGGCTTTGTCTGAATTTGGATACGGTTGTGTAAGCGTATGACGGATGACAAAGGATATGGGTATGATGGGTAAGGTTTGTCAGACAGTAAGAGTGTGCATAATTGTACAAGCATAACGTACAGATTATAAAGTGAAAAGTAAGTATAATAAGTGAGATATAAGTAAGAGGGCGACAACTGGGTTGGCTCTGAGGAGCTTCATTTGAGGATGTCAATGTAAGATGATTTGGCCATAAGAAGGATGGCGAAGTATGTAAGACAGTAAGGGTTTGATGTACGATGAGTTTTGTCCATGATGTGGACGGGTTAAGTGTAGTATGTTGCCTCGACAAACTTGGGTTTCGGATCGGGCTCAACTTCGGTTTGATCAGTGGAGTACGGTATGCTCAAGTGTTGTGTGGCATAATTATACCGCATAATTTACTTAATTCAAACTTAAATTATAAGCATAGCTAATGATAGCATTGTGAGTATGAGACCTGAGGGTTCAATGGATTAAGTTCCGTGTTGGGCTAGCTGATAATGAGTTGGCCAAGCATTTCTCATGTCTTGCCATGGTGTTTATCCTGCGGGATGTTGTCTGTGTGCTGTATAGAGCACCAGACGTCTGATGCTCTGCTGAAAGCGACGTATGTTTCTGACTTGGTCTGTGTGCTGTATAAGCCCAGACGTTTGATGCTCTATTGAGAGCAATGTATGTTTCTGACCTTGTCTGTGTGCTGCATAAAGCCCAGATGTTTGATGCTCTGTTGAGAGCGAAGTATGTTTCGATTTGGTCTGTGTGCTGTGTAAGCCCAGACGTTTGATGCTCTGTTGAGAGCATTGTATATTTCCGCCCAAGAGTGGCACTGTACGTTTCTGCCCAAGAGTGGCAATGGCACTATAAGACCCATTATGGTGGGCAATTCTCTGGCACTATAAGACCCATTATGGTGGGTAATTCTCTGGCACTATAAGACCCATTATGGTGGGTGATTCTATGGCACTATAAGACCCATTATGGTGGGCAACTGTATGACCCCTTATGTGTGGGTGTTTATGTTTGCGCGCTCAGGTAAGTAGTATCATGGATCTACTCTTACCTGTTTGATCCAGTGCCCCATGAGCATTGGTGTGCCTTACTTTCGGAAAAGTCCATGGCGTCTAGTCACTCCCTTGAGGTTAAGGTGTTGCCCTAGTGGCATTTTTTTCCATTTTGACGATGGAGCTTATTAGTTGTAATGAGCTTCAGTGGTCATTGATATGTGTACAATTATGAGTACGAGAGTATGTGTATAAGCACGACTGTAAGTGTATGAGTATGAGCACGACTGTAAGTGTATGAGTATGAGCACGACTGTAAGTGTATGAGTATGAGCACGACTGTAAGCGTATGTGTATGTGTACGACTGTAAGTGTATGTGTATGAGCACGACTGTAAGAGTAGGTGGATGAGCACGACTGTAAGAGTATGTGTACGAGTATGATTGTACGAGTAAGGTCATACAAGTATGTGTGAGCTATATGAGTTTGCGTACGGTGGTACGAGTAAGTTTGTAAGACCCTGGATAAGGGTGTTTGTGTAAGTTCGTTTTGATATTATGACTTTGGCACGATGGTGCCTTTGGTATGATTTTAGCACAATGGTGCCTTTGGAATGATTTTGGCACGATGGTGCCTTTGGTATGATGTTGGCATGATAGTGCATTTGGTATGATTGTATGCGTATGAGCATGATTATGATATGCCTATTGTTCATCTTTGCGTTGCTTGAACACATGTATTTATAAACTTATTGAGTTCACCGTTTGGGATTTCCCCTACTAGGTATTTTCCTACTGAGTATGAAAATACTCATTACCCTACTTTTTAGCCCTGTTATACGGGAGGTTTTGCAGGTTGTGCGGAGAGCTCCTGGAGATGGATGCTCATTTTAGCGCTGGATTGATTCCCGTTGACTCAGGTATCTACTTGACTCATTGCGAGTTTATTTGTGCCACAATCTGATGTATTGGGTGAGACGAGTCGTTAAGATGTTTATCTATTCTGGACTTTCATTTGGATTAGTCGGTGGACTGTTATGGGACTTGCACTCAGAGATACCTGGGAGGGATTTGTATTTAAAGTCTATGATCATAGCAATTTATTCGTACGTGTGTTTTCGAGTAGTGCCTGATGATATTTGTTTTGGTCGTACGATGTTTGACCGTATGATGAAAATATTTAGATGGAAAATGGATGTTTAGTGTTTTGAATTATAAACTGTTTTATCAGGTTTTGATTTCGTCATTTTTCCTCCGATTTACAGACGTTATATTGCAAAAAATTTTCGTGAATTTTAAGGAAAATGTGTGAAAAATCTCGGGTGTTACACATCTCAACAAGTAGCTAAGAAGGTAAAGGTGCTTGAGCCGAAGGCATACTTAGGGACGTGAAGGGCCAAAGAGATTAACAACTACCTTTAGGACATGGAAAACTATTTTAGGCCAATTCATACCCCAAAGGAGGAGAAAGTTACAATGGCTACGATGTATCTTGCGAGGGATGCAAAATGTAACACTCCACTTTTCGATTACATCTAACCAAGGGGGTTAGAGGTAATTAGTAATTTTCTAATAATATATAGATGGTTTTAACCTTTAAAACCTCCGTATTTGAGTAAAGCTCGAAACAATGAGCGTGACGAATCAAAGAACAGGCGAAACGGAGGTCGGGACTGAAAGTTACGACATTTGAGAATCGTAGATAATAGGCAGGTCCACATAGAAAGAGTACATTTTATTGCTTTAAGTGGGTTGGTATTGAAGGGCTCATCGATACGAGTCCAACGGTACCAAGAACGCGCAAATCCGATTACGGGGTAAAAAGTTGTGCGTGTTTGACATTTTAAATATAAAAAGAAAAAGAAAATGGGTGAGCCAGTGCGCTATGCGTGCCGGCGCGGCTCATCTCGCGCCCCCGTTACCGTAGGCACCGCAGGTCTGCGCGCGCCATAGTTTTGCATGCGGGCACAACCCACGCATTACCGCGGGCACCACGTGCATTTCGACAAGCGCCACCGCCGAAACAGTGGTGCTGCCATTTCTGGCGGCATGGTGCCACTGTTTCAGCGCGGCTCGGGGTCTAGAAATACCCCATTCCCTTCTGTTTTCAAACACAATTTTCTCTCCCCCCGTTTCTGAGCGTTCTGAGTTCGATTTAGCCCATCTAAGACCTGTTTCCTACTAAATTGAGCGTGCTCTATGTGATGGAGGGGTCCTTTCTTCGATTTGGTGTTTGTATAAGAAGGAAACGCCCCAAGACCAGGAGAGGTTCTGCACGTTGTCCTCGAGTACCGACCAACTTTGATTTCTCTGTTTCTGGCCATCCTAACTCCGATTTAGTCGACTAAAGAGGCGTTCTTGACTAAATTGAGTATGTTCTACGTGAGTATGTTCTACATGATGGAGGGTTTCATTTTCTGAGCTGCTAATTTTATGAGGAGGAAATTCCCCGAGACTAAGAGAGGCCCTGCCCGTCATCTTCGAACACCAGAGCAAGAAAAAGAGACCCGGAGCAAGACGGGGTTCTGTCCGTAGTTACCGAGCCTCGACAAGAGAAACAATCTAGAGTAGGGGAGGTTCTGTCCACTGCTCATGGGCATAGAAAACGAGAAGGGTAGGGAGAACGTTTGTACGTAGCCTTTCAGTGCAAGACAAGGGACATATAAAGGCTAGAGGAAGTCCCGTCTACTACCTTAGGATCTGAAGGGGAGGACGGCCAGAAGGAGCGAGTAACTTCAAATACCAATACCTTACGAGACATTATGGGAGTAAGCAGTTCTGATTTCCCATTTTAATTATAGAACGGCATGTGCTAGTTATGATGTGTGTTATGCTATGATCCATATGTTTGTTATGCTTATATGCCATAATGTGTGCTTATATGTCATGATGTGTACTTTATATGTCATGATGTACGCTTATATGTTATATTATGTGTGGTCTCGGTCTAGGGTAGAGCGAGATGTGTAATATGTGTTTTCGGTCTCGGCTCAGTGATAGAGCGAGACGTGTATATGTGGTTATAATCCCACTCAGTGGTACAACGAGATGTATGATTTCGTTGATTTATTAACTTCCGCTTTACTCAAATAGATTACGAGTTTCAGTATGATTTCGATTCAATTTTAGTATATACATATTTTAATATATATGAATTTGTGATGTGTGATGTATGTAGTAGCCAGTAGGCAGAACTCTGTTCGGATCCAATCGTGTTGGAATAATATTCAATACGTACATAGGTAACCAACGACAAGGCAACATTGGCCCGATCCAAATTAATTATAAATATATGTTTATTTTGTTTTACACACGATGAACTATGAAGCTTTGTTGTGTGTATCGTTTGTTGCAACCTAAGTCTACGTACGAGGAAGCTTTGAAGCTTCGTAGTGCGTAGATGAACATTGTACCTCTCGCACACAGACGATGATTCCTGGCTCAAGAAAAGAAAACAAAGAAAATTTTCTATTAATGATTTTGTGGGCCTGGCTCCAGTCGGGTCATTACACAAAACTTTGGTGGCGGACACAATTGGATGGGGATGTATAGTGGGTTAGCCTAGGATTGAAGAATGGCACATATTCAAGGAGTCACCAGAGCAATTCCTTCCCAAAAATGTGGTTTGGCTTGCATGAGAGGCGTTGTGAAACCTCAAACAACAAAGGCAATTTGAGACAATGTGAAAGAGTTTGAATAATTTATGTTGGGAGTGACTAACATGACAGAGGATGACAAGTTGTTCTGCTTCATGTCAAGCTTACAAATATGGACACAAAATGAGTTGCAAAGAAGGGAAGTAGAGGACTTTCCCGCAATCATTGCAGTTGTAGACAATTTGACAAATTTCAAGGAGAATTTTGTTGGGCATGGGAAGGAGGGTGACAAGTCAGCAAACACAAAGGGCAACAAAGGTGGGAACAGTGGTAAGGACAAGGGCAATAATAGGCAGGCAGGTCAAGCAAAAGTGGTTGTTGTTTCCTATGCAATGGGCCGCACTATGCCAAGGAATGCCCAAGGAGAGAAAGGTTGAATGCATGAGTTGTTGGGGAAGAGGACCAAGCTGAGTCAGACCATGAGGACTTAGTTCGGTTGAGGCCTTAGCAAAATCTGGGGTGCATGTATTGGAGTCCTCGAAAAAGAGTGCTAATTTGGATCATTGAGGAGACTTACACTTGGGGGATCAGTTCCCCCAAGGTGTAACATTCGGGAATTTTCTAAATTATTGAAGTTGACCACGTGGAAATTAGAGTGTTTGACCCCTTGAACTTCTCATAAGAATAACTTACTTAATAGTTAGAATTGGGTGTATGGATAGACAGTAGAAGGACAAAGCTTCGAAACGCCACCAAGAATGCACAAATTAGAGTTCGGTTGAGGGAGCTATGACCATTTAAAGTTGAACATAGCATACATAGACCATTTACTCAAATTGGATGTGCAAATTGGCCGTTAAAGTCGCTCTATGGGCCCGGCTAATTAAAGTGAGAAAATTAATTTAAAAGGCCCAATTAGGTTGCCTAGGAGAAGTTTAGTTGGTCCAAACTTGTTCCTAACCCATTTATTATAAGAAGAGCTAATGAGAGCTTTAGAAGGGGAGAGCCTTCGGAGGGAAGGAGGAGTCATTGAAGAAGTTTCAATGAGGCCAGTCAGCAACGGTAGGGAGGAGCTTGCTCGAAGATTGGTGGTTTAGCAAGGTAGGAGGCTTTGACTAAATTTGATATACTCCCTACATTTGTTTTTGAGTTATTGTTATAATTCTCTTGTTGAATATTCATGGCATAGGTGCATATTATACCCACCAACGATATTATATGCACGAGTTGGCCGGTGGCCATGTGCTTGCATAAGAGGGGAACAACCCTGGTTTTTGGTTTAAAAGTTAATTAGCTTCGCCGGAGGAAAACGTATGACGACAGGGCACAAAGCACTCATGCAAGTACTCGTCAGTCATGCGGGTTCAAGTTGTGCTCACCTAGCCTTGCCAGCCTTGGGGCTACTGGCGTAGCCTCGATGACCTTGGCCTAGCCAGCCTTGTGCGCAAAGGTCATATCCCACACGAGTGATGCAATACGAAAAAACCAAAGCCTTTTCGGCTCTGGGCAGTGCGGCAACAACGGAGCCTTAACCTCCGGAATTGCCAGATAATGACAATTTGGTCAGTCCCAGAGCCCTACATGGCCGTGGCTGCTGCCCTCCATGCCGATCAATAAGATGGCAAAGGAGAAAACAAAAGGGGGACCAATTAGTCCCCTGATGGGCACCAGATCGTGCTGGGGCCAGGTCCATCGGATTTGCCGCGGAGAGGTGATCCGACTGGGCCTAGCCTTTGCCCACTACGGTAGCCAGAGACGGTACCGCTAAAGGCCAATAGGCCTTTGGCCTGCTGTGGAGGAGACGACCCGTAGTGTGGGTCATCGGGTCCGGGTTTATGTCCGATCACCCGACCCGTTCTGACCAAATTCAGTTCAGCTTTTATAAAAAAAAAAAAGAGGTTCTATTGGTTTAAATGTGGAAAAATTCAAGAAAATTACATAATGTCTGAGGGAACATGACAAGTAACTGGACTAAGTTTCATGTTAGGGAAAAATCTTAATGTCTATAAAATAACTATTTTACCCTTATAGTTATGTTACAGTTTAATTACTAGACTTAGGGGCTCAAGTTTAGGGGCCTGTGAATGGGTTTATAAATTGAGAAAAATCTCAGTGGTAATTGTATTTGTACCCTAAATATACCCCCGACTTAGCTAGGAACGATTTTTAAACAGAAGAAATTAGATGAGAAACGACTTAGAAACGGGGGACTAAAGTTTTTCATACAGGTGAGAATGGTGTAAATTGAAATTGTCACCCCTCCCATTTTATAATTTTTCTGTGTTGCAGGATGCATGCCATGTGGCATACACCCACGACTAAAAATAGTCATTGTGTGTTAGCGCTGATGCATGCCAGTGCTGATGCACACACAGGATGCCCTACGCAGGTCTACTGCTGCAAGCTTGGACACAATTTTTTTTATATTTTTTTAATTTTTATTTTTAATCTAAAATAAAATTTTAAATTTTAAATAATCGTAACTCTTTACCCTGAACTTGGAATCACACATTCTTAGTACAATTAAACTCGTATCACTAAGCCCTACGAAATAATACCACACAAGGGTATATTTTTCACTAATTTAAAATGGACCTCACCTATAACACATTTTTCGAGGCCAAAGTCTATTATCCCCATGCCCATTTGATATGTTTTTAGACTT
The DNA here is from genome assembly GCA_035235625.1 of Saururus chinensis. Taxonomy (NCBI): domain Eukaryota; kingdom Viridiplantae; phylum Streptophyta; class Magnoliopsida; order Piperales; family Saururaceae; genus Saururus; species Saururus chinensis. Next base: position 2,912,587 of record CP141146.1, read on the forward strand.
GATACATTCGTCTCTCCGAGCCCTATTAAATATCTTAAAGCTTCTCTGAACGAATTAAGCTTAAAATAATCTAATTTTAAAAAAAATTATTATTAAGCCCTAAAACTTGATAATAAACCTAACCATTTAAATTTTAAAATAATAAAACTCCAAGGCATTACAATGTATGTTTGTTGTAATCATGTACATGTTAGAAGGACATTTAGGCCGTGCAAGGTGTGTGAAGTGTGAAGTCCACTTTACATGTTACGGCTCTCAAATCACAATGAGATTGGCGAACGCCACACGGTGAAATGCACGACCAAAATTTTGAACGAGTAACGCCAATGCGCATACGAAATCACTAAGTTTCGAACTTCTCATGCTTATATTTTAAAATTAATAAATTATAATTTAAAATATAAAATGACTAAATGGGCTTTAATCGGGCCTACGAGGCCCAATCCAATTTGACCGGTAGCGCTGAGGCTTTACCTGGCGTCGTGGACTGACAGTTGGGCCACCCTGTCCGCCATTTACACAAACTCCCGCCAATTTCTGATTGGGTCCACTTACGGGCCCCGCCGTCTATGAACTAATTTGTCAAATTTTTATATTACTTGTCGAAATGACTAATTTACCCAGACCGAGCCCCTGATTTTCCTGGTCCCGACAGATGATGGTCCTAATTGTTCCTTTTCTACAAAAGGGCATAATTGTCTTGAAACCAAATTCCAGCGTCTAACGGATTTATTAATAGATTTTCCTGCCACCGCCTCGGGCGATATCCATGGATCCCGACCGTCCACGTGCGGTTCTGTGATTGGTTGGTCGGCCTCTCTCCTGAGGAGCATAAAAAAATGAAAAAACCAACTGAGGAAAAAGCAAAAACTCTTTTTATCAACTCCTTCGAGGATCCAGCTGATCATTACGGCCGAAAATTGCAAATCTCCAGAAATAAATTATAAATTTTCAAGTAAGTTTTAATCCTCCCAATTTCTGCGATATTTGGTTTCCATTGATCTCGTTGTTCCATTTTTTTCTTAATTTTTCGTGTTTTGGATCATCGAAAAGCAGTCTCTTTTTCCTTCTAAAAATGTAAATTTCGGTTCTGAATATGCAATTTTGTATTTGGTTGTGTTTTTCAACCATGCTTGTGTTAAATTTGATATGGGTATTTGTTTGTTTGTCGAAATTTACTCTTTCGAAGTGAAATCTGACAGAATGGCATGGGATTGGGGCGTTTGCAGGCGGCTAAGGATTGGTGACACGGCTGACACAATCTGGTGTGACTGCGAAGCTTTTGCGAGATCATGAAGTAGGAGGTTTGGGACAAGGTGAAATTCTGGGAGGGGGAGTGGAGAGAGTTTGCGGAGGAAGGATGGCTTGCCGAGGGTGCCTGGAGTGCTTATTGAAGCTTTTGAACTTCTTGCTGACGCTGACCGGCTTGGCGATGGTTGGGTATGGGATTTACTTGCTGGTAGAATGGAAAAGGGCCTCGTCTTTGACCGGCCAACTCGTACCCCCCATGGATGAGAAGCTGGGGTTGGTGACCCTGGGTCGCCCAATGTTGATGATGGTGTCTCTCTCGTCCAGCATTCTCGATAAACTCCCTAGAGCTTGGTATGATTATTGATTGATTCCTTATGTTAAAAAAAAACTCAGCAATTTGTGTTTGAGATTTAAGAGAGCGTTACGAGTTGATTAGTGTTCCTTATATGGAGGACCTCCAGATGTTAAATTTACCTTTTTTTTGGCGGTAGTTGAGTTCTTAAATTAATCTGTTTTACTGTTTTTTTCCTTAATTTTGTCCACTGTTCATAAATTGATTTAAGTTCTAGTTTGTACAAATATATGAATTTAGCAAACAAAGAGATGTGATTGCATAAGCTGATTGCTTCGATAAGATTAAATAGTAGGATAGTAATGTAGCATCATATCTGATTAAAAAAAATGAAAGGAATGAATGAGAAAACAAAGTAGTGCGGAAGGAATTCTTTGTGAATTTTTTTCCTTGTCATTGGGAAATTATGAATGTTCTGCAGTATTAAGCCGAATGAAGATTCTCAGGTCATTTTTCTCTAGAAATTTGCTGAAAACTTCAAAATTTGCAGGTTTATTTACTTGTTTATAGCTGTTGGGGTCATCCTCTTTGTCATATCTTGTGTTGGTTGCACTGGAGCAACCACTAGGAATGGATGCTGCCTCTCCTGTGTATCCTGGCTACTGATTCTTTTTTATATATATTTTTACTACACACCTTCTCTGAATCAATTGTAGTTTAGGTGAATACATGAAGTTGATTTCTTATTGGAACAGTTTGCGAGAATTTCCTTAACAAAAACAGTACTCTGTATTGGTAATATTGTTGATCTTGGTCGAGTTGGGCTGTGCAGCTTTCATCTTCTTCGATCACAGCTGGAAAGAGGTTTTACCTCCTTAAAATTATGTTTTTATTGTTTTCCTTCGTCTCCCACTCTCCCCCCCCCCCCCCCCAAGATCTGTTTTATAACTTCAGTATCATTAACAGGAGATTCCAACTGACAAGACTGGAGATTTTGATATGATTTACAATTTTCTGAAGAAGAACTGGAAAATTGCAAAATGGGTTGCACTTGGAGCAGTTATTTTGGAGGTAAAAATTGTGGTGGTAGCCATCTTGGAGATCAAACTTAACTTTATTCTGTACCCAAAATGATGTCAATATGTTTGAAAGTGATGCATTTGTGGCAGATGCCATTGCTTCTTGACTGCTTTTGTCATCCCAGACATTGTAATTGATTGCCAATTATTTGGATTTATTTTTTCTTGGTTGTGTTGTCAAATGGTATTAGTTGTAATTGCGGTGTTGGTAATTATAGTGATTATGTCTTTTAAAAAATTTGTTGGGTCATTCATAGTGAAAAGGCACAGTTTTGGCACCTGGACCTTTACTTCAGTATGCAGTATGCACAATTGTTTTTCCTTTTTCGGAAGACATGCGTTCCTCATTATCAGTTTCATCTGTTATATATATTTTATTGAAGGCCTTTAAAAGGAATTCAGCCTCACTGTCACTAATTCTACGAGTCTTGAGCTTCAAGAAAGTTGTTTAAAAATTATTTTAGTTTCTTCTGATTGAAGTCCGTGCTACTCTTTTCAATAAATTGTTTATCAATGTCAAGTGCATTAATGTACTCCATGGCTTTGTAGGCCAAGAGTTAAGTATCTTAGATGTTGTTCTAGGTTCAAAGCCTTGGTGATTTGTAAATGATCTACCTACACAGGTTGAACACTTTCAAAATAGCATTTCATGACTTTGTGGTGGGTCAGTTTTAAGTAATGCTTCTGCCTCTATGATATGTAGGCTTTGACATTCATATTAGCTCTTGTGGTGAGAGCTGCAAACGGGCCAGCAGATTATGACAGTGATGATGAGTACATCGCTCCAAGGTCTGTCGGCATCCGTCAACCATTGATTAACCGACAAGGTGCGCCTGCAACTGGTGTTACTGCATCAGGTGTTCTAGATAATCGACCCTCAAGAAATGATGCCTGGAGTACAAGAATGAGAGAAAAGGTAAAATCTGAAACATTTGAAAATTGCCTTACATTTTGAAATCTGGAGTTAGCTGTGTTTTCTTTATGCCAGATTTTCTAATCTGACTGTGCATCCACTTAATTTCCAGTATGGTCTTGACACATCAGAATTTACATACAACCCCTCAGAGTCAAACAGGTTTCAACAGACGGCTGCACCACCTACAGAGGAGAGGAGCCGCTGCACTATCATGTGAAAACTGCCCTGTTGTGCAAAATCTGGTCACTATGACAATGAGAATTTTGTGTGTTGCTGAGTGTATTCTCTAAATGATTCCCATTTCAAGTTGCATAGAGAAAGACATCTTAATCAAAGTCTTAACCTTGTAATTTGTTCGAAGTTAGATCATTGTTGCTTCCTTAGTTCTCAAATTCTGTGTGCCTTACAATAACTAACCCTGGAATCCATGTGTTTTGCCCTGACAACAAGAGAATAGAACAAGCTCTATGCACCTGATGCGGATCAATTTCCAGCACCTGCTATAGCTGAAGCTAATTCTTTTCAGGTGGTGACTAATTTACATGGAATTTTTTGGTCCTTTTAGGTGCTTATGTGACAGGTTTATGTTGCCGTTAACTTGTGAATTATTGAGCCTTTGCTATCATACTTGATATTGTACTCTTTTGGGCAGAATGGGTTGATGATTTAATGGATGATTTCTTGCTTGATGTCATCAGGTTAGGATCAATACGTGATAGCCTTTTTATAGACCATATGATGCCATAAGGTGAGATCTGCTTTACAAAACCTCCTATGTCACGAGGACATAAGATTGGTTTTCAGTTTATATTGGTTTTCAATGAAACACTTTTCCACCTCATGCCTTTTATGAGGGTGATTTAGTGTCTTCTTAGGCGTAAAAATGCCGTTTATGAGACATAATATTGACGGGTGAAGCCGTCACATGTGTACATCTGCGAGGAGCGTTAGAGTGGACTTGTACCATATCAATTGACCACGGTACATGGGTCCTATTATGGTAATGGAGGGTTAGCATGCTACATGGTTATTAGGTTCAAAATCGCTCAGTAATTATGTACCATATTAGGAATCTATGTATTACCCTAAAACTTCTAACGCGGTCAAAAAACATTTCTCAATTGTTCTCGGCTATGAACGGAGGTGTAACAAGGGATTTTGCTATATTCATTTCAACGTAGAAGTCTCAGTCTTTCGTAGAGAGTGGAGAAATGCCAGGGCAACTCAAATTTTAGCAATGAAGGTTCCATACGTTAGCATTCAATTGAACATGTGATTGTTCTCACCCACCTCGACATGCCTTAGGCCAGCATCGAAGCTGCCACGTCTCCCTCAACAAGGAGAGGTCTCATCTAGCACCATATGGCTGGATAGGCACACGAATGATGTAAGAAAGGGAATAGGAGTCACAATTGAGATGAGACCGGACTGTCTAGAGGAAACTGGAGGACATATTGCAGGCTTGCAGTCGTTGCCTTCCACCAGCCAGTTTTCCTCCTCAAGCTCCATGGATTTCTAAATTCTATACCAAAACTGACATGAAGGCCTATTTTGATTAGCTCTGAACTTTCTTTTCTTTTACTCATCTCTTATTTAGTTGTAGTAGTTAAGAACTCCTTTTCTATGCTAATTAATGTTAGTTTTCTATGCTAATTAATGTTAGTTTAATTGCTCTCTCTTTTTACTGTAGGCTAAGTATAGTAATATTTGTTCTCTTTTTAATTGCTATATTAATGTTAGTTTTCTATGAATAGGTGTTCTCTATTCAATTTTTGAGAAAGGAGTTTATACTTTCATTCATTGCTCTATGTTAAGTTTTGTAGTTACCTAAAATAAAAACAGGATGAGAAGGGAAAAAAAAAAAGATAAGGAGAGATATGAAGGTCATCATCATCAAGAGAGAGGAAAAGGAAAAGTCTCAAAAGAAATGAAAGGAAGCAATCTAGAGTTTGAGGACAATTCCAAACAGAATAGAACTTCCATGAGACATAAAAAATGAAGAAGAGCAAAGGTTGGTGATTCTCCAAAGAGCTACTTGAGAAGAAGCATTAATGCAATATGGAAGATTAAGAACAAGTAAGATCCAAAATTTCTTCCAATTAAATTGAGTCCCCATGTATAATTTATATAATTATTAGCGAATCGGTAGTGTGTATAAGGTTAGTATTATATTACTCCCTCCGCCCTATATTAATAGCTACATTAATATTTGTCCATGGTCGCATGTGTATGTAGCAAACTATCACAAGGTAGCGAAGCAGACCATCCATACTACGTGCTAAAGTGTACACACATATAAAAATATTATATAATAACTGTACATGTGTTGCAAGAATTGCTTGTAACGTTGCACACTATGTATGCAAGCATTACAGAGAAGGCCCGCAATATTGTGCAACATATGTGCTTATCATGTTGGCACACGTATGTTGCATATTGCTGCGGGCCTTCCTTGCAACACTTGTATACATAGTGTATAACGTTGCAGGCAATTCCCGTTATGATAGGACGAACTTGGGCAACTAAGGAGGACATGGACAAAGGGTATGTAAATGGAGAATAAACCCTTTGTCCGTGAGCACCTCTACCCGAGAACCAAAATAGAAATCGAGATTCTATCTTGAGTCGAGTTTATTTTAATAATTCAAACCAAACTAATATTATATTGGGTTGGTTTTATCTATAAAAATTACAAAAAAAATCATATAACTCTCATTAAATATAAATTTAAAAGTTAATTAGGAACTCATGTTAGGTCGAGTCGATTCTTGGGTTTTTATATACTAAACCCGACCTGACATTTACTCGGATAATATTTTCTTTGACCTGTCTCCATCCAAATGAGGTTGGGTTTGGTTTCAAACAAAGCCCTAAGTCAAACTCTAAAAACTCATGAAACTACATTTAACTAAAGTAACTCTTTGTTCTTTATACTTCTGTTTAAATAACAAAGTCCATGCTCATTAACCATCTGGATAGAGCCGAGGATGATGATATACAACAAATCCAGGCTTTTGCAACAACCCAACTTGTCGCAAAAAACTCAAAATTCGTCGTGATCTAGCCCTTGTAAAATAGACATGTTTGCACATAATGGCAGGTTACATAAGCCATGCTCAAGTGTATATTATGCGTTAAATGAGATGGCTTGTCTTAATCATTCTTGACCATTTTGATATAACTCCATTGCGACAAATCCCCATTGGGCTGACAGGTACGAACCATATTAACCTAAAGAGGCAGTAAAACTGGCAAATCTTCATTTATTGCTTTAACTACGAGGCATCAGTCATCACTTGCTTTATGCATTTCTTTTCTTTTCTTGCTTCTACCAAGCAAGAGAACCATCACCATTGCATAAGCATTTGATAGAAATAGCAAAGCAAAACATTCCTTGAACTTTAGGTTAATGGCACAACAAGGAATGCATGTAATCAACCTGAGTATGTTGGTGAATTACGGGAAGGCTCTTAGATGGATTCTTGGGTTTCAAACATCTTCCCTCAATATCTAGAACTGAAATCTGCTGGTAAAATTTCACACTCGGATCGACGGCGCACGCGGAAGTACACAAAATCTGTACATCGGATTGTGATTTCTCCGATTTTTGTCAATTTCCGAGTGTGCCATCAATCGGCCTATCTGATATCTCAAGCCTCATATTATTAAGCATAATTGACCACAATTTGCTTAAACTCTTCTCAACTTCTCATCATCGGCATCATCTCTACGTTTCCATTCGACTTTAATACATGATAAATCAGTTTACCCAACAAATTTAAAGAAAGAAAAAGGAAGCATCTAGGTCATGATAATCACAGGTAACAGAAGGAAACTACCGGCGAGAACCCATCCGAGATAGGACATCGTGTGTCTTATAAGGGTGGACATGTCAAGCACGGCATTACATAGAAATCCTGTATCCTTTCTGAGATGTGTCCATTTAGCTTGTGTTCTTTCCTCATGCTTGGACTGGATGCTTTGATCTCCTCCAAGTCCAAACAAAGAAAAAGAGAAAAAAGCTGTGGTCCAAGCAGGAGAGAGTGATCCAGCTCCTAGTGAAATTTTCCATGTATGTTCTGGATCAAGCCTGCCTTCTGATGCCGACTTGCTTCTCTTCTTGCTGTCCGTCGGCCTTCTTCACATCCTTCACCACAAAACTCACACCCACCCATCCCTTTCTCACTTCGTTACAAAAGATTTTCCGACGTAGATTGTGGGAAACAGCAAACATCATGCTGGGTCGTTTCAGTTGTCAAGGCTTTGGGCCAACTCTTCTGGGATTGATGGAAAGTGGACGAAAATATATTATATGTTTATGAGTCATGAGATCAGCTTGCATATTTTAAGATACATGTTCGACTTTTACGTACTTGGCTTTGCATGATCCTGTATGCAATAGTCAATCTTGTGACAACTATGTCCTTATCTACTTAACTGACAAGAAACGGTGGTTAGCTGATAAACCTGCATCTTTGTGAAAAAATAAGCGGTCTTTCTTTCCGGCTAGTGATGCTGACGGGATTTAGAGGGAGGGGACAAGATTGATAATCTTGGTCGTGTTTCAAACCGCGTGCCTAGCTTCGTTATCCGAGTGATCAATGGACCCAGTTGAGTCGGTTTGGTGAAAAAAGGAAGAAATAATGATTTTCTAAATGGGAATTTCATATTAATTACCAGAAAAAAGCATTGAACTGTGAATGGCTATTTGCCTTATGCTTAAGCCCATGTACTGCAGGATTAACTTATTCTTATGCTTTTCAAATGGTGATGAAGAAAATGCAAGTTATGTATTTCAATTTTAGTGGCTAGCTGTTGATTAACGGATGCTAAATAGCATTGAAGTAGCTGAAAATGTTGGCTTTACACCTTACATAACTTGGTTTCCCCCTTTGTCTTCTTTGTATGAACGGATCATTTTCACTTCATTTAAGAGGTAGCATAACTTAGCCCAACCAGCTTGTTTTGTACTGGTTGCGCTTGCACCTCTGTTTGTCGAGGGAGAGATCCCCTGGCGTAGTTTGTGAAGGGTGCGTGAGACTTACCTGTGAACAAAAGTATTAGCTTAATCCTCATAACATATGTAAATTTAATATTCTTTCCGTCCTATATTAATAACTTAATTTAAAAATACAAGTGCATCATATTAATAAACTAAGTACTTGAGTACTCAAAAAAAGTGTTCATAATCTATTTTTATTTTCTTAATTGTGAGTTTTATCATTTAATAAAAATTATTTCCTCTTTAATATTAATAGCTATATTTTTTGTCAAATAGAGATATAAATATAGGATAAAGAAAATATTATGTTTTAAATAAAATTATTAATATAGGACATAAGGAGTACTTGTCATGTCGTGTCTTGTTTACATCTTTCTTAGACTTCTAGGTCATATTTATGCAATTCATATGCCTCCTTATCTACGTTTCTTTATAGGGGCACCACGTATCTTCTATCTATTTAATTAATCCCCTCTCCTCCCTCCTCTACGGACCTTCTTTTATCTTTATTTCCAATATAATAAAATATAATTTTATAAACGATCTTAAGATATTTAATAAAAAATAATATCTTAGATAAAAGAATAAGAGGTTGTCTAGCCAGGTTGCAGCTTTAGTGTTGGCTAATGGACACAAAAGAGGGGATACTAAGAAAATGTGCTTGGTCGGTTAGAGTGGGCCTACCAATCAACCCTATCATTCGTGTACCAAAAGGGACTGCTTAGCTAGCTACTTTAGTGCTAGTCCCCATCATTAATAAAGCAAGAAAATCCAAAAGGCTCCAATGTCACCATCTTAGCCCACCCAACATCCCATGCAAAGCCATAAATTCACTGTAGCCAACTAATTAGGCTGGAAGATGGAGAGGGTAATTTCCTAATGACAAACCCCCCCCCCCCCCCCCCCCCCCAGCCCACCCAACATCCCATGCAAAGCCATAAATTCACTGTAGCCAACTAATTAGGCTGGAAGATGGAGAGGGGTAATTTCCTAATGACACCCCCCCCCCCCACCCAACTTTGTCCCCCTCCACTTGTGCCCCATGCCATCGTCCTCTTCCCCCGTCCAGTCCAATCCACCTCTCCTTGCCCTTCAAGTCTGTTCATCCATGCGAGAAATAAGGAATAATACATGCTGATGTTGAGGCTTTTATAGGATGAACCTATGGGCTTATCAATAACTTTTAAAGCTGATGTTGAGGTTCATATGGGATGAACCAATGGCCTTATGGATAACTGTTGATTTGTGAAACCTATCTTTAGCAAACAGTAGCGATCATTTTGATACAAAGACCGTAGGTTATCCTGTAGAGACACCACCCCATAAGCTTACCTTTTTTTGGTCAGAATTTATGTTACTCTCAAGGTGTACGTAGCATAGGTGCATGTACCTCGTATCAAGGGTGTTAACAAGTTGAAGCGGCTAGTTGAGCAGAGTTAGCTTAGTTTTAGTTTAAACTGAGCTCTACTCGGACTCAACTCGAGCTCACATTAATTCAAATGATGTCCAAACACACCTCAGCTCGATTCACTGTGAATAATACTTGAGATTGAGCTTGAATGTAATTTATAAATTATAAAATATAAGCTATATCAAAGTTGGATTATTATAAGAAAAAAATATTTTTTTATGAATTCAAGCCTACGTTTAGCTTCGACTTGAATTTCTTATATATGAGATTCGAGCTTCAAGTTTTCTAATCAAGTTAAAAGGTTTGAGCCTTGTTCAAGTATGAATTGAAGTCGAACTAGAAAATCAAAATTCAAGCTGGCATCTTGTTAGGCCAATGCTTGATTAATCACCATGGCTCATTGACGCCCCTACTCATCCATATAGAAGGGACATGGCTATTAAAAGACTAACTCAATCATTTTAGCTTGAAATTTGAAATGTTGGCTTAAACTCGACCTTAGCTAGAAAAAGGCTCGAATTTTTCAACTCAAACTCAACTAGGTTAGGAAAGTCGAGTTCAAATTTACTATGTAAGGAACTCAGGTCTAAGCTTAACATGGGCTCAAATCCAGCCCAAATTAATTGTCTATGAATTTTGATTTGTAAAGTGTATTTGAGCTTAATCAAGTTTTATTTGAGCAAAGTCAAGTTAAGATATGTTCAAACTTAACTCAAGTTGAGTTGAATATTCTCAACAAGTTAACTTGACTCAGTAACACACCTAGCCATTGAGTTCCAATGGAGCTATAAACAGCTGCAAATAAAATTATTGTTTTGTTAACCGAGAAGGGATGTCCATGTCATTGAGGCCAAACTAAAAAGGAAAGCAACTAGCCTCTTAGAACATTTATTTGACCTTACTTTGTGGGGCACGATCCTAGTCGTCCATTGGTTAGCTGAAAGAATTATACTACCCACTGAAGGACAAATCCACGTGCTACTAAGTCATCCTTTTTTAGTAAATTCCTTAGGCTTTAGCATTTTTCAATCCATAAATAAAATCATTTGACGAAGATCATTGCTACTCATATCAATTGTGGGGCCCCAACAAGGGTCCCACACACTAACATTCAAAGAAAAGAGTTTTGGTGTATGTACATGTTTGATGTGTGGACCTCTTTAAGCAGGCGGTTGAATCTTCAACCATTAGAATGAAATGAAATATAGCTAAAGATAGTTGTAGCATACGGCAATTGGGCCATTCACACCCCCTCGTAAGACCCGGGGCCACCTACAACTGTACGTATATCAAAGTTTGGTAAGTCTGTAACTTATCAATTTACATAGGCTTTTAACATGGTACATAAAAAATAATTATATATAAAAATAAAAAAAATTATATATTCCTTATTGACAGTGAGCCTTAAGTAAAGAAGCACATGAGAGCTGTTAGATATTTGAAATTAATAGTGCAATGTATTAACATCACTGGCTGTGACACTATAATTATATTAATATATGCACTGTTAATATTTTTTATGAACGACTCTAATATATTTATTAGATTAGGTTCTAATACAAAGCATAGAGCCTAAAAATATGTAAGTTGGTCATGGGTTATTGGTCATAATTAGGGGTGTTAACAAGCTGAGCTAAGCCGAGTATTGGATTTGTTTGTTTTGAACTCAAATTGTTAAAGCTCGGCTCGAACAAGCTTAAAGCTCAAACAATCTCAAAATTTTTAGCTCGAGCACAAGTCGAATTGTAAATCCAAAACTTAGCTCAAGCTTGATCTTGAATTGCAATAAGTGAATTATGAGCTTAGGCTCGAACTAAAAAATAAAAATAATATATATAAATCTAAAATACATAAAGTATCACACATTAATATGTTTTTAGTAGTAAATATTAATAAATATACTTCAACTAGTGTTATGACTAAACTTTAAAATTTTAACTATAATCACTAGGAAATAAGAAAACTATGACAAATAAGTTTTAATTACATATGCTAAAAAAATATAGCATTATAATTTTCTTCTTTTTATGTGCATATAATCACTAAAAAAGATGCAAAAAATAAAACTCACTTTGACAACATTATCATCTACTTCTTTGTACCTTCTTTTCTTTACATGTTTATAAATCACACATAAAAGAACTATTTTTTAGCCTTAGTATGCCTCTAAAAATTTCTTAAGTGCATGTAAAAAAATATATATTCTCTAAGTTGAGAACGGTCTATGTGTCATGCTTCAACTTTTGAAAGAATATTTAATCATTCTTTTATAAACTAAGGTTGATCCCCCTAATGTCATGTTTTTTTTAAAAGAATTTTTAAGTATATTAGTATGATATCATGTTGACCCTCCATTATATATTTATAGCTCCGTTTAGTTTTTTAATTGAACTAATTTTAGTTCATTTTAAAATACTAAATAGAACTATTAATTTGTGATAGAATGAGTATATTAATAATGTTTGTGTCTCCAATATATATTTTTTAAAAATATATATCATACATAAAAAATATATATATATAATAATAATAATTTAATAAGAACATGTATATCATAAAAAAAATTATGAGTTTGGGCATTATGGGTAGATCAAGATTTGAGGGCATAAGAAGATATAAACTAAAATTCGCCTCCTAAATTATGTGTATTATTGGATCGAAATCTAATAACATACGACATTAGGGCTTACATAGTTGTGAGTGAGCCTTAGCTTATATAAATGAGTTTTATATATCATATATGACACATAATATTATAATTATATGTAATTTTCTATAATATATCTGTCATAGATTAATAACTTTATTTAATTTTTTAAAATATACTAATTAAATAGAGCTATTAATCTAAGACAGAGAAAATATGTAATAAATATATATTAAAATTAATAATTTTATTTATATAATATATATATATATATATATATATATATATATATATATATAATTTTAAAATTATATTCAAGTTCGCTCAAGTCAAATTTAAGTTCTATTTGAGTCGAGCTGAATCAAGTAAGGGTATATTCAAACTCAACTCAAGACTATTTAAATTTAAATAAAACTAAAATAATTGAGTCTGAGTTTAAGTTAAGCCAAAGCTAAGACGGGCCAAACTGAGCTCGCTCTACGAGCCAGCTCGTTAACCGCCCCACTCATTATATACGTAAATCGTACCGGAAGCAAAGGCTCTACCTCCTCCCTTCCGTTCTTTCCGACATGTACAGTGTACGCAGAGGCCTACGTACACCACAGAGGTGAGGCTAAGGCAGCTCCTGTCAGAAACAAGATCACCCACATCGCCCTTTCCATTTCTATATTCCATTTCCGTGGCTGGTGTGGACATTCAAGTGTCTAGCACAGTTTCGGTGTGAATTTATCCTCCTATTTGGCTGCTGACTGAGAGTTAGTGCGCTCGTAGGGACCACGATTCGCTTGCTCCATCTCTGTCATCACTCAGCTCTTTCCGTGTGTCTTCTGGCAATGTGCTTTCTGGGCATTTTGGCCTTCCTTTCCAATCGGAACCTGGAGAGCTGCTGTTTTTGCTATGCAAACTGATGTACTCACCCTATCTCCTGTCGCTTTCTCCAGTTGTACCCCCCACCTCCCTTTCCTTTAAAAAGAAGAAATGCTAGATCAATTTTCACTGCCCATTGACCATTAGTATTAAATTGTGGATGATAAGCAGGTCTTCTGTGGGGGGATATATTGAATGCTGTGGCAGTTTGTGCTTGGTGGGTCATGGAGATCTCCGTGTGACCATGGGGTGAACAGTGACACGATAATATGAATTTGTTTATAAAGGGCCAGTTGCGTTCGAGCAACTGGTGCATGCGTGCAGAGCTCTAAATCAAATGTTTCCAGTCATTGTATGATGAGATCCCACCTCTCAGCAGCACCAACTTGTGTTGGGTCTTTTTCAGAATTCTCTCCTCTTTATATGCAACTCAAAGCTGCTCTAATTGGGATCAGCTCAAAGGGACGGTGTAGTGATTGGAAGGTGTGGTCTGGGAGCTAAGAGTCTTTAAAGTGGAAGCAGACAGCAGTCCATTCTCCACTGTGGATGATTCCATGACGCTCTTGGTATGAGTGGTTTGGGTGGTTCCATGATAGCTTGCCCAGACTATTCTTGCATTTTATAAGGAACCAATGTTTAAGGTTGTGTGCTTGATCCCAATCATTGTTATTTCTATTGAGTTCTTGTGTTATTTTAGTTGATCACTTGTATGGTTTTCAATGGCCGGCATACCAATATACTGCTCAGCTCCTCCCACTGAAAGTGACCACCTGATTTTATACCAACAGGGTCCTTTTTCTCTTTGAATTTTCAATGACTTCCTAGACATTTTTTCACACCAACCAATTGAGATGGTCCAGTAATCTGCAAGAGGGAGGAATGGAATCCTGTTCAATGGTTCATCACTTTTCTGTCCTTTCTGTTTCTGCCTATAACCCGTCCTCCTCTTCTTGCTAGCCTTGAATCTACTCTCTCAGAACTTAGTGGCGGTTGCCATCAAACTGTGTGTTCTTGGGATGGTTTGGAAAGTCTATCTGAAGAATATTTGTCTAGTTCAGATAGAAATATGCAATTGTGGTAGACTTGCAGTCATGACTTTGGTTGAGTTTCTCCCGCGCTAAATTTTCGTATTGGATTTCAATCTTCAGTGTGCTGTCAAGCAAAAATGAGAACCAGGAAAGCAAAGCGTTCCCAGGTATACATTTAGTGCCTAACAGTTCTTGCTTTTTGTGTTTTGGTTTTCCTTTTCAGTTATAGTTGTTACGATCAGCAATTTGTTTTAATTCATATATTTGCAGCCTTTTTGGCCTTCAATTGTGGTGAAGAAATGGCTCAACATTAAGCCTAAGGTGCATGAATTCAGTGAAGACGAAGTCGACACTGAGAATGAGAGTGAAGATGATGGTATGACAGCGTAACTTTTCTACACTTTGCCACTTTTGGCTCACTACTAATGAGTGACCCACCAGCTTACAATCTATCTCATGTGTTCAATTATCCTTCTTCCCAAACAATGAGTTTGTCCTTTTTTGTTGTTTGAAGATGCAAGAAGTGTGGGTTGGAATGAGGTTGACAGAGTACAGGGTAGCCAATCTGTTGTTCCAGACCCATATGCAGGTAACTGTTGACCACCCGTTGTTTCATTTTTTCAATTGACCCTAACTTAGCTTGCTAAAATTTGAAATGATTGTCACCTGAATCTTGTTAGTATGACATTTTGTAGATCATAATGCGTTCAATATATCGACATACAAATCATTTGACTAAGCAAAGAATTCTGCCTAGTTTTAAAAAAAAACGAAAAGAACTCTGCCTACATCAAATTTATAATGTGATATTTTTTCTTTAATCTTTCATTAACTTCTGATCTCCTTCGTTTAGAAAATTTAGAAGTTACTGAATCTGTTGTTCCAGACCCATATGCAGGTAACTGTTGGCCACCCGTTGTTTCATTTTTTCAATTGACCCTAACTTAGCTTGCTAAAATTTGAAATGATTGTCACCTGAATCTTGTTAGTATGACATTTTGTAGATCATAATGCGTTCAATATATCGACATACAAATCATTTGACTAAGCAAAGAATTCTGCCTAGTTTTAAAAAAAAACGAAAAGAATTCTGCCTACATCAAATTTATAATGTGATATTTTTTCTTTAATCTTTCATTAACTTCTGATCTCCTTCGTTTAGAAAATTTAGAAGTTACTGAATATGTTGTTGGATCCAAAACCACTGTACAATATGCACCATTGCTGAGGACTAAGAGATCCACAACCAGTTTTTCTCTGCCTTCATTAGCATCTGAGGGGTTTTCGCAACTGTTTGTATTGAATCTAATCTTTGGAATCGAGTTCATAAAAAAAGATAGCCAAGTTCTTTGTTAGAGATTCTCAAAAAGGGTGGTGAATACAATTCTGTCTTGGGCTCAGCTGTACTTGTTTTTGTATTTGTTGTGTTCAGAGAAAACACCCCATAGATGCCTACAAAAACATAAGAGGGGCAAATCAGAAACTTTACGGGTTCAGTACATAAACACCAAGGATGTGAGGTTTGACTGATCTCCTAACTTAGAACAGATAATGCATATGTTTATTGAAATTTGCAACTTGTAGTCCTTTTTCGGCATCAAGATCATAAAAAAAGCCATCTGATTTTGCTTTTTGTAGGATAACCCTCGGAACATGGAACGTTGCTGGCAGAGTTCCTCAGGAGGATCTTGAGATTGGTGAATGGCTCTGTACAAATGAGCCAGCAGATATGTACATTCTTGGGTAAGCAACTTTTAGATTGCATTAACTGCACATGAACCTAGTAAAAATCTCACAGTTGCCTTCTTAATTGCTAATTTACTGGTTTTTTCTTGTCCTCATTTTTTGCAACTTCATGTTTGCAGTTTTCAAGAGGTAGTCCCCCTAAATGCTGGGAATGTACTGGGAGCAGAGGACACAAAGCCTATCCCAAAATGGGACGCAATCATCAGAAGAACACTTAACAAGTCTCCACAGTCAAAAACCAAGTACAAAAGCTACAGTGCTCCTCCCTCTCCAGTGACGAGGACATCTTCAGCCGCCGACGTGCTGGCTGAGGGGATTGATGCTCCTGAAATTGAAATGGGAACCAACAATTCTCTGGGGCTGGTTACCGATGGCTTCAAGACAGAGCAGTTCAAAGAAGTGATCAACCTAGGGAAGAAATTCCACATAAAGAGGATTTATGGCATTGATAGTGACAGTAGGCTAGATTGGCCTGAACAATCTTTGGACACGCCACCACATGCTCTGTCATCCAATGCAAGCTTGAGAAGAGTCATGAGCTTTAACTGGCTGGATAAGCCTCTCGTATATGCTCCCAAAGTTCTAGACTTTGATAGTTGTCTAAAACGAGAGTACAGGAGCTCTGGGAACCTTCAGCTGATCTGTGGGCAGCAGCAAGATGGGTATGAAGAGGTTGAAGCACTATCTGAAGCTTCTGATCAATTATCTGATGAGGAAGAGGAAGATTACTCTGGTGCCATGAAATCAGAGGTGCAATTTAAAGATAGCATGGATGGAGAATCTGTGAAGGCATGTAAGAAATATGTTCGGATTGTCAGCAAACAGATGGTGGGGATCTATGTATCTGTGTGGGTCCGAAAGAGGCTGAGGAGGCATATCAACAACTTGGAGGTCTCTCCTGTTGGTATTGGTCTCATGGGCTACATGGGAAACAAGGTCTTTTCTCATGACGTTTATAACAGTAAGATAAGATATGTAGCAATTTGGAGCATGTTTTCAAACAGCTAATATAGCTTGAGCTATGCAGGGATCGGTTAGTGTCAGCATGACCCTTTTCCAAACACGATTGTGCTTTGTCTGCTCTCATCTTACATCTGGTTCAAAGGAAGGGGACCAACAGAGGCGTAATTCAGATGTCTATGAGATCTTGAGGAGGACCCAGTTTTGTTCTGTGTTTAATTCTGATCAGCCTCAGACAATTCCAGCACACGAGTAAGTGTTTCATTAGATCACCCTGTGATGCTTTAAAAAGATCAAACAAAGTTTCTTCTGACGAATTCTAGAACCTATACTAATATTTTCTGAATGGAAACAGTAAGATTTTTTGGTTTGGGGATCTGAATTATCGGCTCAACATGTTGGATGCTGATGTTAGGCAGTTTGTTGCTGGCAAACAGTGGGCTGAACTACTCAGTAGTGATCAAGTACGAACTTTTTTTTTTATCTTCTCTTGTTGTTTCTTCCATATAGAAAGATAAAGTGTGAATTACATATAAATTATCTGAACATCTTAATAAATCGGGTGTACTCTGAGTGTGGTTGCAGTTAATCAAAGAGCTGCAAGCTGGGTGTGTCTTTGATGGATGGAAGGAAGGGGTGATTGAATTCCCGCCCACTTACAAATATGAAATCAACTCTGATAGATATATAGGAGATGATCCCAAAGAGGGAGAGAAGAAGAGATCTCCTGCATGGTAATCTTCATTTACATTCTGAATACTGGCAATCAAGTACTCAGATTAAACAACAAATTTTGCAATAATTTATTTTTACATTTTTTTATCCTTTGTTCACTAGTGTTCTATTCTTGAACTTCTCACTGTGCAGGTGTGATCGTATCCTGTGGCTAGGAAAGGGAGTTAAACAATTGTCTTATGGGAGGGCTGAACTTAAGCTCTCAGACCACCGGCCTGTTAGATCCATATTTGTGGTAGAAGTTGAAGTCTTTGATCATCGAAAGCTCCAAAGGGCTCTGAATTTAACCACTGCCAAAGTTCTTCAGGATTATTTCATTGAGGAACAGGAGTATGTGGGGGTTGAACACTGCATGTAACATCAGGTAAGCGACAATAGGACAAGGTTTCACTAACTTATTAAGAAAATTAAAAAGAACTTCAGCACTCAGATGCATCTTGTGTTCATTTGGCTTTTTGCTTTTTTGCCACAGGGAAAGCGTTTATTAAAAGGAATTTTGGAAATTTTTTGCTTTACTCAAGGATCTTCTGTAGAAAAGTTCTCAACCAAGCCGGATGAAGGTATAGATAAACCATTCAACAAGTATGAACTGTTAATTTTTATGGTCAATTATGTGGACTGGTAAAGAGGAACGGAAACAACATCTTGTTGCTGCTGAATTTGTTGTTGTTACGTAAAGCAGATAAAAAATCAATTATGAGAGAAAAGATTTGTGATGTAAATACCCTTTATCTTTTTTTTTTCCCTCCTTGTTTTCACTTTTTTTCCTTATTATGTAATGTGGGAGGAGGATATGTTATGTTACAATTTTTTGGACGAGAATAGTTATAAAAGAAATCAATAAAGGTCATTGACATAAACAAGTTAGAGATTCCTGTTTCCTAATTACTTAGCATCAAGTGAATGAAATATATAAGCTCGTGACTTGGGAGAAAGCTGATGATCAATTACCAAATTTGAGTTTTTTTGTTTTTGGTAACTTACCAAATTTCAGTTAGATCAACATGCCAGTGCAAGCTTGATTAAAACGGTGCAATCTCTGTGTGTATAATATAGATATCCTGTCAACCAAGAAGAAATTAGTGACCCAGGTTTTGATTTTGATGTTTTTCGGGTATACAACTCCATTAGGTATTAGTCCCTGTCATTCAATTGGAAGTACAGATGATCTTCGACAACCAAACCACACGTTCACCAAGTTCCTACCAAACTGAAAAATCATCTGGAGATGTCTCATGCTTCGTATGGTCCGGTGCAGCCTTAAGGAATTGGGATGTGTGGCTGTCAAGTGGACTTTGTCTGCTTTGATATCAAGTTGATGTCACTGAAAAACAGTAGCACATCTAGATAAAGCTTTCATAGGCAAGGCTTTTGATGTAACACCCCTAGTATTTTTGAAATAAAATAATTTTTTTTAAAACGTAACTAAATTTAATTCCTAATGCCAATGATCATCATGTACTAAAAGAATAATTACAATATATATTATATTATATAAAGATATCTAAAATTGAGTATAATATGTCATTATACATAAGTCAGTACAAATATTATATAAAGTACAAAAAGAGTACAGAAACTGTAATTTAAGAAAGCTTTTTGTCAACTCTATCAGATTTAAGTGATGCACCTGTATAATCTGAGGGTGGGTGAGTAAATTCATCCTCAATAGATCAAGTTAAGTTCTAAAAATACGTTTCATGCACGTAACAAAATATCGTATCATATTTCTTTTAAAATCATTCAGAAAATGATAAAAGTTCGAAAACACGATCACAAAATATTGTGATACCATACAACTTACACCTATGCTCATGGGGCAATAGGAGACAGAAGGAAATGAATTTTCCCATGATATCTTAGTCCTATGCGTGTCAGAGCCAAATTTGGCAGTATCCAAAATCATCATAATAATTTTTAGTTTCGAAAAACCAAGAACTATCAAGATGGTATAATTACCCTAAACTCAAAGAAATTTTCTAAAAGAGGAAAAAATTTTAAAGATAGAGTTTCTTTTCAGAAAAGTAGAAGAAAACATTTAGTAGAACTTTGACGAGTCATAATCTTGGCATACGGTTAGAATTTAAAGCTACCTACCTATAAAACATACAAAATATAAAATAACCCTCTCGTAAAATAAAGAGAGGCTCTCTTTAAGATATTAACCTTTGAGTGAGAAATTTGGCAAAAAGGGTTTGAAACGGTCAGAAAACAATAAAAAGAAAAAAGAGAATAATTAGGAAAGGGACATATTTTTTTGGGTTTTAAAGAGGTCACCTTGAGAAAATGACTCTTCTGGTGCACTAGAGCACCCTCGATTTAGTAGAAAATGGGTCTTCGATCGGGTAAAACGGACTTAAAACGGGTCAAAAGTAGTGAAAACAGTGAAATGGGTAAGAACTGGACTTGGGCAAAAAAAACTGGCCAGAGTAAGTATTTATAGGCGGAGGGGAGGGTGGTGCACCACCATAAAGGGCGGCACCGCCACCGTTCTTGTGGTTGCTATCAAAAATAGCGGCACATGCGTGATGAATGCGCGTTCATCACATGTTGCGCGGCTAAGCCGCGTGCTATACTGCTCTGCGCCAAGTTGAGCCGAGTTTAAATATTTTATTTTTTAAATTTCAAATAAGCATAACCTCCTATCTCTAACTCAGTTTTGCGCGTTCTTAGAATCATTGAGTTCGTATTAACGAATCATACGAGACTAGACTACTTACGAACTAATTTACTGTATTTTAAAAGTGGGTCTCGCTAGTTTAAAATACGTTTCTTGAGGTCGTAACTTTTATTTTTTACCTTTAATTTATACATTTTTTGACCTATTATACTCGTCTCTACAAATTCTAAGTAAACTTAAAAAATTCTTAAATAATAAATTTTATAAAAAAAATTAGGAAATTTATTTAAATAATATTTTTTAATAAAATATTTACCAATTTAGATTACTTTGGGAAATATTTCCCAAAGTAGTATTGCTTTTTGTCATGCATGCACCAGCCAAGCAACTGTCACTTGCGTGGTTTTTTTAAATTTTTTTTATTTTATCTTTTAAAAAGATAAAATTAGTACTGTACACTGATTTCATCCTTTTAAATGATGAAATTAGTACTGTACACTATTCGTCCTTTAGGAGGACGAAATTAATACTGTGTACTAATTTCGTCTTTCTCAGCACCCTCTCTCCCCTCCCTTCCTCTCTCCTCTTCACTCTCTCTTCTCTCTCTCTCTTCTCTCTCTTCACTCTCTCTCTGTCCTCTCTCTCCTATCTCTCTCTTCACTCTCTCTCTTCTCTCTCTCTCTCCACTCTCTCTCTTCACTCTCTCTCTTCTCTCTCTCTCCACTCTCTCTCCTCTCTCTCTCTTCACTCTCTCTCCACTCTCTCTCTCTTCACTCTCTCCTCTCTCTCTTCTCTCCTCTTTCTCTCTCTTTACTCTCTCCTCTCTCTCTTCACTCTCTCCTCTCTCTCTTCTCTCCTCTTTCTCTCTCTTTACTCTCTCCTCTCTCACTCCACCCTCTCTCTTCTTTCTCTATTCATTCTCTTAAAGAAGAGAGAGAAAGAGGAGAGAGAGAAAGAAAAGAGGAGATAGAAAAGAGAGAGTAAATAGAGAGAAAGAGTGGAGAGAGAGAAAGAGAGAGTAGATAGAGAAGAGAGAGAGAGAGTGAAGAGAGAGAGAGAGGAGAGAGAGAGAGGAGAGAGAGAGTGAAGAAAGAGAGTGGAGAGGAGAGAGGAGGGGAGGGGAGAGAGAGTATTGATTTCGTCAGTACTATGCACTGATTTTGTCCTTTAAAAAGACAAAATTAATAAAATATAAAAGGACGAAATTATTGTACAATATTAATTTCATTCTTTAGAAGGACGAAATTAGTATACAGTACTAATTTTGTCCTTTTAAAAGATAAAATCAAAAAAAAAAAATTAAAAGCTACGCAGGCGCCAGCTACTTGGCTGGTGCCTACGTGATAAAAAATAATACCACTTTAAAAAACATTTTTTAAAATAATCTAAATTAATAAATATTTTTTTAAAATATATTATTTAAATAAATTTTTCAAAAAAAATTATCAAAAAATTAAGGTCATTATATTTAACTACTAGGAGACACTTGTTCATAAATGACGTGACTCCTAGGGAACGGTCTACTTAAATGACACGACAAACAACGATTTTGACTCGACTCTTGATCTTTCCCTTTCGACGCTGACAGAGACAAAGAATTGCAATATGAAGAAAAACATTAGTAGACTGTTAAAATGTTTAGAAATGGGTCCTGTGGTCCTGGGCCATAGAAATGCCTTGCAAGTCGCACTTAAACTGTGTTTTACTGCAAGATTTTATCATGTTGATCACGTATGCATGAAGAAAGTAGGTGTAAGTGGTTCCATCTACCCAAAACAATCACAGGATATATGAATTTCTTGGACATTGTGTGTAGGTATTAAACAAGAAACGATCTAAAAGAAGCAAAACAGCATCTATCAGAACAAGGGGAAGAAAGCGTTTATAATCCTGGGTAGCTTCCATCAGTTGAGCTTTCTCATTAAGGGGTCTTCTCCAATGGGGTCGATTCCAACCATAGTTGCGACTTCAATTTTCTTACTGGTTTCAGTTAGTATCGGAGGCTATGGCTATGGGACCCTCATCCCTGACTACTACAAGGAGTCCTGCCCCTATGCTGAGGAGATCGTGAAGCAGCAGGTTGAGGTTGCTCTTTACAGGGACCCCCGACTCGCCGCAGCTCTCCTGCGCCTCCACTTCCATGACTGCTTCGTTATGGTCGACCGCCTCTTCTTATTCCTTCTCCATGACTGATTAACTCCAACTCTTCTTTGCTAAAGTAGGGATTTATTGCTTGTCTCTCCATGGAAATGCAATTTACGAGACTTGGTTTTGCAGGGGTGCGACGCATCAGTGCTACTGGACAATGGCCTGGGAATAGCGAGCGAAAAGGATGCAGGGCCCAACCTCAACTCTCTGCGGGGGTTCGAGGTGGTGGACAAGATCAAGTACCAGCTTGAAGAGGCTTGCCCTGCTACAGTCTCCTGCGCAGACATCCTTGCTATAGCCGCCCGAGTCGCCGTCCACACGGTAACGAACACGTCCAACACTTCATCAGTAATGAACCCAGCACGCACCCGGAATCACTTGTTGTAATGAAAACAACATGAAAAAGTATTACGCAGAGAACAGTAGGCAATAGCCAGCAGCCGTCACTCCTGATCACCATGTCATTGTAATGGACTTTTGGATGCAGAGAGGGGGGCCTTACTGGGAAGTGGAGCTAGGCAGGAAGGATTCATTGAAGGCGAGCCCGAGCGGAGCTGTTCAATACATTCCCAGCCCAAATTCAACACTGGAGATTCTCATTTCCAACTTTGCAGTGCAGGGCCTATCACCAGCAGATTTGGTGGCTCTCTCAGGTCTCCTCTCTGTTACAATATGCATGCATAGGTGCACTCTTTTCCTTCTTTTTCCATAACCAACGGATGTACAAATCATATGGCAGGCAGTCACACGATCGGGAGGTCAAGATGCCTGAGCTTCAAGCAGAGGCTGTACAGAGAAGAGGGCGATGAGGAGCATGACTACCACCGGCGGCGAAGTGGGTTCCACCGGATACTGAGGTCCATATGCCCGAGGTCGTCGAAAAGAGACGACGCTCGTGTGCCACTGGACTTAATGACGTCCCAGAGGTTCGACAACTACTACTTCCAGAACGTGTTGCAGGGGAAGGGGCTGCTGGAGTCGGACAACGTGCTGGTCACCCAGGACCATGAAGGCGAGATAGAGGAGCTGGTCTGGCGGTTTGCGGCCGACCAGGAGCTCTTCTTCACGGAGTTTGCTGCGTCCATGGTGAAGATGGGAAGGATCAACCCGCTGACTGGGGAGGAGGGTGAAGTCAGGAGGAACTGCCGAGTTTTGAATTCGTTGTGAAAATGAAATTTACGTAATTACTGGCATCTAGCTCTTGTACCAGTCTTGTAAATTGTCACTAAGTAGAGAAAATTTACAGCAGAGCAAAATTCGCGACCTTGGAATGAGAAAAATAGTTCACTGTGATTCGAGTTTTTCTAAATGAATTTTCATTGGAAAAACCAAGTAAAGCTATTAATGTAATTAAGACGGATTCATTTTAAAAAACCAAAGTGGAGGGAGTATAATTTATGTTACTAAGTAGCATTGTGGCATGGTACTACGACGCAACTACATTTAGGGGTGGTCAGGGACATAAATGGATAAAGATATACGAGTTGTCTATGTATGTTCACCATTTATATACCCTTGTTTTAATTTGTTTGTATCTGCCTTAGTCTATATTATGTTTTATCTAGGTGTATCCGATAGAAACATATATTGACAAATATTTTAACATCTAAATTTTATTTCAATTCAAATTATTCAATACCTATGTAAGTATATTTAAATCATCCTAACATTTTACATAAGTATTGAATCTATCTTTTCAAGTTGTTTAGTACCTATATAAGCATGTTAAGGTTGTCCTAACATACTTCATAGGTCATGGATTCATATTTTCAAACCGTCTAATACTTGTGTAGCATGTTTGGATTATCCTAACATGCTATATAAGTACTAGATCCATGCTATATAAGTATTAGATCCATATTTTTCAGTTGTTTAGGTACTTATATAACATGCTACATAGCTATTGAGTTATATTTTTTTATAGTAGTTATTAATAATTATTACTAATATTTAAAGGAGTGTTGGGTAAGAACGGTAGATATAAACGTCGTGAACACATACAAGAATATATCCACATATGTAGCTCTCTATTAGTGTAGATAAAATACTTAAATTGTGTTATTATTCGTGTCTACCCTAAACATAAAAAATATCCGCTCTATATAAAATAGTAGCGGACATGGACAAATATCCACGCATCCATGAGCACCCCAACTACATTAGTAAAATAAAAAATTTAGTAACTTAATAAACATTATATTAATTAGTAACTTAATGAACTTAATCTGACAACCATAAACCTTTACCACAAAGAGATTACAGTATTGTATATTGCACATTAAGGGCTCTTTTGACCAGAGAGCAAAAACTCCACCCGCATACCCAACTTGAACACGTACAACTCAACTAACATACACCCAATCCGGCTCAACAACAGATAAGGTTAGGGTATGTAAATTTTACCTATTTTAAAGACAGGTTAGGTTTGGGTTGTGTGTTAACCCCTTAAACCCAACTTTGACATGTTTTATTATTAAAATTTTTAAAATATTTCACATCTTCTCGACTCTTTCATTCAACATTTTTTGAACAGTGACTTCGCTTGTCGATCATCTCTAAGATTCTCATTCATATCTTGATCAGTATTAAATAAGTCATATTTCATTATAGTTTTTTATTTTATGTTTTCCGGACTATACAGAGACGTTAGTAAATAATACAAAGCTGATAAAGAAATTTTCTTAAATTTTTATTTGCACTTAAATTTATATTTTATTTATTATTTAATTAACAACTTTTGTGGGATGGTTATGCTATGGGACATGTGTCTTATAATGTCGTGATGATCTCCCCAATTCTCTCTTTATCAAATAGCACATGAACTATCTGACATCTATGTTGTAATGCATTGAAATTTTTTCTATGTTTAGCCTATATAAAAAATAAGGTATAAAATTTATTAAATAAACAAAAAAATAAATTTATTTGAGAAAAAAATAGGACTACCTACATGCCTAACCCAAATAAGGACAAGGTTTGCATTTTTATCTTGTTTAATAAATAGGGTTGTGTCAATTTAAATGTGGGTCATGGCTAACTTAACCTTACCTGACCATTTTCATAGCCCGTCTCTTGATAAAATACCTCCTTTGAAAATATGAAATATGAAGGAGGTAGGGGCAAATGCAAAACATAGGGGCAAAAAAAACTTATCCTTCGAAATATTTTTTCCCCCTATAAAATACTTTATTCATCTAATATTAATAGTTATATTTAAAAAAATAATAATTTTTATTGCACGATGAAACTCACATATAAAAAGAAGAAAAAAGCTTATGATATTCTTTCTTAAGTACCTAATCATTTAAATTGAATAAAATAGAGCTACCTAAATTGAACTATTAATGTAGGACAAAGGGAATATTTAATTTATAACTAAGATTTAATGGAGAAAAACATACAAGATTATTACACTACTAATGATAAAACATAGATTGCCACTCTAAATATGAAAATTGGGCAGCCTTTTTATATATTGATAGTAATATGCTGTGTGGACCACTTCCTCCCCATATTTTAATAGGTGTAGGAAATACCACATGCTTTGCACCTCTCTCTTCTAAAAAAATCAACATGGAAAGCTAAAAGAGATGGATTTAAAACAAAACGAAGGTCAACTAATTTATCATTTTAGAGGCTTTGCAGCAAGGATAGGGTCAAATGATATGGGATCAGTGAGTTTTAAGGATGGGGTCATTGAATAGACTCCACCTTTTTTCTAGTCTTACCCCATGGACAATATAAGGAGCCATATTTGCTGATGTTTGGCCATATTTTATTTGCAAATGCCTAGCCCTTTTACATTCACTCTCTTTTTTCTTTTTTTTTCGTTACATTCAAAATACAGTTTCTTGAAGACCAAATTCGCATGGAACGTGCAGAGCCCACTCCATTGGTTCGTCGATTTTCACTCGAGTCTCACAGAACCTTGGGCCCAACCTCGTGGGCGGATCCGGCCCACCATTCATTGGGCCGGGGTAAAGTAGATTACCAGTTGAGCTCGCCGTATGGCCTCCTGCGGTGCAGCAGGAGGGAACAAAAGCAACCGAGCAAGCCGATGAGATGAGCGCGGGATGCCGGCCAATGGCGTGCAAAATCGGCCCCTCGCCGGCCGCCTCCTTCTTCCCGATTCCAAAGCCCTCCACCCGTTTCGCCATTGCAAGACCCTCTTGGGTTGTCAAAACAGAGGTCCTTTCCCACTCTTCCTCTGTTTTTTCTTCTTTCTATGACTGAACTGCTTGTAGGGGTCTGGTAGACTAAGTGAATTGAAATCGTAAAGAAAGAAAGAAGATTACTCATTGTTCAGGAGTTCTGTCGGTGCCCTCCTTGCGAATTGGACTGCAAATGGTTAATTGTCGTTTAACTGGTTTTCAGCTGAATTTTCTGTTATTGGTTGCAGTCAAATGTTTGGAAGGGAGAAAGGAGAAAACCACATCCACCCTGTGTGGTAATTGTTAGAGTGGACTGTCGTCACTGCCGAGGAAGAGGTCTTTGTCAGTATAACTAACTGTTTTTTATGCCAATTGCTAAAAGTGCTTCTTGTTTGGCTGATGGAGTGTAGATGTTCAATGGGGTAGGAAGCACGAATTGTGTGGATCAGACCCTTCTTCCAAAAGGGGAAAGGCCAAAACGGTGTATAAGTTGCTTCTGTGATGTTGTTTACAGATTACGATGTTTCCTTTCACTTGTAGGTGTAGGTGCAGGACTTGTGGAGGGAGTGGACTGGACTATTGCTCTCGATGTCTTGGGACAGGGGAATTCAGGGACATAATGGGTTTCAACTTCATGAAAGCCAATTCTGGGCAAGCAAGCACTCGGTCTCCAGGATGACAATTTGCAGTAAACAGAAACAGCAAACATAAATAACACTTCAGTGATGCTTGACAACTTACAAGTCCAAACTAAAGATAGTTTGACAAGAGTCCACTGTATTTGTTAGTACTGAATTATCCTTTCCAGAGTTCTACAAGTACTGTATGTTGTAATCTTTCTTATCTATAGCACCTCATCTGCGATTTAATTACAACTGCATCGTATTTCACCCACTGGCAGACTGACTCCTTGCGCCGTTGTTATCATGGATGAAGGACTCTTTCCTTGCGCTATTATCAGTGGGGAGCATTAAAAATGTTTCCATTAATTTCCAGTGTTATCATTTAGAACAACAATTCTTCTTAGTTTCTGTTTTGACCTGTATAGTCGAATTCAAGACTAGTGCTAGTTTTGCCAATGGCTCAGTCACGACATGTATTCTAAATGCAAAACACAAGAAATAATTGCAAGTTTTTGCTCTGTAAAAAAATTATTGGTGGACGTGATCGTACTATGAGAGGCCTAAGAAGATTCATGGTAAAACAATTCGAATTGGGGTGCTTCAGAAGACTATTTCATGCCATATGCTTCTCTTGGATCTTCATTGCAAAAAGGATTCCCCACTTGAATTACCATAGTTGATTTTTTTTGTAAAAAATCACTATTGTATTCGGGGTCATTGTTCAGGGAACTGAGGAGTAATGGAATAATGGAAAATGAGTTTGCACAGGAGGGACAGACTGGGAAAAAATGCTTTTCTGCAAGATTCGGACTATTTTTCCTGGAGGGGGGGGAGTAATTAGGACTGCCAGAGAGATGGAATGCGTATTCCACGCCAAGCATTCCCATAAGTTTGGGTTCAAAAAGAAGTGAGTTTCATCAAGCACACAAGAATTCATTTTGCAAATTAAGGCACGGATCTAAGGTATACTAAACTATTATTAAAGTATAATAATAGTATTCTAACACTTCTAGTGATTCAACCCATCAGCAAACTAGCAATGTACATAGCTTTGTATCCTAAGTGGTCTCCAATGATTTGCCCGTCACCTCTGATTCCTGCGCATAGAAAATTTGAAGCAGTCTTATAGATGGGAAGAAAAAGAGCAAGGAGTATATTAACAAAACATTAATTACTCATGAACCCACAACAGAAGTAGATGATCAGATTCAAACAGAACAAAAAGAAATTTGCTATTAACAGAACCCGAAATCATTCTCGACTTGTTTAGATGGCAAGGATTGACAACAATTCTCATCATTGACAAAGAATGACTAATTCATAAACTACTAATTATCCTCATTAACACAAGTTTGAAGAATTTTTTGGAGATATTACAACTAAAACGGTATAGAAGGTGCATTAAGTAAAAAATAAATAAATTGATACCAACATCTTTAACACTACCAAATCAGCAAAACACTTACCTCTTGGGAGCCATGATTTTGGGATGCTGACTTAAGTTGACAACTTTCGATGTTCGCGAGCAGCTGAATTACTGTTTCTAAATGCGGAACGCTGTTCATTTCAGAAATTCATCAGCAAACAGTAGTCTAACAATTTAAACTGACATCAACATCGAAATCAAGGAAATCAATCCATAAGATTTTTCTTATTATACCAGACAACAGTAACTTTGTTTGGAACCAACATGGAATGAGAAAAGGGTCATCATCGTCATCATAGGCTTTATATCATTTATTATAAGGTGGAACAAAATAACAAATGGAACAAGCATCAAATAATGATCATTTGATAAGTTTTATATTATGTACCCGTAATCACTTCCAACGCTTGAAGCCTCATTATTTTAAAGCAAGCTCTCTCTCAATTGACAAATGCATTATAGTAGCAGAGGAAATTCCATGCTAGTGAAATATAAATTGCAATAGTAAATACTACCTTTGTAAGCCATGGTCCATGTATGCATCTAATGAAGAAATAACTTGAGGCATTTGTTCTAGTACCTGCTTCAAAAGTCACACTTCCAATTTAAGAAAGTTCAAATATTTTTATCGTAGGTCTAGTGAATACTTTAGGGAACATTACTCATACCTGCTCTGTGTTCTTGATATTAGAGACTTTTGCCAAAAGATTCTTCGGAAGATTTGTAAATAGAACCTACAAAAAGAACATCAGAGGCAAGGTGTATGATTGCACGTGAGACAAGATGAGACTTAATCCTTATGCTGCCAGTTTATCAACTACAAGGTAATTACTGAATAAGCCTGATAGTATGACATAATTTATGCGATTTTTCGGTGGTCCAATGAAGCCCAGGGAAGTAATCACTGCCACCATGAACATACCATCATTCAGCACCAGATTCTACACAAGATGTTAAGTTTTCTCACTAAACTAAATTCACTACTCAAATTGTAAATCGTCAATTTGAATTTAAACATCTGAGGTAGAGGCAAGATGGAGCATTTGTATAAGCCTCCCATTTAATCTAAAATTAATCACCACAAAAATGTAAAACACGATTCATTATTCCTTCTATAGCTGCATCTTTTTATGTTGCTTAATAGGTAGAATTTTATGTTGCATGGAGCTGGGTAAATCTGCATTTGATTCATTATTCCTTCTATAGCTGCATCTTTTTAACCCCTACACTGTCTCTCCCCAAGGCCAGATCATTATCTATGAAATACCCACCAAGCCTTCCCATTCTGATTACCTTCTTTAGAAACAGAGGTTTTGTGTCCAGGGTGTCGTTTACACATTATGGAAACTATGATTTGCATTACACATCAAAAGTCCTAAAAAACAAAGAAGGCGATAAGCTCAGCCTCCAGCAAGACATATTATTCATGAAGAGCTCATTACTAGTTGGTCAAATTACTCCCATTGAACCGCTTATCTCTAAAGACATTTATAGCGACCCAGTAAAGACTAAGAAATATCAACAGTCCAAAGTTGCTCTCACTGTCCCCGCGGAGCAAAGAAAGATTGATCCCATCATTTAGAAAGTAGACCCTGGCAATGATATCGATATTGATTTAATACATTTAAATTGATTACGATTAGACGAAATGGGAAGCGTTTAAAAATCGTATCGATATGGCTATCGATAGAAACAAAAAATGTGTAAAAGAGGAGTGATACATGTAAGAGAAGAGAAGAGAGGACCGGACCTGGGAAGGAGAGGACTGCTGCAAGAGATGTAGAAGATTAGAGGTGGACTGGACGGCCTGAGTGATGTGATCGGAGACTCTCCCTTTCGCCGACCCTTCCCTCGCTGCTGCTCCTCCGGCTGTCGCCATCTTCAACCACAAGCTACCCGCGACCCCTCTGAGGCGTCCGGTGATAATGGACCCCGTGCCCCAAGCCCGTGCTCATGGGTAGGATCCGTCAGATGATGTGGGACCCACGATGATCTGACGGTTCTCACAGCTTCACCCTAAGCACATACACCGCATGTATTATGTGGACACGGGCTTAACGTTATCTATTTTATTTTTTAAGGAAAAAAATATTCACATAATAAATATACCCAATAAAAACTCCCCATCAAAATAAGTGAACTTATGTGAACTTTGTGTGAGATTTACATATTTTGTCCAACTAAAACTCAATAAAAAGTTTTGGTTAGGTAAATTCTTTTCAATAGCTTGTTTTCCAAAGGAATAATTTAAATTCACTCTACTTTTTGTCTACTAAAATTGGACGTAGTGAAGTGGATCTCACCTCACGATAGAAAAGTGATATTTCTACCATCCTACTCTACTTCCTCTTTGCCAAAATCTTATTATAGCCTTTAATTGGATTAAGAAAATTGGATCCTCCTATTATTAAGTATTAAGTGAGACGTAGTTTCTTTTTAGAGTCAATGTAGAGAAGGGGAGAATAAATATCATCATCCATAGGGGGAACTACTTTTTATAATTTAATCAAAACTTTGTGTTAGGTTTTGTTGGTCATAAAGTAGAGTAGGAAAATTATCATCCTTCATTTTGTTCTTTGATTTTGAAGTTTTTAAATTGTTAAAATCTAGGGGAAATTATTTAAATAATATTAAAAGAATAATTACTGAAATAACGCATTTTGTGAAATATTTCTCAAAGTTGTGTTACTTTTCTCCACGTAGGCGTCAGGCAAGTGTTAGCACCTGTGTTGCTTTTTTAAAAAAAATTAATCGATTTTGTCATTTGGAAAGACAAAATCATCGCTAAGTTGATTCTGTCCTTCCAAACGACGGAATCCTTAATTTCAAGAGATTTCGTCCTTCCAAATAACGAAATCTCCACACTTACACAATCCCACGTACACACGGACGGGCTCAATGGATTTCTTTGTCTTTTCGAATGACGAAATCATCTTAAGTTGATTTCATCATTTAGAATGACGAAATCCCCTTCTTTTTATGGCCGACCTCCCCTTCTAGTTCATCTCTACATTTTTATGCGTGCTCCTCCCAAATTCGCTGCCAACGTGTGTAAACCCTACGTTTGGGTTTTTAAATTTTATTTATTTATTTTAGTCACTGACCCCGGTTCGGGTCTAAGTTGAACTCAGACCTGTCGGGATTACAGGAGGAATCGGGGGAAGGAAAATTTTCCTTCCCTAGCATCCAGCAGAATGGGTAGTCTCCTTCTCCCTTATGAATCCTTCTCCCCTACGAATCCTTCTCCCCCACGACCCTGGTTTTCTCCTCCCCTCCTTGACGTCTCTCCCCATCTCCCCTCTATAAATCCTCATCTCCTCCCTCCCTCTCGACCCAAACAGCCCCTTCTTCCCTAGTTCGACGAGAAGCAGTTTTGGGCAGCTCGCCGACGGCGACGAGGGGTAAATCTGGGCGGTGAGAGGACGGGCTGAAGAGGGGAAGGCAAAAGGTAGGATTTTTCTCTCTGATTTGGGTTAATCCCTTCTTCCCAAATTCGGAATCACTGTTCATAGTGAAATATATCGTGCAGTTTTCTTATTCCCTGAATCACTGTTCACAGTGAGATGGATCGTATAAATTTTTCCAAATTCTATCATCTTCTCTCCCTTACGTTAGTTATATGTCTTCTTTTATTAATCAGAGTTTTGTTGTGGTTTTCTTAGGCTTTTGTGAGGAGCAGTGATTTTTGTGTCAGGTTGTATTTCAAACTAGGCTCAGGTGAGGTCCCTCGTTTGGAACATGAATTGTCCTCTCAACATGAATTGGTTTGTGGTTGTATTGTGTTGAATGAAACCTTAATACCATGCCTATGCTCAAGTTTGATCTTGCAAAGTATTATATATTTTGATTAAATATGAAATTTCCAAAGTTTAATATGCAGTACTCAGTTTCTATCTCACAAAACGTTCTGTAGTTTTCTAGCATGATTCTAAAGTATGGGTTTGGTCTATGAGTGATTTGATTTCATTCTATGCTAGGATGGGTTTTAAAACAAACTTATGATGCTATGAATATAACTGTGAAACTGTGACAATAATGGGTTTATTCGCCCATCTAGTGTTTGCATCATACTTACATATTTGATTTCCTAATTCTTTCCCAGTGATAGAGAATATGTCAGATATGTATGGGTTAATGAAAGGAATGAAACCTTGGCAGTTTATATACTTTGTTTTAGCATGTGTAATGGTTGACATACATGTGGGCATGAGATTC
Source organism: Saururus chinensis (assembly GCA_035235625.1). Taxonomy (NCBI): domain Eukaryota; kingdom Viridiplantae; phylum Streptophyta; class Magnoliopsida; order Piperales; family Saururaceae; genus Saururus; species Saururus chinensis. The sequence continues at coordinate 2,945,704 of CP141146.1, forward strand.
TACACTGATTTAGGATTATATCTAAAGATGGGAGAAGCTAAGTTATATATGCAGAATCTGTTATGTTTATTTTCTATGTGCCATAATTAGAAATTTCTTACCTTTTGTTTTGCTCAATTTACTAAGATACATCTAGCTAAAATCCTTATTTATGCTTTTGTGAACAATGGACTGATGGGGGCTGTGGGAGAGGTGTATTTTTTACATATATATGGGTTGGCGTAATGTTGTTAATATGAATAATGGGAGCTGTGAGGGGTGGATATAGTGAGTTATATGGGGCAGATGTTCAACATTGCAAGATGTATGATAGCAGAAGAAATAAATGCAAAAGTAATAAGAAAATGTGAGCTCGTTGGGTTGTAAGGAAATAATTGATAAATGGGGAATGATTTATCTCCAAATATATGTGTACCTATGTATGCTATCATGGATTTGTGGTGTATTGATTGAGTGATTAGTATATATCATAGTCTAGCAAGTTATTAGATTCGTCTTGCAAGATTTTATGTCTGTGGTGGGAATTTATTTTATACAGCTCTAGGGTGCAAATGATACATTGTGTTGGATTCTTAATTTTTTGGGGAGACTTTACTGAGAATAAAGGATATAGATGATGAACGGTACTAATGTGAATGATATATTGATTGGTACGTGAGAGGAATACATTACCTAATTGGTAGATTAGGTTTTAAGAACCCACCTAAGAGTGATGGGTTGACAAGGGTAGTTAAGGTTTGGGTTGGGAGACTCAATCTCAAGATTCAAGATAATAAGACTACCTAGGTGCCACGTAGGGATGAGGGTGGACCCCAGCCTTTGGTAGTTCCCTCCCGATTTCACGGGTCATTACGAGTGCACGCGTATGACCACCCACGGCGCATTCGCACCAGCACAAATCACGGATCACATAGCTAGTTCTCTGGGTGTTATGGGGAATGAGTTGTGTAGATTATACGTTATGAAATGCCATGCATACGGTGATGATGATAAATGATGATTGGATTACCTTAGATGATGCACATGTATATAAATTTATTTAGAAATCCTGTTAGATGTTTTATTTTGGAGATGTTTTGATTATTTGTTGTTGTTGCATGACCAATGATTGTTAAGATTACAATGTATGTTTTAATTGAGGCTCACGAAGCTTTTAGCTTACGGGTGGAATGTTCGTTCCACCGAGCGTATTTTTGCGCGCAGGTTTATTCACAGAATTAGATGCGTAGGAACGTCGAGAAAGGATAGAGATAACGGTCATAGGGTTAATGAAGGGAATTAGCATTAGTTTGGTTTCTTTGTAGCATTAGTAGTTATTTTGTAGTTGCTAATGAACACCGCTTGGGTGAATCTCATTCCTTTTGATTTAATAAAGATTTAGTAGGAAGTTTGTTAATGTTTCAGATAAATTCTTTATCCCTTGCAAAATATGTTATTACCTTGTCACAACTTGAGCTCAGGTGCACTCCGATAGTGTTGGTGGTCTATGGACCCTTCTCAAGGCTCAGGTCGTGACACCGTGCTCCACCCAGAATCGTTCGCCATGCCCTTTCATGTGTGTTGTTCCGCCATCCACTGCGATCCCCTTCGCTAAAACACCCAAATCCGCGTGCTGTGATCCACCGTTCGCTCATATCAAGGTGAGATTTTTTTTTACTCTAGAGCTTTGATTCTAATGTAGCTGGAAAATACAATTTTTTTAGAAGGAAATTTGGATGCTTGTAGTGCATTTTATTTAGATTATTTGTGTGTGTTGACTCCATGCTTTAATCTATAGATTTCCAATTTATTTTATGTTTGTTTTCCCTTGATGTGATTTTTTATGTGAGTATAATTTATTTATATGATGTTTGATGAATTGTGGGTGGGTGGATTCCAAATGGGGAGGAGGCAGGGAGGGGTGGTCGGGGGTGGATGGGTGGTCTAAATGGGGAGGAGGAAGATGCGGGGGGTGATGGGTGGTTGGAAGTGGGGCTAAGGGTGAAGGAGGAAGGGGGAGGCAGTGGGAAAAGGGAGGCCGGGAAGGGGGTTCGATGAGAAAGGGGTTGGTTTTGGGCAGAGTCTGAAATGGTGATAAGGAAGAGGGAGGTTGGGAAGGAGGTGTGGCGGGGAGAGGGGCTAGCAGTGAGTGGGTGGAGGGAGATGAAAGGTGGGGTGGGGGGAAGGGTGCGGGAAAACATGTGATTTTTTTTTTGAATTATGATGTTGGTTTTTATCTTAAAAAAATATTGATTTTGATAGTATGCAATTGATTTATTTACTGCTCATTTTTATATTAAACTCGATTAATCTCATGTTTCATTAAGTAGAGTAGATATTTTCAAGTAATTGATTAATGTATTATTTATGTAATTTATTGTTTATGAATTAAGTGAATAGAGATGACAAAGCAATAGTTAGTCTTATGCTTCACTTTGAAGGATGAACAAATGGATTATTAATTAAGAAACTGTCTACTTATGATGAATTTAAGATGCAAGTAACTAACAGAATTGGGTGGGATCGAAGGACATGAAAAATTACTATAAAATATAATATTCCGACATGTGGATCGAGATCAAGACCAATATGTATAAGTGATGATGCGTCATTGAGTTTTATGTTTCACCATTCGTCTCACATAATTTGTTTTGAGCTATTTCTCAAAAAAGAGGCCTGAGTGTCTAATGAAAGGCACAGTAGTTCACATAGGATCTCTCACAGGAGTTCTTAAAGAAATGTAAATAGTAGAAGACATATGCAAATGCCAGTGGATGATGAAGACGAATGAAATTTATTGATGACCGTAGCTTCAAATGAATATCATAGGTCGTCTGCACCTATTAACGATGGAAGTTGACCTAATTGGAGGTAAGGTTTAATAAGATGTGAATCTTGTTTGAAGCTTATAATTGTTGATGAAAATTAGGATATTAAATTATGAATTTTGTGTGTAATGTGGAAGGTACACATTGCATGCACATGAGCCATTTAGCCTTCAAATGTCTCAAAGCGGTGCATCGTATGGAACTCAAAGCTCGACGAACATTCATTACCCCTACACAAGTGTTGGACATACTGATGCTGGACCTTTCTTTTTTTAGGTTTTAAAGAAAGGGTTAAGTCATATGGAATTGAATAGATATGCAATGTTCATTTGTAGGGGCAATTATGTCAATGATGAAGATGTTGATGTAAATGAGGCCAATGAAGGTGAAGATAATATTGGCGAAGCAAGTGAAGAAGAGTATGACATGACCAAAGAAGGTGTAAGAGGTGAAGAAAGCACTCAACAGATGGTTGATGGCGAGGGAGATGATGCGGTAGACATTGCAATTTCCGCAAATGACATGAATGTGAATGATGAAGAGCCACCATACTATGACAATGAGGAGTCACTCTATGCACGTATCATAAATAAGGAGATAAATGTGGCGGTTAATTATGCCATGGATATGGACCAACAAAACGAAGAAGAGTTATATGTTGGGCGCATCTTTGAGAATAAAGAGGCATTTGTCACAGCTTTGAGGGAGTTTTCAATTAAGAATCATGTCCAATACAAGGTTCTACGCACAAATATGTCAGAGTATATAGTGAAATGCATTGATAGTACTTTCCCTTAGAGAGTTCATGGATTAATGAATAAGGGTGTAGGGTACTTTAAATTGAAGACATATGGAGGTGACCATACATGTCGAAATGCCTAGCTTAGCATTGACAATAGGCAGTGTAGTGCATCATTTGTTTCGAATGTCATAATGCCTACCATCGAAGCCGAATTAACTCTCACACCAGGTGATATTATTCAAAAAATGAATGAGAAGTTCCACATTGATATTTCTTATAAGAAGCCATGGGCGGCAAGGAATATGGTCATAAAGACAATTTATGTGGATTAGGTTGAATTATACAAATTGTTGCCAATGTACCTTAGGGCAGTGCAAGAAGAGAATCCTGACACCTACTACAACTTGGAGTATGATGAAGTAACTGGGGAAGATGGTGGCCGGTATAGGAGATTTAAGCGGATGTTTTGGGCATTTGGGCCGTCTATAGTTGGGTTTCGATATTGCATCCCGGTGATTGGTATCCATGCCACTCACTTGTATGGTTGGTATTCTATAGCTCTTATGGCTGCAACGGCTATAGACGAAAACAATGAGTTATTTCCTCTAACATTTGGGATAGTAGCAAAGGAAGATTATGAAAATTGGAAATGGTTCTTAAGTGAACTGAGGGATAATGTACGTATGGGTATGACGAATGTCGTAGTTATTTCATATCGACATAAGGGGCTTTAGAAGGTCGTGCTAGAGATTCTTCTTGAGCCGTACTGCTACTATCGTTACTGCATCTGTCACATAAAGGCAAATTTTAAGGAGTTTAAAAATGATCCACTAATGGACTTGATTGGGGAAGCAGCGTGTGCACTAACAGTGGAACAGTTTAATGCTAAAATGGACTTGATTGGTCAGGAAAGTCCCAGGGCAAAACAACTTATCTTTGAAGAAGGATTGCATCTTGCACAATGGTCTCTTGCTCATAATGGTTTTAGAAGATTTAACATGATGACTACAAATATACTAAAAGTTTAAATAGCATCTTGAAGGGGGCACGAGGATTACCCATGCAGGCTTTAGTGTTGGCTACTTTTTATCGGGTAGTAAAATTCTTTGTGAAACGATCTTTTGTTGCGGATGCCATGGCCACCCCATATACTCCCAGAGTGGAAGGGTTAATTAGAGAGCAAACAAGATGAATTGGGTAGTATATAATTAACAGGATCAACTGCAATGAGTACGGAGTGATGTCAATGCATAGCTGGAAGGTTGCGGTGAATGCGGCTCTTCATACTTGTACATGCAATCTCCCTCAAGTCTATTTGTATCCTTGCTCGTACCTTATTGCCGTGTGGGGAAAGCAGTGGAAGCCTATACAGGCAGGACTTTATTACACATCGACCACTTATATCGAGAGATGGTGTGGCAATTGTCCCTCAAAAGTTGAAGCCGTGTTGAAGTGGGAGCAACCGAAGAGTGCATCGGAGGTTTGTAGTTTCCTAAGACTTGCTGGGTATTATCGCCGTTTCATCGAGGGTTTTTCTAGCATTGCAAGCCCTATGACCAAGTTGACAAGGAAAAATGAGAAGTTTGAGTGAAACTCAACTTGTGAAGAGAGTTTCCAAGAGTTGAGAAGAGGTTGACTTCAACTCCGGTCTTGACTTTGCCTTCCGGGAGTGGTGGATATGTGGTCTATAATGATGCTTCACTTCGCGGCTTGGGTTGTGTACTCATGCAGCAAGGGAGAGTGGTGGCTTATGCATCTCGACAGCTTAGAGTGCACGAGCGATATTACCCCACTCATGACTTGGAGTTAGCGGCCGTGGTTTTTGTATTAAAGATTTGGCAGCATTATCTCTATGGTGAGAAGTTTGAGGTATTCATTGATCATAAGAGTTTGAAGTACTTATTCACTCAGAGAGATCTTAATATGAGGCAAAGGAGGTGGCTGGAATTCTTGAAAGACTATGACTTCGCGATATCATATCATCCCGACAAACCAAACGTGGTGGCAGATGCTTTGAGTCGGAAATCAGCCACTACGATTGCTTGCATGCAGGTTCGTGAGTAGCTCCTTTATGAGGACGCCATTGAGCTAAGGCTAGAGTTGACTTTGGAGGACACACGGAGCTGGTTTGCTAACCTGTAAGATCCCTAATCTTAAACCGGTTTAATTTAATTATTATTTATTGGTTATCATGTGGTTAAAGCGTTTTCTGATTAATTCGGTGGTTTCGTAAATAAATAACATTTCTAATGGTTTTAATCAAAATAAACTTTAAAATTATTTGTTTTAAGTGATTTTGAATCAAATCGGAATTTTTGGGATTTTTCTGAATTTTTACTAATTTTTCAAAAATTAGGGTGTGGCGGACCCCCTGTGGGCCCCATTGTCGAAAATTAGTTTTTTTGAACCAAATTAACCTAGACATCAACACAATCCTTTATAAAAATTTCATAATTTTTCCAGGTTTAATTAGTGCTCAAATAGTCAAATTGCCCATTTTTAGCCCATTTTTCTATTCATACCCCACTAATTACTTATGTACACCCCAAAACCTATTATAAAAGGAAAGACCTGAGTCTTTCCCATTTTGGGAATAGGCTGGGAAATGGAGGTTATGCCTAACTCCCCAATTAGGCCTGGATTAGAAGGTGTTTAAGGTAAGTCCCTTCTAATTTAGCCCTAAATCCTAGATTTTCTCTTAATCCCCTCTAGATCTATCATTTCACCTTTGTTTTGATTCGTTTTTAAACATCAAAACTACTGATTTACATCTTTACTTCAAACCCTAGATCTAAAAATCCAATTTTTATGTTCAACAAGCCCTAGATCTAAGTTTTTCATTAGGGTTTTCTATGTTAAATCGGTTTTAATGAAGTTTAATTTAAACTTTATCTTTGTAAGGTTTTCAAGAAGGGTGACCATCAAATCCAAGCCTAATCAAGGGATAAGGTAATGGACTTTCGAAATTTCAGTCTTCCTATGGTAAAACTCTTAATTTTGTGGTTTATTTTGAATGGATTTACTTGATTTAGTGCTTTAATGGCATGATTAGTAAATGATAATCTTTAATCCCGATTTCATAAGGTTTTATCTTGTTATGATGTGGATTAGCTTTCTGGAAGTTATGGTGGAATTTTATTGGCATTTAGGTTGTTAGATGGAGATTTTAAGATTTATCAATGGAGTTTCGGTTTGAAAATTCGAAAGGAAGAAGAAGGTCGAATCTGCCTTGTTGGCGTGTGAACGGCTATGCAGGGCATTAAAATGACAACAGTGCAATTTTGGCACATATCCTGTTTAGCCGATCGAACGGCCCTGGATGGCGTTTGAATGGCTACACTACAGAAATTGACCTTTGTATGTATGTTGTTTATTTCGATGTTTCTACTATGATATATCATTTTTATATGCATATGGAGTGTTTTGAGCCAGGGTAAGCCACTAGAAGGGCATACCATTAATGTTTAGAAGTTGTGGTATATACTTAGACTTATGTGGAATGACTTATGGTTGGATGTATGATGTTGGAATTGTCATCTTGAAGTTATGAATGGTTGATTCTCTATGGTTAAGTATATTTTCTGTAGAGCTACAACATACTAATGGACTGATATGTCATGTTAGGATGTGGTTAATTGATGTGTGAATGTTAGTGAATGTCATGGCTTAAGGATGAAGTGAATGATCTTATATGTGTTTAGCTTGTGGTTGAGCTTCGATTTGAGTTATCATTTTAATGATTCTTCTCATATGATTTCCGTTAGAATTCATGATTAGATGTTAATGCACATGTGTAGTGTGATAGTGAGTTAATTACAAGCATGCTGATATGCATTGAGTGAAGTGCTTCTACTAGGTACACACATGTGGGGTTTAATGATGATGACAAGGATTGATATTATGATTATGAATGATGCATGAGGGGCTGATGATATCACTTATCATGCATTGGGATTCATGTATACTTTGCCCATGTATGTACCATGTTGTATGCATCATGAAATAGATTTCCAATTGAGGGTTTAACGAGATTAATCAAATTTGATCGATTGGGTGCAATGTGGTGAAATTGCATGCCGAATTAATCGGTCATGGCTTAATCGAAACTTGATTGGTCCGAAAGGACATATTTTGATTTGATGGTTTGTCCGAGTGCACCGGCTTACCAGGTATAGTTGCTTGGGACTTTAGTCTTGATAAGCAGGGTTGCCTGGGAGTTTAGACTTGATGGGCAGGAGTTGCTCGAAGGCATTGGCCTTGAGGAGCAAGAGTTGCTAGAAGGCTTTGACCTTGAGGAGCAGGAGTTGCTTGAGACTTCGGTCTTGACAGGCAGGAGTTGCTCGAAGGCATTGGCCTTGAAGAGCAGGAGTTGCTCAAAGGCTTTGACCTTAAGGAGCATGTCTATTTGATAAGTGTTTGCATGTTAGACTAGTGTGTGTGAGACACTTATACATGCCTGATGAATGAGAATGTGGATGCATGATCTGAAATATATGTTAGAGATACATCTCATGCAGGTTGATATGATGTTGAGGCATGATTTGATATGTATGTCAGAGATACATCTCATGCAGGTTGATATGATGTTGAAGCATGATTTGATATGTATGTCAGAGATACATCTCATGTAGGTTGATATGATGTGATGCATTATTTAATATGTATGTTAGAGATACATCTCATGTAGGTTGATATAATATTAAGGCATGATTGATATGTATGTTAGAGATACATCTCATGCAGGTTGATATGATGTTGAGGCATGATTGATATGTATGTTAGAGATACATCTCATGCAGGTTAATATGATGTGAATGACACTATGTGGATTATACACTATGATGCAGGTTTAGGTGATGTGTATGTGTGATCAGAAAATGATACATATTGTCAATCTTTGATTTGAATGATTATATTGCTATGCTATCGTGTTTCTAATGATGATAGTTATATTAAAAACCATTGTTGAGTTTGTTAAACTCACCCCTCTTTCTTGTGTTTTTGCTTTGGGGCTGCGTGGCGCAACACGTAGATGGTCAAGATCCTCTATATGAGGAAAGATCGGAGATGACATGGACATGATCGTGGAGACCCCTTACGGGGATTGTTTCCCTTGTTTATGCTATTTTGATTAGAACCTCTATGTGTGGTTCTTACTTTGGTTTATACTACTTTAAACATTTGTGTTGCTTAAGACCTATATTAGAGCCTAGAGTGGGCTATGGTTTAACTAAGCATGTGGGTTTGAGACTTTTGTTATCTTAGAGTTAAAGAAACTCTTTCATTTCTGCTCATTTACTCTTGCACAAAGTGGCGTATGAACTCCGTAATTTTGTTAGATCTCCCGTAATTAGGGCTTAAGTTTTCCGCTAAATCGTATCTCAATTCAACCTCGTCGCCCCCGCGCGCTTGACCGGCCCCTGGACCAGGTTCGGCTCAGTTCAGGTAGCGCCGGGGCGTGACATAACCTCTCTATCAGCTCTAGTGTGGTGGATGACGTGGTCGAGGCTCAGAAAAGTGATGAAGAGACTCTAGCTCTTAAGGCCAAGCTAAGGGAGAAGGCAATGCTGGGCTTTGAGGAAAAGCCCGATGGGAGTTTGGTGTATAAGGGTCGTTGGTGTGTGCTGAACTCCGTTGATGTCACTAGGGAAGACATCGGGAAATTCCGCCACAACACGAACGGAATCCAAAGAAGGTAACTCCATGTTCAATCCCGTAACACTAGCAAGGAATGCTTCGCATCCACTATCGATCCACTTCTTGGCTTTGAAGGAAGAGACCAAGAATTTGTCATTAGAACGCTTCAACCCTTGAAAGATAAAAGGCTTAGCTCCTGGCAACTCGAACTTCACACACCTCCTGCGACAGTCTACATACGCATGGAACTTGAACATCATATCCATGCCTAGGATCACATCAAAGTCAATCATCGGCAATATAATAAGATCCATATGTAGCACATGTCCACCGATCTCCATAGGAATCATCTCAACATACTTTTCCGCTCGAAGAGAGGATGAAGGTGTAGAAACACGCAAAGGAACATGCAACAACTTATAACAAGCATCCAACTCATGAGCCAAAAAGAGGAGACACAAAAGAATGAGAGGAATCTAATCCGCCCTTGAAGCTAGGGGGATTAAGCTTCTTGAATCCCTCGAGACAAAGAGACTTAGAACTGCTACCACTCGCGTGCTTAGCCTGGAACACCTGTGTCAACCCTTCAATGGCGGTCAACACATCGTCCACCCTTGGGTCACGAGCACCGCGATGGTTATTAGTGCCTGCATGATTAGGACCAGCCATCTACACAACGACCAGACGTTAATCGTACAGCCTAACAACCCGAAAGCACACAGCCAAACAAGCAGAAAGCACACAAACAAGCAAGCAAGCAAACAAGCAAGACTTGTCACACACAAACCCTATTTACTCTTGGACAAAGATGTGCTCCGATACCAAAAACTCTGTCACGCCCCGGCGATGCCCGACCCGAGCTGAACCCGGTCCAAGGGCCGGTCAAGCGCGCGGGGGCGACGAAGTGAAATTGAGAAACGATTCTAGCGGAAGACTTAATCCCTAACCACGGGCGATTAACAGCAACACGGAGTGCGCACAATCCTTTGAGCAAGAGTAAATAAAAAGGGAAAGAAAAGGTGTTGCTTATCACAAAGTAAACAACAATCTCAAACCCACAAACTTAGTTAAGTAAAGCCCACACCGGCTCAAAATAAGTCATAAGCAAACATAACTGTAACATGTGACATAAAACCACAACAAGAACCCTACACAAAGGTTCGAACATAAAGCATGAAAGAAACGATGATAAGTCACGCAACGATCTCCATCATCACACCCAAGCTACCTCTGACCTTTCCTCAAAAAGGCAATCCTGTCCGTCTGCGTGTCGCACCACGCAGCCCCAAATCAAAACACAAAAGAGGGGTGAGTTTTAACACTCAGCAATGGTTTTTAATATCACTGTCAACGTAGAAAATACGATAGCTTAGAAATGAGATCGTTTCAGATCAAAGATTTACATGGTGCATCACTTTCTGATCATACATTCATATCACTTAACACTGCATAAAAATGCATAATTCAACCTGCATGGATGTATCTCTAGCATACATATTCCCACATGCATTCACATCATAACCAATCCCGCATGGACGTATCTCTAACATACATATTCCACATGCATAACATCAAAATCAGCATGCATGGATGTATCTCTAACATACATATTCCACATGCATAACATCAAAATCAACATGCATGGATGTATCTCTAACATACATATTCCACATGCATAACATCAACATCAACATGCATGGATGTATCTCTAACATACATATTCCACATGCATAACATCAACATCAACATGCATGGATGTATCTCTAACATACATATTCCTACATGCATAATGTTATCACAATCAACCTCCATCAAGGAGTAATCACACATTGACGTCACACAGACGGGAGCATAGACAAGGCCACGAAGGCGCGTCATGGTACAAAATTCTACACAAGAATTCAAGAAAGATCGGGGTTGTCAATCCCTAATACTGCTCGCCCTGGACGATCCTGGCCAAGGATGTCCCATTCTCACACAGAGAATCTAGAGCAGGGGTGTTCGCCAGGGACATCTCTGCGGAGGGAAGAGCCCGAGTTCTCACACAGAGAACCCTAGAACACGTGGTAGCGGGGTGCACACGGCATACCACACTGGATTCTCAGGGTCCAGATGACACACATAATGATATTCTCACATATCCGCAAGACAAGTACACAACTCGTCCCCTCATCATTCCATTAAACAAGACTCAACCCGGGGAGTGCACTCGTTCCACACAGGAACCCCAAATCGTTCCACACAGGAACTTCAAATCGTTCCACACAGGAACTTCAAATCAAAATATGTCCTTTCGGACCAATCAACTTGCGATTAATCCACGACCGATAAACCCGGCACGCAATTCCATCACATTGCATCCAATCGGTCAAATTCTATTAATCACGATGAAGCCTCAATTGGAAATCCATTTTCATGATGCGTGCAACATGGTACATGCCAAATCTATAACATCACTCATTTCATCATTGAGTCATGGCATTCACCAACATTCACACACCATTAATCACAATTTATCATGACAAATCTGTCCAACAATGATTGTAGTCCTACTGAAATATGCTTAACCAAAGGGAAACAACTATTCATAATTTCAAAATAACGATTCCAACATCATGCCACAAAACATAAGTCATTCCACCATCACTAAGCATATATCTCAACTCCATAAACTCAATAGCATACATTTCCAGTAGCCTAACATAGCTTAAAATACTCCACATTCGTATAAAATTGGCAAGCCAAAGTAGAATCATCAAAATAGGCATCATACACACAACATGCAAATTTCCTGTGTAGCCGATCGATCACCCTTCAGGCCGTTCGATCGGTTACACGCAAAATTTTGAAAATTTCAGTTCAGCCGATCGATCGCCCTGCAAGGCCGATCGATCGCCAACACGGCAGAACAGTCATCTTCTTCCTTTCGCAAATCAAACCGAGACACCATAGATAACACTTCAAATCCACATCTAGCACCCTAATCATCATCAAAAGTCCTCCTTGACTTCCAGAATATCAAACCAAACCATAATAATGCAAAACCCTAAGAAATCGGGATTAAATAATTCCATTTTCTAATCTTACCATTAACACACTAAATCAAGCAAACCATTTCGAAATAAGCCAAAAATGAAGAGTTTTACCATGGATAAACAGAGATTTCGAAGACCCATTACCTCAGCACTTGATTAAGCTCGGATTGAAGAGTCACCCTTCTTGAAATCCTTGAAAATACAATGAGTTTGAATTAAACACCAATGGAAATCGATTTACTTAAGAAATCCCTAATTAAATCTTAGATCTAGGGCTTGTTGGTAGTAAAAATCGAATTTTGAATGTTAGGGTTTGTAGTAAAACACAAATCAGTAGCTTTTGATGGTCAAAACGAATTGAATCAAGGGGAAAATGGTAGATTTAGAAGAAATTAAGAGAAAAGCCATGGATTAGTGCTTAATTAGAGCAAGCTTACCTTAATCGGCTTCTAATTCGGGCCTAAGTGGGGATTAGGCCAGCCCTCCTTCCTTAGCCTATTCCCAAAAATGGAAATGGCTCAGGTTTGCCCTTTTATAGTAAGGGTTGGGGTAGGCAAAGGTAAGTTTTGGGGTGTAAATATGAAAAGTAGGCTAAAAGTGTTTATTTTGCAAATTTAAGCACGAATTAAGCCTAATAAAATTCTGAAAATTTTTGTGTGACCTTAAGTATATGTTTAGGTTCATTTGACACAAAAATAAAATTTTCGACCGTGGGGCATTGAAGTCCCGCCAAAACCCTAATTTTTGGGAAAATAGTGAAAAATCCGAAAAATTCCAAAAATTCACATTTGGTTTAAAATCACTTAAAACCACTAATATTGAAGTTAATTTTGGTTAAAACCATCACAAACTCTATTTATTTACAAAATCACCGAATAAGATCAGAAAACACGAAAATTGCACGATAACCCATAATTAAATAAAAATCAAACCCGGTTTAAAGATGAGGGTCCTTACATACACTATAGTTTTGCTAATTTTAAAATTATACTCATTTCAATGTTTTTACTCCATTTAAAGTTTCTAATAGTTATAGAAAGTGTATTATGTTGAAATTGGGCTACTGGAGGTGTGGAATTGATGATGAAAGTTTATGTATTATGTTTAAGTGTTATTATGTGGTATTATATTATATGTTGATAATTATACATGTTGATATTGAAGTTCATTGGAACTTGGAATGTTAGAATTCTTGTGATTAGAATATGTTTCCAGCAGAGATGTTATATAGCAAATGGTGAGATGTGTTCTCTTATAATATGGATGATTTATGGGTAATTGATATGATCATGTTGTAGCTTATTGTGTGAAAAATTATGCTTGTGGGAATGAGCGTTCGATTTTACATTGATAGATTTAAGTTTTATGGTGGATTTCACTTTGATTTCAATTAGAATTCATTGTTATGCTTAGGATATGCATGAACACACATGTATGGGGAATCTACTATGACATTATAGTTAATTATGAGGTGATTATGATGCATGAGGGGACTGATTAGGACCATGTTCCATGTGTTGGAACCTATGTAGATCTTGCTCACGGATGTATCATGATATCATGCATCATGGATCGGGCTTCATGAATGAGGTTTTACTATTAATTAATCGGAATTGATTGGTTGTATGTAATGATTGAGATTGTGTGCTAGATTAATCAGTAGGTGAATTAATCAAAACTTGGTTGGTCCAAAAGGACATATTTTCGATTTGAGTTCCTGTGCAAAACATGTGCACTCCTCGGGTTGAGTCTAGTTAAATAGAGTTATGTGGGGACGAGTTGTGTACTTGTCTTGAGGATTGTAATTATTACGATTGTCTTCTGGACCCTGAGAATCCAGAGTGGTACGCTTTGTGCACCAGCTACCACATGTTCTAGGGTTCCCTATGTGGGAATTTAGGCTCTCCCCCATTGCAGGAGATGTCCCTGGGCGAATACCCCTGCTCTAGATTCTCTGTGTGAGAATGGGACATCCTTAACCAGGATTGTTTAGGGCGAGCAACTTAGGGGCTGACAATCCCGACCCTCTTACATTTCCTATGTGGAAATTTGACCGTGTCTTGCCTTTGTGGCCTTGATTGCGTTGAGCCTGTGTGGCACTATTTGTGTTTACTCCTTGAGGGAGGCATTCACCATTTGTGTTGATGCATATGCATTATGGGTGCTACACATAATTGTGTATTATGTGATTAACACGTTTGTCGTATAGGGTGAATGAGATGTGTTATGAATGCAATGATCTAAATATGTGTGAATGAGCCACTATTATGCAGGATTATGTGTTATGAATGCAATGATCAGAATGTGTGAATGAGACATGATTATGCAGGTTATGTGTTATGAATTCATTGAATGAGACATGATTATGCAGGTTATGTGTTATGAATGCATGATCAGAAAATAGTGTATTAGGCCAATGGTGAATCTTATTTGATATATTGTTATGCCATTGTGTTTTCTTATGATTGCCATTGTATTAAAACTATTACTGAGTTTTTATACTCACCCCACACTCTTTGTTTTGTTTTGGGGCTGCGTGGCGTGACACGCAGACCAACAGGATCCTTTGTACGAGGAAAGGTCAGAGGATGCTTGGGAGTAGTCGTGGAGGCTCCTAGTCATGCATGTCTCTTTGTTTATCTTGTTTTGGATGTTAGAACCTTGTGAAATGGTTCTTGTTTTAGATTTGTGATATACTATATCTTGAGTTGTTGAGACCTTATATTAAGTCCAGTGTGTGGCTATGGATTAATTAGCATGTGGGTTGGAGGTTCATGGTTGGAGTTAGAGTTAAAGTAACTCTTTGTTTTTACTTATTTACTCTTGCTCAAAGTGGTGCATGAACTCCGTACATTTTAGATCGCCCCAGACTGGGTCATAAGTCTTCCGCTAATCATTTTCAATCTCCTTGTCGCCCTCATGCGCTTGACCGGCCCCTAGACCATGTTCAGCTCAGGTCGGGCAGTGTCGGGGAGTGACACCCCGGGTGCCTTGAGTGCACCGAACATTTTCGATATCTCCACCATTGGCACATAGATGAGTGTATTCTACTGCATATCAAGCGAGCAAGATTTGGACATTTTATTCATCTACAATACGTTCGTCTCGATCGGCCTTTATTGATAGCTCTTGTCGAGAGATGGAGGAGGGAGACACAGACGTTTCACCTACCTTATGGGGAGATGTCCATCATTCCCATGGATGTAGCAGTTCTTTTAGGACTTCGCATCAATGGAGAGGCTGTGACAGACACGACAGGAGGAGGTCATTTGGATTTATCAGTTAGACTCCTTGGCAGAGCTCCTACTACTACAATGATGTGTGGGAGCCGAGTGAGCCTTAGATAGTTCTTAGGTGAGTTTTATGAGCTCCAAGCGGATGCCACAAAGATAGTGATCGAGTAGAAAGCACGAGCATATTTATTACATTTACTTGGGGCTACGATATTTGTGGATAACATGAGTAGCCATGTACATGTTGTGTATCTCTCCCTCCTTATGGACTTCGACATGGAAGGTACTTATGCATGGGGCAGTCCACTCTTGCATTTTTATGCCGAGAGTTAGGGAAAGCATGTTAGGCCATGACCTCGGGGATTGCAGGTTGTCTGACCCTTCTTCAGGTAAATAAATTAGTTGAAGTTAATATTTTTTACACACATAATTACTTCATATTTTTTAATAATTTTGATCATATTTTGTGACACAACTATAGTCGTTTGAGCATTCACACGTCAGCCAACCAAGTATTGAGATGGGTCACGTAGTCGAGGGTGCTCCATTAGGAACAAGGTAGGATATTTTATTTTTAACACTTAATTTTTTTAGCATGGTTTTATTTGGATATGATGAACTCATGTTTTAAATTTGACTCCTTAAGGTGGAATGTTCGAAGGAGGAAAACCGAAAATCCACAAGGAGTCCTCCATTTGTATAGAGGAGAGTTAGACCACCAGTGGCCTTATCAGGTAATTTTATTTCATTATCAAATTTCATACAATGATTATAAGATATGTAAGGTAATTTAAACTTAATTATCTTAATAAAATGTGTAGGTTATTTGGCATTCGTACTTGTCGGAGGTTTTGGTTGAGTTACCTCCTCTCTGTACCAAGGGTCGAGATATGTGGCTCTCACGAATGCCACTCATCTATTTTGAGATTGTTGAGATGTACATGCCGGATCATGTGATGCTCCAGTTTAACTTAGAGCAAGAGGTCCCACTTCATACCGTAGAGTTTGTCCATCGCATCACTCGACAAGGCCGCCATTTTAACGACTGGGCTCTACATCATGCAACATATATCGCTCCATGGGATGATAGGAGAGCCACTATTATCCGAGGGGAGATGACTACAACATCGCGAGATGTTTGTAACCCGTATATATAGTGGTATTTACCAATTACACGGTGATATATTTTACTACGCGATGTTGTAGAGGAGATGACATATCAGCTAGGGGTGCATCTCAGGCAGCTTTGGTAAGTGTAACATAATTAATTTTCTAATAATATTTTTTTATTTCATATTTATTATTTATCTAACTTTTATTTTAATTTCTACATAACTTGGTTTAGTGTGACATACACTTGCAAATCTGACTAACGTCGTTAACACTTATACTTCGGGTGAGATTTTATTAGCATCATGTTAGTCAATGATCATGCAATATCAAGATGTCCTTAGTAGCTTGCCACTCCTTTAGTTGGTGATTATAGATGTTCATGGACATTATCATACTGACAAGGAAGCTCATACACAGCTGAGGCACGATCCATTCCCTAATATTCCATCTTCATCTGCAGCACCTAGCTCTCCTCCAGGTTCATCATTTTCGGCTACTCCACATGTAGCTTATCTCGAGGCAAATCAGATACTATATTATAGATGACAACGACCAGTTCGTGTTGAGCCATTTGTTACTTATGCGGGGCCGGAGCCGAAGCAGGCAGACCATGAGCAAGAGGATCAGGCGGACCATGAGGAGCAGGAGGAGATAGTATCGCACCGTCGGGGTCGGTGTCAAGGACGAGGACGTAGGAGTAGTAGAGATTGAGTGAATTAGAATTGTGATATATTTGTTTTAAAGTGAACATTTTATGAACATATGTGATGTTAGATTTATATGTTTTATAAACATTTATATCTTATGCTTATTTGTACGTTGTGTGGATGATATTTGATGTGGATATATTTGATGTTGTGCGGATGATATTTGAAATTCGATGTTGTGTGGATTATACCGGGACAAGTGTTATTTTCAATTTTTAGCTATCTAAAAAAAATGTATCAGATTTCGTCCTTTAGAAGCCGAATTATCTCAAGAAGGAGACAAGTGCCTTGATTTCATCCTTCTAAAGGACGAAGAATGACAAAATCAGGTTTCGTCCTTACGACGAATGAAATCCTACCAAACGAATTGGGATTTCGTCATTCGGAAGGACGAAATCAACTTAAAGATAGATTTTGTCTTTCACAAGGTCGAAATTGATTATTTTTTTAGAAAAAAAGTCACGCAAGCGTCAGTGCTTGGCTAACGCCTATGTTGAGAAAAGTAACACTATTTCCCAAAGTGTGTTATTTATGTAATTATTATTTTTTATATTATTTAAATAATTTTCTTTAAAAATTCCTAAAGTTTCATTTGGTGCATTTAGGAAAGAAAAAATAGAGTAAAAACTGAGAGAAAATGGATAAAAAATTGGTTGTACAACTTTCCACCTATTAACTCATGAATTTTAGGAGAAAATCAGCATACTAAATATTTATGTCTTGCTGCCACTATTACCATGCTACTACCACTGCCCCCGCTGCCACCACCGTCACTATTATTATCGCCACTACTATTACTACTGCCACCATCGCCACTGCTATTACTACTACTGCCACAACTACCTTTACCACTACCACCTCTATTGCCACTATCACCACCACCGCTACATTATTACCACCGCTACCACTATTACCACCGTTGTCACTACCCCTACTGCTACTGCCACTTGTCATGGATGTGCCCCTTAGGCAGCTGATTGTGCGGCGTTTGTAGGCTTGAGGCTCACCAAGCAAGCCTCTATTTAGGACAAATGACTTGCCTTGCACGGATGTATTGCGTAAATCACTTGTGGGCTCTTATGCAAAGCAAAAAAAAATAGGGGAAAAAACTAGTCACATTGGAAGGAAACGAATAAACACAAACACAAAAGATGGATGCATTCACTATCAACATGTCTATAAACAATGAGTGCAACAACACTATAGTTAATAACACAACTACTCACTCCTTTTATATAGCATAAGAGATTTTTTGTATATGACTGGAGTGAGAGCCAAAGTGGCTATACAGGCATAGTTTTACCTTAAAACACAAATAAAGAAAATACAAAATACATATAAATAAAACAAAAGAGGAATTGATAGGGTGCCCATAATGCAATATGTGACACACTATCGCCGCCACTGTCACCGCCATCACAACTACCACCATTGCTTCTACCACTGTCACTGCCACTGCCACTACCATTATCATTGCCACTGCCACTGCCATTGTCATTACCATTGCCACTGCCACTGTTACTATCGCTGTCATTACCCCTACTATCACCTCCACCACCGCTATTACTACTACTGCCACCACCACTTTTATAATTGCTACTATTACTGTTATCACCTTCACCACCGCCATCACCACCTCCACCATCGTCACCCTATGGGGTTCATGGCCGGAAGCCCATGTTGTCTGCTATTACAAATGGGCTTGCGGCGAGCCGTGAGTGGGTACGGATTTTCGGCTAAGGTTGTATGGGCTTCCGAGCTCGGCTGAGCTACGGCGGCTAGCAGGGCGCACGCACCGATTTTGTGTGGGCTCCACAAGGCCCGGGCCCGGGTACTTGCCAGCAAGCGCGCGTTTTGCGAGCGCGTCGCGATGGCGAGCGGCTTTTGCCATTTTCCGAGTTTAAAAGCTCAGATTTGAGAGAGAGCGGGAAACGGCGAATTCGATTTGGGGGAAGGGATGGAAGTGGAAGCCGCCCTGCCGTCTGCAGCCGATTCCGGCGGCCGTTTGGACATCGACGCAATTCGCAGGTCCAGAAACATGGATAGAGAATGAATCTTTTGCATGTTTTTTTGGTTGAATTTTTTGTCTTTATATGACTGATTACTGCAGCCAAGTTAAAGCGCATTTAGAGAACCGCCGTGATGAGAATGAACTGTTGTTTGCGGCCTCCTCCGGCGAACTGTTGCAAGATTGCATTCTTCATGTCGAAGTGAGTACAGTTCGATTTCTTCTTTGCCCTGTCTTATTCGATACGATGTTGACGTTTTCGGGCATGCAGAGGGCGTCGAATGCGATCAACGAGGGGTTTCCGAAGTTGCTTGACTTGGGGATTGAAGATTTGGGTCAGTCTGGATAATGGGTCTGAGAGATCTTAGATTCGAGTGTTGTTACATTTCTTTAATTTTTTTTTGAGCTTGTCGATGCAGAGGCGTGCGTGGAACATGTGAAGAAAGAGATAAGCGCGGTTGATGAAGAAAACGCGAAAATAGATAATGAAATTGATGCTCTGTGTAAAACTGCGTTACAAGGTAAATCGTTTGCTTGGCACTGCTTCTATTGGTATGGTTGTGCTTCCCGGTTATATCATTTACTGGGGAAATTCGTGTACGGTTCATGGAACTTTCAGAGTCGTTGCAAGTGGAAAATGAGCTGAGAAGTTCTTATGCAAAACTGGAAGACGTGGAAGCACAGGTGGGCTATGGAAGGGTTAACAATGCTACGCTGTGCTACTGCTTCCTTTTTCTTTTTTCTTCTTCTATACAAACAAAATGATGTGATTTATTAATTGATTCTTGTATGCTTTCATTTCAGGCTTTCTGGAAGTCACGCTCAGATACTATTCAAAGCCAAGAATGTTCTGAAGCAGAAAACATTGCCTATAACTTTGAGGTATCAATAGCTTCTCTAAGTAATATACTCGGAGAAAGTAGAAATTAGGATAGACTGGGTATTAATGAACACAACAGGAATGCAAAGAACTCTTTTTTGAATCTTTTGCAAAAACCTGAAGTTTGCTTTTTTAGAAATATTGTGTGTAGTAAATGCGAAAGGACCAAAAGGTCTGGAATGTGCATGCTCTAGTAGGTTCACCAGCATGTAATCGAAATGGATAATTATGTTTCATTGGCCAATTGAATTAGCTGGTTCCTCTCTCCTAGTTGTCTACTTAGCTCTAGCTTTACTGATCTAGCTTACCCAAGTTTTGAAATTTTTTTGGTTCTCTTGCATGATCAATTAAAGTTGAACTATTATCAGTTTGTACTGCACTTAGTTCATATTTAATGGTTAGCAGATAGATGTGCCATTTATGACATGTTCACGTGAGATAGTTGAAAGCTTTATGTTAAGGAATGGTAAATAAAGGTTGCCATCACTTCAACAACTCATAATGTCAAGCAAGTAGCGCCTTTCCCAACAATTTGAGGTTAGCGACATGGATCTTATGCCTCCATTCTAGCCTATTTTGTGCTCTTGTAGGAGATAACACAACCATATCCTTTTTTATTAAGTCCATTTAAGTTCTCTTAGGTTTCCCTTTCCCTCTTTTACCATCGTTACTTGCATCCCTTCCAGCCTTCCATCTCTTCAACAACTGCAAAATACAAATGTTAAAGCTCAGATTTATCTTGGATGCTCCATCGTGCCTCATTTTCATCCATTCCATTGCTTATTGTTTGTGTCTCTATGATAATGTACTATAACTGCCTTTCCTTCCATTATTCATGCTACTTGGTTAGAAAGTATTTGTTGCATTGCCTATTATGTGACAAATTTGAATTTTGTTTTGACTTTACCAAATTCTTTTCAGATTAAGAAACTTCATAATCTAATTGAGAAGAATAGATCAATTTTGAGCACTTTACAAGATCTTCATGATGTACATCAGAGGTATCTTTTCTTTCAGTTGCCATTGAATGAATATATTCATGTAAAAGTTAAAGTTTGTAGTTATTAAGAAATCAGAGAAATGTAATTCTGGGGGAGTTGATTTTGCATACTTTTTGCTGTGCCTTTCTGATCCCGTTTTAAGAATAAACAAATAGATTTGAGATTAGAATATTGTGCTTAAATGTACTATTTGATCATCATTGTAATGCAAAGTTTTAGTTCATCGGGAAAGGTACTATGTTGAATGAGTATTATCACTCCCCTGCACTTGTAAGCATTTAGGCTCTGAACTGATACACAAGCTCAAGGGGTAATAAAAGGACTGTTCCCTCCACTGATCTAGGGCCTTTTGCTCCAATTACTATGCAGGTAAACACTTGATCCTAGAAGCTTAAACTGATATTAAGGGATAACACTGTACAATGCATGTTTGAAAATGTCGGCAAGGGTTGATATATACCATATATGGCAAGGTTGTTGGTTTCAGGCCTGGGTAAAATGAGGGTATGCCATGAATAGTTTATGGTGTAACATCCTGGCCAATTGACAATAAAATACATGCAAAAGTAATGTTATGTGTCAGTGTAGATTCTCTAATTATTAATCTGCGCCTACTCATTAATGTCTTTTGTTTAGTGGGAAAAGAAATAAGAAATGATTTTCTTAATTTGTTGGTGGCAATGATCTCTTTTATGCATTATCTGTTTTCTTCTTTTTGAAACTTGCTTTATTTATTTATCTATTTTCATCTGCAACTTGCTTTACTGATGACATTGTTTTTATGCATATGGTGCAATGTAGTGAGGCAGCTCTTGAATTTGTTGAGGAAATGTTTTCTGATGTTAAAGTAATTGCTTACAAAGGCAATTGGATCAGGTTTTTAGTTAAGACCTATATTCCTACATCAGAGGGCAGGTTATGCCAGCAAGTTCTTGAATGTGCTTCTGAGCCACATGTAGCAGAGCATGAATTGCTAATAGAATTTGCAGATGAAACGTCAGAACTAAAAAATGTGAAGGTATGTTATCCAGTGTATCTGTCAATTTTTGCTATATTAATGCCTTATTTGAATGTTCAGTGTGCAAGTAGAAGTCACTTACCTGTGTCTATTTCTTAATGCTACTCACTAAATATTTTTATGTTTTATGCAATTATTTAATTAATTATTATAGAGAACAAATATCAACTTTTACTCTTCTTCTGTTGAAAAGATATAGGTTTCCAAAAGCAAAAAATGTGTGATTTACTAATTTTATTGCGTAACTTATTCATGCGGTGAAGTTAATATTACTTCATCATCTTTGTTAATTTACTAGTAGCTGTTGGTTGGTTACATCTTTTCTCGTTTTCATTGTACTCCTTGTGATGTGGCCAGATTTATCCAGATGATGTATATATTGGGGAAGTTGTAGAATCTGCAAAGTCTTTAAGGTTTGTTTTGACAGAAATTATACTTAAATTCCCATTAATTATTACATTTTCAGATTATAGTGGTATTAATCTGAGTCTAGTTTTTGATACATTTTTAGGGCGTACTTCTCGTTTATGGTTTTATTAATGCATAGCATTTAGGAAGGGTATGTAAGTCAATTAGGCACTTTAATGAAGGTCATATGGTGATTGATGAATTTCCATATTATTATGCTAATATATGTAGCCTCACTTCTTTGAAGTTCTGTATATCGCACCTTTGAGAACAAGCATGAATTTTCCTCCTATTTGGTAAGAGCTAGATCTTTAAGGGCCAGCAACGGATGGAACTCTCTTTTCACTAGGTTAGATGGAGCTTTCAATCTTGTTTAAAAGTAATGCTTAGAAAAAAAATCATTATTGTTGTTTACAGGTATGATGATTATTTAGTGGTCAGAGGATGCTTATCATGGAGCTTAGTTAGTAATGCTTTTTTTTATGACTAGCCACATAAATGGTTGTTAATCCTTCTTATCAGCGCCTTGGCCTTTGATATTGTGTTAATATGAGTCTTATCAGGTGCCTCATTTTTGGATCTTGCAGGATTCTTTAATAAGACAGGTTGTAAATTTTTTTTATGGACCTGTACTAACTTCTTTATATAGCAGGTTCTCTCTTTTTCCTTTATTGCTTTCAACAATGAAATCTCCCATGGAGTGGCTAGTGAGAAAGATTCAATATCGGATATTTCTATGTGCTCTAAGAAATTATGTTGTCAAAGTCTCAAACAAGTCAAGGTATTTATCATTATTTGAGATGGATCTATATGTTCTCATGTTAAGATCTTGCTGCTAAATGCATGTATATATACTTGTTTTCTTTTTTCTACGATGTTGTGGATTTGATGAAGCTTTGTGTTGTCAAGCTTTTGGTAGTAAGATCTTCACTGAGTATCGGACAAATTACAGAGTGTGTGCTTGGCAAAATGTTAAAAGAAGATCTTAAGATTACTCTGCTTGTAGAGTCTTTGTTTCAGTGTTCCTCTTTCCAATTTTCAAAAATCATATAATAAGTTTAGCACACAAATTGTTGGCATATTGTTCTCCAGCACATTTTCTTGAGAGTAATTTTTTCAAAAGATATGATGATTTGTGGACATCATCATACTCCCAAGTACATATGTACACTAATGCAGGACAACTAATAAAACCCTAATTGAGATCCCGTAACTAATTGGGCAAATACTGAAAATATAAATTCTAAACCAATTAAAGTAGGATGAAATAAAACATTCAATCAGCAAGTGATAATATCAGCATATTATGTGCACAATCTCTATAGATCTAGACAAAAGTAGTAGCACAGGTTTAGGAAATTGAGAAATTTCTGGTGGCTAGGCAGTGGCAATAGAATATGACTTATGATTGAAGTGTAAACAATTAAAGGACTACTGGGCTTCAGAAAACATAAGTCCACCACTAACCCCACGTACAACTAAAGATAGGCTTGAAGCTATAGAAGAGGACTAAATAATTACTAATAGAGAAAAGTGGGCCAATTTATCTTATTATGATGGGGACGGAATACCAATAAGCTGGGCTGAAATTAGAGTCTAAGAACTCCTGCAACAATGCTATTTATCCTGGTTAGATCTTCTCTTTTAGTTCCCAAATCAGACAGCAAGGCAGCAACAACTTGAAATTGTCTTCAAGAGCAATCTTCCTTCAAAGGCTCAGGATTAATGAAGGAGGGACTTCAACATTCAGTAAAGAAAAAGGAATAGACGAGTTTTCACTACCAGATTCAGCACTGGTGGTCTGGAATCAGCACCAGAATATGGCCAGCATCAACACTGATGGGAAAACTGCTCACAATTTTTTTTTTTTTAGGAAATCATAGGTTATCCATTGATTAAAGCATAAGCCATTAAATAGGCATACATAAAGTCTTAAATAAGAAACTTACAATCAATGGAAAGGCTCCTAAAACAAGAAATAACATAAGACTAAAAGATTCCTAAAACAAGAAACTCCTAAAACAAGAAGATTCCTAAAACAAAAAACTCCTAAAACTAGAAGATTCCTAAAACAAGTAATTACCTAATATAGGATTTCTAAAACAAGAAATTACTTAATACAAATACTCTAAATAAAGACCCAAATAAAACCCCCAAAACTACTTGACAACATGTGTTTTCTTTTGGCGGCGTGCATAGACTTGCATAGGTCTTGTGTCCGCACCATACACTCAGTACATTTGTTTGCTCTGGTAGCTCCATTTACATATGAGATTTCTTTACAATGTCAAACATAATTTTTTGTTCTGTTAATGACATTTTATGGGTGTGTGTGTGTTGGGGTGGGGGTTTGAGCAAGCATGCTACGTAAATTATATGTTTTGGACAATGCCCCCCTAGGAGCCCTTGCATTGAATACCAGTAGCGGGTCCATTCTGCATGGGACCACGTGAAATTGAATGTAGGTCCTAAAAAATGAGGTCCGACCAAATATGCTGTCAATTCTCATTCCAGTACATGGCCTCTCCAGCTGACCATGTATAATACTGAAATTTCTCATGGTCTGAAGTAGTAAATGGTCATATGGAGGGGTGCACCTGTTGGAATAGGACCGAGCATGTGCACATGCCATACGTTTACTGATGGATAATGATCTTCCTACACCAGAATTTGTCCAACAAAACCCTACACCTAGTTTTGATTGAACAGAGAAAAGTGAACCCCTCCATTGTAATGTGAGAGCCCCTTCTCTCTGTCCAATCAAGATCCAGTGTAGGGTTTTGTTGGACAGATTCTGGTGTAGGATTATCAGCACCCTTATAGATTCACATAGTCTATTATCAGCCAGAGTTCCTATCTAAACTGCTTACTCTATTCTGCAAATACAGGCACATCTTTGAGTATATTGACAGAGATGAGACAATAACTGTTCATTTGGTTGAGAGAGTTGATGCTCTCATAAAGATATCTGGGAGCTGGCCGGCATCATCTTCAAACTTAAAGTTGGTCTCGCTTATGAATTCAGACTTCCCATCCGTGGGAATTCCAGTTAATACTCTTTGCAGAGTTCAGGTTGGTTGCACTTCCTTTGTTACTAACAACTTGCAAGTCTTGGGTACATGCAAAATTTCTCAAGTTATGTGCTATGTAAAGTAAATTGTATTCCCTCCATTCTATATTAAGTGTCCTATTTGGCTTTTCAGAATGAACTAATTTGAGTTCATTTTGAAAAATCAATTAGGACACTTAATATCACGAGGGAGTATATTGTGGACAATGACCCCATAATAGCCCTTGCAAGGAATGTCAGTTGCGAATCCCATCTGTCTGGGCCACATAGTGATCCCAGAAATGTACGACTAGGTGAAATTGAAAGTAGGCCTACCAAATTTGCTCTGAATTCTCATTCCAATATGCGGGCCCCTTTATCTGACCACGTAAGGATTGAATCTTTACAAGGTATGAAACTGTAAATGGTTAGATGGAGGACTACACTTGTTGGAATAAGATTCGCTTGTCGGCCCATTTTTATGGGCTACTATTAATCCCATGAGGTCCCACGGAAATGATCCCTCCTTCATGGGAGCACTTTGGGCCCACATGGGTCGTGGTCACAAGCATTCGCTATGCAGGCGCTTGCAGGGTGTCAATTTTCATGTAGTGTAGTAAGGCTGTTCCCCGCTTTTGATTTTTTTCTGCCAAATAATAACCGCATAACCAGATTAGTCTTTTCAACGTGTAGTATTGTTTGAGCGATCTGGTCAGGTTAATTGGTTGATGATGATGTATGAATTTGTTTTTAATTATTTTGTGGTGGTTATATCAACTTTTGGCCCCCAGGAGCAAGCAAATTCCTTGACAGAGGAAACACGGCAAAATCTGGTGAATTTTGTAAATGCTATAGAGGAAATACTCGTGCAACAGAATTACTCACAGCCGTAGGCGACCTTTGAAGTCACTGAAGACGTTTCCGTGGTGGCATGAGAAGTGAACCCAGATCTGTTTCCCTTTGCTCACAGGAAATTGACTATATACTGTAACGTGGGATGCGATCCTACCATACGAAGAGTGTAATAAAAGTCATTGTTTTTCCTTTCAGAGGCTGAAAGTTTCATTACAACATATATCCAAACAGTAGCCATATTGATAAACCATGAAGGTAAATCTTTGTCATTTCTAGGAAAGGAACAGTGCACGCCTAAAGCTTCTCTTCCCTTAAATACAGTTCCTAAAAGCCCTAGAAACTGCATCCCATTGTCTTCGCAGCCTTGGAGACTCTCTTCAACCAGCAACCACACGAACTAAAAGAAAAAAAAGGAGGAACTTGGGGGATAAATAGCTGCACTACTCTTGAAGAACAACACCGCTAGAGAGCAGCAGGACCCCACTTTCCCTCCCAACCCCAACGTGCATGCACGCAATAGGAGGGTGGGGCCGTGTGTGCGGCCCCGGTTCAGCAAAACGAACTGCTTCATGTGTTTGCAGCATGTCCTCAGACTTTGTTTTTCTGCACAAGGTCCATTAAATAGTCTGATAATTGTACTTGCTCTGGCCCATAACAGTTTCATTTGATTTTTCAAAAAGAACTAAGTTTTCTTTTAATATTCTTAATGAGGGATAGAGTGAGTATTAAAATTAAATAGGTTGATTTTTAAAATCCAAGGTGCACCTCGCAGCATATTTTTGCCTTGGATTCTATTTTTTATTTTTGCCAATTGAACTTCCACTCAAAACTTGAGGAGCATCTAGTTAGAAAAGATTCCGCCGAGATTTTCTTTCGGTTCAATAAGCATAGAGTTCTAAATGTTTTTTGTCTGTTTTATTGAAATAGTCAAGCTAATAGTTTCTCAAGAAAGAGGAAGGCGGGAGGCAATGTGCTGATGAATTGTAAAAAGGAAAAGCAACAAGCTAATAGTTTTTCTGTACCATTCTAATCATGATTGATTTGTAGTGGAATATTCCCTTCCCTGCTTTTCTCTCCCTTCTAGGAAGAAAGAAGATAGAGCGTGAGAGTGGCGGCGCTTGTACATTATTGAATAAGGGAGCACGCTAACATAATTTTTTACATTGAGCCTGTAACATCGTTTACCGGCGTCATTGTTGTCTAGAATGCGCTTTGATTCTTTTGTCAAAATGATAAGACAAAAAAAAAAGAAGAAAAAGAAGAAAAAGAAGAAAGTATAAATTGTTTATTTCTTTGGCTCACGTCTATTTTATTGTTTCTAACTTTATGCTTTGCATCGTTTATCGCTGCTTTGACCAAGATGTCTATGGTTCCCTGCAATTTAACGACTCTCAAAGGCTGGCATGTCTATGGTTCCTACTGTGACTCATTATTTCTTATATAAGCACCAACTCTTTTTTTCCCCCTAAGAATTCACGACTTAAATCTTTATTTCAAGAAATGCCGACAACAAAGTTATGAACGTAACACACTTGTGGCTTTTAAATTTGCGACTTGAACTTTAAGAGTTTTAAATTTGCGACTTGAACTTTCTACATATTTATTAGCTTTGCAGCAGCTGCGCAGGTGACAATCTCAAAGCAAAACTGTTGGTAAGAACTCGCGGAAATCCACGATTGATTATTGCCCCAAAGTTTTTGATCTTAGACTAGTTGCTAATGAAACCCAGTCAGCAACCCGAAACTTAATTGTGTAGCAGATTATATCTCAAATCTAGAAGGGAAGCGTTTTTCATGTTTTGCTGTGACAATGAGAGACGAATGGTACAAAGTCTTCCGGTCAGAAAGTCGACAGCGATATTTTGTAAGACACTACACTATGGTCAAGATAGGAAGGAATATGTATGTGCTAAAAAGGAGACATCATGGTAATTGGTGAAGGCATATGTTTTTTTTTTTTTTGGATTAGTGCATTGTACCAGCTGAGACAGAAAGAGAAGGCAAGTCTCTTTTTTCAGTGTTAGATTGGATTAAGGTCGACTTTGTACTCTTCATTACCTTGTCCCTGGAGAGGAGGAGAATTCATGTTTCAAAAGCCATAATTCAAACAGTTCAAAAATGACAGAATGAAGCGTATCAAGCATGTGTTCACCACCAACGATTATAGCAAATATCGGACTTAGGACAAGGGAACAGATGGATGGCAAGTTATCCAAAGGCATAATCAACTTAAAAAATAAATTACTTAAACTTTTACTATATAATTTCTAAAACACTTTATAAGGGTTCGATATCCAAACTTTGTTAACCTTATTTCAACTTTATACAAAGCTTCTTTTTTTTTGCTTGTTTTAATTTTTCTCCATCGGTTATGTTGTTCATCTCTAAACTTAAAAAAAAAATTAAAAAATAATATATACTAATCTAAGTAAAGTATAACTTATTTTTATAAATTATAAGTTTGCCCTCTAGACATGCACTCCTATGTATCTTTTGTAAGCATTAGTTGAACATGCTTCTCCTCCGTCTTTCCCGAAAAAGCTGTTTGCTCTGTGAGTATCTAAGAAGGAGACGACGGGACGATGGCGTACATCCCTCCGCACAAGAGACACCCACAGGACGAAAAGCAGCCATCGCCCACTCCATCTAAGCTGGCTCCTCAGTTTGAGAGGAAGCTAAATTTGGGATTCAAGACCCACTCTTCCCATAAAGGGAAGGATCAGCATGCTGCGCAAGGCGGGAGAATCATGTACGCAGATAACGCCATTTCCAGGTGGTGGCCCATCGGTCTAACCGATGAGGGGCAGCTTCCCCCTTCCGTCGAGCTGCAGCCCGTTGCTTGCGAACTCGTTGAACGGATAAGAGGAGAAAAGCCGCTGGCTTTCGTCTCCACAGGTGCCAGCGTTGTTGTGGTGGTCCTTTCTTTATTTCATGTTTTCCCTCATGCGTTCATTTTGGGGTGTGAAAATTGATGGTGTTTGGATTGTATTGGGGAGGTAAGGTGAGGCGCAGAACCCAGAGGAGCGGCCATGGAAGTCCTTAATAGAGGGGTTGCTGCAGGATCTTCTCTCGGTTTCACAGAATATCCGCAGAGACATGGAATCGGAACAGTTTCTGACTGTCAAGCCCACTTTCGTAGCTCGGTTTGGTAATGTTTTCTTTCATGGGTATGTTCTGGCTTTGGCTGCTTGCTTTTATATGTGCAAAGTTCTTGGTCTGTTTCAAAATTCAATTTTGAGTTGACCATGATTTAGGCGGGTTCATGCTTCCTTTGTTGAAGTAAGGACAAATGATCTGATTCGAGATTTCATAAGTATTGGGTCTATTGACTAGTGCACATACTTTCCCCCGTTTTGTATTCCGGACTTGGCTAGTAGAAATCAGTTAGCAGGTCTTGGAACTAACTTATTGAATGAGTTCATATATTAATTCATCATATACAATGAAAGGGCACCTAACAACTGTTGGATCGAATATTGAGGGCTTAGTGACGAACATGCTGTCATGATAAAGGCTAAAATAATATGCTACCGCTCATAGGATGAATTAGAGCCGTCAGACTTCTTTTTGAACTTTTTCTCGCATGATAATCAGCCTTTTTTGTGTCTATTGCAAGTAACTTGTATCATATTATCCTATGTTCTGTGTAGATTGCTTTATGCAATATGAAGTTGTCTGCCACTGCTTTGTGCATTTCAAATACACGCACCTGTGAAAATTACGCAGAGATCCTTTTGCCAACTCAGATGCATTCGGGAGAAATTCATCCTCTGGAGCGGCTTTTATGAAGCTACCTAAAAAAACATTTTACACGAGTGTTCCTGATTCATATCTAGAATATGTTGATTCTGAAATCATTCCAAGGCTTGGAATGGATTTTGATTCTGAAAAGGAGCACTTCCACGTTAAGGTGTCAATCTGATCCCTTTTTGGTAATCTATTTTCTATAATTTGATTGTTGCTTCAGATGATGCTAACTCAGTCGCATTATGTGTACTGAATACCTAACATTTCTTCTAGGTATATGACAAATCTCGTCCAGATTCAACTATTTCTTGCAAGTGTACGGTGACAACAGATGGAAGAGGACTAGAAATATACAAGGTCATTTTCTTGGTCATACTCTGCTAAGACATCGTTTCATCTCTATTTACTTTTAATGCAAACTTGCTTCTCTGGGATTGATCACATAGGTGAAAAATATCTGTTATGTTTTATTATCTGCAGTCCTTGTCAAATCATAAGCAGAATAGGAAAGTTTGGATTGTTTGTTATGCTATTTTATTGTTTTTCTTTGTATGTAATTGGATAGAACCATGATTCCAGTTCCGAGGTTGCCATCAGAGCAAAACCAGTGAACTTGTTAATCCTTAACCGAGACATACAATATGTTGTGATTACTTAAGATTCAGCGTTTTAATATATTTCAGGAGTTCAATTGACATAATATGTTTGTTTATACTTTATTGCTACTATGCTAATTTTTCAATAATCTGCAAACTCTAGCTTTCCTGATGTTGTCTCAATGTGCAGATGGAATTAAACCAAGTGAGACACTTGCTTGTAGATATATCATGCCTTCACAAAGATGTGGACCTAAGGCTTATTCTGTACACTAAGAGATTATTGAAAAAACTGAATGTGAGTTCTCATCTGTTATCATTTGCATCTTATCATTATTAGCATTATAGCTGATAGCCAAATTTTAATAGCCATATATGCTTTAATATCCAGGACGAAGAAGATCATAGTATAAGACAATTGGTAAAATCTGCAATAATGGATCCAACAGTCAGAGGAGGGTTAAGATGGCCTCTAGGCAAGGAGTCCTGTGGTGATCGGTTCTCCATTGTTGGAGTTTGGCACACCAAATATAGAGTCTTTAAAAGTTCATCGATGGGGCTTAAGCTAAGAAGTGCTGATCGATTTGATTTTAGGACATCAACAGGAGAAGATGCCAGGGAAGTGAATTTGAAATTAACCGGATTATGCAATTACTTGTTGGTGAGTATACTTTGTTCTGTGGAGGAAATTGTGGTAAATTGCACCAAAATATGCCCATACTTTGGTTAGTGTTAGTGGTGTAGATTCATTCAACCTTGGAACAAAGTCCAGAGGTTGCAAATTGGGCTGGAAGTTTCTGTTGTGACGTGTTGATCAGTTACAATCATTATGGTTGTTTTCTCAAGAACCATGTAAAACCTTGACCTAAATTGTAGAATTAGCCGCAGTCCAGGAGGATCCTGGGTGGAGAAAATACTGTCCATCTTGTTATCTAAATGGACAACTCTCCCTCTGATGAGTTTGTACCGTGGGTGGTGTTAGAGGAGTAATGTATTTTTATATTTTTGGTTAATAGCATAGTTCTATATATAAAGGGTAGATATTCTTTCATTGTTATTTTTATTATATGATTGGTCAACCCTTCACTTAAGTGAGGGTAGTAGTGTCTTTTTTTTAATTGACGACCCTAAGCCTACTTAAAGGCTGGTCGAGTCTTGTAATCATCTTCTTACTTGTTTAATTCAATTTAAGAGAAGCTCTTTCTTCTCTAAAAGACCAACGATTCTATTATGTGGAACTGGGAAATATACAAGGAAGGACCTACATTTGGCAGAAAATGACATTTATGTGTGATTTTTCCCCTTTTTTTATTTCTCCTGGGGCATGGGTGGGCGTGGCCACTAGAATCCAGTTTTGCCTATGGCTCGTACAGCGTAGTGCTTTATGAAACTAAGTCCTGTAGCGGGCTAGGCTATCTAATAAGTTGCATTGTAGCAACAATCATTTATTGTAATTTCTTCTAACATGTGTTACCATGTCTGATGACATTTATTTGCTTGTATTTATTGAAGGATGGGATTGCGGAAGCGGGGACTGTCATTGAGATGCTTGAAGAGAAGCTAAAAATGATATGGGAGAATTTTTTGACAAGTAAAACTTAGTTATTCCAATGTGTATTTTAGCATTTCTTTAATGAGTGATTTACTATGACACCTATAATTTTGTAAAAAAAATTTACATATTTATTCATGATTTTTTTATGGTTGGTTTTAACTAGAGGTTTTTGTGTCTTTTGAATTAATAAATCTTTTTGATAACTATAGGATTTTTGAGTGATGAACTTAGGGAAGTAGCGAGGATGTTAAATATGAAGCTTGTTTAATTTTAGATTAGAGTAAAAAAATTTGTCAGACAAGCAGCAATATGTCCATGAACCTGTTGATGAACAGTTAACATATCAGTCAACCTACTGACCGAGTATTAGACACTATCGGTAGCCTTTGACGTGTTAACAATTGTGAAATGCTCCTGCTGATAGGTTTGAAACTGCATGAAATAGCAGTTCTAAATGGTTTTGGGGACAGTTATATATTAGAATTCAATTAATTAATTCTCATATAAATGCTTTTAACAAATCTTGATCCTAATTATATGGATTCTCTGACTTTAGGGAGAGTGCGGTGGGCTGAGGGTGTGTCAGAGTTTAGTGGAAGGGAGGAATAATCAAATTTGTAGAGACCTTGTTTAGATTGCTAACCTTGTAATATGTTTTAACATCTTGTGTGGGCACAATAGATTTAAATTACAATGTTATGATAATTGAACATACGAAAGTATGACTTTTTAGAATGCTTTGTTATAATGATAATTGTGACCATGATCCTTGTGTTAAATAAGTGTTTTATTCTATAATATCATGTTATAGTCTTGATTTTGAAATATTATTGTAAAATATCATATACATTATATTTTTGGATGAATTTGAAATAAATATGATAGTTATGTTATTCTTCTTGTCCACCGATAAGTTATGTTGGTGATGCTACGATGTTATGGAGAAGATGAAGATACATGTTATTGACATACATCGATACGTCGATGTGCTGTCGACGGGTCACCGAGAGTGAGGTTGATGTGTCGGTGAGGCACCAATGAAGATGATTGTCATTGTTATCTTCCTATCGGCTAAGGTTTGACATATCGATGAATTACCATTTACATGTGAATACATGCTAGTGCATCACTTTTGCTAATGTATGTTAACGCGTGCATTATTGATTTTTATGTTCAACAGTTCCTATTAATAAAGGATATTCTAGTGGACATCCTTGGACCCTAAAGTTTTCCCCTTGGACTCGTCTGTGCAACCGTGCAACCTCCTCTCCTCTCATTTCATATCCCTCTAGCCAATGGTACATACATTTCCTTGTCAATGCATTCTTGTCCATGCATTCTTCTGTCTCCCACTGGAAACTTGTTCTTGTACATTCCTCCTTTCATTTGGGGGACAAAAGCTCACATGAAGGGAAATTAGCAAAATTGTTAGGGTCTGTATGGATTGGTGAAAAGAGGGGGAAATAAAAGGAATTTTGTTAAAATCTCTCCGTTTTTACTATTTGGTGCAATGGGGAAAGAGAAACTAGAGTAAAAAGTGAGAAAATGAATAAAAATTTAGCCTAAATTTATTTCAACCATCAACCCATGGATTTTGGGATAAAATTATTATACTAAACACTTATGTTTTATTGCTACTACCAACACCACTATCATCGCCGCCATCACCGTCACGGCCATTGTCGCCACCACCATCACCGCGCTACCACCGATGCCACCATCAATGCTACTGCCAATGCTACGGTTACCACCATCGTCTCCACCACCATTACCACCACCACCGACGCCATCACCATCTCTACCACCACTATCATCGCCGCCACCACTATCGCCGTTGCTACTATCACCACCATTGTCATCGCTGTCACCACTGTCAAGGCCACTGTCGCCACTATCGTCACGGCCACTATCGCTACCATCACCATCGCCATCGTCGTCGCTACCACAGTTGCCACCACTACTGCCGCTGCCGCTACCACTATAACCGCCGCCACTGTCACCACTACCACCACCGCCACTACCACTACCATTACTGTTACCATCGCTGCCGTTACCACTACTGTCACTATCAATTTTCTCTAACATCATTTATGTAAATAAACAGTGAAAATTATTTAGGAATCTCCGAATTTCTCTTTTACTTGGATTCACTTTTTTTTTTCTTTTCTCCCTGTTTCCACCAATCCAAATAGACCCTTAAGGAAAAAGCTACCAACCTAAAGTGGGACTAAAAAGAGGTTGGAGCACTAGAAGAGGAGCAAAGGACTTTTAGGACTTATCGATGTGTGACTATCCTTCCATCTAACCCCTCTTTAGAAAAAATCAATGCAATCTCTCTTTCTTATAGTAAACATGAGACTTTAACTATGATATAAATTTTATAAATTGAATTTATAATAAAGTTTTATATGGTGTGTGTGTATATATATAAGGGAAATTTATTTAAATAGTATTAAAGAAAATACCAATTTAGACCACTTTGAGAAATATTTTCTAAATTGGTGTTCCTTTTTACCACGTAGGTACC
Organism: Saururus chinensis; assembly: GCA_035235625.1. Taxonomy (NCBI): domain Eukaryota; kingdom Viridiplantae; phylum Streptophyta; class Magnoliopsida; order Piperales; family Saururaceae; genus Saururus; species Saururus chinensis. Next base: position 2,980,621 of record CP141146.1, read on the forward strand.
AGCCAAGCAGCTGCCACCTGCGTGACTTTTTTTTAGATGATTTCGTCATTTAGAAGGACGAAATTAGGTTTAAATTGATTTCGTTCTTCTAAAGGATAAAACCGGGTTAAGTTTTTAAAAGACTTACCCAATTTTGTCCTTTAAAAGGATGAAATCACGTAATACTAATTTCGTCCTTTTAAAAGACGAAATGGTCACACTCTTTGACATCATTCATGACAACTAACGCTATGTGTGACAATATGTGCACCTCACCAACTCTCCATTCTTCAATCTATAATTCAATCTTGATCATTGTTTTACGTTATGAGGATCCGTACACCAAGATTTACGTTAATCGAGTTGGTCCTAAAGATTCACATTAATCCAGCTTATCTAACTTCTTGCACAAAAGTTGATCGTATCAGCATAGCTGGTCTAAAGAGCTCATAGTAAAGACAACTCCGCAAGCAAATACATCCCCAACAATGATTCTCTGCATACTGTGTCATTTTATCGGCAAAGACTTCTATATGGCCAAGACAAGCACTTAAAGCACAATTATGAGACTTTCATATTTGTGTATATTATGAATTCCATCATTTTTCATAACTCCATATAGTATAAACATGTGTCCCACTTCATCAGCTTTTTTTTGTTTTTTGTTTTCCTTACCATGCATCTCACCAGCTTGCCTGTATATTTTATATATTTTTTTTATTTTGACTTTCAATGATTGCACTATCTTTTGCATTTTTTATTTTGACTTTCAATGATTGCATCACAATATTTTTTTCCAGTCCTTTGATTTTGATTGAGGTCGTTCCATAACCTTCCAATGCAACGTACATTAAACTTTGTACATATTCTATGATTTCGTCGTTTTAAACGAAGCGTCCTTAGTTTTTTTTTAACTGCTACAGTTTGCACCAAGCTTTTAATGCTCTAATTGACCCTCCATTTTTTACACCACGCTTTTAATATTCTAGCTGACCCCACCTCTTCATGTCCACCTCCCCCTCGCCTCTCTCTAGCCCCGGCCCCGATCTTACCAACCCCGACCCAAACCCAAGTAGCTTCCCTTCCCACCTTCATCTACCTCTCCTTTAACCAGAAGCTGACTGCTTTGGCACCGGTATCGACCGTGGCTTTTGCATCTATAACTGTGATCCCTTTCGTGAGATCTTCCGCTGGGATTTTAACTACATCTCTGGCGCCCCCGGAAGAGGCATCAGCATCGTCAAGATACTCTTTCCGAGTTGCAAAGGTACGTGAGGAGCCAGAGCTAGAGCCACATCCCGAGCCGGAGCCACAACTAGAGCCAGAACACATAGATCACGAGGAGGAGCTCGTACAACACCGTCGAGGTCGAGGATGTAGGAGATTGTAATATTAGCTTTGTTGTATGTTTATTTTAAACTAAATATATTTTTCAACTTGTGATGTAATATATTTGATAAATATTTCTATATTATGTTTTATTCGATGATGTTAATATTTTAATGTTATATTTGGTATGTATGGAAAAAATGAATAGGGACATGTGTTAAAATTAGTTTAAAATAGATTTTTTAAAAAAAATTAATTTTGTTATTTTAAATGACAAAATTAGTATTACGTGATTTCGTCCTTTTAAATGACGAAATCGGGTCAAGTCTTTTAAAAATTGACCGAATTTCGTCCTTTAGAATGACGAAATCAACTTAAACATGATTTTATCCTTTAGAAGGACAAAATCAACTAAAAAAAAAACCATGTAGGTGCTAGCTGCTTGGCTGGCGCTTGTGTAACAAAAAGGAACACCACTTTTAAAAAATATTTTTCAAAGTAGTTCAAAATGGTAATTAAAAATTTTAAATTATTATTTAAATAATTTTTCTTATATATAAAGACAAATAAAATGTATTAAATAAGAAAAAATGTTTCTCTGAGCTTGGGCTTACATAAATATGCTTGAACTTGAGTATTATGAGCCGTCAGATCAAAATTTAAAAGTATAAGAGGGTACAAATATATTTGAGTTATGTGAGATAGATTGAAATTCAATGGTACACAATGCTTGGGCTCATGCAATCATATGTAAGCTAGAGTTCATATAAATATAACTTGTTAAATAATACAATAGAACTTTAAAAAAAAAAATTATAATAAATTTTTTAATACAAAGATATTGAAACTCAAAGCTAGCTGCCGAAATATAGAATATCCATTGATGCTCATTGATGGTATAGCTTCCTGAATTTAACTTTAAAGTTCAACATTTATCATAAAATCTATCTTATGTAAGAATGATCTGCATATGCTAAGTTTTATTTTAATTGTCTAATTTTTTCAAAAAGTGATATTTAAAAAAAATTAAAGACTTAATAACTTTTTTTATTCCCTCCAAGATAACATGAAACAGGACAATTAACATGGGACAAATATTTTTTACCTGCCCAGGGCCACTCTTGTGGACCTCCCTTTTGGGCCCACAATATCGACGGTGGAGCAGCCAATCTTTCATGGCAAAGCGTATTTACCAAGATGGCCGAGCTCTAGAGTCTAGGCCATGAAGACGAGTGGCGGGGAAGCTTCGGATCGCAGCCTCGCCTCGCCAGCGGCCTTCCTGGCCGCAGCTGTGCCTTATACTACAGCCCTCCCCCTCCATCCCATCTCTCTCCAATGACCAACTCCGACTGTGTCACCTTGCCTTCTCCCTCTCCGCCACTCTTCCGTCAAAACCCCACCTTTTGAGCGCCTCCTTCTGTCAGATATATGTTTTTATGCGAATTATGACAGCTTCTCTCGTTTCTGTTGCTTCTCGCCTGGTCGCCTCGACCCTCTCATTGGGATCCCACCCCTTGTATCTCTGCCACCCTTCTTTTCGTACCTGTGGTTGTCGGTATGTCTGTTACAAGTCTCTTGGGATTCCGGCTTCTTACCGATGGCCCCTGAAGACCGGGCGGATTGGGTCTTCCCGGTTGATTGGTTTGTGTTCGAAAGTTTCTGTTGGGCAATTAGTTGTCGAGTCAGTGAATAATGGGTCGGAGGCAGCGGGCGGAGATGGTGGACTGAGCGTGCAGGTGGGCTCCCCTGCTTTCCCGTTGGCTGTATGCGCGCCGAAGATGAGCTTGGGAGATCGGGCCTTTTTCCTCTTGGCTTTTATCGCTTGCACAGTTCGGTTCGCATTACTACTCTCGCACTATCCGTGTTTCCCCCCCTAATCTTAGTTCTTTTCTGTTCAATTATCATTTTAATCGAGCTAAGGTGGTTCCTGGACCAGGGACTGGATAAGAACATGAAAGAAGCATACTTGCCCCATCTCAATTTAGACTCCTACACCCTGCCCCTTCGATAAAGATAGAGAATTCGCATCAAGATGATGAAATCACCGTGGCCGTGTAATCGATCTTTTCATATTCATTGGTCTAAGGGTATTGGCAGCATCTTCAAAAGCCACACAAACTGTTGTATTGTGTCCTTGAAATGCTGCCAATGCCAATTGTTTACAAATTTAACATTCTGAAAAATGCTAAGTTACAATTTTTACGTTAACATTGTCTGCTCCCACTCCCGTGCAACAAATATTTCTCGATTCTTAAGTTGTTACTTTTAATTAATGAACTTGATTTATGCGCTGTTTGATGCTGTACTGGTTTAGCCTGGTTACTGATATTAGAGGCTGCATTTATTTTGCAGACATGTATAGCGTTCACCAGTCTAGTAGTTGCTGCTGTTCCTACTATATATGTAAGCTGTTATTTACTGAATTATTTGTTTCACTATGAGCTCTTCATAGTGCATTATTAGAAAAAATATGATGCATATTTACGAGCTTTTGTCTTGTCAGGCAATGGGGAGAACAGCTACCTCGCTCTCAAAGCTGGCAGATACTGCTAGAGAGGAGCTTCCCAGTACAATGGCGGCAATTAGGCTCTCAGGAATGGAAATCAGTGACCTTACCCTTGAATTGAGTGATTTGAGGTAATAAATAGGCCACTCATATAACAGTAAGAGATAAAAAAGAACGAGGTATATTTGGAAGTTTTAACATCCAATGGAGTCTGGCATTTTTTTTTTCTGAAATGTTTTAAATCACTTTCACTGAAGTATATCCTGAGACTCTGAAATTTCCGAAGTTTTATAATGGGCTAGTTCATGATCTGTGGCCTGGCCTTTTATGAATAATTAATTTTTTTATATACCTTGGAAGTTTTTTTTAGTAAGATATACTGCACTCAATTATAAGCTAATGTATCAAATAGCTTCCATTTCTTATTATATGGCTCAATTGTTATCTGCAGATAAACCACCTTTTTGTATGTATATTTCCATTAGCTAACTTGCTAGTACAGCAGTGAATATTATGCTACAGAGAAGTATGGTGGGTCTCTATAATGGCTAGGTTTGTCTGAACCAGATTGGTCGAGCACCAAAACATTAGTTCATTTATTGTCCTACACTTTATACCTCATATAATATGACTGGTTCTTTTTGTTTTAATTGTCTAGACGATGTCTAATATCAAACTTTATGTTTTTGTTTGCTTGTAACTGACTAACTATATTGTAACAGCATACAATTCATAGCTAAGCTACTTGGCCCTTTTGCAGCCTTTTGTTGTAGACCAATGTCTGCGCTGGGCAAATTAGAGAGAAAGAAGAGAGAAGAAGAACTGAGAGAACAACTAAAATTAATCTAAACTTCTGAATCTGATTTTCTGACTGTCCAATTTTCTGTGAATTACAGAATATATAGAGAGAATCTAAACTAATTCTAATGGGATAGGGAAACTATCCTTAATTCAATTCTGACTTAATAAGAAGTCTAACTATTAATTAATTTAGGAATCAGAACTAAAGTAGGAGACTAAATCTAAATCAGGTCATAATGCCTTTCAACAGAGCTGTTAACTGCTATTGTTTCTAACACTTGCAATAAAATATTAGTTCTTTCAATATGACCTACACTTTATACCTCATTCCATATGACCTGCACTTTTTTTAATTGTGTAGGCGATGTATAATATCGAACTTTATATCTTTGTTTGTGTGTAACTGATTAACAGTATAGTAACAACATACAATTTGTTGCTAAGCTACTTGACCCTTTTGTGCCTTACAACAGACCTGTTAATTGCTATTGTTTCTAACACATGCAATGTAGAAAAGTTGCTGTATATACGTAAAGAAGTAGAGTACAGATCTTAACTCTCTACCCACTGTCCCCCCTTCCCCTTGCTCATACATGTAGTCTCATGTATAGGCTAACATTATAGTAATATTCTATAATATAATACAAATAGTTCTGCAGTAATTTGCCCCAGCTGGTGTTCGATCCTTGGAGGGGAAAGGGGTTCTGCTAGAAAAAACCAAAGTCCATGAGCCTTGTTGTAAAAGCTGTTGGTTTCAAACCATGCTTTTCCGTTTAGATAATCTACAGTGCTGTTTATATGTAATGCATAAATGCCTGTTATGGGATATAAGTAAAGCACTATAGTCTATCTTCACTTCTATATGATATGACAACTAATAAAGTGGGCGAATCATTAAATCTAATTAGATGTACTGATATTATGAGGAGTATTTTAAATACACTACCCATCATATAGATTTAGGATGTGATCAGTAGTAGTGAATTCATAAAACGGTATGTCCATAAAAATAAAAAATTGGTTACTGAGCCTTTTCCATTTGACTGAGAGATGATGATTGTGTATCTGCGCCTCTTAGATGGTGCACTTGTTAGCACCTTTATATATTTACTTTTTCACCCTATATTAAAACCTCCATATGATATTCATAAAATTAAAGAAAGCCTATGATAGAGTGCCTGGAGAGCTTATTTGGAGTGTCCTAAAAAGGAAATGAGTTATAAAAAGATACATGTATGTTATAAAAAATATGTATGATAGGGTAGTGACTGCTGACTAGCTTAAAAACCATAGGGGATATACTAAAGGCTTCTTACTCATAGTAGGTCTACAGTAATGGTCAGCCTGAAGCCCTTATTTTAGGTGTGTAGTTAGCCGACAAGCTAACTGCACATCTAAAAGATGGGTGCATACTTTTTTGTGGATGACAGTTTTATTTGACGAGACTAAGGTATGGAGGGAGGCCTTGGAATAAAAAAGTTCTAAGAGAAGTAAGATTAAGATCAAGTATGTGGAGTTCAACTTCAGGGAAGGTAAAACTATTGGTGTGTTATTAATGCAATAGATGGCAAGAAGTGCCAGGCAATTTTGCATTTTAGGCCCCATTATCTACAAGGGACGGGACAGATTTTGATGTTGTACATAGGATAAATGCAGGGTGGGCAAAGTGGAAAGCTTCTTTGGGAGTTTTGTGTGATGGACAGTCCTAACTAAATTAAATGAAAACTTCATGTGGCAACTGAAAAGCCTGCATTACTCTATGGATGGAGAAGAATGTTGCCCCAAAGAAAAGTTATTTTGATAAAATGAATGTACTTGAAATGGGGATGTTAAGGTAGATGCGTGAGACAACTAGGAGAGATCTGATTAGAAAATAAGTAGTACTAGAGAGGATTTAGAGATAGCACCTTTTGGGAGAGAAGCTAAGAGTAGGTTGAATTGGTATGGTATACAAAGAAGTCCAATGGACTCCCTAGTAAAGGTGTTGGAGGGATGAAAGAAGCCAAAAGAGGGAGAAGAAGCCCTAAAAGGGCATATATGAAGTTCGTAAGAAAAGATATGGCCATGCTTTCTCTTATAAAAAAGTTGGCGCAAAACATACTAGAGTGAAGGTGAGTGAAGCTGCAAGATCTATGCCACTGACCCCAAATTGTTGGAAAAAAGGGGTTCTTGCTTATGATTATAATTAACCATAATGCTTAAAATGATATTATGTGAAGTCATATAGGTAGTATAATAGTTCTGATTGCAGTTTGTTTGATCTTTTCATCCAAGTGCTACTTATCATAGTGAATTCTTTGCCTGCTATTGATGATTATGAAGAGTTGTATTTGATTGTGTTTACTACTTGTCGCTTACAGCCAAGAGATAGTTGATGGGGTGAGCAAGTCTGCCCAAGCTGTGCAAGCAGCAGAAGCTGGCATACGGCAGATTGGAGCCCTAGCACGACAGCAAACCATGTGTAAGTTTGGCACAGTTTTTTTCACTGTTATGCTTTTAATGTCTCTTCTGTATTTTTGTTTAAAAGTCCAAGTGAACATGCCCTTTTTCCCGTTGTCTACTCATTATACAGCAATAATTCAGGAACGAGCAAGCTTGCCTATTATTTCCTTGCAACCAGTAGTTGCAGGTGCTGCAAGGAAAACTTCCCGAGCTGTGGGTCAGGCGAGGAAGACTTTCATGAATATCATATCTCGAGGTGAGTCAAGGTCTGAGGAAGAAGAAAATGATGTTGAGAGATTGGAGTCCTAAAGAACGCATTTCAGATCAACGATTGAGTTGTTCTTCCAGATGGGAGGGTCCTTTTGACTTGTACATATTACCAAAGATGAGTTTAGATGGCAGAATGAACTTATTGTTCTGGAAATAAAAGACATACGTTTTCATATGTGACTAATTTCCTTGCATGCTTCTTATTTGCGCTTTGAGTGGCTTGTAAGTAAAGATTTATGTGTTGCTTTAACGTTTTCGTCACCAAGTCAGTTGAATGTGCACCGCGGGCAACAGATACCAGTTAAAATGACATCAACCATGGAGGTATTTCAATTTTTAACTCCATCTCAAGTCCACTTTAGACCAGATAATAAGCACACGCACTTTCGTCATGCAAGTGCCACTGATAATGAAAGCCTGTTCCCCCTCAAGTGGAAGCTTTCACTAACAAAAGATGCCACTAATTGTAATACTCCCTCCGACCTCCGTCCTATATTAATAACTCCACATCAATTTTTATCAAACGCCTCTATTCCGCCTCTAACAATAAGCAATAACCATGAAAATACAGCCGACGACGCCAATCAATGGAGAACCAGAGCAAAAACCTTAACTCCCCAATAGTGTCTTTGGAATCGTTAAATAGCAAGAGCAAACATGGGATTATGGAATTACACCCCACAAACAGAAATGGAAGCACTGTGCCTGTTGTTGACAGCACTATTCCTTTGGTGTTGGTTTCTCCTCTTCCCCAGTAAACGGTAGCCATCGGGACCATGGCGCTGGCCGCTGGTGGGAAACCTCTGCTGCCGCCAAGGTCCTCAAGGCCCAGGACTGAATTCTATCGGCCCGGGTCGTCCCTCACACTTTCAGAATTGGGTTCTACGTAAGGATGCCACTTGGGTCAGGTAAATGGTAAACCCGACCCGACCTTAATAGATCAGGTTTGATTTTTAAAAATAACTTTAATGAGTCGGGTCGGGTTTTAGTGATCCAACCTGACCCGACCCAAATATAAATATAAATATAAAATTTATATTTTTTAAATATTTTTTTTAATATTTTTTTTAAAAAAAATTAAAAAAATAATAAAAATATATAAAAATTATTTTTTTAATCTATTCGGGTCAAATGGGTCAGGTTCGGATTGGGCTTGGGTTCAAGTCAAGTCGATTCAAGTTCGGGTTACAGCTTTGAGATGTAAGTTCGGGTTCGAGTTTGACAAAACCCGACCCGAAACCGACCCGGTGGCATCACTTAGTTCTACACTCCCTGCTCGCTAGCTTGGGCAGTGGAGTGCGACAAGAGGTGGAAGAAACTCAGAAGTGTTTGCAAGTCGAGCTATTCTCTGTGAAGACCTTGGAGCGGCACTCGCAGATGAGGGAGAACTTGCCCTCCTCCAACATCAACCTCCTGTTTGCCGGACTGCTCGCTCCTCACTTGGCACCTGCAGCTGCGTTCGTCTGCTCGGGGTGGTTTTTTCTTCGTACTGGGAGAAGGAGACAGGTCATGAAGGTTTTCGTTTCTGACCAACCCCAGGAAGAGGTTTTAGAGGCAATGCGGAATGATGAGAGGCCTCGTTCGATTCTGAGTTTCTGCTCTCATTCGATTCTTTGTTTCTGGGCTTCAGTGGAGCGAGCGAAGTAACAGACAGCGTGAAGCGATACACCCGTATAACTAGGGGTGATAATCGGGCCTTGAGCCCGTTGGACCAGCCCAGCCCGAGCCCGTTTGAGTATTAACAAACGGGCTGTTATCGGGCTGTAGTAAAATGAATCGGGCTCGTGCTCTCCCACGGGAGCCCGATAAGTCCCGTTAAGTTTTTCAGTCTTCGCATCCTAATCCACTCCTTCGCCTGAGTTCTTCACCGTCGCCCGAGTTCTTCGCTCGAGTGCCCCCATGCCCTATCCCCTCCTCCGCCATCTCCCATTTCTTCCAAACCCAACCTCAGTAGGGCTTTCTGGTGGTAGCTGAGAAGTGGGCGTGAACGGGTTCCCCCCAACTCCCCCCTCCCTGCGACTCCTCCGATTGGTAAGTGGCCTTCCTCACTTCATGGGTTTTCCGTTCTTCACCAAGATTTTGGAGTTCTTCAACCTATGCCTGGTGTTTGATTTTGTTTCCCTTTTCTTCAAAATAAAAAATCTGTCCGTTGGTTGTGGTAGCTCCAGAACCAGTTTGCGCGTGTTTGGCTGTTTTTAATGGAGCTTGTTTCGATGTACTTTGCGCTGGAATTTAGAAGCTTTGATGGTTTTGTTATTCGATCAATGTGAACCAACTCTTCTAATAGACTTGTCCGGGCTAGTTACGAGTTGAAAGTTGCTGCCTTTGAGTGTCAGTTATGCTCTGTCAATCAACCGGCTTGTTGGTGGATCTAATTATGTTGAAAATTGTGCTTATTTTACAACCAGTAATTATGTGTTTCACAGTATCAATTTGGATGGTTTGGGTGATATCAATTATCAAATGACTAAATTGCTCATCTGTGTCTTAGAATTGTCTTTTTTTTTTAAGAATTGTATGTTAACAAATCTTTTCCTATCTGGTTCACTCTGTTTTTGTATGTTCAACTGGAAGATGCTTGACTTGCTATTTTGGCCGTAATGCCCTGCTTATTGTTCTGCCATGGATCTCACTGATCAGCAGTGATGAAAACCCAATTCTTTCTTTGCAGGTTCGGTCTCTTCCATTATGTGATTCATCCCATTTGATTGTCGGTGGATACAGGGCAACCCAAATACAGGTTTCCACAGATGGAATCTCTGTGAGCCCTCGTAGAGAGTTGATACTTTTCTGTGTCTTACTTTTCATTCACACAACTGTGTTCTTTTTTCGTGTTGGTGGGTGGGTTGCTACAGTGTGGGCCAGGTTGCCGTCTCATGATTCCAAATGTAAATTGCCACCATAGAAATGATAAGAAATGTAGATATTAAAGATGCGCAATACGTGAGGATTTCAAGTAAGAGTTGTGGCCGTTAGTAATTTTTAACTGTCGCTGGACTTTTTTTTGCTTCTGTGAATGTAAAATGACTTGGGGGAAAGTTGCGGGCTAGCTTGTTTGACTATTCATAAATTAGTGGGAGGCCCTGTATGAGCAAGCTCATAAGATTATGTTTTTTTTTTTTCATTATTCAACTATATTAACAGTGGTTAGGAAGGTTCCATGGATTTAATATCTGATATGATTTCATAACTTATGTAGATATAGTAAAGCTCTTTAGTCATTGTGCAGTTGCCGATGGTAACATTGTTTCTATTTTTCTGCTGAATGCAGATATATCGCAGCAGGCACAGGTTGGATTGGAGAACATGATGATCATAGGGTAACTTACAACACCATGATGGTGGTTTTTTCATTCAGAGAAAGCCAATAGGAATTTATTTTTTGCTTGAGAGGACAGCCTTTTTTTTACAATTTAAAAAAGTTACATGGAACCGAACTAACTGAAAACTTTGAAGTAAATATTTCATGTCATTCTGTGTACAATTTAGCAACAGTAAAAAAAAGTCTAATCATAAACGGTGCTTATTTGTTGCCATCTTTTATTTCTTCTGCATAATGTACTTCCTGTTAAGCGCTATCACCAAGTTGAATTTGGGCAGTGGGACAGTGACTAATGGACTGCAAAAGCAATTGGCTACTGTGTTGCTTCAAGATAAACAATTGTGATATTTATCAATTTTTTAAGGCCATTACTGTTTCACTTTCCATGTTGTCTAGGAAGATGAAAAAGTTCTACAGACATACGAGTAAAAGGTTCCTGATGGTATCTTAATTTTTTGAAGGCACTAATGAGTGAATTGGGGTGTACATACATGAATTGCTTACCATATGTGAACAGAATTGCTCTTGTATTGAATTGGCTACTCTTTGCATTTCCATAATTTTAGCATTCCCTTTTTTGCATATACCAAAAAAAAAGTGAAGTAGAGTAGTCAGCCTCTGAAATAGTGGAAGAGATTGAGAAATGCACAGATTCAGCGACTGAGAGGAAAAGAAACTTAGAAGCTGAGAAAGGTCGTTTCCAGAAAGCTGCCTTAGCTATGCTGGAATTGCTGGACAATGAAGATCACTTCAACGTGGTACATTTTGTGTTTTTGCCTATATGTTCTCTTTGACCCAAAGAAGATAAAAAGAAGGCTGAGAAGATTAGCCGGAATTGGCTGCTTACTATTGACAACTTGTGCAAGTGAGGTTTCCATATGGCTAATACGTGCATCCTATGTCACAAATATGAGAGAAGAGATCAAGGATTGCGTAAAAACTTATCTTAAAAAAGTGCCGTATTTTCAGAATCATTCTTGGTTTCCATTGTGAATTATATGGGATACTCCACTTTGTTAAGGCTAATCCTTGAGCAGCAAAGATCATTATTGCCTCTATCACTTACATTTGGAGTGAGAAATAGGTGCACTATTTTATAAAAAAACAATAGAGCTGCCAAGTGTTGCTCGGATTATTATTAAGCAAGACAAAAGCTCAATTGATGATGCATTCAACTGCAAAAATTCTATTTTTTATAGTTGCCCTTTCCTGAATCCTTTTTGGGAGGATTGATGTGCTTCATCTAAGAGCTAGAAATAACTTTAACCACTCTTTAAGTTAAAAAATAAATTTTTTATTAAAAAAATTAAAAAGAGACTTACAAAGAGGTGTGAGGGATGGAAAATAGTTTGTATGTTATGATCTAGTAGTTTTATCAGATGTTGCATCTTGCAGTACAAATGAGGAGATGCATAAGACTAACAGGAAGTGTAAATAAATGCATAGTTGTGGAGTAATATATGTTAAAAAAAATAATTATGTAAATTATATGGACCTACCCGTATTGATTTTATGTAAATTTAAAAATATTATTTTTTAATATAATAAAAATTTAAACTTTCAAAAAAGTTGGGTTTGAATTGTATTTTTTTAAGATTTTTTTTAAAAAAATTTAAAATAAATTTTTTTATATATCATATCGATACGTATCGATCATATTGATATGGTACAACAGATATGTATAAGTTTTTAGTAACAATTAAAATTTTATTGATACGTATTAACCAATATGGTCTTTCATATTTTTAAGTGCGTTTTAAGTATTACATAGTATCTAAATCACGTATGACCTTATAATAATTGAAATTACACCATTGATTGACTCGTACTAATTTGATGCATAGGAGCCAATTAAAAAAATATGAAACAATAGCTACATTAGGAAGGAGAATTGAAACCCCTTTAGAAAATCCATTAAGTAGGCCTAATTAATTGAGATGGCTTCATATCTAAATAGGATTTAACATTTTATATTTATTTTTATTTAAAAAATAATAAAATAATAATTTTTAATGAATATTTGACCCCAATAATTAAATTTTACAATATATTTAAGTTATATCTCTTGTTATGAGGCCAAAAATAACTTTTTTTAAGTTGAATGTAGTTAGAGCCTGTTAAGAGCCCATGACCGGTTCATGACCATTTGCCTTTAAATAGGCTGTGAATAATCGGGCTTAATAGACTCGGGCGGGCCCAAGCCCGGCCCAATTACCAGCCCTACATATAACAGAAGTTTAAATTGAGGGAAATGAAGTAATTAATATTATAGTACGGAGGGAGGGAGGGAGTATATGACTTAAAATGAGATTTTGTAAGCCAAGCCGGCCTTGTTCCTTTCTGCTTCTCCTTGTTACTGCTGTTAGGCCGCAGTTTTTCTGAATTGAGGGGAGAAAATTTGGTGGGGAAAAGATAACATGAAATAATAGAGGCCCCCCGGCCTTCAGTGGAGGCTCCATTGGGTTTTTGGGCATCTCATGACTGGCATCAGGCAGGCGTGGATTATGATCAAATAGAAAGATGCAGACGATTTAACATATGCATATGCCATATGCCAAACATACATATGCGACGAAGAACACGATTTGACAAATGCAGCTACTACTTACATGTGAAGAACGAGAGCTCTTGGCAACAGTAAAACCTCAAAAAAATTTGAGTTCTTTATGGAACGGCCTGACAATGTACAATGTTGTATATCAAACTCAGACCGTAAACAACTTATTATTTATTTAAACAATTTTAAATCAATTTATATCACGCACAATTAGTCAATCAATTTCTTTTTCTTTCATCAAAGAAATGACACTTTCACCATGAACACACTGAATAAAATGACCAATGTGAAACGCAAGATAATTATGGAATTGCAAAATCCCTAGCCATTTGCAAATTGAAACACATTCGAGTAAGACGTCAATAAAAGCCATCTCTAAACAAGGAAAATGATCCTCATCTTTTGAGAATCTTACTTTAGAATCTAGAGAATGGATCACCACCACCGTGTTTTGACATGGTGAAACCTACAAATCAATCAATAGTGGCGATGCACATAAATATAACTTTTACTGCAATTTTTTTTAAAAAAGCAACAAGTTTTAAATAAAATAAATATATAAATAAAATCAACATTTCCCACTTCCTGACTCCTGAGCACTTCTGCGGCCGAGCCGGACGCGGCACCAAACAAAGCTCAACTCGGGCCGAATTTCTCGGTACACGTCACCCTTTTAAAGACAAAAATACCCCTAAGTAACAGATTTAAGCCCACACCGACAACGATTCAAGCAAGTATACAAAATCCGACACGAGGGTAATTTCAAAATTACACATCCCACGATTTTGATGCATTCTCCCGGTTGAAATTGCCACCTTCCTCTTCACTACTACTTCTTCTTCTTCTTCTCCTTCTTCTTCCTCTTCTCAACTCACTTGTATCTCTCTCTCTCTCTCGCATAGCAAACAAAAAAGAGCTTCTGAGAGAGACCCACACTGGAGCTACTTCTTGTCTTTCTTGCAAATTCCCCAGTTTCTGTGTTTTTCTCTGCCTATAGAATAATGACCACTTTTTGCTGCTGCTGCCGCCTCTTCCTGTTCTTGACTCAACTCAACAAATGGGTGTACCATCCAACTGTCATGGGTATGCTTCATTTTTTCCATACATCTCCCCACCGTGATGATATAAACATTTGAAGTGATCCTGTTGTTTTTCACGTAATTTGGACTTGGAACTTCCATGGAAGATGAAGTTGACCATTTGTGTGAGTACTGACAAAGTTTTTTAGATCTTTTCTAGCTTCATGGGTCGCCTCTATATTCGATCCCAGTGATCCAATTTTTGTCTTGTTAGAGTTTGCATTTATCGTCCTCTTGTTAAGATTGTAGGTACCTGATATAATGACATGTATTTAGGCGGATGGTTACTTTATTTACTGTTTTTGTTTGCGTTTGCTGCTTCATGTCATGCAGGTTTCGCTCTTGGTAGAACCTAAACTAAAAGGGCATATATTTGCAATGTTCTCTCTATTTCTGCTCTGTTTTGTGTTCCATACTTCCTTGGAAGTGCGTTCGTTGCAACTGATTATGAGGAAGCATGGGGTAGTCCATCGGGTTTTTTAAAAATTCAATTTCATTTTTATCTTCGAGATGTATTTTGTCCATTTTATCATTCAACCACTGCGAGATATTTTTTGTCCTTTCCTCTTCTGAAAACATCTTACTCCATGGACTCATGTATGTGCTTTCTGTAGAGACTGTCGCGTTGGGGAATGATGCACTCTAATGGATGCAAGGTTCCTTCCTATTTTTTTGCCTTGTTCAAAACGGACCTTTTTTAATGTTTTAAATCTCAATTTTAGTAGCTTATTTCCACTGTCTTGAATCAATAGTTGTTATTTTTTATGATAAAATGTCTTCCATCTGCTGTAGGGTCTTTGTAGGCCTCCTGGAACTGAAGTTTTCCTGGAACTGAAGTTTTGCCTAAAGGGATAATTAGTGGATCTTCAAATTTGGAGATGCGACCCTTGTGGGGTTTCCCAAATGAAAAGGTGTGTCTCCTTGGCTTATACCAGAGATTCGGGTCACTAGGACAAAAGATGCACGATTGTATAATCAATTGAGCTTCAAATATACTTCATAAGCTCTATGATGCATTTTTCTAGTGTTGATAGTTCTGAATGTTTTTTGGAAGTAGGCAGTTGGAAAATCTTCAAAGAGCTTACTAGCTATTGCTGTTGGAATAAAGCAGAAGCAACATGTGAATCAAATTGTGAAAAAGGTAAAGTTTGGGTAATTGACATGATAGTTGAAACTGACACTTTTTCTTCTGTAAATTTAACAGAAGAATTTACAAGTACAATGGTAGAAATAGATATTATGAGAATAGTACTACTCCTCCTTGCACGGGGTAAGAATTTTTTTATCTATGAGGATAAAGAACATGAACATAACGATCAAGCAACTATAAAGAAATGGATTTAGGTAATCTTCTTGCTTAATATGACTTCATTTTCTGGTCATCTCATTACTCATCAGGTGACATTGTGTTGACCAGTTATACGTTTCTCTACAAAAAATTGTACAAGGTTGAAAATAGAAACAAACAGTTGCCTACTGTTTTGTTTTTTCAGTAACAACTTTGTGTTGTTGAAACTTTTACATTTATATTATGGTTCGACTGGATATAAGCTGATTGTGAAGACAAGAGATGTCCGGTTGGTGCCTTAACTAGAATATATATATAATTGAGCTAAGAGTGAGCAAAACCACATTTTTATTTGAGTATTAAAAAAATTGGTTCAGATAAAGAACAGAATTTATTGTTATTGAACTAGTTGTCTATCATTTCATATGCACATGGCGATGGCACCTGTGTTCTCCCGAATAGCATGGCACTGTGCATGGTATATGATTCAGGTTAGATACCACTTTCAATTGTAAGAATTCCCCTCAATATTCACTCCTGATTTACAAAGCTAGTAATAAAAACATAAATTATAATACTAGTATCTGGAAAGCCTTTGCAAAAATGTTAAAAATTTATATTACAAAGTTTTTTTCCTAAAAAAACCTGTGAGAAATTTCATCATAATAAAGGTGCAATTTAAAATGTACAAAGATTGGTGCTTAATTTCAATGATAAGGCCATTAAAGCATAACTCTCAAATCAATGCATGATTACTCATCTTTGTTTCCCACATTTGAAGTAATTAGGACTGACAACAACCTAGGCCAGCTTGAGAGCTAAACCAGCTCGACTTGGCTTGGCTTGACATGTGGTTCCAAATTGAGCTCAACAAGCTAAGCTTCAGCTTATCCCTGACTCAACTCTGCTCGTCTCAAAATATTACTGCCTTGAATATTTTAATATACAGTATATATTTATACAATAATTCTCAGAAAATATGCTAGCTTGACTCACCTTGGCTCTTTTATCACCTATAACTGTAAATTGGCCTTTCAAGAGACTATGTAAATCCATGCTACTTAAATTTGATGCCGTAGTCCTATTGGCCCCAGAATAATCTAATTAAAAAGAAAAGGATTTAATATTCATGATTGATACTTTTTATCCAGAAATATCAAATGTTAATGATCAAATTATGGTAACATGTTTGGTCACTTTGGTTCAGCATGTGCCCTGAATTTTATTAAGAACAACAATGTTTACCATCCCTTTGGCGAATGCAGTGTGTCACTTTAACAATAAGCAACGATGTTATTTCTGGGATGTAATTTTGTCCCACTCATTGGCAATTTCTCTTATGCTATTGGTTGAAATAGATGTCCTCGTTATTCATTCTACAGAATGATCTAATTCATGCTGTCATGCATGGGGCTTGGACATGAAACTTGGGTACTGCGCACGGGTATTTGTTTTAGCATAGCTTTCGTTAATTTGCAGTCTAGGTCCTGTTCTAAAACTTGCAAATTAATTTGTTATTGAAAGGGTGATATAAGCAAAAATGTTGGCGTAGTGGACAGTGAGTACATAGTTCATCATAACATCCCTACTCTTGGATGGTCGGACAAAGACAAGGTGAGGGACTTGCAAAAACTATAGTAAAATTCGAAACTAGAAAGATTTTATTACCTAATTGAATGAGATTCTTGTGGGTGTCAATGCATAGCAATGCCATTTAGGCTCATACAGTATGTTTGATACTATAATTATGGGGCTTTTTGTGGAATTAATTTATGGTATTAATAACCTGATAGTCTACTTAGATTGTACTCTATTATATAATGACCACACTTCTTGAAGAGCTCCCATTGTCCCACATTTTAGGCATATGCTCTTGACTTTCCCAAAAGATATGAGAAGAACGATCCTATGAGTCTTCTAGAATAACTAATCACATACTATTTTGTCAATCAGTTCCGTGTGCTTAGTAATCAATGGGTTAAGCCAAGTCTATCATCAACTCATTTGATTATAATTAGTATCAAGGCATTTACATCTCTCTGCCTACTCATTGATGCAGTATGATGCTGAGGCACCCAGCCATTCTTACAAATCAAAACGTACTTCAAAATCAAGAGCACATGTAAGACGTTTGTACACCGTTGTTGACCTCTCTTCTTGTTTTGTGTAAAGGCAAGCTAAATTATGATGTGATTTCACTTTAGGCTGAAGATGATCCTTATGCAACTGTAAGTAAACAGTCTCATTATCTCACACAAACCATAAACTTCAATCAGGTTCCATGGGATCCACGGCGTGTATATTTCTAGCACTGTGTATTAAATTGCATAATCATTCTACACGTGCGGAGGCAATCCTTCATGAAATTGGAAATCTTCAAAGGATGAATGTTGGGATGATCCATATCCGCAACCTTTATGGAGATATCCCTAGGAATTGTTTAAACCGGCTCTTTTGTCTTCTCAAGAAGTAATTTGTGGAATGGCCTTACATACATCTCATAACGCAGGTCTCACTGAACGATTGGAATTGTGAGCTACATGGATATTTAATTACGGTCAGCTTATAGGGAGTGCTTGAGAAGGTTTAAATAAATAATCTACAGTCAAAGCTCGCCTTTGATATTTGCTTTCAGTTTTCTTTTGAGCTTAAGTAACGGTTCGTATTTTGTATCCCTCCTATCTACAAATGGAACAGTTCGTATTCTGTAAGGCCGTCAAATATGACACGTTTTCATATTGTTCACAGGTGATGAATTCGATGTCGATGAAACATCTATTTCTAAGGATTCACGTTTGGAATTTTTTGCTAGAAGGAAATAAAAATATAGGCCTCCATTAGATGAATTACAAAAAATGCCCGTTTGTCTTTTATTGTGCGCCTCATTGTCGACAACAAAAAGCCCATCGTGGTATACAAAACGCTCGGATGACCTTGTTTTACATTTTATGCATTACGACTAACATTGCTGAAAAGCAAGACCCGTGTAGTTTGGCTTCACTAGTTCATATGTAAACGCATCCATTTGGAATATATCAGCGGCAGGCCATTATGAACATGCAGTAGCCAGTAGGCACTCCTTAATTCAGGGATATTAGCTAAGGGAGACAAATGTTCATGGGATTTCTGATCTTGGGGTTTTCTTCGCTGAACCTACAATTGAGAAGTTTTATTGTTAAAGTTACCTGACCTGGGACACCATTGCAGAAAAAAGAATGGCATTCGTAACATAAGAAAATATGATCAAATTATATCCCCTCTGTCCCAAATTAATAGTTTCTTTTAATTTTTAAAAATGAACTAAAATTAGTTTATTTTGAAATTTTAAATATAATTCTTTATTTGGGCCAGAGGGAGTATTGCATTTCCATGCATTTCAAAACTTGGAATAGCTTCTGACCATGGCAAATTTTCCCCAACACGACGGAAAGCTACTGCAACAAATTTATTATGGCTACAAATTTGGGTAACGGCAAGCCCCATATTTGTTTCAATGAAACAACATAAGTGTAAAATCTGACATGCAAAATTCTATATGAAAGATGCCTAATGAGAATTTAAGTAAGAAAAAGTGATGACATAATGCAAAGCATAAGAATTGCCCTCCTGAGCAGCACAGGTACTTGCACTTGCAAATTTAAATAGGTGCCAATACTTGATGAAAGGTGCTTCAGTCACGTCAAACTTCACAAGCGATGAAGTTACTTCATTAGGTTGATCAAAGAAAATGGACCCCACTAATGAATGGAGTTTGCAAGATGAAGTAACTTCATAACGTAATCGAATTTTAAAGCATTGGTGCAAAGATAGCCAAAAGGCCACTTTTCCTTTGTAAGCAATTTTGCGAAAATAATATTACAACTAAAATATGTCAACACATCAGACCACAAAGAGTCAAGTTAAATCCATTCAAATCATTGGCTACAATTACTCTCCTCTTAAAGATAATACAGTTCAACCTTTGCTTTTTCCTAGGTTTAGGAGGCTTCTACTGCGCTCTGCTTACTGGCTCGAGAGCTTCAATCATAACAACACTATTACCTCTAATAACCTGCAGGATACGAGACACCTTAGTCAACAAATCAGCTTCACTTGGAGAAAAGAAATAATGAGCTGTTTTTTAGGTTCTCCAAGTGGATAATCCATATAAGAAAAAATCTGGACAATCAAAGCAGTGTTAGACATAAAACACAAATTTAAAAAGCTCACCACATTCCCTATGTCATTTTTCTCATTTCCATTTAGCTCCACGGTGTTATCAACCACTAGATTCATAAATTGGTCAAATCCACGAAGGGTTCCAACCACAACACGGTTGGCATTCAATTTAACTGCACAGAAATACAACTACACTCTTGAGACATTCATGCATAATTACAACATATAGATATCAATGAAGCGAGCTACATGTTAAGGTTATAACATTTACGATACTACCATCATTCTTAGAAGCACCAGTCAGCATATTAAAAGACAAATATTTGAAAAATAAAAATCATTTTTTAACAACTTCGTTGCTAAGCATACAAGGATTAAGTACAAGAAAAGAGATTTCCATGAGTAAATAAATCATTTTAGAAAAACAAAATCTGTCAAACGAGATCACACTTTAGGGTAAAATATATAACACTTAATATTTCCTAAGGCAATATCTCTCTACAAATATGAAAGAAAAATCAATAGAACTGAAAACACCTTAAATGCATTTGTTTCGACAACAGAAATTTATGACAACCAAATCATTGTCAAACAAATATTTTCCAGTCCCACAAAAATAACATGAAAAGTAAGGTTCACATTTTTCCATATAGAACAAATAGTCCTTTTACCTGCAAAAATTCAAAGTTTACCAACACGTACTTAACCATCAGTAGTACTGGCAATATGATCCACCATGCCAAAATCATAAAACAGAAAAAAATAACACCAAGCATTTGAGGGTGAGGAGGAAAAGAAAGTGAATAATTTCAAACTTACTCTGGAGCTTCTTGTCCATGTACCTGCAGCAGATGACGTGAGAAATAACATCGTCAATAAAACAACAATAAAAATCGAACAACGGAAAAATACTAGACAAACTGATGAGAATCACACACGAGGAACTTACTTCTTGAGATCTGGAGGCTGCCCAGATCGGCTCATGGTTCAATCACGGATATACTTTCCGCCGGCGAGGGAAGTCGTCTCCTCCCCAAAACCCTAAACCGCCCCTTCTCGCCGGGCTCAGGTTACCGAGACCCGCAATATCACTACCCGACCTGACTACCCAACTTAGACCCGAGATAAAACCTTACCCTCACCCGAGCCGGTGATAAAACAAGTTAAATTAATAAGTTACTAGTGATGCCACCGGGTTGGGTTCGGTCGGGTTTATCGATATCATTTAAAAAATTAAAATCCGAATTCTATACTAAATGTTACGGGTTAAAAATTTTATATTAAGCCCAACTCTTAATAGTAAAATCAAAATCCGAACCTAACTTAACCCGCATAACATGTAAACCTAAAAAAATATAACCTAACCGGACTCGAATACATTAACACCTACGTTTCGGAACAAAATGAGGATAAAAAACAGCTTGTGTAACACATTAAAGCTAAATCAGTGCAAATCCGCACGAAATGTATAGTGCAAATCAGTGTGAAATGTATCGAAGGGGCAAAGATGAAAACTTTCACTTGCTAAAATCTATCACCAACTACATGGACCGAAAAACAACCATCATGGCTGATAAAAATTATGGAAGGCCGTATTGATCGATATGGGTTCGTATCAGTTGTTACCAATACGGTATAGGGGGTGATATGCCCCCTATATATTTTTTCGATGCATATCAGCCGTATCGGCCGTATTGTATCGATACAGTTGATATATATTAATATTGTATTTAAAAATTATTTTTAAAATTTTAAAAAAATATTTTTTAATTAAAAAAATTAATTTTTTTTGAAAAAAATATTTTAAAAACTTTTTTTTCTTAAAAATGCAAATACAATTCAAACCCCAATTCTTTAAAAGTTTAAGTTTTAATTATATTAAAAATAATATTTTTAAAATTATATGGGATTAATACGGGTAGGTCCATATAATTTACATAATTATTTTTTTACATATAGTGCTCCATAAAAATACATTTATTTAAACATGTAATTTAGACTCATATTAAGCATATTATTTTTTTTTAAAATTAACTAATTTTAAAGTATTTAATGTGGGAAAGAATGACCAATATTAATATGGGATGGAGAGCATAATAGTATATGGTTCTAAATGAATTAATTTTAGAATACCCATATCTGTTGATATGGTATTATATGGTTTTATTATGCTCTAAAAGAAGTATTATAATGATATATTATTAGTTATAATATTTTTTTATGTTTATAAAAGGGTTTATGCCCATTTCGGCCCGTACCAAGTATATCATTGGCACGTACCCGTATCCATAATCATCGATACTCTCATGCGTATCAATACGACCTTCCATGATAAAAATGAAAAGAAAAAATTAAAAATTTAAAAAGATAAAACTCTAACAAATGAAATGAAGTTAGATCTCGTTTCTGACTATCAATGGACCTCTAAAAAAAACCTTCCAGAGTTCACCTTTCAAAAGTTTACCTTTTTATATATAAAAGAAAAAGAAACCAAAGAAACTGAGAAGCGGGATGTTTAGAGGGAGGGAATGGGAATAAGAGAGAGAGATAAGCAAAACCAAAAATTCACTCATTTGGTGTGTCCCTTCTTTGCTGAAACCCAAACTGGTGTGTCGCTTCTTTGCTGAAACCCAAATTGGAGGACGATGTTATAGCCCGAGATTAATCAAGCTTAGGGCAAGGGATAGTAGAGGGTGCCGGAGGAAATAGGATGGAGCCGGTGGAAACATGTAACGCCCCGGAATTTCTATGTTTTGAAATTCGGGTGTTTGGGCCCATTAACAGGGTTTAAGGCCCATTAACGATTTTCTTAAAATTAGACTATTTTTAGCGTTATTCGTCAAGAGAATCCTAAAGACATTTGTTAGGGCTCAACAAGACGAACGTATTGAGCCCAAGAACGTGTCAAATGGACACCGGGTTAATGGGCTATGGCATTAGGAAGCGTGCCATAGGTGGTACCCACCTTAAGTTTGCGAGAAAATATGTCATTGTGTGGTTTTGTTTTGAAAGGCTCGTCGATACGAGTCCAACGGTACTTAGAACGTGTAATTCCATGTTCGGGGTAAGGAGTTATGCACGTTTAAAATTTTATTTTCGTTTTGAATTTAAAAATGAAAAATAAAAAAAAATAAACAAAATTAATTTGTGCATCAGCTAGAGCTGATACACTGTGTCAGCCAGCCCTGCCGCAAAAGCAGCAGGGTAACCTGCCGCATTGCGACAGATTGATCTGCCGCAATGCAGCAGGCTGCATGCTAGCCCGTGGTTAGTCACAGCTAGCTTGCGGCTAGCTGCTGAACCAGATGTGCGACACATGTCGCCCATCTGGGAGCCCTTGTGGGCTATTTAAGGGGAGGGGAGGGGGTTCCCAATTCGCCCCCAACCCATTTCTTCTCTCCTTCCTTTGTATAAACGCGTGTTTGTAAGCCTAAAATGCGTGTTTCTTCTTTGTTTCTCTCCCGTTTTTACCTGTTCAAAAACCATTTCTACCTAATTTGAGAGTGCCCGACGTTGTGAGAGTGTCCGTTTTTCGAGATAACCCCTCCAAAAGGTTGAAACGACCCGAGGCAAGAGGAGGCCTTGTCCGCTACACCCGAGCCGGACGAAGAGACTGTCCCAACGCTAGGGGAGGTTCTGCCCGCCTCACTCGAACTGGACAAGGAATCTACCTCTGCGCAAGGGGAGGTGCCGCCCATCATTTTTGAGCCGATTACAAGCGTAGGCTTAACGAGGGTAGGTGGTTTTAAACTCTAATCTCGTGCTATAACTAGGTGTTATAGTTTATAATTTATTTATACCTTAAATAAATTATTATTTTGAAATGGATATGATTAAGGGCGGACATGCGTTAAAATAATAGTGACGTGTGTGCCTCTTAGTGGGATTTTGTTGTGTTACGTTTATTAAAATATTGTTATTATTCAAAATATATTTACGAATGATTTGACCGGATTTTAAGGGTAGTTATTTGGTATAAAGCCCAAAAACTATGATCGGTTTTGATGGGTAACTATTTGGTATAGAGCCCAAAAGCTATCGGAGTTATGACTCCTAGGTATCGCCGATTATGGCATATGGCACGCCCATGAAGTTGGATATCGTAGGAAGATCCTCTTCATTCTAATCCCGTCGCCCCATGAGCACGGGTGTATGTCGCTCGGGTATCGGCGACATTCTGGTATCGGATGGGGAAGACCCGAATTCGACCCAATCCGAATGGTTCGGGTCAAAATTTAAACTCAAACCCCATCTATTATACCATTTAGCAAATCCAAACTTGACCCATTAGGGTTGGGTCGAATTTATCAAAAAACCCGACCTAAGTGGCATCCCTATCAGTTACTAACACCTGACTAGTCAAATGACAAATGTACAATCACACATAGTACTACTAGTTAAATAGCAATAAACTATTAATTACTAAATAGCACATAGAAAATAAGATTAAAATTACAGAGTAATTAAATTTTGATAAAGCAACAACCACAACACAATATTTATTAATAAAATTACAAAATTTTATCTCATTGAATCAAAGTTTCATAAAAAATAGAACGGAAAAAGGATAGGGGTATTAATGAGCTGAGTATTAAGCTCAAATTGTTTAAGCTCGGCTCGAAGCTCGTTTCGAGCTTGACTCGAATTGAAAATCTAGAGTTCAGCTCGAGCTCATACTACAATAAGTGAATTACAAGCCTAAGCCCAAACTAAACAAATAGTAAAATATGTCTAAATCTAAAGTATATGAAGTATTATACATAATAAGATATTTTTATTATTAAATAATAATAAATACACTTCAACAAGTATTATGACTGCACCTCAAATAACTAATTATAGTCACTGGGAAAAAAAACTATGACAAATTGAGTTTTAGTTTTATATTCTATAAAAAGGCAACATTATCATTATCTTTTTTTGTGTATATATAGTCACTAAAAAAGATGCAAAAAATATAAATGTACACAGGCAGCATTACTATGCACTTCTTCGTATCTTTTTTTTACATGCTATATAAATTACTCATAAAAGAACAATTCTTCAACCTTAATATACCTCTAAAATATTTTAAGTACATGTAAAAAAAGAAACCGTCTATAAGATAAGGCTAGTCCCTAGTATCATGCTTTAGTTTAGAAAAAAATATTTTAATTATTTCTTTTCTAAACGTAGGTTAATCCCCTTAGTGTCATGCTTCTTTTAGAAAAATTATTAGGTATCTTAGTATGATATCACGTTGGCCCTTTGTCCTATATTAATAGCTTCATTTAGTTTTTCTATATAACTAATTTTAGTTCATCTTGAAAAATCAAATAGAGCTATTAATTTAAGATGTAAAGAGTATATTAATATTTGTTTCTCCAAAATTTTTATTTTAAAAAAATACATATCATATATAAAACTTTTACGTCAATTACAATTGAATGAGAATATATATCATGAAAATATTTTTATATGAATTTGAGCTCACTAAACCCAAACATTAGGTGTTGTCGAATTGAGATATGAGGGTGCAAGGGGGTAGAAACCAATCTACCCCATGAATAATGTGCACCATTAGATAGAAACCCGAGGGCGTACAATGCCCTTACTCATATAAACAGATCACATATATCATATAATAAATTGGCATTGGTATATATATATAATTATATGTCTTATTATATATATATATATATAATTATTAATTTAAATATATATTTATATTAATAATTATGTATATAATATATATTATTTATAAATTATATTTAAGTTTGAACACGAGTGAGTTAAATAGAGTTCAAGAGCAAGAGTATATTCGAACTAGGCTTCGTCCTATTATAGCTTAGGATTTAGGACTGAGCCTAATTGAAGACGAGACAAGCACGGCCTACTAAGCAAGCCGGCTTAGCTCATTATCAACCCCATTAATGTGGGATCGTGACAGTGTTCCAAGGGTTGGGACCTAGAATGACTATTTCACATATAAGCCGTGCGACTGGTGGGTTACAACCCAACAGCATAGGTAGAAATCTCACAAGGGTGAGACGAGATACGTAGGGGAAGGAAAGAAAACAAAGTAGAAGAAAAGAAGAAGAAGAAAAGCTTTTATTCTGGATTTGCTCAAAGGAGCTACATGATTTATAGGAGTTGGGTAATCTAATCTAAGAAACTCCTTTATTACAAAGATTTCTAATTGATTCCACCATGTATCAAAGGTGGCAGCTTCCTTTTCCTTTTCTGGGTTAGTGATACAAAAGGAAGGTTTTGCATCACATACCCATCGACAATTAAAAAAAAAAACAAAACAGAAAACTTTATATGATCTAAACATTAGCACACTTAAAGAACCTCTATTGCTGTACTGTATCGCTCTCATAGCATTGTCGACCAAAAGAACATAAGCAAGAAGATAGCAAATTAAGCAGCTCAGCTTAGTGTTGATGGTACACCTGTTGAGAAAAGGGCTGAAGTTAGAACCTTCCACCACTGCTCTCCTCCTTAATACTTTGCTTGGAGCAAGGTTGTTGCTCGCAGAGGCAACCACCAAATTGATGAAATCTCTTCTCCTGCTCCTCGGTTTCAATTGAAAGCACAAACCTGTTAATGACCGGAAATACAGTTTCTTAAAGATCAATTTTGCATGGAACGTGCAAAGCCCAAGACACTGGTTCGTCGATTTCAATTCAAGTCTTACCGAACCTTGGGCCCAACCTCGTGGGCGAATCCGGCCCACTATTCATTGGGCCGGAGTAAAGTAGATTACCAGTTGAGCCCGCCATCCATCTGGCCTCTGTTGCAGTGCAGCAGGAGGGAGCAACCGAGCAAGCTGCTGAGATGAGCGCAGGATGCCGGCCAATGGCCTGCAAAATCGGCCCCTCGCCGGCCGCCTCTTTCTTCCCGATTCCAAAGCCCTCCGCCCGTTTCGCCGTTTCAAAACCCTCTTGGGTTGTCAAAACAGAGGTCCTTTCCTACTCTTCTGTTTTTTCTTCTTTCTATGACTGAACTGCTTGTAGGGATCTGGTAGACCAAGTGAATTGAAATCATAAAGAAATAAAGAAGATTACTCATTTTTTAGGAGTTTTGTGGGTGCCCTCCTTGCAAATTGGACTGTAAATGGATAATTGTCATTTAACTGGTTTTCAGCTAAATTTTCTGTTATTTGTTGCAGTCAAATGTTTGGAAGGAAGAAAGGAGAAAACCACATCCACCCTGTGTTGTATGTCATGGAATTGGCAGAGTGGACTGTCGTCACTGCCGAGGAAGAGGTCTTTGCCAGTATAGCTAGCTGTTTTTTATGCCAATTGCTAAAATTGCTTCTTGTTTGGCTGATGGAGTATAGATGTTTAATGGGGTAGGAAGGACGAATTGTGTGGATCAGACCCTTCTTCCAAAAGGGGAATGGCCAAAATGGTGTGTTAGTTGCTTTTGTGATGTTGTTTGCTACTTGTTGAACTTCATGGTCCCTTTTTACAGATTACAATGTTTCCTTTCTATTGTAGGTGCAGGACTTGTGGAGGGAGTGGGCTGGACTATTGCTCTCGATGTCTTGGAACAGGGGAATACAGGGAAATAATGGGTTTCAACTTCATGAAAGCCAATTCTGGGCAAGCAAGCAATCGGTCTCCTGAATGACAATTTGCAGTAAACAGAAACAGCAAACATAAATACCACTTCAGTGATGCTTGACAACCCACAAGTCCAAACGGAAGATAGTTTGACAAGAGTCCACAGTATTTGTTAGTATTTAATCATCCTTTCCAGAGTTCTACAAGTACTGTATGTTGTAATCTTTCTTATCTATATCACCTCATCTGTGATTTAGTTACAAATCCATTATATTTCTCCCACTGGCAGACTGACTTCTTGATGTGACTGTCAGAGCCAGCAAACTCTTGAAGATTGGTGACTTTGATGTGGCACAGTTGCCAACTTTCCCCTTGTGGTTTAGGCCATAGAAGCCAACAATTAGGCCGTCATAGCTTCTCATAATGTAATGGTCCTGTGTGATCATTTAGAACAGCAATCTTCTTAGTTTCTGTTGTAACCTATTTGTCGAATTCCAGACTAGTACTAGTTTTGCCATTGGCTCACTCACGACATGTTTTCTAAATGCAAAACACAAGAAATAATTGCTACTTTTTGCCATGGAAAAAAAAAATCATTGGTGGACGTGATCTTAGGGTGAAGATTCATGGGAAAACGATTTGAAGTGAGGTGCTTCAGAAGACTAGTTCATGCAATATGCTTCTTTTGGATCGTCATTGCAAAAATGATTCCCCACGTGAATTACCATAGATGAATTTTTTGTCCAAAGTCACTATTGTATTCGGGGTCATTGTTCAGGGAACTGAGGATTAATGGAATAATGGAAAATGCGTTTGGGATGGTGCACGGAGATACCAGTAAAAAAACACTTTTCAGTAAGATTCGGACTATTTTTTTATGGTGGGAGGGAGCTATTGGGACGGCCAGAGAGTTGGAGTGCGTATTCCACGCCAAGCATTCCATTATTTTGGGATCAACAGTAAATGAATTTCATCAAGCACACAACAATTGATTTTGCAAATTAAGGTACAGACCTAAGGTATACTATTCTATTATTAAAGTAAGACGGAGGCGGAGATTTTTCTTATTTATGGACGGGTAAAATTGTTACAACTTAAAGCTCAATAAGTAATAAGACAAATCTATGAAGTAAACTTAAAACTCAATAAATAATAAGACTTTACATCTATGAAGTACTCTGCACATGCACGTCTAAGGGCTGATCATGATCAAGGCCGTGATCTGCCGGCCAAGAGACTAGCCAGGATTGTAGACAACCTACTGGAATATGTTACACACCGGTTTTGTAAAGGTGGGTTCGAGTATTGTATTTGCTATACATAGTATCTCTTCCAAGAAGTATTTCTTGGAACCCGACTTTGACAACCCCGCAGACAAGGCAGCGTCAAAGTTAACCTTAAACACATCCTTTGGGAGGGAAGAACCATAATTTGTTTCCATCACAAGCCATCATCTGCCTCAGGTTTCCAGCAGCCCCGTTACAAACCCGAAACGCCCTTAAATATTCAACTGCACTATTTATCAAACACAAAGCATCCATACAATTTGCTCCCAATCTCCTTTCATTTCTCCGAGTCCATATTTTCCAGGCACCAACACAGAACATTTCCAACATCAACTCATCATCTTGTTCCAATTTGACAAACACTTCCTCATTGTTCCATACCCTCTCTTTGCCACGGAAGCGTTTTTATGCTCCGCTTTTACAATGAGCTGAGCGTAAGGAATGCATGTGATCTAAAAAATGAATGTTTCACATGCATTCCTTACGCTCAGCTCATGGTGAGAAGGGAGTATGAAAAATGCTTCCCTTTGCCACTGGACATTCCCATACGTCATGAATCAGAGTCTCCACAATAGACTTACAGACATCACACCAACATTCCTTCAAAATTCTCCTCCTCCCCAAATTATTCTCTGCCTGATAGATATTTTAACTAAAACGCTAAACAAAATTCTTAACTTTCCAAGGAGTCTCCATACTCCACACCTACTTCAAAATTTCCTTCATCTCCCCACTACTTGAACTTTCAGGTCTGTCCCCTTCCTGTAACCCTTCACTAAAGATACCTTTTGAGTTCCCCACCCAGAACACAGTATCCTTAGATAATTGATTATTCAATGGCATATATTTAAGGGGCAAATATTTACTTGAAACAACAATAACTATTAAATTGCCATTCATAACTCACCAAATATGTACAAAGCTGAAACATGTTTCAGAACAACAGAGGTATTACAAAAAAGTAAAACCGAAAGTAGATGCCCAGTTTATCAGACCTAAATGTCACACTTCCAAATCCTAACATGACCAAAAGCGAGGGAATGGGAAAAGAGAAAGAAAGAGAGTATACATGTACAGAAAAGGAGCAGTTCCCTTCTAGGTTGAAACTCTTACACTGTAAAACTGATGAATATCCGTATATGCCTCTAATGCGAGGCACAAGAAGAAGCTGAAAAAACCCGAGATAGTTTTAGATGGTAGTGTCTTCCACCATAGAAAGTCAATCAATCCCCAAGCTAGAATATGGTTCGAAGGTCCCCTGTCAGATGAGTATCAAAGTAACATGAAACTTAGCTTATTGTCATTACTAGAGTGAGGTATCAGTTTTGGTAAAAAGGAAATTTGTGTAGTGTAACAAAATTGGAGTCAGTTGTGATAGAAGTAGAATTGAAAAAAAGAAATGACAAGTTGACATACTCAGATTAAGTTGAAATAAATGATTTGATTGCTGCAATAATTGCACCAGAAACTGTTACTTACAGAGCAGTCATCATGAACTCGCCAAATGGTCTCACCCAAAAGATTTGCTACAGATAAAACTGTCAGCTGAGGGAAATAATTCTTCTCCATCAATGGGATGGTATTTGTGACTATTACTTCCTGAAATAGGCCACTTGATAACCTCTCAATAGCAGGGGGACTGTTTGAAAGAACATAAGTATAAATGACAGTTAAATTTTCATTTTCCAAGATTCATACGGCAGTTAACTAAAAGTAGAAAATTCCAGCCCCTGACCAGATGAGAAGAAAAACAAAGCATGGAAAAATTGGATCCATATTTGGACTTTAATAGAAATTGCTCATATTATGGGTTAAATATACCTAAACACAGCATGTGTACAGCAAGCATAGACTTCCCTTGCACCTTCTTGATGTAGTAAAGTAGCACCTTTTGCAATAGTACCTAGACAAACCCACAAAGCTCTTCAAAAAGTGAATATTAATACCCATGAACAGACCTCAGGTGCAAGTATATTATGTATTTATAGAGCAAGAGTTAATTATTGTGAGAAGTCCTGTCCTTGATGAAACAGAGATAATCTCACCAGCAGTGTCAATCATGTCATCCACCATGACAGCCACTTTCCCTTTTACATCTCCTATCAAATTCATGACCTGTACAACATGGACAATTCAGCACTAATGAGTTTGGAGATTACTGTCAAAGAAAAACAGCCGCAAAAGTCATGATAATTTTGATCATAGACGGATCATATAGATTGAATAACACTAACCGTCATACACATGTTTTTATGACATTAATGATACTGCTAGTCACATTCCTGTCAAAAAAATGGTACATCTTCACTGGGAAACTTGCCAAAATTTTCTAGACACTCATATACTTTTCTTATTTCTTAAAAGTAAAGATTACTGTTTGTGCAATAACATAAATAATTATCCCTTCCCTATTTGAGCCCAAGGATTTTTTGAGACCAAGGATTTGGGTTCAAGTCCCAGGGATATGGTGTTCCCTATTCTAAGTAACCCCCACATGCAGGGGAGAGTTAGTGAGTTCATATGAATAATCATCCCATCCTTAACAACTACAGCCTTTAGGTCTAGTGGTTAACCATCATTTTTTGTTCTATGTTATAATCAATAGAGTAGTAAGGATACAAGAAGTAATCTAAATCCATTTATTTCTTTGCTACTACAAGAAACAATAGAGAGATTTGCCTCTGCAATGTTGTGTCCATGACGTCTTTTGTCGACAATGGCTAGAGGTGCATCAGACAATTTTTTAGCAAAAGCACGAGCCCTGGCCACACCTCCAACATCAGGTGAGACCACTACCATATCATTGGAGCAGATAGTCTTGCTGGCCAGGTAGTCAAGAATCACAGGCTACAAATGCGTGAACAACAATAGAGTCAAAATATGGAGTGAATTGAATATTTGAGGAGACTATCTAAAGAAATGGCTCTTTATTCATTCTTCAATAGAACCAGATAAACAACTTACCTGGCCATACACATGGTCGACTGGAATGTCAAAGTATCCCATTGACTGCCCAGAATGCAAGTCACATGCCAGCACTCGGTTTGCACCTGCTTCAGTGATCAAGTTTGCAACTAGTTTCGCTGCAATGGATTCACGTCCTTGAGTCTAGAAGTAAAAGCCAAGTGAAAAGGAATGTTACTGGAATTGCAATTAAAAATAGAATAAAAAAATGATACTAGAATCAACAACGAAATGAAAAAGAATAAAAAAATCCGACAAAGACAAGATATCTAGAAAACCCTACCTCCAAGTAAGTGACATTAAAAAAGTCCTAGGGATATATAAATCCCTTTGTGTCTTAATGCATTACAATTTGGTACATAACAATAGAAATGACCAACGGGCTTCTGCAAGAGACTAAATGTACTGACCATAAACAACCAGCCTCCTCTACCTTTCTATCGGCACGCGCATATCCAAAATAAGGAATGACTGCAGTTATGTTTTTTGCAGACGCCCTCCGACATGCATCAATCATTATTAAGAGCTCCATAAGATTCTCATTCGCAGGGGGGCATGTTGGTTGCACCAGGTAAACATCGCAACCTCTTACACTTTCTTGTAATTGCACATAGATTTCTCCGTCAGCAAACCTCTTAATCTTAATCCTTCCTAGCTCCAGGCCCATGTAGCACGCAATTTCCTATTAGTAAAAATTAGAGCAATAGCAGCAGTTATCAGAAGAAATTCAGATTGCCAAACATTTAGCTACACCTACTAAATTTCAATCAGAGACAAAAGTCATTAGCTTGGTATATAGTGGCTGACCAACTCAGTCTAACGGAAAACACACGAATAAAATGTTATGCCAAATTCACAAACATAGAGGCTCCGTGCATACACGATCAATTGATAGTACTGACAAAAGTAGTGAAATTAACGTACATTTTCCATGTGATTACCTGCGAAAGGGCGGGATTGGCAGTGCCCGAAAAGATGCGAAGCCTTGTATCATACGTACGAGCAGAATCCGATTTTAGGGGCAGGAAACTGGGAATGATCTGGTCATTGACGACCGGGACGAAAGGCGTTCCGTTCTCACAATTTATTCGCTCCACAAACCTACAAACCTGAAAAACTAGCATTTTACAGCTGAAAACCGATATCCCCCATACACAAAAACGAGAAAGAACAAAATGCGACGAAGCCAAACCAGCAATGATCGCTACGACCTACTTTGGCAACGAATCGCTATCATTCTGCTTCTCTAATTAGTTTGAAAACAGGAAAAGACTCTTTCGACAGCATTTGTTTAGCAATTCAATAACTTCGAAGCTTCAAATTGAGCATCTGGGTTTTTCGATATGTGAGAGAATATCGAGTGATAGCGGCGGAAAGAGCAGCAAGAGCGAAGGAGTGAGTGCAGAAGAGCGGCAAGAACAAGGAAGACTAACCGTGGCGTTGTTGCTTCGGACGGAAGCTCGTAAGTGAGATCGATTCCAGACGAAGCTCGAGGAGGTGTAGGCGGAAGTGCGGGAGGCGACGGAGGGAGAAGAAGAGAGCAAGGACGCCATGGCCTCCGAGTGTTGATGCTGGAAGCTGAACAGCTCTCTCCGGAGTGGGAGGGAAGGCTCAGTCACTGCGAACTTCTACGGGTCCGAAGGCGGAAAATATCTGACCGGACCCACCCGGAAGAATAAGCGCCCATGGATATATGAAATGGGAAGAGTTTTTCATACTCCGCGGATTTTTCGTACTCCTCTCTTACATTGAGCTGACCTTAATTAATATACGCATTGGAGCTATTTATATACGACATCAACAGCGCACATATTATCATATCACTTATATTAACATATACCACATATATAAGCTAGTGAGTTCGTGTTAATTTGATATGTAACTGCGCTTTCGTGCTTATGTTGAGCTTGTTGTCGTAATAAAGTATAAAAAAAAATAAGTGATAATGAGTCAATTATTACATAAAAATATTTTTTAATGACAATGAATGTAACATAAGTAGTACAAAAGAGCCGTTTAAGATGGACACCACGTACACTCTATCGTAAATATCAAGGCTTCTACATGTAACTTACACTAAGCTCATTATTATTATTAACAAAAAAAAATAAAAAATATTTTCCTATGGGCGCGTACCTCTTTGGAAGGTAACTCAGTAACCAAACCATAAATGCGCCACCGACAATAGGTGGCTCATTTTGGGTGTTAAGCGCATTTTAAAATCTTCCGGCCCGATGGGCCCAAAATGCATGCTCAATTCTTTGGCGTTGCATTGCTCAAGTAAACTGCCTTGCAGCTGGTTGTACAAGTTACTTGTAGACTTAATTCTTTAGCTAGTAGTGTAAA
Organism: Saururus chinensis; assembly: GCA_035235625.1. Taxonomy (NCBI): domain Eukaryota; kingdom Viridiplantae; phylum Streptophyta; class Magnoliopsida; order Piperales; family Saururaceae; genus Saururus; species Saururus chinensis. The sequence continues at coordinate 3,014,498 of CP141146.1, forward strand.
AAACAATTTAGTAGTCTCGAGGGCATCCGACTTGGAGTCGATTGCAACATCGAAAATTAAGAGACATAAAGCTGAAGTGTGTTTTTGACATCATAATTAATTTCCTGTTCTATTGGTGGACATGGTGAACTTTTATTTAATAGAGGAAAAGAGAAACAAGAGATTTTGAAGATAAGAAAAAGAATAACATTTTATCTATATATCTATAAAGATGTTGTTTGCCCTTACAATGGTTATCAACCAAAATTTGAAGTCGCAGTTTGTTGGTGTACAAATTGTGAGCATTTGGCATGCAGTCGCTTGTGCAGACAATCTCTGAGGCTCTATTGTTCTCCACAGCTCACGATTCTACTTGATTTTATTTTGGATCTTAGTCTCCAATTATGCCGTTGAGGTTATTTGTTCCTGCAAATTATCCAAATTGCTCCCTAGTACTACTTAGACAAGCTGCCAGTGGAATCAAGGTGACGATGGTTGTTTATATTATTGTAAATGTTTTATATGTATATGTTAGATTTTCTTTTATGATATATTGATCCTATAATAAATATTAGTAAAGAGATGGAAGATCTGTCAACAAATACAAGGTTGAGGTTCAGTATATCCCTCAAAGGATTATCACACCTCATGTCATTAGGGGAGATGGCAAGGACTTGAGATGCATGTGCACGCCAGGTTCTCACTGAATATTTTCAACAAAGTGGAGGTGGTAGCTCCTGCTCGAGATATGGTACTTGGGAGAGGGAAGCGTTTTCATGCTCCTTATTCATCGTGAGCCCCGTGTAAGAAACACTTGTAAAATGTCTATTTTTTAAATCGATGACACACATATTAACGTATATTAGTATAAGTAATATTTATGCTAATGTGCGCTAATATGTGCGCTATCAATCTCAAAAATAGACATTTCACAAATATTCCTTATGCTCGGCTCATTGTCAAAGCGGAGCATAAAAAATACTCCCCTTGGGAGAGTTTTGTGAATGCTAAATTGGAAAGTTTGCAGTTTTTCTTTTGGAGGTAATTTCTCATCTTAGCTGGTAACTGATTATAGATAAAAGCTGAAGATTTCTATTATCTATTTATTTAGCTCAGTTATATATAGTTTTTTTTCGCTGTGTAGGCAACTTTGTACGCTGCCTCGTGAAATTTCAACCCTTTGTGATTGATTTTTTTAATTAGATTTTCTTGTAACTATGTTGAGCAAGATGTATCCCTGTCATGAAAATTGTGGAAGAGTTGAGTAGGCATGCCTATGTTTCCCTTGTGCACCAGAAGCAGACAAAGTTTACTATTTTGGCCCTATTAATGCGTGGTGATTTATATCCTCCCATTTTGCTTCTTATTTTACATTATTTTCTTGTATCTTTTGCTTAATTCTTTAAAATTGAATTTTTAAAAATCTACTTTAAAGACATGTAAATAGCCAACCAAAGAACATGAGTTAAAAATATACTGCATGGTTTAAAATTGACGATTGTTCATGAACCTTCATCATAAGAAGTAAATAAAAAAGATAAAATACGTAATACCCAAAGGGCACTTAGTAAGATTTACAAGACTTTTAGCATAAGATATCAAACGAGCATCAAACAACTTTAGCAATTAGAGAAGAGAAATTTGGAGCAATGTCATTCATATTTGTAACAAAATATTCATATAGCTTGTTTTGGTATTTTAATAAGTCCATTACTCTTTGAGAAAATTGTTGGACATTTATCAATTATCCTTTGTTGATAGACAAAAATAACAAAAGAAATTATGATACAAAAGGTTTTAACAACTAAAGTAAATTTTATGTTCATAAAACTCATCCAAATATTTTAGCTCATTTAATAACCTCCTTTACTCTATCCACATCCTCAAGTATCTCTCCCAAGTATGGGATTTATGGTCAAACAATTTGATTTATTTTTAATAAAATTTACAACTTTAAAATAGAGATAATTGTCATTAATAATCTGGTTGGGTTAATAAGAATAGAATAATTAAATGGGTAGTGGGTATATTAAATGAATCAAGTAAATGTATGAGGATGGGTATCCTTACCCTTCCCAATTAATAAATGAAAAAAGTATTATTTATGCTCCCTATTCGTTGTGAGTCAAATATAAAGAATGTTTGTAAGACATTCATTTTTTAGATTGACGGCACATTATACTATCATGTGTGCCATTGTTGTGCCTGGTGTAGGCACAATTGGTACACAGGAGTTCTACGCAGAGAAAGGGAAAGAAGCTAAAAGAAAGGGAAAGGAGTTCTGGAATTACTTCAATAACATACCAACAAAGGAAGAAGACGACCCCTTTATGGGGAGTCGTGCCCCATATTGGGAGTCGTGTCACTAGTGGGCCCGGTTCACTCGTGGTCCACTAGTGCACCAGTTTCTACTAATCAAAATTACAATAATCAACTGCTAACTAGCCTACTGACATAATAAAGTACTAAAATAATGGAAATACTATCCACTAGTACACCCGTGCACAATACTCCACCACGCTTCCACACACGCTTTGTCCTCAAGGCGACCACGAAGGATACCGGAGCAAAAACTCATCCTCAGACAACCACGTAGCGTCCTCCAGTGGTTGGCCCTGCCAAGAGACTAAAACCTTGGTGATAATTCGACCGGAACAGCGTACACGATGCTTGTCAAGCAGCGCTGCAGGAACCGGCTCAGACGAAGCGACAGGGCCCATCAAGGGAAGAAAGGGAGCTTCCATAGCCAGGGTAGGGTCACTAATGCAACGACGCAGCCGGGAAACATTAAAAACAGGATGGACCAACGAACCCGCCGGTAAAGTGAGGCGATAAGCAACCGAACCCACTCTCTCTTCGACAACATAGGGCCCATGAAATCGTGGAGCAAGCTTAGAGTGCTCAGGCTGAAACAAAGAGGACTGACACTGAGGAAGGACTGAAACATAAACCAAGTCCCCCACGGCAAACTCGCGCTCAGTGTGATGGCTGTCATAAATCTACTTCATTCGGTTCTGAGCGGCAGACATGTTCTCTTTAAGCTGACGAAGGACCTCATCCCGAGTTTGGAGCATGTAGTTGACCTCTGCCACGGAAGACCGATGAGGCACATAGGACAACACAATAGGAGGCGGCCTGCCATACAAAACCTGAAAAGGAGTGAACCCAGCACGAGTGTGATAGGCGGTGTTATAAGACCACTCAGCCCAAGGAAGAAGCTGAAGCCAACGTCGGGGTTGATCCATAGCGAAGCAACGCAAATACTGCTCCAAACAACGGTTCACAACCTCTGTCTGACAATCCATCTGGGGGTGGTATGTGGTGCTCATGTGGAGAGAAGTGCCCTGTAGAGTGAAAAATTCTTGCCAAAACTGAGAGATGAAAACCCGGTCGCGATCAGAGACCATCGTGCGAGGCATACCATGTAACTTGGCCACTTCCCGAACGTAAAGTTCCGCCACTGACTTAGCTGTGTAGGGATGACCCAGAGCACAAAAATGGGCATATTTATATAGCCTATCGACGACCACCATAATCACCGACTTGCCTTGAACCAACGGTAAGGCCTCAACAAAGTCCATGGAAACATCGTCCCAAACCTGATCTGGAATGGGCAAGGGCTGGAGCAACCCGGCCGGTGAGGTAGTGGCGGACTTGGCACGCTGACAGACATCACAAGCAGCCACAAAATCAGTCACTGCGCGACGTACACCCTTCCACAAGAAGCTATGACTGACCCGTTTATAAGTGCGAAGAGCACCCTCATGGCCCGCCAAAGGAGAAGCATGGAAGTGATCGATGAGACATTGGCCCAGGTCTGTCACCGCTGGCACCCAAAGACGGTCCTTCCAAAAGAGAAGGCCATCCCTCCATGCAAAACCAGGGTGCGCCGCTGGGTTGGCCTGAAGGCCTGTGATTAGAGTGGAGGTCGAGCGATCATCCATATAAGCCTGCTGTAATTCATCAAGAAGGGGATAAACTGGGTTGGAAATAGCCAAACACGAACCTGGGTTGGCGCGGCGAGACAGTGCATCAACCACAGTGTTGTCCGATCCCCGCTTGTACACGACCTCATAGTCATAACCCAAGAGCTTACTAACCCACCGCTACTGTGCGGGTGTGGACACCCGCTGTTCGAGAAAATACTTGAGTGGCTGATGATCAGTGCGAATGAGAAACCGCCGGCCAAGCAAATAAGGGTGCCACTTCTCGACCGCAAGGACAATGGCGAGCATCTCTTTCTCGTAGACGGAGAGGGACAGAGAACGAGCAGCCAAAGCCTTACTGAAGTAGGCAATGGGACGCTCCTCCTGAAGTAGTACCGCCCCTAGGCCGGCATCCGACGCATCGGTCTCAACCACGAATGGCCGGCTGAAATCAGGCAGAATCAAAACAGGGGCGGTCACCATAGCCTGTTTCAACTCCTCAAAGGCGGTCTAGGCAGTGTCGGACCAACAAAAAGCACCTTTCTGTAACAGCTGAGTGAGCGGTCGAGCAATCTCGCCATAGCGGTGAATAAAGCGCCGGTAATAGCCAGTAAGGCCAAGGAAACCCCGTAGCGCCCGGGCACAAGTAGGGGCCGGCCAGGATAGCATGGTGGTCACCTTAGAGGGGTCCGTAGCCACACCGTCACGAGAGATGACATGACCCAAGTATTCAACTTGTGAACTGCCAAACGAACACTTCGAGCGTTTAAGAAACAATGAGTTAGCTTGCAGGATATCAAAGACAGACCTAAGATGTTCCAAATGGTCGCCCCATGACTTGCTATAGACCAGAATATCGTCGAAGAACACCAAGAGAAAGCGGCGGAGGAAGGGCCTGAAGAGGTCATTCATAAGGCTCTGAAAAGTAGAGGGCGCGTTTGTGAGGCCGAACGGCATAACCAAGAACTCAAAATGACCATCATGAGTACGGAAGGCAGTCTTATGCACATTGGATGGTTGCATGCGTATCTGATGGTAACCGGAACGAAGGTCAAGCTTACTAAATACGGTAGCACTAGCCAACTCGTCCAATAGTTCCTCCACCACCGGTATAGGATACTTGTCCTTCACTGTAATTGCATTTATCGCCCAATAATCCACACAAAAGCGCCAAGTACCATCTTTCTTACGGACCAGCAACACTGGGGAAGAAAAAGAGCTCGTGCTAGGCTGAATGATACCTGAAGAAAGCATGTCCGCTACCAGGCGCTCGATCTCAGCCTTCTAAATGTATGGATAACGGTAGGGGCGTACATTGGCGGGAGCAGCTCCGGGCAGAATGGGAATAGAGTGGTCATGAGCCCTCACTGGCGGAAGGTCTGTTGGCGCAGCAAACACCGGCCCATACGCTGTCAAAAGATCAAGAAGGTCCTGCGGCACTTCATCCTGTACCACGTCCACCGACGCCTGCTGCTGGAGGAGGAGTCCTTGTGCTGCGAACCTAAAGAAGGACCCCGCTGCCTGGACAGAAAGGAGAGTTCCGGGCTGTGAGCCTTGGAGACGTACCCGCTGTCCATGCAATGCGAAATCCATCACTAGTTCCTTAAAGTTCCAAAGAACGTCCCCAAGCTCCTGGAGCCACTGCACCCCCAACACCACGTCCGCCCCCTTCATCGGTAGTAAAAAGAGGTCGGTCATGAAGGTGTGGCCTTGGATGGAGAGTGCCGCCTGTGCACAGACGCCTGAACTGCGGAGGTGCTTGCCATCACCAATCAGTACATCAAAGGGGGTCGAGTCAGACACAAAGCAACCTAGCCGCTGCGCCACCTTATCGTTAATGAAGTTGTGAGTCGATCCACTGTCAATCAGAATGGCGACCTGTTGCCGCTTGAGGTAACCCTGTACCCTCATCGTACGCGGAGTGAAGGCCCCTGAGAAAGCATGCACAGAGATCTCTGGCAATGTATTCGTAGGGTACAGAGAATCAGGCTCATCGGTACCCCTGGACTCCTCATCGATCTCCTCCACTAATAGACTCCCTTTGACGGAACAACGGTGCCCTGGAGCAAACTTCTCATCGCAGCGAAAACAGAGTCCTTTTGCACGACGTTCCTCCATTTGGGCAGGAGTGAGACGACGGACAATCAGGCCAGCCGGAGGAGGAGCTTGGCCAACGCGGCCAGGTTGGTTGCTGGCTGGAGCGGCAAGGGGAGAGGCGGACACAGCAGCCCAAGGAAAAGGTCCGAGCCTGCCTCCCCGTCGCTGTCGAGTCAACTTCTCCTCCTCAATACTTGCGTGGCGCATTACCTCCCGCATGCTGGAACAGGAAAAATGGCGCATCTCCTCAGAAATCTCAGATTTGAGTCCTCGCTTGAACGTACCCACCAGGGCGGCCACCGGCCAATCAAGGAGACGATTAGCCACCTTCATGAACTCCGTGTAGTAGGCGCGCACGGTGGATGTCTGGCGCATGGAGGACAACATCTCATTGAAATCTTGGAACTCATTGGGGCCAAACTAGATGCATAATTCATCGGAGAAGGCGGCCCAAGTTGGGTAGCGCACCTCCTTCTCAAAGCTCTGATACCACACCGATGCATCCCCGTCAAGATGGAAGGCCGCTATGCGCAGCCGTTCATCCTCCGACTGTGTTCCCTGGTAGGCAAAAAATTTCTCCGCCTTGTAGAGCCACTCTACAGGGTCGTCATCTCCGTTATAACGTGGAAATTGTAGGCGGGCCAAACGAGGGTCTGCCCCACCCCGAAGTGCTCCACGGTGCCCTAGATACTCCTCCCAATCATCCTCCATCTCCTGGTGAAGATTTCGGGGAGGCGGCACCATTGGGGCATTTTCCCGAACACCTGGTGCGCCTCGCGAATCCCAGGCCTGACGCTTCCCTTCCATGGCATGATCGACAGTGCCAAAGCGTACACCGTCTTGAGTAAAGCGCATCTCACGGTCTGTAGGCGCTGAGAAGTCAGAGCGGAGGAGTTCAGGAGCCTGAGATGGTCCCCCCTTCTCCATGGAGGCTAGCAGCCTGGACACCAGAGGGGGTGCGCGCTAAGCCTGAATCTGGGCTACAACGATTCCCAGTGCATTAATCTTGGCCATGAGTTGCGCCATCGTGACCTCACTACCGGTATCCGATGCTGATTTGGGGCTGTTCGCAGAGACGATAGTCTCTTTCTCGGGCTGATTCTCCGGGGCTGTGGCAGCTTGCTTGCCTTGAGCCATGGCCGAGGATCGTAAAAGCTCCGATACTAATGTTGTGCCCAGTGTAGGCACAATTGGTACACAGGAGTTCTACGCAGAGAAAGGGAAAGAAGCTGGAAGAAAGGGAAAGGAGTTCTGGAATTACTTCAATAACATACCAACAAAGGAAGAAGACGACCCCTTTATGGGGAGTCGCGCCCCACTTTGGGAGTCGCGCCCCACATTGGGAGTCGTGTCACTAGTGGGCCTGGTTCACCCGTGGTCCACTAGTGCGCCAGTTTCTACTAATCAAAATTACAATAATTAACTGCTAACTAGCCTACTGACATAATAAAGTACTAAAATAAAGGAAATACTATCCACTAGTGCACCCGTGCACAACAGCCGTCTATCTTAAAAATGAACGCTAATGTACACTAACATATATATTGTCGATCTAAAAAATAAACGCCTAACAAGCGATAGCATATGAGCTGTTGATCTAAAAAATAAACGCCTTAGAGGCGATCCTTACATTCGGCTCACTGATAGAGAGGAATATAAAAAAAATTTCCATAAATAAATGGGTAAAATTATCTAAATATTTTACATATTATCTATTTATAAATTACCACTTATACACCTCGAGTTTGGCAAGTGAGTAAGCTGTTTTTACCAGTTGACAGCTCTAATTAGCTGCTAAAAAGCCGGGGTCCATGAGGCCCATAATCCAAAGGGAAATGGGCCCCCAACCCAAGAGACACATGAAATGCGGGCTTTCGTAAGAAGACAAAATCGGATCGGAAGGTAGTGAAAGAGTCCAATTAATAAATGAGAATAGTATTATTTATACTCCTTACTCGTTGTAAGTCGAACATAAGGAATGCTTATAAGACGTTCATTTTTTAGATCGACGGCATATTGCACTATCATATGTGCCGTCTATTTCAAAAATAAACACTAACATATATTAGCATATATATTATTAATCTAAAAAATAAACGCCTAACAAGCGATAGCATGTACACTATTAATGTCAAACATGAACACCTTAGAGGCATTCCTCGTATTCGGCTCACTCATAGAGTGGAATATAAAAAAAATTTCCATAAATAAATAAGTAAAATTATCTAAATATTTTACATGTTATCTATATATAAATTACCACTTATAAACTTCGAGTTGGGTAAGTGAGTAAGCCGTTTTTACCCGATGACAGTTCTAATTAGCTGCTAAAAAGCCGGGCTCCATGAGCCCGTAATCCAAACGGCCCCCAACCCAAGAGACACGTGACATGCGGGCTTTTGTAAGAAGACAAAATCGGATCGGAAGGTAGAGAAAGAGTCCACCACGTCCCCGGCGTGTTCCACGGGCGCCGAACCGTCCTTATGCCACGTCCCACCACCTACTGGTGAACTCGCTTCTCGCGCTCGAGAAGAGCGGGCCCATGCGCATGGGCCCCATCTGTCATGGCGCGCGAACGGCGAGCGTTCTTTGCATGCCTCTGCTCCGTTCAAAATCTTTGCCTGTTGCTGTCTCGTCCCACCTCCCAGCTTCGCTCCCGACCAGATATTTATATTTCCTTCACTCTTCTCTGCTATTTCCCGGCTCCGGCGACGATCCTCGAAGCGGCGGCAGTGGTGTTCTGATTCACATACTAAAGATTCCCGCCGAGCAGAGGTTATGGCGGCGGCGGCAGCGGCAGCGCCGTCCTTGGAGATCGTCTCTCCGCTCAGTGGAACCACCTTCCTGGAGTGCCGAGCCGCACCGAAACCTGACGCCCTCGGATTCTCCAAAAGCCTCCTCCCCTTTACTAGCCCAGCGGCTCGGAGCTGGAGCTCCCGCGCAGTTTTCCGGAAGCCGGGTCGGAGGTTTGGCGTCGTCGCCTCCGTCAATCTCGTAAGTGTCTCTGCTCCTGTTGTCCTTGTACTCCTCCGATTAAGTCATGTCATCTGAGTCTGAACAAATGAAAATGACGGAAAGGTCGCATTTTTATGCGTCAATGTGTATATTCCTGTCGCTGTTTCATCACGATCGTGTTTTCTAAATTGGGTTGAGGTTGAGTAACTGTATATGAACAGGAGAAGGCCAGAGTCCAAAGCGGGCTTCGGACAATCGCCGCGAAGCGGACGGGGGATGCGTGCGAAAGGAGGAAGACGAAGATCGTTTGTACCATTGGTCCGTCCACCAGTTCGCGGGAAATGATATGGAAGCTGGCGGAGGCGGGGATGAATGTGGCGCGGCTGAATATGTCGCACGGGGATCATGCGTCTCACCAGAAGACGATTGATTTGGTTAAGGAGTACAACGCCCTGTCGAAGGACAATGTGATTGCGATTATGCTTGACACCAAGGTTTGCTGCATTTTCTCTTGAGCTATAAAGGGATCTTTTTGTGCGCTTAATAATGTGAAGCTCATTGCCTTTACATTTCCCGTAATTCTGTCAGTTAAGTAGCTGCCTTTGCTTACATCAGACTGCTAAATTGTGAAGGGTCCTGAAGTTAGGAGTGGAGATGTTCCTCAGCCTATATTGCTGGAAGAAGGTGAGGAGTTTAGTTTCACTATTAAAAGGGGTTTCAACACCGAGAACACTGTTAGTGTAAATTATGACGACTTTGTGAACGATGTGGATGAAGGAGACATACTTTTGGTTGATGGTAAGGTGGTGTTAACATTTCTTTTGATGCATCTTTTGTTGGTTATTTAATTCTTGCCAGTCCTAAAGGTCTAGGGGAGTGAGCTGTTTATAACGCTGAATAAGTTCTGTTCCTTTTGTTAAAAAAATAAAAAATAGGTGGAATGATGTCCCTTGCTGTGAGGTCAAAAACAGCAGATACTGTTAGGTGCGAAGTCATTGATGGAGGGGAACTTAAGTCCCGGCGTCATTTAAATGTGCGTGGAAAGAGTGCAACGCTGCCTTCCATAACAGGTCTGTTTGTTTTATGTATATATAAATTTCTTATGGGTTTGTCGTCCCATATATGCTTCTTCGTTAATTGGATTATTTATTTTCGTTCTAGTTTGACATTAGTACTTCTACTCTCACTTGGCAGAGAAAGACTGGGAAGATATCAAGTTTGGCGTGGAGAATAAAGTTGACTTCTATGCTGTTTCATTTGTTAAAAATGCCAAAGTTGTCCATGAATTGAAAGACTATCTGAAAAGTAATGTTTTTACACCCATTCTCCTATATAATTTTTTAATATAACTGACTCCATTTTATTTTTACTGTTACCATCAAATTTGTACTTATTCCTGCTGTTTAAGTTCTAGTGAGTGCTTCTTTTGCGTATTTGAAAGTGAAAGAAATTTTTTTTCCCAGGCTGTGGTTCAGATATTCACGTGACTGTCAAAATAGAAAGTGCTGATTCAATTCCAAATTTGCACTCGATCATTTCTGCATCTGATGGGGTGAGTCATATTGCAGGTGTAGAAGCACATTTTCTATTTCTTGTAACAATGTAATTAGGCATGCAAATATTTGTATTGAAGTAGTACGTAACTTTTTTTGATAAATTGTTTTGTACACTGAGGTGATTGGTCATGAAGCATTGATTATTACGATTTGATTTGTGACATGTCAAGTTTCACTTTTATTTTTACTATTAGTCATTGGTGATATCTGATCATTTGTATTTAGCGAAAATGCAAACACCATATCATATATATATCTATCTACATTCAAGCATTTTTATCCAAGAATGCTTTTGATTTAGATAAGATGTGTGGTTATGGGTTGAAAGAGGTTAGATAGGGGCCTCCAAGGGTTTCTCTCAATCTGAGTGTGTCACTTTCTGATCTAATGGCATAGATAAAATTGTACAAATTTATTTGTACATAGTGTTTTTCTTAAATAGGTTTCATGATTTGGGCACTTGTATGTTTTGTTATTAAGTTCGCACAAAATTTCCATACATGGCACTCAAACAAGGTTTATTACTCAAGGCATTGAATTATTTGATTTCATGTGTGCTCCTAATGAGGGGGCATCTCTTATTATGTGTCCTAATGACTAGCCTTAATTAACTATAGTTTTTTTAATACATGGTAAAGGATCATATATGCTTCGCTTTCTAAAAATAGTTTTCCTCGTTTTCCTCAAATGTTGACAGGCAATGGTAGCTCGAGGTGATCTAGGGGCTGAACTTCCAATAGAGGATGTTCCCTTGTTGCAAGCAAGTGCTCTCTGATATAAGTAACACTTTTATTTAAAGTTGATTTGGTGCTTTTTAGAACTTAAGTGCTGACTTGCATAATTCTAATTACACACTAACATATTGTAACTCTGAATCACAATATCTTATTTACCATACTTGCGTATCTCATGCTGGTACATATGCTGAATATGATCCTTACCTTCAATTGACTATCTCCCTAATATTAGATGCCATGCCCTTGAAGATATTTATGCGCATTTGTATGTAATAGAGCACAGAATTCAGCATCCCATTTGAATTTTTTCAATCTAACTCCTATGTGAAAGGTAAAGAAAAAACATTTGGTAATTTCTGTGGGAAGTAAATATTTTTTTCCTTTTCAGATTTACCCTTTTCCTTGTGCCCGTTGTCTTCTAATGTACATTTTAAAATTACGAAGGCTGTATTTTTGTTCCAGAAGTCTTCAATAGTCTACAATTTACTTTCATGATGGATTCTTTACGTATTTGGGGATAAACATGGTAAACTTACATGTCTAAGTAGGAGAGATTGCACTGTGCAAATAAGGTATCAGAAAACAGTAGTCATATACTTTTCAGCGTGATTGTGTTCATAATTATATTATTATGATCCTATATTTATTTGAGATTAATATTAGTTTTTATAGATATCAATTTACATTTATATATTTTAAAAACACAGGTCACCCATGTTGTAAATTATGTTATCATAATGGTATTCTCGTGATCCTATGCTTGTTAGATATTATTACTAATGTTTTTAGATATTAGATTGTGAAAATGCATATTAAAAATCTTTTTTTAGACCGCCGATATCATTTTGCATGATATATCTTTGATATATCTCTGATATTTTATATCTCCAGCTGACCGAAATATCATTCCTTGAATGCATTTCGGGCATTTTATTTAGTACAGAACCTTACTACAATTATAATCCCGCTGTCCTAAATTAATTGCTCCATTTGGCGAAAAAATTTGTTCCATATTAATAGCTCTATTTTGTTCAATTTAAGTAGTTGGGTATTTAAAGAAGAGTAGCATAAGTTTATTTTCCCTTCTTTTGGATGTGGGTTTCACCATTCAATAAAAATCACTATTTTTCTAAATGTAGCTATTAATATTGGACGGAGGGAGTATTTTAGATGGGCTTGTAGATCCACTTTTCCATAGAAAATTGCAAGGCATGGTAGTGGAAGTGTTGAATTATACAACCACAGCATCCTTTTATGTTTTGAGGAAAGCTAAAAGACAAGACCTGTCGGGTGCGTAAGAAGGCTAATATATGATTTACATCTTATAAGAGTGCTCTTTGAGAATAAAATATCATTTATCTTTCTTTTGGAAATGATACGCAGAAATATTTAATTTCTTATAAGAATGCTTTTATTGTGAGTTTCTTGTGCTGAAATATATTGTTTCTATCCTAATATAATATTCTAATTAAACAGGAGGAGATCATTAGAACATGTCGTGGCATGGGAAAACCAGTTATTGTAGCTACCAACATGCTGGAAAGCATGATAAACCATCCGACCCCCACAAGGGCAGAGGTGTCAGATATTGCAATTGCGGTACGAGAAGGTGCTGATGCTATCATGCTTTCGGGTGAAACTGCACATGGCAAGTTAGTACCTTTTCAAGCTTTTTGCATATCTGTTAGATGATGTAGAAAATGTTTACTTGATGTCAAAGATGTTTATGCATGTTTTTAATAAGATAGAAGTGTTATTATTTCATATTCCTTAAAGCTTTGGTTAGATGCTGAGAATATTTTCCTATAGCGTGTAGTAATTAGTGAAAATGTCCAACGAAGGCCTTCAAGATGTTAAGCATTTTCTACCTTAATTGCGTACTTTTAAAAAAAATAATAATTATGGCATTACTCTGACTGGGAATTTTCTGAGGAGAATCGTGTGTGATAGGTACCCAATCAAAGCTGTGATAGTGATGCATACTGTTGCGTTGAGAAGTGAATTGGCGTTACCAGACAGCAGAACTCCTCCTAGTCCCAGTCATGCTTTTCAGGTATTTGGTTCTTGTAGTATATAGGAATTTAATAATTTTGTAAATTTGAGATCTGTTTATAGCCACTTATCATGATGACTGTAAATGGACGTCATGATATTCTAAGTACAGGAAGAAGAAGTGATGATTAGATGTTTATATGTTCAAATCATTTACCTTTTTCTTAATGAGATTCTTCCACTTTGGCAGTTCTATCAGAGTCATATGGGCGTGATGTTCGCATACCATGCAACAACAATGGCAAATACCCTCGGAACACCTATTATAGTCTTCACCAGAACGGGGTCCATGGCTACATTATTGAGCCATTATCGCCCCTTGTCTACTATTTTTGCCTTTACAAACGAGTAAGTTCTGAATGCAGTTTAAGATTTACATAATAATTGCTAAAAGTGGAGTTTGTGTCATGTCATGGAAATGGTTAAGCAGAGGCTGGGTCTGCTTAACCCCGTCGCTGATCTGTCTTGTAGATTATTGATCAAATATTTGACCCATTCCTTTTATGTTGTCGATTGCTAAAAGTCAACTTTGTGTCTTGTCAGAGAGAGGGTTAAGCAGAGGTTGGCTCTTTATCACGGGGTGCAGCCTATACACATGCAGTTTTCTGACGATGTGGAGGACACTTTTGCTAGAGCTCTTAATCTCTTAGTGGTGCTGTGATACTCTGTGTCATGCATTTTTATGTACTCTATGTCATGATACTCTGCTATTTTTCTTCTCTGCTAACAGTGTAAATTGTGCAGAGTTGGGGCATGCTGAAGGAGGGTGAGCACGTTACTCTTGTTCAAAGTGGCACCCAGCCGATCTGGCGTAGGGAATCTACACACCACATCCAAGTCCGTACAGTCAACCACTGATGGATGTTCTCTTCAATAATTTTTGTCAGGACACAATTAGCGAAAACGGTATTTAGGCAGCTTTCCGATTGCCATAGAAATTGAAATTTTCTGGACTAACTTACGCGCATTAGTTGATTGTAGGCTTGTGTAAATTGTACAAGTGCATTGATAACCTTATTCACATTTGGTTCTTGTATAAAGTTTGCAGTGATGCCAAAGTTATGAGATAAGCAACGCGTTAAGGCTAAAGACCTTGCCAAGAATATTCGGAACTGTTTAATGGGATTTATCAAACATATCAGCGGAGCATGAGCCTTCTTACTGTAGTAAAAGCGTCTCAACGAGTTGAGATTAATAAAATGCCAAATGGATCTCCAGGAGCATGCCAGCCTCATACAAGAACTGGCTGATTAGTTCTATCATATTTGTTGATCTAAATTTAGCTGCGAGCAAATTTTCTGCGCAATAATATTTAGACCGCATAAGTTAGACATCTGTGAAGGTCGGTCGACTGCAATTTCAAAATGCCTTTGTATTGTAGGAATTTGTTGTGTCCAGGTTATTATAATGTCCCCTATCTGTAATTTTTTATGATTTTTTGGCTTATTTTTCAATGGGCAAATTAGACGCTTCAACATATTTATTTGTTGAATTTATCCCGATATTCTAGTGTAAGGCATAGTCATAGGTTGTGGGCTTTGATGCACTACAAAAGTTCTCAACGGGAAAAAGAAAAAAAAAGAAAAAAAAAAGAAAAGGAGATTCGGAAAGAATGAAGAAAATTTAGAGCGTAAGTGGCGGCTTTGGCTTTGGTACATAAGTTGTGGCTTTAGTTAGGGCTTGGAATTGGGTCGAGTCCGGTTGGCCTTGACCCTCATTGAAATTGAGTTGGGTCATGACCAGATCTTATTTTTAAATTAGGTTAAAAATTTAAACTCTAACTTTACTTGAGTTGGGTCGGGTTGGGTATGTAGGTAATTTTATTTTTTTAATAATTTTTTTGTTAGACTCGTATTATATTTTTTTTTTCTCTGAAAAGGGCAAGCACAAATGAAATTAAATATATTACAATATTTATTTAAAATATTTGGTTCTTTGGCTAATTTGTGGACATATTTTTTATAGTAGCCATCAACGAAGACTTTAGAGGTATAATGTTGCACTTCCTCCATTCTAAGAGAATGATAACAAAATAGACCTTCAACATTTATTTACTTATGATCAGCCTATTTGGCTTTTCGATATTTAGCATGTCTAGTTTCAAAATTTCAGTAACTACTTCTATATGACTGCTTATAACCCTACCTTTTTTTGCAATAGGTGACACTTGATTATAATTTTCCTCTTTTAAAAATTGTTCCTCATCAAACTTTATTATCCGTTTATCTGGATACATATTTCTAACATGTTCCCTATTATGAATGTTAAGCCTTCAATAAAGAGCTAAATTTAGTGTACAATGTGTCCTTTTGAAGGAGAGATGATGAGTAATGAACACAACAAAATATGACATATTTTTATTCCATTAACCACACCTAAAAGAATAACAGAAAATAAATTAAACTATATATAAATTAACCACACTTTAAAGATACCATCCTCTGTTATCCCAAAATGAATGTTTACTACAAAGCAAAATATATGTGATCACACCTATGCTCCAAATAACTAATTCATGCTTAAATTTATGTTTAAGTACCTCTAGTTCAATATAGTATGCACTAAATAAACATTATAATAATAGTATAAATAAGTCCAATAGACCAATACTATAATAATAAGGTTCTTTATTATTTGTAGTCAGGTAAAAGTTGGGTTAGTCGGGTTATGCGGGTCGGATACGACCTGACCCTAAATTCAAAATGGGTCAAGAGCCTAAACCCTAACCCTGACCCTACCTATAGTCGAGTCAGGTGTAGGGTTAAATGGGTCAAGTTCGGGTCGGGTAAATGGGTCGGGTTGGATTTTCCCAGCCCTAGTTTTAGTGCGTAAAAGAAGGCTTTGACGTTTATGGGAGGATTTTTGAGCAAAAGAGGAAGTCTCAAGGCAAATTGAGGACTTCGGTATGCTTGTGGGGGAATTTTGTGCGAGGAAGGATAGTTTCAGTGCATGATGTGGAGGTACATAAAGAAAAAAAAAGGACGAGCAAAACGGAGTGTTCTCCACACCCCCATCATTTTCTCTATGTGTAGTCTCTTGACAGTGTGCCATTGTTGCCCCTCCATCGAGACCTTTTTGTTTGGCCACCAGGGACTGGGTGGAGCTGTCTTGGGCCGCCGGCACCCCCCCTTTTCCCTCATTTGCAGTTTGCTGGCTTCTTTCCCGTCTTCATTTTCTGTTTCTCAATGAAAATGTTGCCAACGCTAAGCCATTTTTGTTTGCCATAGCTCCACCACGCCACCCATGGCCTGGATCTATGCCCCCATAGCCTCTTTTCCCCTCTCTAGCATTGTTTCGCCTCCCCTATGTTTCCCCTTTTGTTTTCTCCATCTGCTGTCTCCAGTGCACCACTACCGCCATCCTTGGCCAACTTTTGCTCTACCCAGTCGTTATAACCGTTGTGGTGCCTGCCCAAGCCACCACCATCTCCCCTTTGTTTGTTAGATCCTTCCCCTCTCTTTTATTTCCATATAAGCTTGAAACCGCTACTAGAGGGCTATCGTTGTCTTCTACCACTTGTGGTTTTGCCCAGCTCTATGAACATGATGGCACCAACTAGAGCTGCGACAATCACCTCCCGACCCTTCTCGTGCATCTGCCAGACATTTCCCTTGTTATGTATGTCTCTATTCGCAATGTGAACTGGCTGTCAAAGGGCTTTGCACCACTGCAACCACCTTTGACTGCCAACTTTTGCCAGAGTTAACTCTCCCGGCCACCACAACCATAGTATAGTTTGACTAGGGTTGCCGATTTTCTTCCCTAGCCCCACCTTGTATACTCTAGGCTCTTGTCTATTCGGTTTGCAAATAAATTGGTCATTGGAGGGAAGTTTTGTTGCAGTCGTGGGCTATTTTTGGCCGGTCAACCTTGGTACCTCAAGGGCCAACCCGCCATCCCCTATTCTATTATTCTCTACCTTATTATGCCTTGATTCGCTTGTGATCCGCATGATGCACAACACCCATCTTAATCTTTTTCTGCCTTCTCGTCACTAACCATTGATTGGTTGCTGGAAAGTCTTCGTTCAACTCACCTTGGCTTGGCGATGGTGAGAACTAGTGCTACCTACCTCGAATATGCCTCTTTCCTTGTTGGGCCTTTCCACCCTTGATTTCCCCTGTAGCATCGTTGGAGGCTTTTGGGTCACCGGGCATCTCGTTGGGACCGAGCCATAATCCACCTAAACACAAAGCAAGCTTCCCTCAACATTTTAACCTTGGAATAACCCCTTTTCAGCATATGAGATAACTTCGTTTGTTGGAATTGTTGTAGACACTGCCTCCATTATGCACCTCACCATCAAACTCACTCGGATGACAAGGTAAGAGACTTTGAGCTCTATAATTTTGTACTTGCATATTTTTTATGTGAGAATGCATGCTAGGACCAAGGTAAATGAATTATATTAACACACAACATGGAATAATATGTTTGAGGTTGTGGGAATGATAATCGGATTGTGTGCTTAATGGTTTGATGATTGACAGACTATTCATATGTTCATAAGGAGGATTTTTTCGAAAGCTAGTTTAATGAATGAGCCAAATGCCTATATTATGAATACAATAAATTGGCAGAATCACATATCTCACTCTGAGCAAAACATTAGTAAAATCACATATACACTCTATCAAAGAGCAAAATTTAACTATGTTAAATCATATTAAATCGGATCAAAGCACATAAATCATAACACATCATGTCATCGTATTAAAATAGATCAACTTAAAACAAAATAAAGAATATTAAAATATTTTAAATCACAATATAACATATATTTTAATTAACGCATATATTTAAAAATATTAAGCATCATGCATCTTTGTCAGTGAGAGGGCATCATACATCGTCGGATTGTGATATCGTACATCATCGGATTGAGATATTAAAACACAATGGCGAAGGATGCCTCCGTTCATGTGCACTCTTCCATGAGCCTGGGCTTATATTGTGTATAAGCGGCCCGTTAAAGATGAGTCGTCAGATGACATCTAACGCTATTAATTTGTTGGAGTTAACTAGACTACCTGTAGCATATCCAAAGGTTGACCATATTTCTCACCCCTGAAAAGATTTCCTGCCCATCCTCCGGCCATTCCCGCCCTCCACCATATTTCTGCCTGCACTATCCAGGTCTGGTGGTCCAGGGCAGAGCACGTCAATGGCCAAATTGGTGGAGAAGATCGAGCTCTTTGCTTCGCCCCATTGAGTTCCTTGCTCCGCCCCACCCCTCTAAAATCCTTCCTCAAACAGAGGAGGTGTTGGTGATGATGGCGGAGAGGGAGGTGGCGGACAAGGACCTCTGCATGAGCGTGGAGCAGAAGAAGTTGTACGAAGCATACAACGAGCTTCACACGCTAGCTTAGTAGTTCAAGGCACCCTTCGACGAGCCGGTAGTGTTTGTGTTGGGTACTGGACGGATGGAAAGAGGGCGCCCAAGTGGAGGCTCTCACGGGCTTTCAGTTCAACCACGTCGGTGGAGGCTCTCACGGGCTTTCAGTTCAACCACGTCGGTGGCGACACCAAAACCCACCACCCCATCACCCTCCACATGCGCTACGACCCGATGCCTCCCTCTTTCCCCATTGTTGCCTTGTCTCGAACGCTAACCCTGTCGTCTCCCACCCAATGTCCCTCCCCGACATCCAAGTATTTGTCTTTTCTTCTTCTCTTTGCATTATACTCTTGTACTCTGGATTTCGTATTATACTCTTCCATTTAGAATTCTGACAATTTGTTTCCCTTAGTTTTTTTTGTTGTGCATTGCTGAAAGTCAACTTTGTGTCTTGTCAGAGAGAGGGTTAAGCAGAGGTTGGCTCTTTATCACGGGGTGCAGCCCATGCACATGCAGTTCTCTGACGATGCTGAGGACACTTTTGCTAGAGCTCTTAATCTCTTAGTGGTGCTGTGATACTCTTTGTCATGCCTTTTTATATATATGTTCTGATTTTACTCTGCTATTTTTCTTCTCTGCTAACAGTGTTAATTGTGCAGAGTTGGGGCATGCTGAAGGAGGGTGAGCACGTTACTCTTGTTCAAAGTGGCACCCAGCCGATCTGGCGTAGGGAATCTGCATACCACATCCAAGTTCTTACAGTCAACCATTGAAGGATGTTCTCTTCAATAATTTTTGTGAGGACACAATTGGCTAAAACGTTATTTAGGTTGCTTTCCGATTGCCATGGAAATTGAAAATTTCTGGACTAACGTGCATTAGTTGTTTGTAGGCTTGTGTAAATTATACAAGTGCATTGATAACCTTATTCACATTTGGTTCTTGTATGAGCTTTGCAGTGATGCCAAAGTTTTAAGATAAGCAACACGTTAAGGTTAAAGACCTTGCCAAGAATATTCGAACTGTTAAATGGGATTTATCAAACGTATCTGCGGAGCATGAACCTTCTTGTTGTAGTAAAAGCGCCTCAACGAGTTGAGATTATAATAAAATGCCAAATGGATCTCCAGGAGCATGCCAATACAAGAACAGGCTGATTAGTTCTATCATATTTGTTCATCTAAATTTAGTTGTCAGCAAATTTTCTGCGCTATAATATTTAGACCACATAAGTTAGACATCTGTGAAGGTCCGTCAACTGCAATTTCAAAATGTCTTTGTATTGTAGGAATTTGTTGCGTCCAGGTTGTTATTATAAAGTCCCTGATTATTTTGACTTTTTTGCTATTTTATTTTACTTTTTTTTTGACAGAGAAATTAGGCGCTTTAACATATTTATTGGTTGTATTTATTCCAATATTCGAACATGTAGAGTCTGAAATTGACAACTTTAAAATGCTTGTGGGGGAATTTCGTGCGAGGGAGGATAGTTTCAATGCATGATTTGGAGGTACATAAAGAACAAAAAAAAAAAGACAAGAGCAAAACGTGCAAGCCTATTCCCCCAACCTCCCCCCAATTTTCTCTCCGTGTGGTCTCTCGGCGGTGTACCACTGCAATCCCTCTACCAAGGCCCTTTTGTCCGGCCACCATGGACCGGGTGGCACCATCTTGGGCCCGTCGGCACCCTCCTCTACTCCTTCATTTTTGGTTTGTTGGCTGGCTTCCCGTCTTCATTTTATGTTTTTGGATGAAAATACAGTCGTAAGTCATTTCGTCATAGCTCTACCACCCCACCCACGGCACGGATCTATGCCCCCACATCTTCTTTTTACCTCTCTGGCATTGTTTTGCCTCCCGTCTATTTCCCTTTTTGTTTTCTCCATCTGGTGCACCACCACCACTGTCCCCGGCCAGCTTTTGCTCCACCCAGCCTTTACAACAGCTATGGCACCTGCCCAAGCCACCCCCACATCCCCTTTGTTCGTTAGATCCTTTCCCTCTCTTTTATTTTAATTTTTTGCCTGAAATCGCCACCAAAGGGCCGCAACTGTTGGAAGCCGTTGTCTTCTACCAGTTGTGGTTTCGCCCTGCTCCATGAACATGATGGCACCGGCCATAGCCGCCACAATTTCCTCCCAACCCTTCTCGTGCATCCGTTAGGCATTTCACCTATTATGTTTGTCTCTATTTGTCATGATCTGAGCCTTGAGAAGGGTCAAAGACCACCAATACCATCGGAGTACACCTAAGCTCAAGCTGTGACAATACAATAACATATATTTTGCGAGGGATAAAGAATTAAGTCTGAAACATAAACAACCTTCTTACTAAACTTTTATTGAATCAAATAACATGAATCTCACCTAAAGGGGTATTCATATACAACTACAAAATAACTACTAATGCTCAAAGAAATTAAACTAATCCTAATTCCCTTCGTTATCTCTGTGACCGTTATCTTTATCCTTTCTTGATGTTTCTGCACATCCAAATCTGTAAACAAACTTGCGTGTAAAAATACGCTTGGTGAAAAGGACATTTCACCCGTGAACCAAAGCTTTGTGATCATACCTCAAACAGAACATGTCTTGTAATTTATCATTCACCAATCATACAAGGACAAAGATTCATATTCAAACTCTGCATGACATATCTATACAAAATCAACATATATACATGACTATTTTAATTCAATATTCATATAATCATTCATCGTATCATAGGTTTGCATAATCACCATATGCCTTATAAAACATAATACACACAACCTATTCCCTATAACACCTAAAGAATTTAGCTATGTGATCCGTGGGTTGCACCGGTGCGAGAACGCTGTGGGTGGTCATATGCATGCACTCGTAATGACTCGTAAAAATCGGGAGGGAACTGCAAGGCTGGGGTCCACCCTCATCCCTATGTGGCACCTGGGTAAAATTATTATCTTGTCTATGAAGTTAAGGCCCTACACCTTGACCTTAACTCCCCTTGTTCAACCTCTCATTCTTAGGTTAGTTCTTAATTCCTGTTCTACCATTTATGCAAGATGTTCCTCTCACACACCCATAAGAAGAGAAAACATATTCTATGCAATTCAACTAAAAACAACTACTCTTGTAATTCACCCATAATTGTCTATTTAACTCATCAACTAGTTATAACATAAACATACACTATTTAACCATAATTGGTATTTAACTCAATTCATCACAACCTGTAGAGAGTAGCAATTATATGCACACATATCTATATCAACCATCAACATTTTGCATCTTTCTTGAGTATGACCTGTAGCATCTTATAATTAAATCACAACTTTGTAATAGTCACACAATTTTCCATCATACATCCTCCAACCTCATCATGTATAAATTATTCTATCAACATAATAGAACATTCATCATTTCAGCCTAGATATGTACAAAACTGATTTTGAGCGCATACAAACCATTTAGAGTAGAACCTATATTGGCGTTTTAGGGTAAAGCTTACTTCCAACAATTTAGTGCAAAATATCCATCAACCCATTCATCAACTTACTTTAAATCACATCTTTATTCAGCGTTGGGGCAAGACTTATTTTACCAAAAGCACATGCCCAACGTTGGAGTAGAATTACCTATTCAATCATAACCCATGCATATGACTACCGTTGCACATAATACATCTCTAATTCATATTACAACTCAGATATGATACAATTTATATAGATGAATCACAACATCTAACCAACCATAGAACAATGTATACATTCACAACCTTTTTATATCACATACATTAGACAATGTATTCCATAGTTAGACAAGGCCTTATAATCAACTCAGCTTGTATCTCAAACATTAGCACTACTTGTATTTACTGCAAAACACATCACATATATAGAAATAGTGTAAACATACATCACCCATATAGTTAAGAATATTTCACAATAAACCGAGCATGAAGAATTTATCTCACACATGCATACATCATCATAATAAATCAAACAATTCATGCTAAAAAATAAGCAATGTTATAGGTGAGGGTCCTCACCTTGGCCTACTCCAAAGCCTATGCCCAAAAACTACTCTTCTCCTCTAAAACTTAGGATAAAAATCTAATTCAATGCTCTAATAAATGGTTGCAAATTATAAACTGTAATTGCATAAAATTGAGAATGAAAAGACATGATTTTGAGCATTTTCTCTTGCCCAAAATCTGCTGTAAATAGTGATTTTGGGATTGGAGGATAAGTGGGTTATCCAAATCAGGGAAGAAAACACAAAATTTTACCCAAAAACTTACCTTTTGTCTATCTCTAGAAACCCTACCCTCTCGCCACCCAATCTTAGCCTCCAACACGAACGCCGACCGCCTCAGCCCATTGGAAACCTCCCACTGTTGCTGCCTGCTGGATGGTGAGGGAGAGGGAGGTTGGGGCGAGTTCTATGCAAGGAGGGGAAGGGAGAGATGGGCTGTGAGAGAGGGAGAGGACGCTGGGAGGGAGAGAGACGTGCTGAGTGTAACGTCCGGGAATTTTCTAAATTCCTGAAGTCGTACACGAGGAAATTAAGGTGTAGGACCCCTTGATTTTTCCATGGGAATAACTTGATCATCAGTTGGAAATGGTTGCTAAAATCTATATGGATGGAAAGTAGACAGAAAGAGCTTCGAAATGCCACCAAGAACGCGTAAATTGGAGTCCAAATGAGGGAGAAACGACTGTCTGAAGTTGAACATATCGTGCAGGACCCGTTTACCCGAATTGAACGCGCGAACTATCCGTTTAAGTTGCGATGTGGGCCCGGTGAATTACTGTTCCGAAATTGGGTTTTTGGGGCCTAATTTCTTATGGCCTATAAATAGAATTAATTAGGATTTTTTTGGGGGGTCTTTTGCCTAATCAGAGGAGAGAATGGGGATTTTTAGAGCGAAGGAGAATGAGCAGCATTGGATTTTTCCGGCGAATCTCCGGCGAAGCTTTGGCGGCGGTGGATCGACAACAAATCAGCGATTAAGGTAGGATTGTTGCATTAGTACTCGATTGAAGATTAATTAAAGTTTATTAAATAAATTCAAATTTCTGTAATTTGTAATTTAGTTGAACAGTGCATAAACTGTTCTGTAATTTCAGTTTTTGTAAAATTTCCACGTCTTTGCTGGCTGGCCGCCGATCGGCCCGCATCGACCGGCCAGCCACCAGCCATCGACCGACTGGCGGCAGCATCTGGCGGGCCAGGCTCCGGCACACAGCTGCCGCCAAGCAGGCCATTGGACCGGTGCAGAAAGATAAAATAAAAAAAAAATAAAACCAGGCGTTGGCCGAGACCGCGCCGCCGTGGCCGCACCAGCCCAGGCCGCGCTGGCCCCAGTTGCAACGAAGCACACTGTTTTAAAACAAAGGATGACGGCCTTTTGGCCGCCGGACGACCACCAGATGGTAGCGGGACCGACTTTCTCGGTTCTGCTGTGCTCCGACAATCTGAAGGCCGTGTGCAGCCCACCCTCCGCCGCGGTGGGGGGTGGCACCGCCAGAGGCTGAAAGGCCTCTGGCCGGTCGCAGGGAAGACGTCCCCGCGGATCGTCTGTGCTCTCCGGACCGGGTCGGCTAACTCGACCCGGTTTGTTCCGACTTAAAAAAAAAGAGAAAAGAAAAGGGAGTGAATCGAGTCCGGTTCAGGGGGCTAAAAGTGTCAAATAAATTCTATAAAAATATTCATATACCTGGAGAGGTTTGGGACTATGCTGTGTTTCAGCTTGGGGAAAAATCCCAGAGATTATGAAATGACCTTTTTACCCCCGTTATTTAATTATCATATACTATTAACTTACCCGAGTTCGAGGCTCTGGTTCAGGGGCCTATGAGTGGATTTAAAAATTAGGAAAATTCTCAGTGAGAGTTTAATGGGTAACCTAATTATAGGCCAAACCTTTTGGTAAGAAAAAATCCTAGTGAGTAGGTAATTGACTATTTTACCCCTAGGGTTAATTATAAACCGTTAGTCAAAACCTAGATCAGTTCAAGGGGTTCACGACCCTGTCACATGCCAGGAAAATTACACAGAGTCCATGAAGTCAAGTAGTACCCTTGACCCTAATTTTGGTACCATTGGATGTCATTAAGGCCTTAAACCAAATGACAGAAAATACCCCTTAGGGTAGACCCGCCCACATTCGTGTGAATGGAAGTGTGTGTCGGTCTGAGAGTGGAGCCTTGTGAGAGGTCAATGACTTAAATCAATAGAGGGGTAGTAAAATGACTAGAATGACCCAAGGGAGGGTATCATACCTTAGGTGGTAAAATTACCCTAATGCCCTTAGGGGCAATATGTTCTGTTTCTGATAAAACAGATGACCTAGTGAATCAAGAGTTAAGGTACCCTATAAATGACTTCAAAAGGAAGGGGTGTGACCGGTAGGTGACATGAAGAGCTTGACATGTCACAGTGTCATGGAAAACCCTAATTCTCAGGGTTTAGGGCAGTGTATTGCATGTGTCCGTAACACAACGCAGAAATCCACTAGGGCATTACATACGTCACTCGTGGAATATGTTAATTTACATATCGGGCTTGAAGTCTCTGAGCCCTAGCTTTGCGAATGAATGCAATGGGCCTCCATTTATTATTTATATATTTGTTTGATTTCATGATTATTTATGCTGATGCATGCTTTTGATATTGATGTTTTAAGTTATATCAGTAATTTAAGATTAATGAAGATTAATCAAGAGGCATGAGTTGTTGTTGGTTTGAGGGGAGAACACCTAATGAAGATAATGACTAAAATACCCTCTTTAGGGTTGGGACCAGTTCATGGAGTGAACGGGGCCCTGACATAGATCTTACCTTGGTTAATGAACCGATGGTGGCTATGGGATGTTCTCTGAGTCATAGCTCAGTGGATGAGCTATTTTGTGGGCCGATTCATAAGGTGAAGAGGACCCACAAGGTTGAGTGGTTACTTGACTGGATGGAAATAATCTAGTCTAAGTTTCAGATGTTTGGGGGAGTCAATGGTCATAAGGACCTCAGGCTTCTATTGATATATTAGTAATGTCTTATAAGATATTTTTTCCCAGCGTTGGGAAGGTGGAGATTACAATATGCATCTTCATCGCCTCGACGGTTTGGGTATTGACCAGAGGGTCTTTACTGCGGGTCTCCCACAGGTCTTCCCAGGACTATTTAGTACGTACGAAAAGCGGAGTTACATGAGCATCATGGAAGGCTTGTGTTTCTTGCCAATCTGTGTCCATGAACACAGTTGGGATCCTCTTCTCCAGATTCGTGGCATGCTATTAAGAGCCCTGGGGATTTGGGTCAAGTTGCTGTTAAGCAGTCCACTCCAAGGCTGGAGTACTTTGTTTGGGGATTTCTCGATGGGCGAGTCATCTCCGAGTTGCAGATTTGATAGTTTTAATTATCGAACAAGGGATGTGAGATAATTAATAACAATGTTTGATATTGCTTGTTAATTAGACAAGTGGAACGGTTAAAGGACTTACTAAAATGTAGGTTGAAAATATCTAAGCATTACATGTGTGATGCTATGCTTCTTAGTATAGAGTAGTTTCTAGGCAGAACTACGTCTGGATCCGATCTTGTTGGAAACATTGGAGATGTTGTCTGATGAGTACGTAGGCAACTAACATCGGGGTTGGCCCAATCTAAAAAATATTAATAAAACCTTTTGTCCTTTGGAAGCTCTTCTCCTGTAGGCGGAGATGCTCCATTGTAGTTGTGGTTGTTGTTTGGTTTGCTTTGTTGCAGATCCTCCAGGCGACGACAAGTGAGACTATGGCAGGCGTGCAAAAGGGGTTTTCGCGTTTCTGTAACTCCGGTATGTAAGTGTACCTTAAGCGTGAGAGTCAACTTATTATTTATTTTCAGACGGACGATGGACTTGTACTTAGATGGATGAGCTGGTCTTTATGAATTTTCAGACATTAAATAATATCATATGATTTGATATTCGTATTTGTGAACCCCAGTTATCATGACCTGGATATTTAATCGAATGGTTTGTTTTGTATTTAAAGAAAAAAAATTCTCACTACTTACCGTTCATGCTATTGAAAAATGCTTTTAAAAATCTGGGTCGTGACGTTGAGAGGGGTAGAAAAGTCGGCTGAGAGAGAGAGACGCAGGGAGAGATCTGCTAGGAGGAAGGGTCGCTGGGAGGTGAAGAAGGAATTGCCCCTCTTCACAATGATTTATGGATGGGGGAGGATGAGTCCTTTCCTCCCCCGTGACTTCTAAACAAAGGGACGGGTCTGGTTTAAACCAGACCCGAACCCGGATAAAAAAAACAACAACCCGTACTTACACTATTCGTAGTGTGAACTGCCCATCATAGGGCTTTGCACCACTACAGCCACCTTTGACCACCAACTTTTTCCAGAGTTAACTCTGATTGGCCACCATGGCAATAACAGAGCTGACTAGGGTTGTTGATTTTCTTCCCTAGCCCCTCCTTGGATACTCTGAGCTCTCCTATGTTCAGTTTGCAGTTAAACTGGTCATTGGAGAGTCATTTTACTATTGTTGTGGGCCATTTTTGGCTGGTCAACCTTGGTACATTGAGGGACAACCCCACCAGCCCCTATTCTATTATTCTCCATGTTATGCCTCGATTAGCTTGTGATCAGCACAATGCACAACACCCCCATCTCGGTCCTTTTATTTCCTTGTTGTCACTGACCACTGATTGGCCACTGGTAGGTCTTTGTTCAACTCACCTTGGCTTGGCAACGATGAGGACTGCTACCGCCTACCTCGAATATTCCTCCTTCCTTGTTGGGCCTTTCCACCCTTGACCACCCTTGTAGCATTGTTGGAGGCTTTTGGGTTGCCAGCCATCTCATTGGGACTGAGTACAATCCACCTAAACACAAAGTTGGCTTCCCTAGACATTTCAGCCTCGGGGCAACCCCTTTTCAGCAAATGAGATACCTTGGTTTGCTGAAATCGTCGTAGACATTGCCTTTGTTGTGCACCTCACCATCAAACTCACTTGGATGACAAGATAGGAGACTTTGAACTCTTTAACTTTGTACTAGCGTGCTTGTATGTGAGAATGCATACTAGGAACAAGGTAAATGGATTATATTGATGCACAATGATAATGATATCGCATGGAATAACATGTTATGAGGTTGTGGGAATGATAATTAGATTGTATGTTTAATAGTTTGATGCTTGGTGGATTGTTCATATGCTCATATGTTATGAATTATTTGCATGTTAGTTAAATGGATTGACCAAATGCCTATGCAATGAATTTCATGCATGTTTGTTAAATGGTATGTTTATATGTTTACGCAATAGATTATACATGTGCTAGTTAGATGGACTTTTGTATGCTTATGCGATAAATTATATACATGCAATTTAGATGAATTACTTGTATATTTATGCTATGAGAGTATGCTAGATGTATGCTTGATACATTGTAAGCTATGTCGGATCTGTTGTGCATGGATTTTGTTGTGGGTTTGAGGGTGTTTGCGTGCATGTTATCAATGGGTGTGTGTGATGGGCTAGGGTTAATTTGGATTGGATCGAATATTAGAGCTACAAGCAGAAGACTTTAAGGTTCAACGAGTATGCAAACTTACTGATGGATTGGATTGCATTGGATGTTGGTGTGACGAGTAGAAGATTTCAAGATTTTGAGAGTAGGCAAACTTAGGACTTGGAGTTTAATGGAAGAATGTAAAATAGTAAGATTTTATAGTATAATTATGCAAACATAATGTACATATTATAAACTTGAACATATTGGAAACAAGGAACCTAATAGTAAGAGTGAGGCTTTGATTAGTTCTGATGGATTGAGTTTTGTGTCTTGTTGCTAGCCAATGAGCAATCAACTGAGCTGTTGTGAGACCACCGCGGCACTTACCCTTCGGGATGTTATCTTAGTGCAATGTTTAAGCCTAGACATTTGTCGCTCTTTTGAGTGCATCATAAGTTTCTACATAATATTGACATCCTAAATTTTTAGCTCAAAAGTAGGTACTATAAGATTTTTGCCCTTATTTGGCACTGTAGTATCATGGATCACATAAGTAGTATTATGTATCTACTCTTATCTATTTGATTTTATGCCCCATGAGTACAAGTGTGCCTTAGCTTTGAAAAAATCCATGGTGTATAGAATCATTCCCGAAGGTTAAGGTGACACCCTAGTGACATTCATTCTTTACGGCGCTAGAGTCGATCAATACTTTAATTGGCTCTAGTTGCCGACTGTAAGTGTAAGTTTGTAAGTATAAGATTGTAAGTGTAAGATTGTGAGTATGAAACCTTAGTAGTTAGATGAATTAAGTTTCATGTTTGAGCTAGCTGGTAAATTGTCAGTTGACCATTTCTCATGTCTAAACATAGTGTTTATCTTGTTGAATGTTGTCTTAGTATTGTATTTAAGTCCAAACATTTGATGCTCTATTGAGAGTGATGCATATTTTTGTCCAGAGTTAACACAGTAATTTTCTCGCCAAAAGTTGCATTATATGACCCTTTGTTGGTACTGTATAGCTCAAAAGAGTGGACATTTGTGCGCTCAGGTAAGTAATATTATAGATTTACTTTTACCTATTTGATTCTATGCCCCATAAGCGTAGGTGTGTTTTGCCTTTAAAAAAGTCCACGGTGTCTAGTTACTCCCCAGAGGTTAAGGTGACACCCTAGTTGTAAGGTCCCTGATTTTTCTACGATTTTCTGTGATTTTCCTGCTATTTTTTTGATTATTTTATGCAGGAAAATGTGACGCTTCGGCGTATTTGTATTTGTTTATTTTCTCCCATATTTTTACCCGTAAGGCTTAGTCGTGGGCCGCGGGCCTCGTTCGCGCTTTCGGCGCGAGTGTTGGATTTACAACGCTTAAATATGAGGTACGCGTGTAATGGGGACATAAGTGGGAAAAAAAGAAAAATAAATAAAAAAAATGTGGATCGGGATCGGGATCCAGAACCTCCTGGATGTGAACAGTGCGACCGCCCCCCTGGTTTGTTTCTCTGTCCCCACCGGCCGCTGGATGTCGGCATAGGCTCCGCACCGGCAGTGCGATACCGAGGGGCCACTGCCCCGGCCACGCCGCCTCCTCCCCAGTTTGCCCTCTCTCCCCTCTGTTTGATTTGTACCACCGCCGCCGTGGGCCGGCAAGGGCCGACCGGCCGCCCACGGTTCTACCCTGGGCCAGCGACGGCGAGAGGACACCCCTCCCGACCCCAGACGGCCTCTCCTCCGCCATCCCGCTCCATTTTTCCCCACTGCTCCTGTTTTCCGCCCCCTACAGTCGACCTCACCGGCTGGCTTTGGCCACCGCAGGACAGCCCGGCTGTTCTCCGTCCGGCCCCGCCTTGGTCTGGCGATGACGAGGGGCCACTCCTCCCGGCCCAGTGGGCCTTCGCTCCTCCGCCCCATCCCATTTCCCCCTTTCTGCCCTGTTTCGCCGGTGCACTATTTTGGGTAAACAGTGGCTGCCAGCGGTGATCCGTGGGCGACACGACCCCCATCCAGCCTCGCCTTGCTCCGGCGAAGGCAGTGGACCACACCTCCATGCCCGGTTCTGCCTCCGTCCTCCCTCTTTTCTCCGGCCAGTACGTTTTATCGTACGATTTTTTGGTAGGTTGCCGCTGCCGCCGTTGGCTTGTGAGGGCAGCCCCGCTGCTGTGGGCTCCGCCCCGGCCTGGCGATGGCCCAGGGACGGCCCCACCCGGACCAGTTCAGCCTCCGTCTCTCCCTTGCTCAGTCCGGGCGTCCCCCATTTTTGGTCTACGTTTGTTTTAGACCGTGTGACTGACGCTATCAGTCGGACGCTGGATTTGATTTAGCGGATCTGTGTCCGGTTTTGCCCTGGCCCGGTGACACTAGTGGGTCACCCTAGCCTAGCCCCCACGTAACCCAGTGTCGGTAGAGGTTTGTCATTTCCGACCCCGCCTCGCCCCTATTGCCTTGCTCCGCCCGATTAGACGCTTTGGGTGCGTCTCGGGTCGTTGCCATCGGCGAGCTGTGGGCTATTTGGCCATCGTGGGCTCTGCCCCAGCTCGACGACTGTGAGGGTCAGCCCCACTTGGCCTAATTATATTCTTCCACTCGGAATGGGCTGCTTGCCATTTGCCTTATACTGTGCGAGATGCACAGCCGCCTGCACCATGGGTTTTGGTTGTGGGTGGCTATCGGCGATGTCGCCGCTTAGATTGGCCACCACTAGGGCCTTAGCCCAGTTGGCTTTTGTGGGCCTTGGGTCGTCTCCTTTCAGCCCTCTCCCTTGCCCCTTTGGGCCACGTGTGCATGTGGTCACGCGTGTGCTTTTGGACTTAGGCCCCGCTTTTGCGCCGCCCGATCATCGGATGACTTGGCCACTGAATGGAGTTGGCACAGAGCCGTCCTCCACCTCTCCTTTGTTCTCGAGAGTTACCCCATGCTCTCCGCCCGTATGTGGGCCCTTGTTGACACGAAATCGTCGCCGTTGGGTGCTGTCCACGACCGATTTCAATATCTTATGACCGACCGAGTATGTCTTAGCCACCGGCCGATCTTCAGTGAGTACACCCTCGACATTTGGTCGCACAGCCATTCTTGTTGGCTTGACTTTTTCTCCTGGCCACACTAGTGTGCCGCCGTGGATCGCGGGTTTTGCCGCATTGATTTCTGACACCCCGTTTGGCTGTGACTAGTTCCGGCGCTTCCTAAAATCCTCAGGACAACAGCTCTCTCCACTTGGCAATGGTTTTGACTGCCAACTCTGCCGCCAACGCCGCCACCGTCGTGTGCTCGCCATCAAACACCATGATTACGAGGTAGGGGAGCTTTGAACTTGTAATTTCATGAAGCATGCTTTGAATGAGTAGCAGCATGCTAGGATTGTATGATTCCATGATTTGGATGTTAAGTAATGATCCGATTGCATGATGTACATGTAAGCATGATTATATGGTATGTTGAAATGCATATGATATGCATGTTTGAAGTATGTATGAATGTGTGTGCATGTGCTAGTGATGGCTAGCGTATATGTTTGATGTATGTATGCATGTGCTAGTGATGGCTAGCATGTATGTTTGACGTAAGTATCCATGTGCTAGTGATGGCTAGCATGCATGTTTGAAGTATGTTTGGATTATGCATGTGCTAGTGATAGCTAGCGTGCATGTTTGGAGTATGTATGGATTATGCATGTGCTAGTGATGGCTAGCGTGTATGTTTGACGTATGTATGCATGTGCTAGTGATGGCTAGCGTGTATATTTGAAGTATGTATAAATATGTATGTATGCACTAGTGATGACTAGTGAGCATGTTTGTAAGCTGCGTATGTATGACCGTATATATATGTTATACGTATGTGTGATAGACATACATATGTATGATGACTAATTGCCTATGATATGGATATGTGTAAGTGTATGTGGGCAGAAGTATGGGCAATGGACAGTAAGAGGTGACAAAGAGTTTGTCATGATTTGGATATGGATGTGTAAGCGTATGACAGAGGATATGGGTATGACGGGTGAGGTTTGTTAGACAGTAAGAGTGTGCATAATTGTACAAACATAACGTACAGATTATGAAGGGAAAAATAAGCATATACAGACGTTACACTAGTCTGCATCCCTGAGTGCAAGTCCGATAACAGTCCACTGTCTAATCCAATCAAAAGTTCAGAATATAAACATCTTAACGTCTCGTCTCACCCAATACATCGAATCGTGGCACAAATAAACTCGCAGTGAGTGAAGCATATACCTGAGTCAATGGGAATCAATCCACCGCTGAAATGAGCATCTATCTCAAGGAGCTCTCCGCACAACCTGCAAAACCTCCCATACAACGGGGCTAAAAAGTAGGGTGATAAGTATTTTCATACTCAGTATGAAAATACCTAGTAGGGGAATCTAAAACAGTGAACTCACAAAGTTCATAAATACATGCGCTCATGCAACTCAAACATGAAGCAGATAGTCATATCAATATCATGCTCATACGCATACAAACATACCAAATGCACCATCGTGCCAAAGTCATACCAAAGGCACCATCGTGCCAAAGTCATACCAAATGCACCATCGTGCCAAAATTATACCAAAGGCACCATCGTGCCAAACTCATACCATCAAATTAAACTTACACAAACACCCTTATATAGGGTCATACAAACTTACTTGTACCACCGTACGCATACTCATACAATATATGCATACTTGTGCGACCTTACTCATACAATCATACGCTTACTCAAAATCATACTCTCACAATCGTACTCATACTCTTACAGTCGTGCTCATACTCATACGCTTACAGTTGTGCTCATACTCATACACTTACAGTCATGCTCATACTCATATGCTTACAGTCGTGCTCACACTCATACAGTTGTACTCATATACATAATCGTACACATACTATCGACCACTGAAGCTCATTACAACTAATAAGTTCCAACGTCGAAATGGAAAAGAATGTCACTGGGGCAACACCTAAACCTTCGGGGAGTGACTAGACGCCATGGACTTTTCCGAAGGTAAGGCACACCAATACTCATGGGGCACTAGATCAAACAGGTAAGAGTAGATCCATGATACTACTTACCTGAGTGCGCAAACATAAACACCCACACATAAGGGGTCATACAGTTGCCCACCATAATGGGTCTTATAGTGTCATAGAATCACCCACCATAATGGGTCTTATAGTGCTATAGAATTGCCCACCATAATGGGTCTTATAGTGCCAATGCCACTCTTGGGTAGAAAACATACAGTGCCACTTGGGCAGAAATGTGCAGTGCCACTCTTGGGCGGAAACATACAACGCTCTCAACAGAGTATCAGACGTCTGGGCTTCATACAACACACAGAACAAATCAAAACATACGTCGCTCTCAACAGAGCATCAGACGTCTGGGCTTCATACAATACACAGACAAAGTCAGAAACGTACATCGCTCTCAACAGAGCATTAAACGTCTGGGCTTATACAACACGCAGACCAAATCAGAAACATACGTCGCTCTCAGCAGAGCATCAAACGTCTGGTGCTCTATACAGCACACAGACAACATCCCGCAGGATAAACACCATGGCAAGACATAAGAAATGTTCGGCCGACTCACTATTGGCAAGCTCAAACACGAAACTTAATCCATCGAACCCTCAGGTCTCAAACTCACAACGCTAACATTAGATGTACTTATAATTCAAGTTTGAATTAAGTATATTATGCAGTACAATTATGCCACACAAACTTTCAGTCCTCGACTGATCAAACTGAAGCTGAGCCCAATCGAAACCCAAATTTGTCAGGGCAGCAGACTTCACTTCCTCCGATTTACAGACGTTATATTGCAAAAAAATTTTGTGAATTTTGAGGAAAATGCGTGAAAAATCTCAGGCGTTACACTAGTAGCATTTCTTTCCTTCAACATTTGAGTTGATTAAATTGTAATAAGCTATATTTGTTGATAGTAAGTGTAAGATTACAAGATTTTGAGTAAGAGTATGTTTGTAAGCTTATGAGAAAGAGTAAGTGTAAGACTCTTTGAGCAAGATTATAAGCGTATGTATTTTAGTATGATAGTATGAGTAAGACGGTAAATGTACGAGTATGGGTAGGAATGCTTGGTTAGCTAATGTGTATAAGCATATGTTTATTATGTCTTTTGATTTCTTTACGATTTCTTATTTCATGTTAATGTTCCATAAAAGTAGCTATATTTGAACTTACAGATTTAACTAATTAGAACTTTCCTATTGAGAATTAAAAAACTCATTGTTTTTCT
Organism: Saururus chinensis; assembly: GCA_035235625.1. Taxonomy (NCBI): domain Eukaryota; kingdom Viridiplantae; phylum Streptophyta; class Magnoliopsida; order Piperales; family Saururaceae; genus Saururus; species Saururus chinensis. The sequence continues at coordinate 3,048,902 of CP141146.1, forward strand.
TTTTAGCCTCGTATGTTTTGGAGGCTTTTGCAAAGTTTGATCGAGTGTTGAATGACCTATCTTTGTAAACTTTTAATGTACCTTTGACTTAATATGAATCATTTGTAATTTTGTCACGACCTAATGTATTAATTTCATAATTAATGTCTTAGGTAATATGAGAGTTGAAATATTTATATTTTTTTAGATTTGTATATGAGACTTTACACTCTAGACTATTATGGAGTTTGTATTCAGAGATGCTAGATGTATATTTTCATTTAAACCCATGACCATGATATTTAATTTTTATGTTTTGTATTCGATTCATGTGAAGATTGTTTGGTTTGGCCATACGATAATTTGACAAAGTTTAAGTTAAAAAATTTATATAAAATGATATATATTTATAAAAAGTATTTTCAAGGGTTCAAATTTTGTCAATTTTTACTATTTATGAATGTTATATTAAAAAATTATAAAATTTTAAGAAAAATATATGTAAAAATCTTGGGCGTGATAGTTAAGAGGGATTGATTTATCATGATGTTTTTTTTGTTTGCGTTATTGAATGCTAAACTTTGTCAATCCAGTGAAAGCTAGTTGGAATATGGTATGCCTTGGGGCGTAGAAATGACATATTGACGCTACTGTGCATCTATTATTGAATGGAAAGGCATTCTTACTAGGCATAACATATCCTAGACCCCTGTGATGCTGGAAATTCGAAATAAACATGTCTTCTACATAAAATGTGAGCTATTACCCTATCAAAATGGCGAAAATTTGTTCCATGGTCTTCATGGTTTTGGGCAAAACTCTTTACAAGTTTGGTTAAAAAACTTATGATAAGCCCGTAGCTCTGTAAAATCAATAGGTTAAATTTGTAAATTATTGAACAGATAAGTCAAGGTTCTGTTGAAATTTTTATGAAAAAGTAAATAGTGAACAGATAATAAATCATGTATTAATAGTCTTGATTTTTGTAGAATTAGATGGTCCACCTAGCATAAATGTATCTTCTTCATTATTTGGAGGAAAAAACTAAGGGCAATGACGAGTAGACTAGAAACGTATGGGAAAGCATATTGATCTTTTGATGTAATCATAGGAAAAAACAAAGGTTAGGAAGGTACTACATCGACCAACAGAACCTTATCTTATAGATAATGATGGCTTCCCTAATATCTCAAGCCAAAACGATCACGAATGCTTTACGACCCTAGTCGTCTCAAATAAAAATTTAAACGCACTTGGGGCTTTTAAAGTTGAATATGAGACGAAATTGTAAAAATTCCTTTATGGTTCAGCGAAAAAAGTGTACTTTGAATCTTACAAAGTGATTGATTTATGACCCTAGTCATAAAGAAAGATTTAATGTCCCTACAAGAGGTATAATGGTATAATCCCTCTCCCCCGTTTTAATTGTTTGAATTATAACTAATTTTATTTATTTTAATTTTCTAACCTAGATAATTAATGTAGTATGGAGAGAATATTCAAGTTAGGAAAAAAACAACTTGCATTTTCATGTGATTTAAAATGGTAATAACGATCCATTTATTATTGCTATTTACACATTTTCAACCACCATAAAAAGGGTAGATAAACATATAAACGGATAGGATAAGGATTAATAAGCAAGATTCATGGACAAAACGCATAAGGGCAGATATAAGAATAATTAGTCTAGCTGACTACCATCCACAATGAAGTGGTTAAGTTAAGCTCGGAAGTGAGTTCTAAAGGTACCATGAGTGGATTAGCTTTAACCCCCTTTTTTATGGCACTGTATTAGCTTTAATTACTTTTCCCAACCAAGGTTAGCTTTAACTTGTCATACTAGAATTGAGTTAGCTTTCCCATCAGTTTGTTGTAATCCAGCTAGACAAAGTCTGGGAGAATTTTGGCTGAGTGCTCAAGTGGGTCCCTTTCTTCACTCCTCTGGCCCATCACTGACTGCGCTAGCGCCGTATAGCAATTTTTAGTCAATCCTTCCTTTCATATTGGGTTTGAAATGCCACAAGGCCAAAAAGTGTCATTTCAAAGCCCGGACCCAGGAGAAGGGGAGCCATAAGCCTATAATGACCATTTAAGTTCATACATAATATATCAGACAGAGAACAAAGTAGCAGATCATTGTTTAGTTCCTATATCCGGGCCCATCATGCTCCACCCTTATGTGTGCCCTATCATTAGAGGTGTAAGGGCAGAGCTCATCTTCATCATGCTGGGGCCAAGCTCTACCAGTCTTAACGCAAAAGAAGATGAACTAACTACATTAAGAATCCCGTTGGTAAATGAGTCATGATTATATGAGTTTGGTGCATTTCGCTACACTAGGTATATTACAGGAGTAGCACACATAAAATATGAGGTAGGTGGGTTTGATGCTCCATTTTAACATAAATACAGATACCAATGGTATATGTATTGACATACATTAGCACCCATAGCATGCTTACATGCACAATGTGTACGACGTTAATTTCAAATATCAAAAGCTCTCACATGTTTCTTATAATGCTAAGCTCATTATCATAGAGTAGCATGGAAAACTCTTCTCAAGTTTAGCTCGGGATGGAAATAAGGATTTCTGTCTCCTTCGGCATTAAGTCGCTATACTTTTTTGATGGTATATTCTTAAAGCATTTTCTTGACATGGAATGTCATTGTTGCATAATACACAACTAATAATAGAGCATGAAATAACCCTTTAAGAAAACTATACTTCTATAATGTGAATGAGCTTTTTTTAGGTAAATAAAGCCCTAATCATTTCCTATCCACCCCCTTCTCAACTACAGTGCATATCGTGCCTATAATTTTTGAACGACAAACCCAACGTCCTAAGTGTGATATGATCATGACGCAATTAAGATCGTCCTCACCGACCTTCTGTTCCATGAAAGGGAAAATGCCTTGTCATCTTTCTCCCCAACTTCATCCCCATTTCCTGCTCATTGTGTAGTGCCCACACCCCACTGCAAAGATTACAAAAGCTGCCACCCTTTTCCCCCGTAGTCTTTACACTTACTTTCCCCCTTTAGCACCTGAAAAGCTCAATCTATCTTGGTCTCTAAGATTTCCTCTCTCTCTCTCACCAAAAGACTAACATAACATGCATGACATTTGATTTCAACCTCCCTCCAAAAGACCAACATAAATAGTTGCTTTCCTTTCCATGGTAAAACTTGGATCTTAAATACAAGTGCCAAATTGGGCGCTTCCCCTTTGTTGGTTTCTTCTTGTTTGCTTGCTGGGCTCCTGCTCAGGTAAACCAACATATTGATTTTCTGTTTGATTTCCCTTCTTCTCTCTCATACCAAAAGACTATTAGCATACGTTGCATAACATGCATGGCATCCACCCTCCCTCCAAAATACTTACACAAATAGTGCTTTGCTTTTCCATGGTAAAACTTTGATATTAATGCAATTGCCAAACTGGGTTCCGCTTTGTTGGTCTCTGCTTGTTTGCTTGCTGGGCTCCTGCTCAGGTAAACCAACACGCTGATTTTGTGTCTGCTGCTGCTGTTTGCTGCAGGGAAGAAAATAAAAACAAGTGAAGGAAAAAAAAATAAGGAAGAGAACCCGCGTCTCGAAAAACTGCCACAGAGCTATTCCGGGCCCCTACCCTTCTTCCCCTCCTCTCCTCCATGCCTGCCTCCTTCCGTCCCTCCATCACGTGCTCATCATCGGCTTATCATGTGACTTCTCTGCTCGCTTCCCCGTACTCCCTCTCTCCCGGACTTTCTCTCTGTGTCTCCCTGTGATGTGTGTTTGTTTGGTGTCTCTAATATCGTCGTCGTCATCAAGCTCTCGCCTTTTCTCAGTATGAAAGGGAAATGAGAAGTGCCCATCAAGCAGGTCTCGTTTTCTAGTGGGGGGAAGTGATTGGCGGCGAGGAAAAGCTTTGATTTTTGGCTTTTTTTATTGGTTTTTAAAGCATGCTGTAAGGCCTTTGGGTGCGGGAGGCATGGGCTGCTTACAGTCGAAGACCAGCAACGTTCAATCCCCAGACCAGGAGTCCGTAGAAGCCGAAAAACCTCCTCTTGGTATGCTAGAGCGACTACTACGTTTTCTTCAACAGCTAATTTTTTCAGCCATTTTGTTGTTCTTTGATTTTTTCTCTGTTTTCCAGTTAATGGGGATCCGGTGGAGCAAGATGAGAACCAGGTGCCGGCGTTTAAAGAGTACAGCTTGTTCGAGCTTCGAACGGCCACCAATGGGTTCAGCAGCGATTTGATCGTCTCGGAGAGTGGGGAGAAGGCCCCCAATGTCGTGTACAAGGGGAAGCTGGGCAACAACCGGCTCGTTGCTGTGAAACGTTTCTCCAAAGTGTCCTGGCCCGATGCCCAGCAGTTTGTGGTTGGTTTTTTTTGGTGTCTGATGATTCTCTGTTTCTTATTTCCATTCATTCTTTATTTTTTTCTTTTTGCATGATTGGTTTTTGTATTGCTTTGATCTGGTGCAGGCGGAGGCAGCTGGTGTTGGGAAGGTCAGGCATAAGAGTCTGGTGAATCTGATCGGATGCTGCGCGGAGGGGGATGAGAGGCTCTTGGTTGCGGAGTATATGCCCAACGATACTCTTTCCAAGCATCTCTTCCATTGTATGAAGCTGCACTTTAGTTTCACATCATTTTTTCCCCCTATCTCTGAAGTAATTCTTCATGAGCCATTTAGAGTGTCTAGAACATATAAACTCCACGTAACTTTTTATCAATTACTAAATGAACCTTTGAATCATTTTGCATTAAGCTTGACTGTATTGCAATTATTCAGGCGTGGCCATTCTGTATGGGTTCAAGAATTTTGATATGGAGTTACCTACAATTAGAATATGTGCGTATATTTTTTTTGCGAACAATCTTGAATTGGAATATCGCGTCTATATAGTGAAAACTACCAAGGATTTTCATATATCAGGGGATTTAATATAAAATCCGTTTTATTATGGTCTATTATTTAAAGTGCTCTGCTTTCCTTTTATTCTGCTATTGGTCTCCTGCACTACAATTATTTCTTTATTACGCTTACTATAAATCCTAAGAACGCCGTGTCAAAGTACACGAAAATAGATTATGAATAAAAATTATGTTTTAAAAAAGATTGGTAGTTGAATCGATGGGTTTTTTTTGGGGATGCACCATCCATTATTCAAATTTTCAATGGTCGTTTTGTGTCTCTTTGTAGTACAATGTTTCACATAATTACTTTCTTTCCTTTTGCTTGTGAGAAGTGCAGGGATTTATTTCCCATGCCCTCTGATATCATGCTGGCAACTTTTGTTGACTTGTTACTGTGAACATACTTTTTGATGTTGCAGGGGATAAACAGCCACTGCCATGGGAGATGCGTGTGAGAGTTGCATACTACATTGCACAGGCACTTGATCACTGCAACACTGAGAACCGAAAAATATATCATGATTTGAATGCATATAGAGTTCTGTTTGATGAAGTATGATATTTCAGTTTGAGCTTTCTAGTCTCTTTTTCTTTGTTGTTTTTTTAAATTTGTTAGTTACTAATTCAAGTAGTAAACTTTTTCCATGTACATTTGACACACAATGCTCATCATCTTGATTATAATGCAGTTGAACTTCATATGGCTAATGCTCAGTTGTGTGAGTATATGCTGACTGTTATAAAAACCAATCTTGGTTGAAGGGGAAAAGGGCTGAAAATTGTGGATGCATTTGTCTTTAATTTTTTTCTTTCATAAAGAAATTTCTAACTATTTGGAGTATAATGGAGAACACATAGTCCTCTTTTCTTGCGAGTAAAAATGCATTGTAATGCACAAGATTGAAGAAGGCTATTCCTTGTCATATCCTATTTTGATCCAGACATTATAAAATCATAACCCATCTTTTTAAGTTATTTTATAGAATTAGTGGCTACATTCAACAATTTCAAATATTTGTGAACCTGTTTCAGGATGGTGATCCCCGCTTATCGAGCTTTGGTCTAATGAAGAACAGCCGGGATGGAAAAAGCTACAGCACCAACTTGGCTTACACGCCTCCAGAGTTTTTGCGGACTGGTATGTTAGTGTATATGTGATAAAGTCTTTGATCCTGACTTGACGGTACAAGGAAGAAATTTCTGCTATGGCTTTTCACATCCTAATATGTTTTTGCACTAGTAAGCAAATATTTGAGGAGTATATTTTCACTTATGTAAATCGTGTAATATATGGTTAGTCTAAATGATTGTATTTTACTTTCTGTCAGCGTTGCTAAAGTAGTTGACTTATTCAGCACCAATATGGGGTTTTCTCTTATATAAAAAGCTTAATTGCAATGGAGTATGTAGCTATATGTCTGATATGCAGTCAATTTGGACTACCCTATGTTTTGCAGGCAGAGTTATCCCAGAAAGCGTAATATATAGCTTTGGAACAGTTCTACTTGATCTTTTGAGCGGAAAGCACATACCTCCAAGTCATGTATGGCCCATTTAACTTTGTTAGTATAGGATCTTATCTTCAAATGTATCAAGTGCTTTTCAGGACAAATTTTCATGAAGCATTTGTTTATGTTCGTTTTATGGTATTTTAGTGCACGTTTATTTTATTAGAAACTTATGAAAGAAAGGGTTTGATGAGGTAATTTATGGTTGGTGTCTGATATAAAAGTAAAAATTAGTCAGTTGATGTCTAATATAAAAGTACAAACTAGTCAGATTAACTCTTAAAGTTAATTTTAACTCTCAACTCTTGTCAATTGAAAATAAATCTTATATTTTAAATACATGGAAATTGTGGTAAATAGAAAAAGTAATTTTTCTTGTTCCCCACCATGCCTATGAACTTTAGACATAAGCTATTATGTACAATTGACTTTGTACGTTAGGTTTTTCAGCTTGCCTGCCTTGGTGACATTAAACTCTGGTAGGGCTAATTTGCAGTGAAGAAATGAAACTAAGCTGTTGCCTTTGTTTTCTTTGATAAAATTGATGTTGATAGTGTAAGAAACATTTACCCAAAAGCTCGAGCTGTTGGAGAAGGGAATTTTATTTATTTATTTTATATTCCAACACCCCCCTCATGTCCAAGTGTCGATTAAGCGTGGCACATGGAACACAATTGAGGTATAAATGCCTCTAATGAGACTTGAACCTAGGACATCCTTAGAGTTAAGTAATGTATTTATTTTATCTTCCAAGAGATAGCTCCTTTCTATGCTGTGCTTGATGTAACTTTCTGTTGCCCTTAGAATTAAGTAATGTAAGGTTGTTTAAAGTTATCTACAACTGTTGATCAAGCAGTTGTTGAACTAAAGTGATTCAAATGCAATGTAAAGCGACTTCGAAATGAGTTTAATTTGGCTCAAAATTAATTGTGAATTTCAATATTGATCAAATTACTTGTGCTTGGTGATGGTCACTTGTTCGCATCATTCAGAAGGGAACATGAGCAGTCTTACTGCTCCATCTGATGATTCTGTTTGCATTTCAGGCATTGGATTTAATAAGAGGAAAGAATGTGCTCTTATTGATGGATTCATCTTTGGAGGGGCAGTATGCTAATGAAGATGCCACCAAGTTGGTTGAGCTTGCGTCCAGATGTCTTCAATTGGAGGCAAGAGACAGACCTGATATTAAGTTTCTCCTCACAGCCATTGCACCTCTTCAAAAACAGAAAGAGGTAAGTGATTTTTTTCCTGTCTTTCATTTGTTCCATTTTTTTCTTGATGACAAAATGATGGCATTTTTAGGTGGTGTCGCATGTTCTCATGGGTATTCAAAAAGCTACTGCAGCACCACCAACTGTTCTTTCTCCACTGGGAAAGGCATGTGCGAGGATGGATCTTACTGCTGTGCATGACATATTACTTAAAACAGGATACAAGGATGAGGAGGGTGCCGAGAATGAGGTTAGTTTAATTTAATGTATGATGGTATTTGTTACTGCTTTTGTAGTTTTCATACTCATCTCTTGGGATGTTGAGTCTTGAGGCGTTGCTTTTTCTCTTTGTTATGGTGGCTTGGATCAAAAGCTGTCATTTCAAGAATGGACACAGCAGGTCCAAGATATGTTGAACACAAAGAAATTCGGGGACATTGCATTCAGAGACAAAGATTTCAAGAGTGCCATTGATTACTATTCAAAAGTATGCCCACATATCTTTACCATAACTTGAGCAACTGCCCAATCTTCTCCACAGCGGTTTCCTTTTCCATGTACCAACCTGTTCGACTTAGATAAACAAGTTCTGTTGGCCATTACTATATCTAACTCTTAAAGAGTCTGATTTCAGTTGGTGGTGATGATGTCGGTGCCTTCTGCAACTGTTTTTGTGCGGCGGGCCCTGTCTTACCTTATGACTGGTCAGCCAGAGCTGGCACTGAGAGATGCAATGCAGGCACAGGTATGTATGCCAGAGTGGCCGACAGCCTTCTACTTGCAGGCGCTAGCCCTCTCCAAGCTGGGCATGGAGACAGACGCTCAGGACATGCTTAGCGATGGAGCAGCATTTGAAGCGAAGAAACGCAATAACTGGCACATCTAGAGTCTGTGGCTACCCTTTAAATGGGTGGGAGTTAGTTTTAGCCAATTTTAGACTGTGATTCCTGTTCTTGTTATGAAAGGCAAATATAAAAGTAGAGCTCCTGTGGAATGTATAAAATATTAATAAACGATAGAGAACCTGTTAAGATAGACACCTCTTTATATGGCTGCTCACCCTTCTGCGGTTCTTGGTTCTTATATCTTCGTCATTATCTCCAATTTACCATAATAGCACCAGCATTTTGTAGTTTTTTTTCATATGATAGCCAACTTGGACCGGAGGGGAAGAAGTGGTTGGCCCAGCTTGTTTATGGCATTGAAAGGCTTAAATTGCCTTAAGGAGATCTTTATCCTGAGCAACAATTCAATATTAATTACCTACAATAGAAGAAAAAAGTTCAGATCTGCCGGGCCTTACGTTCATTGGTGTGTGCCTGCGCGTTGCAGGTCCTGTATATCATGGTACAGGCGGGTTTGGGTAGATCAAAACCTGCCTGCTTGATGAGCAGTTCAAATGCATTTTCAATTCTACCTATTAGCAAAGCACGTTGGAACACGTAGGAGCTTTTCATCTTTGAGAATGTACACGATAGTGTTAATAATGTTAGCATATGTTAGTACGTTAGTGTTAATGATGTGAGCTAGTGTGTGTACATCTCGTATATAAGGATTCTTATGTATTCCTTATGTTGGGCTTATTGTAAGTGGGCAATATTAAAAATAATTCTAAACAGGTTTTAGTAGATCAAGCATAAACAAGTTTTAGTAGATCAAGCATAAGGCCATCGATATATGCCCATATAAATGGGTCAGTGAAGAAATACTTATAAAATTAATTTTGATATCAAATAAATTATTTTAAAATTGACCCGATCATTAACCTAAATTGGTGGTTGGGCAAGGTTTTTTAGTTCAATTGGGCATAAATATGATTTAACCAAGCAAAATCAAGTTTATCCTAAATTGGCCTGAAAAGCTACTCAAGTTCGATTGAATCGGGTTTAACAGGCTGGGACGGGTAGTTTTTTAACACACTGTATCAACTGAAGTAGAGGGGTGAATCTTTATCAAGAAAGGGGAAAAAATTGGTCTGACCCAACTACAACTACAATGTTGATAAGGGACAGAGAGGTTAAAGCTGCTGGTGGAAGAAGTCACTCATTACATCTGGTTTCTCAATTTACTCCACCGTCCTTTCTGTCTTTTTTACTTCTTTCACGTTCGACTTTTTATTGAGAACTACGTTGTCCGTCTCTTTCTTTCCTTGTTGCCACTGGTCATAGCAATGCTAGGCGATTTATCTTGCTGGTGTTTACTCTCAAATGTATTGTTGTTAAATTAGACGTTGTATGTGTTAGAAAGTGGGTTAAACTTCATTTTTATGTGAGAATGAGAATACACATGTTAGGTGGGCTAACTTACATGTGTGTGTTGCTACATTAGTCTGGCTGGCCAGTTTTGTTCGGTTCGCATGTACGGTTGGGTTGGGTTAAATTAGTTTGGGTCAATAAGATAATTATTTTTAAGATAAATTTATTTAATTTTCTCCTAGCTTAAAATGAGTCCAGTTTTATCTTAGTATGTTCGGTAATGGGCGGATGTGTCAGTTTGAATGGGATGAATTATCTTTAATGAGATTTCTTCTGTGTTCTATAAAAGACTGAAATTTCTTTTTTTTTGCAACATCCGAAATTGGATTTTCTTATTGTCTTTATGTAAAGTGATTGCATAACGGTGGTTCATTGTATACGCTGTGTGAATGTGTTTCTATAGTATGTGGTAGGTCGCCTTATCTTGAGTGACAAACGCCTAGGTGATTCTAAGCACAATTAGGGAAGACATAATTTTGTCTTAAGGACAAAGCATTAAGAGCTTGATTGGATCATCAACTTTTCAATTTTTACCAAAATAACAATCTTAAGACAAAATTATATATTTTTTCTTACTTTATTATTGTGACTTTATATTTCAAAACTGAGATTATCTTCTATTCATTGGAATAGAAATGGCCGAAGAGGGTACCAATATGACTCTGGTCATAATTCCCATTATTGTGACTTCTATGTTATGTTTAAGTGAAAGGGGAGAAGCCAAAAAAATTCAATGGTGCAAATTTTAAGAAATAGCAACATAAAATGCTATTTTATTTAACCATATTGAATTTTGCTCAATTCCTACAAGAAGATGTTCATGCTCTTATTGAGGAGAAAAATGATGACAAATAGACTATTACGGTAGTCGATGCATGAAAACATGCAGACTTTTACGTCGAAATTATATTATCAATGGGTTGAGCAGTACGTTATACAATGTGTATAGTCTTATGAAGAGTGCGAAAAAACAGTGGGAATCCTTGGATAAGAAGTATAAAATGGAAGATGCTGGCACAAAGAAATTTATTGTAGGAAAATTCCTATACTTCAAGATGACGAATTCTAAAATTGTGATTAATCAAGTTCAAAAATTCCAAGTAATTCTATATGATATATATGCAGAAGGTATGACTTTGAGTGAATCCTTTTATGCGGCTGCAATAATTAAAAAATTACCACAATCATAGAAGGATTTTAAGAATTACTTAATGCATAATCAGAAGGAGATGAACATGGAGGATTTGATTGTTAGGTTAAGGATTGAAGATGACAACTGTGCTTCTAAAAGGAAAACCAGGGGTCATGGCATAGAAGTAAAAGTCAATATTGTGGAACAAAAGTAGAAAAATAACATCTTTAATAATAAGAAGAAAAATCCTAGATGATAATTAAACAATGACTCCAACAAAGTTAAGTTCAAGGGCAAGTTCTATGTGTGTGATAAGCAAGGACACAAGGCTAAAGATTTTTACAAGTGGAAGAAACAAGGGGATGCTAAGAAGAAAAATAAACAAGCCAACATGACCGAAGTGGAGAATCTCTCTAATAATGTGAATGACATAAACCTTTCTGTTGTAATTTCTGAAGTGAATATAGTCACTAATGTAAGAGAATGGTGGGTGAATACCGGGGCTACTCATCATGTATGCTCAAATAGAAAAATATTCTTCACTTATTAACTCGTGACAAATGATGAATAACTTTTTATGGGCAATTCTTCTACTACCGAAGTTGAAGGTGCTAGAAAGGTGGTGCTCAAGATGACTTTGGGCAAAGAACTTATACTTAACAATGTGTTGTATGTGCCAAAAATCCAAATTTTTTTTGTAATGCCTAAGATTTTTTATCACATTTTCTTGAAATTTTACTTAAATTATTTATAATATAATGGCTATAAATCAAAAGAAAAATGATGAAATACAACACCTGTGAAAACAGTTTGCAATTTAAAATATCACACATCAATTTTCCTATCCAAATTTTTTCTCATTCGACCAAACATCATACAACTAAACCAAATATCCTCAGGCTCTACTTGAAAACAAATATACGAATAAATTACCATGATCATGGATTTTAAATACAAATCTATCCCACGCATCCCTGAGTACAAGTCCTATAAACAGTCCACTATCTAATCCAAATTACAAGTCCAAAACATAAACACCTTAATTCTCATCTCACCAAATATAAGATATCGTGACACAAATAATACTCACAATGAGTCCAAAATATATGTGAGTAGGGAATTAATCCATTGCAAAAACGAACATCCATCTCTACGAGCTCTCAGTAACAAACTTGCAAAAGCCTCCCTAACAATGGGCTAAAAAATAAAGTAATGAGTATTTTTACTTAGTAAGAAAATACCCAGTATGGGAAATAAATCAATGAACTTCTTAAGTTCATTCATAGATGCATTCATACAATCACACATAAAGCAAACATGATATGAAACATAAATATGATCTCATACACAAATCATCATACCAACTGAACTTACACTTACTCTTATGACAAACTCTTACACCTATACTATGAATCAGAGTCTTACAGACTTACTCGTACAATCATACACCTACACTTATAACATATACATACTCTTATGATCTTACTTGTACGACCTTACTCGTACAATCTTACTCTTACTAATAAACTTACTCTTCCGTCTTCCTAAGAAGCTCGCACTTACACTTACTCTGAATCTACACATAGAACTTACTCAAAATCAGATACATATAACTTACTCTTATTGTCGTACACATACTACTAAAGTTCATTATAATTAATAAGCTCCAATGTCGGAAAGGAATGCTACTGGGGCATCATCTTAACCTCCAGGGAGCAACTAGACGCTATGGACTTTTCTGACGGCAAGGCACACCTATGCTTATGGGTCACAGGATCAAACAAGTAAGAGCAGATCCATGATACTACTTACCTGAGCGCGCAAATGCCCACTCTCTGGGGCCATATAGTGGCAACTAAGGGCAAAAAAATATACAGTGCCACTCTTGGGTAGGAATCTTACAATGTCACTCTTGGGCAGAACATACAGTGCTATCTATAGGTAGAAATACATACAGTGCTGTGACGGCCACTTTTTTTTTTGTCATAATGTTTGACACGCTCTGCCAACACATGTGCGTCCGAACATGACGACCGTCAATGCGGATCACAGTCAAAGATGCTTTATATTAATAATGAGCATATCACGGAGTCATAGCACAACAAAATATTATTCATGTGCTTAATAAAATATTTCACACAAGCCATGGACTTAGGTTCGTAGAGTTGAAGTTTTACAAGCCTTACAAGTCTTCGGGCACATCATGCCCTTAAACTGCAGTCATATAAATATTACATATTTTTCAAAATCAAAGAGCAGATAAAATATCTGGGACACTACACTTCCTTCACCTTCGCCCTCGCTACATTACCTACAGAATCTAGGGGTGGGTGAGTATTTTAAAATACTCAGCAGGTTGATTTAAAATCTAATAGAGATGCTAAGCAGAAATCTTTTTGAAAACCCTACAACATTTTCTTTAGAAACCTTTATCACAATAAATTATGCATAAAACAAACCGGTTCCAAATCACAATAAATCCACAAGCCGCGACACCCTATGGCTTACCCTCGGTGATTATGGGGCAAACGAGGGCCACTTAGGGACAGAACTTTCCCACGATGCTCTACCCTGTGCGCGCCACTTGCTGATTTATTTTTCTCGGCAGTCATCATCACTCTATGATTATTCCAGGTTCTTAAGCCCATGAATTAATCATCACATCGTTCAAAACATAGCAATATTCATGCTAAAATAGTTCATGACATAACAGGTCTTCCATAATCAGTCACATAAGCTTAATCATATTAAATCATGCTTAAAGAAGTTATACTAAGCACACGTTTAGAGTTTAAAGTCCCCTACCATAACCCTTGGTTACAAATTCATAACAGTATAAGCCTCAAATAAAGAAACCGACCCCACCATAGCGTCTAGAACATTGAATTCAGTAGGAAACGCCTTTTGAATCACTCGATTCGGACTTAAAATGGTTGAGAACGGAGGAAAACAAGTTCAGAAGTGGAAAAATTGGAAACAACCCAAACAAAAAGACCGGGACACTATTTATAAGCGCATGCACGCTTCACATGGACGCAACACGCGTGTGACTCGCATCATGCTCGCGTTTCCCACGCCGCCCGTGCCCTGTCACGCCGTTCGGCACGGTGATGCGCATTGTCGCGGGCCCAGCCCCACGTGACATGGACTCGCCACTCGGGTCCGCTGCACGTTGTGCACCCGGCCTGCGGTCCCGCGGGCCCGGGTCCAAGCGGCGCCACCACCGTGGCGCTGGCTGATGCCAGTCATGTGCGTCAGCTTGCGTCAGCCAATATTTTTATAATATTTTTTTATTTAAAAAAACAAAAACTTTAAACTCGCGTATCTTTATCACCCGGACTCCGATTCACGCGTTCTTGACACTGTTGGGCTCGTATCGACGAGCCCTACCAAACTAGACCCCACATGGGTAGGCTATCCCGTACTTCTAAGGTAGGTCCCGCCCATATAGCACATTTCCCGAGGCCGTAACTTTTGGCCCCGGTGTCCGAATCAAGCGCTTCGAAAGTCGTTACATTCACTTTTCCGCGCTCTACCATAATCTCATGAAGATTAAATATGTAACAAACTATAACTAATTAAAAGAATGCTACAAACTCCAAAATTAACATATTAGAAAACGTACTGGAAATTCAGGGTTGTTACAAGTGCCCACAAAGGGCGGAAACTTATAGCTCTCTCAACATAACATCAAACATATGGGCTAAAAAATAGCACTAAGACCAAATCCCGCAAGATAACACCATGGCTAGACCAAGAAAGACACTCAGTCGTTTACTTATCGACTGGCTCAAGAATTGAACTTAATCCGTCAAAACCCTCAGTCTCAAACTCACAATATTTTTGAATTAGGGTTGCTTACAATTTAAGTTTACATTAAGTAACTTATGCATGTATACTTACGTTTGGAACTACTTCTGTCTTACATTCTTTAACTAATATAGCTAGAACTACGCCTGTTTTGAAGTTCTAATTGACAAAGGTAGCATTCTTTGCGTAGCTCATCCCCCACCCTTACACTTACAGTCTTACAGATCTCAGCATAGCATTACTTGTTAAACTCGAATTTCATACTCACACTCTTACCATCAAATATTTACGACCTTACATCTTACACCATCCACCTTAAAAAAAAAACGTCTTACTCTAACTCCTCAAATGAAACTCTTTAGACCCGAATCAAGTCACAGACCCTTACTAATTCCTTACTCATTGTTCTTCCATTAGAATTCATATTATGTACATTATGCATGTACAATTATGTTATTAACGCTCACTAACTCACAATCCCCCAAGATGTTCTGAACCTTAAGCCTTCTAAATCTCTGCATCCTCGAAGCCTTCAACTCGTTGCTCCAAAGTACCATTAGACTCAATCCAAACCAATCCCCCAATCTCATCATGTTCAACCTTCGCTCGTCAATCTTATGTCTTCCCTTACCCAACATACTGTCGCAGTCTCTGCATCATAGTCCATAAAATACACCTTCGACAACAATGCAATCAAATGCACATACCCATGCCCATCAACCACAAAGATTAATCATATACTCTAATCACATACATATGAGTCACCAACCACTTACTATCATATCTTTAGTATTCGCTAGCATATACATAATTCACAGATATAAAGCATGCTCATTTAATCAGCATTTAACAGGCAAAGTATTAAGCAACAAACTCCTAATATGCTACTACACAATCAAAGCATGCTATTATGAAATTACGAGTTCAAAGCTCCCCTACCTCGTAATCATGATGTTTGATGGCGAGCACACGACAGTGGCAGCATCAGTGGCAGAGTTGGCAGCCAAAATTGTAACGACCGCGAATTTTTAGTATGAGTTCTTGCCTTTAATAAAACTATTTTGTGAGTTTTTTTAATTGTTTTAAATTATTTAGAGGCAGATTTTTGGAGAGTTTATATATGGGTTGATAGAGCTCGATGAAACGAGCGTAACGAACCCAATAATACGCTAAACGGAGGTCGGGAGCAAAAGTTACAACATCGGGAAAAGTGTCTTATGGGTGGGACCCACTTTGAAAGTATGAGGTAACCTACCCATGTGTGGTCTAGTTTCGAAGAGCTCGTCGATACGAGTTTATTGGTACTAAGAATGTGTAATTCCGACTTTAAGATAGGAAGCTATCTTGTTTTGAAATTGAGATATTATTTGAATAAAATAATATCATATCAGATGGGATTGCTAACAAAGCGGATATGATTGATGACGCAAGTGGATAGGGTTGACGATGAAGCACATAGAGTTGTTGACAAAGTAGATAGGATTGCTGACAAATCAGATAAGATTGCTGATGCAAGCAGATAGAATTGACACGTGTCAACCTCACATCTATCCAGTTTTTCTATAAATAACATCTACATCATCCAGTTTGGGGGAAAAGGGAGACTCTCCCACGTTTTCTCATTTCTCTCCCATGTTCAAAAACTTCTGTTCTTCATTTCTTACTCATTTTAAGTCCGATTTAAGTCGTTTAAGAGGTGTTTCTA
This sequence comes from Saururus chinensis, assembly GCA_035235625.1. Classification (NCBI taxonomy): domain Eukaryota; kingdom Viridiplantae; phylum Streptophyta; class Magnoliopsida; order Piperales; family Saururaceae; genus Saururus; species Saururus chinensis. Next base: position 3,065,414 of record CP141146.1, read on the forward strand.
CCTAAATTGAGCGTGTCGGACGTCATGGCAGGGTTATTTTTCTGGTTGGAGACCTTCAAAACCCTAGAAGTGGACATCCAATTTCGTGGTGCCCTATTTATCAGTTTCAAACTTGCATGAAAAGCGAGGTAGGGGCTTTTATACTTTCTTATGGCATGATTATAATATTTGGTTGTGTTTTAACTTATTATTTATATGACTCTTGCGTGCTATGCGTTAGAGATTATTTTCAAGCTATGATTTATGATTTCTGCACATATATCCGATCTGTTGAATGGTTAATCATTGAGATAGAATATGATTTATATATCGTATATTTATAATGTTATTATGTATATTCGATTAGTCGAATGATTTGTCGCTGGAAGCGGATATGTTTCATACTACATGCATTATGATTGCCTCATATAGAATAGTTTGATCGAATGTTTATCTATGGATTTTGATATAAATTATACACGGTGGAGCGTGTGAGATAGCGACAAACTAGCTTCACGACTGTTTTCATTGCGAATGAATCCAGTATGTTTGAAAGATGGTTTTAGAGGACTCATCCTTATTGAAAGGAGGATACTCAATATTATTTTTGAAAAGACGTATAAGCATGGTGATCGAGTCACTAGGGCGAGACAAAGAAGGGGTAACTGTCTCATTGGAATGAGCGACCAACCTTGCCTTTGTAGTCATTGATAGTGACGCTCTCATGTCTTGTAGAGGCGGAGCTAGGATTTTCAAAAGGATAAACATTGGGATAAAATGTTTTAAAAGAAAACAACGACTTTTTGGAGTTTGGGAACTCTAGGATATTTGGATTGAGTCTGGGACTCAAGACTATGAGTCTAGGACTCATGAGTGTTTTGATTGTCTGGAGCTATTGTTGGGCGCCCCGATAGAGCTCCGTTGACTAGATGAGGGCACAATTAATCCGGTTCGAAATTGGATGCACGATACCTATTTTAGCCTGGTGAGCCCCTAACGAAGGGCAAGACCCCTAATTCGCCCCTAACGAAGGACAATTATCAAAGGCTGCGCACGCTAGGGTAGAGAGTATCATGAGAAAACTCTTTACTCTCTAGATCTCGATGCCCCATGAGCACTGGTGACTCTTCTATCCACAAGCACAAAATATTTTGAGATGATCTGTGTAGAAGTAAGAGGTCGCTGCTTTGTACCCACAACAAATTCCTATTAATATATATTTCTAGGACATTTGTAGCAAGCCGTGAGAGCTTGCAAACCCTAGTAGCATCTTCGATACGTAGGAAGAAGCTCTAGGGGTGGTTTTGGGTGAGAGGCACACCTTATTTTAATTTAAAAATATTATATATGATATGTGTTGTCAAACTGCCATGTGTTTATTCATGCATGATCGTATAAACTCCCCTACTGAGTATTTTAAAATACTCACCACCCCCCAAACTTTGCAGGACTCGACGAAGCTTAGTGTGCGGGTAGAAGGGCCTACTCCGAGTTTTATCGATATGATTTCAAGGATTTCAACCGCACCAAAACGAGTAAGAACTCTCCTTATTATTTTTCTCTTGTGTGTTTGTACACGGACCGTGGTTCCTGGGAAATTATTATTATATTATCGCATAAGGCGAGCGGCTCCAGTCGCGGGCCCGGGTAAACTCCGATATCTTTATGAAAAGAAAATTTATATGCTTCCAAAAATCCCGGGGCGTGACAAAAATCATTATCAAGTTGAGAGAGTTGTTGTCTCGAGGGTTTAGGAAACGTTGGAAGCACTTATGGCCAAACGGGGTGTCAGAAGTCAATGCAGAAAATCCGCAATCCATGATGACACACTAGAGGCGGTCGGGAGAAATATCGTACCAACATAAGGGGTGGTGAGACAAGAAGTCGAGGGTGTACTCACTAAAGGTTGGCCGGTGGCTGAGAATTACTCGATTGGCTGCAAGAAGTCAAAATCGGTCGTGGACAACATCCAGCGACGTCAATTTCACGTCAACAAGGGCCACATAAGGGCGGAGGGCATAGGGCGATACTCAAGGACAGAGGAGAGATGGAGGAGGGCTTTGATGTCGACTCCATTCAATGGCAGGGCCATCCGACGATCAGGAGGAACAAATACGACACCCAAACCCGAAATTGCACGTGCGTCTACTTGCACACATAGCTAATGGGGAGGGGGAGAGGGCTGGATGGTGGAAGCCCAAGGCTCATGAGGGGCCAACAGGGCTAAAGCCCTAGTGGTGACCAAACAAAGCTGCAACATCGCCAGTCAACCAAAACAATTGATGCGGGCGGCTGTGCATTTCACATGATAGAGGGCAAAGGCATCCGAGTATGAGTAGAGGAGAGACATAGGAGACGAAGGAAGAACTGGACCAGGGAAAACATCCACACATCATCGCCCAGTCGGGGCAGAGCCGAATGAAGGTCCAATCGGCCAACTCCGGCATTTAGCTCGCGGCAGTAGTCGGAACACATGACACTGGCACAAACAGACAACAGAAGACCAAAAAATGGTCACGGGTTGCAGGGTCAGCCAATGGCTAGCTTGCTCTTTAGCACAACCTCAAATTCCGTCATAAAAAAATAGGGGAGGATGAAAGTATCTGGCTGGAGGAGAAAGGAAAGGCGGAGGTAGAATTGGGCCTCAAGGGGTAGCCCATCACTGTTGCCAAACCAAGGAGGAGTTGGACAGAGGTCTAATCGGCCATGGCTCACCACCGGTGGCCACTCTTTCACCAAAACAATGCATTGCAGAAAAAATAGGGCAGAGGGGGAAAAGGGAGTGGGGCAGTAGAGGAGGCCTAGTAGGACCAGAAAGGGTGGCCCCCTACCTTCGCCGAACCCAGGCGGAGCCGTGGGTTGCCGGTTGGCCCTTGCCGGCCCATGGTGGTTGCATAAACTAAAACCGAAGGGGTGGTTCTAGCAGAAAAACAAGGCCATAGCCGAAATTGTAAGGGGAAAGTCGGTGGGGCAAGTCAGGGATGACGACCTTGCCGTCGCTAGCCCAAGGCCGGTCGGACAGAGCATGGCTAGAGCCTACAGCCCGTCGCCGGTTCCGTTCTAGTCAAAAAATGGGAGAGAGAGAGAGAGAGAAAGGGAGGGCGAACCGGGGCGGAGCGGGGGAAGTTGAACTGAGGCTGGGGCAGCGCGGGGAAGGCGGCTTGGCCATCGCGATGCCGAGGCCGACTGGCGTCCAACCAGTGGCCCTTCTCCATCTCAACCAGAATAAGAGAGGGACTTTGGGTGGTTCTGAGCGATTCCAAAATGGACTCGCCCGAGCCCAATGTTTTCTATATTTTTTCCTTTTTTTTCTCTCTTTTATCCTCTGCTCTTTCATTCTCTCTCAATTTTCAAACTGTAAATGCAAGTCCAAGCCCGTAGTCTATGACTGAACCCCACACCCGACTCTACGGGTATGAATACCAAGGCTAAATACACTGAAGTGTCAATTTTCTTGCCGAAAATGATGAAAGTAGTAGAAAACCACAAAAAAATGTTGAAAATATGGCACATTACAAATTTAGTGTCAACATCATTGCTAAGTAAGAATGAGTTTAAATTGGTGTCAGAATAGGACAAGTTTGTATTGACTAAGAGTGGAAGGTTTATGGAAAAATGGTATCTTAATAAGGTGCTTTTTAATCTCAATGTATTGACTATTATGCATGTTGCTAATATGAAGAATGTTAGTGCTTTTTTTTCTTATATGATGAAGTCATGTATTGTGTGGCATGGTAGATTATGATATTAATTATGATGCTATGTGAAGATGATTAATATGGAATATCTACTTAAATTTAATATTGACTCTAATAATAATTATGAGGCTTGTGTGGAATCAAAATTGATAAGGAAATCAATTCAAAGCATTGAGAAAAGTAGTGAACCTCTTGGATTAATTCATAACGATGTGTGTGACTTAAAACATGTTCAAACAAGAGGAGGTAAAAAGTACGTTATTATATTCATTGATGATTGCACTCAATATTTTTATTTGTACTTGTTAAAAAGTAAGGGTGAGGCTATAGACATGTTTGTACTATACAAAATAGAAGTTGGGAATGAACTTGGCAAAAAAATAAAAGTTTTAAGGAGTAATAGAGGTAGGAAATATAAACCACCTTTTGGTAAATTTTGTTCACAACATGATATTATACACAAAACTACAACACCATATTCACCTCAGCAAAATTGAGTTCTTGATGGATAAGTAAGAACATTAGAAGAGATGATGAATGCCTTGTTAATAGTTTTGGATTACCCGAGAACATGTAGAGTGAAGCTTTACTTTCAACAAATTATATTCTCAATAAAATACCTTATAAGAAAACCTTGAAGATACTATATGAATTATAAAAAGGTTTAAAGTTTTCCTACAAATTTTTAAATGTGTGGGGTTTTTTGACAAAAGTGGCGATTCCTAATCCCAAGAGGATGAAGATAAGACCAAATACTATTGATTGTGTATTTATTAGTTATATTAATAAAAGTATTGCATATCACTTTTTTGTTCATAAATCAGAGATTCTTGATGTAAATATCAATATTGTGATTGAATCTAGGAATGCTTCATTTTTTTAATAATTTTTTTATGTGTAATTCTACATAAGAGGAAAGTTCTATTAAATAAATTTTGGATGTTGCACAGGACAATAGTGAACAACAAGAGGGAGCAAATGAACCTAAATATAACAAATATTCTAGAACCTAAAAATCATTTGTTTTGAATTTTTTTGACTTATTTGTTAAAAAATAAGCCTCAAAGCTTTAAGGAAGCCATGTCTTATCCCAAAGCACAATATTGGAAAGTGTCTATCAATAAAAAAAATTGAATTAATTATGCAAAATCAAACTTGGGTTTTGATGGATCTTCTACTAGGAAGTAAACCTGTATGATATAAATGGATATTTAAGAGGAATATGAAGGCTGATTGATTTTTTGAAAAATATAAAGCTAGACTTATTATCAAAGGATATAAGTAAGAGGAATGTCAACATTACTTTGATACATATTCACCAGTCACAAGGATAACTTTTATTAGGATGTTAATCATTATTATTGCTTTATATAATCTTGAAATATATTAAATAAATGTAAAAATGACATTCTTAAATGGTGACTTAAATGAGAAAATATATATGTAACAACTTGAATGGTTTGTTGTACCTGGTCAAGAAAACAAAATATTTAGACTTGTTAAATCTCTATATGGGCTTAAACAAGCACCAATGCAGTGATATGAAAAATTTGACAAAATTATGTCAAATGGATTCAATCAATGAATATGACAAATATGTTTATGTCAAAGAAAAACCTATTGGCTATGTCATTGTATGCCTATATGTGTATGATATCCTCATTGTTGATAGTACTAATGAAATTATTAAAACTACTAAGAGGATGTTAAACAAATAGTTTGATATGAAAAATATGGGTGTTGCAGAAGTTATACTAGGGATTAAAATCATTAGAACATCTAATAGATATGCATTGTCTCAATCTCATTACATTGAGAAAATCCTAGAGAAATTCAATAAGAATGATAATCATTGAGTTAGAAAAATTATGGATGTGACATTGCACTTAAATGGGCTCGGCTTGAAATCATCATGGTCATATGATATAGGGCCAAGATCGAGCCTGGCCTTGGCAAAAAAACTACAAATGTAACATCCCTGATTTTTATTTATTTTTTCTATAATTTTCTACTATTTTATGCAATGTTCTTCTATTTTTTGATTGCATTTTCGATGAAGAAATTTGATGTTTTGGCATATCCGTATTTGTAATTGATCTCAATATTCGTAACCATAAAAGTCAGGAGTGGTGTTTAGTTGCAGGTCATGGGTCTCGACGCACCACATAAATGTTCGACGCGAAAACAGGAGAGAAAAGAAAGTGGGTGCAACAAAAGAGAAAGGAAGATGAAAAAAAAGAACAAAATGAACAGATCGGGCGCGGCGTGCCCAACCCATTCCAGAACAGTGAAGGGGGAAGCCCCCTTCACTCTGTGAGGTTGGAGGGGCGCCAGCTGTCGGCTTCCACCCGGCCGGCCTCAGCTTGGCACTGCTGCCGCCGTCATCCTGTCCCATCCCGGCCTAGCCTTGCTGCCTGCCGCCGCCCTTCTCCCTTCCTTTCCCTATTTCTATCTGATGAACTGCTCCTTCTATTTTTGCCCCAATCCACCACCACTGCCAGTTGCATTGCCTCTAGCCCTCCGTCACGGCTTCGCCCCGACGAGAGTGACCTCTGACCACTGGCATTTTGGCCTCCCTGCCCCTCGTTCGCTGGTGTGAGGTACAAATTTGTCCGCCCTTTTCTATTTTCCCATTTCTGTGGGTTGCGAGCTGCAGTTGTGCCGCTAGTCGCCGGTCACTGCTGACGGGCCTTAGGCTCTCTCCCGGTCCCTGTGGCGGCAAGGCAGCCACCTTGGCCTGAACCACCACCTCCCTTGGCCCGTCACTCCTCCTTTTGCCCTTTTCCAATCTGGATAGATAACTCTTTTCCCCCTTGTTGTTTTTATGTGGCAGTGAGTAGCCGGAGGAGCTCTGGCTCACTGTCATTGGCTTTGTCTCGGGTTGATAATGGTACGTAGCCACCACTCTCTTGCCCATTCTCCTCTCCTCCGAGCCCCATTGTTCTACTCAGTACGAAACACAGAGACTTTCCCCTATTTTGGTCTAGTGGTGACGATTTGCCACCGCTAGACTCTAGATGAATTTTGATTGGTGTTTGTCCAGCTCTCCGCAGTTTGTGATTGTTGGGTCGCCACCGTCTTCCAAGTCCATCCCCCGGCCCTGTCTGGCCATTCGTGGCCCGACGATATGTGTCTATCACCCCAACTTGGCATAGTGTCACCCTAGCTAAATCGAGTCCATTCGTTTCTTCTGACGAGTGGTTCTATTACCGTTGACATCAGCCAGTGGATAGCCGTGACGCTAGCTTGACCCAATGATGAAAAGGGGTTGTCGTTCCTGGCCTCCTTTGCACGTCTTCTACACACACTAGACGCCCTTAAACTTTGGGGTACGTCTCTGACTGCCGTTGATGGGCCCCGCTCCAACCCAAGTCAACCTATCCAGCTTGATATTTTACAGACTTGGGCCACATGTCCGATTAATAGGGGCTCTGCCCCGGCCCAGTGAAGACAAGGGCCATTGTTTATTGCCCAATTCTACCTTTGCACCCCCACTTTATGTTATGCACGACCTAGAACATGTGGGAAAGTCCCGAATTCCCTATCCTTCCAAGGGGAAGAGTATTGTCAGCCACTGGCCTCAGGCTAGCAAAGGTTTGACCGCTGCCATACCCATAGCCTCCACCGTAAGCCGTGCTTGATGCACAACTACCCACTCAACAGATTTGGTTGTGGGTGGCAATGGGAGATGCCATCACCTTTTTCTGCCATCTTCTCCAGCCCTTAATGCCCTCAAGTTTGTTTGGGGGACGGCCATTGGTGAACCCCACCTCTTCTGTGTTTAACCACCGACAACCTATCCTTGCCTATGGTTCCCCTTTTACCGCGCATGCTAATGTTGCACGTGCAATTTAGGTTAAAGGCATTGCCTTTGCAGTGTATGTTGATTGAATGACACCACCACTAGGCAATATGGCTGCTAAAGCCCTCCTCTATCTCTTCTATGTCCATGAGTACACAATCAAGCCCTCTGCCCTGTTGTGAGGCTTCAACAATGCAAAATCATTGCCGCTGGATGTGGCCCACATTTTATTTTAACGTCTTGTGGCCAACAAAGTATTTTTAATAGTTGGTCGACCTCTAATTAGTCACCACCCATTATGTGGTTGCTTTTTCCATTTCTAGTGGCACGAACTTGTGTCCGGCAACCTTAGTGCGCCTAATCTTTTGCTTCGAGTGATATTAGCCGAACATTACCAAGATTAATTCCAACATCTCTGAAAATCCTCAGGACTACAACTCTCTCAATGTGATGCTTTTGGCTGCATATTTTTCCATAGATGCCACCACTGTCATGCACTCACCATCAAACTCATGTGGATTATGAGGTAGGGGACCTTGAACTTGTAATTTCATTATAGCATGCTTTGATTGTGTAGTAGCATGATAGGAGTTTATAACTTAATGCTTTGCATGATAAATGCTAATTAAATGAGCATGTTTTATGTATGTGAATTGTGCGTATGCTAGTGAAGACTAAGGGTACAGAAGTAAGTTGTTATGAATTATATGTATGTGATCAAAGTGTGTGATAGATTTTCATTTGTGGGCTAGTGGTGTGTGGTCAATGGGCATGAGTATATGCATTTGATTGTAAGTTTGTTGAAGGGGTACTTCATGGGATATGACGTGGAAACTACGATTGTATGTCGGGCGAGGAAAGACATAAGATTGACATGCGAAGGTTGGATTTGATGAGATTGAAGAATTGGTTCGGATTGAGTCGGGTGCTACATTGAAGCAATGAGCAAAAGACCTAAGCGATGTAAAAATTTGGAAGATTCAAGGTTCTTAATGTCTTTGAGGGATTGTGAATTAGTGAGAGTGGACAACATAATTATACCCTCATAATGTACGTAATATGTATTGAAACAGAAAAATAATGAGTAAGGAATTAGTAAGGGTTTGATGATGGGATTTAGGTCTAAAGGGTTTCCTTGAGGAGTTCGAGTAAAATGATATGGTTCTAAGGCAAATGGTGTGGAATGTAAGGTCGTAAGTAGATGATAGTAAGAATATGTTTGGATGGAGTTCAAGTTTGACAAGTAAGGCTATACAGAGATCAGTAAGATTGTAAGTATAAGGGTGGGGAATGAGCTAAGTAAAAAATGCTACCTCTGTGGAATGGAGCTTCAGAACGGGCACAATTTTAGCCTTGTTGGCTGAAGAATGTAAAACAGAAGTAGTTCCAAACATAATTATAATGAACTTGAATTGTAAGTAACAATAATCCGATAATGTTGTGAGTTGAGACAGGAAAATACCCAGTAGGGGAAATGAATCAATGAAATTCGTAAGTTCATACATAGATGCATGCAATCACACATGAAGCAAGAATAATATGAAACACTTACACATACTCTTATGACAAACTCTTATACTTACACTCTGAATCAGAGTCTTACCAACTTATTCATACAATCGTAGACTTACACTTACAACATACACTCGTATAACCTTATTCGTATGAATTTACTTATACAACCTTACTCGTATAATCTTACTCTTACCGTCTTCCTTAGAAACTCGCACTTACACTTACTCTGAATCTTACACATACAACTTACTCAAAATCGGATACATACCACTTACTCTTACTGTTGTACGCATACTATCGACAACTGAAGCTCATTATAATTAATAAGCTCCAATGTCGAAAAGGAAAGGAATGTCACTAGGGCGTCACCTTAACCTTCGGGGAGCAACTAGATGTCATGGACTTTTTCGAAGGCAAGGCACACATATGCTCATGAGGCACATGATCAAATAAGTAAGAGCAAGTCCATGATATTGCTTGCTTGAACGTGCAAATGCCCACTCTCTGGGGCCATACAGTGTCAATTAAGAGTGCAAATCATACAATGCCACTCTTAGGCAGAAATCTTATAGTGCCACTCTTGGGCAGAACATACATTACCATCTTTAGGCAGAAAAAAAATACAAAGCGCATGAAGGGCTGAAAATACTCATTTACGCTATTTTTTAGCCCCTTTGTCTAGAGGCTTTTGCAGGTCGATCGATACCTTCTTGGAGTGGACTATTCCCCATGGTGGATTGTTCTTCCTCGACCTTGAGTACAATGGACTCATAGTGAGGCTATGCGGATTTTGGTGTCATGATCTCATGTATTGATTAAGGTGAGAGTTAATGTGTCATTTTTCTGGACTTTTGTATATATGTATGATTTAGAACTCAGACTGTTGAAGAACTTGTACTCAGAGAGGCATGAGAGGTATTTATTTTTTAAAGCCCATGACCATGGCAAGTTTCACTTTCACATTTTCGTTTTGGGTTGTAACGACCCGACCCGAGCCGGGCCCACAAAAATCACTAATAGGAAATTTTCTCTTTCCTTGAGCCAGGAATCATCGTCTGAGTGCGAGAGGTACAACGTTCATCTACGCACTACGGAGCTTTAAGGCTTCTTCGTACGTAGACTTAGGTTGTAACGAACACGTACACACGACGAAGTTTCATAGTTCATCGCGTGTAAAACAAAATAAAACATATTATTATAATGATTTGGATCGGGCCAACGTTGCCTTGCCGTTGGTTGCCTACGTACGTATTGGATATTATCCCAATACGATCGGATCCGAACGTAATTCTGCCTAATGGCTACTACATACTACAAACATCGCAAAATCATACGTATAAAATACATATCTTCGAATATTTAATCGGAGTATACAAACACTCATCATATATCGGAGTCAAGCGGAAGTTAATAAATTAACGGAATCGTACATCTCGCTCTACCATAGAGCGGGATCGAAATCTCATACACGTATCTCGCTCTATCACTGAGCCGAGACCGAGAACACAAATTACACGTCTCGCTCTACCCTAGAGCGAGACCACACACGTCATATAAGTATACATCATGGCATCTAGGCACATAGCATAGTATATAGGCACATAGCATGACATATAGGCACATAGCATGATATATAGGCACATAGCATGGCATATAGGTACATAGCATATTATATAGGCACATAGCATGACATATAGGCACATAGCATAGTATATAGGCACATAGCATGACATATAGGCACATAGCATGACACATAGGTACATAGCATAGTATATAGGCACATAGCATGGCATATAGGCACATAGCATGACATATAGGTACATAGCATAGTATATAGGCACATTGCATGGTATATAGGCACATAGCATAGTATATAGGCACATAGCATGGCATATAGGCATATAGCATAGTATATAGGCACATAGCATGGCATATAGGCACATAGCATGACATATAGGTACATAGCATAGTATATAGGCACATAGCATGGCATATAGGTACATAGCATAGTATATAGGCACATAGCATAGTATATAGGCACATAGCATGACATATAGGCATATAGCATAGTATATAGGCACATAGCATAGCATATAGGCATATAGCATAGTATATAGGCACATAGCATGGCATATAGGCATATAGCATAGTATATAGGCACACAGCATGGCATATAGGCACCTAACATGGCATATAGGTACATGGCATAGTATATAGGTACATGGCATAGTATATAGGCACATAACATAGTATATAGGCATATAGCATAGTATATAGGCACATAGCATGACATAAAGGCACCTAGCATGACATATAGGTACATGGCATAGTATATAGGTACATGGTATAGTATATAGGCACATAGCATAGTATATAGGCACATAGCATGACATATAGGCACCTAGCATGGCATATAGGTACATGGCATAGTATATAGGCACATAGCATGGCATATAGGCACCTAGCATGACATATAGATATATAGCATATAGGTATAGTAGCGGGATACAGAGTTGCTTACTGCCCTTATGTCTCGTATAGTAGAGGTATACGGAGTTGCTCACACGAGCATCCTTCCCTTCAAATCCGAAGATATTAGACGGAGCTTTCTCTAGCCTTCATACGTTCCTCGTCTTGTACAGAAAGACTACGTATAAATGTTCTCCTTGCCGGAGCTCTTCTCATTTCCTGTGCCCGTGAGTGGCGGACAGAACCTCCCCTAGTCTAGATTACTTCTCTTGATGTAGCTTGGCAACTTCGGACAAAATCCCGTCTTGCTCCGGGCCCATATTTCTTGTTCGTTGCTCGAGGATGACGGGTGGAGCCTCTCCTTGTCTCGGGGCATTTCCTCCTTATACGGTTACCGAATCAAATAACAGACCTCTCCATCGCGTAGAACATACTTGATTTAGTCAAGAACACCTCTTGGACTGACTAAATCAGAGTTGGGATGGCCAAAAACAGTGAAAACAAAGTTTGTCGGTACGGGTAGAACCTTTCTTTGTCTTGGGGCGTTTCCTCTTCATACGATTGCCAACTCAGAAAACGGAACCCTCCACCACGTAGAACATACTCGATTTAGTCAAGAACGCCTCTTGGACCGACTAAATCGGAGTTGGGATGGCCAGAAACAGAGAAAATGAAGTTCATCGGTGCATGAAGATAACAGACATGACCTCCTCTTGTCTTGGGATGTTTCTTCATCATACGGTCTCCAACTCGAAGAATGGGCAGCTCCATTGCGTAGAGCATACTCGATTTAGTAGGAAACGGGTCTTGAACGGCTTTAATCGGCCTCAGAACGGTCAGAAACGGGGGTAGAGAAGTTCTGGGTCAGAGAAGGAACGAAATGGGGTATATATAGACCCCCGAGCCGCCGAAACCGTGGCGCCGCGCCGCCAAATCCGGCGGCGCCGCTGTTTCGGCGGCGGCACCTGCCGAAACTGCGCGCGGCTCGCTCCCGCGTGTTACGCGGGTCGCGTTCGCGCGCGGAACCGCAGCCCGCGCAAAACCGCGGTGTCCGCGGTAACGCAGGCGCGCATCGTGCCGCGCCGCGCCAGCTCGCGCTGCAGCGCGCGCCAGCCGCGCGCCGGTTCACCCATTTTCCATTTTTTTTTATATACTTAAAATTACAAACGCGCGTATCTCCCTACTCCGGATTCGAATTCGCGCGTTCTAGGTACCGTTGGACTCGTATCGTCGAGCCCTTCGATACAAACCCACTTAAAACAGCAAAACACACTATTTCCAAGTGGGTCCCACCTATATTCCACGTTTATCAAATATCATAATTTCCGGTCCCGACCTTCGTTTTGCGCGTTCTTCGAATCGTTATGTTCATAATGCCAAGCTCTACCTGGCTACGGGTATTTCATATAATGAAAACCCCTAATATTAATCTCAAATTACCAAATTACCCTTAACCCTCCCGGGTTAAGCGTAACCGAAAAACAGGTCGTTACATGGGTCATGCCTGAGAATGTTGGTTTGTTGTAAGACAAATTAATTTATAAAAATTATTTTCACATGTTTTAAATTTTGTTGTTTCATTTGATTTATATTTGTATTTTGAAATAAAATTTTAGTAAAATTTTAAAGTAATGTAAAGAAGAACCTCGGGCGTGACAACAAAAGCCCGGCCTAGCCAAGTAGCCCATTGAGCTCATTTCAAACCCAAACACATACCCTTAATGACACATATGGCTCTCTTTGTATTAAGCTTAATTGATCTAAGGGCTGCACATACCCTCAATTGACACATATGTATATTAATTTCAAACATACCCTAAACCCTCCCGCCTATGCTCTTTTCTATCCTTGGTTTGTAAACCCCTCATACCTCTCATATGCTTCGCTTGGCATGGTGGACGCCTAATCCCTCATTTCCTTCCGTCGAACTGAAGTCTCTGTTGCCATGAACACCTTCACTGACAGAGGCTACGATCTCGTACCCCCCTTGAAGATCGCCTTTGATGTTCCAAACATGGAGGCCAAGTACCTAGGTGGGACGATGTAGATCTTACCTCTCTCCCACATGTTTTTTTATTCCCCCAAGGTAACCAGTTCCTATCTTTAGTCCCGATTTCATTTTGTTTATTGGCTGAGAGCTCCCTCTGCATATGCATTTTTTTACTTGTTTTTGTTATGTTTACGAAGGGTTCTTTTTTAATCTTTGGATTTTTGATATGTGAATGTTTGATTTGTAAGGTGGAAAAGTTTGGATTTCTATTTTGTTTGGTGAGATGATTACGGGATAAATTGTTTTTTTTCCTCAAAGATATGATTTTTAGCTCTGGTATGACGAAATTATCTTTTCTTCTCATTTTAATGGCTGCATTTTTTGTGTTATTCTTTATCATTTGAAATGAATGTTTTAGATCATAATAATGTTTTGAAGCCATTTTCAGGCATGTCTCATTGAGCAGATTGAGGTTGTTTTATGGAAAAGAGTCAACTTTGCCCTGTAAATTGTTGGGATGACCAAATTTTTTTCCATATTAAGTTAGGGATGGGCTAGATTTTTTGCCCTTCATTTTAGGGTCGGGCCCAGGCCTACCCCTAGCCTGCTAAGGCCCGACCCACTTATAGCCCTAACTATGATGCTAATTGGATATTTGACATAAAAGACTCAAAATTCACAAGTAGTATGTCATTACTCTAGGAGGTGCAATAGTGTCTTAGAAATCCTTTAAACAAATGTGCATAACAAGATTCACGATGGAATCTAAATTTATTGCACTTGATAGAGCAGAAGAGGCTGAGTGGCTTCGTCATTTTTAGAAGATATTCCCATGTGGAGAAAACTTATGTCACCTATTTACATTTATTGCATAGTCAATCGACTATAGGAAGGGGAAAAAGTAACTTATATAATGGTAAGTCTCGACATATATGTCAAAGACATAATACTATAAAATAATTGGTCTCTAGTGGAATCATTTTTATAAGGTCAAAAGACAATATTGAGGATTTACTAATTAAGGGTTTAACTAAAGAGCAAATGAATAGTTCATTGGTGGTAATGGGTTTGAAGTCTATGTATTAAGAGTCACCATAATGGCAACTCAACCTAGTTGACTGAAGATCCTAAGATCAAGGCTCAAAGGGACAACCAAATTGTGGAGGATTCAAGGGGAATCACTATTAAGATAACATATCGTCCCCATTCCTATAATGATATAGTGATACCTGTAGAGTGCATTAGGATAAAGTTTGCTTTTAATGGTTTTTATAGCTTGAATTAATTCAAATGGGTATGACAAGATTCTCCTAATAAGAATCACTTATATAAGTGTGAAGGGGTTACTTCTATGAGGACTTTAACGCTAAATTTTCTAGAGCACTCATAAAAACTAGGTTTGTTCAAGGCCAAATAAACACAATCATAAGAACCACGTTGTATATGAGAAGTAACTATGTGAATTCTATTGTCTTAGTTTACACAAACAACTAAATAGTTCAAGGCATCATGTTCACTGATTAGCCAGTAGACCCGATAGTTTTCACAAGCGAAGGCTCAAGACCAAAAGCTATGTTTCCCTCATGCAAGAATTTTTCAATATTTTGCTCTCACATTTTATCTACATTATTTTGCATAATTATTTAGCAAATTCTCATTCATGTGGGGGATTGTTAGAAAGTGGGTTAAACTTTGCTTTCATATGAATGATAATACATATATGAATTAGTTGAAAATTATGAATAGTCCTACACCACCTCGAAAATGTGATGGTGTTGGTCTATAAGACTTAAGTTTGGTGGCCCTTGAGCCACCTCGCTTTTGTGGAGGAGATACATGTTGGACCCACGTAGGACTGTATCTCGGTTCAGTTCTAGGCGGTTCCAGTAGGAACCGAACCAAACCAACCTAAGGAATTGAGATACAAGAACCAAACCGAACCTAAATACAAAACCAAAATATAAAAACCGAATGAAATACAAAACCAAAATATAAAAACCGAATGAAATACAAAACCAAAATATAAAAAACTGAACCGAAATACATAACCAAAATATAAAAACAGAACCGAATCGACATAAGAACCGAAACCGATTCGAGACTGAATATTTTAATTAAATTACTTTAATTAATCAAAATTAGATAGAAATAATACAAAATTACCAAGGTTACAACCTAAGTCATTTATAATACACATTTA
Source organism: Saururus chinensis (assembly GCA_035235625.1). NCBI lineage: Eukaryota > Viridiplantae > Streptophyta > Magnoliopsida > Piperales > Saururaceae > Saururus > Saururus chinensis. The sequence goes on from CP141146.1 coordinate 3,081,067, forward strand.
TACACAAAAATTTGATAAAAGTTGTTTGCTTTGCCCTTTGCAAAAGTATTTCTTTTGGCCCTCTTCAAAAGTATTCCACTATACTGACAAATGCATCAACAGGAGCCAACTGTGAAGGCTTCCCTTCTTTGTCATACCTGAAAAAAAGAGGTCGAGCAAATGGTATCTCTTAAGGGAAGTAAAAATGAAAGTACTCATAAGAGAAATACAAGTTAGTCCACTAACTTTAGTGCAACCTATCAAGGTAAGCCTCATGGTTGATGGGGTACCATTTTGGAAACTAATTGAGAAGCCAAGATAGAGCAAACCAAATCTCACATATATTAGATACAAGCCATAATGCATATGCATCAGAACAGGGTGAGTCGTAGAGCACACATCTATTTGATAGACAGAAGAGGAAAGGATCAAAGGAATAAAAAAAATGAGACCAGAAGAGGAAAGGATCAAAGGAATAAAAAAAATGAGACCAGAAGAGGAAAGGATCAAAGGAATAAAAAAATGAGACCTTTTCGAGCTGGTTCATGAGGGAGACGAGGAGGGTGTTCGTGGTTTTGGTCTGCTCTAGTGCTCCTTGGCCAGAATCTTCAACCCCGCATTCTTCATAGGGAGAAGGGAACCACCACGTCGGAGGGAAGCACAGAGTCACCACGTTGGAGGGACATAAGGAGCCACCGCATCGGAGGGAGCCATTGCGTTGTCACAGTCCGCTGGGGAGAAACAGAGAAAATGTTTGAGGGGATGTGAAATTAGGGCTCAGAAGGGGTAGAAATGAGTGTTTTTTATATGCGTAGATATATTGGTTCGGTTCGGTTCTATTTTTTTTTCATAAAACCGAACCGAACTAAAATTCACTCGATTTTTTTTCAAGAACCGAACTAAACCGCTAAAATTTGGTTCGGTTTTATCCGATTCGGTTCGGTTCTGATTTTTTAGTGCAGCCCTAGACCCATGTACTTAGGTTGGCACAAGTTATCGGGTTGAGAAAATTTATTTGGTTTTCTTTTAACCCAAAATAGGTCCGATTTTCTCTTAATGTATTCGTTACCCATCCGTTTGAATGGGACATGTTGTGTTCAACGAGATTTCTTCTATGTTCTATAGAACACCAAAATTTCTTTTTGTACAACATCCAAAACTTGATTTTTCTACCATCTTTTTGGTGAGAGTGATTGCATAAAAGTAATTCTTGTACATGTTGTGTGAAGGTGCTTCTACAATGTGTAGTGGATCGGCTTATCCCGGAAGATGGATGCCTAAGTGATCCTAAGCACAATTAGAAAGAGTATAATTATGTAATAAGGATAGAGCGTTAAATGCTTAATTCGATCATCAACTTTTTAACTTTGTGCTCGTTTCCTTATTCGCAATAATTACTAAGGTACAAAAATACCAATGTGTTAGAACCAAGATGCTTAGAAGTTTAAGCTGGCGGAGAAATTCAATCAAACACTCTGATTAAACATATGTAAATGCTTGCATGGAACCATGCAGATGTGAGCGCCCTGAATCAACCGAATCAAGGGCCTCCCAACCAATATTTCCTAAAAGCTTATACTAGGAAAAGGACCACAAATGACTATCAACAAAACCAAACTAACAACATGGTCATTGTAGGCTGTCTTTACCTTTGTAGACTAAATGCATTCAGTTTGGTAAGCGGATTATGAGGTGAATGGACCATCTAAGCGGGAGTGTCAGGAGATTGGACAACTGCAACAATTTTTAATTTATATCCTCTTTTACATATGCTTGTTACGAAGTTCAGCTTATATATGTTTAAAGAAGTGGAACTCGAAGACGTTTGCAGAATTACAGAAAAAAAAATTAAAATGAAAGAAGGAAAGCAGCAACCAAAGCTAAAGTGCTTTGATGCCTAGAAGTTCCAGAATTTCTGGATGACCTCATTGTTTCACTTATGCTGGTCAACAAACAAGAACGGTTGAAAAGACGAAAATAATGTCAGTTTAAATCCTCCTAGTGAGCAGCATCTTCTTCGTCAATGGATCCAGTTCGGATGGGCTACTAGGCCTTAAATTGATGATCCGGTCCTCATCATATGGCCATAAGTTCCTTCAGTTAAGATCACCACCATGCCTTAAGCCAAAAAATTACGCAAGAAATCCAAGATGTGGCTTTTTTTAATTATATGCAAATATTAAAAACTACTACTTAAATCAATTACACAAAGACAAAGTACATTGACAATTTTTAACGTGGAAACTAACCTTTGGTCTATTAAACAACGCAACCAAAAGATTTAGAACTTACAGAGCCTCAAATGTTATTAACTACTAGAACTCCTACTTTAGATTTCCCTTTGTTATAAAGTTCTTTTTGGTGCTTGCGAACACCGTCTTAGTCATCTTCTTCTCTAATACACAATCTCTTGTTGAAGCTTTGATCAAATTCTATCTTGATTTCGCTCCATATTCTTCTTCAAAGTTCAACCTCCAATTAACTTTTGTGGGTTATGATACCGTTGTATCAAAATTCAACCTCTATCTTCACCTTCCTTTTAATAAATGTCTCACAATCTCATAGGTGCTTGAAGATTCAGGTAGAGAAATCACTTAATTTTTCTTCTCAAACTGAAGTACTCTACACATTCAACTATGTCAAAGAAAACAATGTTATGCAAATTCGTCATCCATTTGGTTTTTTATAGGGCATGATGTTGGTTTTGGTATGTGTTTTAGTTTGAAACAAAAAATTCCCAGAATTCGTTAATTTAGAAATTTCTGCATTGGTTGATCGATAGATTGTTCTGACTCCAAAAACCAACACACAATTGGTCACTAGCCGGTGCCAATCAATCGATCCATGTACTTGAATCTAACAAATTCCTTCAATTTCCTTCTTATTAATATAAATGATGACGGATCCATCTAAATATGTAATGGAAATAATTTTCAGATTATATTCAAGACCAATCGATTGTTCATTCCTGCAATTACTCTTAACTTACATAATTTCCCATTATTCTTTTACTTATGACTTACCTAAGTATGCGTGACATATATGTGATCTCATACTTGTTTAATTAATAAAATCTTTAATTAATTTTTTAAGTCTTCTACCTTTGAAATCTCAAAATGTGCCTCTAATTTTTGAAGTCATTCAATTTTAAATCTGATATACTCCATGACATTCAAACTTGAAATCTCAAAATGTGCATCTAATTTTTCAAGTTATTCAATTTTAAATCTGATATACTCCGTGACATTCAAACACCCACACTAATTTTACGGGGTACAAAATGAGTACTTTTCCAAACATTAATAAAACATGAAGGTGGTGAGGTTTGAACTGGATTTGGGTCAAGAGAGAAGGTGTTACCGAACTGCACAATTTAACAAGGAATGGTTAACCAATCACCAGTGAGATTTAGAGATACACAACTCTATCAGATCGTTTCAAGTGGGAAGCCACCATCTTCTTCTCACCAGTGGAAGACGTTTTGAGTGCAAGGAGCAACAAAACCAAATTTGCTGCAGAAAAGAACTGCAGCAATTATTGTGACAATAAGTTCTGAAAATCTATAGAAACAACGTAGATGTTTGTAAACAAGGAGCTAAAGAACAACCAGTCTGATACATTAAGAACAAGAACATTTGGGTCAGAAGCATATGGAGCCACATTGAAAGGTAGTGGCCTACTGGTGGATAAGCATCTAAACAGAAAAGGCAGGCGATAGAGGTGGCCTGGAGGCGATAGAGGTGACACCAAGGAAATTAATTTTATGTAACATTCCAAAACTTCTGCCCCTTTTCAGGAGCCCGGGGAAACGAAATCTGATGGTATACTTCTGTAAGAGGCATAATCTATAGACATCTTAGCAGAGCATATGGGAATAGTTAAGAGGTTTATAAGCTATAAAGCAGTTGATGCAGTAGACAACGTTCCAGAGTGCAGCCACGAAATTAAGTCTTCCTGACTGGCAACAAAACAACCAACTCTCTCTTCACTTTGGCGAAAAGGGGCAGACAATTGCTTCAAATGCGCCGCAAAAGTGCTCCCAAGCCCCTGAGAGAACTTGTGAGTACCAACACCAGTGTGTACTGAAAAGAACAGGGGCAGCTGCTCATCCATGTCGACTGACTTGGAAAGAGTCCTCATCCATTCATGGAAAGCTGTATAAGCTGCTCCTACGGACAGAGACCTTAAGTTCAAGGACCATTCATTTGCATTCTTATTGTGCAATCCTGGGTATAAGCCATAGATAGTGCCCAAGTAAAGCAATTCATGAGCCCTCTCATGCAAACTTTGCTTTCTGCATATGTCAATCAAGCAATTGCAAAATGGTCGCCGCACCTCCACCACTGCTTCATTGAGTATTGTCCTGAAGTCCTCCTTAATTATATCAAAGCTGGTTTGCTCAATTCCAATCTTTCTAATAAACTCTGCTAATCTAGGATTAGCTTTGTGGAGGGAATCCAGAACCTTGCTCATCTCTTCTTCCCCTTCGCAGAAAGTCACAACAGAGAGCAAGCACCCACATAGGCGGTCATCCACTTCGACACCTCTTCCTCTGGCAACGCCCAGCACCCGCACCACCTCATCAATTTTCCTATTTCTACCCAAGCACTGAATCAAACAGGTAACACTCATCACATTTACTTGAATCCCACAAGCCAACATTTCCTCAAATAGATTCATGGCTTTATCAACCTTCCCTCCACTTCCATAGATGTTAATCATAGCAGTGTAACTCCAACTATCCGGCTTACATACCTCTGACGTCTTCATTTCATCAAAAAGCTTCTCTGCCTCTTCCTCCAGTCCAAGATCAGCACACATGCTCAACAAAGTATTATACAGTATAAAATCCATAGGCCACTTATTCAATCTCATCCTTTCCCATAGCGCCAAAGCATCCCTGCCCCACCTGGCCTTGCCGTATATCTTGACCAACGCAGTAAGCGTCTTCTCATTCGGTGACACACCAGCAGCGACCATTTCCTCGAACAGGTTTCGGGCCAACCCAGGCTTGCCAGCCTTACCCATTGCTTCCAACAAGGTATTGTAAACCACAAGATTCAGATGCACACCCAGACTCCTCATTTCCTGCAAAACGTATTGAAGCCCATCATAGTCCCCGGCCTCCCCGTACATCTTACACAACACAGAGAATGCAATGGGATCAGGAGTCCATCCACTAGCCCTGCCCCTCTCATACAAGCTCATGACCTCCTCCACCTTACCCAGCTTGGCATAGACATTCAAGATAGCCGAGTAGGTGACCTCGTCAGGCATCAATCCTGTCTTATAAATTCTTTCGAACCATTCCACAGCTTTATCAAAGAGGTTGCACCTTTTGGCGCAAGTGATAATGGTAGAGTAAGTGACATTGTCCAAAGGAATACCTTTCTGAACCATCTCATCTGCTAGCTCCTCCATGAGCTGGAACTGCTTCCCTTGCCGCAGGGACTTCATGGTCACATTGTAGAAGATGGTTTCCAAGGGAAACAGGTTCTGGGTCTTGAGCCAATTGAAGAAAAGGCACGCCTTTTGCCACGACTTGAGGGAGTTGAGGATAAGCAGCGCATTCTCCCTGGTGGGCGGCGGGTCAAGCTCCTGGAGAGTAGAGATAAAGGCAGATTCCGTATGGTAGGCGTTGTTGAGCTTGCGGGAGAAGCTCGTGAGGTCTTTCAAGTCCGGGTTGTAGGAGTAGGGGCTCTTCCGGTGGCGCTGAAGGGAGAGGACCGAATGCCGGGGGCGGGAGGGGTTGACCCAGGTGGATTTGGGCTTGGAGCGGAGAGGGGGAGGTGGGCTCTTGACAGTGTTGGAGAGTAGGGTGAGCGAGAGGGGCTTGAGCTGGTCGGAGAGGGATGGGTTGGGCGGCGGTTTAGCGGGAGACGGCTGTTCAGCTCCAGGAGCCGGGGCCTTGGCCGAGCTGCAGACGACGGTCAGGAGGGCGGTGGGAGTACTAGGAAGGTGGAAGGGAGGATCCCTGCTATTCGAGGAGCGGAATTGGGAGTCCAGAGGCACGGAGATGGAAGCCATGACCACTGTGAGGTTGCAGGCAAGACGCCGACTAGAAATATTTGCGAAGAAGATAAGGGTGGCGGGGAAGGGAGGAGGGTGTTTATGTAAATTTACTGGACTAGGGTAGAAAAAGTAATATGGGGGAAATATATGAGTAAGGACCCGCTGGGAGGAGGTGGGCCGCCTTGTTAAACCAGCATGATGGGCTTGGTAACAGGGAATCACAATGGGCCTGTTAGGAAAGGAAAAAATTGGGTAAAGATCCACCGAAAGGTGGATAGCCTTCACCATGGTGTGTTGGTAACAAGAAAGCCCAGTGGGCTGTTCTCGTCCCTGTCAGGGGAGATGCCAACCGTCTCTCCTTTTCACGAACACAAGCTAATATGATTCATCAATTGCTATGAAAATCACCTCCATAAATTTCCAAGCACGATGTGGGACTAAAATGGACTCACCACAATACTGGCCTCCTCTAGATTAGCGATTTACGACTTCTCACCCCTTGGAACACGCATGACTATGATGGTGAGCCAAATGCAAGCCCCACACCCAAATATAGAAAAATTATTAAGTGCGCATGAGCCCATAGGTGCAAAATATGACTTATTGTACGACATTGTTAGGCTGCCAAATTTATGCATGCATATGAAATATGCACAATACTTTGAGTTTGAAGAAGCATAAATGTTTTAAACAAGGAATATTTGAAGTAATTAATGAAGTCATTGGGGATCATGATTACTAGGATCTATTATTTGTTATATTAAAATAATTATAAGATTTATTATTGGGTACTTATTTGTTAATCCGAATGTTTTGGTCAATAAAAGCAATAAATGACACACTCATGTGCCTCTATAACAAATGTAAAAGAAGAGGAAAAACCTAAGTAGTAAGAAGAATCCACACTACTTACCTAACCATGAGAGTATAATACTTCTACTTGGCACTACTTACCTAACCATGAAAGCACAATACTTCTACTTGGAATACCTTTACTACAATGAATGATGATGTTAGGTAAATTTCAGTAGTTCCTTATGTACAAGTTAAAAGAATAGATAAGATGATCTTTTTTTTGTAAGAGATGGAGAATAATTTTCTTTTAAATGTGGGATGACCCTCTCTTATTAATCAAGATCACTCTTTATAATTTGAAATAGAGTAGTGGTGATTAACTAATTTTTAAATCCTTCGATTAATTGGCGAATATGAGAGACAACTTGAAATATATTAAAAAGAAAAAAAATGTTAGGAGAAGTGACTACAAATTTAAAGTAAGAAAATAAAAGAATAGAAACTCCTTCTAAAATACAAAGCTTCCTTCTCTTGAATATGACTTCTTTTTTTTTCGCTTGATGCAATACCTCTTTTTGCCTTCAACTTCCTCAAGCTTTTTCAGTTTTTGGACTTTGAATGAAAGCCAAAGATTTTTAGAACTTAGAGATGGCCTTTGGTGGAAGATGAGCTTCACTATTTTTTGTCAAAGCTTTTGAGGGTGTAGAGTCTCAAAGAAGTTTTATGTGGATTTTGAAGTCAACCTCCCCCCCTACGTAGGAGTAGGGGTATTTATAATAGCATGGGTCAGTTAGAGGTTCAAATAGTGGGGTCAAAGTTATGGGGAGGTATTTTGATAGAAGTTGGAGTTGTTTATGATAGTGAGGAGTGTGGTGAAGTTAGGATAGATAGTTTTAAAAGTAGTGGAGAAACCACTCACATAAAGTCCTTGACTTGGTTTTCCCCACTCCCTCACTCTCTCTATGCATTCTTCATTTCTTCTTCTCTATTTCATTTTTTTCATTTTATCATTTTTATCATCATCTTTTTTTTTTTCATTGAGAGTGGGGGATTACTTACTTTTAGGTCTTTAACTTAGTCTTCTCATTCTCCTACTACTTAAGCAATAAAGCACAGGTTCATTCAGATACACATTAGGATTGGGGACTTTGACCAAATCCTATTTAACTTTTATATTTAATTCATTTAATATGGGGCCCATAGGGGGTCCCATATAGTTTCTTTGTGTGTGTGACCAAGTTTCGATTAAATCACCGATTAATTAATCTGGCACGCAATCTCACATCATTGTATATAATCTATCAATTCTAGCTAAATATTGGTAAAATCTTATTCATAAAGTCCATTCCATAATGCATGCTATCATGATATATCTGTGAGCAAGATCTATGTGAATTTCAATACCTTTCTAGTAGCCTAATTCTAGTATAAAACACTATCCATAAACATTATAAGCATCAATTGAAAGAAAAATACTGAAATGTGCATAAAAATAAAAAATGGCAGATCTAATGTTTAGCCGATCGATCGGCCAGTTGGCATGATCGATTGCCAACGAATAATTCGAGTCTTCTTCTTCCTTTCAAAATTCAAAACTGAAACATCATTGAAAAACCTCAAAATCATCATCCGAAGCCTCATACATTATCAAAACTCAATCAAACATTTCAGAACACTAATTTAACCTATTCTAAGGTAAAACTCTAAGAAATCGAAACAAGAAATTAACATTTAATAAACTTATCATTAAAGCCCTAATTAAGTAAACTTATTCAAATAAAACCATAAAAATCGAGATTTTTACTACAACAAGGTTGAGATTTGAAAACTCATTACTTCTCCACTTGATTTGTGTCGAATTAGTCATTCAATCACCTCTCAAAAAGCATGATTTTTATGTTAAAACACACATAAACTTGATTTAGACTTGAAAATCATAAAGCAAACCCTAAATCTAGAGCTTTAGAAGCATAAAAATGAAAATTTGAATGTTAGGGTTTGAAATAGAGAAGTAAAACAGTGATTTAATGCTTTCAAAACGGATTGAATCCATGGGGAAAAGTAGGTTTAGGAGACGATTAGGAAAAACCCTAATGTTTAAGCTTGGATTACAGAATAGCATACCTCTAATCGTTTCTTTTTTAGGCATAATTGGGGATTAGGCTCTAAACACCCTTCCACAACCTATTATCAATTTGGAAATGGCTCAACTCATTCCTTTCCAGAATTAAGAAACATTTGGGGTGTGTAAAATTTGGCAATTTAAGTCAAAATTAGGACCAGAAAAATTTTAAATTTTTTTTATAATGGCTTCATTTGATGTCTGGGACATTTTGGACTACAAACCCTAAATTCATTAGCGGGGAAATAGGGGTCCCGCCAAACCCTAATTTTTGAAAAAATTGAGAAAAATTCAAGTTTGACCCAAATTCTCTTAAAACTCATAAATATGAAGTTGATTTTGATTAAAACATTCAGAAACCTCATTTATTTTTGAAAACCACCGAATTTTATTAGAAAAAGGCTTAAACCACACAATAATCGTTAAATAACACATAAAATTAAATGTAAACTAGTTTAAGATGAGAGTCCTTACACTTATAGTTTAAACACTTGAAAAGAAACCATATCATCAACATGCAATGACTTTTCCATTACTACCCTGAGCATAGTAAAAAAATATCTAGTAAATGACTATGCATGCATTCAAAACTAACCTATAATCATGAAATAGACGAAGAATATGAATTTCTAAGATTAAGTGATAACAAAGTTTGCAATCCGACCTCAAACCACTCTGAGTCTTCTTCCTGCATTCTCACACCATAGCACTCCACTCTCACTTGACTCCAAACAAAACCTCCCAAAAATTTTGAAGTTTCGAGATCTTTCCCCTTTAAATAGGGTGAAACCGCCTCTTTGAATTTTGAATTGTATAACTGCCAATGATTTTTAAGATAATTGCATCTCATGATTTCACCAATGTGACAATCAATATCTTGATGCTTGCTGACACTTAAAAAACCAATTTTCACCAAAATGCTCATCGACATGTCATTGGATTGTCGATGGAAAAAAATTCTAAAATTAAAAAGTTATATATATATATATATATATATATATATATATATATATATATATATATATATATATATATATATATATATATATATATATTTGAAAAATACAGGGTGCCATATATGCATACAATTACTTGTGAGTCCATATGAGGAAGTGGTTCTATGAATGGTGTTATGCACTACCTATCCATGGTGCACCTAATAATTTTTTCCACATACATGCATCATGCGTTTATAGTGACATCAAGTATTTGTGACATGTGCATCATAGAGGGGGAGTTGTTGTAGTGTCTTCAACAAAGTAATGCCAAGTAGGTTTATGCTATGAACGTTTGGCAATGGGCCACATGAAAGGAAGCATTTTTAATACTCCCATTAACAATGAGCCTATCGTAAGGAACAAATATAAGCCCTTGATATTTGAGATCGACGATGCACACACAACTGCGCTAGCATGTGCTCCATCGATCTTATAGATGAAGGGCTCTCATGAGTTCCTTAAGCTAGGCTCACTATCACTAAGGAGCATGAAAAATGTTTCCCACACGAAAATATAGAGCCATTTATGATTATGGAAGTGCTCTGTTGCTTTACATCTCTTATCCTAACTTTTTCTTTCTTGAACCAATCCAAGCACTGGCATGTTGGATAGGATTTTCCCCATTAATGGAGAGGTTTCATGTTCAAGTCGAACCTGTAGCACATTAGGGCATAATCACAACATTTCATCTTTGGTTCATTTTGGTGAAGAGTCATTTTGGTTTCGTTTTTGAAAATTTTTAAACAAATTTTAACAGTATAAATAATATAAAATAAAGATAAATATTTACTAACATACATATAATAATATAAATAAGAAACATAAAAATAAATTTAATTGATATACCTTATATTTTAGATGCCCCATAGCCCCATCCCCTAGGGCTTTAAAGAAAATGAAAATTACTTATAGAAACATAGTCTCAACAAATAGTTAAAAACAAGATCCTTTTTCTTAGAAAATGATATTTCTTCTAATTCCAGACGTTGAATAAACCATGAATTCGCATATCTCATAAGTTAAAATAGTAATAGAAGTTATGAAGTCATATGGAACAAAAATAATTTCTTCTCGTGGCGGCTTCAGTATGTGTATTAAAAGTGTTTTTAATATTCCCATTAACAATGAGCCCATGGTAAGGAACAAATATGAGCCTTTAATATTCGAGATTTACAATGCACACATAATCACGCTAGCATGTGCTCCATTGATCTTATAGATGAAGGGATCTCATGAGTTCCTTTAGATAGACTCACTGTCATTAAAGAGCATTAAAAGTGTTTCCCACACAAAAATATAGAGCCATTTATGATTATGAAAGTGCATGTTATGGTGCTTTACATCTCTTATCGAACTTCTTATATCTTAAACCAATCCAAGCACTGGCATGCTGGATAGGATTTTCCCCATTAATGGAGAGGTTTCATGTGTCGAGTTGAACTTGTAGCACATTAGGGCATAATCACAATGTTTCGTTTTCGGTTTATTTTGGTGAAGAGTCATTTTGGTTTTGGTTCATTTCGTTTCATAAAAATTTCAAACAAATTTTAATAGTATAAATAATATAATATAAAGATAAATATTTACTAGCATACATATAATAATTTAAATAAGAAACATAAAAATAAAATTAATTGATATATCTTATATTTTAGATGCCCCATGGCCCCATCCCCTAAGGCTTAAAAGAAAATAAAAATTACTTATGAAGACCTAGGCTCAACATATAGTTAAAAATAATATCTTTTTCTTAGAAAATAATATTTCTTCTATTTCCAGACGTCGACTAAACCATGAATTCGCCTATCTCATAAGTTAAAATAATTTCTTCTCGTGGCGGCTTCAGTATGTTTATTAAACTATATTCTCACGTTTTCGCACCAGAGCAAACACTAACACCAGAATAATCATTGGGATATGTAGCAAAGGCTGATTGCAACCTATCAGATAAAAGGGAGGCTGATTGCGACCCGTCATATAAACATAAAAGACAACGAAGAAAGCACATCGCAAAACACAACGAAGAGAGCACAGAATAAACAGGGGACAACACAGATGCCAATGCAAATCAGCAAACCAGTCAAGCAGAGCGAAGAAGAAAAGACGGAAGCGAAGAAGAAAATCCTAGAAGATCAAACCTGAAGTTTTGACACGCCGAAAATTTTAAAAAATATGCGAAAATTACGAAATTTCACCGAAAATTTTGTTTCGGCAGAAAATTACAAAAATTCTCTAAATTTCGCTACACAATGAGGTTTTACCTCACAGCGGCCGAAATTAACGAATTTTTATATTATTTTTATAAAATTATAATTATATATTATAAAAAATAATATTAATATAAATAATAGTATTAATAATTATGGATATAAGTACACATTAATAATACGTTTAATACCAGATAAAATAATTATAAATATTTTTATAAACATAAAAATATTATAATTAATAATATATTATTATAATACTTCTTTTATAGCATAATAAGACTATAGAATATCATATCAATTGATACGAGTATCTTAAAATTAGTTTATTTGGAACTTTACACTATTATGTTCTTTGTTCTATATAAATTACTATTTATTTTTTTTATATTAAGTACTATAAAATTAATTTATTTTAAAAATAAATAATATATTTAATATGAATTTAAGTTATATATTTAAATAAATAGATATTTGTAGAGTATTATATGTCAAAAAATAATTATAATCTACCCATATTTATTTCATATAATTTTTAAAATATTATTTTTAATATAATAAAAATATAAATTTTTAAAAAAGTTAGATTTGAATTATATTTTTATTTTAAAAAAATTAATTTTTTTAAAAAATAAATAAATAAATATTTTTTAAAATAAAATAAATATTTTTTAATAATATATTAATATATATAAATTATATTAATATAATATAAATAATATATATTATAGATACATATTGGGGGTATATTATCCACCTATTATATCGGTCACAGCCGATATAAATATATATCGACCAATACATGCATATTTTTATAGACTAATATGGCCTTCTATACTTATACACTTTGGTTAGATCTCTCCTTGGTCAGTGGTCAAAGGCATTTAAGGGTGCCTGAGTCACTCTTATATTCTTAGGATGCCCATTATAAGAATGTGTACATAAAAAATTAAAAATATATCCATGGTTAGAAATTTAGAATGATGTGGAACAAGAAGAAGCATGCAGCTATCTCATCCCACCTGGTGGGAACTGCGAACTGAACTGGCATGACTGTGCTGGAGCCAGGTGGGGAAGCTTCCCAAGTGTGAAGCGCTTAAAAATCAGGCCAGTAAGTAGAGCACTTTCGAGTCAAAAGTGACACGGTAAACGATACACACACAATCATTGCTGCAAACCACCCCAGCTGTTTGTGGAAAGACTGCCTGAAAGACGCTTCGATCAAGCCCACCTTTTGCGTGCACTGGCTGTCAATTCTTCGGACCAGGCGTCCCCCCATGACGTCAATGGCAAAGCTTACCCTCATCTTCCCCGGAAAGACGAGAAAGACAATCACCATGAGAAAGTTCGCCCCCTCATCACTCACCTGATTGCCTCTTGCTCAGGTCTTTCCTTCCACTAGCTCAGTCACAGTGGAAAGGCAGCAGCACATATAAGAAAGTGATCAATGATGAGAATGGCGTTTCATGAAGGGATACATATTTCGTCTCTCAACATAGAAAAGAAGTAGAATAGCGTGACAATGACTCATGAAAGTACGTGCTTGACTCATTACGTTTCTTTCTTCAAGAGTATGTATGTACCATTAATGCATGGAACTCGTTAAGAAAGGATCAATTTGTTTCAGGTATGTTTTACATTAATATGCTCGCTCTAGTGTGACATTCTCTTATCATCCATCTAATTAAGATCCTTATTTCCATGCTTCAATAAAAATATAGTACTTGGGTCTTGAGTCAATATATAGATGATTTCAATTGGGTGTAACTTATTTTAATGCAAGAGTTGTAGAAATGGCTCAAGATCTGGGGAAACAATCTGGCAGAATTAGCCAGTCCTGGATCTTGGCAGAAGATTTGTGCTACTAGATTGCAACATGATTGTCGTGGTTGTTCAATGTCCAGACAATGTAATTAGTAACATAATGCTCTTGTTGGTGGTGAAAGAAATAAGCGAAGAAACAAACGCACACACACCGAAAAAAACACTGGAGCCGTATATGTACAGAGTCTCTTTCGTTGTGTGCATCACTTGTCTCTTCCACACAATTGTGTGGAAAAAAATTGGGAAGACAAAACGTGGGAAACATCTCCCACTAATTTCAAGAGAAGAATTTGTCCTCTTCACCAAGTGTATCTGATAATTGGTGATGCAAACTGTGTTCTAAGCTTGCAAGATAGACTCATGGGGTAGAAGAACGAAAAAAGATGTCTTCTTGTGAAGATGAGATTATTAATATAATGATATGATTGGGCACCATAGAGACAAAGGGGCCGAAAGGTCTCGACCAATAGCGACATGGAGATAAGGAGGGGGGGTGGGATGTCCTCGGTCCAATTCAATCCAAATCCCCAAAAACCAGCTGCCTCTTAATCTCATAGAGAGCCATGCCTTCTTTTCCTTAACTCATTTCCCAGATAAAAGCACATTTCACATTTGCTTTTAGCATCAAAATGCTACTTGTTATCCTTCCACACACACAACCCACTTGGTTTATACTAATCTGGGGGCCCAAATCCTGGCCCTGCTTGACCCAAACCCAGCAAGTTCCCTTATCAAAATGCCTTAATTTATTGCTAGTGCCCAAAAGTGTTCTCTTATCAAAATGTCTTAATTTATTATTTTACCAGAACCCACCACAATTTATCATGTTAAAATTTTAGTGATGAAGTAAATACATTGATATTCTATTTCCTAATATCTTAAGATATTGAGAAACAATAGTTATCAAACATGGTATCAGAGATAAATGTTTACACGCCAAGGGGAGTATTGTAGACTATCAAAGCTTCAGGGTTAGCCGACTAGGTTTATGTGTAAAAAGATTTAAGACTAAGATTTTATGTCTAGCTAAGAATTTTAGATTGGTCAGGACCCACTACTTAACATGTTAAAATTTTAGTGTTGAAATAAATACATTGATAATCTATTTTCTAATATCTTAATCTATTAGGAAACAACAATTTTCAAACAGTAAAGAGGAGTATTGTGTAAATATTATAAGTACAGTGTTACGTAACAACTTAAGCTATTAGGAAACAACGATTATATATCAAACCTTTAGGATTAGCTGACTAGGGTTATATGTCTAAGAAGATTTAGGACTAAGGTTCTAAATCTAGCTAAGAATTTTAGATTGGTAATAAGGACCCATCACTACTAATTAACATGTTAAAATTTTATATTTGAAATAAATACATTGATAATATATTTTCTAATATCTTAATCTATTAGGAAATAACAATTTTCGAACATGGTAGCAGAGACAAATGCTTACACGTGAGGAGTATTGTATAAATATTATTAATACATTGTTCTATAACAACTTAAGCTATTGGGAAACCCGACTATCAAATCTTTAGAAATAGCCGATTAGGTTTCTATGTCTAAGAAGATTTAGGACTAAGGTTCTAAGTCTAGCTAAGAATTTTAGATTAATCAGGACCCACCACTATTTAACATGTTAAAATTTTAGTGTTGAAATAAATACATTATTAATCTATTTTCTAATGCCTTAATCTATTAGGAAACAACAATTTTCGAACATGGTAGCAGAGATAAATGCTTGCTTACACATGAGGAGGAGTATTGTATAAATATATTTAGCCAATTAGGGTTCTATCTAAGAAGATTTACCAAGGTTCTGTGTCTAGCTAAGAATTTTAGATTGGTAATCTGTAATTAGAAACATTGCCAATTACAATGATAAAAGTGGTCTTGAGCAACTAGGGTATAAATGCTGCAATCAGCACTTCAAGTACAAAGAATTGTTCTTGTAAACATAAAAAACAATACAAAGCATTGGCATAGCCGTTATATCATAAGAAGCCAAGGGCTGAACCTTACCTTTTTCTCTTGTCCTACTCAAGATGACGTGGTGAGGGCTTGTACTGACGGTGCAAATAGTAGGAAAGCCAGGGGGTCCCACTAACGGTCGCTAAAATATTGGCGGGA
This sequence comes from Saururus chinensis, assembly GCA_035235625.1. Lineage (NCBI taxonomy): Eukaryota > Viridiplantae > Streptophyta > Magnoliopsida > Piperales > Saururaceae > Saururus > Saururus chinensis. The sequence goes on from CP141146.1 coordinate 3,097,134, forward strand.
ACTGAAGACTCCCGTGTGAAAGGACAGGGGCCCGGGTCCCACAAGTTTGAAAGTTTAGGATCGCTTCACACAATCATCTCCAACTTTCGGTGTTTGGAATGCTTCAGTGTGGAGCAGCTCTATATAAGGCTCCCCAGCCGCCTGCTCAATCTCTACTACTAATTCTCCCAAGCTTCAATCAAAACTACTTCTTCTGCTTAGTTTTAAGACATCAGATTTTGAACGTCATTAGCTGTTTGGGTATCTCAGGCACTTCCAGTTTTGGAAGGTTTAGCTTGTGTTGAGGTCATTTTGATTGGGATTTGAGAGCTGCCCACTTTGTCTAATATACTGAAAGAACCAGGTGCATAAGTTTTTTTTGCTTAGTTTGCAGGTGTTTGTTAGGGGGCTGGGGGGGTTTGTTCCAGTTTTTGAGGTTCTGGTCCAGGAAATAATGATTCTGCTGTCCAACGGCTGTCTTCTGTGGAAATTTTGTGTAGTTCTGGAAAAAATTCGTGTAGCCAAAAGCTTCTATTTTTGGATCTTCCAAATCTTCAATAGGTACAGCTTGGGCACTTAGCTGACATTGCTCATTTGGAATTTAAACACTTTACTTAGTTGCAAGAGGTTAGAATTGTTTACAGTGAGTGGTGGGTGGATTGAAGTGGATAAATGGGAGATATGTCTCTGCCCCCTGGCTTTCGGTTTCACCCAACTGACGAGGAATTGGTAGGGTACTACTTGAAGAGGAAAGTGGAAGGCCTCAAAATTGAGCTTGAAGTCATTCCTGTTATCGATTTGTACAAGTATGACCCGTGGCAATTACCAGGTATCTATTACAAGAAAACTTTTGCTTCTTGGCCAACTTTCATTTTTAAGATAATCATGTCTTGAACTTGCTTGAGATAGTTCCTGTCTGGACTTCGAAAACATTCTTTCCTTTTTCTCCTCCTTCTGCTAACGTAGCATAGAGTTTTGTCTTAATCAAGCATCTCACCTTTTCTTTTACAAGGAAAATTCTGAGGCCAAGATAGCTGAGGCCACTAGCTTTAGGAAAAGTGCAATGTAGTCTTTTTTTTTTCGGCTAAAAGTGCAACACAGTCATGATGCATGTTTTTTGAAGTTAAAAATGCAAATTTGATAAAGGAAGACATATAAACTCTATATTATAAAATAATTGTTTGTGAGATTCTCTCAACCAGAAAGCTAGTCCTCCAAAGTGTTACATCACATCATTTTAGTAGTGCTTGCATCAAGAAAATTATTGTCTAAACTTTAATAGTAGAGTTAAATGGGTCCCATAATCAAATGTTTCGTTTTGCAGACAAATCTTTCCTCCCAAAAAGGGATATGGAATGGTTTTTCTTTTGCCCGAGAGATAGGAAGTATCCTAATGGCTCTCGCACAAATAGGGCTACTACTGCAGGCTACTGGAAAGCCACAGGAAAAGATCGAAAAATCGCATGCCAATCTTCTGTGACTGGTTTGAGGAAGACTTTGGTTTTCTACCGTGGAAGAGCTCCTGCAGGGGACCGGACAGACTGGGTCATGCATGAATACCGCCTTTGTGAGCAACTTCCTCATGGGTCTTGTAGTTTCCAGGTGCACATTTTCTTCAAAGTGGTGTTTTTTTGCCAAATTGGGTGCTTTATGCTTCAATTCTCTCTCACAGTTCTGCTGCTTCTACAGGGAGCATTTGCTTTGTGTCATATAATCAAGAGAAATGAACAAGGCCAAAAGATGGTTGATTGTCAAGGCGAGCCTAAGGCCAAGAAGGTTGTTCCATCTCCTTCTCCTTCCATCAGTCGATCGGCCTCTAGTGTGGTCTTAAATAGCATCATCAGTATCAACCAAGAACAATCTTCTCTTTCGGTGAATCTAATCAATGGAAGCTATGAGTCGGCCCCCATGAGTTCACCATCTGACCCGAGGAGAGAGATGGATTTGGAGCCAATTCCTACGGAGGCAAATAGTGACAGTAATAGCTACATGTCCCTGTTTCCAACGTTGGACACTTCTAAGGTACACAATTGAACCACTCACTTGTAAGAATTATGTGCCACATTCGTGAAAACAAATTTCAATTTTTCTTCATGATGCGAATCTGTCTGCATGCTGCAGGTTTATATGATCAACAGAGGCAATACAGCTGAAGGTCAAGGTTTCGACGAGCTTCAGAACTCTACACATATGTGGCAATCATTTCCTGATCCCATGATGCCTAATAGTTCTTCACATACGAATTTGGAGAATGAACTTGCTCGTGCGGACTCCATGCCACTATATCAAAGACCAACCAACTTCTATGACACTGGAAGCAATGACAATATAGATTTCCTAAGCCTCGAAAGAATGGAATCGCCCTATATGAACACATTTACTGATGGTGAGACAGCGTTACCACATTCCATTTCATGCGAAAATACTTGTCAATCTGTAATCATCTTTTAAAAATTAAAATCTTTAGCAGCATCTTATTTTCTGTGATGCAGGCTTTGAATCTTGGAGCCAGACTCCTCCAATCTGCCGACAGAGCAGTGGTGATGGAAACTTCACAGACCTAACCAGCTTATGGTTTCAAGATGACAATATGATGGTCATGATCTGATTAGTAAAACTTGGAAGATATTAGCCAAGACATATCAGGTGCTTCAGCATCAGTAGCTGAATCCCCGAGACAACAGCTTTTAATGATTGTTCTTGGAGGGAACCTATAATGCTTAACTAGTATCATAGTAATAAAGATCTGCATCTCAATCCTTTTTGATCAATTGAGTTGGAGACTAAGTGTCGCAGCAGATCAATCTCTTTTTAAAATGAATGAGTTGCTCTGCTTTCTTCATGCTGACTCTTAAACTCAAATATCTGTTTTTATTGTCATCTTATGCTTATGTAATATATTTATTTCCAAGTTCTATAAGATATCCGTGTTATCCATATATCTACTGTGAATTCTTAGAATTGGAATAGCAACAGTGATGCAAATAATTTTTGTGCAAGAATTGTGCCTTACCCATCTCAGAGCACACCCAATTATACTTTCAATAGAACCTACCTAGAGTGAAGTGCTTAACGCTAGGGAGGACTTAAAATCCATTGCATTCACATGAAAGATGTATGAACTGATAAAGAAGCCATGAACAACCTAATGAAAAAAATGAATTATGTGAAAAAAATTGGAATCAGGCAGAAATTTCCAAAACCTTGCAGAAATGTCTTCTTGTTTTACAAAGAATGTGAAATTGAATGAAATAAACATGTCATGTATAATGGCTGCTTTTGGGCAGAATAGAAAAATATCGGTGGAAGATCTTCAAGTTGACGAATATTGAGCTTTGTTTAATTGGATTGCGAAAAAGTTCACAACTTATTTTACCTAATAAGGGAAATCATAATTGCTCTTTGTTTAATTCAAGGACAAGAATATTATCTTCACTGACATTTTCGAAATCTACTTGGCCGAAAGTAAAAGAAATACTATTTAGAGCAGAACATCTATATACTTCACTAGCTTCACTTTTTACCTATTGGCTTCTTTAGTGTGCCAATCCCTTCTTTAGCTGACCTGCCTGTATAAGAATAACACCCAAAGCATCTGACAAAAGCAAAGCTTTACTGGATGGCCCAATGAATGAAGCAGGGAAACAACATATAGCATGGGCATGACATTGTTGAAGCCTAAAAAAGATGGGTTGCAACTTGATAAGAGAATCAGAAGCACCTGACTTTCTGCAGTAGCTTATGTCAAAAGAAAATAGGCCTGCAGAGAATCCTTCTATCTGTCTCTCTTTTTTATCTAGGAATCTATCTATATATCTAAACATTCTCATTCGCATAACAGACACAAATAACCTTTTTTTTTATAACACTAGCCACCTATTGTTAAAAAAAACTACCTTCCACCTATTGTTAAAAAAATAAAACCTTTTTTATATCACACTAGCTACCTTTTCTTCGGCTTCCAATACACTATTACTATTACTCCCTCTATCCCACATTAATTATGGGGAAAAAAATGAACTATATTAATGGTCTTGATTGGAAATTATAAATTAGAAATTAGAAAATAAGTCAATTAACTAATTTTAGATTTCCAATCCAGACATTTAATGTGTGATAAAGGGAGTATTTTCTACTCACTATATAATTAAGCAAAATGAAATTACTAGATATGTTATGAGTTATTATGGTACATTTATTAATTGAATGGTTTATATGTTTTAAATGAATATTAATACTTAGCTGCATGTTATTAGTAAATTATAAAAAAGTACCTGCTTAGACATCAAGGTCGTTGTAGTATAGTGGTGAGTATTCCCGCCTGTCACGCGGGTGACCCGGGTTCGATCCCCGGCAACGGCGATTACGTTTTTTTTCTCTTTTCTATGGATGCTCTGCCACAAATGCAATACCATTTTCTAGTTTCGTTCCTGTCTTCGTAAAATAAATCTTCCTTCTGTGTAAATAATTGTTGATGATGCTGTGTTCACTTCCCTCCTCCTGGCCGCTCATTGTTGCTCTGAAACAATGCAAGACCTCGCAGAAGACTGAGAGGTACAGAATGGAGCCACAAGGTTAGAAGCTCCGTATCTGCTCAGAACCTCTGCAAGTCTGCAACTTCTATGCTGTATTCCTTCCACAATCCCTACTTCAAGGATTTGTATGGCTACATTCATTTCAGATTTCAAGCCGTCTCAGTATGGCTACATTATACTCCCTACAATTCTTGATGATCACATGGCCTCTGAGCTTAGTTTTGAATAGTATATTAAGAACAAGTTGCCATTAAGGATTGTTTAGCTGGGCAAGATGAAGCAGGTGAGCACTCTTATCATTTGCACAATGCCAGAGGCCTATAGTGGCACCCAACTGATCCAGTTGAAGATTGTGAATGAGGCGTGTGCATCATATTCTTGTCGTCTCCGGATTTCTGCAAAGATTGTTACGTATAATGTGCAGCACTTAAGGGATTCTATTTCATCTTTGATTCATGGCCTTGGGCAATGCAATAACAGACTGCTTGATTATCATATGAACAAAGTGGTGCATACATCAAATTAGCAGAAGATAAGCCAACCGTTGAAAGAATTTTCAAAGAATCATTGTGTAGTTACAAAAAGATAAGATACAAAAAAGAAGAATTAGCAGCAGTGGAGCCCATTGCCGGCAGTGGAGCCCAGGAGGAGGGCGTCGGCGTGCTCCTGCACTACCTTCCAGGCCTGGTTGACATGGTGCTCCTCCGTGAGGGTGGCCCCAACCGCAAACCGGATCATGTACACTCCGCCCACCACCGCGTGCGTCATGTACGCCTTGCCCGACGAGTTGATCGACTCCAGCAGCCTCCTGTTGAGCTCGTTCGCCTCCTCTTCCCCGGCCAAGTCCACGGTAGGCGGAAGGAGGCGGAAGCAGACCATGGCGAAGTTCCGGGGCACCACCAGCTCGAACCTCCCGTCCTTGGCCACCAGCCCCTCCAACATCTTGGCCATCTTTACGTGGGTCCTGAGGAAGGTGCGCAGGTTGGCCACCCCGTAGCTCCGCAACACCATCCACAGCTTCAGCGCCCTGAACCTCCTGCTCAGCGCGATCTGCCAGTCCTTGTAGTCCACTACCTGCTTCGTCTCGGTAGCCTTATTGCGGAGATATTCCGGGTTGGTGGAGAGGGCCTTCACCAGGGCGCTGGGATCCTTGACCCACATGCAGCAGCAGTCGAGGGTGGTGAAAAACCACTTGTGGGCGTTGAAGCTCAATGAGTCGGCGTCTTCCACACCGTCGATGAAGTGCCTGAATTCCGGGCAGATGCAGGCACTGCCGGCGTAGGCCGCGTCCACGTGGACCCACATGCCATACTCTTTGGCCACCTTGCAGAGGGGACCCACCGGGTCGACGGCCGTGGAGGACGTGGTGCCCACGGTGGCGCAGAGGAAGAGCGGGAGGAGGCCATTGGCCAGGTCCTGTTCTATAGCAGCGCGGAGATTGGCTGGTGATAGCCCAAAGTGGTCAGACTTTGAGGTCTTGACGGCGCGGAAGTTGGCCGGGTCGATGCCGGCGATTTGAGCGGCCTTCTGGAAGGCACAGTGGGTCTGATCTGATCCGTAGACAACAAGGCGGCCGATATGCTCTCGGCCAATGCGGTTAAGAAGGCGGTCGCGGGCAGCTGTGAGAGTGCAGAGGATGCCTTCGCATGTAGTACCCTGCAACACCCCGCCGCCTCCGCCAGAGAAGAGGAAGGTGCTGGGTAGCTGGAGCATCTTGCCCAGCCAGTCCATGACGATGGTTTCAAGCTCGGTGGCGGCCGGGGAGCTCATCCAGTTGAAGCCCACGACGTTGAAGCCCGTGCTGAGCATCTCCCCCAAGAAGCCGGCCGTGCTGCCACTGGAGGGGAAGTAGGCGAAGTAGTTGGGGCTCTGCCAGTGGGTGATACCAGGGATAATATGGGACTGAACGTCTTGGAGGATGGACTCAATGGACTCCGGCTGGTTGGGGGCGGATTCCGGAAGGAGCTTCTTGAGGTAGCCGGGCTCCACCTTGCTGCGGACCGGGTACTTCTCGATGTCCCGGTAGTAGTCGGCAAGGAAGTCGACGACCATGTGGCCCTGCCTCCGGAAGTCCTCCGGGTCCAAAGGATTCACCTGCGGGGCAGCTGCGGGGTTGTTCCCCAAGAAGACATCGGCGTGGAGGCTGCCCATATTTCCTACTACGTAGATGATGCTTAAGCTGAATGAGCTAAGCAAAGCTATTTAGATGTTTAAGCTGGGGTTGCTTGATTGAATAAGCTGAAGATACGATGAAATGAAGAGGGCAATTAAGAGGAGGAGATATCCTAGAAATAATGAAAGAATGATGGAGTGATGAGAGATGGGGAGATCGGAGGAGTTTAAATAGGGGGAGGGAAGACTGACTGAAGGAGAGTAGGGTGGAGGCGGCTTAGTCAGCGTGCCTTAGAGGAAGAGGGGACGAAAGTCGAGGGTGGGTGCTTGCCAAATTGCAAACGTGAAATTGCAAGTCCATGCCTAAACAGAGGACTTGTCCAGTCATGACCCAAGCTGCTAGATGAGCAGGAGGCCGCTACAGTACCCAAAAAATAGTGAGAGAGAAATTTAAAAACTGGATTCAACGGTTCCATGTTCTCTCAACAGTGGCCATGGAACCTGGTCACGAAAAATGGTCAGAGGAAAACGTTTTTGAACGAGAAATTCAGCTTTGAACTATGTGATTGCCGTTTTCCTGATTTATTTTATGAAGATGACGAGTGGGGTGGAAGGTGCAAGTTGGGTGAGTCAAATAATATGCTGCTGGAGACTAAGCCTTTTGGCGGTCAGTCGTATAAGGTGTGTGCTTGGTGACTGACTTAAATTAATTTTTATCCTTTTTAAAAGAATAGTAATATTCTTATAACAAAAATATCTATAAAGCTCACACGAGTTTTAATTAGACTTCACAAGTAGGCTCCATACATAGTTAACATGATTTCACTTATCTAAATTAATTAAAACTCATGTATAAATATATGAAAATATCATTTTCTTTTTAAAAGCTCTTTATTTTACAAATTAATGGGGCAGTTGCTTTACTTATGTCCAACGTATTTATAGTTTGTCATATTTACTATTCACTTTATCTCAAATTAATAACTACGTATATTTAATTTTTAAAATGAATTGATTATTTCTAAAAAAATTAATATAGCTATTAATTTAGGATTGAAGGAATATTTTTTAAGAAAAATGAGAAATATCTTAAAAAAATATAGCGAAAGCAATATAACCTTTGAGATTACTGACATGTACTTTATAATTTAAGTAAAAATACTAACATATATTTCTTCCATCCCGCATATTTAATAGTTTGGTGACTAACTGCTTCCTCCGAGACTTCTTACAATTTGAATAGTGTCTAATTTATAATTTAATAGGACATTTGCTTTAAGTCTATGTAGTCATAGTTTGTTATGATCCAAATAATGCGGATCTTTAACAAAAAATTAAGTTGATGCAGGGATTTTTTTACTGGAAAATAGTTAAACTTGGTCGTTGAGGCATTTCGTCTGGTGGCTTTAAACCACCATTGTGTAAGGGACAGAAATGGAAGTTTGTCACAAACTTAGGACTGATCATATATTATCCTTTTGTGGGAATATTCTATGTAATATGGAAATTTTTATTCTTCAACGGCCATTTCAGAAGAGTACTGCCACAATGGCATCAAGGTTCAAACATGATAAACCTGTTTTATCATTTAAATACCGTTAGTTATATGGGTCTAAAAAAATAAGCCTACTAATATGCTTAGATGATGAAGTAGGTTCATCATGTATGAACTTTTACGTCACTAAAACACATTTTTAATTTTTTAATACAAAGAGAGAACTTTGTTACTAATGAGCTTTTCTGAGCGTTACTAATCTGTTCTTTTCTTTTCCTTTCCTTATGCAAAGTTACTAATGCAAATAGAGACCTTTGTTACTAAAATAAGCCCTACTAATCTCTTCTTTCTTTTCCTTATGCAAAGTTACTAATGAGTTTTTCTGAGCGTTACTCTTAGTGCCAGCGCCAAAATATTATCAGTCACCAACTACATGATCCATTTACATTATTATAAAGACAAGAGTAGATATCTACCAACTATTATATCAATATTATAGGTAGATGCCATCACTATGTACATTACCATGAGAGTGATAGTGGCTTGTTTGAGAGAAAAAGAAGTATTGGGATAAGCTTATATGTAGCAAAGGATATAGTAGGGGTGTACAAGTTTGTAAATAAATTTAGAAAAATATAGGGTATAAATAAGAGATTTAAAAAATTCACCTAAGGTGAACAAGAAATGGGGTAAACAAGTCATTATTGGAGTCTAAATAATCATGTTTTTAGTTAATTTATTTTAAAAAATTAAATAGAGCCATTAATATGGCACATAGGGAGTGTTATCTTGGTTTTGGCCTTATTAAAAGCATAAGCCTTATGTTTAATCCTAGGTGAACTTTACATGCCTTTCTTCAATACTTTTTAGGATTTTTATTTTTTAATTTAATAAAATATAAAAATATAAATAAATATTTTTTATACTTTTAATATAAAAATAATATATCGATTATGCTAATAGCTAGGTTGAGAGTATTTTCACGTATATGGATAACAATGTATATACAAAATTTCTCTAGTAATTAACATTGTTAAACAACCCAAAGTCGACCTTATAGGTCAAATTGTGTCTCAGTACAACCCAAAAAATAGCTCCACATGTACCTACTACAATGTGGAACATCATGATTCATTACCTTGTCATCACTGTTCTCACACAAATCTCCTAGTATCCATTATATCTGATGAAGTTAAAGAACTTACATCACTAGAATATTGTTTGCATATATTAAAGTGTACTTCATAGGATCATGAACTATACTTAAACATTATAGTTTTATGGCCATGATCTAACAGTCAAGGAGCTAAAGTTCTAGTGAGTTGCAACTTGGCTCATCCTCTATTTGCAATAACTATAAAAAAACAACCATAATGTTATTAGTTTTTTAACTTAATAATATATGATTCAGTATAACCATTTGTAAAAGGTACTTATTTTGACATTTTTTAAGCCACTTTGGTTGATTTAATGATGCTTTCAAATGTTTATATCCTAAAATTAGATTGATAGAGATTGATGTATTGTAGTAAGGTGAACTACTTTAAGTAATTTGTCACACATAAGAATATGCTGGCAGAATGCGTAAATATTATATCTTAGACTTTTAAGTACTAATTAATATTTATCCAATTTTTTAAAATATTATTTAATATTTAAGCTACATGTAAGATAATGAATTGAGCTACACATGTCTATGTAGTCAACATTTACTATACATATGGTGTAGACTACTCTCATAGATTAAAAAAGTTTAAGGAGTCTATTTATTTTACCGGAGCTATTAATTTTTAGGACTAACTAGTTATATTTATGATATTGAATTATGCATCCTTATAAAAAAAGTAATAGATAATGATTAATAAATTAACTAACCGATTATTAGTGGATAAAACGGATGTACAAGAACCTATATTGTTTAGGTAATGTAACGATTATGAATAATGATTTGGGAAATAATTAAAATAATAGAATAAGCGGTAATTGCATCAGTTAAAACGTAATCGAATCGTTTCCACAACCGGGCAAAATGAACCAGATAATTAATATTATTATTTGCACAATACCAAAGGCCCATAGGAGCACCCATCTGATCCAATCAAAGATTGTGAATGAGGCGTGTAAATCATATATATTCTTGTCGCCTCCGGATTTCTGCTAAGATTGATCGTTAAGGATTATGCGCATCGGCCTTGCTCAATGCATTAACAGATTGCTTACATACATCAAATTAAAAAAAGAACTATTGTGTAATTACAAAAAGATTAGATACAAAAAAATTAGCCGAAGATTAGATACAAAAAAGATTACATACATCAAATTAGCCGAAGATAAGCCATCCAATCAAATTTTTTTTAAAGAACTATTGTGTAATTACAAAAAGATTAGATACAAAAAGAGAAGTTAGCAGCAGTGGAGCCCATGGCCGGCGGTGGAGCCCAGGAGGAGGGCGTCGGAGTGCTCCTGCACTACCTTCCAGGCCTGGTTGACATGGTGCTCCTCCGTTAGGGTGGCCCCAACCGCAAACCGGATCATGTACACTCCGCCCACCACCGCGTGCGTCATGTACGCCTTGCCCGACGAGTTGATCGACTCCAGCAGCCTCCTGTTGAGCTCGTTCGCCTCCTCTTCCCCGGCCAAGTCCACGGTAGGCGGAAGGAGGCGGAAGCAGACCATGGCGAAGTTCCGGGGCACCACCAGCTCGAACCTCCCGTCCTTGGCCACCAGCCCCTCCAACATCTTGGCCATCTTTACGTGGGTCCTGAGGAAGGTGCGCAGGTTGGCCACCCCGTAGCTCCGCAACACCATCCACAGCTTCAGCGCCCTGAACCTCCTGCTCAGCGCGATCTGCCAGTCCTTGTAGTCCACTACCTGCTTCGTCTCGGTAGCCTTATTGCGGAGATATTCCGGGTTGGTGGAGAGGGCCTTCACCAGGGCGCTGGGATCCTTGACCCACATGCAGCAGCAGTCGAGGGTGGTGAAAAACCACTTGTGGGCGTTGAAGCTCAATGAGTCGGCGTCTTCCACACCGTCGATGAAGTGCCTGAATTCCGGGCAGATGCAGGCACTGCCGGCGTAGGCCGCGTCCACGTGGACCCACATGCCATACTCTTTGGCCACCTTGCAGAGGGGACCCACCGGGTCGACGGCCGTGGAGGACGTGGTGCCCACGGTGGCGCAGAGGAAGAGCGGGAGGAGGCCATTGGCCAGGTCCTGTTCTATAGCAGCGCGGAGATTGGCTGGTGATAGTCCAAAGTGGTCGGACTTTGAGGTCTTGACTGCGCGGAAGTTGGCCGGGTCGATGCCGGCGATTTGAGCGGCCTTCTGGAGAGCACAGTGGGTCTGATCTGATCCGTAGACAACAAGGCGGCCGATATGCTCTCGGCCAATGCGGTTAAGAAGGCGGTCGCGGGCAGCTGTGAGAGTGCAGAGGATGCCTTCGCATGTAGTACCCTGCAACACCCCGCCGCCTCCGCCAGAGAAGAGGAAGGTGCTGGGTAGCTGGAGCATCTTGCCCAGCCAGTCCATGACGATGGTTTCAAGCTCGGTGGCGGCCGGGGAGCTCATCCAGTTGAAGCCCACGACGTTGAAGCCCGTGCTGAGCATCTCCCCCAAGAAGCCGGCCGTGCTGCCACTGGAAGGGAAGTAGGCGAAGTAGTTGGGGCTCTGCCAGTGGGTGATACCAGGGATAATATGGGACTGAACGTCTTGGAGGATGGACTCAATGGACTCCGGCTGGTTGGGGGCGGATTCCGGAAGGATCTTCTTGAGGTAGCCGGGCTCCACCTTGCTGCGAACCGGGTACTTTTCGATGTCCCGGTAATAGTCTGCAAGGAAATCGACGACCATGTGGCCCTGCCTCCGGAAGTCCTCAGGGTCCAAAGGATTCACCTGCGGGGCAGCTGTGGGGTTGTTCCCCAAGAAGACATCGGCGTGGAGGCTGCCCATGTTTCCTACTACGTAGATGATGCTCAAGCTGAATGCTAAGCAAGCTATTTAGATGTGTAAGCTGGGTTTGCTTGATTGAATGAGCTGAAGATACGATGAAGTGAAGAGGGCAAGAGGAGGAAATCCCCGAAAGAATGAAAGAATGATGGAGGAGTGATGGATGATGGGGAGATCGGAGGAGCTTAAATAGGGGGGAGGGAGGACAGACTGGAGGAGATTGGGGAGGAGGAGGAGGAGGAGGCTTAGTCAGTGTGCAAAAGAGGAAGAGGGGACGAAAGTCGAGGGTGCTTGACCAAATTGCAAACAAAGAACACAGTGTAATTCACCTTTGACCTGTGCTGTTGCCGTCTGCTTTATTTATTTTTTGAAGACGACGAACTGGGTGGAAGGTGCAAGTTGGGTGAGTCAAGTTGGAGATGAGCCTTTTGTCGATCAGTCGTACAAGGTGTGTGCTTGGTGACTGCTGACTGCTTCCTCCGAGATTTCATACAATTTTTTAAAAAACTTTATTTTACAAATTAATTGGTCAGTTGTTTTAAGTATACCTAACGTATTTAAGGCGTGTGCATGGTGACGGACTGCTTCCACCAAGACTTCTTACAATTTGAAGACTCTGTCTAATTTATAATTTAATGGGACCATTGCTTTAAGTCTATTTAGTCATAGTTTGCTTTGTTCAAAATAACGCGTATTTTTAACAAAAAAATAATGCAGGGAATTTTTACTGGAAAATAGTTGAACATCGTGGTTGAGGCATTTCGTCAAACGGTGGCTTTAAACCGCCGGTGGATAAGGGACAAATATGGAAGTTTGTTACGAACTTACGACTGATCATATATTATCCTTTTGTGGGAATATTGTATGTAATATGGAAAGTTTTGTTCTCCAACGGCCATTTCAGAAGAGTGCTGCTACAATGGCATCAAGGTTTAAATATGATAAACTTACTTTATCATTTAAATATTGTTAGTTATATGGGTCTAAAAAATAGGCCTTGGTTATCAACGGTGTTTAGATGATGAGAAATGAACTTTCACATCACTGAAACATTTTTTTTTTAAAATATATGCTTGAATTGGTGAATAGAAGGTGGGTCATTCTAGTTATACTGCAACAGTAAGCTGGTCGGAATTTCTCGTACAGGTAAGTCTGCCATTGAATACTCTTTGCATCAGATTGTCCGTATAAACGCTGCAAGTTGTTGAGCCTTTGTTGAGATTTTTTATCACTTTGGAACAAACCGAAGTATCGACATGCAATTAAGCACCGATGTCTTGTTGAAACAACCATCTCACTTTTACCCACTGCTTCGATCTATGCCACTTCGGTTTTGGTCAGGAGCTATCTATACTGCGGCATACTTAGATCGATTGGCTACGTAATGTTATCTTACGTTTTCAATCCCCTTGTCAAGTGCAAGTGCATTTTAAAGTTTATTTTACATGCCTATAGAGCTCATATATAGTTATACAAAGAGTGGGGCATGTTCTGCTTTTACATGTTAGTCATAAAAATAATTACAATCTATACTAAGAGCAGTAATAAAATAATTTAGCTGAAAAATTCTTCATCTTTTACCTTTGCTCTAGTTTCAATCCCTACATAGTTTAGCAGTAGGTGAGTATATTTTATATTTATTAGGTCGTGTTAATATCTAAAGTATTGCAAAATAAAAATAATAATAAAATTTATTTTTACCTTAAAATAATTATTTCAAATAACAATTTCAAAAAATAAAATTAAAAATCGTCAGTTCGTCCGATGACAATAAATATAAAGTCGTGATACTGAACGATGTTCCTCCAACACTATGAGGCATCTAGAAGCTCAAAAAGTGAGAAGCTTTCCTATAATGCTCCGTACCCATGCGCACACCATACTGATTATTTTTATTGACGGGTATTGAAGAGCCATGCTTCGATAGTTTTTGGGCTTATACCAAATAACTATCTTTTATAATTTAGTAGCTTTTAAATTTTATACCAAATAACTATTCTTCAAATCAAATCAATATTATCCAAAAAATACACATAATAAAATAAAGTATGCACAACATTTTACTAACATAATATTCTCCAAAAAATAAACCAAATTAGCAAAAATGCAACAAAAACATTTTAGAAAAAGTAATTCTACAAGCATAACATCAGTTTAGAGCTTAAGACTTCCTACCTCAAACTTAAGTAAAATTTTGTAGTGAAAAAATGCCTCAAATAGAAAAACTGACCCCAACACCGCATTCGACAAACTTGATTTAGATGGAAATGGCTCTTGAATTGTTTGAATTGGACTCCAAACAAAGAATAAACGAGAAAGAGAAACTTTTGGGGTGTGTAGAAGATATACATCTAGAAAGTCCTTCACTACTTCAATATCTCTTAATTTGGCATATATAGATTACTCTGAAATCACACTAGCAAGATATGTTTGACACCCCTTAAAGATCAATTGTCGTGCCTACATAACAGAAATGATACATACCCTTAAGCGATCTTGATTTCTATAAAAAGTAAAATTTTTCTCTCATTGCTTATGGAATATAACTTTTTTCCTCTTACAATCTACTAAGACCTTATTTTCAACTAACCAATTTATTCCTAATATGACATCAAAGTCTGTCATACTAAAGAGTATAAGATTAGCCTTCCATTCTTAGTTTTTTAATGACATAAACACATTTTGAAGAAATTTCTTGGTTGTAAAAGTTTTTTCCATAGCAGTTGACACTTCTATAATATATCATAGTTCCATAATCGGATAACCACTACTTAAAGTAAAATAATAGAAGATAAAAGAAGGTGTTGATTCTGGATCTATTAAAAGTTTAGTAATTTTATACAAAATTAGAAGTGTACATTGTATAACTCCTGTTGACATTTGAGCTTCTTTTACAGTGATAGTATAGACCCGCCCCTCAGCTTTAGGTTTATGCTCCGTCTTTACTTCCTTTTGGTTCTTTTTCTTAGGGCATTCTTTGATCTTATGCCCCAAACCTATCACTCAAAACATCGCCCTTCAGATATGTAACAGATTCCTAGTGGATGATATTTGTTACATTTAGAACATTTCTCTTTTTTCTTTTCCCCTTGAGTCTAGGTTAGTGGTCCAGTGGTTCTCTAAAATTTTTGATTTGTATTTTGGGTAGGGAATGTCATTTTCTCTTCCGATCTTCAATTTTAGAACTGCTGCTTTGCCCGCGATCCTTGCTTTTTGCCAAAAACTTTTGATATTCTTGCTCCATCAGAGAGGCCAATTCTACAGGTGTGGCAAGTGTAGTAGGTTGAAATCCTATTATTATGCTTTGGAGTCCATTGTTCAGACTTGTGACAAAATTTTGAGCTTTCTTCAACTCTGTAGGGCAAACTTGGGGAGCAAAGCGTTGTAGCTGCACAAATTTATTTTCATGTTGAAATACTGTCATGTTTCCTTGCTGAAGGTCCAAGAATTCTTTTTCTATCTTTTCTTGAACATGAGGTGGAAAATATTAATTATATAATACTTCTTTGAATTCTTCATGCTTGATATTCTCCTTATTAGAGAATAAATTTCTTTTTGTCAATGGCCACCAAAAGGCGGCCTCTCCTGACATCGCAAAAGTGCTATGTCCACTTTCCTATTTTTAGGAACTTTCATTTCCTAAAAAATTCTTTTGACCTCAATTGTCCATTTTTTGGCTGCTTCTGGTCCATCCTCTCATGATAATTTTGGAGCAATTTTCTTAAATCGCTCAAACAAATTGTCTTTTCACTATGACTACTTTCAACTACATCCACAAAGTTACTTAATCGATTAGGGATAGGCTGAAATCCTTGAGTCTGTAGATGCTGGGTTATTCTTTGGATAATTAGATCAATGAGATTATCTATCTAATTTTCTGGTGCCTTTCCACCTTGAACATGAACATTTTTAGCTGGGCCAGAATCATTCGATAATTGTACTTCTTTACCGTTTTCAGAAGTTATTTTGGGGTAGTAACAGATTGTGCCTACTTTGATGTCACAATAAAGTTTTTTAAAACTAACTATGTTTATTTATAAATATTTCTATACATGTTTGCATAACTGCACAAAGAGTGTTTCAAAGACACACACACACACACACACAACAAAAATATTTACAAAGCAACTACACCATGTAAAAGCCTAGACACATACACATATATTTATTCTTTTTTTAAGGGTTGGAGAAAACCTTTGAATGAAAGATTTTCCTCATTAGACACTGATAAAAGTAGTGCCCTCGCTCTTCACAAAAAAGACATATCTCTAGCAATGCTTTATGTTCCACATCGGCCATTTGCCCTTGCTTTATCCTTGAGCCCTTTCCTCTTCATCCTCTTCTTCTGGGGATAATTTATTGAGGTCAAAGTTTCGCATAACATTTTCCGTTCAAGGTTATCCATCCTCCCCTCAATGTATGGGTCTCCCTCGAAGAGATCTCCCTCAACTGGATACCCCCAAGGCAAGTACATCTTTGAGGGTTCATCTTCAATCGGGTTTCCCACTAGAGGTCCTTTTTAGACGGGTTTCCTCCTTGGACATATCATCCTCGGATGGGTCTCCTTCGAATGAATCTTCGTATGAAATCTCGATCAAAGTTGGTGAGTCTGAAATATTTATTACTTCATGAACATAGTCATCCTCACTTAATTTGGGATAAGTTAGCATTTTGTCTGGGTTAATTTGAAGCTTCTGCCTTTGAAGTTATTTCACTTCTTGTTTCTTCTTTGGGCAGCAGGGGCATCTTTTTTTGGTGACCATGTGATATAGAGAGCCTGAGATATGTGTCATTTTTTACTTTCCCATTAACTGTATGATAATTTTAAAAATAAAATATAGCATTAGTAAAATCATCGAGGTTAAATATTGATTATTTTTGTGACTAATCATAACTATTGCTCTAGTATAGTGAATCTTAGACTCTGATACCAAATGTGATAACTGCCATTTTACAATGATATAATAAACATAATAATTCTATCTGACACGTGTAAATTATACTCATATGACTGAACGTGAATGCGTCGATGCATATAATAGACATAAAATTCACATAACATCATAATTAACATATCATACATTGGTGTAATTGCACGACCAAAATATTATCTATATATAATATTCACGAAGCATAGTAAGGTTTATTTTACTTGCCTCAGATCATTGTGTGTAGAGCTCATAGTTATACAAAAGTGAGGCATGTTCTGCCTTCGCATGTTAGTTACAAAAATAATTACAAATGAGCAGTAACCGAATAATTTAGCTAAAAAGCTCTTGATCTTTTACCTCTACTCCAGTTTCAATCCTTACAGAGTCTAACAATGGGTGAGTATATTTTATAGTAAATAGGTCGTATTAATATCTAAAGTAATGCTAAGGAGAAATAATAGAAAACTTTATTTTTGCCTTAAAACAATTATTTTGGAGAACAATTTCAGAAAAAAATAAAAAATCATCGATTTGTCGGATGACGATAAATCCAAAGCCAAAATACCAAACGGCGTTCCCCCAGCATTCATGGTGCACTGAGAGGCTCAAAAAGTGAGAAGCTTTCTCATGATGCTCCGCACCCATACGTGTGTTATACCAATTATTTTTCTTTGCAGGTATCGAGGAGCCATGCTCCAATAGTTTTTGGGCTTTATACTAAATAACTATCTTTTATAATTTAGTAGTTTTGGGGCTTTATACCATATAACTACACTTTAAATCAAATCAATATTATACAAAAAATACACACAATAAAGCAACATATGCACAACATTTCACTAACATAATAATCTCCAGAAAATAAACCAAATAAGCAAAAATAGAACAAAAATATTTTTAAAAAAATAATACTATGGGCATAGCATCAGTTTAGAGCTTAAGACTTATTACCTCAAACTTGAAGTAAAATTTTGTAGTGGAAAAAGCCCTCAAATAGAAAAATTGAACCCACCGCCGTGTCCGACATGCTCGATTTAGCTTGAAATAACTCTTGAATCGTCTAAATTGGACTCCAAATGAAGAAAAAACGAGAAAGAGAAATTTCTAGGGCGTGTAGAAGAAAGAAGTGGCACGTTGAGCCTATTTATAGGTTGAGTGTGCCAGCTAGCGTGTGACGCATCAAGGTGCGCGCATTGTACACCCATTAGAGTGTTGCACTCAATATGATCTGGACGCGATGCCGGCACGTGTCCAGCATGCGTTCGTGCGCAGTGCTTGTTGTCGCAAGTCGCCATAATTATTTTTTTTTCAAACGAATCTAAAAACTTTAAAACTCTATATCTTTATGCCCCGATTTCCGATTCACATATTCTAAGTATTATTGTGCTTGTTTTGACGAGCCCTACGAAATAAGATTCTACATGAGTAGGTTATTTTAAACTTTTGAAGAAGTTTTGCCTATGTGGTACATTTTCTAAGGTTATAACTTTTAACCACATTGTCTGATTTGCACGATTCAAATACTGTTACTCTTATCTTTTAAAGCTCTACAATAAACCTTTAAAATTTTGTTTAAAATAATTTTTTACTAAAAATTTTATTATTAATTTTAAAAATTCACTAAAAAATTGGGTTGACAAATGTATATGCACTAGATTTGAGGAAATTGTCGGGTGTGAAAGAAGTCGTCAACTTGTGTAATGGAGGGCCTATGGGTAGGAAGATTTCACTTATTAGAAGGAATTCGTTGCCGCGAAAGAGGAGAGAGAAGAAAAAGAAGAGAAATACAATAGGGATAATACGCTAACGGGGTTTAGGAGGCGGTTTTTGTCTCTGAGGGCTATTCGCTGACGTGTTTGATTTTCAGTGGTAGCCAACATGAGCTTAGAGAGATGACTGCTCGACAGATTTGCCATTTAGCTAGTACACATGACATCATGTACGTTGTTTGCTAACTTACACTCATGTGCTAATGCACGCACCATCGATTCATCTACCGTTTGTAAAACTTCTCTTAAGGAAACTTTTTTTATAATTAACCTAGCCTAAGCTGTGCATGTTAGCCTTAATATTTAAAATTGACGATGTATAGGCTTAGTACACTTAGCGATTTCGTATACTAATACGTGTTAGCATGTGTGTCCTATTAATCTCGTGAATAAAGTGTTCTCACGACTTAATTGTCATTGAAGAACATAAAAAATAATATTTCCTCTCCAATTATGCCGCTCGTGAACCTTTTATCAACAAATTTAATTTCTTGTACAAGCACATGTATGTGAGTTCACTCAATATTAGATCAACCAAAATTAGAAGGATACGAAGTAAGAAGAGTTATTTAAGTCTAAAAAATTCTTGGGATTTTTAGGGTAAGTAGGAGTTCAACGAACAACCACATTCAATTAAGAAAGGGCCAATCAGCCACAGGATGACAGAATTTTAAAAGAATTAGTTAGACCACCATTGTGTAATTACATACAAGAGATTAGATAAAAAAAAAAGAGTTAGCAGCAGTGGAGCATATGGCCAAGATTGCCCATGGTGGAATCTAGGAGGAGGGCGTCGGCGTACTCCTGCACCACCTTCCAGGCCTGGTTGACATGGTGCTCCTCCGTGAGGGTCGCCCCCACCGCAAACCGGATCATGTACACTCCGCCCACCACCGCGTGCGTCATGTACGCCTTGCCGGACGAGTTAATCGACTCCAGCAGCCTCTTGTTGAGCTCGTTCGCCTCCTCTTCCCCAGCCGAGCCCACGGACGGCGGAAGGAGGCGGAAGCAGACCATGGCAAAGTTCCGGGGCACAACCAGCTCGAACCTCCTATCCTTGGCCACCAGCTCCTCCAACATCTTAGCCATCTTAACGTGGGTCCTGAGGAAGGTGCGCAGGTTGGCCACCCCGTAACTCCGCAACACCATCCACAACTTCAGCGCCCTGAACCTCCTGCTCAGCGCGATCTGCCAATCCTTGTAGTCCACCACCTGCATCGTCTCGGTAGCCTTGTTGCGAAGATATTCCGGGTTGGTGGAGAGGGCCTTCACCAGGGCGCTGGGGTCCTTGACCCACATGCAGCAACAGTCGAGGGTGGTGAAGAACCACTTGTGGGCGTTGAAGCTCAATGAGTCGGCATCCTCCACACCGTCGATGAAGTGCCTGAATTCCGGGCAGATGCAGGCGCTGCCGGCGTAGGCCGCATCCACGTGGA
This sequence comes from Saururus chinensis, assembly GCA_035235625.1. Lineage (NCBI taxonomy): Eukaryota > Viridiplantae > Streptophyta > Magnoliopsida > Piperales > Saururaceae > Saururus > Saururus chinensis. Next base: position 3,117,336 of record CP141146.1, read on the forward strand.
CCCACATGCCATACTCTTTGGCCACCTTGCAGAGGGGACCCACCGGATCGACGGCCGTGGAGGACGTGGTGCCCACGGTGGCGCAGAGGAAGAGCGGGAGGAGGCCATTGGCCAGGTCCTGTTCTATAGCAGCGCGGAGATTGGCTGGTGATAGTCCAAAGTGGTCAGACCTTGAGGTCTTGACGGCGCGGAAGTTGGCCGGGTCGATGCCGGCGATTTGAGCGGCCTTCTGGAGGGCACAGTGGGTCTGATCTGATCCGTAGACAACAAGGCGGCCGATGTGCTCTCGGCCAATGCGGTTAAGAAGGCGGTCGCGGGCAGCTGTGAGAGTGCAGAGGATGCCTTCGCATGTAGTACCCTGCAGCACACCGCCGCCTCCGCCAGAGAAGAGGAAGGTGCTGGGTAGCTTGAGCATCTTGCCCAGCCAGTCCATGACGATGGTTTCAAGCTCGGTGGCGGCCGGGGAGCTCATCCAGTTGAAGCCCACGACGTTGAAGCCAGTGCTGAGCATCTCCCCCAAGAAGCCGGCCGTGCTGCCACTGGAGGGGAAGTAGGCGAAGTAATTGGGGCTCTGCCAGTGGGTGATACCAGGGATAATATGGGACTGAACGTCTTGGAGGATGGACTCAATGGACTCCGGCTGGTTGGGGGCGGATTCCGGAAGGAGCTTCTTGAGGTAGCCGGGCTCCACCTTGCTGCGAACCGGGTACTTCTCGATGTCCCGGTAGTAGTCGGCAAGGAAGTCGACGACCATGTGACCCTGCCTCCGGAAGTCCTCCGGGTCCAAAGGGTTCACCTGTGGGGCTGCTGCCGGATTGTTGCCCAAGAAGACATCGGCGTGGAGGCTGCCCATGTTTCCTACTACGTAGATGATGCTCAAGCTGAATAAGCTAAGCAAGCTATTTAGATGTGTAAGCTGGGTTCGGTTGATTGAATGAGCTGAAGATACGATGAAGTGAAGAAAGCAAGAGGAAGAAATCCCAGAAAGAATGAAAGAATGATTGAGGAGTGATGGGAGATGGGGTGAGCGGAGGCGTTTAAATAAGGGGGAGGAAACTGGGGAGGCTTGAGTGGGCAGAAGCAGAGCCGAAGGTGGGCTTGACCACATTGCAAACGCGTAAGTGCAAGCAACGCGTCAAAGAAGAATACAGTCTAGTTTAGTTGTGAACTGTGGCTGGCTGACTCAAATAGTCTGGTCATAGAGGAAAAGGCTCTTGCTGATCAGTCGTATAAGGTGTGTGCTTCATGATTGACCTCTTCCTCCAAGACTACTTCTTAAAATAAAATAAAAACTCTTTATTTTACAAATTAATGGGGCAGTTGCTTAAAGTCTAACGTATTACTCTGTCCGTCTCAAAATAAGCGTCAGATTTTTTAAAATGAATTAATTTAAAAAACTAAATAGGATAATTATCTTAGGACTGAGGAAATACGGAGTATTATTTTGTCACGTTTCAATTAACATGTACTACTTTTGTAAGTAAATGTGAAAAATCTTAAAAAATACTAACGTATATAAGGACGGAGTAAAGCAATCCAAGTACTTTGAGATTACTCTGTAATTGAAGCAAAAACACTAAAAATATTGATGCAGGAGCATGTCAGCATGTGAAAGTGAAGGAAGTAGTAGTTTCATTTAGACATTTCATCAAACACTTGCGTAAGCTTTAAAACAGTCGGGGCATATTCGGTAATTACTAACGGGCCTAAAGTCTTTACGTTGTGGGAGAAGGTAAATAGTTTGAAAGAAGAGGGATAGCGTTGTAAATTCAGTATGAAGGCTAGGCCGTTAAGGTCGTTAACTTCATCTTCCTCCTCGCGACGGGAGAGCAGAGCAGCGGCATTCGCAGGCGTTAAATCCATCCTGCTGGAGGTTGCGGCCAAGTCCGAGGTATAAATGGTGTCGTATTAGCTTTAATTAGCAGTTTTTGATGTTCAATTCATTGTAAGGATTTGACCCTGCGAGAGGTGTGCCTCTGAGCGCATTCTAGCTGGGGTTTGGTTCTGCAACTTGGCGTTGTGTTCCAGATCTGATTTCCTGTGTAATTGTTGATGTTCTTAGTGAAGCTAGTTGAGATTTCTCGTTGAATTCTCGTTTGTATTGTGAGCTGCATCAAATATATAAGTAGACAATGGCAACTAATACATCATCACACTGACTGTTTCTTGGAACACTTCTTAAAATTTAAAGACCGTGTCTAATTTATAAATTAACGAGGCAATTGCTTTAAGTCTATGTAGTCATAGTTTGTAGTGCTCCAAATAATACGCACTTTTAACAAATTTTTTTTGTAATGCTTCAAATAATACGCACTTTAAAAAAAAATTAAACACTCCAACAATGAAATTGAATTCGTAAATCCAAAATTTATGCAGTTTTTTGTATCGATGGGTATTACACATTAATTAACATGCCCCCATACTTTGGAGTATGGACATGCTTTTCCAAGAATTTGAAGGGGGTTTTCCTCATCAAGCTTTGAACAAGAATTTGAAGGGGCCACTGTATCAAATATTTTGGGGTAAATTCTCACTTCTTCCTAGTATTCTTTATTTTCTTCCATATTTTTTTCACTATTGATTTATTTTATCAAAGTTCAAATGCTTGTAATTGCAGTATAATTGGCTAAATTCTTAGTTAAAGGTATTTACTGGATATTCAAGTGTTAATTTTGATTCAATGATGTACTCTAGGGTTTTAAATTGATTAAATATTTTATTTAATAGTTATTAACTTGTAAAACTATCTATTTTTCCATTAACATTAGGTATGTAGAATTCTTGCAATTCCTTGCAACTCATCAACAATGTCTTTTATGGGGCAAACGCTCAATCAATTACCATTGTTACGTGAACTATTTGTGTAATCATTATATTTTCCGATTGAAAAAAATCTTTATTTGTTTTCAATTGAGTAATACTATGAATTAAGTTGACAAGTGGTATTTGTTAGAAGCAGATCCCCGCTGCCTTAATGTTTGTTCTCACATTGGTTATGTTTTGTTATTTATTTATTTCTATATTTTTTCCTCCAAATTTTTACATAATTTCTCTTAGTTTTATAAGAAATCACTCTTTTGAACATTATTATATTTTTATAAATTAGGTTTACATTTAGTAATTAAAATTTTAATTCATATTATTCATACTTTCTTAATATAACTAGGAGAAAATATTTAATCTAATTCTAACTAAATAAAGAGTATAGCTATTAGCAATTAGAATATGGATCAAATCTAACCTAGTTTAGGGTTAAATCCAAATTCTAATAGATTATGAAGGTTATACCCGGCCCTTATGGCGGGTCATAATATTCCACATCGCTTCCGCCCTACCTCATCCTTGAGGTGGTCATTGACGCGTGTAACACCGATGAAAATATACACTTGGGTCCACTAATATTCTACTTGAAATATGTATGAATAAGAGTGTCGGGAGTCATTGCAGACAATTGGTAAAGAAGTTGATCATGGCATGGCAGCTGAGCCCAAGCGGTCCCTTGTAAAGTTCAAATTGGTGCAAGTCTTTTTATGTAGGCATCGACAAACCAAAACACAGAAGAACTATAGCTGAAATAGGAGACAGGGTCCCGAGCAAAATAGAGACACCAAATATACCTTGGTGTAAGACCTTGGTCAAAAGACAAAGATTTACGAGTCCAATGGAACCTGAAAATTGAGGCTTTACTAGAGAACTCAGACCCTCTATGGACTGGGAAAATAAAACAACATCCGGGAAGCCTTGGTCAATACAGGGGCGAGAAACCTGTGCGAAATAAAGAGCATGGTCCTGGAGAAGAAAGCTGTGTAGAGGTGACAATTGAGTGGTGGCGGAGGCAATGGAGGTATCGTGCATGATCTGCCAGAGGAGAGCGGCAACGGAACCGGCCGGCATGAGAGGAAACTTACTAGAATCAACTGTCAAGGAAAACTTGAGCTCGTCAATCTCCTCTTCAAAGTAGTTTTGTATCAACTGCTTAATCCTCCCAGAGCATCGGCTTAACTTAAACTTTGGTTCAAACTTTGTTGGAGAAGTGAAGTCAAAATTCGAGTATGTATCTAAATTTCGTCCTTCCAGCATCTATGAAATATTTGACCAAATGAGCGGATATCATTTCTCATATGGCTTTAATATATGACCTTTTGAGGTCCATCTTAGGAAGGAAACCATTTGAGCAGGAATGGCCTGGGAAACCTTTGGTGGCGCGACTTGGCTGGGCAAAAAAAGGGTCTTCACCGACGATTGGGGTGCCTAGAACAACTCCTGGACGAAAGGTTGTGAGTACCGAAGACAGCAGAGGATCTTGGGGTGGCATTGTCCGTGGCGGCGGGATGGAGGATCGTCAGCGGATGAGGTTCTCCGTGGGTGAGGAAGAAAGGGCTGCACCTTCAAATATGAAGGTGAGGAGACTAGAGGATGGGTGGTAAGGAGATCTGTGACCAGAAGGACAAGTAGGAGGGGCAGCCGGCGGAAGTTGGTTGCGAACGCCTTTGATGATGGAGGAGATGGTTGAATCCTACTAGAGTGGATATAGTTCCGCTCCAGAGTGGGAAAAATTGCAGCTTGGGATCTTCCATGGAGTTGACGGACATCATCCGGATGGGGCCGCCACCAAGATTGTTTGTAGAGCAGAGCTCACCGCCAAAGGAGTCAGCGCCATTGGAATGTTGTAATCTATAAGGGTTCACCCATTTTGGCATTGTTATCCTAAGCGACGGAGTCGACGTCAAGCAACGGGGAGAAGTTTCAGGTACGGAAGGCCATGACGAGGAAGTGGTCGTGGCTACCGCATCGAGCCTAGACAACAGGATGATTGGACTGGAGGAAGTTGAAGAGGTTGATGCTGTGGGAGGAGTTGGAGTTGACGTCAAGTCCATATAGGAAAGGGAGGGCAGTGAGGCCAGCACAGTAGGGGAGAAAGACGACATCGGCATAGTAGGGGTAGTCAAGAGGAGCTCCAGCATGTGGGCGTTGGTGTTGTACCAACACTAGGCTAGATTATGGGTTGGTGAGGTAGGGGTAGAAGTACCGTAGATAGGGTAGGTAGAGCAGTTGTAGAGGAGGTCAAGGTTGAATTGGGTGGGCAGGTCCCTGACGTGGATGGCGGCAGTGCAAAAGCGACCGGTGATAGTTCGACAAATTCCAGGGAAAGAGGTGGGAAATCTGAGGAGGATGGACCAGGCAAACATAAATGTAACGAGTTAATAGCAAGTGTGAGTAAGGCTAAGGCATCCATAACCTCGTTGAAACAGCATTTACTCTCGGCTTGTTCGGAAGCTAGGATAAACTTCAACGATGAGAATATTGTGTGTAGTGAATAAATTTGAGGAGTAAATTGCGGGGAGAGGGTGCGAGGGAGGGTGGTAACATAGAGCAGAAATGACCCTCGGCTACAAATGGTATAGACCAATGGTTTACACAAGCTAAAGTAAAGATAAAAACATAAAGAAAATAATTGAAATATAAAATAACTACCTTGATTATGATCTATGAACTCTGAAGTAATAATCTTCTATGAATTATACAACATATAGAGAAAATCTAAACTAATCTTAATAGAACTAGGAGACAATCTTTAATCTAATTCTAACCAAATAAGCAGTATAGCTATTAGGAATTAGAATAGGAATCGAATCTAACATAAAATAAGAATCTAATCTAATTTAATTTAGGGTTAAATCCTAATTCTAATAGATTATGAAAGCTAGACCGGACCCCTAGGGCGGGTCATAACATATAGTTACAATCGTCAATCTTCACTTGGTTTTGATCACATATTCTCATATCAGCTATATTTGTCTTTCTTGGATACTCTTCCTATTCCAAAGGGTGTAGGTGTTTGGACATGTTTTCTAGTAAAGTCTATTTATCGACATGTTCACTTTCATGAATCTAAATTTTTATTTCCATACATTTCTTCACTCCTTCATTAACATCTCTGCTTGTTCTTGACCAGTATCACCATCTCATTTGATTACTGTTTACAAGGAGTCGATGACTATTCATAGTTATTACCTTGACACAAAAGGAGTGTTTGACCCAATGCTGTATTAAACACAAATTTAAATCAATTGAATTTAAATGACGTTACTACATGTATCGAGATTATAAATTCTACCATTTTTTTCTATTAAATAATTCTAAATATCTTGGGAAATAGTTTTAAAAATTGTTCAACTTTCATTTCCCAACTTTGACAATTCATCTTTATGCAATGTTATTTTGATTTATCTTTTTCCTTATTATGATCCAGAACTTGAATAACTTGATGTGAAGACAACATTTCTTCATAGGGAACTAGAAGAGAAAATTTACATGTAACAGCCAGAGGGATTTGAGGAGCTAGGAAAGGAGGACTTGGTATGCATGTTGAAAAAAATCTCTATATGACTTGAAGGAATCACCAAGACAATGGGATAAGAAGTTTGACTCTTTTATGCTAAAAAGAGGATACTATAGACCATTGGTTTTTTTTAAAAAGAACCCGGTCTAGGTCTAAGTTCAACTCAGACCTGAGCTGTTTATTTTTTGGGAGGGATCGGGAGAGAGGAAAACTCACCCCCCAGCCCTAATCTCAACGGGAGAAGGGAGAACTCCCCTCTCCCAGCATATTGATCCTCTCCCCTCCCCCATACTCCCACACTTACCTCACAACACGTCTCTCTCTTCTCTCCCTCCGCTATATAACGGTTTTGGATTTCCCCCCTCTCACCCCATCCTTGTCCCTCTTCTCTTGCTTCGGCGGGCAGCGTCATTCAAAGGTGTCCGACTGTTGGCGACAGTCTTGGGGGTGAAGGTAGGACGGCAAGAGGGCTTGTCTACGAGTTGGAGATGAAAAAGGTAGTTCCTTTAATTTATTTCAATACTCCTTTCCCATAGGCCGGTCCCCTCCTGGGTGTTGTTAAATTTTTATTGTTTACTCGCAAGTGCACAAATTTATAGTAGTTAAGCGGCTAAATTGAGTGTTAATCCCACAGAGACTTGAAATCGGAAAGCTAAATTGAATCTAACTCAAGTAAACCTTAATCTAGTTATCAAATATAAAGAGAATGACTTAACTAAAGTAACTAACAAAAGTAAATAAGAATTTAAAGGCAATTAAACTATCAAAATTAAAATTCTAAAGCTTTAACCTAAGAATAAGAAAACAATGCAAAGTAAATAAAACATTATCAAATAAGCAAAGCACTCACAAATAAACAAAATACTAGCAAATAAACAAAACACTAGAGCATAGGAATCCACATTTATTAAATCATAGAAATTCATAAGTATGATCATTGTTCATATTTTCACATCATCTCATAATAATCTAGAATTTAATCTTTGTTATTATGGAAAATATCATTATTAAGCTCTCATGTATAATAAAAAATATATTGTTCCTCCTCACTTCAAAAGATTATAATCAAGTCATTAATTGTATCCATAATTTGTAAATCACAACTAATACCCAACTTTAATATTAAACAAGACAAAACCAAGTAAGAGACTAATGAGAACCAATTTAAATCATGCGAGAAGCATGACTATACTGATATCCAAATCGATCTCCTCAATTAAAGAGGTAGAAACGAATAACATTAAATCCACCATTAAGAAAAAATAATCAAGTCTTATAATTAAGGCTGTTCACTAGCCGAGCTAGCTCGTTGAGTTGAACTGGCTCGGCTCGGTTCGACTCGAATTTGGCTCGGCTTGAAGTGAGCTTGACTCGAGTTCAGTTCGAACTCGAAATCAAACGAGCCGATCTCGAACATGGGCCAACTCAAATTGACTCGACTCGAAACCTGATCGGTTTGACTCGAAATCGACTCGAAGCTTAGCTCGAACTCGACTCGATTTGTTATATATCACTTTTTAATTATTATACCCATATTATATACATTTTTTAACTTTTACCTTTCATGTACCCATAATATTTTATATTAATTTATAAAATATATATCCTATATATACAGTAATATATGGTATATGATATACTATATAATATGATATATAATACCTATATTATACTATCACATTTTAAACAAATATAAATCCTACTACTAATAAAATTGAGAATGTAGGTATGATAAATTATTTTATTTCTATTCTACCCCTATTCATCTATATAATATTATTTAAATTTTAAATACTACCTTTTATCATTCTAATCCTAACAAATATAAATATGTTATTCTACTTACAAATAAGCATTCTTAATTCAACCAATTATATTAGTTTAGAATTAGAGATTTGGTGAACTATATCTAAATTTTTCCTATAAATATATCGAGTGAACCAAGTCTAAATTTTACTATTGAATTCCAATTATATTGATTTTTCTTTTTACAAGTAATCCACACACCATGAAATATATTATTTTTGAAGTCCAAATAATTCTCTTATTATGAATTTTTTTATAGTCACTAGAATAATTAGATATGAAATATGTGAATAACAGTTGTTATAACTTTGGTTACTAGTTCAATTTTTTGTGGCTTATTATATGAGAAATTTTATATAACGATCAAAATAACAGAGAGAGAAAAATATTTACCAATATGATGTTCCTTTTCACTGACTAGGTGCTGACACCTGCGTATTTTTTTAGATATTTTTTTATAATTTCATCCTTTAGAATGATGAAATGAGTACACTTAAATTAATACAATATACTAACTTTATCCTTCCAAATGGCAAAATCAATAATGAATTAATTTTTTCTCTCTTTTCTCTCTCCTCTCTCGCTCCTCTCTCTATTCTCTCTCCTCTCTCTATTCTCTCTCTCCTCTCTTTTTCAGTTATCTCTCTTCTCTCTCTTTTCTCTCTCCTCTCTTCTGAAGGACAAAATCATGAAAAATTTAAAAAATATTATTTTTGTCATTCACAAATACATTATATTTTATTTAAAATTTAATATTCTAATATATAATATATAAATAAGAAAAATTAAATTAAAATTTTTTACTTTCTCCCCACTTCTCAGAACTAGGGCTCACGTCACGCACATAAGAGAGAGATAGGGAGAGAGAAAGAGAAAGAAGAGAGGACAAAGAAAAGAGAAAGTGTAGAGAGAGAATAAGAGATATAGCCAAAAGAGAGAGGAGAGAGATTGCATAGAAATATAGAGAGGAGAGAGTGAATAGAGAGAGTCTGTGAAGAGAGTGAAAGAGGAGAGAGAGCTAGCTGAAAGAAAGAGAGAATGAATAGAGAGAGAAGAGAGTGCGAATAGAGAGAGGAGAGAGAGTGTGTGAATAGAGAGAGAGTTGTGAATAGAGAGAGGAGAGAGTAAAGAGAAAGAAGAGAGAGAGGAGAGGGAGAGAATGAAGAGATAGTAGAGAGAAGAGGGGACAAAATTATTTCATTATTGATTTTATCTTTCTAAAAGACGAAATCAATACATTGCATTGATTTCATCTTTTAAAAGCATGAAATTATATATTTCATCCTTTAAATCACAAATCAGTATATTATATTAAGATTTTTCTCTTTAAGAATGAAATTAAAAAATAAATTTAAAAACAGTCATGGAGGTGCTCGCGAAAAGAAACACCATATTGGTAAATATTTTTCTCTTTATGTTATTTTGTTAATTATTATTTTTAATATTATTTATATAATTATATTTATTATATGGGATATTTGAATAACATTAGTTAAATTTTTGGTGACAAATGAAAATTTTTTGTTGGGTATTTATTGACTCTTATTTTAACCATGAATTTTGAAATAATATTTACAACTTTAATAAAATAAAATTATTTTTATTATAATTTTTTTTATTTTTGTAATGTTGGTGTAATTCTCTAAATTAATATAGATTTTTATTAAAAAAAATAATTTTGGTTGTAAATGGGATTCGAGCTCAATTTGAACACAGGTTTGAGTTGCTATAATATGTTTTCGAGCTTGAGCTTGAGTTGAGTTTCGAGTTTTTAGCCGAACCGAGCTTGAGCCAGGCATCGACCTGTTCGATTGAGCTCGAGCCGAGCTTTTAGAAATTAAGTTCGAGTCAAAAAACTTGAAAACTCGGTTCGACTCGGCTCGTTAGCACCCTTACTTATAATCATAAAATTCTATAATTTAATGAAGCTTTATCAAAGCCCTAGCAAAAAAGATTTAGCTACTTATTAACCTAAGAAATAAAATTTTTATTAAATAAAGTAAAAAGAAACTTACAACTTTAGAAGAAAATTAAGCGAGAATAAAATTTTTTGGATTGCTACAGTACCTATGTGCCCGCTGAGATTTTTTTCTTTCTTTGGTTCTCTGCTTTGGTTCATTGCTTCACATTGGAACTCCTTAAAGGAAGATTATGGTTGCACCTTCTCTCTTGATTGGCTCCCCCCCTAGGTCATCTCATACATTTTTATACTATCAAGAATAAGTCTCAATCAAATAAGTACCTAAGCTTATTTTTTCATTAATGAGAATGAGGCCCACCACTACAACATTCTTAATTGATTCACCTTTTCAATTTCATCCTTTCTTCAATTAGTCTTCCGGTTTGAGCATTCTTCTCTTGTTTCCCACTTAGTTGCATTCTATCTTTGACACTTTCCTTAATTAAGACATCTTTCATTTTATAAGCTCTTCCCTAATTTAACTCTAACCAACTTCTCTATTCCTCTTTTTGGTTCTTTCCCTATTTAAGATTTTCCATTCTTTGTACTTTTTATTTCTAAGAACTTGACCATCCACTTGGTTTTGGCAAAGGAATTTTCCAACTTAAAGTTCTTGCACAGAAATTTATCATGAATGTTCCAAAATAGCAAATTCATCATTTAAGCTCATCAAACCCTATAAAATAGAATTAAACTGTAATACGCCAATATTAATACAAAATCAACCCTAAAATGGATAAAACTAGGGTACATAAATGGTTATATTATGTGCATATCATTGGGCAAGAGAAATTCCGAGAACTACGTCTTCTCTTCCTATGCTTTAGTTTATTAAAACCCACGTTTTCACAGCCATTGATTAGAGGTACATTTGAATTTTTATGTTAGGATTTAGAGAGGAGCTGTAGCTTTTAGATGTTAGGCATTGGAGTAGGCCAAGGTGAGGTCCCTCATGTAAAACATGGATTGTTTTCTTAGCATGAATCATCCCATTTGTCTTACTGGTTATATATGTACGAGATAAATTCCTAATGCGAGGTCTACTATGAAATTTTCTTAACTGTATGAGTGATATATGTCTTGATCTAATCTCATGCACTACTTTTGTATCTGTGATATGTTTTGAATTCAATACAAGCATTGCCTAATGTTTGAGATATGTGTTGAGTTGATTATAGGTCTGAAATATATATTTGAGTTTATCCAGTTCATTGCCTAATGTCTGAAATATAAATTGGGTGAATTTATGCATTGTTCCATCATCTAACATATGTTTTGATTCAAATATATAAACTTTGCCAACATCTGAGAAGTTATATATATATATATATATATATATATATATATATATATATATATATATGTATATACATATATATATATATATATATATATATATATACACACACACACTATGCAGTAGCTATTATATGCATAGGTTGTAATTGAATATGTATTTTGCTCCAACGTTGGGCATATGTTTTAGTTTAAACCTATGCCTTGTTCCAACGTTCCATATGTGTTCTCAAGACAAATATAGGTGCTGCTTATTAGTTGATATATTGATGTAGCTATGTTTGAATTAATCACATGCATTGCCCAACGTCTCAACCATGTTTGGTTTAAATATGTTCACTGCTCCAATGTCATACACATGTTTAGTTTTGATTGAATTATATATGCTACCCAACGTTGTTACAAGCTTTGATTAGATTACATGTTTTGCCCAACGTCTCATCTAAGCTATGCACTACTACAATGGTTATATATATATATATACATAAGACGTGTTGTTAATACATGCTCTTCTCCAGTGTTGGTACATATTTGATTTAAATTCAAGTTCAGTTCTAACGATGATATATGTGCTAAATTAACCGTATACTATGCATCCAACGTCATTATATATATAGGATTTCACCAAGATTTGCTCTACCATTGGATATGTACCTGATTACGTTAAAGCTTGCTTAAATGTTTATTGTCTAGCTGGTTTATCCACACAAGAGCTTCCTGAGATTATGGTAATTGTTATGGGCATGCTGAGAATGAAATTTGGTTATATTATGCTGAAGTTGTTCTAAATAGGGTAAGTTTTGATGAGAATAAATGATGTTACACCTTGTTGAGACTAGCATAATATTATGGATCCTGTTGAGTTAAAGATTGAATAAAATTGATAGCATATGCATGAATTAGAATATGTGTATTTACTTGAATCCTTGATTGACTGTTTATGTAGTATTATTATGATGAATTTTATGGATGTAAGTGACATGTTGTTTTGATCTCTTTAAGGGCATGTGATAAGAATATCTTGCATAAATGGTAGATGAGGAATTAAGAACCAACCTAAGAGTGAGAGGTTGACAAGGTAGTTAAGGTTTGGGTGGATTGCCTTAACTTTAGGATTAAAATAATAAGATTACCCAGGTGCCACATAGGGATGAGGGTGGACCCCAACCTTTGGCAGTTCCCTCCCGGTTTTCATGGGTCATACCAAGTGCACACAGATAACCACCCATGACATTTTCATACCGGCGCAACTCACGGATCACATAGCTAATTCTATGTGTGATAAAGGGAATGAGTTGTGTGTGTATTACGATATATGATGCATATGGTGAGTATGTAAACATATGACACGATGAATGCTCATGTAAATGTTGAGTTAAATTGTGATGCATATATGATGGCCATGTTTAGATATATCATGCTGAGACTTGAGTATTGAATTCTTGTTATTGTATGATCGATGATTGTTAAATTGCAACACATGTTCTATTTCAGGCATGATCATAGAGCTTTTAACTCATGGGTGGAATGTCCATTCCACCGGGCATATTTTTGCACGCAGGTTTATTTGTTGATTTGGATTCGTAGGAATTTCAAGAAAGAATAGAGATATACCATTCACATGGATGATCAGGGAATTAGGATTAGTTTGATTATTTTCTTATGAGAATTAAAGCAGTTAATTTGTAGTTGAAGATGAACACCCTATGGGTGAAACTCAATTGATTTTGTTTCAATAAAGGTTTTGTAGGAAAGTTATTCAAGTTTTAGTTTCAATTCTTTATCCCTTGTAGAATATTTTATTGTCTTGTCAGAGCTCGAGTTAGGTGCACTCCGATGGTGTGGATGGTCTTTGGACCCTTCTCAAGACTCGAGTCGTGACAGATACACTTGTTGTAAGTATGATCATTGTATTCATTTTCATGTCCTTCCTAATGGTTCTTATATTTATTTACTTTTGTATGTTGACGACATGTTAATTGCTACTAAGAATATGTCAGATATTAACTTGTTAAAATCTAAGTTGAGAAATGAGTTTGACATGAAAGTTCTTGGAGCTGCAAAAAGGATCTTTGGTATGGAGATTCAGAGAGACAGGAAACTTGGGAAGCTATGGCTCTCTTAGGGGAAGTATATAGAGAAGTTGTTGGACAAGTTTAGCATGAACATTCCCAAACCAATTAGTATACCTCTTTTTGTATATTTCAAGTTGAGTGCAGAGTTATGTCACACCATACAGGATGATATTTCAGGTTTGAAATTAGTACCTTACATGTCGCGCCCCAGGATTTTGGAAGCATATAAAATTTTCTTTTCACAAAAATATCGGAGTTTACCCAGGTCCGCGACTGGAGCCGCTCGCCTTATGCGATAATATAATAATTATTTCCCCAGGAACCATAATCTGTGTACAAACACACAAGAGAAAAAGAATAAGGAGAGTTCTTACTCATTTTGGTGCGGTTGAAATCTTTGATATCATATGAATAAAAATTGGAGTAGGCCCCTCTATTCACACACTAAGCTTGGTCGAGTCCTGCAAAGTCTTGAGCGTGGTGAGTATTTTAAAATACTCAATAGGGGAGTTTATACTATCAGGCATAAATAAACACATGGCAATTTCATAGCACATATCATATATAATATTTTTCATGAAAACAGGGTGTGCCTCTCACCCAAAACCATCCCTAGTGCTTCTTCCTACGTATCGAAGATGCTTTTAGGGTTTGTAAGCTCTCACGACTTACTACTAATGTCCCAGACATATATATATATATATGTATATATATATATATATATACATATATATATATATATATATATATATATATATATATATATATATGTATATATATATATATAGGAATTTGTTGCGGGTATTAAGCAGCGACCTCTTACTCCTCCATAGATCATTTCAAAATATTTCATGCTTTTGGATAGAAGAGCCACCTATGCTCATGTGGCGCCGGGATCTAGAGATTAGTTAATATTCTCATGATACTCTCTATCCTAACGCGCATAGCCTTGATAAGTGTCATTCGTTAGGGGCTAATCAGGGGTCTTGCCCTTCATTAGGGGCTCATCATGCTAAAATAGGAACCGTGCATCTGATTTCGAATTGGATTAATTTTGTGTAATTATCTAGTCAATGGAGCTCTATCGGGGTGTCCAACAATAGCTCTGGACAACCAAAATACTCTTAAATCCCATACTCAATCAAAATATCTTAGACTTCCTAGACTCTGAAAAGAGCTATTTTCTTTTCAAATATTATATCCCAATGTTTATCCTTTTGAAAACCCTAGCTCCGCCTCTACAAGTCATGGGAGTGTCACTGTCAATGACTACAAAGGCAAGGTTGATTGCTCATTCTAATGATACAATTACCCCTTTCTTTGTTCCACTTTAGTGACTCGATCACCATGCTTATATGTCTTTTCAAAAATAATCTTGAGAATCCTCCTTTCAACAAGGACAAATCTACTAAAACTATCGTTCAAACGTATTGTATATATTCGCAATGAAACAGTGGCGAAACTAGTTTGTCTCTATCTCACACGCTCCAACATGTATAATTTATATCAAAATCATCGAATAAACATTTGATCAAACTATGATATATGAGGCAATTGTAAAGCATGTAGTATATAAAGTATTTCTGCTTCTAGTGGCTAATCATTCATCTAATTGAATATACATAATAACATTATAAACATACAATATATATAAATCATATTCAATCTCAACGATTAACCATTCGAAAAATCGAATATATCTGCGGAAATCATAAATCATAACTTGAAAGTAACTCAAACACATAACATGCAAGAGTCATATAAATATTAAGTTAAAATACAACCAAAGTTTATAATAAAGCCCCTACCTTGCTCTCCGCACGAGTTTAAAACCAATAAATCGGACACCATGAAATTGGATGTCCACTTCTGGGGTTCTGGAGGTCTCCAATCAGGAAAATAACCCCGCCACAACATCCAACATGCTCGATTTAGGTAAGAATGCTTCTTTAACGAAAGAAAACGGACTCAGATTGACTCTAGAAACTCTTTCCGTGCCTATAGGCTATGGACAAAACCTCCCTTTAACCTGGAACATTTTGCTCTTTCCATGCCCATAGACTATGAACAGAACCTCCCCTTAGCTCGAGACACTTTTCTCACAACATGCCCGTAGGCGATGGATAAAACCTCCCCTTTCCCCCGGGATATTTTCCCCATATATGGTTGCTAACTCGAAGAATAGATGCTTTCATTATGTAGAACGCACTCGAATTAGCTAAGAAAGTATTTTGAACGGAAGAAAACGGATATAGAACGACTCTAGAAACTCTTCCGGAAGAATGATCGGAATTCAGAATTTATAAGAAAACCTCCCGAGCCGAAGGCATGTTGCATGCACATGCGTGCGACACGCGTCGCACATTTATTGGCTGAACCAATGGCACCATTGCGCTTAACGCGAACCACAGGGCAACACCATCGCGCGGGTTTGTGCGGACCCGCAACGAGTCCGATAAGTGTCGTTCCGCACGGCGCTGCTCACAAGCCGCAGCTTACGCCGCAGCTCGGCTCGGTTTGGCGCAAGCTACTGGCGTCATTGATGATGCCAACTATTTTGTCTGTTTCTTTTTTTTTAATAATATTTCAATCAAATATAGTTCCAATTTTAAAACACGATATTTTCTTATGCCAAAATTAGAATTGTACATTCTTAGTACCTATGGACTCGTGTCGATGAGACCTTCGAAACTATACCTCACATGGGTAGGTTATCTCATATTTTAAAGTAGGCCTCACCCATGTGGCACTTTTCCCGAGGTCATAACTTTCACTCCCAACTTCCATTTCGTGTGTTCTTAGGCTCATTATTCTCGTCTCACCGAGCTCTATCATACCTATATATAAACTCTCCAAATATTTGTTTCTAAATAATTTAAAATAATTAAAAATTTATAAACTAGTTTTATTAGAGGCAGTACATCATACCGAAAATTTGCGGTCGTTACATTATGCGAGTGCAATCAGTTGTCTAATATATGTTATTGTGTGCACCAGGCCAGATATTGACTAAGCAGTAAGTGTTGTTAGCATGTACATGACTACTTTAGGGAGTAAGCATTGAGATGTTATAAAGTGGATTCTGATATATCTGAATGAGACAAAGAATGTTGTCATTTTATTTGAGCATGATGGAATATCAGCACATATAGCTGTATATGTAGATGCAAACTTTGTAGGTGATCTGGATAAGCATAAATCTACCACAGGATATGTGTTCACTTTTGCAAGTGGGGTAATTAGTTAGAGGTATAATCTCTAGGTAGTGATTACTTTATCAACAATAGAGGCTGAATACATGGTTGTTCTAGAAGTAGCTAAAAAAGGCATATAGTTGAAGGGCTTGGTCAATAAAATTGAATTGAAGTGATATACATTTAGTGAAAAATCAAGTTTTATCATGCTAGGATAAAACATATTGCAGTAAAATACCATAAGAGAATATGTGTGAAATGGGGAAATTAATTTTTAAAAGGTAAATACAAAAGATAATACTGTAGATATGTTAACGAACCCGGTGACCACAGAAAAGTTTAAGTATTACTTGAGCTTGATTAATCTCACAAGATATTGAAGATCATATTGCACCCAGTTAGGGTGTGGAAGGAGTTGCTTAGGGCCATAGGTAGAGAATGCAAGGACATAGGTAAGTGTGGATGATTCTCCTAGGTAACTTAACATAATGAAGTCAAGGTAGAGATTATTGTACATGATTTGAGATAATCCGTAAAGAAATGGGTTGATATATAAAGATATGTTGTTATATTTATCTTTAATAGTACTTATTTTTTCCTTATATCTTGCCTTAAGGACTTCTTGTTATGTGGGTAGTCTTTTAATGCTATTATATTCTTATTTCTTGTCTTATGTGAGAGAGAAGGTGAGAAAGATGGGCCATTCGGTTCTTTCTCAAATAATAATAAAAAGGCTCTCTCCGATTTTAAACATAAGCACCTTGCCGAACAACATAACTTTCGTATTTTACTTTGTTTATTTTTTATTTTACTTTATATTTAAATTATATTATTATCAAAATTCTACATATTTACATCTAGAAGATGCTTAGAGCCAATCCTGGGAACTACATGCAAGTTTCTGCGTGAGGTAGCTTTGTTTGATCGCTACGTATGCTTTCTCCGTTAATTTTGTTTCTATCACTTGATTTACTTTGGTTTTTTGCTAAGCTTTTTTGGGTTCTCTAGCACTTCTCTTTTTTTAAAAAAATATAATTCGGGTAAAAAGTGTAAGTATTGACATGTAGAAAGAGTGGGCCCAAGCACATGTTGGAGAAATAGACGCATTTTTTCCTTATATGCCCCTTTCTTGGCAGTTGGCACAGGTGCCGACATCTACGTAATCCCGACCACGTACCAAATGTTCATGACATGCGCTGAAAATAATTAAAAGAAAGGCCAAAGCCAACCATGAATGAATTTTCATAGAATTAATTACACTACTATTGCATAGTTACAAAAGAATAGAATTTAGATACAAGAAGAAAGAGAGTCATCAGCAGCAGTGGAGCCCATTGCCGGCAGTTGAGGCCAGGAGCAGGGCATCTGCGTGCTCCTGCACTGCCTTCCAGGCCAGGTTGACATGGTGCTCCTCCGTGAGGGTGGCCCCAACCGCAAACCGGATCATGTAGACTCCGCCCACTACCGCGTGAGTCATGTACGCCTTGCCCGACGAGTTGATCGACTCCAGGAGCCTGCTGTTGAGCTCGTTCGCCTCCTCTTCCCCGGCCAAGTCCACGGACGGCGGAAGGAGGCGGAAGCAGACCATGGCGAAGTTTCGGGGTACAACCAGCTCGAACCTCCTGTCCTTGGCCACGAGACCCTCCAACATCTTGGCCATCTTCACGTGTTTCCTAAGGAAGGTGCGCAAGTTGGCCACCCCGTAGCTCCGCAACACCATCCACAGCTTCAGCGCCCTGAACCTCCTGCTCAGCGCGATCTGCCAGTCCTTGTAGTCCACCACCTGCTTCGTCTCGGTAGCCTTGTTGCGGAGATATTCCGGGTTGGTGGAGAGTGCCTTGACCAGGGCGCTGGGGTCCTTGACCCACATGCAGCAGCAGTCGAGGGTGGTGAAGAACCACTTGTGGGCGTTGAAGCTCAAGGAGTCGGCATCTTCCACTCCGTCGATGAAATGCCTAAACTCCGGGCAGATGCAAGCGCTGCCGGCGTATGCCGCATCTACGTGGACCCACATGCCGTACTCTTTGGCCACCTTGCAGAGGGGTCCCAACGGGTCGACCGCCGTGGAAGACGTGGTGCCGACAGTAGCGCACAGGAAGAGTGGGAGGAGGCCGTTGGCCAGGTCCTGTTCGATGGCGGCTTGGAGATTGGCAGGCGATAGTCCAAAGTGGTCAGACTTTGAGGTCTTGACAGCGCGGAAGTTGGCGGGGTGGATGCCGGCTATTTGAGCGGCCTTCTGGAGTGCGCAGTGGGTCTGATCGGATCCGTAGACAACAAGGCGGCCGATGTGCTCGCGGCCAATGCGGTTAAGAAGGCGGTCGCGGGCAGCTGTGAGGGTGCAGAGGATGCCTTCACAGGTAGTGCCCTGCAGGACACCGCTGCCTCCGCCAGAGAAGAGGAAGGTGCTGGGTAGCTTGAGCATCTTGCCCAGCCAGTCCATGACGATGGTTTCAAGCTCGGTGGCGGCCGGGGAGCTCATCCAGTTGAAGCCCACGACGTTGAAGCCAGTGCTGAGCATCTCTCCCAAGAAGCCGGCCGTGCTGCCACTGGAGGGGAAGTAGGCGAAGTAGTTGGGGCTCTGCCAGTGGGTGATACCAGGGATAATATGGGACTGAACGTCTTGGAGGATGGATTCAATGGACTCCGGCTGGTTGGGGGCAGAGTCCGGGAGGAGCTTCTTGAGATAGCCAGGCTCCACCTTGCTGCGAACCGGGTACTTCTCGATGTCCTGGTAGTAGTCGGCAAGGAAGTCGACGACCATGTGGCCCTGCCTCCGGAAATCCTCCGGGTCCAAAGGATTCACCTGAGGGGCAGCTGCGGGGTTGTTGCCCAAGAAGACATCGGCGTGGAGGCTTCCCATGTTTCCTACCGCTTAGATGATGCTCAAGCTGAATGCTAAGTAAGCTATTTCGATGTACGTGTCAGCTTTGTAGAAGCTGGGTTTGCTTGATTGAATGAGCCGAAGATACAATGAAGTGAAGAGGGCAAGAGGAGGAAATCCCAGAAAGAAAGAAAGAAAGAATGAATGAATGAAAGAATGATGGAGGCGTTATGGATGATGGGGAGATCGGAGGAGCTTAAATAGGGGGGAGATTAGTCAGTGTGCTAAAGAGGAAGAGGGGACGAAAGTCGAGGGTGCTTGACCAAATTGCAAACGTGAAAGTGCAAGTACATGCGCAAACAAAGAAGACAGAGTAATTCAGCTTTGAACTGTGCTGTTGTGGTCTGCTTTATTTATTTTATGAAGACGGCGAGTGGGCGGAAGGCGCAAGTTGGGTGAGTCAGGTTGGAGATGATCTTTTGGTGATCAGTCGTACAAGGTGTGTGCTTGGTGACTGCTGACTCCTACATTTCATACAATTTTTTAAAAAACTTTATTTTACAAATTCATTGGTCAGTTGCTTTAAGTATACCTAACGTATTTATAGTTTGTCATATCTACTACTCCCTCTGCCTTAAACCAAGGTGACTGACTGCTTCCTCCAAAGACATCTTACAATTTGAAGATTCTGTCTAATTTATAATTTAATGGGACAATTGAAAGTCTATGTAGTCATAGTTTTTATGGTCAAAATAATGCGTTTTTTTAACAAAAAAATTAATGCAGGGAATTATTACTGGAAAATAGTTGAACATCGTCGTTGAGGCATTTCGTCAAACGGCGGCCGGTGGATAAGTGATGCACCCTTTTTAAAATCCAACTGCAAACAGAAAGTTATAACAGAAAGGAAGAGAATAATAGAAGTATCAAAGCCTCAAGAGAGTAATTCTAATAAACTTTCATCAACCAATATTAAGAAGTTGTAAAATATATATCAATCTATGCTTATGTAGAAGTGCAATCTTGCAGTACCCATTACATCCACACCCGAATCCACAAGGTCTTCAATTAATCCTACGGAACATTACATCTATCAAGTAAAGAAACCGAAGCTAACAAGCAACTTAAATCCACGAGCTCAAATCACAGAGAATTCCTCCATGAGTTGATTTTTCCAGCCTCTTTCTAAATCAGTCTTCAATAACTATATATGCCATCAGCCCATTTTGCCCTATATGTTGAACCATTCGATGACAGTGATGCTTTGTTTGCAGCTTCTTTCCTATTTCTACTGATATCAAGTTCTTCTATTCTTAGACTAACTAAAATAACTGTTTGGTGGAGGAGAAAAGATAAATTTACCCTCCCTACAAACCAGTGTTTGATGAAATGCCAAAGAGACCTCTGTTCTCTTGTTTATTCTACCTGCATCAGATTCCTCTCTCTCACCGAAGCTCGACCTCGAGCTCAAGGGGTAGCTGGTCCTGCAATGGTCGGTTCTTCTTCCCCAAAATATGAATATAAGTAAGAAACATTGAAGGTTTTAGAAATAGCCAAATATGGGGGAAGATCAACAATATAAGTGTTACTGTTAATCTTTTGCCGGATACAATATGAACCCACTTTCTTTTGAGTTAACTTAGTGTATCATGAAGGAAGCCATTTTTTTCATAGGTAAACCATGACAAGATCCCCTTCCTCAAATATCAGCTCTCCTCGTTTTCTATCTGTCGTAGCTTTGTAACGAATATTGGATCTCCAAGCTGGTAGCAGACTTCTTGATGGATAGCATAAAATTTGTTTACTATATTTACTGCAATAGGATGTTCTCCTACTTGTTTAAGGTGCATCATCAAATCTAGTGTGTGTTTGGGGTTGAAACCATGCACAATTTGAAAGGAGGACCATCCTATTGATCTATTAACTGAGGAGTTATAAGCGAATTTTGCTTAAGGTACTCCTAGATCCCACTATTTTGGAGTAGAGCCTGAGATACACCGCAGTAAATTTCCAAGTGCATGTTCACAACTTTTGTTTGTCCATCTGTTTGTGGATGACATGTGCTACTAAATTGAAGAGTAGTTCCCAATCGCTTCCACAAAGTTTGCCAAAAGTGGCTCAAGAATCTAAAGTCTCTGTCAGAAGTAATAGTTCTAAGCAGTCCATGTAATTTGACAATGTCTTTGAAGAAGATCATGACTACATGTATTGCATATGTAGTTTTCTTTTATGGCAAAAAGTGCACCATTTTGGAGAAATTGATCTACAACGACAAATATTGAATCAACACCCCTTTGTGTCTTTGGCAATTTTAGGACAAAGTCCATGGAGATGTCATCCCTAAGTTGATTGGGAACATACAAGGGGTATAAACCAGTGTTCTGTACATGACTTTTCGCTTATTGACAGATATAACAATGCTTGATAATTTTTCCAACATCTCTTTTGATAAATGGCCAGTAATACATTTCCTTCACAAGTGCTTCAATTTTGCCTCTGCAGGAATGGCCATATAGTCCACTATTGTGTAGTTCTCCAATTAACCAGTGACACAGTGAACTCTCAGGGATACAAAGTTGATTTCCCTTGTATAAAAATCCACCTATCAAATGAAATTCTTATTGTGGGATAGAACTATCAAGGCAAACTCTCCATTTATCTTGAAAATTCTTATCTTCAGCATATAAGTATCATTGGCAGTCAATCCCAAAAACTTCATTCTTCAAAGTTGTCAAGAGTGTCGCCCTTTGACTCAATGCATCAATTGCTTGATTTAACCTACCCGATTTATGTAGAATAACAAATGCATACTCTTGGAGTTGGGTGACCCATTGGGCATGCAGCCTATCCAACATGTTTTGACTATTCAGATTCTAAAGAGAATCATGATCAGTGTGTAAAATGAACTCTTTAAGAACTAGATAATGTCTCCAATGTTTCTGAGACTGCACCAAAGCAAAAGGCTCCAACTTGTAGGCCGACCACTTTATTCTAACTTCAAATAATTTCTTGCTAAAGTAGGCTATAAGTCATCCTTCTTGAGATAACACAACCCCTATTCCCACCTCTAATGCATTGCATTCAACCTCAAAGACTTTGTTGAAGTCCGGTAAAGCCAAAATAGGAGCATCAGTCAATTTCCTTTTAAGTAGTTGAAAATTGCTTTGAGTATCTTTAGTCCACATGAATTTGTCTTTATTTAAACATCCAGTCAAGGGAATAGCTATAGAACTGATGTTACAGACAAAGCTCCTATAAAAAGATGCAAGTCCATGAAAACTTCAGACATCACTTGTTGATTTCGGAGTTGGCCAGTCTTGGATAGCTTTAATTTTGCTTTGATCCACCTGAATTCCTTGAGAGTTGGCGACACAACCCAAGAACACTAACTAATCTGTGGCAAAGGTATATTTCTTAAGGTTAATAAGCAATGAATGTTGTTGCAAGGCCTCAAATACCTCAACCGAATATTGCTTTACATTAGAACTATAGACCAAAATATCATCAAAATATACAACGATAAACCTTCCCAAAAATGGCTTTAGAACTTGGGTCATTAGTCTCATAAATATACTAGGGGCATTGGTTAGTTCGAAAGGCATACACCATATTCATACAATCTCTCTTTGGTTTAAAAGTAGTTTTCCATTCATCCCATGAACGTATCCTAATCTGATGGTAACCACTATGCATATCTATCATGGAAAAGACCCTTGATCCAGCTAGAACATCCAGCATGTCATCAAGAATTGGAATTGGAAATTGGTACTTAATGATTATTTTGTTGATTGCCCGTCTATCAACACACATGCGCCAAGTCTCATCCTTCTTTAGAACCAATAAAGTTGGCACTGCATAAGGGCAGAGGCTCTCTCGTATTAGTCCTTACTCCATTAAATCTTTCACTTGCCATTGCAACTCAGCATGTTCTAAGGGACTCATGCGCTAATGGGACAAGTGAGGCAAAGATGTCCCCAGTACCAGATCAATTAGATGTTGTATCTCACACATGGGAGGCAATTGAAGTGGGTGCTCATCATCCACCAAACATTTATATCTATCCAGCAACTTTTACACTTCAGTTTGGAGTTGCAGGTGTACTAGAGAAGCTGATTCCTTACTTTTGTTGACTAACACAAATACAATTTTTGTCTCTCTTAGGTCTTTCCTGATGTATTGAACTAACAGCAAAGTTTTCACTTTTGGCCGTCTTGTTGCTTCTTTTGAAGTTGCTCTATTGACAATTTGATCACGCTTACCATTTCTGGAAACCTTTTGAAGTGGAACTTCTGACTTCTCTTCCACTGGTTGAGCAAGCTAGTATGTAATGCCCAAGATTTTTCATCATATGTTCTTTAAAATTCAAGGAATTTTTTTGCAATATAACAATTGTAAATCAGGAAAAATAACGACTACGAAACCTTAAAATTAGTTTTATAGTTTAAAACATCACACATTAATTTTTTCCATACAAATTTTTACTTATTCGATCAAACATCATATGACCAAACCAAACATCCTCAGGTGCTATTAAAAAATAAGCGTACGAATAAATTACTATGATCATAAACTTTAAATACGAATCTCTCCCAAGCATCCCTGAATGCAAGTCTCATAACAATCCATAGTCTAATCCAAATTATAAATCCAGAAAGTATAAACACTTAAATTCTCATCTCACCCAATATATTAGATCATGGCACAAAATAATACTCGCAATGAGTCAAAGATACCCGAGTAAAAAAGAATCAATTCACCGCTAAAACAAGCATCCATCTCCAGGAGCTCTCTGTCACAACCTGCAAAAGCCCCCCGAACAACTGGGCTAAAAATAGGGTAATGAGTATTTTCATACTCAGTAGGAAATACCTAATAGGGGAGTTCCAAACAGTGAACTTAGTAAGTCCATACATAAATATGTTTATGCAACTGAAGCATAAAGTAGGTGGGCATATAATAATCATGCACATACGCATACAATTATGCCAAAAACATACAATCAAACTAATCTTACACATACACTCTTAATCATAGTTGTACAAACTTACTCATACAATTTACACATGCTTGTATGAGCTTACTCGTACAATCTTACTCTTAAACAAACACATAAAATCTTGTTCAAAATCAAACTCTTACAGTCTTGCTCGGAATTATACTCTTACGGTCATACTCAGAAACATACATACGCACTCATACTTTACATATACTATCAATCACTGAAGCTCATTACAACTAATAAGCTCTAGCATCGAAATGAAAATAAATGTCACTCGGGCATCACCTTAACCTCCAGTGAGTAACTAGACGCCTTCGAAGGCAAGGCACACCAATGTTCATGGGGCTTAGGATCAAACAGGTAAGAGAAGTTCTATGATACTACTTACCTAAGCACGCAAACATAAACACCAACACATTAGGGGTCATAAAATTGCCCACACTTTAGGGATCTTATAGTGTCAGTGCCACTCTTGGGCAGAAATCATACAGTGCCACTCTTAGACAGAATCATATAACACTCTCAATAGAGCATCAAATATCTGGGCTCAACGAAGCACACAAACCAAAACGAAAACATACATTGCTTTCACAAGAGCATCAGACGTCTAGAGCTCAATATAGCATAATTTTGTCCATAGCAAGAAATGAGAAATGCTAAGCCGACTCATTATTGGCTAGCTCAAACATGAAACTTAATTCGTCGAAACCCTTAGGTCTTAAACTCACAATGCTATCATTATCTTTGCTTATAATTCAAGTCTGAATTAAGTAAGTTATGCGGTACAATTATGCCACAAAAACTCTCAAACATACAATGCTCCACTGATCAAACCAAAGCTGAGCCTAATCCAAAACCCTAATTCGTTAGGGCAACAGACTTCATTTAACTTATTCATCTCATGATCATAACTCACTGTACTTCAAATCCTTACATATTCATACAGTCTCCGCCATCCACCTTCTAGCCAACACACCTTACTCGAATGTCAGGAAACTGAGCTCCTCAGAGCCAATCCCAGTTATCACCCTCTTACTTATACCCCACTTATTATGCTTACTTTTCACTTCATAATTTGTACATTATGCTTGTAAAATTATGCAACACTCTTACTGCCTAACAATGCTCCAACATATGCTCCAATCCAAACCGATATATTCCAATCCTTGCCTGTCAAATTACTTACATCCTCTATCTTTTGTCATATATACACTTACACATCCACATTCAACTCCATGCCAAACCCTTTGTCACCTCTTACCATCCATCACCCATACTTCTGCCCACACACACATACACATATTCATTGCACAGGGATATAGCCATCATACATACTTTCATACACACAATTACATGCATAGCTTACCAACATACTAACTATCCATCATTAGCACATACACAATCCACATACGTAGCTTACAAACATACTCGCTAGCCATCACTAGCATACACATAAATCAACCATACTTAGAGCTCACATGAATGTCATAACATAGCATAATTTATCCTCTTACATCAAGCAAGTAAATCATGATTTAACATCAAAGCATTCAATCATATAATCCTAACATGTTGCTACACATTCAAGCCATGCTATTATGAAACTACGAGTTCAAAGTTCCCCTACCTCGTAATCCATGACGTTTTTATGGAGTTAGCATCCAAAAGCTTTGCCAAGTTGAGAGAGCTACTGTCCCAAGGGTTTAGGAAGTGCTAGAAGTACACGCGACTAAATGGGCTGACACAAATAAATGCAGCAAAATCCACGATTAACGATGGCACACTAGGGCAGTCGGGAGAAAGGTCATGCTAACAAAAATGACAAGTACGACTGGAAGTCAATGTGTACTTACTGAAGGCCAACCGATAGCTGGGAAGTACTCGGCTGGCCGGAAAACATTGAAATTGTCCGCGGATAACACCCAACAACGGCAATTTCCCGTCAACAAGGACCTACATAAGGGTCGAGGGCATGGAGCAACACTTGAGGACAGGGGAGAGGTATAAAAGGGCTCTGATGTCAACTCCATTCCGAGGCAGAGCCAACCAATGTTCAAATGGCCTGAATGCGATGCCTAAACCCTAAACCGTACGCGCGGCTATATGCACACGCAGCCCAAAGGGGTGGGAGAGAGGGCTAGACGGAGTTGGACCAAGGCTCGGAAGGGGCAGTAGGCTCATGCCCAAGGGTGGTGACTGACAAAGATGACTTTTGCCGTTGTCGTGCCAATGTAGGCTGACTAGAGGCCAATCGGCATTTGGATGAGGTGGGATGGTAAGAGGGAAAAAAGTGGTGCTATTAGTGAGGTCAGGTACATAATCAACATAAGGGGAGCCTGGCTCATGCTAAAAAAGAGGGGTGGTACCGCGCTAGGGCGGCCAACCATCTCCAAGCTGAGACCCGCCGAACTAAGGTGGTCCAAAGGGTGTTTGGCTTCCAACGATGCTACGGTGGTTCAAAATGGCAAAAAACCCAAGGGACATAGGGAGGAGCAGGGGGTTACCAGCGGCTTTAGCCAGGTTCTCCATGGCTCGAGTGGAGCTGGTCCGGTGGAGGGCAAAGGCTCTCGGTGGCAGCAGCCCTCCGGTGCCCCAACACAGTGAGAAAACACCAATCATGAAGAGGGGCAGACCTCAGCAAAGGAGAGATGGAGGGGACGAAGGAAGAACCAGTCTAGGGAAAATATCCACACATCATCACCCATATGGGGCTGAGCTAGACCTAGGTCCGATCAGCCAAGTCCAGCATTTGGCTAGCTGCAATAGTTAGAACACCCAAAACGGGAACATGTGGAAAACAAAGGACTGGAAGGGACGAAAACGAGGGAGCCAAAGCAGGTGGGGCTAGGCTGGGTGGGGTTGGCCTTGGCCATCGCCAGGAAAATCCCATGGTGTCCATCCGACTAACTCTGGCTGCGCCAAAAATCAAAATAGAGAGGAAGAGAGGGGCAGTCAGAGGGGAAAATAGGGCGGTTACAGATGGCAAAGTTCACCAAGGTGCCGGCCTTGCCGTCGTTAGCTTGTGGCTGGCCGTATGAAGGGCAAACATAGCCCACTGGCCACAGCCATAGGACGAGACAAAGAGAGGGAAGAGAAATAAGGGGAAAACGGGGCAGAGCGTGGAGGCTGAGCCAGGCTAGGGTGGTGCTGGATAGGTAGCCATGCCGTCGCCAGATCGAGGCCGGCTGGCAACAAGCCGGTGGTGTTGCCTCCAGCTCAGGCACATGAGAGAGGGGGGCTGCTATGTTTTTCTGGTCTCTTTCAGATCGGGCTCGACCGAGCCCAATCTGTTTTCTCTTTTTTATCTTTTCTCTTCTCTCACTTTCTACATTCTTTCTTTTCTCTTCTCTTACTTTTTCACACCGAAAGCGCCTATCCAGGCCCATGGCCTATAATTAAACCCCACAACCCACTCTACAGGTACGAATATTGAGGTCAAATATGAAAATAAAAATATGCCAAAATGTCACATTTTCTCGCTAAAAATAATTAAAAAATAGCAAGAAAATCACATAAAATCAAAAAAAATCCGAGACATTATAATGTAGTAGAGTAATTCGAACTCCTTTGAATATAAATTGGTAAATGTTTTCTCTTCCATCATGCAAAGTGTGTGGATCATACTTCCATGGCCTTCCCAAGAGAATATGGCAAGCATTCATATCTATGACATCGCATAAGATTTTGTCTTTGTATGACTTGCCTTTAGTGAAAGGAACTAAACACTATTCTATAACTCATAGCTCTCCAACATCCTTGATCCATCCCAAAGACTTAGCTATGTTGTTCATTGTACTTCCAATTTAAGGTAGTTTCCAATTTTAGGTTATCCACCACTGACTTAGCTATGATGTTCATTGTACTTCCACTGTCAATAATAACCTTACAAATTCTCTGTTTCACGATTCCAGTAGTGGAGAAGATGCTTTGTCTTTGAGGGTGTTCCTTTTGTTTTGGGGTATATAACAATCTTCTTACCACTAAAGTTGTAGCATAATCTTCGCAACTGATTCCTTCATGATCTCCTTGTACTTCCTCATTATTATAGTTCTTGCTTCGTCCTCTTCACCCTCATCTTCTACTAACTGAGCTTCTACCACTACGGTTGTTGGCGGTGGCTTTTTGGTGGGGCAAATATTGGAAGTTTATCTTGGCTGCTTGCATCAGTAACAAATGATGGGTGTTGGATGTGCATAGGGATTCACTTTTGTTGGAGCAGAGGTGTACCTTCCTTTCTGTGTTGGTTTGCCTACATCCCATGTACCAACCTTGCTAGTTTGAGCTTCATCAGTAATTAACTTCATTCGTCCAATATTGGAAGCCTCAATAGACATTTTTGAGAAATTACTGTTTCGGACTCCAAATCTATCCAATAGGGCCTCAGTTCTTATAGCAGACTGTATGGCATCTGATAAGGTATAGAATGGATGACTAGCCAGCCGTTGCTGCAAATTATACCTTAATCCCCTAGTGAATCGAGCTATCTTTTGAGCCTCTAATTCATCTAAATTATCTCTAGCTACAAGCATCTGAAATTCAGTTACATAATTTACCATAGATTTACTTTCTTGTCTATATTCTTGGTACTGCATGAACAATATTTGTTCAAAGTCCAATGGTAAGAAACAACCCCTTAACAAATGCTTTACCAGAGTCCATGATATGATAGGATGCTTCTCCTATCTCATTCTACTACTTGAATCTGGCTCCACCATGCCACAACACCACACTTGAATTTGCAAGTAACTAATTTAACCTTCATATCCTATGGAACTTCCATGCATTCAAAGAAATTTTCAACTTCATACATCCAACACAAAAATTCCTCCACATTAACTTGATCATTAAAAGATAGTAATTCTAATTTTGGTTTAAAGATAAGGAGGTTTTGGTTCACACCTTGTTGGTGTTGTTGGGCATCCTCAAATTAATCCACACTAGAATCATTTGCTTCATCACCAACCACACGATTTCCCTAACCCTCAAGAATAGGAATTTGTCACTCAACCCTTATTCTTCCTTGCTCAGGGTTTTGGTGTCTTTGGAGGTGAGCATTCAACTATTGAATCTGCATTGTTAGTTGTTGCAGCTAGGTTTGCATTTGTTGTTGAGACTGTGTTTGAAGTTATATCAAACGAGCTAAACTCTGCTGCACAAACATTTCTTCATTCAGATCGTGAGTAGCCATGGGATGCTACTCAACTGGCCTCAACTACCGAAATGATACACCCCTTTAAAAATTCACCTGCAAACAGAAAGTTAAAACAAAAAGGAAGAGAGAAATAAAAGTATCAAAGCTTCAAGAGAGTAATTCCAATAAACTTTAATCAACTGATATCAAGAAGTTGTCACATATCAATTTATGCTTATGTAGAAGTGCAATCTTGCACCTATTACATCAACCCGAATCCACAAGGTCTTCAATTAATCCTGCAAAACATTACACCTATCAAGTAAAGAAACTAAATTAAATAAGAAACTCAAATCCATGAGCTCAAATCACCCAGAATCATAGAGAATTCCTCCATCAGTCTTCAATAACCATATATACCATCGACCCATTCCGCCCTACATGCTGAACCATTCCATTACAGTGAGGGTTTGTGTGTAGCTTCTTTCCTACTTCTACTTATATCAAGTTCTTCTATTCTTAGACTAACTAAAATAACCATTTGTTGGAGGAAAAAAGACAAGTTTACCCTCCCTACAAACCAATGTTTGTTGAAATGCCAAAGAGACCTCTATTCTCTTGTTTATTCTACTTGCATCAAGAAGGGACAAAAATAGAAGTTTGTTACAAACTTACGATTGATCATATATTATCCTTTTGTGGGAATATTGTTATGTAATATGGAAATTTTTGGTCTCCAATGGCCATTTCAGAAGAGTTCTGCTAAAATGGCATCAAGGTTCAAATATGATAAACCTACTTTATCATTTAAATATTGCTAGTTATATGGTTCTAAAAAATAGGCCTTGCTTATCGATGGTGTTTAGATGATGCAATGAACTTTCACATCACTAAAACATTTTTTATAAAATATATACTCGAATTTGTGAATAGAAGGTAGGTCATTCTTAGGGCTATTAATGAGTCGAGCTAGCTCGACTTGAACTAGCTCAACTCGAATTCGGTTTGGCTTGACTCGAATAAACCTTGAACTCGACTCTATTCGGCTCAAACTTGAACACTATATATATATATATATATATATATAGTTCAAGCTCAATTCGAGCCTAGGCACATGATTCACTTATTGTAGTTTGAACTCGAGTTCAAGCCAAGTTTAAAATTTCTAAAATGAGCCAATTTTGAGTTAAAAATTTTGAGTTTGTTCGAGCTTCGAGCTGAGCTCGAACCAAGTCTCAACAGTTTGAGTTTAAGTCGAGCAAGCCCATAGGCTCAACTTAGCTCGTTAATACTCCTACTTTCTTGGATACTCTTTAATATTTTTAAATTTGTTAAAATAAAAATAAATATTTTTTTAAAATATAAAAATAAAATATCGATTATGCTAATAGCTTGGTTGAGACTATTGTTATATTGTTATATTCCTCGTCAAATTGCTCTGTGATCATATTCCACGCAAATTGCTTTCACATTCCACAAATGTCAATAATCATAACCCACACATTTTTAATGATATACTAATGACATTGCCAAATAACAAACATAAAGGTCAAGAAAATATTGCATTTCATAAAGTAACTCTAACGGCTCTGAACATGCATATATCATAGAAAAGGCATGAGAACATAGATCATCCCTAAATAAGAATATTATATACTATTTAAATTACTTAAGGAACCCTTGAGTAATTAGTGCCCACCTGATAATATAGCAATTCATTACATTATATAGACAACACCACAATAGCTAAATGGTGAAGAGATGATTAAATTAGAAGGATAAGAAGTCAGAAGAGTTATTTAAGTCTAAAAAATTCTTTCGGATTTTTAGGGAAAGTAAGAGTTCAACGAACAACCATTCACATTCAATTAAGAAAGGGCTAATCAGCCACAGGATGACAGAATTTTAAAAGAATTATTTAGACCACCATTGTGTAATTACATACAGGAGATTAGATAAAAAAGAAGAGTTAGCAGCAGTGGAGCCCATTGCCAATAGTGGAATACTGGAGGAGGGTGTCGGCGTACTCCTGCACTACATTCCATGCCAGGTTGACATGGTGCTCCTCCGTGAGGGTGGCCCCCACCGCAAACCGGATCATGTAAACTCCGCCCACCACCGCGTGCGTCATGTACGCCTTGCCGGACGAGTTGATCGACTCCAGCAGCCTCTTGTTGAGCTCGTTCGCCTCCTCTTCCCCAGCCGAGACCACGGACGGCGGAAGGAGGCGGAAGCAGACCATGGCGAAGTTCCGGGGCACAACCAGCTCGAACCTCCTGTCCTTAGCCACCAGCCCCTCCAACATCTTGGCCATCTTCACGTGTTTCCTAAGGAAGGTGCGCAAGTTGGCCACCCCGTAGCTCCGCAACACCATCCACAGCTTCAGCGCCCTGAACCTCCTGCTCAGCGCGATCTGCCAGTCCTTGTAGTCCACCACCTGCTTCGTCTCGGTAGCCTTGTTGCGGAGATATTCCGGGTTGGTGGAGAGTGCCTTGACCAGGGCGCTGGGGTCCTTGACCCACATGCAGCAGCAGTCGAGGGTGGTGAAGAACCACTTGTGGGCGTTGAAGCTCAACGAGTCGGCATCTTCCACACCGTCGATGAAATGCCTAAACTCCGGGCAGATGCAAGCGCTGCCGGCGTAGGCCGCATCTACGTGGACCCACATGCCGTACTCTTTGGCCACCTTGCAGAGGGGCCCCACCGGGTCGACGGCCGTGGAAGACGTGGTGCCCACGGTGGCGCAGAGGAAGAACGGGAGGAGGCCGTTGGCTAGGTCCTGTTCGATGGCGGCTTGGAGATTGGCAGGCGATAGTCCAAAGTGGTCAGACTTTGAGGTCTTGACAGCGCGGAAGTTGGCGGGGTGGATGCCGGCTATTTGAGCGGCCTTCTGGAGTGCGCAGTGGGTCTGATCGGATCCGTAGACAACAAGGCGGCCGATGTGCTCGCGGCCAATGCGGTTAAGAAGGCGGTCGCGGGCAGCTGTGAGGGTGCAGAGGATGCCTTCACAGGTAGTGCCCTGCAGGACACCGCCGCCTCCGCCAGAGAAGAGGAAGGTGCTGGGGAGCTTGAGCATCTTGCCCAGCCAGTCCATGACGATGGTTTCAAGCTCGGTGGCGGCCGGGGAGCTCATCCAGTTGAAGCCCACGACGTTGAAGCCAGTGCTGAGCATCTCCCCCAAAAAGCCGGCCGTGCTGCCACTGGAGGGGAAGTAGGCGAAGTAGTTGGGGCTCTGCCAGTGGGTGATACCAGGGATAATATGGGACTGAACGTCTTGGAGGATGGATTCAATGGACTCCGGCTGGTTGGGGGCGGATTCTGGAAGGAGCTTCTTGAGGTAGCCGGGCTCCACCTTGCTGCGAACCGGGTACTTCTCGATGTCCCTGTAGTAGTCGGCAAGGAAGTCGACGACCATGTGGCCCTGCCTCCGGAAATCCTCCGGGTCCAAAGGATTCACCTGAGGGGCAGCTGCGGGGTTGTTGCCCAAGAAGACATCGGCGTGGAGGCTTCCCATGTTTCCTACTGCTTAGATGATGCTCAAGCTGAATGCTAAGTAAGCTATTTCGATGTACGTGTCAGCTCTGTAGAAGCTGGGTTTGCTTGATTGAATGAGCTGAAGATACAATGAAGTGAAGAAGGCAAGAGGAGGAAATCCCAGAAAGAAAGAATGATTGAGGAGTGATGGGAGATGGGGGGGTGAGCGGAGGCGTTTAAATAAGGGGGAGGAAACTGGGGAGGCTTGAGTGGGCAGAAGCAGAGACGAAGGTGGGCTTAACCACATTGCAAACGTGAACGCGTCAAAGAAGAATACAGTGTAATTTAGTTGTGAAGTGTGGTTGGCTGGCTCAAATAGTCTGGTCATAGAGAAAAAGGCTCTTGCTGATCAGTCGTATAAGATGTGTATCTGCTTCGTGACTGACCTCTTCCTCCAAGACTAATTCTAAAAATTATAAAAAATACTATTTAATTTACAAATTAATGGGGCAGTGGCTTAAAGTCTAACGTAATACTCAGTCCGTTTTAAAATGGATTAGTTGAAAAAAATAAATAGGATAATTATTTTAGGACTGAAGAAATTAATACGGAGTAATATTTTGTATTGTTTCAAGTAACATGTACCACTGTTTTAAGAAAATGTGAAATATCTTTCAAAATACTAACATATATAAGGACGGAGGAAAGCAATACAAGTACTTTGAGATTACTCTGTAATTGAAGCAAAAACACTAAAATATATAAGTAGACAATGGCAGCTAATACATCATCACACTGACTGGTTCTTGCAAGACTTCTTAAAATAATTTAAAGACCGTGTCTAATTTATAAATTAATGAGGCAATTGCTTTAAGTCTATGTAGTCATACTTTATAATGCTCCAAATAATATGCACTTTTAACAACTTTTTTTTTTTGCAATGCTTCAAATAATACGCACTTTTAAAAAAAGTAAACACTCCAACATTAATGAAATTGAATCCGTAAACCCAAAATTTAAGCATTTTTTTTGTCTCGAGGGTATTACACATTAATTAACATGCCCCCATACTTCGGAGTATGGACATGCAAGGATCGTCATATTATTGAAATTAACAACCATATCACTTTTACGCTATGCTAGCTTCTATTCCACTTGGGTTTTGGTAAGGAGTTGTTTGTATTCCTATGTACTGAATTAATCAATCGGCTTACTATTGTTATCTTGTGTTTTCAATCCCTTTGTCTTTCTATTGTATTTTTTCATAAAATTTCTTACTATTTAATTCACATGTCTTTTATTGCAAGTATTATCCTTGTCTTTGACCTAAATGTAGCGCTGCTCTATATAGCAGTGTCCCGGGTTTTTTCTCATTAGGCGTAACCAAGAATTTGAAGGGGCCACTGTATCAAATATTTTGGGGAAAATTCTCACTTCTTCCTAGTATTCTTTATTTTCGTCCATATTTTTTTTCACTATTGATTTAGTTTATCAAGTTCAAAGGCTTGTAATTGCATTATAATTAGCTAAATTCTTAGTTAAAGGTATTTAATGCATATTCTCGTGTTAATTTTGATTCAATGATGTCCTTTAGAGTATTAAATATTTTATTTAATAGTTATTATTTTGTAAAATTAATTAATTTCCCATTCACATTAGGTATGTAGAATTCATGTAAATTCCTTACAACTGATCAACTATGTCTTTTATGGGGCAAACGTTCAATCAATTACCATTGTTACGTGTACTATTTGTGTAATCATTGTACTTTTAGATTGAAAATATTTTTATTTATTTTCAATTGAGTAATACTAAAAAGTAAGTTAACAAGTGGTATTTGTTAGAAGTGGATCCCCGCTGCCTTAACGTTTGTTCTTAGATTGGTTCTCACATTAGTTATGTTCTGTTATTTATTTTTCTCTATATTTTTTTCATCAAATTTTTACTTAATTTCTCTTAATTTTATAAGAAATCGCTCTTTTGAACATTATTATATTTTTATAAATTAGGTTTACATTAATTAGTAATTGAAGTTTTAATTAATATTATTCATACTTTCTTTTCATGTGCTTTGACCTTAAAGTAAGTACTATAGTGGTGTAGACCGATGAGTCTACAAAAGTTAAATTAAAGATAAAAAATATAAAAATAATTAACTTGATTTTGATCTCTAAATTTTGAATTTCTAATTTTACACAATCTATAGAAAAAATCTAAAGTAATCTTAACATAATTAGGAGAAAATTTTTAATCTAATTTAACCAAATAAAGAGTATAGCTTTAAGAATTAGAATAGGGATATCAAATCTAACCTAAAATAATAATCTAATCTAATCTAATTAATGGTTAAATCCTAATTCTAATGAATTATGAAGGTTATACCCGACCCTGAGGCGGGTCATAACATTTCACCTTATTTCTGCTCCACTTCGTCCTCGAGGTGGTAACACCGATAAAAATATGCACTTGGGCTCACCAATGCTCTACTTAAAATATGTATTAATAAGAGTTTGGGGAGTCAAGCCCAAGCGGTCCCTTGTAAACTCCAAACTAGTGCAAGTCTTTTTATGCAAACATCGACAAACCAAAACACAAAAAAACTATGGCTGAAATAGGAGACTGAGTCCCGGGCAAAATAGAGACACTAAATATATGTTGGTGTAGGACCTTGGTCGAGAGACAAAGACTGATGAGTCCAACGGAACCTAAAAATCAAGGCTTCACCAGAGAACTCAAACCCTCTATGGCCAATGCGGTTAAGAAGACGGTCGCGGGCTGTGAGAGTGCAGAGGATGCCTTCGCATGTAGTACCCTGCAGCACACCGCCACCTCCGCCAGAGAAGAGGAAGGTTCTGGGTAGCTTGAGCATCTTGCCCAGCCAGTCCATGACGATGGTTTCAAGCTCGGTGGCGGCCGGGGAGCTCATCCAGTTGAAGCCCACGACGTTGAAGCCAGTGCTGAGCATCTCCCCCAAGAAGCCGGCCGTGCTGCCACTGGAGGGGGAAGTAGGCGAAGTAGTTGGGGCTCTGCCTGTGGGTGATACCAGGGATAATATGGGACTGAACGTCTTGGAGGATGGACTCAATGGACTCCGGCTGGTTGGGGGCAGAGTCCGGGAGGAGCTTCTTGAGATAGCCAGGCTCCACCTTGCTGCGAACCGGGTACTTGTCGATGTCCCGGTAGTAGTCAGCAAGGAAGTTGACGACCATGTGACCCTGCCTCCGGAAATCCTCCGGGTCCAAAGGGTTCACCTGCGGGGCAGCTGCTGGGTTGTTGCCCGAGAAGACATCGGCATGGAGGCTGCCCATGTTTAATTTCCTTCTAGGTAGATATATATGATGATGAAGCTAATTAAATAAGATAAGCTAGCTAGCTTTAGGTGGGCAAGCAGGGTTTGCTTGACTGAATGAGCTGAAGAAGAAGAGGAGACGAAGGTCGGGAGGTTTGACCAAATTGCAAACGTGAAAAAGTGAGTATAAAATAATTCACTGCTCTTCCTACCTACCTGCTGCTGCTGCGGAGCCTTTATTAAATAGGCCACATAGGGCTCCGAACATAAGTACATAAAGGATATCTGTATCTCGGGAGGCATATGTGGCTGGTCACGGAGTTGGTGAGTTGTTAAGGAAAATATTTTTTTAATATTATGTTTTTGAAGACGAAGAGCAGAGCTGTGCATCTAAAAAATCAATGGCGTACATCTTAACACAGATTAACGTGGAGTTACTTGTGCACCGTATATTTCAAATGTCAACGGCTGCTCTTATAAGATCTCACCAGTATAGAAATTGCATACATAAGAGCATCTGACTGTTTCCCCTAACCGGAGCCTCATGACCAGCTTACATGGGTAAGTGTGGAACAAGGTCTTCACGGGGGACCTTCATACTATAAAATTACAAAAAAAAATTAAGAAGCAAAGAAGCCATGGTTGCCCTGAATTATTGCCTTTTTGCATACATTAGGATGTAAGTCTTGGATCTGCACCCTGTGCTCCAGCATGGGGGTTCTTCGCCACGTATTGTGGGAGTGAGGCCCGAATGAGTGGACGGATAAAAAGTGGCCTGAGGGTGGAGTGGCCGAGCAGTTTCAGGTAACATAATGGCGCCTACGGGCAAAAGACTGAAAATAAAAAAATCATTGGAGTGGCATACGGTTGACCGAAGACAAGTTGTCCTCAACAAAATCCATTTATGTGGTACTGGGGGCTTCCGAGTCCAAAGTACCAATTATTGGCTGCCATGTGGACCAAGACGTGCAATTAATAGTAATTAGTGAAAGCAAAGTAATGATTATTTGGATATTATGTGACCTAGGAATGACCGGTCAAAAGCAACACGCAAAAGGCAAGGGGATTAAGTTACATAATCAGTGCAACTGCTTATTTTTATGCATGCTTTTTTATTTGATGGTAAAGTTTTATTTATACTTATTTTATTTATTTATGACTCGGATTTATTATCTATGTTACTTATTATAATGAAAAAAATATACATTTAAAAATGTCCATGAAATAAAAAACACTGACATACTTCCCAATGCGATCTTCCTTAAGCACCCCAAAATAAAAACTAATATGATAACACCAAAAATAAAAGTATTTTTAGATTATATTTTACCATCAAAATAAATTTATGGAATTACTTATTTAATTATTAGAATAATATCATATCTCAACTTCAGCAAGCTCAATCTAAATAGAAAATAATTGATAATATAAATCCCAGCCAGTAGTTGGGCTTTTGAATCAGCAAACAATTGCTAGGATGTTAATGCTCTTAGGCATCAAGACTTACCACACTTTTACAGAAGTTGGCAAGCGAATATCAAGAAATAAACCAATGCATGATGATGCAAGGAAAAACCAACCATAATTAATTAAGTATTATTAGTATATTTTTTCATACACAAATAAAGGAAAAGAAAAGAAGTCTAGCATCATAGCCACAAACAAGGTCTGATTGCAAGATTCTAAATCTTTCATCTCATTCTCAGCTCCAAGACTTGGCTAGGATTTTTTTGTTCAATTTTGCTTTACCAAAACCAATTTCCTCGCTTGAAAAAAATGCAGTTTTAAGCCTATGCTAACAACAAACATATTGATCATGAATCTCAATCAAGACCATCAATGTCATTTTTATACATCCATGCCCACTAACCCAAGTTCCGCACAATATATCATTACTTGATGTGTTATTCATGTATCTCATTGATTGTGCCTTGATAATAAGTAATTAACACTTCAGCAAGCTCAATCTAAAAAGAAAGCAATTGATAATATAAATCCTAGCCAGTAGTTGAGCTTTTAAATCAGCAAACAATTGCTAGGATGTTAATGCACTTAGGCATCAAGACTTACCACACTTTTACAAAAGTTGGCAAGCAAATATCAAGGAATAAATCATTGCACGATGATGCAAGGAAAAACCAACTATAATTAATTAAATATTATTAGTATATTTTTTCATACACAAATAAAAGAAAAGAAAAGAAGTCTAGCATCTCAGCCACAAACAAGGTCTGATTAATCTTGCATCTCATTCTCAGCTCCAAGACTTGGCTAGTATTTTTTTGTTCAATTTTGCTTTGCCAAAACCAATTTCCTCGCTTGAAAAAAATGCAGTTTTAAGCCTATGTTAACAACAAGCATATTGATCATGAATCTAAATCAAGACCATCAATGCCATTTCAAGTTCCGCACAATATATCATTACTTGATGTGTTATTCATGTATCTCACTGATTGTGCCTTGATAATAAGTAATTAACACTTCAGCAAGCTCAATCTAAAAAGAAAACAATTGATAATATAAATCCTAGCCAGTAGTTGAGCTTTTGAATCAGTAAGCAATTGCTAGGATGTTAATGCTCTTAGGCATGAAGACTTACCACACTTTTACAAAAGTTGGCAAGCAAATATCAAGGAATAAATCACTGCAGGATGATGCAAGGAGAAACCAACCATAATTAATTAAATATTATTAGTATATTTTTTCATACACAAATAAAGAAAAGAAAAGAAGTCCCCCGGCAGGGAGGGGAATATCAATTATCAAAGTGGCCGCAAGAGACAGAACTTTGGACGGACGGGCGAGGTGGACAGTTATCGAAAACGGAAATCAAATACAAAATGAAACTGGTCGTCGACTCTGTCCTCCCTCATCAGCAACACCACCCAGGGTTCGCCGTTAAGCTCTCACGCCTTGGCCCGTCCATGACTCACGGACGGTGGATGTCCTTATCAGTTTCTCGTCGCATGTAGCTATCCTTATAAAGCTAAACAATTCCTCATCCGTTAATAAGTTTTTTTCCCATGTTCTCTACTCACTGTGAGCTTAGCATAAGTATATTAGCGCATGTTAGCATAAGCAATATTTACACTAATATGCGCTAACGTGTGCACTATTGATCCCAAAAATTTCCTTACTCTCGACTCATTGTCATAGACCATAAAAAATATTTCTCATCTGTTATGCTCCCTTTGTTCCAAATTAATAATTTATAATAATATTAAGAAGAGCTTACTCAAGAGTCATTCATATTTATTAATAGGTCAACAGTGAAATTATACTGTATATAATAATATAATTTATTATTATCCTTTATAATGAATTCCCTTATAAAGCCAATTGTGACCTAAGTTAGTCAGAAGACCTCTTAGAATCCCCCCAACCGAGTTTATAACCATTGATTTCGAAGATGAAAAAGATCTATAAGACCTCTCTCCTATGGCCGCTCTAATAGTCTCAGCAACTATCGTAGCGAATCATCCCATGACTAGCAACCGGCGCAATCAAATTTTTTGAGCTTCCTCCATCAATTATAACTATGCATACCCTTTTATTAATTGTTCCTTTAGTGTGGAAGATTTGAAGTTGTTGACTATTTGGTTCAGCTGCTGATGTCAATAACAACTTCCTAATCACCAGACTTAGAGGATGACTTTCACAGTCTAAGCCTTCATCTTCAGGAACCTCTTCTTTTCTTTCTTCATCTTCAGGAAATTCATTTTCTTCATTTTGTTCCTATTCTTTCATCTGTTCAATGAGTAAAGTAAATCTTCTCACTACTTATAAGTCGGCTTCAAGGCATAGGACATTCATTGGAATAATGTCCAAACTATAAACATTTGAAATATTTATCTAGTCTTGCTTTAGAATAAGGATTATGTATTGTAGAAGTAGCTCCTTTGTGCTAGGATTTCTTCTTGGAAAAACTTTAGTCATTTTGCCTTTGTTAGTTGCAGCGTGAGAACTCTCACTTGAATTATTTCTATTTTTATGAGGCTGAAAAGTATTGGAAATCACTCTGTGATTAAATCCAATTTTGTGGATAGAATGATTATTCAAAAAAAAAAAAGCTCTTACTAACAATACATGTATCAATTATCATCAGAGACTTTGCACAAAGAATATCTGCGTGTGTCACCTGGTCAACTCGGTGCTGCTTTGGGTCCTTTCCCACGTGCAACTTTCCCTCTTGCCCTTTCTGGTTCTGGATTTTGAGTCACAGCTCCTGCTTGGCCCATCCATCCAAGTATGCGTTCCCCCGTATATTTTGTCCTCATCCTCTAGACATCACATTTTCATCACCCTGACGTCCCAATTGCCCTCTCGTTTGGGT
This sequence comes from Saururus chinensis, assembly GCA_035235625.1. NCBI lineage: Eukaryota > Viridiplantae > Streptophyta > Magnoliopsida > Piperales > Saururaceae > Saururus > Saururus chinensis. The sequence continues at coordinate 3,158,057 of CP141146.1, forward strand.
TGAGGCCACAAGAGCGAAAGGACAAGTAGAAAGATAGAAGAAGTGGATGAGTATTGGTCATTTGTCCAAATTCTTCTTATTAATTTTTTTGTAGCTAGACTTTGGTCTAATTAAATTCTTAGGTAACCAAATGCAATCAGACGGGTCCAGATTACAAGGTCAATGTTCTAGGTTTGTTTGCCCACGACATGAACCCACCTACCGTATGGATTAGGGGAACCCATGCTGCCGATAAGTGACAACATTCAAAGCTTCTCAACCCAACCCATAAATTAACTTCATGGTGTCAGCTAAAATTCCGTTTCTCATTACACTGCTCACACCTCCTCCAAGAGAAGATGAACAACGGATTTAATGACTTCTGTAATTATACTAGATTGTCATAATTACCCTTCCCCAGTTCTCGTAATTACTAGCCATACTAAGGCAAAGTCCTCTGGTGATTACCAAAAGTACCCCTCATTCTTATATTGTGGCAGCAAGCATTTGATCAAATGTCGCAACGAGTATTTCAGTTGAGAGCCACTGCATCAGCAGCAAGGAGACTTCTCATGATCCTTGGCTCATGAGGAGGTGGCTGATCATTCAAGGGCCCGTTCCTTGTAGTCAGGGTACAACTCCAATTTACAGTGGCCCTCTCTTTGATCCATAGAGGTTCATAAGGTTCTCTAGTCAATTTCTATAATCCATTTCCGTGAAACCAATTTCATAAGGTTCCCTATTGAAAAAAAAAGTCATGTTTAAGAATATCACATAGTTCCTTTTCATGAAAAAATAAGTAAAATATTTTTCATAATATAATAAATGATCTACATGTAAAGGATGGGTCCTTATGAACCACAAAGTTCTCTTCAAGTAAGTAAAGACTAGTTTATGTCTCCAAACATATTAACCTTGGGATTCACTTTTCAACTAATCTAGATCTACACAATAATCGAATCAAATTATAAAAGAAAACATGAACAAAAGGATATAAACAAAAACAAATCACTTTAATCGGCAGAAGAACAAGAAAACTGAAGCAATCTGAAAGAATCATCCAGAAAACTATACAAGATATTGGATCAATTTTAAATCATTGTAAGGAAATAACACCCTACATTCCCGCGGTAGAGCCCCAGGCGCCTAACAGACTTTCAAAAATAAAATACCCCCGCCATCTATGCGTCGCCTTCCTCGAATCTGTTTGAATAATTTAGCCATGATTGGTGTGGCCCGTCTTCATCCGCGGCCTCCGGTGGATTCAGACATGGTGATGGTAGAAATTCAAGGGTGGTACGGAGAGATGGTACTAATCGCCTTAGCTCTAGTACTCGGCTATCTTTGTTTTCTGGTCAGTTTACCTAACATCGAAAGTCCTCTCGTCACTGGAGAAGTTCAAGCATTACTTTCAAATATGGAGGGGTGAAGATATTTGGCTTTCTTGTATTTGACTTCCTTGTAATCACCTCTGACCTTCCCCAAGATGATGCAGATGCAGAGGGTGACCTGAAGAACCGAACCCCCAAGCGGTCGCCAAGACAAATCCTGAAGTCATCGTCGGCTTGAAAGAGCTCGTGGAGTCGATCCCATGTCACTTCCGCTCCTTTGTGGAGTTGAATGTTATGTTTGATTTCTTTGTAAAACTTTAGTTTGTTTTCGGTCGTTCGATTGTAGATGTAAATGAAAATGTATTGAAATCGGAATTTTCAGCATCTCTTATAGCAATCAATACACTCGAAGGCAAAATGTATCTACCTATTTTGAAATCGGAATTTTTAGCATCTCTTATAGTAATCAATACACTCGAAGACACTCATAAATCATGTTTTCTAATTTACTTCTTTGTGGGTTAAGTGTTTGTAGAAATTCTTGTGTAAACTTCTACTTGCAGTTCGTTGATTTTGTTAAGTCATTTGCCAGTAGAAGCTAATTTACTTTCTACTCATGTTTTCTTAGGGAGAAGGCTTGTGTGTTGTTTTCAGTATCGCTGCAAAGATTTTTGTCTCTGGCTTTGAAAGATCACTCTTGAGTAAAGGCCAGTGACTTTTCTGCCTGCTTCAATTGCCAGAAGCTTACATTTCATTGGACTTTTTGTTCAATTTGGTGTGGAATCAATTTTTGGTTAGCTAGAAACTTGACTTTGAAGAATTTAAATATGGTATTTGTTTCTTTCTGCTCCTTGGGACTCTTTAGTATGCCTGACTATAATTTGACTATAATTAGGAGTGTTGTCTTGCAGTGGCATTTGATGTTGATACATGCGATTCTCATCTGGAAATGTGCAAAGAAAACATCATGTTCAGCCTAGTTGAAGAATTTCTTGTCAGAAGAGAAATTTTGATCTATGATGATCCCTCATGTGCAAAGTTGATTCCAAGTGATTCAAGGGCAAGAGTAATTTTTAGATATGGAAATGTCATCATTTTGTACTCTAAAAGTGCGAAATTTGATCAGTTAATGTTGGAGCCATAATATTGGCATCCATTTATCTAGCAGTAGGTAACATTAGTTTCATCTGTGAGGCTTCCTACAATGTCCTTCAAACATGTAAAGATGCCCCTATGGGTTCTGATAGTGCTTCATTCCTCTACCTCTCTATGTGGAAAGAAATATACCGAGATGCAAGACTTTGGTGCAGTGATGTTTTCTACCAAAGTTATTGTTTGGCTTATTGAGGAAGAGCTTGATCCATTTGGTTCTCAGTCATGATTTGCATCATGTTTGGAATGTCCTTTTGCAAATGGGCAAAATTCTGTAGAACAAATTGTTTTGCAGCTGATGGATGAACTCGAACAACATGCTATGCCCAGGGATAAATCTCAATATGCAAACTAAGATATAGAAATTTTTTGCAATAAATGTCTGCTCAGATGGCTTGGATACAGACAATTATAAAATATATGGTGAAGCAAAATACTTTGTCGTGGAGATTTCTTTTGGCATTACTGATATTCTCTCACAGTTGTAGCTCATCACATGCTATATGGTATTCACATAGTTACATCCTGTTAACAGCAATTGATGTCTTTTATTATTGTCATCTTGATGAACAAAAATGTGCTTAATAGGTTTTTTCTGATACAATTGTTGTAATATTTTCTGTTTGTGGTTGGAATTGGGCCCATAAGAATATTGTTCTTCGCCTTCTTCAATTTTTGGAGTTTGATATTCTTGGGGAGTTATCAGCCACTATTTTAATTTTGGTTAGTCAACTTGGGAGGCATATTTGAGGATCCTTGTTAATTTCATCTCCACATAATTATTGATTCTTATGCTCGGTATCTGGAAAATTAAAGTTGCACTTGTTTAGTGCAGTACAATATTTTGCTTTGTAGGTCTAGTTATTTTATACTGTTTACCTATCATATTGATCTGATGAAAGTTCGACTTACTTATGATCTTAATGCTGCAATTATTGCATTTGTGTGATCTTGATGGTTCAATTATTGCATTTACGGGATCTTATTGTTGCAATTATTCTGACTATCTGTGTGTTTTTGGAATTTAAGCACAGTATATTGATTTTAGATTCTCAATCTGTGTTCAAGCTTGTTTTTGCCATCTGACTCAAATTAATGTTTAATTTCTAGCATCAGCGTATTATCTTCGATAGGTTTCATTTTTTCAAGCTTGAAAATTTGTATGGCACTCTATCATTGGTAGTCCTTGCTTATTATGTATGATTATGTTGCGTTCTCATGGAAATCAGGGTTCCAGTCGGGATGTACACCATGATTTTGCCTTGAATTTGCATGAATTCTTCATTCCTCTCTTTTTGTGGCTTCACCTTTGGAACTTCTTTTATTTTTTCTTTTGCTTAATTAAATTTTTTGAAATAAAAGAATTCTTCATATCCTACAATTTTGGAGCTCTATGGGATTCATAAAAGTAACCTTTAACAAGGTTAACAATTTTCTCTCTTTAGAAAAGGTCAATTAGTTTTTTATTTTGGCTTATCAATGATGTTATCTCCACTCCAGGTTTGGCATTAATTCTAGTAGATGTGAGCAGAAGGTGATAAAAGATCTCAAATTTATTTTGCTAGATTTTGTGTGGCTCGACACTACTGGAAAGTCACCTCCCTCAATCAGATTGCTGTAGTTAGTGCTTTGGTTAATCTTTTTTCTCTAGAACATGAAAAAATCTTCCAATCGAATCGACAGCTTGGAGATGATAGCATTGAATCAAATCAAATTATTTTAATTATGTGGAAGTGATTTTCACAACTGAGCAATGAACAACAGTTATTGTGCATGGTCTTTTACAATCAGCTGATGTATAAGACTCACTGAACTTTTCATTTTAGAGAGAGAAATTTTTGGGATATGTTGAGTAGAAAAGGAAGAAAGCAATTGTCTTGGCCATCGTGAAAACTACCAATTAAGCAATGACCTTCAAGAGGTTTTGGAGGAAGATTGTAGTCAGATGATTTAGGGTCCTAATGTTATATTTTGTAGAGACCAGGTTAATATAATCATAGCAAAGAAAACTGAAGAAGCAGCGGCTTTAAACTAGTTGTGGTTCCAGGCAGTACGAGAGCATGTTCATGTCAATGTACAGCCGTCATTGTTATTGAACCTTCTGTAGTGACAAGAATTGGATAGAAGTGAGTTCTATTCTTGCATAACCGAGTAATTTTTTTCTATTGCTACGTGACAAGTCTCATTATCTAGGAGAACTTACATGTATTAGACCTACTTTGGTTTTGGGATGTGTGAAATATGAGTTTTGTCAAAATGTATTCATCCTATCATTTTGTGTAATACTTTTGCGAATTTATGCTTGGATTTTTCTTGTATTTGTGGTTAAGACTATTTACATCATATTACCACCCCTGTTGGAATTTTACTTGCATGAATCATTATCTTTTGCTTCAGATATTGGTGGCTTGAGCGGAGAGGCAAATTGTTACAACTGCTGACATTGAATAATATTTCAATTGATTTTTTGTTATTAGGCTGTTGGCTCTAAATAAAATTTTAATTAATTTTTTGTTGAAATGGTTTTCACTACCAAGCCTACTATTAACTATTGCCACATATAGATGTGGAATCCATCTCTTGACTTCTCACCAGTTCCCCACCAGGGTCTAACACATTTTCTCCATTAGTATTTTGATCAACTGCATTTGCATTTCCATAAGGAAATGCTAACCTTATTCTCTTCCACACAATCCCAGCTTTCTCTCCAATTCTTCTCATACACATGGCTAGTAAAAGAGATGGTGGGTTGAAGAGATGAGCCCCCACATGGACACCTTGCTTTGCCAATTCTCATTGCCGGCGGTGGAGGCCACGAGCAGGGCATCTGTGTGCTCCTGCACTGCCTTCCAGGCTAGGTTGACAAGGTGCTCCTCCATGAGGGTGGCCCCTGTTGGCGGTGAAACAAATTACGGAACTTAAGTGAAGGGTAGTTTGGACTTTATCTCTTCAAGACCTACGTTATAAATAGGTTGATCAAAGTGGCATACGTGATGAGAGTATTGACTTGTGAGTGGAGTCTGACGTGAAGAGAATTCCAGAGAAGGTTGCAGCCGCCAACGACCCAGAACCGAGAGGTCTACACACAGAGAAGAAGAACAGGAATTTCTCGGAGGAAGAAGTTGGAGTTTTCTTCTTGTGTATTGCATGAGGAGCGTTGCTAAGAAATCTTGTAATTCTCTTGTACTCTGATTCTCTATTTAGTGGAATTGTGTGATCCCGGGGATGTAGGCAGCAAGGCCGAACCATGTTAAATTCTCTTGTGTACTTTGCTTTCATATTGGCGTTCCTAGATCCATATTTCTGCAGTACAGGTAGGGGAACAGTAAAACTATACTCTGTTCACCCAGAACTCTAGAACAGTAAATATATACTCTGTTCGGCTAGAACCAGAGTATAGTAAACTTATACTCTATTTGGTGAGGCCTGTAGTTTTATTCCCCACAATTGGTATCAGAGCTTCGGGAGGCGATGGCCGACGATAGCAAGTTCAAGATAGAGAAATTCAATGGCCAAAATTATAGATTTTGGCGCATGCAGATTGAAGATTACTTGTACTAGAAGGACCTCTACCAGCCATTGTTTACTACCAAGCTTGTTGGTGAAGACAAGGTGGAAGAGATTGCAAGGTGGGAGTTGCTTGATCGCAAGGCTCTAGGAACGGTCAGATTATCTATTTCTTCATCGGTGGCTTCGAACATCACGAAGGCCAAGACCACAAAGGAATGCTTTGATCTGCTTGAGTGGTTATATGCGAGTCATTTTTCTACAAACAAGGTTCATCTTGTGACCAGTTTCTTTGATTTGAAAATGTCTGATGATGAGACTGCAGCCAATCACTTGAATTCATTCCATGCTTTGGTTCATCAACTTGAGGCAATATATGTTAATTTTACTGAAGATATACAGTCTATTGCTTTGCTTAAGTCTTTGTCATCTGATTGGGAATCATTTAAAGTTATTGTGCATAGTTCCCATAATATAGAAAAATTTAAGTTGAATGATGTGTGTGGAATGATATTGGCTGAAGAAACACGCTGTAAGGGTGGTTCTTCTTCATCTGGTTCATCCCTGACTATGGATGAAAGGGGGCGGCGACCTTAAAGAGGCAAACCAGGATGGAGAGGCAAGTCTAGAAGGGGGTGGTCCAAGCCTAAACACCGTAAGGGTGATGGGGCTTGATGGCAGTGTGGGCAAAAAGGTCACTTGAAGAAAGATTGTCTAAACCCCCCTCATGATGGAGCACAAAATTATGCTAAAAATAATGTTCATGTTGTTGAAGCTGATTGCATGTTATTGTTTATGGAAAGTAAATGTGATGCTTAGATTATTGATAGTGGTGCCTCATTTCATGCTACTTCTAGAAAAGACTTGATGCAAAATTTTGTAGCTAGTGATTTAGGCAATGTCTACTTGGGTAATGATCAAGCTTGTAAATTATAGGCAAGGGTGACATTCATTTGTTGATTGATGATAATGTCGTGCTTGTATTAAAAGATGTTCGTCTTGTGCCTCGTTTGACAAAGAACATTATTTTTGTTGGTCAATTGGCTGCTTGTGGTATTACTACTCATTTCATGAATGATAGTTGGAAGATGAGCAAAGGTATCATGGTTGTGGCTAAGGTGAAGAAAATTAGAACATTGTATATGACATCCAGTTGTTCTAAGCAATCTATTGGAGTGGCCTCTAATACAGTTGATGTCAGTTTATGACATTATCGCCTTGGACATATGTCAGAGAAGGGAATGCAGGTATTACAGGCTAAGGGGAAGTTACCTAGTTTGAGGTGTGTAGATTTGGAATTTTGTGAGCATTGTGTCATGGGCAAGCAACACAAAGTTTCATTTTCTAGAGCTACCCCGGAGCGCAGATATGAGCGTCTTGAGCTTGTACATACAGATGTTTGGGGACCAGCACAGGTTCCATCCCTTAGAGGTGCGTCTTACTTCATTACTTTTATTGATGATGCTTCTCACAAGTTATGGGTTTACTTTGCCAAGAATAAATCAAATGTATTTTTTTATCTTTGTGCAATGAAAAACACTTGTTGAGAATGAGACAGGATTAAGGTTGAAGTGTTTGAAGTCAGATAATGGAGGTGAATATTGCAGTAGGGAATTCTAATCCTACTGTGATAAGCATGGCATTCGTAGGTTGCTTACTACTCCTAGACAGCCTAGACAAAATGATATTGCAGAGTAGATGAACAGGACCATCATAGAGAAGGCACGTAGTATGAGGCTACACTGTGGCCTTCCGCTCTCATTCTAGAGTTATGCTGTTGATACTGCAGCATATTTGATCAATAGGTCTCCATGCTACCCCCTAGATGGAGGCATTCCTGAAGAGGCATGGTCAAACAAGGAGGTAAATATTGATCACTTAAGAGTCTTTGGTTGTACTGCTTATGTGCATGTTGATGCAGAGCATAGGGGCATGTTGGATTCTAAATCCAACAAGTGCTATTTTGTTGGCTATGGTGGAGATGCTTATGATTACAGACTGTGGGATCCAGTCCATAAGAAGGTTGTCTGGAGCATTGATGTTATGTTTTATGAGACAGAGTTGTATAATCACCGTCAAAATCTACAAAAGGGGAAGATGAAACAGGTTAAAACTGAGTTTGTAGAACTTGAGGCTGAAACACACAGTGGGGCCGGTCCATCTAGTCATGAACAAGTAGTTGAGACTTCTTCTAAGACAGTTCCAGATGCAGTTCCATTGTAGACACCACTTGGTTGGACCAGTTTCAGGCAGATTAAAAAGAAGAGGATATTTGATCCCTCTGACCCTGATAGCACATCTGGTATGCATTCTATATTTGATCCTAGTCTGAATTATTTGCTTTTGACTGATAATGGTGAACCAGAAAGCTTTAAAGAAGCTTTCTAGATAGACACTTCAGTTCAGTGGGAGCGTGCTATGGAGGATGAGATGGATTCATTGTCATCTAATCAGACTTGGGAATTAGTTCCTCTACCTACAGGTAAAAAGGCATTACATAAAAAGTAGGTTTACAGGCTAAAACATGAAGTTGATGAAAGCAAGAGGTACAAAGCTAGACTAGTTGTTAAAGACTGAGTAGAAGTATGAAGTAGATTATACAGAGATATTTGCTCATGTTGTCAGAATTGCTACCATCAGAATGGTGTTGTCCATTGTTGCAGTTGAGGATCTTCACTTAGAGCGGTTATATGTTAAAACAGCCTTCCTACATGGTGACTTGGAAGAGAAGATCTATATGCATCAACCCAAAGGTTATGTGGTAAGAGGAAAAGAGAATTTGGTATGCAGGTTGTCTAAGAGCTTGTATAGTCTCAAGCAAGCTCCAAGACAGTGGTATAGGAAATTTGATGGATTAATGTTATCCATTGAATTTTATCATTGCTATTCAGATTATTGCTGTTATTACAAAAAGTTGAAAACCTCCTACTTGCTTTTGTTGTTATATGTGGATGACATGTTGATTGCAGGAGCAGATTATGGTGAGATTGAGATGTTCAAGAGACAATTGTCTTTTAAATTCGCAATGAGGGATCTTGGACCAGCTAAGCAGATCCTTGACATGCGAATTACAAGAGATGGAGAACAGAAAGTGCTGAAATTATCCCAAGAGGAATATGTTGAGAAGGTCTTGATGAAGTTCAACATGTTGGGTGCCAAACCAGTTGGTACTCCCTTGGCAGCTTACTTCAGGCTTTCAAATGAGCAATCTCCTACTAGACAGGAAGATATAACTCACATGAACAAAGTTCCTTATGCATCTGCTGGAGGTTCATTGATGTATGCAGCCACTTGCACCAAACTAGATATAGCTCATGTTGTGAGTCAGGTTGCAAGGTTTATAGCAAATCTAGGAGAAGAGCATTCGAATGCAGTGAAATGGATTCTCAAATATCTGAAGGGTTCCTCAGGTATGTCTTTACACTTTGGTGAGAGTTTCAGGATTAACTTAGTTGGCTTTATTGATTCAGATTATGGAGGTAATATAGATAACAGAAGGAGCACTACAAGTTTTGTCTTCATATTAGGCAATGGTGCAGTTGCTTGGCAGTCACAATTGTAGAAATTTGTGCCAAATTTATCTGCTGAAGCAGAGTATATTGCAGCCACTGAAACTTGCAAGATGATGATGTGGTTAAAAGCATTCTTGAAGGAGTTGGACAAACCTCAAGAGTGCAATGGATATGACAAAGAACAATGTATTTCATTTTAGAATGAAACATATTGAAATCAAGTATCATTTTGTGAGAGAACTTGTTGAAGAGAAGAAAGTCTTCTTAGAGAAGATTCATACTAAGGAGAATCCAGAGGATATGTTTACTAAAGTGGTGACAATGGAGAAATTGAGTATTTGCTCAACCACCATTGGTCTTCTACACTAGAAGAATGGTGGTAATCACACAGTTATATTAGATATGAGTGGAGCAATTGTCTTGTTTACAATTGGCTCTGTATATGAAATTAATTCAACAGGGATCAATTTGAATGGGAGAATTGTTGCTGAAAATTTTAAGTAATTTAGTTTCAAGTGGGAGATTGTTGGCGGTGAAACAAATTACAGAACTTAAGTGAAGGGTAGTTTGGACTTTATCTCTTTAAGACCTAAGTTATAAATAAGTTGATCAAAGTGGCATACGTGATAAGAGTATTGACTTGTAAGTGGTGTCTGACGTGAAGAGAATTCTAGAGAAGGTTGCAACCGCCAACGACCCGAAACTAAGAGGTCTACGCACAAAGAAGAAAAACAGGAATTTCTGAGATGAAGAAGTTTGGCGAGGCCTATAATTTTATTCTCCACAACCCCAACCACAAACCGGATCATGTACACTCCGCCCACTACCGCGTGCGTCATGTACGCCTTGCCCGATGAGTTGATCGACTCCAGGAGCCTGCTGTTGAGCTCGTTTGCCTCCTCTTCCCCAGCCAAGTCCACGGACGGCGGAAGGAGGTGGAAGCAGACCATGGCGAAGTTTCGGGGTACAACCAGCTCGAACCTCCTGTCCTTGGCCACCAGACCCTCCAACATCTTCGCCATCTTCACGTGTTTCCTAAGGAAGGTGCGCAAGTTGGCCACCCCGTAGCTCCGCAACACCATCCACAGCTTCAGCGCCCTGAACCTCCTGCTCAGTGCGATCTGCCAGTCCTTCTAGTCCACCACCTGCTTCGTCTCGGTAGCCTTGTTGCGGAGATATTCCGGGTTGGTGGAGAGTGCCTTGACCAGGGCGCTGGGGTCCTTGACCCACATGCAGCAGCAGTCGAGGGTGGTGAAGAACCACTTGTGAGCGTTGAAGCTCAATGAGTCGGCATCTTCCACTCTGTCGATGAAATGCCTAAACTCCGGGCAAATGCAAGCGCTGCCGGCGTATGCCGCATCTACGTGGACCCACATGCCGTACTCTTTGGCCACCTTGCAGAGGGGCCCCACCGGGTCGACCGCCGCGGACAGCTGTGAGGATGCAGAGGATGCCTTCACAGGTAGTGCCCTGCAGGACACCGCCGTCTCCGCCAGAGAAGAGGAAGGTGCTGGGTAGCTTGAGCATCTTGCCCAGCCAGTCCATGACGATGGTTTCAAGCTCGGTGGCCGGGCTCCACCTTGCTGCGAACCGGGTACTTCTCGATGTCCCGGTAGTAGTCGGCTAGGAAGTCGACGACCATGTGGCCCTGCCTCCGGAAGTCCTCAGGGTCCAAAGGATTCACCTGCGGGGTTGTTGCCCAAGAAGACATCGGCGTCGAGGCTGCCCATGTTTGAGATATATGATGATCTGCAAGCTAAATAAGATAAGCTAGCTAGCTTTAGGTGGGCAAGCAGGGTTTGCTTAATTGACTGAATGAGCTGAAAATACGGTGAAGTGAAGAGGGCAATTAAGAGGAAGAGATATCCCAGAACGAATGAAAGAATGATTGAGGAGGAGTTTAAATAGAGGGAAGAGAGTACTGACAGGAGACTGGGGAGGAGGATCCTTCAGTCAAGTAAGTGGGCAGAAGAGGAGACGAAGGTCGGGAGGTTTGACCAAATTGCAAACGTGAAAGTGAGTATAAAATAAGTTGTTTGTTTTTTAATCTTTCACTGCTCTTCCTACCTACCTGCTTCTGCGTCGGAGCCTTTATTAAATGGGCCACATAGGGCTCATAGTATATAAAAAAGGATATCTGTATCTCCGGCGGAGGCATATGTGGCTGGTCACGGAGTTGGTGAGTTCGTTAAGGAAAATATTTTTTTAATATTATGCTTTTGAAGACGAAGAGCCGTGGGAAGTCTGGCTGCTGCTAAAGAAGACCTCGCACGGCTGACTTATTTCTCTGCTCCAGCAGTAAATGCCTCTCTCGGTGGTGGGTCCAGTCGCGTAAGGCATGTGCTTCGTGTCTGACTGCTTCTTCCTACGCTTTTAAAAATTCCTTTTAAAAGTCTAACTATTCCAAACGAGCCTCGTTATTATTAGAGGTAAGTTAAATCGAATTTTGACCTCGTATAATTCAAACTTAAAGTCAGAAACTTTTACTGCAAACTCTACTCAGAACTCAAATAAGCTCGAACTTTTTAGTTTAAATTTAATTCACTAAAATATAGGAGCTCGAACTTGAATATAAACTCAAACTTATTTTATTATAGTGACAAGCCCAACTTAAAAATAAACTTAATTTATATATAAAAATAAATTTAATTTTACTAATTAGAGTCTTATTTATAAGTACCTGCATGTGCCAGTATGCTTCCACTAAATACTTTCATACTACACAATTTTGATTAGGTCTAGTGCATGCTAACAAACGTACAATATAAAACTTATTAAAATTATAATAAAATATTTATTTATTTTAAATTGAGTCCCCTTAATATGCATCTAAAACATATCAAGAGCACATAAAATGAATACATGATTGTCACACAATTTTGAAAGTGTAGTGGCTCTTAATCACACAACATGAGGGTTGTATCCGCTTGCCCTTCCTTTGATCTGACATGCACCAAGTACATATTTTGTCTCATAATAACTTTTGTCTTTAAAATTATATAAAAAGTTACAAATAAAAGTTATTATGTGCTTAGAGCAAATTAACTCAAAGCCTCAAACTAGGCTGCACTCGACCCTTAGTTGCTCTTTAACTCTCCGATATATATAATATCAAAATGTCATTATTAATTGAGCATATATGAAAATATTGCGGCTAATTGTATAATTAATGTTGTCCTTCTTTGGGATTTTATTTTCAAGTTATGACTACCCTCAATTTTGGTCTCAGTATATGGTGAGACATCTTAAGTATGTTTACATATCATCCTTCGAATAATGATTATCAAGTAAATCATATTATGCTAGTCTTTGACCCATCCTAAATGAATATAACTTGCCTTTATCTTATGAAATAAAAAGAGACTCCACGAGTCAATGCTAAATAACTTTTAAAAAATTATTGTAAAATTTTAATTTTAAAAGGATTTCAACATTAGCCTTTACATAAAATTTAATATATATATATATCATAATTTATTTGACATGTAGATAATATTACCAATATAATTTTGTCTGATGATTAGTGTATAGTTCTATGTAGTATAGTCTATAATATATCCCATTTTTTTTACTAATTGTACTATATATGTTTATAATTTATTAAATCAAATTTCTATGATACATCTAAATTTCAATACATATTACATGTGGACATATATGTATTATATGGGTATATAAATAAAATACAAATATGTTGTATGTATTTTGCGATTGATAATTGTGCATGTGTACATATAAGTCAATACATATTTATGTATATTATAAAATATATTTATAAATTTCATTCATGTTCGAGTACAAGTGGAATTCGAGCCGAGTTTAAGTTTAATTCGAGTCAAGTTGAGCCAAGGTATACTTGAGCTCAACTCGAATATGTTCTAGTTCAAGCCGAGCCGCTTCAAGTCTAACTATATTTGAGTTGAGGCACCCTTGTTTGATGAGCTGACTCGACTCGTTAGCACTCCTAATCATTACTACCCCTAGTTGTAAGCCAAACATATTGAGCCGTTTTGATTTTAATCCTAGAGAGAATGTTACTTATGAGTAGACAACCTATTATTTGAATAATTGTACAATTATATCTTAATTCTTAATCTGACGGCTTGTCATATACATGCTCATATAAATAGTTGCAATTAAGCCCAAGTTTGTAAACTTTTTTCATTCTACATTGGAAAAGAAAAAAGTTAATACAAGTCTGTGCTCACACACAACTGCATGAACCAGATATTACAAATCATCAGATCTTAATTAAGTTGTGCATGTTATTTAAAAGAAGCCTACTCTTTAAGTAACATGTGTTGTCCCGCATTACTCTGGCTCACACAGTCATTTATGAGGCGGGGCTCAAATTAACGAGACTCAAGCTTTTAAAAATTGTTACCATTTTTGTAGGTTAATGAGACAATTGCTTCAAAGTCTACCTATTCCAAATGAGCCCCATCATTACTAACCTTGGTTGTGAGTAGGGCTAGTTCTGGATATCCATTATTTGACGTTCGAGTCGTGTCTGAGGTATTTGTATTTACCTCCTACTAATCTTTTTTGTTCGTCAATTTTCAAACACGGCAATGGACAAAGACCTCATCCGACTGTTTGTTTGAGGTCTGGTTAATTTTAAAATATAATATATATTTTTTAATTTCTCCATATCTCTTAAGTATTATTTTCTTATACTTAAGTTCTTAATAATGTAAATATAATCATGTTAATATTATATTTGAGTTTTTCGTTAAAATTAATTACCAAATACTCCTATGTCCTACATTAATAATTATTTAGTTGTTCATAACAAACGTGTAAAAGTATATGCAAAGAAAATTTATTAGTAATACTACTAAAAATAAAAAAGTTGACATGCATAAATCTAAACTATTATCATGTAGTAAGTTATTTAATTCCAAGATACCCACCTTGACTACCTTACTTAGTCATAGTCATTAGCATCTTTCTTGTTCTCTCTAACCATCCCCGTCCTTATCCACTTGCCTAAGAGGTATAAGAAGCTTCATCCATAAACAAAATACTCACAAATAATTTGTTAATAAACACAAACACACACAAGCCATTGACTATTTAGCCAAGGACCAAATCTAGCTGGGAGCCTAGATATCTTAATAGCAATTATTACTTATAGGGTGAATAATATCTACCGTTATATCTTAATTCAACAGCTTGTAATGTCAGGGTACATGTAGTCGCAATAAGCCCGAGCTCGTAAACTTTTTTCATTCCAAAGATTAAAAAAGTTAAGGGAGAAGTTAATATGATCTTTTCTCACATACAACTACGTGAGCTAGGCATAACAAACTATTGGATCTCGATTTAATGGCACATGTTATTTAAAAGCAGCCTACTCTTGAATAGTGATACTCTGGCTGAGTCAGGACTCAAATTAACGATTAAAATACATCTCAGGACTGAAATTGTGCGGTTCTAATGCATCTGGCGCACGCAAGGATCGTATTCTAATGGTACTCTTCCAAATAACACGTACTTTTAAGAGCCAGGTTCGCCATTGAATTATGGCATCCAGTATGGAGATGAACACGAAGGAAATGCAACAAATACTGCACCAAATCCAACAACAACAACTAAGAGCAGCTCCAAGCTCAACAATAGCGACAAGAGCAATTACAGCAACATAGATTGAACCAGTGGCCATTTGGCATAGGTCTTTTGCTCAGTAAACGTGCTTCTCCATCGTTAACATTGTACTTAGCATGTGTTTTGTAGGACTTCATGATGTGTGAATTACATATATGCATGAGGAGCTCAATATAGGCTGGCAATTTTGGGGCTGCAGAAGACCTCAACTTCTTCCAGAGTTGCTCGTGACTCGTCTCCAAACAAGGAGTCCTTGCCGTCCTCTCGTTTAGCATAGGACAGGCCAAGCCTGGACTTAGCCTGCCTGAGATCCCCAACTCCAGAATTTGTATCAGGCCCTGCAAACCCGCCCATGACAGGAGCCAATGGTGGTCCAATCAAAAGCCCATCTGCACCGAACTGGGGCCCTCCTCTGGCATAATCAAAGAGGGCGGCACCGCTACCTCCTACTTTGGGCAGCATGACAGGCTCCCTTGCTTCATCATCTTCTTTCCAGTAGAAGAGGAAAGCATCGAAAGTGTCGTAGTAGTCGTCTGTGCTTCTGTAGCCTTCAGGATTGAATGCTCCAAACTTGAGGGACTTGGCGGTGTATCCTATAATCACACAGGGACCCTTGAAGTCACACGATCGGTGGAAGTCAGTTGCACTGAATCCATCTATGGATGCCCTGTAGCAACATTTTAACTCCTTTCCTGCAGTTGTTGGCACAAGAAACGAAATATAGCATCTTCTGGTTTGATAAAGTACTTACTGAAGTTGGTGTCGAAATCCGAACCAAATCATCCATTTTTCAACTGTGGAGGCCACTGCTTGGTTGGGCAGGGCCTCTCCGTGCACCATAACGAAGCTACACTGCCTAATCAGTATCTGTGCAATACCAGAAATGAAGGGGAGAGAGAGAGAGAGAGACCTCGCAGGAAAGTTTTCTCGACCAGAGAGATCGAGAAGGGAAGATCAATATCATGATACCGAGGCTGGGGTCTTTCTTCACTTCGTCGCCGGCCTCTGTTCCAGTCAAAAAAACCTGAAGGACTTGCCTTCCACCTCATAAGAGCGGCATCGATAGTACAAGCCATGACATGCTCAGAAAAATATTCAATCTTAGATTTAGTTACAAAAGAATGTCATTTTCTTTTCATCAGGTTACCAAAAAAAATGTCATTGCCTTCAGACCTCAAAAACATTATCGCCAATTTAGACTGACATTATTGTCACGGTACCTTTTCTGTGACAATTATAGCCTCAAATAATAAGTTGCATTGATCTGTAAACTTTTTCCGTGTCTTGCTCTTTTTGCATGTTACCATATTTTCTGATATTGCAAAGAGATATCATCTATCAATTAGATTAGAACTCATGTGGCTTGTACAGAGTGCCACTCGAGTATACACTATGAAGAATGTGACTGCATCAACATTTCATTTTCAATTGGTTACTCAACTCCTTGGCTAGTTACATGATTGTTTGTATGATTCGTCTGGCTAGACACTTGAATTTCCACATGAGGCATGCCCTGATACTCCTTAAAACCTGCCGCCCTCCCCAGCTCCTCCACCTCCTCCATCACCAGCTCCAGCCTTGCTACTGTCTCCACCAGCAAAGATGCAAATGCAGCCAAAGGTAGTGCCTCAGAGAACTCAAGACTGGTGAGAGCAATCTTGCTCAAGCTCGGCCTAAGGAGTCTCACCTGAGACTCTCTAGGTGTCTCCGCACCCTTCTTTTTGCGCCATTCCATCAAAGCTGAGGAGTCTGTCTTGACTGAGGAGAGGGAAATGTTAGAGCTCCAGTCTGCCTTTTGGCTGGCTGCGGCCGTGGCGGCGACCATGAACATGTTGGTGTCCTGAACCCGCTCGGAGCCGAGGAACAATCGAGGTTGCGATTGAAGGGAAGAGTTGAGGGCTTTAAGGGCATCATGAAGCTGATCGGAGAGCACATTTGGGGAGAAGCTTCGCCTGGCCCTTATGCTGTTGGCCAATTCTATGAGGACCTTGGCCACTTCCTGGGCAACTCTGATGCATGGGTCCCTGAAGAGCACTCTCACTGAATATGGAGTCTGCAATGAAATAATCCACCCACAAACTTAACATAAAGAATGGCACTCAGATGTGACCAACTTTTCATTTTTGTATCTACTTTTGAGTTGCAGTAAGAGTGTGATTGCTGCAATAAAGACACCCTTCTACATTGAGCCGTGCATTCACATGCCACTGACATGCAACTTTCTTCTTTAACAATGAGGGTCTTTGTGATAAGAAAAGCTAAGCCCGTTTTGGGAAAGCACTTTGAGGCCTATTCTAAACTGAGTACTTCTAGGTACTCAGTTCATTGATGTAAATGAAATTTATGCTGAAACTAATTTGTGTTGCCAAAACACTGCTAAGTAACACATTCAAAACCCTGGATTTTCAGGATCTCAATAACCTTCTTAGCATGTTTTTTTCCCTTTCTATTCTCCTCTTAGGAAGAAGGAAAGCATATGGTTATCTAAATGATGGAATATACCAAAATTATGAATTTGATAAGCAATTATTCTCAGGGACAAGAACTTGAATTCTCTGACAGCCAGACCACATGATCAACACAAGTGTAATTTTAGCATTTTAATTTACACCATGTGCGGTGTGGACAAGTCCTGGTTTTAAAGTATAATTCGCTCAACAAAATATAACAAAGAAGTGATTAGACTTACCTGAATCTCAGACTCTAAGCACCCATGAAGTGACACTACTGTATACCCAAAACGTCGAAGAACAGTGCCTAGCTTCACATACTGCTGCCATGGATACCTGTAACAGTGTCTCGAATGCCTCGGCTCCCAGCTTGCAAATAATGCCTGCACTAATCAACAATTCATGGCTAGAATTTTCAACAATCAACAAAATAGTAACTGAAACAGTCCTCTATAGAATAATATCACTAATTATTTCATCTATTTATATTGTGAAGACTGAGCAAATGGATTCACCCAAGGAAACTCACTAGGTTCTCATCAGTGGATTTGGAATCCAAAACTACCCTATAGCTTTTATATGCGGGATCTTTAGATAATTCTTCTCTGATGGTTTTTATGTCTGCATCTCGGAAATAGCCATTCACACAAGCTGCCATCATATGCAACCTTTCAAATTAGTATTATCTCATTTGTAACAAGGCTAATGTACAAGTTTAGATGTTTGAATTTCTTTCTGTGCTAGAAATGGATAGCTAACCTTCAAGGGACTTTGCTAACGCTTCAAGCTTTGCTGCAGTAGAGTTGTGAAGATCTTCTCCAGACCAATTTGGGAATATTAGCAAACTCATAACAAGGCAGACACCACAACCAATGGCGATTGTATAAAGCCGTTCATGTGCAACTTTCATTACGTTTTGGATTCGATAACTTGGCACAGTTATCAGATTATAAGTCAGGAGGAATATGACAACTCCATAGTCGTAGTTTTTCTTTATGCTGGGAAAGAATCTCAGGTACGTACATGTAGCACCTGAAATAATTTAAAAAAAAAACAAGAAGAAAAGCAAAACAAATTTCAAGCCACATGAGCTCGTAAGTAGTAATTGACACATTAACACAGGATATTACCAACAAGAAAGACTGAAGCTCCAATGAAGACAGCTCGAACGACATGCCCAGTGTTTTCCACCATAAATTCAATTAGTAATCCTAATGCTGCAGCACACAGAGTTCCAAATCCCCTGTTCAGTCCCTTACACAGAGTTGCCCCTATAATACAAAATTAGTAACAGAAAACATCCATGAATAAAAATTGCATCTTTAATGTGACCAAGATGAATATTCATATTGGGATCAAAATGAAACTTCTTACCAGCGGTAAATTCAAGTACTACGACGACAGTGATGACAGCCCAGATGGAGTTCTCCCCCACTCCTTGAAAGAGAGGCTCCATGAGATACAACGAGGACACCAGCGTCAAGGACAGTCCTACCTTGAGCGCATGAGTGACCCGCCTGGGATCTTCTCGCCCAACTTCATATCCCCTCCTCCCTGCAGCAAGTGAGAACCTCCTCACCAGCTTGACAAAGTCCCATGTAGGTTTCGCCATGTTCAGGCCAACAGGTGGAGCTCAAGTTCTTGCAGAAGTGGATGCCTCCTAGAGAGAAATGGAAGGCATATTTATATTCACCCACCAACGACCAGAAGCGTCCAAGTCTACACACAGGTAAAACAGTCTTTAACAAAGGGATGGTTACCGGTTTTTAATGCAAAGCACTGGCAGAACCATGAAAGAGAGCCGGCTGATCAATCTTTGGAAGAACACCAATGTGCTGCAGCCATGTTGGATACATAACCTGGTTTATTAGCAGACTGGCAGAATAATGAGACCTGGTGAGGAATATGGTGACTGAGCTGATATGGAAAGTGTTTTGTGGCAATGTTCTGTTAATTCTGATACAGAGGTTGGTTTTAATAATTTAAAATTAGTGTTAAGAATGTGAGATTCTAATGCAATGTGGCAAGGGTCTTGGATTGTTCTGCATTTTATCAAAGAGGGCTCTGCTATTCACATGGAACCCATTTAAACCCAACTCATCCAAGGAAAGAGACACCACTTGAAACTGCAAAAAAATGTTGATGGTTGTTTCCATCAGAACTGGTGGAATTTAATCATAAAAATCTGTTCCCTCCGTCCATATTCAAATACAAGGAAAATGCACTGGTAAGAAGCAGACATGAAACTACAAACATGGCATGAATGTCATCAATTATTTGATTGTAATTTGTAATCTGGCAACTACATCACTTTTGTTGCAAAGAGAAGTACAAAAGGGGAGTTAACTGCTCAAAAGAAAACAATTGATGAACATCTGAGGAGAGGTCCGTTCCTTTCCGCTTTTCCTTAATCACGAGTATGCCGACAGTGGCATTTTGACTTGCTGAAGCTTCACATGCAGGAGCAGTACAACCACTTATTTTTGGAAGGTGGTATTCACCACCCATCCAATGATCTGCCTTTGACAGTTCCCTGCTCCTTTCAATGGGAGTGCTTGCGCTGTGGTTCAGCCGCTGCTGTCGAAACGCAATAGCCTCTTCTGGTTTGAGAAAGTATATCCTGAAGTTCGTGTCGAAATCAGAGCCAAATCATCCATTTTTCAACTGTGGAAGCCACTGCTTGCTTGGGCAGGGCCTCACTGGAGGGAGACCTCGCACGAAAGTTTTCTCGACCGTAGAGATCGAGAACGGAAGATCAATATCATGTTACAGACGTTGTGTATGGCTGCAACGGCCGTGGTCAGAATTATAAAATTCATATCTTAGCCTTAGCCTTACACCCTTAAGATTATTAAAGAGGCAACTTAAGGCTCCTCGTCAAGCCAGAACAGTCTGGCTCGAATTAGGTTCGATGTAAGTTGGGCTCGGACTTAGGCTTGAGCCTAATTTGACCGTACCCTGTCTCAATTGGACTAAAATTTGAACTCACTTTTACTGGGCTCGAACTTAAACTTAATATAATTTTAAAATTATATATAAATAAAATATATAAAATAAATAATATATATATATATATATATATTTTATATAAATATAATTATTAATTTAAATATATATATTTATAACATACTTCTCTTTTAGATTAATAGTTGTATTTGATAAATTTATTTTAAAAAATTAAGTAAAATTATTAATATAGAACAAATAGAGTTTATAAAATAATATATAATTACATATATATACTAATATTATTTATCATATATAATATATAGACTCGTTTATATGAGCCAAGGCTTACTTATAACTGTGTGGACCCTGATGTCATGCACCCTTAAATTTTGATCCAACAATATACATAACTAAGAAGGTAAATTGATTTATGTCTTCTTACGCCTTTAGATCTCAATTTGATAGCCCGTGATGTTTTGACTCACGCTGATGTGTATGCCAAATATATAAAAAAATTTCATGATATATATCCTCGTTAAATTGTAATGAATATATAAATTCTAAATATAATATATATTTAAAAAAAAATATTAGAGACATAAACACTAATATACTATTTTTGTCCTAAATTAATAGTTTTGTTTGGTTTTTTAAGATGAACTAAAATTAGTTCAATTGAAAAACTAAATGGAGCTATAATATATGACAGAGGGTCAACATGATATTATACTAATATACAAAAAAACTCTTTTAAAACAATCATGTCATTAGGGGGACCAACCTTAGTTTACAAAAAGATAACTAGATGTTCTTTCAAAAGTTGAAACATGATACTTGAACCGTCCTCAACTTACATAATATAGCTCTTTTTACATGTACTTAATAATTTTTTAGAGGCATATTAAGGCTAAAAAATAATTCTTTTATAAGTGATTAATAAACACTAAAGAAAAGAAAATACGAAAAAATAGATAGTAATGTTGCCTAAGTGAGTTTTTATTTTCTATATATTTTTTAGTGATTATATGTACATAAAGAGATGAAAATGGTAATAATACATTTCTTGAGTATATGTAACTAAAACTCATTTGTCATAGTTTTTTTCTTTCTTAGTGATTATAGTCAGATATTTAAGGTGTAATTGTAATACTTGCTAAAATATATTTATTAATATTTAATACTAAAAGAATATTAGTATATATAATACTTTATATACTTTAGATATATATATATATATATATATATATATATATATATTATTTTTATTTTTTTAGTTTGAGCCCAGACTCATGATTCCTTATTGTAATTCAAGCTCGAGTTCGAGGCAAGCTTTGGATTTTTAATTTGAGCCGAGCTTATTCGAGCTTTGAGCCGAGTTCGAGTCGAGCTTTAACAATTTGAGTTTAAGCAATACAAACCCAATATTTAGTTCAGCTCGGCTTGTTAACACCCCTAGTCTTAGCCTTAATCTTAGCTTTAGCCTTATTATAGCCCTAAATGAGTTCTTAAAATATAGGCCCTTAATTGACTTTAGGCTTATCCATTTTTTTTTATATAAATCAAAATACAAATACAACATTTAAAATAAAATTTTACTAATAAATAAAATTTTCTTGTATCAAAATTATTTTTATAAAGAACTTATAATCATCCTCTTTATCTTTCTCTCCTTCTTTTGGAAGTTTATTGTATCATTTTAGTAGCTTGAACAAAGGGAGGGGAGAAGAATGAATAGCTCTCTGTAGATTCAAATGATTCGTTGACTCGTCTTTTCCATTGAAGCATTCAAATTCCATAGCTTTTGGCAATCTTAGTAGAGATTCCTTCCTTTGCCCTCCTTTCTGTCTTTGTGTCCCTTCTTTCGAAACGGAAGGAATGAGTGACCAGATTTTGTGGTGGTCATTTGAACTTTGAGGTCTCTACGAGTCAAAAAATTATTCAGTGAAACCGTTTTACTGGCCACGTGGTAGATATATCCTTTTAATAGGTGACACATTTAGTCAATTTATATGCATTTAAAACTGAATAAATTGAGACATAAATTTTGATTTCCGTATTTAAATATAAATAAATATATTCACAGCCACGTAGTAGAGTGGTTGTACTATATATTTTCTTCTATGAGTCAACAGGAGAGGGAAGTACGCGAACAAACTTCACTTCCGTTTGCCACCCCCACCGGTTAAATGGCTTGATATCATATTCTTTCAATTATACTTAGGTTGGGAAAAGGCGAAGAACCTATTCAAATAGGCCCAAGTGTGAAAAGGCCATTTGCCCAACCATAGACTCCGCTGATAATATACATGGGAAGAAAATTGGTGCCAGCCAATACCGTCCAAGTGTTAGAAAGAATATATCTACATTAATTAAAAATATGCAGCATTCACAAAATTTTACTCATAATATATTTATAAAAAATTATTATATTCATATGCTAGTCAAGAATATTGGTTTTAGTAAAATAGACCACAGATGGAGCGAGACTTTTACGCTTTTTTCCATGGCCCTAAATAACTCGAACCTAAATTTTTTTAGCCCGTCACTTAATCTTAATAAAAAATTTAAAATTCTACTTTTTGTTTTTTGGATCGGGTAGGGTGGGGCCCTAAAAACTTGTAACCCTAAGGCTGGGGTCTTTCTTCACTTCGTCGCAGGCCTCTATTCCAGTAAAAGAATGTCATTTTCTTTTCATAAGGTTAAAGAAAAATGTCATTGCCCTCGGACCCCAAAAATATTATCTCCAATTTAAACTGACATTATTGTCACGGTACCTTTTTCTGTGACAATTATAGCCTCAAATAATAAGTTGCATTGATCTGAAAAGTTTTTTCCGTGTCTTTGTTATTTTTGCTTGTAACCATATTTTCTGATATTGCAGAGACATAACATCTATCAATTAGATTACAAGTTACCACAACTTACATGGCATAAAGAATGTGACAACATCAACATTTTATTTTCAATTGATTACTCACCTCCTTGGTTAATTACATCGTTGTTTGTATGATTCGTCTGGCTAGACACTTGTATTTCCACATGAGGCATGCCCTGATACTCCTTAAAACCTGCCACCCTCCCCAGCTCCTGCACCTCCTCCATCACCAGCTCCAGCCTTGCTACTGTCTCCACCAGTAAAGATGCAAATGCAGCCAAAGGCAGCGCCTCAGAGAACTCAAGACTGGTGAAATCAAATTTGCTCAAGCTCGGCCTCTGGAGTCTCACCTGAGACTCTCTAGTTGTCACCCCTCCCTTCTTTTTGCGCCATTCATTTAAAGCTGAGTCTGTCTTGACTAAAGACAGGGAAACGTTAGAGTTCCAGTCTGGCTTTTGACTGGCTGCTGCCGTGGCGGCGATCATGAGCATGTTGGTGTCCTGAACCCGGTTGGAGCCAAGGAACAGTCGAGGTTGCGATTGGAGGGCAGAGTTGAGAGCCTTAAGGGCATCATGAAGCTGGTCGGATAGCACATTTGGGGAGCAGCATCGCCTGGCCCTTATGCTGTTGGCCAATTCTATGAGGAGCTTGGCCACTTCCTCGGTAACTTTGATGCATGGGTCTCGGAAGAGCACTCTCACTGAATATGGAGTCTGCAATAAAATCATCCACCCAAAAAATTAACATGAAGAATGGCACTCAGATGTGACCATTTTTGTATCTACTTTTGAGTTCGAGTAAGAGACTGGTTGCTGCAATAAAATCACCCATCTACATTGAGCCGTGCGTTCACATGCCACTGACATGCATCTTTCACCCATCTACATTGAGCCGTGCATTCACATGCCACTGGCATGTATCTTTCTTCTTTAAGAATGAGGGTTTTTTTGTTAGAATATAAAATAAATATAAAAGATTTTCCCTTCCTAACTGCTCAAGTTGTTGGGAAACTTAGTTATATTACATGGTATCAGAGCTGTAAAGAGGTAAGGTCATAGGTTCAAGTCTTCCTAATAGGGCTCGAGTTGTTGGGAAACTTGTTATCTTACATTTTTGTGATAAGAAAAGCCAATCCCGTATTGGGAAATCACTTTGAGGCCTATCTAAACTAAGTATTTTTAGGCAGCCAGTTCATTAATGTGAATAAAATTTATGCTGAAACTAATTTGTGTTGCCAAAACACCGCTTAATAACACATTCAAACACATGGATTTCAAGGATCTCAATAACCTTCTTGGCATGTTCTTTTCCCTTTCTATTCTCCTCTTAGGAAGAAGGAAAGCATATGGTTACCTAAGTGAGAGTCGAATATACCAAATTTATGATTAGATGAGCAATTATTCTCAGGGACAAGAACTTGAATTCTCTGACAGCCAGACCACATGATCAACACAAGTATAATTATAGCATTTTACACTTTGTGCGGTGTGGACAAGTCCTGGTTTTAAAGTATGATTATTCATTTGCTAAGGATCTGCCTTTATACGTGAAATAGCTCAACAAAATTCTACGAAGAAGTGTTTAGACTTACCTGAATCTCAGACTCTAAGCACCCATGAAGAGACACTACTGTATACCCAAAATGTCGAAGAACAGTGCCTAGCTTCACATACTGCTGCCATGGATACCTGTGACAGTGTCTCGAATGCCTCGGCTCCCAGCTTGCAAATAATGCCTGCACTAATCAACAATTATGGCTAGAATTTTCCACAATAAACAAAATAGAAACTGAAACAGTCCCCTATAGAAGAATATCACTAATTATTTCATCCATTTCTATTGTAGAGACTGAACAAATGGATTGGCCCAAGGAAACTCACTAGGTTCTCATCAGTGGATTTGGAATCCAAAACTACCCTATAGCTTTTATATGCGGGATCTTTTGATGTTTCTTCTCTGATAGTTTCTATGTCTGCATCTCGGAAATAACCATTCACACAAGCTGCCATCATATGCAACCATTCATATTAGTATTATCTCATTTATAAAAAGGCTAGTGTAAGTATAGATGTCTGAATGTCTTTCTGTGCTAGAAACGGATAGCTAACCCTCAATGGACTTTGCTAAAGCTTCAAGCTTTGCTGTAGTAGAGTTGTGAAGATCTTCTCCAGACCAATTTGGGAATATTAGCAGACTCATAACAAGGCAGACACCACAACCAATGGCGATTGTATAAAGCCGTTCCTGTGCAACTTTCATTACGTTTTGGATTCGATAACTTGGCACAGTTATCAGATTATAGGTCAGGAGGAATATGACAACTCCATAGTCGTAGTTTTTCTTTATGTTGGGAAAGAATCTCAGGTACGTACATGTAGCACCTGAAATGATTTAAAAAAAAAAAACAAGAAGAAGAAAAGCAAAATAAATTTCAAGCCACATGAGCTGGTAAGTAGTAATTGACATGTTGAAACAGAATATTACCAACAAGAAAGACTGATGCTCCAATGAAGACAGCTCGAACGACATACCCAGTGTTTTCCACAATAAATTCAACTAGAAATCCTAATGCTGCAGCACACAGAGTTCCAAATCCCCTGTTCAGTCCCTTACACAGAGTTGCCCCTATAATACAAAATTAGTAACAGAAGGCATCCATGGCTTAAAAATTGCATCTTTAATGTGACCCAGATGAATATTCGTACTCAGATCAAAACGAAACTTCTTACCAGTGGTAAATTCCAGTACTACGACGACAGTAATGACAGCCCAGATAGAGTTCTCCCCCACTCCTTGAAAGAGAGGCTCCATGAGATACAACGAGGACACCAGCGTCAAGGACAGTCCTACCTTGAGCGCATGAGTGATCCGCCTGGGATCTTCTCGCCCAACTTCATATCCCCTCCTCCCTGCAGCGAGTGGGAACATCCTCACCCGCTTGACATAGTCCCATGTCGGCTTAGCCATCTTCAGGCTAACAGGTGGAGCTCAAGAACTCTCGCAGAAGTGGATGCCCCCGCCAACGACCAGAAGCGTCCAAATCTACACAACCAGGGAAAACAGTCTTTAGTGCAATGCACTGGCAGAACCATGAAAGAGGGCCTGCTGATTAATCTTTGGAACAATATGCAGAACACCAATGTCAATGTGGTGCGGCCATGTTGGATACATAACCTGGTTTTATTTGTACTAACAGATGGGGCTTTTTCAGCATACTGACAGAATCATAATACCTTTGGCCAAGGACGCGTATAACCTGACCGGGCTCCGTCATCATAGCTCTGTGACTAGTATACAGAGGGTTTGGAACATAGTATATAAGAGAGCTCTGATATTTATGTGCATACTCCCTCTCTTACTTATTTGGTTCTTGAAATGAATTAATTTTAGTTTGTTTAAAAAAAATTAAATAGGACACTTATTTTAAGATAGAAGGAGTACAGGAAAAATGTACCGTTGAGAAGCTGACTTTCTTCTAAAAATGAAGGTGAGAAGCTGACATGAAACTACAAACATGTCATGAATATAATTTACCATTTGATTGTATCTCACTTTTGTTACAAAGAGAAGTACAAAAGGTGAGTTGACTCAACTGCTCAAGAGAAAACGATGTGATGAACATCTGAGGAGAGGTCCGTTCCGTTCATCTTTTCCTTAATCACGAGAGCTCAGGTAATGTATGCATTTTGGCTTGCAGAAGCTTCACATGCAAGAGCAGTGCAATATTTGGAAGGTGATATTTACCACCCATTCAATGATCTTTCTCCAACAGTTCCCTTGCTCCTTTCAATGGGCTTTCTTCCGTTGTGGTTCAGCCGCTGCTACATGCTTTATTGCCTCCGGCCTGCAGAATGCAGATGGTCATGCCCTTGGGTGTCACATATCAATGGTGTTCCTATCAATATTATGCTGGCTTTGTCATGAGTTGTATGTTCCAGCTTTCTGGATGCTCAAGGCAGCCTCAACCAGATAGCAAATGAACAGGACTCCATGCAGAATATATACGTTGGAAGAAAATTAGAGATGGCCACGATTTGAACCTCCAACTAGATAGCCTTAACAGACACAACAAACACCTTGCATACCTTTTCACGTCGAGACGCTTTATCGTCATGTCCCCCATCTTAGTTTCTTCTCCAATCTTCTTCTTTTACGACATATGCAAGCTAGCCATGGATCTCTCTCTCTCTCTCCTCCTTTTTAGCTTACAAGAGCAACCTGAACGGTTGAGGCGTGAAAGTTTTCATAAATCCTCTCTGCTTTTTACCTTCTCTCCTCTCATTGACCCAGTCTCTCTTGGAAGAAACTTTGCCTATGCAAATGTCTGAATAAGCTTGGAGTCTGAATTGATGTTTAAACTGCACAAAAGTGCCGAACGTGTAGGATATCCATTCATATTTAGTGTACCTGAGAGCAAGCTCACTTTTCTTTTGGACTGGTTCAATTTCTCCCGTTTTTCCCGAAGGGGTGGTGGTCGTTGCTATATGAACCTCAGTAGCACCCCGTTGCTAAATATGTTGATTTTATAAAGGAGAGAGTGGGAAAACAAGAAATCATCCGAATTCTTATAACATGCTCTTTTTTAGAATTACGACTGTTGTGTTTTGTAATATATGTGCATGTTAAAAAAAACAAAAATTAATGCGCAAACAGTAAGTCAAATTATTGTGCTGGTACACAATGTTCTCAATAGTCACTGCGAAAACGAGTGAGAAGTAAAAAGTTAAAGGCCATCTATCCTGGTACTTAGTATTTTTGTAGGGGGGCCCCAAGTTGCAAGGGCCCCTATTTGTCGTATTCAGAGAAAAAAAACGTTGTATTTATGGGGCTCCCTTTTTTTTTCATTAACAACATGGGGGAAACCTTCTTGTATGCGTGTTTGGTGCTGCACCCCCAACACTTTGTCAAAGGTTCATTCTCGGAGAGCTTCATCCTGGCTACAAACTAGAAGGCATCACCCAGGAAAAATCTTCACTTTGGCCATCTAGGAACATTTATGTTATCACCCATCTTATATAGTTAAAGATGTCATCTTGGCGTTGACATCAGCCTGGAAGCCTATAACATATAAGTGTTGTTTTGCATAGTCGAAAGCTGTGAATCCTCAAATCCTCTTCTGGATAGACAACAACTTCCTGTGATTGTTGTCTCACAATCCACAACAATAGTTCCAATGGAATAGAAGCTGCAGCATGGGCAAAGGCAGGAATTCAACAGCTTTCAACACGTCCTCTGTTGTTGTCACCAAAACTGTTGATTGCAGCGATGCAACAATGAGGAACAGACGCACAACTAGTTCATTCGTCCAAAGAATTGAAGCATGTTGATGTTTGTTTACCAGCAATTGCTAAGTGGCAAAAGATTTGGGAGGGAAAGTAGAGTGAAGTACGACGAGAGTTTGACATGGACACGCAGTGCCTAGTCATTGGGAAAGGGGGAGTTGAAAACGAGAACGAAGAGGAAGGAGGTGGAGAGGGTTTAAACGGAGGAGGAAACGGTAGGTTTCCTTTTTAGAAGAAAATATTTAGTGTGACGAGTGCCCTTGATCTCCCACATAAGGGGCCCTAATTAAAAAAAAAAAAAGGACCATTTTTCAAAAACAACTTACCAAAAATACGTGAGGACAAGGGGGCCTTGCATATATGTTCGGTGTCAGGATAGGCGGCCAAAGGAAAATCACGTAATAAATTATGCTTTTATGGACAGATAGCAACTATGCTCCAAGAATTGTGTATCTCATTTGTTTTTCTTAAAAAAATGCTTTTCATAAATCTCATGAATATTTAAGAAATATTTGATCAAGTAAATTAAAATGGCCAAGCTAATGCTCCTCCATAATTAAGAATATTTAATTGGGAATTGAAATTCACATTAATTTGAAAGCCAGCAAAAATTTTGAACCCACATGGAGCTGCACTAATTACGTGCAAGGACATCTAAGTCCTTTTTTTAAACATGTACTCCCTTCTTCTTAAATTAATAGTTTCATTTAATAAAAAAATTTATTTCATATTAATAGTTCCACTTTATTTAATTAAAGTAATTAGGTATTTAAAAAAGAGTACCACAAGCTTTTTTCTCTTATATGTGGGTTATGTCATTTAATAAAAATCATAATTTTTTTAAAATGGAGTTATTAATATGAGATGAAGGAAGTACACAATTAGATAATACATGTTCCTCACCATCCCGAGTCATTCATTTCTAGCTCCTCTTCCCTTCCACTTCCACTACTTTTGCTTTGTTCTCTCTCCCTCTTGTCTTACCTGTCTTTTGTCTTTATATTATTATCTATGTCATCTTTTAATTGTCTTAATAAAAAAAATAAAAAAAATTAATTTTAATTTATTTTGAATTTATTTTATTTTTTAACTTAGACAATTAAAGAGGGACAGATGGAATGTTATTATTATTTTCTTGGCACCTGTCTTGGTACTATTGTGTCTCTTATTACACCTCCCTATTCGGGTGCCTCTTGATTGCAAATGCTGACCATCTAAAGCATAATCAATATCTATTGCTTATATAATTTAGATAGACTAATAAATTTTCTTTTTGGCACAAAGATACACTGACTAATTGATTTCAGGATAAGATGTAAATTGCCCAATTGTTAGGTGAGAGAACTAGGAAAGTCTATTCTATTGGGACTTGGGTGATTGGACATCTAACATTATTTTTAGGTGGTAGGACAATGCAGTGCTTTGATGATAGAATGCTTAAACATTAGATGTTTTTTTAATTTGTACACATAGCACCAGCATATGATAACATACTCCCGCTGTCCTAAATGCTCTATCAGGCAAAAAAGTTTATTCTATATTAATAGGTTCATTTTATTCAATTTAAGTAATTTAGTACTTGAAAAAAAGTAACATAAATTTATCTTAAATATGGGTTTTACCATTTAATAAAAATTATTATATTTTAAATATAGCTATTAATATAGAACAGAGGGAGTATTTGAACGAACATAAAATAGATACAAATAGTGAACATGGAAATGTTTTCCCACTCCCTTATCAGTTTTCCTTACCAATTCTCCACCCCAAGATGATGTCTCACTGCACATTATTATTTGGTGGTGAAGTGAGCCGGGCTGGCAAGGAGGCTATCAAGTTTCCCGTTAAAAATAGACCTAGAAACTTCCAAGCCGGGCCCATATGGACTAAGCCAAGATCAAACTTGTCGACCCGAACTCCGAGCCAAAATGCGCTGTATTGAGTTAGCTTCTTTCACCTGCGATTCTTAGTGAAGATATCTTAGTAGGCCTGTCTCTATACAGCATTATTTAAGTTATCGTAAATGGACTAAAATAATACAAACGCATTGTACAGGGTACATTTTTAATTCCCACAACGTAAAGAAATGTGATCCCAAAATTACTCCCTTAAGAAGAAGATTTCTGGAGGAATATTTCTTTCCTATTCTTGAGTAATGCAGTTCCCAGGTAGCAAAAGGTTCAAATACTTTAAACAATAAATGTACAAGAAACATATGATATTCAAATATCTTAAAATTTTAAAATCTTCATAAAATTGGGCTTCCATATCCCATTGCAGTTCCCAATCCCATTTCCCATATTAACAGTTATCTACTTTACTAATCGTGCTCTATACCCACCATTCCTTCATATAAAGTTTATTATATGTTTCACCCTTCTGCAAAAAAGGTAAAAACATACAAACGAACAGGGATGAGTCATGACTCACTAGTAATATGAAGCAAACATGCGGAAATCACCATTGCATTGGCATAGTTCTTAAACTAGGCCATCATGAAATCAAATTTATTCAACAAAATTTAGAACAATATCCAAAGTATATATATACTTAATTTGGCATAACCTTTAGAAAAACAAATTAACAGAGATCACAGGACCATAATTTTCTAGCAAATAGAGACATAATCCAATTTATTACAAAAGTTTTTGCAGCAAGGAGCAAACCTTGAACCAGAAACCAAAACTATGAGCTTGCTCCATAGACCAAGATCCTTTGGTCAATTTTCACACTGCAACAGGGACATGTACCATAGGCCTTTTCATGGTCCTGGTTGCATTTGACACACAGAACCTGGTGCGCACAAGGCAAGAGCACCACAGAAACTTCGTCCTTCATGCAGATAACACATTGTCTATCATTGCTCACTTCTGCTTTTGTCACCTCTTGTAATTTATGCACTTCATTTAAAACCTTTGTGCTTGTCTGTATTAATAGATCCCTATCCGAGTCTCGCCTCGATAAAGTATTTGTGGAATGACTTAGTTCTGCCGAAGTTTTGACACGAGAAAGTTCCTCTTCAAGCCTTTGAATGTCATCCTTATGGCGTTGGAAGTCTATCTCTATCTTACGGCGCAAGGCTTCCTGATTTCTTCTGATGCTAGCATCAGTAGCCTCCTTGGCTCTCCTTTCTTCCTCCACTCGTGAAAGGGCTACCTCTTTAGCTTTTACTTCTTGTTTCCACCTCATCTGTACAGTCAAGTATCATGAAAACTATTAGGAAAATGGCTAGAATCAATTGTTTAGGCACCTCACCTATATCGAGTTAATATGTCGGACACCTCATTAAAATTACTCGAAAAAAAATTATACTTGGTTGACAACATGAATGGCAAAAACATGAAATAGATATAGTTTCAATTTCACTGCCAATTTCTACATAAATGTGGTAAATTTTTCGGCAGAAACTAGAGTCCTGCCCAACATGTCGAAGAAGAATCAGCCTAGTCACCAACTTCATTAATTGTGAATGAAGAATTCCATTTAAAAGTTGATCGTTTCCGCAAATTAACTTAAAAGTAAAGCAGATTTCCACAGACAGAAGATGACAAATAAGTAAAAGCTTTCAGTAGAACCTCAGTTTCTTTCTGTGCCTCCATGACCTGCACTAATTGATGCTGCAACTGTGTTCTCTTTTCTTTTTCCTGGATCATCTCCTCCTGCAACTTGACTTTCTGCTTTTCCCAATTCAAAAGCCTCTTAAGGCACTTCTTTTCCCTTTTTGCCACCTCCAAACAGGTTGTAACTGACTCAGAAGCACTCAATTTTGAGGCCTCCATTTCTGCCCTCATTTCTGCATTCTCATTCTCAAGCCGACGAACTGCTGCATTAGCCAGGTCCACCTGACCGCTCGCTTTCCTTAGAGCATTCTCCATTTCTGATAGCCTTTTCATGGTAGAATCCTCAAGGGTCTGCTTACCCTTCTTTAATCTTAGAGTCTCTTCCCTCTCCATTCTCAACATCTTCAGTTCAGTGAGATCTTTGCTCAGCCTTTTTGCAGCTTGAAGAGCTTTCTGATGGGCCCATTCCCTTCGTTCCTTCAACTGTCCCTCGAGTTCTCTTATGTCATGCATAAGGTTCAAAATGATCTCATCTCTCTGATCAATTTGCCCATCAGGTTTGTCATCTATAGTCAAATTACCCAAGCTACCCAAAACTGACTCTACTATATCCAGATTTGGTGGCTCGTTTGTAGCTTCATACTGCAAATTCATGGATGAACCTGAAGTAGCGCTTGGGCCTTCTTCATTGTCCAACGAAGAAAAATTGGTAGAAGAATTTGATTGTACTTGAGATTGACCAGCTGGTTTAGAGTTTGCCCTGAATCCAGCAGCAAATATAGCTACATTCCTTTTGAGCAACGACTCCATCTGAGGCGACAAATTGAATCGCTTTGGACACTCGATCTCGTTCACATTCGGAGCAGAGAAGTTCATCAGGGCCGAAGCATCAAACGCAGACCCTGTGGCAGCAAAATCAGCGGCTCCACCAAAACCACCCCAAGCGCCTTGCAATTTACAAACACCATGACCAACGCCATCATTGTCATTACCACAATCAGATGGCGACCGATGCGGCATCTCCATCGTGCTCGCACGACCCAAGTGGAGATCGCTCATCAAAAGGCACCACATCGCCTCTGCCTTGCTCAATTGGGGCCGTACCTGCCGAAGCAGGCAAACCATCCCCGCCAGCGTATAGTGTTGCAATTGCCTCATATCGCTAAAGCCCGGCTCCTCCTCCGAGCTCCCACTACCACGGCTGTTGATATAAGCAATGGCATTCTCCAACACGTTTGTTAACACATCCAAGCTGCCATAGCAATGGCCGTTCTGCAATAAGGATTTCAGTGCCAGGTCCTCATCATAGCCAAGCGATACCAGCTTGGAGATGGCTTCGCTGTACAGAATTTCCAAGCTATTGAGAAGCAACTCTTCCAGCTGCTCCTCAGTGCAGCATCCCAAACCCGCCGCCCCGGAACTAAGATTAGGGTTAGAACTCGCGGCCTCCGCCGCCGCCGCCGCCGAAACATTCTGGTCCAATTGCGCCGGGGGTTTATCGGCAATCGGAGGGTTGTGGTGATGGTCCCGCTTGATCGATGTTCGAGATTTTCGACTGTTCCGGTTCAATTTTTCTCTTGCAGAAAAACCCATTTCCAGAAAACTGAAATCCGATCAACAGATTGAATAAAAGCGCAGAAAACAAAAAATCCACAGAAGGAGTTGATTGAGGCAGAAAACAACGAAGGAAATACAGAGGAATCGAACAAGATGGGTTACCGATTGGACTGGGACAAGGTTCAGATTAAAGTGAAATCGGAGAGGGTCAGAAGTGATAAGATTTCGGATTTTCCGGCGAGTGATCACAATGTCTGGTGAGGACCGCAGAGACGATGGAGGCGGGCATGAACGGACGGGATCAAGGTGGCAAGGTCGATCATCCTCTTATAACGTTATAACGTATCATGAGCGAACCAGACCGGTTGATACAAAATGACTAAAATACCCTCTAGAGTAACTGGTTGGTACAAAAATGACTAAAATGCCCTCTAGACTTTTGGTTGATGAGAAATGACTAAAATGCCATGTGGTTAACAAGTCATTACAAGAATGATGAGCAAGATTAGTGTCATGGTGACAAATTCTTGCCTAACATTGTTATGGCGCGGCATATAGAGGTGCTAACAAGTCAAGTCGAGTTTTAACCTCATATAACTCGAACTCGAAGTTGAAATTCTTAGCTTGAACTCAACTTAAACCAAAACACACGAGCTTGAACTTATTCTATTACAATCAAAAGCCCGGCTTCAATTGAGCTCGATCTATATATAAAAATAAACCTAATTTTTTTAATTAAAGTCATATTTATAAGTACCCACATGTGCCAATGTGCGTGTACTAAGTATTCTTAGGCCACACAATTTTAATTATGTCTAGTGCAAGCTAACAAGTGTACGATATGGAGCTTATTAAAAAATTTACTATATTTATCATTACTATATTAATATAATAAAAAAATTATTTATTTTAAATTAAGTCCTCTTAGTATGCGTCTAAACTGTATAACGAGCAAATGCAATTAATATATCATTGTTACACAATTTTGAAAGTGTAGTGGCTCTTAATCACGTAATATGAGGGTTATATTCGCTTGCCCTTCTTGTGATCTGACATGCGCCAACTACATATTTTGGCTCATAATAACTTTTTTCTTTAAAATTATATAAAAAGTTACAAATAAAAGTTAATATATGCTCAAAGCAATTTGGTTCAAAGCCTCAAACTAGGTTGCACTTGACCCTTAGTTGCTCTAACTCTCCAATATATATAATATTAAAATGTCATTATTAATTGAATATGAAAAAATACAACAACTAATTGTAACAACATGAGGATTTTATTTTCAGGTTATGACTACCCTCAATTTTAGTCTCAGTATGTGGCGAGACATTTTGAGTATCTTTAAATCTCATTCTTCGAATAATGATTATCAAGCAGATCATATTGTACTAACAACAAGAAACTTTGAGTCGGGTCATCTTTTACCTATCATAAATGAATATAACTTGCCTTTAACTTATAAAAAAAAGAGATTCCATGAGTCAATACTAAATAACTTTTTAGAAATTATGGTAAAATTTTAATTTCTAAAGGATTCCAACATTAGTCTCTACATAAAATTTTAAAAAATATATCATAATTTGTTTGACATGTAGATAATATTACCAATACATTTTTGTCTTATGACTAGCATATTGTTAGATATGTAGTATAATCTATATTATATCCTATTTTTTATTATTTGTATTATATATGTTTTTACTTGATTAAATTAAATTTCTATGATACATCTAAATTTTAATATATATCACATGTGAACAAATATGTATTATGTGGACATATGTATAATATATAAATATGTTGTATATGTATTTTGAGATTGATAATTGTGCATATGTACAAATAGGTCAATATATATTTATGTATATTATAAAATATATTTATAAATTTCATTTGAGTTTGAGTCGAGTTCAAGCTAAGTTCGAGTTTTATTAGAGTCGAGTCGAGCCAAGGTATGCTCGAACTCAACTGGAATATGTTCGAGTTCGAGTCAAGTTCGAGCCGAGCCACTTAGAGTAAACTATATTCGAGTTGAGTTGAGTCGAGGCACCCTTGCTTGATGAGCTGGCTCGACCCGTTGGCACCCCAAGCGGCGTGTGACAATTAAGGGTACTAAGATGTCGAGTTGAACTGAGTTTTGGGTTGTTTTTACTTAAACTCAATTTATGAACACTCAGCTTGTCACGCCCCGGCGATGCCCGACCCGAGCCGAACCCGGTCCAAGGGCCGGTCAAGCGCGCGGGGGCGACGAAGTGAAATTGAGAAACGATTCTAGCGGAAGACTTAATCCCTAACCACGGGCGATTAACAGCAACACGGAGTGCGCACAATCCTTTGAGCAAGAGTAAATAAAAAGGGAAAGAAAAGGTGTTGCTTATCACAAAGTAAACAACAATCTCAAACCCACAAACTTAGTTAAGTAAAGCCCACACCGGCTCAAAATAAGTCATAAGCAAACATAACTGTAAGATGTGACATAAATCCACAACAAAGAACCCTACACATAGGTTCTAACATAAAACATGAAACAAAATGAAGGAAAGTCACGCAACGATCTCCATCATCACACCCAAGCTACCTCTGACCTTTCCTCAAAAAGGCAATCCTGTCCGTCTGCGTGTCGCACCACGCAGCCCCAAATCAAAACACAAAAGAGGGGTGAGTTTTAACACTCAGCAATGGTTTTTAATATCACTGTCAACGTAGAAAATACGATAGC
Organism: Saururus chinensis; assembly: GCA_035235625.1. NCBI lineage: Eukaryota > Viridiplantae > Streptophyta > Magnoliopsida > Piperales > Saururaceae > Saururus > Saururus chinensis. The sequence continues at coordinate 3,194,540 of CP141146.1, forward strand.
TTAGAAATGAGATCGTTTCAGATCAAAGATTTACATGGTGCATCACTTTCTGATCATACATTCATATCACTTAACACTGCATAAAAATGCATAATTCAACCTGCATGGATGTATCTCTAGCATACATATTCCCACATGCATTCACATCATAACCAATCCCGCATGGACGTATCTCTAACATACATATTCCACATGCATAACATCAAAATCAGCATGCATGGATGTATCTCTAACATACATATTCCACATGCATAACATCAAAATCAGCATGCATGGATGTATCTCTAACATACATATTCCACATGCATAACATCAACATCAACATGCATGGATGTATCTCTAACATACATATTCCTACATGCATAATGTTATCACAATCAACCTCCATCAAGGAGTAATCACACATTGACGTCACACAGACGGGAGCATAGACAAGGCCACGAAGGCGCGTCATGGTACAAAATTCTACACAAGAATTCAAGAAAGATCGGGGTTGTCAATCCCTAATACTGCTCGCCTGGACGATCCTGGCCAAGGATGTCCCATTCTCACACAGAGAATCTAGAGCAGGGGTGTTCGCCCAGAGGACATCTCTGCGGAGGGAAGAGCCCGAGTTCTCACACAGAGAACCCTAGAACACGTGGTAGCGGGGTGCACACGGCATACCACACTGGATTCTCAGGGTCCAGATGACACACATAAAAATACTCTCACGTATCCGCAAGACAAGTACACAACTCGTCCCCACATCATTCCATTAAACAAGACTCAACCCGGGAGTGCACTCGTTCCACACAGGGAACTCCAAATCGTTCCACACAGGGAACTTCAAATCTTTCCACACGGGAACTTCAAATCAAAATATGTCCTTTCGGACCAATCAACTTGCGATTAATCCACGACCGATAAACCCGGCACGCAATTCCATCACATTGCATCCAATCGGTCAAATTCGATTAATCACGATGAAGCCTCAATTGGAAATCCATTTTCATGATGCGTGCAACATGGTACATGCGTGGGCAAAGCATACATGAACCCTAATCATGATAAGTGCTCTCACCAGCCCCTAATGCATCATTCATAATCACGATATTAAGCTTCAACATCATCATTTAACCCCCACATGTGTGTGTGTGTAACTAGTAGAAGCCTTTCACATGATGCATATTAACATGCTTGAAAATCAACTCACCACCACACTACACATGTGAATTTCTACCTAAACATGAATTCAGCGGAAATCATAGTAGAAGAATCGTTGAAATCATAGTTAAATTCAAAACTCAACCACAAAGGCTAAACACCTATAACATCACTCATTTCATCATTGAGTCATGGCATTCACCAACATTCACACACCATTAATCACAATTTATCATGACAAATCTGTCCAACAATGATTGTAGTCCTACTGAAATATGCTTAACCAAAGGGAAACAACTATTCATAATTTCAAAATAACGATTCCAACATCATGCCACAAAACATAAGTCATTCCACCATCACTAAGCATATATCTCAACTCCATAAACTCAATAGCATGCATTTCCAGTAGCCTAACATAGCTTAAAACACTCCACATTCATATAAAATTGGCAAGCTAAAGTGGAATCATCAAAATAGGCATCATACACACAACATACAATTTCCTGTGTAGCCGATCGATCGCCCTTCAGGCCGTTCGATCGGTTACACGCAAAATTTTCAAATTTTTAGTTCAGCCGATCGATCGCCCTGCAAGGCCGATCGATCGCCAACACGGCAGAACAGTCATCTTCTTCCTTTCGCAAATCAAACCGAGACACCATAGATAACACTTCAAATCCACATCTAGCACCCTAATCATCATCAAAAGTCCTCCTTGACTTCCAGAATATCAAACCAAACCATAATAATGCAAAACCCTAAGAAATCGGGATTAAATAATTCCATTTTCTAATCTTACCATTAACACACTAAATCAAGCAAACCATTTCGAAATAAGCCAAAAATGAAGAGTTTTACCATGGATAAACAGAGATTTCGAAGACCCATTACCTCAGCACTTGATTAAGCTCGGATTGAAGAGTCACCCTTCTTGAAATCCTTGAAAATACAATGAGTTTGAATTAAACACCAATGGAAATCGATTTACTTAAGAAATCCCTAATTAAATCTTAGATCTAGGGCTTGTTGGTAGTAAAAATCGAATTTTGAATGTTAGGGTTTGTAGTAAAACACAAATCAGTAGCTTTTGATGGTCAAAAACGAATTGAATCAAGGGGAAAATGGTAGATTTAGAAGAAATTAAGAGAAAAGCCATGGATTAGTGCTTAATTAGAGCAAGCTTACCTTAATCGGCTTCTAATTCTGGCCTAAGTGGGGATTAGGCCAGACCTCCTTCCTTAGCCTATTCCCAAAAATAGAAATGGCTCAGGTTTGCCCTTTTATAGTAAGGGTTGGGGTAGGCAAAGGTAAGTTTTGGGGTGTAAATATGAAAAGTAGGCTAAAAGTGTTTATTTTGCAAATTTAAGCACGAATTAAGCCTAATAAAATTCTGAAAATTTTTTGTGTGACCTTAAGTATATGTTTAGGTTCATTTGACACAAAAATAAAATTTTCGACCGTGGGGCCCACAGGGGTCCCGCCAAAACCCTAATTTTTGGGAAAATAGTGAAAATTCTGAAAAATCTCAAAAATTCACATTTGGTTTAAAATCACTTAAAACCACTAATATTGAAGTTAATTTTGGTTAAAACCATCACAAACTCTATTTATTTACAAAATCACCGAATAAGATCAGAAAACACGTAAATTGCACGATAACCCATAATTAAATAAAAATCAAACCCGGTTTAAAGATGAGGGTCCTTACAGAACATGTTTAGCTCATTAAGCTAGCTCAACTCGTTAGCAACGTTAGTGTTTGGTGGATTTATGTACACATTTTATAGAGAATGGCACGACATTGCAAACAACTTTCTTTGTTATAGGTTTTTTTAACCATGCAAACAATTTGGATTTAAGTCATATTGAGAATGTAATCAACATTAGTTGACTGTAGTTTTCATCAACTTATTTTTTACAACATGTATAGATGACAATGGAAGTGTTGCTTCGACCATTTGAGTAGTGTAAGAATAGAACCCATCATGTAGCACATATTTAGTTTTCCTATTTATAGAGAGCGTGCACAACTTACAAGGAGAAAATCTTTCCTTGATTGACATATATCTTACATGTAAGGAAAAAATATCATGTACAACTATTAAAGACTATACACAAATAATGACTAAGAGAGAAAGTCAGATCTTGAAGATAATGAAGGCAGGGAAGATCAAATCTGAAGGATGATGAAGGCAAGAAGATGTGTCAAGGTGGTGCTAAGAGCTTCGTATCATCTAAAAAGGGAAAGTCAAATATTGAAGATAATGAAGGCATGGAAGATTAGATCTGGTAGATAATGAAGGTAGGAAGATCTGTCGAGGTGGCGCCAAGAGCTTCTAATAGCTGCCCAAAAGATGTAGTGGGGACATATTCCACACAAATCTTGGACCTAAGATGCCTAAAGTGTGTATGAGGCAAAGCAAAGTAAAAAGATTAGCAAGTTGAGTAGCCCCAAGAATGTGCTGAAGACAGAGAACACAGAGGCAAGCTTTTCCCGTATGAAGTGAACATCAATCTCAATGTGCTTAGTGCGGGCATGGAACACCAAATTAGATGCCATGTAAACAACACTAATATTGTCACATAAAATGACAGGGGCACAAGGAGGAAACAATTGTAGAGAGAAAAATATGTTAAGAAGCCATAAAAGTTCGACACCCACTGTGGAGATGACCCAATACTCCACCTCAAAACTCGAACAAGAAACTATTGATTGCTTCTTAGCACCCCATGTAATGGGGTTGGGTCCATGAAATATACAAAAGCCCATAATGGAGCGACAATCATCAGAGTCACCAACCCAATCAACATCAGAAAATCCATGAAGATAATGATTGGTGGAGGCAGAGAAATGAAGACCAAATCCAAGCATGCCTTTGATATAACAGAGAATGTGTTTGGCCGCCGCGAGATTAGATTCCCTAGGAGCATGCATGAACTAACAAACTTTGTTGACAAGAAGATATATCTGGGTAAATGTAAGATACGACAATGCACCAACTAACTAGTGGTAGAGGACGAGATCTGTAGGAGGAGACGCATCAATAAAGCATATAGTGGTAGAGGTGGCAAGGGGAGTAACAACTGGCTTCGCACCATCCATGCCAAAATGACGAAGAAGATCCAAGGCATACTAAGTTTGTGAAAGATAAAGAGCATATCATGTCCATTGGACCTAAATACCCAAGAAGAAATGAAGATCACCAAGGTGCTTGAGCTAAAAGTGTTATCCAAGGTGAGAGACAAGCTGGTGGATACGATGAGAACAATCTCCTATTAAGATATTGTCATGAACATAAATATGAAGAAGGATTATATCATACCCACTACTGTAAATGAATAATGAGGCATCATATGGGCAACCTTGAAAGCCAATATGCCGAAGATAGGCACTAAATGTGTGATACCACACACTAGGAGCCTGCTTAAGTCCATATAAGGACTTTTAAAGTTTACACACATGAGTTAGACAATTAGGATCAACAAAGCCAAGAGGTTGAGCCATGTAGACATCTTCAGAGAGAGAGCCATGAATGAAGGCATTGGTAACATCCAATTGAAAGAGAGGCCAGTGGAGAGAAATAGCTAAAGAGAGAACAACCTTGTTAGTATCATGCTTAACAACAGGGCTGAAGGTTTCATAATAATCAATGCTGACTTGTTGATGAAAACCCTTCACAACAAGACATACCTTATATCTTTCAATGATGCCATTGGAATGACGTTTAATGCAATGGACCCATTTATTACTACCAACATTTTGATGAGGCGCGGTGGAACTAGTGTCCATGTTTCATTCTTGATCAAAGCATTAAATTTAGTGGTCATAGCTTCCTGCCAATGAGGGTCCTTAGAGGCTTCTGTAAAGTTATGAGGCTCAAGGATAGGGGTGCATAGGAGGGCTTGGGGAATAGGATAACGGGTGGAGACAAGGAGTTTAGGGCTGTGGGTACCATCCATTTGGCGAGTGACCATAGGATGGATGTGAGGGGCAAGAATGATGGGTGGGTGGGAGATGGGTTAGGTGGAGTAGATGGAGAAAAGGTAGGGGTTTAGTCAGGTATAGGGGAGGGAGATGGCGGGTTGGGTAGAGGAGAAGGTGAAGAGGAAGAGGGTGGTTCTAGAGAGAGGAAGAAAGGGAGGGAGAAGGAGGTTCAGTGCTCATGGAGAGGGAGGGGTTAGGAATAGGGGAAGAGAGAGGAAGGAAAGAATTGTAAAGTGAAAGAATTGCGGGAATTGGTTGGAAGAGGTGAAGACATAGAAGGATAAGGAAATGAGGATTCATCAAAGATAACATGGCGAGAGACAATAATTTTACCAGTCATAGGATTGAGACATTTATAACCTTTATAATTGCTACTATAACTAAGAAAGACACATTGGGTGGATTTATATTCCAATTTTGAACGGCCAAGCACTCTAAGACATGGAAAGCTGCTACAACCAAAGACTCAAAGAAGACCATAGTTAGGTGATTTATGAAAAACCATAGCGAAGGGAAACCGATGAGAGAGAACCGAGTGGGCAACTTGTTAATAATATAGATGGTGTTGCTAAAGGCATGAGTGCAAAGAGACTTAGGCATGTGAGAATGCGCCATAAGAGTTAGTCCCATATCAACAATATGGCAATGCTTCTCTCAGCGACGCCATTCTGCTTTGGAGTGTGAGGGCAAGAAACCCGATGAGAAATATCTTGTTGCTGAAAGTGAGATTTGAGACAAGTATTTATGAATTCACCACCACCATCACTTTGAAAATATTTGATACGCTTGTCAAATTTTTTTTTCAATGAGTGTTTAAAATGTAACAAAGGTTGAATAAACATTAGACTTGCGATGCAAAGGAAAGAACTAAGTGAAGTAGCTATAGTCATCCATGAAAATAATTTAAAAGCAATAGCCTTCAATAGAGGAAATAAGGGCAACATCACAATGAATAAGTTCCAATAAACTAGAGACATATCACAATTATTAATAAAAAGGCAATTTACTACTTTTACCCAACAAACAACTTTCACAAAAATGGCGAGCAGAAGACTTATTAGACAAAGGTAAAACATCATGCAAAGTGTAGAGAACGTCATCTGATGAGTAGCCTAAATGAGCATGCCACGTGTCAATAGATGTCTTTGAACCAATAAAACACATAGAAGAGGCCTTATGTTCCTTGAAAGACAAGGCAAGGAGTGTGTAAAGATCACCATTAAGAGGTCCCCAAAGCAGGATTGTCCCGGTCTTCTTGTCCTTTATCAAAAAACCAGTAGAGGTGAAGATAAATAAACAATTATTGTCTCTAGCAAATTGAGCCACATATAATAAATTTTGACGAAGAGCAAGCACAATATAAATATTATTCAATTTCAAAGAGCTAGAGGAAGTATATATAGAGGACGATCCAATATGAGAGATAGGCATACATGATTTGTTGCCTACCATAATATCATCAGTACCATGATAAAAATGCATACCAAAGACATGTGCATCAGAGGAGGTCTATGGTGGGTAACACCACTATCCACAATCTAGTCTTCTTGTTGATCAGCAAGATGCATAGCAATAAATGCCTAAGAATTATCAGAAATGTCATCTTCAAAGGACTCACAAATAGAAGCACAATGATTAGGCCCCCCACACTTAAAGCATGTAATATGTTTGGTTTGAGAGGAGTTTCATCCACTATGTACACTTTGGGAGGAGCGGTTAGGAGGAATGGCAACAGATGGAGAGGAGGAATGAGTAAAGGATCCACATCCATGATTGGTGGATCCACTACAAGAGCCACCTCAACCCCAACCATGAAACTAGCCACGAGAGGGAGGCCCAATAGACTAGCGACAACTATGAAAGGTAACAGATAAAACAAAAGATACATTAGCCGATGATAAGCACAATTCAAAGTCGAGTAACAAACTATAACATTTTCAAGAGAAGGGGCAAGCCGTTGTGCATTAATGGCCGCCACAGTAGGATCAAACTTAGACCCAGCACACGCAGAAGCTAGAGGGATAGATCATCATCGTCAACTAGCTTATTGACGCTACCGAGAGTTAAAGCCAAGGACTTGGCATGCTCAACATATTCAGCAATGGAGTGCAACCCTTTGGAGATCATCTGGAGCTCCATCTTGAGATGTTGAACTCAAACACAGGAGCATGCACCAAAGAGGGTTTCCAAAGAAACCCACAATGCATGGGAAGTCTCTTTTCTAGCAACAAGAGACAACACCGATTCAAAAAAGGAGGCGGTGAACCATCTAACAATCATCTGATCTATACGAATCCACTGACGAACATTGATAGAGTTTGAACTATCAGTGGCAAGAACAGGCTGGGGAAAGTCACCAAGAACGAACTCCATAAGATCATAGCTCTGGAGATTAGGGAGAACTTGCATCTTGCATCTACCAAAACAAGTAATTAGATTTGGAGAGCTTCAGAGATATCCTGTTTAATGGTTTTGAGAGGAGGGGTGAGAGATGAGAACATCGTAGAGGAAGGAGAAGTAGTTGTGGTGGAAGAGGCTATGGAGCAAGAAGCTAAGGGAATAGGACGTCAAAGGAAAGAGGATCGGTAGCTTTGATACCATGTGAGAATAGAACTTGTCATGTAGCACGGATTTAGTTTTCATAATTATAGAAGGCGTGTACAACTTGCAAAGAGAAAATCTCTCCTCGATTGACATATAGCTTACATGTAAGGAAAGAATATCATGTATAACTGTAATATCCCAAAATTTCCAAGGTTTCAAAAATTAAATACGTGGAAATTAGGTTGTTTGACCATTTGAACTTCTCAGTAGAATAACTCCCTACCAAGGTAGAATCTGTGGCTGAACCTATGTAGTAAGAAAGTAGACAGAAAGAGCTTCAAAACTCCACTAAGAATGAACGAATTGAAGTCCGAATGAGGGAGATACGACTGTTTTAAGTTTAAACATATTGTATAGGGCCCGTTTACCCGATTTTAACGTATATTTGGGCTATTTAAGTTGTTTTGCAGGCTTGATTAATTAGAGCTCCGAAATTAATTTTTAGAGGTCTAATTGAAGGAGGTTGGCCCAAATTTTAAGAAGATTAGGAATCTTAATCCCTATACTTATATAAAGCCTTCTTAGGACATAAAGAAAGGAGTTTTTTTTCGAAGAGACTTTTAAGGAAGGAGAAAGTAGGACTCATGCAGAGTGAACAGAAGGGAAGTAGATGAATGAATAGGTCATCATTCCAGTGCTTTTGAACTATTTTTCGTTGCTCCTTGCAGTTCCTCCCAATCGCAATAAGGGTAAAGGTGTCATCCAACAAAGCGGAAAAAAAAACGAGAGGAGAATCTCAATTTAAGGAGCAAGAAATAGAATACATGAAGCAGTACGTCCTCTCACCCCAATCAGATTGGTCTCCTCTTTTGTTTGACTATTGCTGGCCTCTGTGGCTTCGTCCTCCGATTCCATCATCAGGTTCTATCTTCCAGCTCTGTCTTCCAGTTTCCTTAGGTTCCATATGCCGGTTTTGTCCTCCGGCCTCCTTGCACCTTAGCAATTGGCACTTCCCTCCCAAGACTTGAACAAAGCGGAGCATCTCAAAGATTTTGAATCTGTTTCAAATTGCACCATTGAGAAGTAGTGATGGGCGATCCTTCCTGCTCTCGCAATCCATTTGTCAAGCAATTCAATAGTTGGCCACTGCCAATCTGCCTACCACTTTACCCAATGGAGCTTCAGATTTATGGAGTGTCTATGCGAATATGTGATTACCAAGGGGAAGATCTCTTTAGTTTGATTATGATTATGTAGAATCTCCCCGGCGCAAGTGCAAATACGTACTGAACCAGTAAAACAATAAGCCCAACTGCTCAAGTCTAAGTCAAGCTCTGGTGGAGGACGACACATGAAGCTCTAAGATTCGGCCTTTTCTATGTCTTGCCGCCCCTCCTATCTTATTCACAATTGTAAGTTCCATTATTTATTGCATTGACAGTTAGGATAAGATCTCTGATGTGCTTTTATTTTTACCTACACTTTGTCCCATTCATAACTAGTATCTTGACTTATGATTTTACGATGGTGGTATATTGGATTCCTATTTTAATATCAAACTTGGTTTGGGGAAATATTGGTTGTGGCTTCTCCAAATACTGAGCATGTTCTTATATGGTTCAGAAGTTGTGATTTACCTTCCATAGCCAAATACTGTTAACTTCTGGTTTCATTTGATTTATTGTGTGTATTTTCCTATACAACAATTTGTTTGAATATGTGAGGTTGGGTAATTTGGTTTGGGAAAATCTTGCACTACCAATGAAATTTATAACGTAAGAACGGAGCATCAGTCTCTCTGGTTCAGCAGGCAGCAGGTTGAAGATGGGTGTCTTGTTTTTGGACCAGATTATTTAACCCAGTTCAGTCCCTTCTTTTTTAAAAAAAAACTTACACTCTACTTGAACCTGATCTGGTTCAATGACTTAGAATAGTCATAAAAATTTGAAAAAAATTATAAATGACTATGAGCATATGCCTAGTTTCTTAACCAAGTTTCATGTCTTCAAAAAATCTTCAAGTATGTAAAATAACCAATTTACCCTTGTAAATTGACGCATAGACTAATAATGATTAGTGACCAGACTTCAAGGCTCCTGTTCAAGGGCCTATGAGTTGATTTAAAAATTGAGAAATATCTCAGTGAGATTTTAGTGTATATACTAAATTTGGACTAAGCCACAAGTTAGGGAAAATTCCAATAAATAGATAATTGACTATTTTACCCCTAGGGTTAAGGTAAGACAATTAAGGTTCAAGAGGCTTACAACCCCGTTAAACAGCAAGAAAATTACATCGGGTTCACAATGTCATGGTGTACCCCTGACATTAGTTTTGGACCCGTCAAGGTTCAGGGAGGCCCTAAACAAAAAAATAGAAATACCCCTATGCAGATCGGCTCGCATTTGCGTGAATAAAATTAACGGGCCAATGTGATACTAAAACCTTTTGAAAGGTCAACAACTTGCCTGAGAGCAGAGAGGACCTTATCCAATGTTGGATGATTATTTTAATGCCCTTAGGTGCATTATGATCAGTTTTCATAGAGATTTAATCAGTTAACCCGATGAGGGTTAGGGCACGAGAGCTCGGACATTCTTAATATCATTATCAAACTTGGTTATTGATATTATGATGTGCTTGGACCTGTGTGGTTCTGATTGTTTATGTTGTTTGTTGTTTTGATATTTGTTGTTGATGTTGTGATAGTAACTTATCACTAGCTTAAGAATATTGAAAGATTAATTAATAGGGTAGATAGCTTTGGATTGGGCGAGAATACTTAATCAAGATAAAGACTAAAATACCTCAGAGGGGTCTGGGACTAGTTCATAGAGTTAACAAAGCCTTTGACCTAACGATTTGCCTTGATTGATGAACCGATGGTAGTTTCGAGTTTTAAACCCTAGTCTAGAAGAAACTAATAGGGTTTGGGATAGTTATTCGGAATCCTGGCTTATTGATGAGTAAGATAGGGTTGAGAATGGTTTCTTGAGTTTTAGCTCTATTGAGGAGCCGTTGATTTGACCGTGTAGTTACATATCCCCATTTGAGAGAGCTTTGCGTGAGCCAGGCTCACCATAGATCTATTGAGAATCTTTTAGTGTACACGCATTTTGGATTAGCTCACATCCTACTTGGTTGGCTTTTCCTGCCACTTTTATTTAGGTGCAGTTGTGGGTCATACCCTTCCACTCCGGTCAGGTCCTTCATGGGCTAAGAGGGATGATGGTACTTCCTGGTGGATTCCAAGGGCCTGGTGAATTCCAGAGTATTTCGTCATAGATTTACCTTTGAGGGTGGTATATAGTTAGTTTATCATTTGTCACTTAGGTTGACATCTGATGAGTCTGTCTATCATTGGGATTAGACGGGGATATTAATTATCGAACAATGGTTCGAGAGATAATTAATAACATTATTTGATATTGCTTGTTTAATTAGAATAAGTGAAACGATTAAAGGCCTTGCATAAAATATAAGTTGCATGAAAATACTTAAGCATTGCATGTGTAGTGTTATGCTTCTTAGTATAATATAGTTTTAGGCAGAATTATGTCTGGATCTGATCTTGTTCGAAACATTGGAGATGTTGTCTAATGAGTACATAGGCAACTAACATCGGGTGATGTTGGCCCGATCCGAAAAATATTAAATTTTACTTTTGTTCTTTTGAAATGTTCCTCCAATGGGAGGAGATGTTTTGTTGTCTTTTTGGTCTTGTTTGCTTGTGGGTTCTTTAGATATGTACGTTGCAAGATCGGGACGTTAGTGGGAGTTTGAGGACGACATTGCACTAGTGAAATCTAGTTTTTTACTTATGTAATCTTGTAAATAATTGTGATTACTGATGTGAGAGCCAACTTTACCTCGTTGTTTATTTTCATATAGATGACGGACTTGTACTTAAAGGGTTAACTTGCGATTTATTGAATTTTGATACATGTAATAATATCATATGTTTTGACATTCGTATTTGTGAACCCCAGTTATCACGACTTGGATATTTAATCGGATAATTTATTTTGTGTTTAAGAAAAAAAAATTCATTGTGATTTATCGCGTGTCCTTTGTTTAAAAAGGGTTTTAAAAAAATCCGGGTCGTGACAACAACTATTAAATAATATACGAAAATAATGACTGAGGGAAGTCAAATCTTGAAGATAATGAAGGAAAGGAAGATCAGATCTAGAGGATAACGAAGGCAGGAAGGTTTGTCAAGGAGGTGCCAAGAGCTTTGTATCATCTAAAAAGGGAAAGTCAGATCTTTAAGATAATGAAGGTAAGGAAGATCAAATCTGGAAGGTAATGAAGGTAGGAAGATCTATCAAGATGGCGCCAAGAGCTTCATATCATCTAACATGTAGCTCTTCAATTGTTCTTAGCTCAATAAGTGCTTACCTTGGCTCTCAATAAAGGTGAATCTCTTGAATAATCCCATGACATTAGAATTGGCTATAGGTTTATTCATATTTATTATTTAATGTAGTCATGTTAGCATGTGCCTGGCTGGCGCATGCTGACCACGCGAGCTCAATTGTGTGGCCAAAATAGGAGGGGGTAGGATCATGATCCACTTGTGGAGAAGCTCCCATGTGCTTCTTAACTATTCCATTTTTATATATGTGAATGATATTATCGTATTTCCTTCAAACTAATTCTAAACAAATTTAAGCTGCTATGAGAACTACTGAACAATATTTGCCATATATGCAGACTTTCCTCCTAATGTTATAGGGACGAAGCTAGGATTTTCGTGTGTGCACAGGTGCAAGCAAATGACTATACAACACCAACTATACTATCCTTGCCTAGTTATGGAAGAGGGCATGCCTCAAGAAAATGATTTTGAGAGAGGTGAAGAGCCTCTGACCTTCAATTGAAGTTGGTTTCATACTTCTCCCTTATCTTAGGTGCTTCTTAATTCTTTATTCTTCCCCTTAAAAACGTATCAAAATCAAACTTTATATCTCTTTGAGCTTGTATTGGTTTCGAGTTGGAAGAGCAAGAAGAGTCAAGTTAGGAGGGGTAGAAAGGTTTATATAAGAAAAATATTGCTTGGGAACAAAGAGTGATAGGTCCATCAATATGTTGGTGGTGGCGGACATCCTCTTTAAGTCCTAAAAACTTTGGAAGTTTTATCAAAATATTAAGGAAATAACTTGGTATTTCCTCGGCACTACATCCTTCTTTTTTTTATAGGAATTTTGTCCCTAAAATTCAGCGGACTCATCCTTAAAGACTTCCAGACCAAGATTAATTAATTTCGTATTTTGAGTCCCTAGTCCCCCTTTCAATGAAGCCTCTCCTTCGTCTTCCAATCTCATACATGCATTAGAAGCATATATCCTAGTGTTGCAACACCTCTCTATATATACATCGGAAGTCTTGGACCCTTTCAAGGAGTCCAAAAATGGAAGGATTCAACGTGAAGAGTTGCGCATTCCACAAATGCCTACATGAAGGCTGAATGTTCAGTTGAATGTTTACCTGACTACCTCTAGTGAAATGTACGAACGATGCACAAGCTTCAGGAGTCGGTCTGAAGTTCACCCTCCTCGCTCTCTCGTTTGCCCGTATGACTGAATGTGTTATGTTCAGACTCCACCAACCCAATAATAAATTGTTGGCTTGGCGACCTCTTTAGATTGTGCTTTAGCGCTACTAGTTGAAGTTGTGAAATAACCCTTGTTCATCAATAACTTAGTTATTAATTAGGAAAATAAACTATTATTAATTTATTTTACTTCTTCCATCTCATATTAATAGTAATATTAGGAAAAATAGTGGTTTTTATTGAATGATAAAACCCACACTTATGAGAAGGGTGAGAAGGGAAAAGTTATGATATTTTTTTTAAGTACCTAATCACTTAAATTGAACACAATAGAGTTATTAATGTAGAATAACCTTTTTTGCCAAATAGAGCTCTTAACACAATTAGACTCCCCTTTGCATCTACCTCAATGCTCCCCCTGTGCATACAAATACCAAGCTTAGTACATGGACTTAACTTCAAAAAGGGGAGGACAAGTGTTCCCCATAACACAATTGGCAAAAAACCTACGCTCCTGACATATTTGAAACTAAGACCGTAGGGAAACTTTATACTAGGCACAAGTGGAAGAAAATGACTTTACATGATATAAACCCAGGCTCCACTCTAATACCATGTAAAATAAATGTTGTTTCCAATAGCTGAAGCTATTAAGAAAATAGATCATTCTATCTCAACAAAGGTGGGATACAATATTGCCTGATAATCAACATCCTTTGAAAGCCTTGTCTAGACATTCCATAGCTCACTCATGGTATTATTTCGCAAATCAATGAAGCCTTTCTTTCACGACAATCGATTTACACTGGTCATGCATGTGCATCGTGAAGGTAACTCTGCAAATGCCTTAACAAATTTTGCTCTTGACAAGTACTCCTTTTGTTGGTTGTCCAAGTCTCCTTCTGGCGCATGTTTTTTTTGTAGATTGTTAACTTTCCGTGAGTCAAGTCATAAAAAAAATGTTGTACAAAAATTCGGAATAGTTTTTTACTTATAGAAAGAATCAAGACTAAGTTTTCTCAAATCAATGGAGCAAAATCACACGATTCACTCACACACCTTGGTTTATATTCTCTCCATCCCATATTAATAGTTATATTTAAAAAAATTATAATTTTTATTGAACGGTGAAACCTATATCAAAGAAAAAAAAATAGCTTATGGTACATTTTTTTTAGTATCCAACTTAAATTTAACAAAATGGAGCTATTAATATGAAACGAACTTTTTTACTAAATAGAGCTATTAATTTAAGACATGGGGAGTATATCATAGTTAACCACCTCCCTATTGGAATAGATTAAAAAGATGGGAGAAAAGAAAGATATAAAGTTTGTGATAAGAAAAATTAAGGCTTTTTACTAATTGAAAGATGAACAACGAAAGCGAAGATAAGACTTTGTTGCACTATTTATAATGTCCCTTATTTTTTTACGATTTTCTTTGATTTTTTTTATTTTATTTTTGATCATTTTTTATGGGAAAATATGATGTTTTTGCATATTTGTATTTACATATTTGATCTCGGTATTATACTTGTAGAGTCGGGTGTGAGGCTTAGTCACGTGCTGTTAGCATGAATTTCAGAGGTACAATGCGTAAACAAGAGGTTAGCATATGAAATGGACATAAAAGGAAAAAAAAGAAGTAAAAAGGTGGATCACGACTCAAAAAAGCCATGTCCAATTCATTTTCTCTATAATGTCTAGAACATTAGAGAAGAAACCAGAGAGAGTTTCCAATCGCTCCGTTGCGCCTCCTTCATCTTCGGATTCCGCCGGTTCTTACCAAAATCCACTTCACCTTGCCATCATGAGTATGTTTGTACTAGATAGGACCACCGCCATACCCTCCTCGCTTCTCCACAAGGTACTGATCTTTTCCTTAGTTTTTCTCACTGTTAAATTTCATTTTTAGGCCATCGGAGGGCTATTTCGCTCCTGTTTGCTACCGCCCTCCACTGGACTTATCTTCGTCCGGTCACCAAGATTCCACAGGCGCCGGCCAAGGCCACCACCATGCTCTCCTTGCTTCTCTACGAGCTGCCAATACATTTCCTCATTTTCTTTTCTTCTCCTTGTCCGATTCTTTTTTGGAGTCGCTAGTGCGTTTTTAGTCATCGTCCAGCCTCCAGATCAGCTCCACTTGGTCCATCTTCGGCCAATGATAGCGGTGAGCTACCCCTCCCGACCCAGATCAACCACCTATGCCCCCTCCACTCTTCTCCTCCACCCGGTTCCACCTCCGCTTTGGGTGCATCTCTGGTCATTGTCACTGGCGAGCCGTAGGCCATTTTGCCATTGTGGGCTCTCCCTAAGATCGATAACAGCGAGGGCCAGCACCACTTGGGCCAATTACGCCTCCACGCAGAATGGGCCGCTTTCCCCTTACCTTATACCGTGATAGATGCACAACCGCCCGCACCATTGGTTTTGGTTGTAGGTGGTGATTGGCAGTGTTATCGTCTCCGCTAGCCACCACTTGGGCACTGGCCCTATTGCCCTTTTTGGACCTTGGGCCACCACCTTCTAGCCCCATCCCCCTCCCCTTTGGCAGCATGTGCAAGTGGCCAAGTACTTCTCAGTCGTCGACCGACCTTCAGTGAGTACACCTCAACTTCAGGTCGCACTTGCCACTTGTTGGCATGACCTTTCTCTCAACCACCCTTAGTGTGCCACCATGGATCGTAGATTTTGCTACATTGATTCCTGAACTCATGAGATAGTAGCTCTCTCAACTTGGCAATATTTTTGGCCGCTGACACCGCCATTGTCGTGTGCTCGCTATCAAATGTCATAGATTATGAGGTAGGGGAGCTTTGAATGTGTAGAAGCATGCTAGGATGATTGAGATTTGATGATTGGATGTTAAATCATGATCAGTTTGCATGATGTAAGAGGATAATTATGTCATGTTGAAATGCATATGACATGCATGTGAGCTATACGTATGTTTGATGAATATGGAATATGTGTGTTCTAGTGATAGCTAACGAGTATGTTGGTAAATTACGTATGTGGAATATGTATGTGCTAGTGATGGCTAGCGAGTATGTTGGTAAGCTACGTATATGGATTATGTGTGTGCTAGTGATGACTAGCAAGTATGTTGGTAAGTGTCACGGGCGCGAAGTTGATCCTAACGTTCGTACACGTGATGGCCTGGCTGCACTGCTCAACTAGCAACCTATCCGCCCTTTCACCCAAGTTTGTCCAAATCTAAAACAAAGCAAAACAAAGGTAAAGAGAAGGAAAAAGGAGGACCGCCTCCAAAACCTTTTATTTAGCACGCATTTTACACTAACAAGGCCTCTACCTTGCTCCCAAACCCAACACCGTCTCAGCTATCTTGAAAACTAATCAACCTCTTGGCTGAAATCTACCTCAAGCCTCGCTAAATTGCTGAGTATGGTCTGCCCCTTAGTTGAGTGCACTCCCAGCAGCTCCTTCAAGTCGCCAACGAAGTGTTTGCTGCCCAACAGTCCTTCGGTTCTCAGTCCGCCCCTTACAGATTTCTAAGTTTTGAATGCTTGAATAATTGCCTCCAACTTGCCATGACACCCCATTTATATATAGGAATAGTCGGGAAGCATAGTACTACTAGGACTAGCCTGACCTTAGTTACAAATTCGGAATCCCACATCCCTACCCCATTACAAATAGGAAACCAGCCTATCCACATGCCCAAAACAATCCCAAATGAGTCCTAACCCAACTAGAAATCCAGTTGAACCTTCCTTCAAGTGTCCTGCCTCTCCTAGCATTCCTTAGACTCCTACTCCAGCTAAAAGGCCTCTGCTCGCATGCCTTTTCATCTTAGCAGAGTCTTGGTTGTGTCCTCTTCTTGCATAAAGTCCTTGTCCCACTAGGATATGGCCATCTTGAGCAATCCAACTTGCACACAACTCCTTGTCCGGGCTTCCTACTTGCATTAGGCCTCCGAGGTGACTCCTAGTAACACTAGGAAACATGGGAACGAATTAGCAACTATATCCAGCGTCTCTCCTACTTCAAGTAGGAGTTGTCCATGAGAGTCCTGGCCTTCCTAGGAACCATCCTAGGTGATGGTGTCCAGCCCTCCATCGAATCCTACTCCGAGTAGGACTTGTATATGAGCCTGCCAATACACCAACATTGTCGTTTCTTAGCTTTCCCTTGGCTACCCACTCGCTAAGCTGAAACTCATTCGGCCCTTAGCCTATTCCGAAGCTAGAGGTCTAACAGTAAGCTATGTATGGAAGTATGTGTATGTTATAAGTATGTGTGATAGACATACATATGAATGATGGATATACGCATGTGTGATGAATATGTGTATGTGTGTGGGGGTAGAAGTATGAGCGATGGATGGTAAGAGGTGACAAAGGGTTCATTATGAAGTTGGATGTGGATGTGTAAACGTATGACGGAAGATGGAGGATGTAAGTTTGATGAGCGATGATTGAGGAAGATTTGTGTGGTTTGGAATGAAGTGTATGTTGAGGATTGTCAGACAATAAGAGTGTTGCATAATTGTACAAGTATAACGTGCATATTATGAAGTGAAAAGTAAGCATAAGAAGTGAGGTATAAGTAAGAGGGTGGTAAATGGGGTTAGCTCTAAGGAGCTTAGTTTGATGATTTCTGAGTAAGATGTGTTGTCCATAAGGTGGATGGCGGAGATT
This sequence comes from Saururus chinensis, assembly GCA_035235625.1. Classification (NCBI taxonomy): domain Eukaryota; kingdom Viridiplantae; phylum Streptophyta; class Magnoliopsida; order Piperales; family Saururaceae; genus Saururus; species Saururus chinensis. The sequence goes on from CP141146.1 coordinate 3,212,438, forward strand.
GTATGAATACATAAGGATTTGATGTATGGTGAGTTATGATTATGAGATGGATGTGTTAAGTGAAGTCTACTGCCCTAACGAATTAGGGTTTCGGAATGGGTTCAGCTTCGAATTGGCCTGTGAAAGACTGTAAGACAAAAGATTGTGTGGCATAATTGTACCACATGACTTACTTAATTCAAATTTGAATTTTAAGCCAAGCTAATATGATAGCCATGTGTGTTTGATACCTAAGGGTTTCAATGGATTAAGTTTCGTATTTGAGCTAGCCGTTAATGAGCTAGTTGGGCATTTCTCAAGTCTTGTCATGATGTTTATCCTGTGGGATGTTGTGTGTGTGCTATATTTAAGCTCAAACATCTAATGCTCTATTGAGAGCGATGTATGTTTCGATTTGGTCTATGTGTTGTATTAAGCACAAATGTTTGATACTCTATTGATAGCGCTATATGATTCTATCTAAGAGTGACAATGTATGATTTCTGCCCAAGAGTGGCTCTGTATGATTCTACCCAAGAGTGGCACTAGCACTATAAGACCCTTAAATATGGGCAATTGTATGGCCCCTAATGTGTGGGTGTAAGGACTCTCATTTCTAAACCAGTTTTCGTTTCTTTTTAATTATCGGTTATTGCATGGTTAACTCATTTTCGTATTAATTCGGTGGTTTCATAAATAAATGGTGTTTATGATGATTTTAATCAAAATTAAATTTATAATTAGTGATTTTAAGTGATTTGAGTCAAATATGAATTTTTGGGATTTTTCTGAATTTTTACTATTTTTTTAAAAATTAGGGTTTGGCGGGACCCCTGTGGGCCCCACCGTCAAATTTTGGGTTTTTTGTGTCAAATTGACCTAGACATCAACACAAGCACTTATAAAAAATTTCATAATTTTTTCAGGTTTTATTAGTGCTCAAATAACTAAATTACCCATTTTTAGCCTATTTTTCTATTCATACCCCACAATTTACCCATACACACCCCAAAACTTACTATAAAAGGCAAGACCTAAGCCATTTTTATTTTGGGAATAGGCTGAGGAGGAGAGGTTAGGCCTAATCCCCAATTAGGCTCGGTTTGGAAGGTGTTTAAGGTAAGTCCCTTCTAATTAAGCACCAAATCCTAGCTTCTCTCTTAATCCCTTCTAGATCTACCATTTCCCCTTTTGTTTTGATTCATTTTTAAACATCAGAACTACTGATTTGCATCTTTACTCCAAACCCTAGCTCTAAAAATTCGATTTTTATGTTCAACAAGCCCTAGTCTAAGTTTTTAATTAGGGTTTTCCATGTTAAATCGGTTTAATGGAGTTTAATTCAAACTCTATGTCTTTGTAAGGTTTTCAAGAAGGGTGACCATCAAATCCAAGCCTAATCAAGGGATAAGGTAATGGACTTTCAAATTTTCAATCTTTCTATAGTAAAACTCTTGTTTTTGTGGTTTATTTTGAATGGATTTACTTGATTTAGTGCTTTAATGGCATGATTAGTAAATTGTAATCTTTAATCCCGATTTCATAGGGTTTCATCTTGTTTTGATGTAGATTAGCTTTCTAGAAGTTATGGTGGAATTTTATTGGCATTTAGGTTGTTAGATGGAGATTTTAAGGTTCATCAATGGAGTTTTGGTTTAAAAATTCGAAATGAAGAAGAAGGTCGATTCTGCCTTGTTGGCATTCGAACGGCCCTCTTGGGCATTCTAACGACAATACTGTAAATTTAAAATTTTTTGTTTAGCCAATCAAACGGCCTTCGGGGCGTTTGAACAGCTACACAGCAGATTTTTGTTTAAGTGCATGATGTTTATTTCGGTAATTCTACTTTAATATGCCAATTTCATATGAATGTGGAGTGTTTTGAGCTATAGTATGCTACTGGAAAGGCATACCATTGAGGTTATGAAGTTGAGGTATATATTTAGAGTTATGTGGAATGACTTATGGATGGAGGTATGATGTTGGTATTGTCATCTTGAAGTTATGAATGGTTGATTCTTTATGGTTAAGTATATTTTCAGTAGAGCTACAGCCTACTAACGGACTGATATGTCATGATAGGATGTGGTTAATTGATGTGTGAATGTTAGTGAATGTCATGGTTTAAGGATGAAGTGAATGATCTTATATATGTTTAGCTTGTGGTTGAGTTTTGATTTGACTTATGATTTCAATGATTCTTCTTCTATGATTTCCGCTGGAATTCATGATTAGATGTTAATTTACATGTGTAGTGTGGTAGTGAGTTAATTTCAAGCATGTTGATATGCCTTGAGTGAAGTGCTTCTACTAGGTACACACACACATGTGGGGTTTAATGATGATGTGGAAGCTTGATATTATAATTATGAATGATGCATTAGGGGCTGATGAGAGCACTTATCATGATCATGTATGCTTTGCCCACGTATGTTCCATGTTGCATGTATCATGAAAAATAGATTTCCAATTGAGGCTTTGTCGAAGTTAATCGAATTTGATCGATTAGATGCAATGTGGTGAAATTGCGTGCCGGATTGATCGGTCATGGCTTAATTGAAACTTGATTGGTCCGAAAGGACATGTTTTGATTTAAGTTCCTATGTGAAACGAGTGCACTCCCCGGGTTGAGTCTAGCTAAGTGAAATTCTGTGGGGGACGAGTTATGTACTTGTCTTGCGATTTGAGTTTATTATTGTCTTCTGGACCCTGAGAATCCAGTATGGTATGCTGTGTGCACCCGCTACCACGTGTTCTAGGGTTCCCTGTGTGGGAATTCGGGTTCTCCCCTCCGCAAGAGATGCCCCTGGGTGAACACCCCTGCTCTAAATTCTCTGTGTGAGAATGGGACATCCTTGGCCAGGATTGTCTAGGGCGAGCAGCCTTAGGGATTGACAACCCCGAACTTCTTAAATTCTTGTGTAGAATTTTGGACCATGACACGCCTTCGTGGCCTTGTCTGTGTTCCCGTCTATGTGACACTAAATTGTGATTACTCCTTGATGGAGGTTGATTCGATGTGATGCATGATTTGATATGTATGTTAGAGATACATCTCATGCAGGTTAATATGATGTGATGCATGATTTGATATGTATGTCAGAGATATATTTCATGCAGGTTGATATGATGTCGAGGCATGATTTAATATGTATGTTAGAGATACATTTCATGTAGGTTGATATGATGTGAATGGCATTATGTGGATTATACACTATGAAGCAGGTTTAGGTGATGTGTATGTGTGATCAAAAAATGTTACATCTTGTCAATATTTGATTTGAATGATTATATTGTTATGCTGTCGTGTTGCCGATGTTGATAGTATATTAGAAAAACTATTGCTGAGTTTGTTTAAACTCGCCCCTCTTTATTGTGTTTTGCTTTGGGGCTGCATGGCGCGACACGCAGACGGACAAGATCTCCTCTTTGAGGAAAGATCGAAGACGACTTGGATGTGATCATGGAGACTCTTATGTGACTTATTTTTCTTGGTTTATGTTTTATGTTTAGAACCTTTGTGTATGGTTCTCTGTTGGATTTATATTACTTCAAATAGTTGTGCCGTCTAAGACCTATTTTAGAGCCAAAGTGGGCTATGGTTGTCTAAGCATGTGGGTTTGAGACTAGTCGTTTATTTTGAGTTAAGCAACTCTCTTTCTTTTCTACTTATTTATTCTTGCTCAAAGTGGTGTGCATACTCCATAATTCTATTAGGTCACCCGTATTTAGGGTTGTCTTCCGCTAAACCTATCTCAATTCCCCTCGTCGCCCCCGCGCGCTTGACCGGCCCCTGGACTGGGTTCGGCTCCGGTCAGGCAGCGCCGGGGTGTGACAGTGGGCATTTATCTTTGCGCGCTCATGTAACTAGTATCATAGAATTGCTCTTACATGTTTGATCATGTGCCCCATGAGCATTGGTGTGCCTTACCTTCGAAAAAGTTCATGACATCTAGTCACTCCCTAGAGGTTAAGGTGATGCCCCAGTGACATTCTTTTCCATTTCGACGCTGAAGCTTATTAATTGTAATGAGCTTCAGTGGTCGATAGTATGTGTATAACTGTATGAATAAGTATGTATACTTTTGTGTATGTGTAAGTTTCTAAGCAAGACTATACGAGTAAGGTCATATGAGTAAGATTGTACGAGTAAGGTCGTACGAGTAAGATTATACGAGTAAAGTTATATGAGTATGTGTAATATTGGTTTGATGATATTTTTTTGGCATGATTGTATGTGTATGTGCATAATTATTATATGTCTGTTTGCTTCATGTTTAAGTTGCATGAACGCATCTATATATAGACTTACTGAGTTCACTGTTTATAACTTCCCTACTGGGTATTTTTCTATTGAACATGAAAATACTTATTTACCCTATTTTTTAGCCCAAATAGTTGGGAAGCTTTTGTAGGCTTGTGTTGGAGAGCTCCTATCTTTGCATAAGTTGGTTAATACTAAAAAAAAATTGGCTCAAACTAGGAACATAAAGAACATCATGAATGCGTTTAGAATCACATCTTTTTGTTTAAATAGATATGATTCATTGGACCTCAACTTCTAGCATTTTTTCATCTCCAAGCTTACTTGAGAGTTGCTATTTTGTTCAAACTTTACAAAACTTTCCCGGTTACCTGTTATGTGGTTACTACAATCATTATCCAATTACCAAACATAGTTTATTTCTTCTTAAGTGTTAATGCAAGAGTAGAATAAGTGACTTTGTTTTTCTTCATCATTTTTGGTGAAATGTACTTGGTCCTTGTTTTGAATTTACAATTCTTTAAAACATGGGTGTGGTGTTTGCATCTAAAATAACAATCATCTGCAATATGATTTATTTTCTTGCAAATGAAATAACCATTATTTTATTTTTTATATTTCCCTCTTCTATAAGCATTGCATCTTCTATAGCCTTTTCAATTTCTTTTGTTTCCCTTTCCTCTACCTTGAAATAAATTGTTTTGAAAATTTTGGTTTCCTCCATCTTCCTTTTTCTCCTTGAAAATCATTTTGGATTGAAAAACTTGTTCCCTAGAGGAAGGAGTAAAGTTCTTCATTCTTGTTTCACGAGTTTTAAGAGAACTCGTCAACTCGTGCATACTCAATTTTGATATATCTCTTGTCTTTTCAATAGCGGCCACAACACGCTCAAAATTGGCTAGCACTTCTTAAAACTTGTTGCACAATCTTTTTATCTGGAATACTATCTTCGTATCTTCTAATTTGATTAGTAATTGTAGCAACTCTAGAATTGAAATCTTAAACATTCTCACTATCTTTCATTGCCAAATTATTAAAATATCTCCATAAAGTTTAAAGCTTAATAAAAATTACCTCTTCGATTCCATAAAATTCATTCTTCAAGATTTCTCATGCTTCTTTAAATCTTGTGGAAGCTATGATTTTTTGAAAAATTATTTTGTTCACTGCTTGTTGTATGTAAAATAAGGATTTTGTATCTTGCTTCATGTTCTCTTTATACGTTTTTTTCTTTTCATCAATTTAAGTGGCTAGATCTTCTCTATTTTGTAGTTGTTCAAAAGCTTCTTTAAAATAAATTTGTTGGAATAGATTGAAATAGAGAAGGAAAAAATAAAGACATTAAGTTTATGATATAAAAAGGCTTTTTACTATTTGGAAGATGAGCCACGAAAGGGAAGAGAAGACTTTGTTCCACTGTTTTTCGTTTTTACTTTCGTATTTACTTTCGTTTTATTATAGCGGACCGAAAACCCCAAAACAATGGGCTACAGGAAAGAAGATATTACAATTTCTAAAGCCCTATAAAAGTCATAAAAATTATAAGTTATACCCTTGTATTTTAACACTACCTCCCGGATGTTTCTAGCTAGCCTTTTGTTGTTGCTAATCTTGTGTGCTGCAAAGCACAACTTCAACACCGAATTAGAAATGGAAGCTACCATTTTATACGCATGGTGGAATCACTCAAAGAAAACCCGAAGCTTAATCAACCAGAAAGGATAGAAATTTTAAGAATCTACTTACCCCAATTGCAAATTCTCTATATGATTCATGTAATAAAGGAGTTTCCTTCATAGTTTGCCCAACTCCTATAAAACTTGTAGCACTATTGAGCACAACACATTGTATTGAATAAAATTCTCTTTCTTTTCCATTCTGCCTCCATTGTCTTCGCCATCTTCTCCTCTTCCCTTCTATGCAAGTTTCTGCATATGCAGTTGGGTTGTAATCCACCAACTGCACGGTTGCTCATTGTGTGAGGAATTTGAGTTCCAGGTACACAGCGCTTGGAAATCATTTCACCACACTAATTACTACGCCACATATGTGTTTATGCTATCTATCAGCGTTTGTTTGCCTCCTCAAAATGGCCCTTGACATTGAGGTTTGAGGTATGGTACCCTGGGGAAAAGATGTGTATAGCCTCGCTGGACCCGGTGGCTTTTCGGGCGAGTTATTTCCCAATTAAACTCAGGTTTCACCTGGTTGAACTGGATTTATGCCCGGCCGGTTTAAAAAAAATAACCGGACCTAGCTACTAATCGGGTCTATTTTTAAAACACTGTCAGTGGAGCTCCTAACATGGTATATAAAGGCCAATCCTCTATAATATATATTATAGAGGGAATAGAGGATGAAATAATCATAGCAAATGCATATTTACCGGTCATCCTATTTCATGTGGTACGTTGGGCATGGCCATGTCCATCAAGTTCATACTCGTTGCCCGATTCGGATTGGCTGGGCGGGCACTTTCGACTAGTACGGTTGCCAGATGTATAGGTAAAACGCGTCTAGCTTTGACAAGAGTTTGAAACCACCTACCTAAATATTCACACATCGTTAGGTAGATGATTGTGTGGTAGGTAGATCACAACAGTGAGTGTGGAACGAAAATCTTTCCACCATTTCCGATTCAAGCCCTACTCAAGTTGCCCTGTAAGGATCCCAAGGGATAATAAGGATGGAAAAGCCATATACAACCTATGTGTATCATATCTAACTTTTATGTTTACTTTGATTTGTGAATTTTATTAGCCAGAATTTAAAGGCAAGGATTTTTTTTACACAATTATGTAACTAGAACAAGGTTAGAAAAAGCCATTTCATTCTTTACAAAAATTAAATTTGACCCAACTTGATAAAGTTTTTTTTCAAAATTTATATGCAGTTTTGAATTTCCAAAATAATTAGATGTTACTAGTATTAATAACAATAATGATAACAACTAATTATGTACATATGCAAATCTGTTGATGAAACTCTAATGAGCCACTATCTTTCATATACTAATAGTGCATAAAATGACATTAAAATTGCAATAGTACACCTTTCTATTTGCTCGATTTGCAATTTCATGAACACATGAAAGAAGGGTATAAGATCCCTCTTATTTTGTTAAAATCCCAGGCGTTCCTGACAAAATTCATACTTTGATGCTTGGTACAGATCGATGTGGAGAACTTGGTTCTGTTCTATATCATATTTTCTCCGGAAACAGGTACAAGTTTGGTAAGCGGTTCCATGCACGTTTTCTGCCTTGAAGTGAACAGTCCCAATTGAACAGATATTCATATTCCTAATTTATTGCATATTCAAAATAGAATATCAAAATTACAGAGTTTTAGGTCATTTATTGGATTTCACTTCTAATCTCTAAGAATTCCCTGTCATTACTTTAGTCATGCTTGGTACAGCAAGAATAACATTGAATACAAAATATTACAGACAAAACATAGATAACAAGATTTTCATTTGAGTATAAAGAAAGTATTGTGTTAGGGGGGAAAAAAGATAAACTTGGTTGCATAACAATTGCATCAACTTATTACCTTGTGTCATGCATCAATCTCAAGCAATCTCTCAACTCAACAGGAAAGCAAGGGAACTTCGACCAGGACCTCCCATACAGCTTGATGATCTTCAGGGCCTTATCCTTGGTCGAGGACTGGCCATCCAAATGCAACAACCCCAAAAGCTTCTTCACCGAACCAAACATCAACAAATCCTCCAAAATCCGATCTGTCGAATGTAAGCTGCATATCACAAACAATATCTTCACCCCCAGCTTGGTAGCCACCTCTGAAACGCGAAGTATCTTCTTTGAAACAACAGCAATTCCCATTCCATGCTCAGCAAAAGCAGATCTCCCCTCTGGGCATGAACACAACAGTTTCAGCAAATACAGCATTTTCTCGCACTTGGGACGGTTGGCTTCAGGAAGGAGGTCAATCAAGGTGTAGACTGCCCCAGCCTCAATGGCCTTGAGCTGGTTCTTCTTAGATTTCAACGTGATATCAATCAGAACATCTAATGCAAACGAGCTGGCCTTGGTACAGATCTCATCAGAAAGGAGCTCCAGCAAGGACTTGTAGAGATCAACCCCCCTGTCACTCACAATCTGGCTCCAGTACTTGCTCTCATTTTTCACCATCTTCCTCATTATGGCAATTGCATGCAGCCTGGCCTCGGAGCTCCCTCTCTGGAGTACGATGGCCATGGCATCCACGAACTCTTGCTTCGATAGCAGTTGCACTGATGCGTTATCTGTCAATGGCAGGTTGTATAACACTCCCAATGCCTCCTCACAAGCTCTAAAAGCATTGAAATCGCCTCCGTCGACCAATATCTGAAAAACAATGGTGCCCATGATCTTAATCCCGCCATGCTTCACGAATTCGTCTGTAACTTCATCATTTTGGGCCTCCATTATCGTTCTCAGCTTCTTGAGAGCGCTCGCCTTGAAAGGGGCGGCGCCGATCTGGCCCAGCAGGGAGGCCAGTTCCTCGCCGCGGCCGCCCCGGAGTGGGGATGGCGGTGTTGACGAGGAGGGCGACGACCTCTGCGACAGCTGCTCGGCTGCCTGCCAAGCGTTGATGAGGCGCTTGAGGGTGTGGTTGGGAGTGAGGTCGAAGCTGTCCAGTTGCTGCATGGTGGCCGGGCAGGTGGTCTTCTTGTAGACATGGAGCCACTTCTGTATGCTCCTCTTCTCGTAGGTGACCCCGGTGGAGACGGTGACTGGGTCCTGCATGAGCTCCATGGATATGGGGCACATGAAGAAGAGAGGAACCTCCATTGCTGGATGAGAGGAATGTTGTTTTTACTTGTGTTTGCAGGGCAAAAGGTAGAAGAACCTCCCATGGGCTCTATATATAGGTCTTGAGATGAAAGCAAGAAGAAGAAACAAGAGATGTAACAATTATAATAACACAAATCCAAAAGTCAAAAGCCAGAAGGCTAAAAAGCTTTTGTAAGCTGTGTGCTGATTACATAAATGGCCATTATTGGGATGCACACAAGCAAAAGCTGTGAATATACGAATTAATGAACACTGTGCACGCGGCTCTGAGCTGCCAAGTTGAACGGATCCTGCAACATCTGATTCCAAGTCGGGTTTGGTATTGAATACAATGAGATATCATTTGGCCGTTGATCTGGGTATCTGACTTTTATGATTGGCCATGGATTCTTACTTTCAAAATTGAGAACATGAATATTCAAATCATTCTAATTTTTTTCTTCTTTGTTTTGAGCCTCTTGCTTCTTGGTACAGTGCGCCGCAAGGATGGCGAGATTCTCAACGGATTATTATTAATGTTGTTTGTGGGCGGTTGAGCTGCCTGCCTGTGACTGCCTCCTCGTTCAACTCGTTCTGCACATTGTTGGCCGGCTATAGTTGAAACTTTGATTTCATATACATATGCAAATTAAAAAACTTAAATAACCAAATTTAATGTTGATTTCGGAATAAACAAGGATGCAGATGAGAAAATTCAGAGGATTCAAGGAGAGCGGTTTTGTTTGGACCATTAAGCAGACATGATTTGCGGTTAGGTTCAGATGATTATGGTGCCATTGGTTTAGTTCTACTATCTGGGCATCTAAAGAGGATAGTGAATGGAAATATTGTATGGTTTTGTTGATGATCTTGACCATTAAAACAGTACAGAACAAAAATTTCCATAGGGAGAACTGTAACAATCAACCAATATCTTGGGCGATCACATCGAATCAATAGAAATATGTTGTTTACAGCAGATAGTCAAACAATTATAGAGTTGATTATGGGGGAGATGAGGATGTGATGGTGTCACAAACGTTGAATAAAACGCAGGTAAAAAAGCCTGATTTAGCTCTAAACTCAGGATTTAAACGACGGTGGTTGTCGTCCATCAGAGGCCATGATGTTGATAGTGGAATAGGATAAGGAGAGGAGAGCTGACTTTGCACTCACATGGGTCTCCAAGGAACTTTTGTAACATGTGGGAGAAAATCAGTGAAAGCTCTTCTTAAGTATCCTCTTAAAACCAATCAGTGGCTTTCGCTGATGATGTCTTCAGCAGCTCTTCATGTCATTGGCTGGTATTATACTTTGAATCTGTGTGTTCTTCCAATGCAGTAGAGAAGACTGGTCCCTTTTATCACTTCACAAGTTTTATTCTATTCACATTGAAAACTTTATAGTTACAATGTCAACTAGCTTACTCTTGGGTTGAGGTAACATGCATGCTTGAGGTTTATGTCAGTGAATGTGGATTTAGTCTTCATAAAATGTTTTTGCTTTCGTGTAGATTGCCTAATTAGTACTTTATTAGCTAGTCAAAATAGAGAAAATGCAACCTTGGGGCCCTCTATCGTAGATGAGTAACATATGTCTACTTTTTGGGCAAGCGGTCCTCGTACAAATAATAAGATGTTGCGGGAGCATGATGTATTCCACTGGAAGGTGCAAAATTTTCAATTTGAATCTGCAGATTAGGTCAAATGATTTAATTCCAAGTAAAATACTTTTCAATATGGATAACAATGACAATGAGAGCATCCAGATTTTGAATATTTGCATCTTGTTATATAAATGTCGTCCATGTACCCAAAATTGGCCATATAATTAGTTTCAATAGTGATTACATTTAGCACAAAATTTTCGGCATTAGAAGTGCACTTCTAATTACATAATCCAAGCTCATCATTTGCAAGGGTTCGAAAATCACAAGCAATATATGCTGACACAATTCAACATTTCGTATAGAACACATGTATTTGCACCCCATTAATCCCCTCGCTGCCCTATTTTAAAAAAAAATGAATAATTTTTTTTACTCTTTGAAACCCCAAACACCTCATAATTTATCTCCCTTTCTACCCCACCTCAACAAAACCCCGCACCTTCTACTCCAACTCCAGCGACAGCAGCAACTCTGGTCACCTTCTCCTCCTCTGGCTGCCTGCTATAAGTATTTCTAGCTGCGGTAGTCCTAGCTGTGGGCCAGGAACTCGGGCCACAGTCTGTGGCCAGAGCTCTTAGGCCAAGGCCAGAAGATTTGGTTGTGGCTAGAAGTTGTGGCAGTGGCCAGAGGTTCTTCTAATTACAATAGGAAGAAGAGGAGGTCGTCGACGCATTGCAGGTACTGGTTTAGCGTGTCAACACCGGAGAGGAAGAAGATGAAAGGGGTAAGGTCTAAGTAAAAAAAATACCATATAGGTTGGGGTATATATGAGATAACTTAAAGAAGTCAAATAGGGCAACTAAAAAATGGGGTACCGAGGGAATTAATACCGTGAAGATAGACACGTTCTTTCATATATATAGGACCATGTAACTTGTGATTAGCCACCCATTTGACCTAGTTTCCATATCCTCAATCAGTACATGAGATGTACTCTTCTCAACCAGGTGTTGGTGGGATGGTCAGGACCTTATGAAGCAGAGGTCTTGAGTTAAAACCTCTACTTCTTTGGCCTCACACAAAATTATATCCTAATTTACATCGTCCTTATGATACGTGGGTCTTGTACATGCCCAAACATATTGGCATTGGGCTACATAAGAGATCGGTTAGCCTGCCTCTTCTAGGGAAATATTTTTCATGCTTCTTTTTTACCGTGAGTTGAGCATAAGGAACACATATGAAACATTCTAATGCATGTTAGCGTAAATGGTACTTACGCTAATATGCATTAGAGTGTGCATCATCGATCTCAAAAATAAATGTTTTATATATATTCCTTACACTCGGCTCATTGTAAAAGTGAAACATGAAAAATACTTCCCACTTCTAGTTAGATTTAAAGGGCATACACTTTTTAAAACAAAAAATCAGCCTTGGAAATGCTATGGGTCCTCTAATCCAACAGTCCTCCACATGAGTCTTCCACCTATATAGGCCCAATTTTATAGGTTTAAAAAGCTAGTCAGGACAGCTTCTCTCCGTCTACCTGATGTGGGTATCTAAGTTTCTTCTTTTATATTTTCTGTGTTAGTAAGGGGTGTCTCACGCCTTGCTAGTTACGGCTTTACTAAAAGGAACAATGTCACCCTTCTTAGAGTACCCTGCTATTTTCTTCTTTATTTGTTGATTTTTTAGTAAGAGATGTCTTACTCTTTGGGACCTTACCAGAGGGGACAAGATAACGCCTCTGAGAGCACCGACATTTTTCTTAAGACTCGCACATCAAATGTACTGGATAGGTGGGGATGTTATCTTGGGGGTGACAGGGATAGTGGAAGTTTTAACTTAAGACTTCGACTTCATGACAAGGTGTGGCCCTCGCCACCCACCGCACCCCATTTGTTCCAAACCAACTTGTTAAAAATATTAATCTAACTCGAATAAATGTGTTTGGATTGAACCTCACCCCACAGTCCAAAGGGGAATTCATGCAATGAAACGTTCATTAAACGTTGAACATCTATAATATGGACTGCAACCAAACCAAGGTAACTGTAACATGGAAGACTTGTATAGTTACATTCCCTTCTATCTTAAAATAAGTGTCTTATTTCGTTTTTTAAGATGAACTAAATTTAGTTTACTTTGAAAAACTAAATAAACCACTTATTTTGAGATGAAGAGAATATTTTAATACATGGGCTGTTACCTTTATGAAATTGTGGACTAAAAGAAATTACTCGCACATGCTGTTACATGGAAGGCTAAATTGATTTATATGGATGCATAATGGCGGATACATACCCGTGTTAGTTAGGTTCAATATGATTGGACACAAATCTTATGTTATATTTTTGGCACTTAAAGGTTTCAACACTTTGATTTATTTCTATTTTTTTTATGTCTTCTCCATAATCAGTCACAATTTAACCTCTTCGCAAAATATGATCTATTTTTTTTCTGCAACTCCTGAACGCCCAGATGGAATTTTTTGGCTAGCATGTATTATACCCTATCTTAATTGTTATAAAATCAAAACCATCATTAAATTTTAATCATCTTTGTTACATCTAGAATTGAAATTGAGTTTTAATTCCGATGCTGTGATATACCATGCTACCAACCTAGCAGTGTCCTTGCCCCATCAATAAGCAAGGATGCGCTGATGGGTATCTTTTGCAACAGTAGGCACTCCCAACCTCGGGAGAAAACTACATTAGTAAGGGTTCAATTTGTTGAAAAGTTGGTTAAACATAGGGTAAGTACATTTTATAAAAATTTTATTTAAATGGGCTTGTTTGATATTGAGAGCCTAAGCCTACTTTTATGTAAATAAAAATTTTACATGTAAATTGATTAGAGAGAGAATAAATTTAAGTTTTACCTTTTGAGATAGCCTTTGGGCTACCCTATTTTTATAGATAATTAATTCTTTAGATAAATTATTTTAATTTTTACTTAATTTAAAATGGGCCTAATTTTTACTTAACCTAAATGTGTCACTTAATAGGCAGAACATTCGTTTAGACGGATGGGGTTTCTTCAATGAAATTTTTTATGTATTCCATAAATTATTTTCTTTATCATCCTTAATTAAAATTTTCTTGTCATATTTGTTAGAATAATTACACTGTTGTGGTTTAATGTATACACTGTCTAGAGGTACTCCTACAACGTATGGTAGATCATATTATCATAAGAGATAGGCATCCAAGAAATCCCATGTACCATCAGGAGGGTATAAATTTATATTAAGAACAAAATATTCAACACTTAATTTGTTCTTTAATTTATGTAAGTTTTCTTAATCATAATTACATCAAGGTATAGAATTAATACAAATGTCTGACATCCTCCCCAAGTCACAACAACCTAATCAGTTGGGCGAGATGCAATCACCCTCACCGGCCGTCAATCACCAAGCACACACATTAGCACATCAGCCATACACAAAATCAATTTGTGTATATCAATTGTATCCTAACATAGCTGCTGAAGCTTTACCGGAGACTAACCATGCTAGATGATTGCAACTCTCACTTGGGTTAGGCTGATAAATGGTGGTATAGAATTCTACGACATGGTCGTAAATTAGGTCCATTCGTATTCTTACACGTAAACTTAAGTTTACACCTAAAATTATTTAGGTTTAGACATGTAGAAATATGAAAACGTATCAAATAATCAATTACAACGTGTGGCTTGTGGAATATAGTTCCACTATATAATTTTTCCAATAGAGCCTTCCTCGCAAAGAAGGCGGGGAAGAATGAGCAAACGTACGTAGGAGCGGTCCCCCACTCAGGGAGTTTAACTCATGCTTCCTCCTATCTGGGTATCTTCTTGAGCTCTCACCTCTTGAATGTCTTCCCTATATCTCTTTTCAACTCCAATCTATTCCTCTGCAAACTATATATGTGCGTTTTTTTGTAGCTAAAAAGAATCCATTGAAGTTGATGGCATATCCTCTTGACAGGTCGCCTTTGCTGCAGCTGTTTGATAAATCAGTGACCATATGTATGAATGTTGTACACCAGGATAAAGGATTCTTCGGTAGGAAACAACCAAAGGAAGAAAGAATCAATTTGAAGTTTATGGCACTTCTTCTTTATCTCACATGGGTGGGCCATTGAATTTGTCATGCTTTCGCGGAAATGGAAAAAACAATAAATCCTTTTCCCATAAGATATTTTTAATTTTTTTTAGTAAGTTTTTTTTTTAGAATTAATAGCGTTGACTAGTTCTACATTTGAGTTACCACCCAGGCTTTCAATGGCTGAAAACTTGTAGCTAATGGCTACGGCTAGGTCATAGTTAACAATTTGGCGTTGCCTAACTTATGACACAACACATGTTATGTGTCTAGGTAATATTACCTCTATGTTAAATTAATAGTTATATTTAATTTTTTAAAATAAATTAAAATTAGTTCATTTTGAAATAACGCCCGCAGTTCCAAATCCAAATAAAATTGAGCCCTAAAAACTTGTGGCACATATTTCAAATATGAAACATGTGCTGAGAATAAATTAACTTTTTTCAATATAATTATTTAATTTGTTTTCAATAATTGTAGCATAAATTTAGCTATAATATGCACATTGTACTTAAATATTCTCTGTCTCATATAATAAGTGTCTTATTTATTTATTTTTATAAATTAATTTTAAAATATTTAAATTATTTTAAAACATTTAAATTATTTTAAAATATATTAACTTTCTTCAAATATATTATTCAATTTGTTTCAATAAGTGTAGCACAAATTTGGCTATAATATGCACACTGCAGGGGTTGGATGGGGCATATTTCCCTTTGCACGACAAATCAGTACTGTAGCTGGTATAGGGGAACAATCGAACAAGGTGAGTCAGTGACTCGTGCATGACTCGAGAGGTTGGGACCAGTTCTGCTGCTGGGTTCTCTGCGCCCACTGCCCATCCTCCGAACAACAGCTTCTTTTGGAGGGGTCTGATGCTCCTGTTGCGGCTCGTCGTGGCTTAATCTGGGCCTTGAAAAGCTTCAGAAGACTAGTGCGTGTGGTTGGACGTAGACCTCTCGTCCATGCATTTCAATTCACTCAACTAAAAGCAAGGCAGAAAAAGTAAGGAGAAGTGGGTCATTGAAGACTGACAAGGATGAACATGAACTGTCACCAAATATATATAAACGATGCAAGACCAGTCCTCCAATAACGATTGAAAACAGGCAAAACATTAGCCTTTCTTATTTACTTCCCTCTTTATTTTTTTCCAATTATCCAAACACCAGACTTTCTCGCTTTCTGTCTCTCTCGCCCTCTCAATTATCTTCTGCACTTTCGTCGGCAACTTGTAAAGGCATGTTCAGCACACTTTCTCTGTAATGTTCATCTGACTTTTGTTGCTTCTCTCTTTCTTTCATTTCTTTCTTTCATCTGTTTTTTCTTGTGTGGGCTTTATGTTGCTCATCCTTTAGCCTGCCGTCTAGTAATTAAATGGAATATCAGGCAATTGGGCTGTCGGTGTTCTAGTTAGTTTTGCAGAAGTAATTGGATTTTGTGTAACTACAGAGGTTGTGTCGTTGTCCTTTCAGTGTTCTGGACATGGGACCAGAGGTTTTCATATTGCTGGATTAAGCCTGTGGTGATTTAGAGTGGGGAGCTCCTAGAAGCAACAACCACCCAATAAGCAATGCCAGTTCCTTTAGCCCCCTATCCGGCACCAACTGCACCCTTTACGCCACCAAATGGCAAGTCCAGTCAATTTTAGGGGAGTTTATGCTTACCACTTTATTATATATCAATGAATGCTAGAACATAATAGCTTTTCTTTGAAATTGGTTAAGCAATACGAAATATCTATATTATTTGTCAGACGTATACACAAACCTTGTCAAGTAAACGCTTGTTCCAAGCAAATTTTCAGTTGATTGCAACTCATGTTAAGAAAAGAAAAATCTTTGAATATCCAATTCTGAATCCAGATGTATTTCAGCATATAACAGTTGTTAGATTGCTATAAGCCTAACTATTTTAATTGTAGAATTTGGATTTCGTTGTCCAGAAAATCTTATGTCAACAGCAACCTCAACCATATGATGCATGTTCCTAAGTTTGTAAAAGCAGTGTACATTTTCTTCCTTTTTTTCAGCCAAGGTATTTTCTTAGCTTAGACTCGGAATATATATGTTCATTCAGGTGTACAGAGCCAACTTGTGTGTTCAGGATGCCGAAACCTCCTCCTCTATCCACTGGGAGCAACTTCTGTATGCTGTGCAGTCTGCAATGCAGTGACAACCGTCCCACCTCCAGGTGTGCTTCTCTGTTTTTGCACTAGTTCTTCTATCTGCAAGCATCTTATCTTGCATTTGCTGCCTCCCTGATGTCCCTCTTTTTGTGTATAGCCAGAATCATTTTGGTCCCTCAGGGGATTTATACACTATGGAGCTCCTTTAATGATCTTCTCTGGATTTTGAATCACTTAAGTTCTTGTAATTGCCATTTTTATAAGGTTACTGATGAGGAAAGTTGCATATCTGTGGTTGCATCTAAGGCCTATTTGTGAATTTCATGTAAATAAAGAAACATCCTAGCAGTTAATATTAACTATGAAGATCACATGGTTGGAAGAAATTGTGATTTACCGATGGCAGTCATTGATTTATAGCAGGAACAGAAATGGCTCAATTGGTTTGTGGGGGTTGTCACACTCTATTGATGTACATTCGTGGAGCAACAAGTGTACAATGTTCTTGTTGTCACACCATTAACCTGGCTATGGAAGGTGATGGACTGAATCTTTGTCAGCTTCTTTAATGTAAATTGAAAACGTTTCCCAAGTATTGACATGATAACCATGATAGAGAATTTATGTGTTGAATAAATGTGCTTCTCACACAGCTAACCAGGTTGCACATGTCAATTGCGGAAATTGCCGAATGCTACTGATGTACCAATATGGAGCAAGATCTGTAAAATGTGCAGTTTGCAATTTTGTGACCTCTGTTGGGGTAATGGAAATTCGTCGTTCTTTCTTAGTACATTGCCTTAAATCTCCATCTAACTGTTCTAAATAGCATCCAGTGCACTTCTTCATTTTTATTTGTCCATCTTGCATTCTTGTTAAATCTTCTTACGAAAGTTTTAAACTGCTTTAAAATTTTACAATGTGATCCAAACTTCATTTTTTATGGACACCTGCTCATGGATGATCACAGAGATCTTTCATTTTTCAGAGTTAACGCACAAACAGCCTGTATACTAGTAACTACTTCAATTTGTAATATAACTCTCCTTTATCTCTTCCCCGCAGGCTTCCCCTAGCTCTGAGCAGAAGTTCAATAATTAATGGCCAGCGCTTGGCTGAAAGGCACATCAGAACATAAAGGTTTTCCTTGAGCTTCATTTGTTGCCAAAAAATTACCTGTGTCAGCAGGTAGAGTTTCCTTTTTGTGAGAGTGTTGAAAGGCAGAACTTGTTTTCTCGGAATCTTTCGTTCGTTGAATAAGCAGTTTTGCCAATCTGGTGAGTGAGAGCTCTTTATGGGAGGTTTGAATGGTAAACAATAAATAACAATTTGCAGAAATGTTTTCCTTAATTGCCACTTAGTATAAACATTTGATAAGCAACACATTTGTATCTTTTCGTATGTATAAAACGTGTTCTTGGGCAATGAATTGAGGGTTTCGCTTGGTACATAGCAGACAAAAAATATAAACAGAAAACACCCACAGGAAATATAGTTTTCACCCTCAGTAATTTTTTTGACCATGTGCAACATGGTCCCATGAAAGTACCAGCAATGGCTATTCCAAAACTTTGAAAACCGTCGAATACAAAAATTTCAAACACTTGACGAGGATATTTGCAGGTTACAATCAAACCATCCACACCAAAGTGTACCTGTTGGGACCTACATAACATGCATGAATTCAAGAACTCCCCGATTAATGGTCAGTGAAGGGTTAGAGGCGAATCGAGCACCTGGCACCTCATCCTGGCATAGCTTGATTGTGAAGCAGAAGAGGCAGATATGTTCGTACCAGACATGGTCTCCAATCTCTTAACTCCCACATTAAAAAGAAAACCAGAAATACTATGGGTAATGATGGCGTCATGCCATCAAACACGTCCAAATATTTGCAAGTCACAAGTTATTTGCCTATATCATGAGCCACTTCAAACAGCTCCCGATCTTTTCCATATCCTCCCCTACTATAAAAGATTATGTGTCCTGCATGTTCACATGGTGAAAGTACAGCCAAAGACTTACTATACGATCTGATGATATTTATCGTTCAAATCAACAGTCCACTACGTTATATTGTGAAAAATAAAACAGCAGTGCCCAAACTCGCAGATGACGTGTAAAACTTAAGTCTGATTCATTGAATCATTATTGTTACGTAACATTATTTAAGTTCAATAGTGGGTTATGGCACTGCAAGACAATAGGCAACCAACTAAAAGATACCGAAGACCATTAATGTCGTGATCAAGAAAAAACAAAATCGCAGGATCCTCATTTTCCTGAGATATTATGTGCAATTATATAGCTGCTTGAGTGTGTCCCCCAGCTGCCTCCTTCCTCACACACTGGTTTTTTTGTTTTTGAAACTCCATGAAAAACGATAGAATTACACTGCAGTAAATTTTACCTAATAAAATAAAGGGTGTATGATACACCAAGCCCAATCACTCATCCCCAAACAGTCAAATCAGCATTGTACTGCATACATTTCTTACATCTTTAGCATATAGAAATCATGTCGTAAGTACAAACATCTGATCTAGCTCCCGCGATAAGTACTAAATGAGAACGGCGAAAGTAGCAGTGGAACATGGAAATGCTCTGAAGATTGGGATTCTTTAATCTCAAAAATGATTGAAACAAAAGGGAAGAAGCCGTGAGGATAATACTTTCCCGTGTTAAAGCTTATCCGGTAGAATCCAGGGAGAATATTGTCAACTATGCCCATAAGAGCTCCACATCTTCCATCAGAATTTGTGAGAGAGGATCCCAAAAAAACCCACTCGCCTCCAGAATTGTTGACATTGTATGACGGCCTTCCCATCGTGGTACCTTTCCACATTTCCAAATGCACATCAACGCCAGACGCTGGACAACCACGGGAGACATCCAGTATATGAGTAGTAATAGGGGGACGGGTCCTACTTGAAGCATGGGAGGCAGTCGCATGCATACTGGCACCTATGGCTATAGGGGCCTTCACACCACCTGTCAAATGTGCTCCAACTATGATCAACCGCTCCTCTACAATCAAGAACATATAAGAACCAAATTCTGTGAATTACTTCAACTGAATTTGTAAAATAAATATACACCTTATGGAATCAAAGATACCACATAAAAAGGCCAATACCAGGACTAAAGAAGCCAAGAGCATGAACTATCATCTGGTGCATACAGTTCATAGCGAAGTACATGGGTGGTGCGGGTTTGAAGAGGGCCACTCCAACAGAAATGTATAAGTTTTTTATCAAATCTGAGTTTGGGCCCAACTAAAGTGATTCCTTTATTTTCAGCCATCAACATTTCTTTATGCATTTTCAGTGAATGAAGGACATTGCAGGAGTGGGGTCCCAAACTCATATTAACTTCAAACTGCACAACTTCTATACCCAAGTGTCACTTATGAAGCACTGTCCATTTGGGCCCTGCCATAACTTTATCGGTATTCTCTGCACATCTTGTGCACCAGATGACTGTGTGCAGCCTGATGCTATATTTAGCTAACAGAAGAAAAATGAACTTCTTAAATCCTACAAACGTGTAATTCTTCCGAAGACTTGTTTTCATATATACCGCACCTGCTACTTTCCCTGAAGCATTTGTCCCTGCTTCTGCCACAAAAAGCTTGGCCAAACGCAATTCGGTTATTTTCATCTGCTCCTGTGCTGCAATCTCCAATTCAACAATAGGTCTGTTTGGATATCTTTTCTATAACAAAACACATGGAAATTTAGTTTTATTAAAAAAAAAGACTGGAAATATTACGGAAGAAGAATTATATGGAACGAGATGTAAACAACAACAATTCTAAAACATCGATGAGATAGCAGTCTAAACCATTATCTGAACATCAATCTTGCATAAAAACTGACTAAAAGAGAATCATCTTGAACACATGACATTAGAACAAATCTAGTATATTAGATCCAGCAGCGAAAACAACATTTAGTACAAAAAAATCCTTATAACTAAAAATTCCAGTTAATTCTATAGGACAATAGTGACACCTGCAATGTTATATGGTGCAGAATGTTGGACAGCAAATAAAAGCCATATTGATAAGATGAATGTTGCATAGATAAGAATGCTAACAGGGATAAATAGGAAGGATTGCCTTTGAAAGGATCATAATCAAGGGAACTTAGGGTAGCCCTAATTAATTACAAAATTCAGAGAAAACATAATGAGATGATTTAACCATGTTCAAAGGCGACCAAAAACAATGGTTTATAGAGCCCCCCTAAAACAAAAAAGGACGAATTAACATGACTTGGAAAGAAATAGTGAAAAAAAATAGGCAATTTAGAATTTGTGATGTAGAAATGGTCAATGATAGGGCCGAATGGTGGAGCAGAATATGCATCTCTGATCACATACAACATGGATAAGGTGTTCTTGACAATAATAACCCTAATGTGATAGATGATTTGCCATACAAACACTAAATTATTACATTTCTACCACTAGTAAAAAAAAAGGTAAATTTGGAGGCAAAAATTTAAAAACCAAACCTTGAGTTCTGCAAGTATCTCAGGTGTGCTCCTTCCAGATGCACATATAAGAAAAACAAATCCAAATTTCTCCCTATAAGAAACATTCCATTCATATAGCTCCTGCAGAATCGGATAGTTCACAAAGATGTAAAAAGTTTGCAAAAACTAAATTGCAACACACGACTTGTACATACAGTAAGGTCATTCATACAAATAATGGAAGGTAATATACTTGGAATTTCACAATGTACAAAATTAATTCAAACATGAACTATTTATATGTCCTTCATGTAAAATTTCCTATCCATTTCGTGCAACTCATACATTTCTTTACTTTCTACTAAAAGCAACCTAATTTAATTTTGATCAGAATGAATTCAGAGTCAAAACCATTTGTGAACATGCCTAGTAGAATGTTGATGCCAACTTGACGCATTAGCAAACCTGCAAAGTAGAATCTGTAGCGGTTGCTAAAGCAGTTGATTGCTCTCCCGCACTCCATCTGTATCAGATAATTTTTTTTGTTACAATCAGCAACTTTCTTCTCCACTATTATATTTCAATATTTAAAAACAGGTAGCATTCATGCCAAAAGAAGAAGCGTGAAGCTCAAAATTTCGATGCAGGACATTTCTAATCGAACTGGGCACTCAAGCTATAAAAAATAACAACGAAATAATACCAAAGCTCCAATCCATCACATGAGCTACATTATCATCAAGCACTTTTCACTGCGGAATATCATAATTCACAGCGTCGTTTTCTCCCAACTGAAAGTCAAGCTCTATGGAAACGGGAAAATTGTAAAATAAGGCTCCAGAGAACTGGAACAGATACATAACGTCATGGATACAACTTTCTTCAGTTCTGAACAGAAAATAAATTGATCAAACAGCTTGTCGTATTGACATGATTTATCTAGCAACAAACAACACTTTCCCGGCATAAACTTCTAATAATCTACATACAACATGGCATAATGAATCTAACAGAACAGAAAAGGCAGAAGTATAAAGTATAACCGTGCACTGGTCTCGTTCTTCTTGGTCGCGGAAGCTGGGTCTCCGATCTGGGGATGGGCAGCAAACGCTTCCAACCATCCATTCACATCAACCTGCAGCCCCAAACACCCAACTTTAGAATTAAAAAAAAACAATAAGCATGAATAACGGACGCAACAAAAATTCAGAGACTTTGTTCATCCAAATGTGCCGGGAGGCCTGCACCGCCTCCTCTAGGCTGAGGAACGGGCCGGCCGCCGCCATTTCCTTGGCGAATCGGCCGCTGCCGCAGCATGCCAGGAAATCTGCCTCCCCGAATTTCGACTCCATTTGAGTCTTCCTCGATCTGCGCTGGCTCCCTGGTCCGAAATTCTCCCTCTCGAGTGTCGGGTGTCTGGCCTGAGCTTCACCGGAAGAGAGCGGCGAGGCCGGGAGCACTTATTTAATTATTTCACACCAGCCCTTATATTTAGTTTTTTTGCAAGAACTCCCTCCCCCAAAATTTTGCTAGTCACAGAACTACAGAAGCCCCGCATATTCTCAACATTTACACGAAACCCCATCTGCCAACAATACGGAGATCCTTTTGAATTTTGATTAAGCGTCCAGTAAATTCAGCCTAATTATTTTAGACGAGTGGGATCCTGCCTTGCAAATTGCGATGGGCTTGTCACACTAATCGGGCACTTGCATACAAGTTGTAATCAATTAGTGAACCTTCACTAAGTACATTTTGTGTGGGAATCATGTGCTAGTATGTGTGCTATCTATTCTGGTGAACCTGAACCTCCACTACTATTGCAATGCGAATTTTGTGTGCAAATTATGCCCTAATATGTGTGCCATCAATTTGAGTAATCAACCGCTAGCAAACTTTCACCAGCTGATCACAGTTCCTTGCATGCAACGGGCGAAATTCTAGGGCTTGAAGCAGGACTTCAAATGAGGCGAGATCTAATCTCTGGTGTCCTAAAGGTGCCCTTAACTAGATTTGTGATGTTTATGCAAATTCATGCATATGTGCTGACGCTTTGTAGGTGACAAACCATTAACTTAATGGTATCAAGTGCCTCCATCCCAGTCGCTCTATTTTGGGGTTTGTCCAAACGAATTCAAGGTCAGGTAGGGGGCCTCCTTAATTATAGGCCAATAACATAGTAATCAGTGGGGGGTGACATTACAGTGCTTGAAAAAAGAACTCTCAAAGGGTATATTATCCCGGAGACTGGAAACATTTTACACAACTCTTTGTCCACATAAACGCATTGTCCCTATCATTACATCTGCTACATGAAGAATCTGGCAAAGCATCTCTGGCAGTAACAGTAACGACTCAGAAAAAAGTATACCCCACATTTTCTATCATTCTTGCATCTGAAATAATAGCCATCTACAAGTTTCTTACAAATATGGCTCCTGATCAGCCTTCAAACAACAGCGATCCTCTCTCCATCACCCCTTTAAACAAATGAATCCCACAACACTAATCCACATCAAAACGTCACAGCAATACACAAAGCGTATAACCTCTTCAGCAGGAAAAGCTTTGCCGGTTGCACATCTAAAAACCACCTTCCTCGCCAAGGTGCCATATAGACATTGCAAGAATACCTAACATCTGATCTCATAAGAACCAGCCTTTGTGATATATCTGACCCATTCCACTGTATTATATCCGCTCTTTTCCCATACCTGCAGTGCATTGAGGAACTTAAGTCGAGGCTACAGCAAATATTAGTTTTCTCTAATAAAACTTGTTCCATTTTTCACCTTGAGGAAACGGACTCGTAAACCTGATGCTGTGAACATCGGAACCTGCAGCAACAAAAAGTTACGTTAGTAACATTCAAACGTTGAACAGTGGTGAGGCATCAAAATGAGTCCACCCAATGAACAACCAAAAAAAAATGAAGACATTAATAAGCTATTAGCATAAACAAAATTGTTGATCCAAAATGGATCAGACTTCTTTTTATGTACTGGTTTCCTGTATAATGTACAGTGATATCCCCACAACTAAATACCCACAAAAACTCACGAGTTTTTATTGGACTTAATAAATGGGCTTCACACAAAGTTCACATGGGCTCACTTATCTAGACCAATCAAAACTCGTGTGAGATTTTGATGTGTGTTTTTCATGTGAAAATATCATTTTCCATAATGTAGCACCTGGAATTCCATCTGAATTGGTGGTCGTGTCCATGATTTCTTTTCCCCCATTGTGGAAATTAACTCCACTTCAGCGCTCATAGTTGTCTCGGTTTGTCCAGGGAACTTTCTAATCCTGTGAAATGAACGTTTTATGACAGCACAGATTATTGTCAGGTAAATACAAACGAAGAATCATTGATTCATACGACAAAAGGTAACAATTACACCGCACATCAAATAAGTAACACCAATATTTTCACGACTTTGGCTATATCACGCCAATACAGTGGAGACAAGTCTTTACACTCTTTTCAAATCTAATAAATTTGCTCGTGAACAAGCAGACTGTGTCATTCAGTTACTTGTGAAATATAAACAACTTAATCAGGATAATTTTTTTTATTATCATTACCATCACAATCATTATTGTTGTTAGTATTAATATTGTCATATTTTTTTTATTTATTGGATACTCACTTCCAGACCAAGGAGTCAATTGAAGCATTATATTTTGCACGACCACTGGTGACCTGAAAACTTGTCTTAGCCGTCTGTTTTGGGACTGGAACCTTGATCACAACTCCAAGTGCAAACATTTTTGCACCAAACACACTCTTAACCTGATAAATTAAAAACAATAAGAATACAACATAAGCAAGGCAAAGATGACACACATGATGACCATAGCTCGAGTACAAACCTTAACATTCACTTCCATTCTTGTTCTACCCAGCTCCTTTATTGTAGGCAATACTCGAAAAGGAAGATTAACACCTTCTGTGATACGGTATCTACATGATAATTGAACTACAAAAATTAGCGATTGCGAGGCATTTTTAAACTTGGACTTATAAGACTAAGCTAAGCTTCTTCCATAGTCTATGGCTGCTATTTTCAGCTTAAAGAAGTCAATTAAGGGCTTAAAAAAATTCAGCTGCCAACAACTCTGTGCAGAACGAAGAAATATAAAACATCTACAGAAAAGGTAAAAGAATAAGAGCAAAGGCTTTTTCTCACTTCATCAACTCAAATTCACCATCTGGCGGCACAAAGCTGACAGTCTTTTCAGAATTGAACCTTGTCAAGTTCACACATTGGTGAAAAGTAACATCATCAAGCTCAATTGTTTTTCCACTGCAAAAGGGGAAAAAAAGAGTTTCAGGAACAAAATCACTAAAACAACTGAAGTGATAAGTGTAACCTAAAGATAATTCTTATGGATAACTCCAATCCAAATTGCCTGATCTTCTTAAAGTGCTTTGTTGATGTAAACAGTACATTAGTCAACCAACTCTTCAAACTTAAGAAGCATTATGACAATTATGCATACAAAAAATTCTACATATAGCAGTTTAAGACCGTTTTTTCTCTACATATAAACATAAGAAGAAAATATATAAAGCCCATGACGTTGCTATTAGAAACACGTTGATAAATTAGATGACATATGTACCTCTTTGTGGGACGAGATTTGAGCTGGGATTCCTTTTCAAGACCGATTTTGTCATTCAAACCCAGTTTCAAATCAGGCATTCCAGAGAGGAAGCACTTCATAAGAATCTTTCCAGTTACATCACAACGGAGAACACTGCCTACAAGTACCAGATAACATGATGTTAACCAGTGAAAAATGTGCATCTGAAAAATTGACATGTTTAAAAAAGTGCAAAGGAAACATATTGGAGACAACAGAGTATGCTTCAACATAAAAGAAAACACAAGTAACATGCTGTATGAGTACCTTTTGAAGACATAAGAAGATTCACACTCTCCACAATATCCAAGAAAACCTGGTCATATAACCTCTGTCAGTTGCATGTTGGTAAAATCACCAAACCAGATATCATAGACATGTAGCAAAAATTACCTCATTCTTTTTATACACCAGACCCTCACGACGCCAACCAACAGCACCTGTAACTTGGAGAGTAGCATTGGGAACAGGTTTGTCTGAAGGCTGATATGCTCCCAGACATGGGCAAAATACATTCAATTTTTTTATAACCAATATATATTCAAGATGCTGAATAGAAAATCTTGATGAAAAATTGAAAATTAAATCCAATTCTACAACATCCAAGTAATCTCACCTTAGAAGAAAATGGTGAGCGGACACCTTCTTGTGTAATATAAAGTTTCAAGATTTCAGGGGAAAGATTTTGAGGGTATCCAAAATCCATAATTTCTGCACTCGAAAATGTAAAAACAGATACATATACATCATTTGCACCCTCATATATGAAAGAAGAAGATGCACTTGAATAAGAGAGAGAAACAGAGAGTTAGATTACATATGTACCATCAAGAAGTTCATATATGAGAACAAAGTTATTACGAATAGCATCCTCATCAAATTGGCCACCAAAATACGATTTGAACAATGCAACCGCCTGGTCAGAAGACAGCAAATATACTTTGTTAATTATCCCAGAGATTGGTAACCTTTTTGCTATATATGGAGAAGTCAGTATTAACCGGGAGGTCTCATTATGCATACAAATCTAAAGCAGGATGCAAAAAAAGCATCTTTGGCACATAACTACAGACAATATACATGCTTTACAAATCCTTTCGTTTTATAAAAATAAGAAGAACACTTGCGCATCCTTGAGAGTTAGGGAAACAGCTAAAAATCAATGGTATATTCACAAAAAATTAATTGCCCGAGGAACCTTAATTTTGAAAAAGAAGGATTTTTCATGCTTGGAAAATACAGGGTAAGTATACACATAAACTTCTTTAGTACCTCCACAACAAACTTGAATGCACAAGCAACATTGGCATTGCTGCTAACAACAATTACAATGTACACGTTGCTGATTCTCATGTAAAGGAAAGAGCAACCTCCAATCTGCCTCACAGGACAAGTACCAAGTTCTTTTGTTTGCATTATATGCATCCGAAATGCATCAACCATATTACCACTGCAGTAGCAATCAGAATCAATTCGTTAAGAACAAAGAACATAGCATCAAATGAGTAACACTGTTAACATTGATACGCTACCCAGAGACCAAGGTGGGATGAAAAGCATTCAAAAGGAATGAAGAGAACAATTAATATGAATTTCATAGACGTACTCTAAAAAGGCCAGAAAAATGTCAATTATTCTGTTGGTACAACAGGTAACTCCATTCAAAAGCGTAGTATTGGTATGTTACACACACAACTACACCTTCAGTTATTCTCTGATTGGTTATTTACACCTTTAAATTGATCATATTTATCTAAGGATGAATCACCACTTGACTTTTAGTCATTCCAGAAGCGGCCGACATGTTCTAATTCTGTATCATATAGGCCATGAAAATCAAGAACCCGAAGATGAAAACATCGTTTTACCATTTTTTCCACCGATACACAATCTTGGCATATTATCTGAAATACTAAAACTTCAAACTAATAAGCACAACAGCTCCAATATTGAATAACCACACAACATTTATATTACTTCGTGTTCCCACATGGCTTAGCTAACTAAATCCATAACCAGAAACGAAAATGAACAATTTTATGTTTCAACGGCCGCTAGATAATTCGCTTCCCAGCTCGAATTTCACCTACAGACGTGATTAAGATTAACGCCATTGCCAAACAAGACCAAACACTTTACAAACTTCCACCGCTCCTTCGAAAAAACCATCGAATTGTCCTCCAACCCCTCAACACCTCAAAGCCCCCCACCCCACCCTATAATTTTAAAAAAATAATAATAATGAGCATCGGAAGGGTATAAGTGGCATACCCGACATCGTCACGGTAGAGGCGATTAATGAGCACGTCGCCCCGCAGGTTGAGAAAATAGATCGCCGAAGCCGCGACCGGCATTTCGGATCCACCCGATCGGCACCACACGAAAACCCGAATCCGGAGAAGACTGGCCAAATGCCCTCAGAAGACAGCTCGAAAGCGGGACGACTCTGCAAAAGAAAGGGAACTAGAATTCCGGATCTAGGGTTCCGAGTCCATACACTCCGACGAGCTCCGCCGAAGATCACTTCCGCCCTCGGCTGTGCACGAGTCGCCGGGCAGGGGAGGCAGTACGGACAAGCCTCTGAAAGTCCGATCTGCGCGTGATTTGACGAAGGGGGAGGAGCTGGAAAAGGGCGACTGGAAAAATATTTCCGGAGAATGCTAGTTTTCCCCCGCCTTTTTTGATTTTATTTTATTTTTTATCTCCGTCCTCATTTTGCTCTTTCTTAGCTGCGCAGATCTCCTCCCCTTTGGATTGGACTGGACGGGCCCACTCGTGGGGTAAGCTTTAAGAATATTCTTGCTTGGCACCCGCGACCAGGCTTTTACAGCCATCAGATTTAAATCTAATGGCCTATATTATTTAAAAATATTTACTCTATAAATATGGTAAGCTGTCAGATTTAGATGCAGGCCTATTAGCCTCACGTGGTTATATTATATAAAACTTTTGCCTCATATCTAATTTAAAGGGGTATTTAAGCAAGTTTTTATTGTGATTTACCCCCCTAAAATATGTGAGTTGTCAATCACGAAATACATAAGAGAACAATAAAGGAAAAAGTATTATTAAACTCACGAAATACATAATTAATTTTGTTTTAAACTTGATAACATAATATTTAATTTTTTTTCCATCCAATCTTAAAGTGGTGTAAGTCTGGCGAAAAAGTGGTATAGGAATAACGTTACTCTCTAAATAATACTATTAGTTAAAACAGGGAATTTGCTTCTGTGCTGAGGCAGTCGGGTGCATCTGCTAATTCTCTGGGTTTGTCTGATATATATGTTTCTTTATTTTTTATCTCAGTTTTGTTTCCAAAAAAGAAACCAGCGCCCAAGTCAAGTCAAAGGGAACCCTTTGATGCCGAGGCCTAGGAGGAGATATGCTTCAATTTCATAGAAATGTAAGGCTTTTATGGAAATAATCAACCGTGGAAGGATCTCATTTGTAAACTATTCCCGTAAAAAGGCAAGAACTCACAAATGAGCTCTGTCAGAGCGAAGCAAAACAAAAAGAAGGGGGCAAAAAAGCGAAGGAGCCGCTTATTTAAGCCGGCTTAATTGGGCCGCGCCACCCATCGCGTCGACCTCTTTTCGCCTCCTCCTTCCTTCCCTTCAGACGCAGACAGCTCCCCGCCGGCCCCGGCGTACGGATCGCCCAGGAATCCAACTCAGAATTTATCGGTCTTCTGATCTGAATTCGTTTGTGGCGGGTGAAAATCGGATTTTGAATGGGACTGCTGAGGAGGATCGCGGGCATTCTGGGGCTACTCAAGGACGACGCCCACGAGCCCGGCGAGGAGGAAGACGGCGACCGAGGGCTTCACCGAGAAGGCGCCCGCCGCCCAGATGGGCTGGGCTCTGCGGCGGCGACTAGGGGGTTTAGCGTGAAGGTCCCCGTTGGCGGTGACAGAGCACCCCTCGGCCCCCTCATTGCCCCCTGCAGTGTTGGCAATGGTGGAGTTCAGGTAGTATTATTGTTTTGTTTGTGAATTTCTGAGATCATTGTTCCCTGTAGTGCGCTGCTTCTTCTTTTTTTCTTGAATTACTAAATTGCATATTAGAATTGAAGTGGTGATAATGAATAGACGTCCAGTTTGATAACATGTCAGTTTGGTCGGTTCGATGTAAATAAGCTTTGCCGGAGAGGTGGCGAATTCGGTTGTTTCAGCATTTTTGGTGGATAGACTAACTGTTGTCTGTGCTGGTGTTTAGTAGCATATTATGGGATTTGTTGATAGCACAATGTAGATTTTGGAGACCCATTAAAAAGTTATGGAAGAGGGTATTGATGAGAAATTAGGACAGAAACTATTCACTACGGGAGCCCTTAAACCAGTTAGATTATTTATCTTATTAATCTGCTGTGTGAGTTAGGCTTCATTCCTGATCGATCAAGTGCTTTTTTTTGTGAGTATTTCTCTTCCAAAGGGTTGGTATGTTATAATATGTTGATAATTTAATTTCGACGTGTGTTGACTTGTAATGAATCATAATCATGTTGTTGATTCTTATTTCCCTGATTTACACATCTTTATCTCTGACATTATATTCAATCAGCTTTTCTTTTATGTAGACTGCTTTCATCTTTTATTGAGGTAATTGATAGTTATAGTACTAGAAATTATTTTAGTTCAACACTATTGGTGCAAAAAACGTGTGAACTATATAAAGTCTGAGGAAGGGATTCACTTGCGGGTGAAGTGTGATGCAGCTTATTCAATTACATGGAATATGTATGCTAATTTGCATTTTGACTAGATGCCTTTGGATGACAGGAAATTTGCATGTTGTTTGTTATATGTCAGTTGTGAGATTTTTCTTATTTCCCTGTAATAAATCATAGGCATCCGAGGTGTTCCAACTGATGAAAAATGCGATTTTATTCCTTTTGTGCGTGACATAGCATAAATCTGATGTTGTTGACAGCTTGCTAAACTTGGGACTGGTGAGTCTGTTTTGAATGTTATTCTGCTAACAAGGAGCAGTTGAACTGTGACAAATTTTAGACATGGGACTAAACTTTTGCACTTGTTAGTTTTCCAAGATGCTAGAGAAACATCATCTACTGTTTTCACTGGCGTTGGCATTCTTTTCTTCTACAGGGTTTATGTCGATAATGCTTACTGGTTCATTCTTGTGTGCATTGTAAGTTGTACATTCTCTCGAGAAGCATGGTCACTATTGAGCGCCTTCTTCTCTTCTTGATGTTATGCTATGTAACTTAAATGAAAACTGTGTAAGGGTGCTAATTTTTCTACTTGATCAGTCTCTAGTTGAGGGGAGAACACTTGCACCATTACTAGGAATCAATATCCAATGATGAATCTTTTGCTGCTTGATGAGTGCGGCATTGAGTCAACTTTCTTTGTTATCTCCGTTAGTTTTTAAGCAGAGGCAGTCCAGCATTGCTAGGAATGCATATTTATATTCAGTGATTAATCCATAATGTCTTTAATTTGTTCCCGAAGTTGCAACTGGTGGAATTCCCTTTCTGCTTCGATAGTGAAGTGCTCACGTGTCTCATGTCCATAAGGGTTTAGCATGTCAAGGTACAGATGGATCTATGAATAAGCTTTTAAGACACAAACATTAACGAATTTTTATGAGTATGCTCATATTTGTCTGGCTATTATAGCACGTGAGGAAAATATTGTTCTTGTATTATACACATTTGATAATTGAGATAGTGGTGCAAATTTGGATTCAATAGGCAAGTCATTTGTTAAAACAAATACAGGAAGCCATCTATTTATTCATCCTCTTAGCTATACAAAAGAAACGGACTGATCATTGTACATCAAACTAGTTAGTGACCCTCTCAGTTTGAACTAGACCCTTTGTGTTGCTTATATCTCCACGGTCTTATTTTAGTTACATGGAATCTGCCCTCCTGCTTTGAGTTCCTTTCTATCTGGAGTCTCTGGTTAGGAATTTTAGGCAAAGATATTATTGAATATGGCTTAGTGCTGAGAAGATGTTTTTGTGTTTTTCTAATCTTATCATGATTTTTACTTCTCATTTTCTCAGGGATTAGGGTGGTTCACAAAGAGATTGAGAATAGATGAAGATGGGGATGTTGCAGACGAGTTTCTTGATGAGGTCTATCCAGAGTCATCGCTATCAGCAGCAGACGGGAGAGTGTTTCCAAAGTTTACAGTCAAATATAGTGCAAGACCTGTTTTAGTAAGGCATCAGGCCATATCTGATGGAAGCGTCCGCCAAAATGTGGAGTTCAGAGGGAGATTGCTATGGGTCTAAGTGGTTATTTCCTATTTTTTGTATGTTGTGGTCATGGTGGTGAGGGAGGGTAATATCGGTTGTCCATTCTTTTACACTATTCACCAAGTGTTAGATGAACAATATGAAGAATACAAGACTTGGAAAATCTCGACTCACTTGGTCTGTATATGTAATGCAGCTAAATATGCTTCTTGCGGCCGTGCATTTTTTATAGTGGAACTAATTTAAATTTAAATCCACTAAGATTATTTATAGTCAAAACATTTTGGCATTGCATTAAGTGCGCTCCATACACACTAGTGTTTGGTCATTGTTGTTAGTAGGGCCGCCTGTTCCCGCTCAGCAACGCAAGTTTGTGTGCTGAGGAGAAAGATAAAGAGGATATATGTTGGCAGCCGGGTTCTTTTTTGTTAGACTTCGGTCGCACATCTTATAATTTTGAATAAATTTCTAAAAATGCATCAAACCAAAAGTTCTTTCAAAGGGGATCGTTGGCAGTGTTTACAGGTTCTTATTTCAGGCAGGCACAGATAGGGGGAGTTGGGAAAAGATGTAAAAAGTTTAATATACCCCTTTGTACTGGTGTGAAGAGATATGATAAATAATAAATGATAAAAAAAGGCTTTATATGGGCATGCATAGACACTGAAACACATCAAAATGTAGTGCTGGTCCTCGGCCAAATAGTCAGCCGCTAAGGTTTGCATTTTGTCCACATGTAAAGTTTCTTTTTTGGGCGGACACGGCCATTGTCCATGGACATAGCCTCTTAAACAATTAGATTAGAGTTAAAGTAGTTGGATAGAATAAGAGTGGTGTTAAAGACTTTAACAAAGTAGAGCAGTTAGAGTGAGGATTTTTAGATTAAGTAATTTAGCATATAATAATAATTTTTAAACTTATATATGTCATCTTCTTTATTTATAATATTATTATTATATAAATTAGTTTATTTTAAAAAGTCAAATAGAGATATTAATATGGGATAACATAAATATTTAATAACTAACTTTAAAGAAAAACTCAAGTATAGCATTAACATGATTGTATTTAAATTATTAAAAATTTATATATAAAAAAATTATGTTTAAGAATAATTAGAAGAGAAATAAAAATTGTCCTTTATATAAGAATGCATATTGTATTTAAAAGTTAACCGGACCTCGAATAAATGGTTGGATGAGATCTTTTTCCATGGCCATGTCCAAATATTGACGGACAAAAGAATTTAGCCAGACATGCCTACATACACCTTAGACATGGCCCGGACGTCAGACGATGGACATCCACGACTAGCCTTATCAAAATGTATTGAAACACATTTCATTGTACGTTAAAATACATCTCTAGGTGAATAAATAATAGTAGAAGTAAAATAGGGGAGGAAAGTGGGATTTATATGGGTAATTTTGAAATATTTTTAACTTACACCAAAATTTTAACATACCAAAATGTTATGAAAAATACAATGTTCTCTCTCCACGGCAAAACAAAAATTCTCCTCCTCTCTTCCTGAAATAAAAATTGTCCTATTATTTTTAGGAATATTACCTACAAATTATCTTATTCTATCTCCCCCCCCTTTTGAAAGTAGATTCATTGTACACCTTATCCCATTGGCAACATGGGTTCTACACCATAATTTTTTCTACAGTAGATTGATGAGAAAATATTATTAAGGTAAAATTGCGTTACAATATCTTCTTGAATGGAAGGACTAGTAATTATAAATAAAAACTTTCGGTCTCATTTCCTTACATCAATCTATGGTAATATTGATAAGTTGGTGTTGTTAGTGCAATTGACCAAAGTAAACTTGAGGTCAATGAATGTACCTATTTTGTAACATATTTTTTTCTCATTTACTAAAGTAGACTTTCAAGCACATGTATTCCCAAAAGTGTGACAAAAAATAATAGATTTACCTTTATGACAAAAGGTTTATTTTCTCATAGACCTTCCTCCCTTCTAGGTTTAACTCCAACTCCCTTTCAGCTCCTCAACCTCTGGCTTCCCTTCAAGTTTAAAACAAAAGTACCAAACTACAAAACTTACAAAAGTGTGAATGTGCAAAACAACCAATTTTCAAGTTATCTCCCATAATAAGGTGTTAACACCAAAAAAGAAGGAACCTACTATGGAAATTTACAGTTTGGTAGTTTTGCAATTCTGCTTTAAACTCATTGTGAAAATTTGTAATTTGGCAATTTTGTAGTTTGACAAATTGAAATTCAAAATCAAGTAAAAATAAAATTCATTTCCTTTTAAGTAGATGTTAGTGTTTATGGGTTCATTTTTTAATATAGGAGCTTATAAAGAGAAAATTGAGTTTTTATATGGTTTTATGCTAGTTTGCACCTAATCTCACTACATTCCAAGAAGGAAGAGGGGGAGGAGGAGGCAGAGGATAAGGCATTTGAGTTAAAAGTATGCTTAATGTATGTGGACCATGTGTATGCTAGTGATGGTTAGCAAGTACATTAGTAAGCTATGTATGGAATTATGTATATGTTATACATATGTGTGATGGACATACATATGTATAATGTTTATAAACCTATGCAATGGATATGTATGTGTGGGTATGTTGGGGGGGGGGGGGGGGGGGGTGGCGAGGGGGGTGAGATACGAATGTATGGGCGATGGACGGTAAGAGGTGACAGAGGATTTGGTATAAATTTGTTGTGAATTTGCAACCGCATGACATAAGGCGAAAGATGTAAGTTTAACGGGCGAGGATTGGATTGGTTTGGTTTAGATTGAAACGTATGTAGGGGGTCTAGTAAGTAAGTGAATTTAAGATTTGATGTCATATGAGGGATTGTTAGATAATAAGAATGCATAACATAATTGTACAAACATAACGTACATATTATAAAATGGAAAGTAAGAACAATGTGAGGTAAGTAAGAGGGTGATAATTGGGGTTGGCTCCAAGGAGCTTAGTTTGATGACTTCCGAGTTAGATGATTTGGCCATAAGGTGGATGACACAGAATATATAAATATGCAAAGATTTGTTATACTGTGAGCTATGATTATGAGATGGACGAGTTAAGTGAAGTATGTTACCTCGACAAACTAGGGTTTCAGAATGAGCTCAGCTTTAGATTGAACAGTGTAAGACTGTAAGATAGAAGAACTTTATGGCATAATTGTACATGCGTAAATTAATTAATTCAAACTTGAATTGTAAGCAAAGCTAATATGATAGCATTGCTAGTTTGAGACCTGAGGGTTTCAACAGATCAAGTTCTATATTTGAACTAGCTGATAATGAGTCGGTTGAGTATTTCTCATATCTTATTATGATGTTTATCCTACGGGGATGTTGTATGTGCGTTATTTTTAAGCCCAAACGTCTAATGCTTTATTGAGAGTGATTTACATTTTTAATTTTGTCTATGTTTTGTATTAAGCCCAAATATTTGATGCCCTATTGAGAGTACCGTATATTTTTTCCTTAGTTAGCACTGTATAATTCTGCCCAAGAATAACACTATAGGATTATAGTTCAAGAATGATATTGTATGATTCTACCCTTAGTTGGCATTATATGACCCCCTTAGGCGTCATTTGGATGATGCTTTGTGTCATCTCTAAAGCTGCTTTTGGCTGAAATCACTTTTCAAAAAATAAAGTAAAGGTGGGTTATGTTTGGATATACATTATAAAAAATTAGCTTTTCAAAAAAAGTTCTAAAAATAGATGATGGTGGTCATAGTTGAAGGAGAAGGCGAAGAATGCTTTAATGAAGGAGAAAAAAGAAAGGGAGCTAGCACAGGAGAGAATAAGAAAAATGTGCGAGAGCAGTCATGGTGGGAGGAGAAGGGAGAAGGGGGTTTTATTGGATAGGAAAATATGCGCATGTAAAAAGGAAAAAATGTAAGTGTTATAACAAAGAGAGAAGAAAAGGGTAAAAATGTCAACTCAAAATATTTTTACTTTTTTCTATATGCTTTTAGTCTAACCCTCATCATGATGAGAGTTAGGCAGAAAGCGGTCTAAAAGCAAAAGCGAGTCAAAAATGGGGTTAAAGGCGTTTTTGAAACAAAATAGGCTTTTGGTTTGAATTGCCTAACCAAACAAGATTTATATGTAAAATAATAAAAAAAGGACAGAAAGTGGTTGTAAAGCGTTATCCAAACGACGCCTTAGTGTTTACATAAGAAAAAGTCAAAATTTATGCCAAAATTTTAGAGCTTTACTAGTTCTGAATGAGACTAAATTTTCAAAGCAGACAAAGTCTCCAGGGTGGAAAAAAAATTTAAAAAAATAAAAATAAGTCAAATCTAATCCTACACACATGGGAATAGGTTGAGGCTTCTAACAAAAAATTTATTATAAAAAATAATAAATTAGGTGAGGTCCTCATGAGACCCCCTACACTCAAAGTTTGCCACAAAAGTTAAATTGACTAAGTAAGGCTTCGTAAGCCTCACTTAGTCATATCAAAAATCAAAATTACAAAAGATTGTGAGATTCCAAGAGATTCATGGGCCCCATATTAAGTTTCACTTTTAAAAATGTTTAATCATAAAGGGCTAAAATGGCTAAAATACAAAAAAAAAATAGATTTTAAAGAACTCAAAGTTCAAAGAAACATACAAAGAGATTATGGGGAAAACTCCATGAGCCCCACATAAAGAGTGGGAAGACTAAGTTAAAACCTCGAGGTTTGTGATCCCTTACTTTAAACCAAAATAGATAAATGAAATGATAATAATAATAATAATAATAATAATAAAATAAATAAAAATAGAAAAAGAAGAATGCATAAAGAGAGTGATGGAGTGGGGGAAGACCAAGTCAAAGATTTAATGTTGGGACTTTTCCCACTACTTTCAAAACTTCCTTCACACCCCCCCCCCCCCCCCCCAACTAATTCGACGTTTACCAACTATCTCACTAAGTCACTCTCTATTTTCCACGAACTACCTTGCCAATTTACCACCTACTACTTTACTTAACCGTACAATCTAAATGATATAAATACTCCTTCATTTTCCTAGGGAGGGGCTTTTAGCTTTTAAGTTTAAGGAACATTCAAACAAACATTCCGAAGCCCATCACCCACCAAAAGACGTCTAAAAATTTCAAAAGCCTTGACCTTTTAAAAGTTGAAGAAGTTCGAGGGATTAGAAGACATTGAAAAGTGCTACATCACGTGAAGGAAGAAGAAGTTGTACAAGGGAGCTCTCATTTTTCAAAAGGAGTTTCCTTTTTTTTATAAGTTTCAAGTTGTCTTCTTCATTTCGCCATTTAATCAAAGGGTTTCAAAAATCAATTAATCACCACTACTCTATTCTAAATTGTAAAAATTAGTCTTGATTAATCAAGAGAAGGTCGTCTCACACATAAAAAAAAGTTATTCTCTATCTCTTGTATGGAAGGATTATCTCATCCCTTCTCCTGACTTGCGCGTAAGGAACTACCGAAATCCACCAACATGTAGTTGGCACTATATGGCCCCTAGAGTGTGGGCGTTTGCACGCTGAGGTAAGTAGCATCATGGAACTGCTCTTGTTTAATCTTGTACCCCATGAATATAGGTGTGTTTTGCCTTCAGAAAAGTACATGATGTCTAGATACTCCCAAAAGGTTAAGGTGATGCCCCGGTGTCATTCCTTTCCATTTCAATGCTAGTGCTTGTCAATTATAATGAGCTTCAGTGGTTGATAATATGTGTACAACTATATGAGTAAGCATATATATATATTAGTAAGTTTGTAAGATTTTGAATAAGACTGTAAGTGTAAGATTCGAGGTAAGACTATAAGAGTATTTTTAAGTAAGACTATAAACGTATTTTTTGAGTAAGACTGTAAGAGTAAGAATTTGAGTAAGATGGTACAAGTAAGACTGTAAGAATGTTTTGACTGTAAGAATATTTTGAGTAAGATGGTACAAGTAAGACTGTAAGAATGTTTTGACTGTAAGAATATTTTGAGTAAGACTGTAAGAATATTTTGAGTAAGATTGCAAGTATAAAGGTTGTAAGAGTGTGATTGTAAGTGTAAGAGAGGTAAGATGGTATTTGTTTGTGTATGATTGTTATATTATAAAACTTTGATGTATTTATATGATATATGCTTTATGTTTGAGTTGCATGAATGCATATATATATGAACTTATAGAGTTCACTGTTTAGAACTCCCTTAGTGAGTATAAAAATACTCAATTTTCATATTTTTTAGCTTTGATGTTTGGGAGGCTTTTGTAGGTTTGTGACGAAGAACTCCTAGAGATAGATGCTTATTTCCATGGGTGGGGTGGATCAATTTTTATTGGCTCAAGTATATCCTTCATTCACTACAAGTCTTTATTATTTTTGCCACGATCTAATGTATTGGGTGTGATGAAAATTAAAATATTTACACTTTTTGGACTTATAATTTGGATTAGACTATTGACTATTTATAAAACCTATACTTAGGGGTGTCTAGGAAAAGTTTGTATTTAAAGCCTACGAGAATGTTTGATTTTCGAGTAGCGCTTAAGAATGTTTGATTTGGTCATATGATGTTTGATTAAAAATAAAATTTTATATGGGAAAAATATATATGTGATGTTTTAAATTATAAAACTGTTTTTACATGTTTTATATTTGTCATTTCCCTCTATTTACAGTCATTATATTACAAAAAAAATCAATAATTTTTTTTTAAAATGTATTGAAAAATTTCAAGGGTTTCATATACAAACAGTTAAACTGTTCAAGACATCGTGTTCAAGGGTTGGCTAGTAAATCTGACAGTCTTTCACAAGAGAAGGTTTAAAGCCAAAAACTGCCTATCCCCATGTAGTAATTTTAGTTTGCTCTTTGTTTACGTTGTCACTTGCATTGTGCAATAAACTAAATTTCATTCATTTGGGGGATTGTTGAAAAATATAGTTTGAGCCCATATAATGATCATATTGGTTGTAGTTTTAGAATAGTTAATATCACTCATGTTCCTTCTGGATTGGATTTAATGAACCTACCTTGATTTGGATTTAATGAATATATCTTGATTAGGATTCAATGAACTTATCTTGAACCTTTAGGTTCAGATGAATCTAACTAGAGGGAAAGGAATCTCATCTTCCCATGGTGTCTCTTTCCTAGTACTTGCACCCCTCTAGTCTATATATATCTATCTTTTGCATGCACTATAATAAGGAAATTCAAAAATTCTAGAGTATGTGTTAAGGTTTCAGAGAGTAAGAGCATAACTTGTATTTTGCCATAGATTAAAGATTGAGTACTTCCTTATGCAATAACATATCGTTTTATCATAGGGGATAGATTGTCCATGAATATTAAAACACCTAGAAGGAGGATAAACCTGTCTTAAGGAGATAGCCTTGCTATATTCAATCTCCATTTTCGTTTCAAGCAGATGTAGCGAAAGAATTGTCACAAGGCAATTGTGGTGAACAAAATCTTCAACATTCTTCAATTGGAGACACTTAGATTGCCATGTGTGCTAAATTTGACATACCCCTTGGAGATGCTTCAATATTGTTTTAACAAATGAAAAAATCATAAGAACACATTTATTCCTCCCTTAAAAAATGCTCAGAGCTCCCCATTGATTGTGCACTCCCTAAATATTAAAAAAATACTCATGTATACCCCACCTCACCCCAAAGTAGAGAAAAATTCTTATCATCCCCTCTTCTCTAACTCAAGTGGTGATGATGACCCGACTCCTTTTTCCTTTTTTTTTGTGTGTAGAGCTGGCCTTGGCCATTGTCACGATCAACAATTGCAGGTTGTTGCCGCCAAATTTGGCTTGCAGTTTTGCTAACGCACCAGCCTATAGGATTGTAGCTACGCTTGGTACAACTTTGCATGCAGCATCCTAGCCTTGCTACAGGGTGGTTGGGCCAGGCCCAACCATGAGAAAGGGGAGAAGACATAGGGTGGGCAGTAGTAAAATAGTGGTAGGGTATTGGGGGTAGTGAGTAATAAAAAAACACTAATATTTATTTTTTTGTTGGGGGTACTGAGTTTTAATTTGGGAAAATATACACGTTCAAATCATAATTCACTTTAGGTAGTATTACAATGCTATTATCCTCTTTGTATTATTCATTTGTATTTTGGCTTTAATTTTACGATAACAATGCAGTATAATATTATACCTAGAGTCTTTTTAATATGTGCCTCTTGGGCATTTGTTGAGTACATTTTGCGTTGTCAAATTGCAATATGATCACGCCCTAATAATTTCTTTAGTACCCTAATAAGAAGATCAATTAAGCAGGGTACATATAAATACGTTCATAGTATAAAGGACAAACCCGTTTGAATCGAAGGATTTGCATGCAATGCTGATCAAATCGACAAATGCACCAAACCAATTCACCTCTCCTCTCTCCCGCCTCCTCCCCATTCCCCCGTCGCAAATGCAATAGCTCCGATGTTGTAAATGCCTGAAAATTTCTGTTCCCAGTATCGCCATTAATGGACTCGAAGCCCATCCTCATCAAATCCCCTGTGCTTTGATTTTTGTCTTCATCTGCCGGACCCAAAGTCGTCGAATCTCATTGCTTGACTGCGAACGGAAACCGATGAGAGCGCCTCCTCCCCCCGCCTCCATTCAACTCCCCTCTGCACAAATTCAGTGCCTTTTCAACACCTGGCCCTCCTCTCTCCCCTCTTCCACTCAGGCCTCAACCACCCCTCTCCATCTCACTCTCTCTAGGCCGGCCCGCGCTTCCCCACCCATTGCCCGCCTCCTGGCGATATCTGACGCCCGGGGGGCCGGAAAAGCATACAAATTTCAAGCAAACAAAGAAATGGGCACTCCAAATTGGGCTAGCCCCCCTCCAAATCAGCGCCGAGAGTCATCATTCCCCCTTCCAAATATAGCAATCCCGTCACCAATCCATTCCCCCATTATAATTATACCACCTCCCCATTTCCCCCCTACTCTTGTTTTCTCCTCTCATTTGGACCCTTGTGCCCTTTTGTGCGATACGGGGGCGGTGAAGGGGGGATAGAAGGAGGTGGGTCGTGGAGATAGGTGGCGGGGATGGACCCGGCTTGGCTGGCGCCGGCTAGCTCCGGGCCCAGCTCGGCTTCTGGATCTGCGGCGACCCAGGAGGAGATTTGGAGGAGTAAGGGCGATGAGGTTGATGTTTCCGCCGCCGCCGCTGCCGCGGTGAGGGCCAGCCGTAGGAGGAGGATGGCTAGGCTCAGGCGTCGCATTGGCAGCGTCCTCCCTCCTTCTAGCCTCGACAACGATCTCGCGGCAGCTCAAAGCGTTAAGCTCTTTCCTCATTATAATTGGTTTTATGGTTCTATTATTACTTTTTGGTTGTTATTTCACCTTTTTAGTAGTTTTCACCTGTAAAGATGATGTTGGTTCAAAAATTTGAGTCTAAATGTTGTTTTTTTTTTTCACATGGAAATTGACGGATTCTTGTATCACAACTCACATGCTATTAGCAATGTAGTTTTTTTTTATTCCTCAATCGGGTAATTTTTGTTATTTGTTGAGTTGAGAACCTGCCCTTTACAACCCTTGTAGTTGTTTCGTTCTGCTTCTGTTTTCTTATTTTTTCTTATTTTTTTTCATTCAAAATTTGCATGGTGCTTCTCCGATGTATTTGGTTTGCCAGCTATAGGAAAATGCACCTTAATCACCTGAGAACAGTGAAATCGGCGTCGCACTGTCTATTCTTCTTTTGAAACAAGCTTTTATTTTTAATTACAAACGTTCCGCAGCACAAGAAGCTTGTCCATAGACTGGAGTTATGCTTTACATATATTCCTCAACGTCATGATGTTTTGTGCTATCGTTTTAATAGGATGTTTCTATAACAATTAAGTCTCTTGCCATAAACTTCCGTTCTTTTTTTATCACGTGAAGATAATCTTTAAATAAATGTTGAATCTTTATTTTTGTGAACAAGAAAAAATCCATTGCTACTCCATTCGTGACTGGCATGCCCATGGACGTTAAAAGTTTGAATGCGTTTTGATTTTTCTGATAATAAGGCGATAGAACTATTTTTTGTTGACCATGCAAAATTTCCCTGCACTTTGTTATATTGGGAAACAGTTTGCCACCAGATGTCTGCATTTTCCAATATTTTCTGACTAACAGAATGTCGTCAACCCTCTTCTTTGTACAATCCTGTGCCGTTATCTGTGGCTTTTCCTTTCTTTTATGAGTGAGAGGACTATCGGATATATAACATTGTACTATATATTTGCATAATATGATCAAATTGCTAATAAAAGCGTTACTTGTTTGACTTGAGTTGTAATGGTTTATCAACTTCTGATCCATGTATTATGTATCTCAAAATTTTATTTATGATCATGACTGACTACTTTTATTCAAAAGAAGTACAATTCTCATTGTTGTTGTGATTATGACTGTTGACTTCTTGCTAATATAACTACTAATCTACTATTGCTGTAATCTTATTTTGACATCCTTGCAGTTTATGTTCTGTTGCAGCTTTGTATTTACTTGATGCCTAATTTATAAAATTATTTTACAGTAAAATGTCCTGCGGCTTCATTTGATTTGACATCTTTCTTGTTGTTCATAAATTTGTCTTCTGACGAGCTCTCTCTCTCTCTCTCACATGCTGGCACCTATTCTGAAGTCTTCCAGTGGATCAATGTTGTGACTGGATTTCATTAAAAGCTGTATTGAGAATGTGAAATGACTCAAAACCAATTAGTCATTCTGATAATTTCAATATTTTGTAAATCTGTTCAACAATTCTGCACTCCCTGGGTTTTCTGGTTGCTTGTTATCAAAATCCTGTCTTAAACGTCAATCATCCGAGATGATCTGTAGCTCTTCCTGATTCTCTTCTGGCATGTTACTGTTGTAGTGTGCAAATAATATAGCTTAAACCTGGCTTTGTGATTCAATCTTTCCATATAAATGTGCATTCATCAACAGCCAAGATTTTTATGTTTTAAGTGCATAAATATGGGTCTGACTTCTTAAATGTAATTTGTATAATGATTTAGGTAATGGCAGACAAGGGTTACAGGTTCCTACTGCAAAAGGAACTACGCAACAGTGATGTTAGTTCCCTTGGTAGAATGGTTCTCCCT
Organism: Saururus chinensis; assembly: GCA_035235625.1. NCBI lineage: Eukaryota > Viridiplantae > Streptophyta > Magnoliopsida > Piperales > Saururaceae > Saururus > Saururus chinensis. The sequence goes on from CP141146.1 coordinate 3,255,746, forward strand.
AAGGTGGGTCAGTGTGTGAACTTTCAGTTTATGAGTGAATGTGCCTTCCATTCGGCATTTGCTCATGATAGTAATCGTTCTGTGTCTAGATATATAGCTGTGTAGTGTGCTTCTCTGTCTACCACTTTAAGTTATTATTGTATTTCAGAAAGAGGCTGAAGCTCATCTGCCAGTTTTAACAGCAAGAGAAGGGATTTTATTATGCATGGAAGACATGGATGATATGCGAATGTGGACCTTCAAGTACAGGTCAGGCTTCCTTCTCTTTTGTCTCAATAATTGGTTACTATAAGAAAGGTACAAGTTTACTCAACAAGCCAGTTTGCTCGTTTGGTTCACTCCACCTAAGTAATACGAAAAGTACATCGTAGTCGTCGCAATCAGTTTCAAGTGCTATATAAACGAGCACGGTTAAGTGGATGAGTCCTGGCTTGGGAGGGAGCTGCCTTTTCCCACTCTCTTTGCAGCAATGCTAATAATTTACTTCAGTTTATATGAACGTTATATTTTATAATTTCAGGTTCTGGCCCAATAACAAGAGTCGTATGTACATACTTGAACATATAGGTAAGACATTACGATTCATAATAGTCTTTCAGCTGCCTCACCAACCAGACATGTACACTATAGCTTTTCTTCGTATTGTTTTCAGGGGAGTTTGTCAGGATGCATGGGTTACAACTTGGGGACTTCATTATGATATTCAAGGATGATCAGACAGAAAAATATGTAATGCTCCGACTCCAAGCATTGCTTCTTAAGAATGGCCTTTATCTTGCACACATTTATATTCTTACTAGCTAACTGATTGTCAGATTATTAGCGCAAGAAAGTTGAGGAATCATATGGCTGAGCATCTATCTGACACAAGGCAGGCGACAACATTTGGTTTTGTAGAGAGAAACTTTTTGGATATTGCTACGGCAGCTACCCCAATCATAATCACCAATACCGTCGCTGCTCGAAATGAAGAACAAGTGGTTCCCTCAGCAGACTTGAGCGAGGAGGGTTACTTCCCTCAACATTATCCCATGGCAGATAACAATGCCAACGGCATGGTGCATGACTCCTTTGGTGCTCAACCCCCCTTTGATTTCTCAAGTGGCGCAAACGGAGCTTCCCCATGGCTCCAAGCTGTTCCAACCGTTGGATTTGATGTCACCCTATCCCTAGAGGACTTCATCTGATGACGTCTTTGTTTTTTGCAGCTTCCAGAGAGACAGGGAATTCTCTTTTGTTCATTTTGTTCACTTTAAGAAAGAAATTAACCTCTGAACTTTGGAACTTGGGTAGGCGCTTGCAATGGAAGCAACTACAAGTAGGACATGTAGTCAGCAAAATTCTGCTCAGTGGATGGTGAACATGTTTCCCGACTTCCATTATTATAGTCCAACAGTTTACTTTGAGCGGATTACAGGAAACCCACTGCAGGAACGGTCCTAGACTAATTATCTTTCCTGGTGCGGTCATGCCTGATGCCAAACTTTTTGCTGCTCATTGTGCTTTCTAGTTATTTGCCTTTTCAAGATGTGTTTTAAATCTCTTTATCTTCTTAAGATATTAGAGCCTGCGGACATTATGCCCCCACCCGGAACCCTAACTCACACTTCCTTTCGCCTAGATTTAATGCGCTGGATTAGAAATTTGAAATGAAATCTAGGTGAGGTGAGTATGAATCATTTAGTGCGAAAATGGTTCGTGTTGCTAGCCCCATTAGATTTCAGGTGGGGATTTCATGATAGACTTTAGTCTATATTTGCAGAGGCTCTCTAAGAGCTCACGTTATGTACGAGGAATACCATGGAAGGCAAGGAAAAAAAGGGATGGCCAATCGGACTTCTGTGTCTTTTTTCAGCCTAATTAGGCCAGATGTCATGAACTGGATGACAAGCATTGTCGGCTATTTCAGTAGTATGAACATCAACGTCTTTACGCAAGTAAGTTTTGTAGCATGCCGAACTGACATTTCTTGCTTCCGTTCTTTGTCTAGCCTCCATTTTCATGGACCAAACACAGTAACCACGTATGACAATTCCATGGAGAAAATGCGATATCCAAATTAAAATTTTACTTTTAGGGTTGCCCATTTTCAGCTGCAGCTGAGATGGGACCAAATACTTGTCAAAAATCAGAAGGGACCAGACAATACGAACGACGGTGGATAAAAGATGAACGCAGATAAATTTCCTCAAAACTCGTGAATGAGTCACAACATTGCATACATACAAACACAACCTAAATTACCACCCAATACAAAACGAGATTATGATAGGATTTCATATTGATCTCTCTACACACCAAATCATCATCACTCGTCTAGAGGACGCTGCCAGGGGTGTGAGTAGGATGGCCGGGGACAGCAGCATTAGGAATGTGGCCACCGTGGTGATCATGGGTGGCCATGAGCGCCTCCCTCCCATGGGCCGTTGCTGCCGCCGCAGCGTGGGTGTGGCCGGCACTCTCCCTCTGGGCCTTGTGGCGGGCCTTTTCCTCGTGTAGGTTCATCTTCGCCTCTGCCTGCTTCGCCTTCCTCTTCTCCTCGGCCACCTCCTTCTCCCCTTTGGTCGTCGCCGATGCCTTCTCCATCTGCAACACCAACAAAAGCTCTTAATCCCAGCTGATGGCAATTGGCAAGCCACACAAAGACAATATGACATACATATGTTCATACAAAAGAAGTACTAATTCACCTTCTCTTGGGCTTTGGCCTTCTTGCTTTCGATGTGCTCCTTGGCAGAGCTCACCATGTTGGTCGCCTTCTCCTTGATCGCCTGCATGTTGCCTGCCTGCCTGTTGGCGAACGATGTTTGAATGCTTAATTGAACACAGATTGATACAGAGAAAAGTGAGCTATCGACCTTTTCTCTTTATAGAGAGAGCAAGGGCCAGGGAGGAGGAGGACGCCATGGATAGGTGCATGCATGCAGCCGACCAGGTGTCGAGTGTTATGCATGCGAAGGCAGCACGTGGGCAGTCTGGTTGCCACATACAAAGAGTTTTTTTATCCCTCGCATACAAAGAGAGGTTGGAGTAAATATGGTTCTGAAAAATAAGAAAAGAAGTTTAATGGATTATGTTAATTTTGTAATTAACGCCTCTCTTTTTTCACTTACCTTAAAAATAAGAAATTATGTATTTTACGTTTTAAAGTGAAGGTGTAGCTAGGGGGGAAATAGGGCTCTATAGAAGAACCCCAATCCGATTCAATTTGGGTGGAACCAATCCTAAATTAATCGAGTTAAGGGTGGGCCATGTACTATTTTAGGGCGGATTGAATTTTAAAAAAAAAACAAGTTATTTTTGGATCAGGTTTTAAGAGCACTTTAAAATTAACCCTGTCTTTTAAATTTAATTTAAGGGTTATAAAAAAACAAAAATTGGTTCTAGACATTTTGCATCTTAAACATCTAAAGATGGATTCCTGTTAAAATTTGAAACCATTTTAATATATGCGCCAGAAAACATCGGGAAATTTTTAAGAGTAAATAATATTAATATAATTAAAGTACACATTGTCAATCACGTACCCGTGGCCTAATGGATAAGGCGTCTGACTTCTAATCAGGCGATTGTGGGTTCGAGTCCCACCGGGTATGCATTGTCCTTTTTTTATTTTTCCCTTTTCTTTTCACTGCTTTCATCAGTCTGATCTCATAACTTACCTTCTATTTGCCCTCTAGTGATTCAGATTAGTAAGAGCAAGCGAGGGAGACATGGTCTGATGTGTTTGCTTGTTTCTTACCTGCAAGCAATCCATAGCCGGTGAACTAACCCTTCTGAAAAAGTCCCCATCTCTGCCAACCCTATCAGCTAACTTCCCAGGTGACCCATTTTGCTGCTTCATATCCTGGAAGCAGGTCTTGAAGGGAACTCATAAGGGGAGCTTGTTCTGTTTCCTATCCTTGGCCTCATCTGCCTATCTTTTGTATTTTTTAGGCTTCAGATCTTACCTGTTTTTTGCAGGTTGCCTTGTCTACATTGTTTATTCCCTAAGCACATGGAAAATGATAACAGAGAAGATCTCACTGCCATGTATATTATCAATTTGGATTGCGTGCAATGTGCACATGTGATCGCCAAACACCTTACAAGAACTCAAGGTGAACTGATTTTCTATTCTATGATTAAGGCATCTAATATGACTTCTCAACAGTTACTTCCTATTGCCATAAAAACCGATGATATTTGGATTATATCTCACCATGCAATATTTACTGAATAGGAGTAGAGAAGGTTGGCGTTGATCTTGAGGATGGAAAGGTTACTGTGAGAGGTAAGGTGGAAATGGAGAGGATTCAGGAACTGGCAGAGAAAAGGTGCAAGAGAAAGGTCGAGGTGATACCATTGCCACCCAAGAAATCATATGGGCACAAGACTGTGGAAAGGAACGAAACCAAACAAGTAAGCTCCTGAATAGCCTTGCTGAAACTACACTGTGCTGTATGGGGCATGCGTCTCTGCATTAATATTGTACACGCTAATGATTTCTTTTTCTGAAGCTAGTGGCAACTACAACAGTAATCAAGGTCCAAATGCATTGCAAGAAATGCGAATGTGATGTAAAGAGGAAGGTATCAAGACTTCCAGGTAATAAAAAGAGAGAGCAAACCTTTATCATTACAAATTTCAACCAATTTGGAGATTTTGACTCGTGGGTATGATGGCACAGGCGTTCATAGCGTCAACATAGATTCAAAAGCGCAGACTTGCAGGGTTGATGGAACCATAGAAGGGAGTAAGCTGGTAGAGTATTTTGAGAAGAAGATGCATAAGCACGCCGAGATTGTGAAGCAGAAAATTGTTAAGGACGAGAAGATGGAAAGTGAAAGTGAAGTTCTTTACAATTCTGAAGTTCATGGGCAACATCATGACTGGGAACCTGTGTGTAACTGGAGGAACTCTATCCCTGATAACTTCGTGCACCATGCACATGCCCCTCAGTACTTCAGCGACGAGAACCCAAATGCTTGTTGCGTTATCTAGTCACCCACTTTCTACTGAACTGCATGCTATTCAAAGAGTCATGACATTACAGCCTTTTTTTAAGCCCAGAACCTAGACAATGGGCTCTCATCTGTAGCTGCAGGGTGCTAGCTGAGATACTGGCCCGTGGACAATTACACGCTCAAATCACACATCTCACATATGCGTGTTGGATTTCTCCTTCGGTGGGTTGCGTGACATTGGTATTTGCGTAATTTTTAAATGTAATGTTGGGAAGTTGGGATGTGGTAAGTGTTTATGTGAAACTGGTCTTGATTTGGTTTTCCCAGTTGTCATTTCACATTGCAATGTTTAGATGTTATCTGACACATAATTACAATACGCACTTGCAGAAATTCTAAGGAGGCATGTATACGGTTAAAATGTTAATAAACATATTTATGAAGAATGTGGCTGTTTGTGCCCTGTTGAATTCTTTCATCCAATATTTCTTATTTATCCCACCCTGTCTTACTAAAATTTCTCACTTTCCTTTTATTTCTAAAAATTATTTTATTTAATATCTCTTTACCCACGTTTTTATTGCTCTATGTGCCTTGTACTCATTGAGTTTGAGTCCAACTTGGACATGAAGCCCACATGGTAGGTAATTATTATCTAGTAGAAAGCTTGTTACCGGAGAGGGAAATATGGGGTGATCCTTATCAATTGTAAAAACTAAAAGGGTGAGAAGTTTCTCACCCTAATGGCCCACCCCAATTGTACAATGTTAACAACTTAAAACCCTTTATTTCTTTCTTATGCATCTCTTGGGATACACACCCTATTATAGAATAACCCACTTGAACTATGATGTCCCATAAAATTATTACATTTGAAATAACACATGCCATCTATTTAAATAATGTGTTAAGGATCACCATGCATAGAGCAAGTAATTATACAAGGTTTTGTCTCTACTTATTTTATGCCCTTATACATTAGTCAACTCAAATAATCTCATAGCTTTCATAGGAGCAAAACAAGGATAATTCACTCTAAAAAATTTTCCTCTTTCACTTTTAGGTTTGCTACATCCCCAGTAGAATTTGGGGGTGGGTGAGTATCTTTATATTTAACAGGTTCTGCTAAATTCTATAAATATGCTAATGAGAAAATATTTATAAAAAAATAGATTTTTTTAAAATAAACATTCAAAAATAAAACAATCATAAAAAAATACATTAATCTTAGAGTTGTAATGCTTAACAACTTACTCTCGCAATCATGAGGTCACCAAGCTAGAAGGGTAAGAGTATTTTCATGATACACCATGTTATGTATGCGCACAGTCAAATGTGGCAGGTATCGAGAATAATATCATAATAATTCATGGTTTGTTAACTAAGCAAGGAACTATTAGAGAGAGCAAATACCCAAAATATATCATAGCATAATCAAATCATTTAATAGGCAAAGTTTCTTTAACAGGGTTGTAAAACTTATTGTAGTAAGCTATTTCAAAATAATTGATTTCTCCTAGCAAAGCACAAGTTTTAAATTTTAGACCCCTACCTTAATTTTTGATAAAGTTTTTACTTACTTTGGAGCTCTCAAAATGTGAAAATAACCTTATCACGTTGTTGAGCTCATTCAACTTTGGGGAGAACAACAAGTTAGGGTAAGTTAAAGTTTTGGAGGAAGAAGTAGGAGCTGGATTTATAAAGATGTCTTCATTATTTGATCAGTGGTGAGATTACTAACCTAAAGTTGTCATACTAAAGCAAGAAATTTATGTTGATGAATGATGATAGAGTAGTATATGCTTTAAA